>OY987318.1:1224521-2639434 GCA_963920655.1 Geranium rotundifolium
GTCATATAATGACGGTGCGACAACTACGTCTCATAGGGACGGTGCAAAAGATGGTTTTAAGATATACCACCAAACTTGTAGGCAACTACGTCAGTGCGAAATAATTTCAAGCAACTACGACGGTGCAAAACAATAAGAAAATAAGTGGAGATAGAATATCGAGATCAAGATAATAAGAGATAGAGAGAAAATTAATTGAGCAAGAAAATTGTGAAAGTGATTCGGGAGAGTGATTTTTTTTTTTGAAAAAGGGGACAATATGAAGGGATTAAGAAGAAAATAGAATAAATGGTGAGAGAAAAAATATATATTATTTCGCCCACCCGCTAAATCATTATTAACGAGTGGGCAAAGCTACACGCAACGAAAAAGCTTAACCAAGATTGACCTAAACCTCTGATACCATGAAAAGAGAGTTTATTATTGAATAGTTGATGATTACAATGTAGAATAATTGTCTCTATATATAGACTTAATGATCTAGGGTTTACATGAAATATGACGGATAAGGTTTAATGTAGAGATACAATTTACATAGTGGACGTCAAGCTTATAAGTAATATAATATAATATATCTAACATGTACCTTGTTTAGCAAATTTGGGAAGGAGATAATAGCTAAGGAGCTTCAAGTTGATGAAGAGAACCCATATGTTTATAGGTTGTTCTTGCCCAGTTACAAAAGCTTCATGGAGGTACCAAATTGTGCAACTTTACTATTATTTTTTTCTTCTGAAATTAAGGGTTTTTGATGTTTGTTGCATGCTCTAATAAAGCTTGAAATTTTCATGCAAGAACATCATTTAAGTAAAAATAATTTGTTGGCCAGGGTGAGATTGCGGTCAATTTTTGTTATGAAGTTTTTATTAAGTAGGCGGGGTAATAAAATAAGTTACAATCTCACCCGTCAATCAATTGTTACGTGGAGCGATTTAACAATATTGTTAATGAAGTTGCAAGCAGTCAACGATATCTACATACAAATAAAAAATAATATCAAACGAATATAAGGGACTTACATAGTAAATGTGTGATAGAAATAATAAAAGATATATTATTGATGTGTGTCTTGTGAATTACAAGAGACCTTTATTTATAGAGGCAATACGAATAGAATAGGAAACTCTAATACATGTGAGAAAAAGGAAATATAAATATAGGAAACTAAAGATAGGAAACCTAATATAATCTAACAGCCTCTCTCAAACTCAATGCGGTAAAACAAGAATTGAGTTTGAAGCTTGATAGTATTGAGTTGTGGCGATGGTTGCGGCTGTCGAGATGATACGAAAAGGATTGAGGATGGAGGATGTGCGCCGATGTTTGATGTGTGATGCTTGATGATGCCTGATGCTTGTTGGCTGATGGCGAGATGACAACAGCTTATGACATATAGATGATGCCTGATGCCTGCTGATTGAGAATGAAGGATGCGCGCCGATGTTTGATATCTGATGCTTGATGATGCCTGATGCATGTTGGCTGATGGCGAGATGAAAACGGCTGATGGCATATAGATGACGCCTGATGCCCGATGATGCATGATGCCTGCTGGCTGATGGCGAGATGACAACGGCTGATGGCATATAGATGATGCCTGATGCCCAATGATGTCTGATGCATGCTGGCTGATGGCGAGATGACAACGGCTGATGGCATATAGATGATGCCTGATGCCTGCTGGCGAGATGGCAGCTGCCCGATGATTGCCAGATGGCTGATGGCGAGATAGTAGCTGCCCGATGATTGCCAGATGCTTGATGCTTGATCAAGTGTGGGTTGATTCGAGCAAGAGGGTAGAGAAAGAGTAGGAATTGAGAGATTGAGATTGATTGAGTTACGGGATCGAAGTGGTGGAATCAAGATCAATTGATGACGAAGAAACGAGATTGTGCGAGGAAAATTAATAAGGTAAAGAGTAAAAAAATAACCGATTGGTTTGAGAAAGAAAATAACATAATAAGAGAAAAGACAAAAAAAGGAGTAGAGACGATTGTCGAGTTGATTGTTTGCGAAAGCGAGAGGCTAAAGATTGAGATTTGAATTGCCTCGCCCACCCGTCAGAATCACGAATCATCGATGAGTGGGCAAAGCGAAATATGCGTAGAGATTTGACCAATGATCGATTATAGCTCTGATACCATGATAGAAATAATGAGAGATATATTATTAATGTGTGTCTTGTGAATTACAAGAGACCTCTATTTATAGAGGCAATAGGAATAGAATAAGAAACTCTAATACATGTGAGAAAAGAAAATATAAATATAAGAAACTAAAAATAGGAAACCTAATATAATCTAACAATACGTTTTCATTATGTTTTGAATCCATGATTATGCCATGCCAGCATTTCCATTTGAGCTTATCAATGATGCTCTTTTTGTGTTATTTCTTGTTTTAAACTCTAAGTATTATAATTTCCGGTCGGTATTATTTTCTTTTGTTTCATTAATTGTTCTTTTAAATGTGGTATTTTTTGTTTTGTTTCAGAAAATGGATATGGCCATTTTCTCTAATATCTTAGCCATTAGGCCAATTTGCACTCTAGCTTTTGAGTGAACAAATGCAATTGTAATATAAAAGTACGTAATAGGAACTATTATTCTTTATTGATGATTCAAAATACTATAGAACACATGATTATAATATAGCACCATGGGCCTTTTTTGTGTTTGTCCATCGTTCCCCAATAGGATTCACACGAGGACTGCTTTGTGGGAAGCTAAAAATGCCTTCATCATTGACAAACCAGTTACACTGTGTAGGGCATCTATTTTGGTCTCTCTCGAGTACATATACATGAACCAGTGCCGATCCAAGATTGCTCCTGAAGGTGCAGTCGTAGAATGCGCTATTCGGGTCGATAGATTGAATACCGAAGAAATAAACGTCGTTAAAGGCCAAGCTACGCATCCCGAGATCGAATTCTTTGGATGAACAATTAACGCCAACGCTTGATCTATCCAGCATTACATTCTTCAAAGCCATGGTCACTACTTCTGATTCTGCTGGACTTGGTGACAACAATAAGCCAATCGCCAAAAACATCAACAGAGGAGCTTGTTTCTGGAGTTGCAACTCCATGTCTTGTGAACTTATCACACAACCTTCTTGAAATTGTTCAAATATATGATATTACAAGTGTAATGTAACATATATAAAATATATAGGAATATCTATACTGTATTTGACAGGTTTAATGAGTGGTTAATTATTACAAGTTATGGAAATGATCAAGAAATTAGATGAATTTAAGGTGATAACAGATATTCTATTAGGTTGTTTTTAGCCAAGTACGGTTGATTCCAACGTGCATGTATAATTTTCTGTTCACTGTTTTGCCAGAAACACAAATTGGATTAAATCATTGCACTCTAGGATCTTCCCATACTGTTAATAGAAAATATATCAATTTGTTCTAAAAGTATTATCTAATTACTTTAAGGATGAAACATTAACATTTCATATTACTCCCCAAGTCTTATTTTCAAAATGAAATATGTTGCTCTTTCAGGAAAAAAACAAATTGAATATTTAAGGATATAGAAAGGAAAATACGATGAAGGAATAAAATAATTATAGACAAACAACTTTACATATTAAAAAGTTATTACAAACATATTCTCATTCACACCCAATTCATGAATTTATTTCTAACTTTATTTTATATTATATTATATATTTATAATTTGTATAGAATATATTTTTGTTGAAAGTAAACCAAATTTTATATAATAAATAGCAACTAACTCGGTATCAAGCCAGACAACTGAAGCTACAGTTGGTGGTACAGACCCCTCACCATAATCCCAGCTACTGTCAGTTAAAACAAACTTGGCCAATTCGTGAGCCAATTTATTACAAGATTTACGGACAAAAGATAAAGAGACATCGAATCCAGGAGCCGAAAGAAAGCGCATACAGTCGAAGATAATGCCCCCGAACATGTTCTTGACATGTTTCCCTTGTCGGGCGTGGTCCACCACCATAAGACAATCAGTCTCAAGGTCCACTACTCTCCTGTTCTTTCCTTTCGCCCATGATAGAGTCTCTCTGATACCTACGGCCTCCACCTCTTCGGAATGGAAATGACCTGAAAAGCGTCTGCATAGAGCTCCGACAATTCGACTTTCTAAATCCCTGCAGATAAACTCCACGCTCCAGTTCCCCCTCTCTGCATCAAATCCCCCATCCATATTTATCTTTAGTCTTTTCGGGTCTGGAGGAACCCAGACTCTAGGCGATGCTGACACAAGCTGATGTGATTTTGAGGAACCTCCCACAGGTTTTGACGCTACCCACGCTCTCTGAAGCCCCTTTGCAGTCACTGCCACTCTCGATGAGTGGAAGACTTCCGTTTTCCAAACTGCATGATCCCTTGCCCTCCATATCACCCAAAGCGTGGTAGCCCAAAGACTTGTTTCGTCCTCCCTCTCTATCCAAGATCGCCAGTTACTAATCACCCGATCTTGCCCCATCTTCCCACGAATTCTTCGTAAAAGTCTATCCCCCAAATGGGCACCACTACTGTACACTTGAGGAGCACGTGGTCAATTGTCTCGTCTGGATCGCCACACAGGGGACACTGGGTAATTACAGGGAGTACATTCTCTGCCATGCGATTCCTAATCGGGAGCAGGTTTGAGATAGTCCTCCAAATAAAGATTTTGACTTTAGGCGAGCCTCGAAGCTTCCATACCTCTCTTCAACTGATTGCTTGTGCTAACGGAGTCTAGATATTTCCCATTTGACAGAAGGCTCGATAGGCACTTTTAACGGTGTATTCTTCAGATCTGTCTGCATCCCAATACCAGTGGTCCCTGGTTCCGTACCAGTTAGGGATAATGGAAAATATTTGGTCTTTCGTTTTGTGATCAAATAGCGCTCTGACCTTCCCCTCATCCCATGCTCTACACGCCAGAGTGAACAACTCAGAGATCCACATGTCCATTGGAAAGGCAGATCCCGCAGAGATTGTCGAATTCTCCCCTCCTATCCATGGGGTTCCTTCTACTGGGCAATTTCCTGGCCCGATGTTCCAATGTGCCTTGTCACGAACAATTGATCTGGCCTCACAGATGCTTTTCCAGACGAAACTCGGGGAAGTTCCCAAGGGTGCCTCAAGAAACGAAGAGTGTGGAAAATACTTGCCTTTAAACAGTCTGCTCGGTAACGACTCTGGGTTTGTCAGGATCCTCCAAGCCTGTTTTCCACAGAGCGCTAGATTGAACTCTTTCAGGTTGAGAAATCTCATCCCTCCCAATTCCTTGTGATTACAAAGATCGGCCCACTTTTGCCACATCATTCCCCCTCCCCCCATTGCCCTTCCACCAGAATTTGTTAAACATCCTCCCAATGTCATCAAGAAGCCTTTGCGGGAACATAAAGACTTGCATAGAGTACACCGGAAGGGCCTTCAAAATTGATTTGATTATCACATCTCTCTCCCTGTCGAGAACAGGAACCTAGTGCTCCAAGAAGCCATTCGCTTTGCAAACCGCTCCTTTATGTAAGCCATGGCCCGTGTTTTATTCCTCCCAACCATATTCGGAAGTCCTAGATAGGTAGATGATTCTCGTTCCTTCCTGAAGCCCAACCTAGAGATGACTTCTTCCCTTACATTCAGAGGTGTATTTGGAGAGAAAAAAGCATATGATTTTTTTTGGATTAATCAACTGGCCCGAAACCTTCTCGTATATACGGAGGCACCAGACTATTTGCCCCCCCCCCCCCCCCCGCGTTGCCCTGCAGAATATATTGTCGTCGTCTGCGAACAGGAGGTGAGATACCGCTGGCGCTTCCCTTGTTATCTTAACAACCTGGAGCTTCCCCACCCTTGTGACCTCTTGCAGAAGAAGATATAACTCATCTGCACATACAAGAAAGTGATAAGGAGAGAGTATGTCACCCTAACAAAGACCTCTTGTTGGGTTCAGAACTTTGATTGTGTATTCTCTCGTGGTGACCGAATATATGACTGTAGAAACACATGTTCAGATTAGATCAATCCATCTATTGTTGTAACCGAGTGCTTGAAACATTTGAAACATAAAGCTCCATTCTCTACCGTAGGCCTTGCTCATATCAAGCTTCAGGGCCATTAGACCTCTATTCCCTTGTGCTTTCTTTCTTAGATGGTGCAGAACTTTGGCCGCTACTATTATGTTATCTGTTATAAGCCTGCCTCAAACAAAAGCACTTTGTGATGCCGAGACTGTATTTGCGTCCCTCCAATGACTCATTGAATCTGTTGACAATAACCTTAGATATGATCTTGTAAATCACGTTGCACAATGCTATCGGTCTATAATCCCTTAGGGATTCTGTACTCTACTTTTTTGGAATAAGCACTATGTTTGTGTCATTTGCCCTCGTCGGAAGATTCCTTGAGGAGAAGAAATTTTGTACAGTGTCGACCAGAGCAGATTTCATGATTGGCCAGTTTGCCTTATAGAAGGCCGGACTTAGCCCGTCTGGTCCCGGGGACTTACACGAATCCATCCCGAAAAATGCCACTCTCACCTCCTCCTCCATTTATCTTAACATAGAAACATTTTGCTCGTCTGAGATGTTCGATCTGACGAGTTCCATTACTTCCCTGCATTCCACCCCACCCCCAGTGAAAAGGCTTCCATAAAATTCAGAAACTTCGCTCTCAATGCCCGTACCCCGTCACACTATCTCTCCCCCCTACTGGTTTTAAGGAAGCAATATGATTCCTCCTTCTCCTTTCTGTTGCACACTTGTGGAAATATGTAATGTTCAGGTCGCCTTTTTCCAGTCATAACTGCTTGGACCTCTATCTCCAATGGATTTCCTTGGCAAGCAGGAGGTCATTTATTCTTGCCTCTTCTCTTCCATATTCCTCTATTCCCTAGTCATCTCTTTTATGCCGTAAGTGCTGAACTGATTTTTGAAGAGACCTTAACTCTGAGCGCACCTTCTTGTTCTCATCCCGACCCCAATCATATAGTCTGTCTCTTACTTATGCTAGGCGTTCCATTATAGGCATTTCCGATCCCGCCTCCCAGGCTGATGAGGTCACTGCCGCACAGTCCGAATTTGACAGCCATTTGTTGTTGAACCGGAACTGGTGCTTGTTGATGGATCTGAGGACTTGCGGTCAATAAGATTAGGCTATGTTCAGATGAGAATTGAGATTGGTCAACCTGGTGTTTTTGAAGACATTATTCCAAGCGTTATTCGTTAAGGCTCTATCCAGCCTTGCTTACTTCCACTGACTAGTTTCCTTGCTCTTCTCCCATGTAAACCTGTGACCTGACAAATCCACATCCCTCAACCCGCAATCCACTAGCACGGAATTAAACCCCTCAAGAAGCCCATGAGGATACGGTTGGCACCCTCTGACATCTTCTTGACTTCCCACGTTGTTCATGTCTCCAATAAGGCACCACGGTAAGGACATTCCTTCTGCTAGTGATATGATCAAATCCTATGTGAGATGTCTGTAGCGTCTATTGGGATCCCTGTACATTCCTGTTATATTCACCTTATCCCTGTTCCATAGGGTTACCAATATGTGTATGTGCATTCTCGAGGATGAGAGAATTGTTACTCCCTTGCCATCCTTCCAAATAAAGCCAAACCCCCACTCCTCCCTTCTGGGTCAACTCCCTCAAACCTTAATCTCCCACACAAACCTGTATCTGTGAGCAGTAAGTTTCACAAAGGAAACTAAAATCGGGTTTCTTTGTTGCTGACATTTCCAGCAAGAACTGTATGGGTCGGGGGTTCCCAAGCCCCGGTAATTCCACGATAGGATACTCATTGACTCATGTGGGATCTCTCAACTGGTCCCGCCGATATATTATCCTGATTAAGATCCAAATCCTCCTCTCTTCCTCCCTATTCCACTCTCATCCTCTTCAGTCCACTGCTTCCATTTGAGTTTCTTCCTCCTCATATACCACATGTACTTCTCGTGGCCGTGCTTGGCTCGTAGTCGTGCTGCTTTCACCCGAATGAGGCCTCGACCTCTCCGAGTTTATTCTTGTCCCCGAACTCCCCCTAACACTTTTTATGGACCGTTTGTGAGATATTTATCTCTCATTGTATACTTATTCTGTTTCTCAGCTCTTAACCACGTGCCGTAAGGTTTTGGCTTCATCTGACCCGCCCTCCAATCTTAACACTGCTTATCCGGATGCCCTAGTATTCCACAACTGAAACAAAAAGAGGGTAGTCTTTCATACTTGAAATTCACCTAGTAGCCTGATCCTTTGGAGTCCTCCAGCCGCATCCTCCTACTTAGAAGTTTATTAATCTCCATCTCTACCCGTACTCGGATGAAAGAGCACCAATGGCCCGTGAAATTACTTTGGTCCAACCTCACCACCTTCCCCAGTATGTTCCCTATCCTTGTCGAAACTTTCTCAATCTTCAGGAGAGCTGGCATTCCATGCAGTTGCACTCAAATTTGGAAGTATCATAATTCTACCTCCTCTGGAGAAGTTCTCATGGGTAGGCGTTCTAGCAGGACTTGAATCTCGTTGAAGGTCCAGGGGCTTCGTTCTATCACACTTGTCATGTCACGTTCGTCATAGAATTTGAATACGAATAGATTATGAGCCGTCTCATTAATTAAAACCCTATGTTGTGGTTGCCACAAACTTGCTAGTATATTCTTGAAAGTCGTGAAATCGTATGTGTTATCAACAATGAGCTTTCCGATTAGGCAAAACGTCCCATTCTCTAGACTATCCTCTTCGGGCTCTTCAACCACCAGTCCAACCTCCTCTTCTCCAATCGATATATACTTCCCATCTCTCTTGTATTTCTTCTAATCCATCTGGCTTCGTCCCCCTCTAATCACCAAAGTCCCCTTCACCCCTTTCAAAGTCCGGCCCTAATTCTTCCCAGGATCCTCTCCCAATCCAATTCATGTAGTCCTCTCCACTCTTTCCCCTAGGACTCGAGTCATGCCCACAAACTCCCCGCCCGGGTTGTCCTCTCTTCTCCCCCTAATCTTCCCATCTTCGTCTCCTTCAACTGATATATACTTTCCATCTCTTTTGTATTTCTTCTAATCCATCCGACTTCGTCCCCCTCTGATCACCAAAGTCCCCTTCACCCATTTCAAAGTCCGGGCCTAATTCTTCCCAGGATCCTCTCCCAATCTAATTCTTGTAGTCCTCTCCGCTCTTTTCCCTAGGACTCGAGTCATGCCCACAAACTCCCCGCCCGGGTTGTCCTCTCTTCTCCCCCTAATCTGCCCATCTTCGTCTCCTCCCGTGGTCTCCTTCAATCGATATATAGTTCTCATCTCTCTTATATTTCTTCTAATCCATCCGGCTTCGTCCCCCTCTGATCACCAAAGTCATCCGGACGCTAGATAACTCCAGTTCCCTCCCAGTACCGATCTACCGTCGCAACCCAACTTCGCCCCACCTGCAATTCCGTCCTCAACTCCGGTCTCAACCCACTGCCCTCGACCCCGTTCCTGCCATCCCCTTAGATATGCCTCCTTCACCGCCAACTGCCGTCGTATTTACCACCGCAAGACCCGGAACCGTCGCCGTACTAAAAACCCTCACAGGCGAAACCGTGCCGCCGTGAGACATCATCGATTTTCGACGAACAACCCAAATCGCCACGGGCGAAGGGTACATACCACAAAGAACGGCGTCGCTTATATGCGCGTGCTCACCCTTGCCAAAAACGAAAAATAATAATATTTATCTATAATTTATTATTTATCGTGTAGTTTCTTACATAGTACATAAGTAGGGGACTATTATTATTCCTGATTGATAGTTCAAAATACTATTGAACATATAGATGATAATATTGCACCATGAGCCTTCTTTGCATTGGTCTATGTCTTTGTCCATCGTTCCCCAATAGCAGCATCAAGAGGACCGTTTTGTGGGAAGCTAAAAACGCCATCATTACCGACGAACCAGTCACACAGTGTGGGGCATCTCTTACTGTCTCTCTGTAGCACGTATACATGAACCAGTGCATATCCAAGATTGCTCGTGACGGTGCAGTCGAAGAATTCACTATTTGGGTCGATGGATTGGATACCGAAGAAATAAACTTCGTCAAAGGCCAAGCTACGCATCCCGAGATCGAATTCTTTGGATGAACAATTGACGCCAACGGTTGATCTATCCGGCATTACATTCTTCACGGCCATGCTCTTTACTTCTGACTCTGCTGGACTTGCTGACAACAACCCAATCACCACAAGCATCATCAACACAGGACCTTGTTTCTTCTCTTGCAACTCCATTGTTTGTAAAATTATCACTGAACCTTCTTGAGATTGTTCAAATATATGATGTTATAAGTGTAATAGGAACATCTATATTGTATTTGACAGGTTTAATGAGTGGTTATTATAAGTTATAGAAATGATCAAGAAGTTAGATGAATTTAAGGTGATAACAGATATTCTATTAGGTTGTTTTTAGCCAAATACGGTTGATTCCAACATGCATGTATAATTTTCTGTTCACTGTTTTGACAGAAACACAAATTGGATTCTCCTTGTCCATTCAAATCATTGCACTCTAGGATTTTCCCATATTGTTTATAGAAATATATTAATTTGTTCAAAAATCATTACCTAATTATTTTAAGGATATGAAACATTAACATTTCATACTACTCCCCAAGTCTTATTTTCAAAATGAAATATATTGCTCTTTGAGGAAAAAAAACAAATTGTATATTCAAGGATATGGAAAGGAAAATACGATGAAGGAATAAAATAATTATAGACAAACAACTTTACATATTAAAAAAATATTATAAACACATCCTCATACACACCCAATTAATGAATTTTTTTTTGAAAGGCCCTCCCAATTCATGTATTTATTTCTTTAGATTATATCATATTTTATTGTTAAATTTATATATTTATAATTTGCATGGAACATTTTTTTTTCGAAAGTGAAAAGAGAGAAATGTATTCTTTTACTTGAATTATATTGATGAATATACAACACTCTCTATACAAGATCGGAGGAGAATGAAAAGTTTAGGAATATGAAAGGGTTGAGGGACACGAGAAGTTGGAGGAAGTGTAAGGTCAGTACTTCAATAACTTCAATACTCCCCCTCAAGTTGGAGCATGAATATTAGTAATGCCCAACTTGCCAAGAAGGTCGCGGAAGCGGTCACGCCCAAGCCCTTTAATGAATATATCGGCAAGCTGAAGTCTGCTGGGAACAGGTCGAGGATGCAGCACATTAGCTTGAAGTTGTTGTCGGATGAAATGACAATCAATCTCGATGTGTTTTGTGCGCTCGTGAAAAACTGGATTGGAAGCGATGTGGACGGCATCACGGTTATCGCATAAGGGGGGAACTCGCTCTGTTTGTGGAGCTTGGAGATCGTGCAAGAGCTGGCGGAGCCAAGCGATTTCTCGACTTGTAACGGCCATTGCACGGTACTCAGCTTCCGCATATGAGCAGGAGACTACATTTTTTTTCTTGGATCTCCATGATATCGGAGAGGATCCAAGAAAGATAATAAAGTCGGTGGTAGATCGGCGGGTATCGGGGCAACCAACCCAATCAGCATCACAATACGCCTGCATAGATAGGGAACTCAAGGCTGGTAATAATATCCCCTGTCCCGGCATCCTTTGAGATATCGAAGCACGTGATGAGCCGCCTCTAGGTAAGGTACACGCGGTGTATGCATGAAGTGACTGAGTATGTGAACTGCGTAGCTGATATCTGGACGAGTGATGGAAAGATACGGAAGTCGCCCAACAAGTCTGCAATATTGTCCAAGATCATCACAAGGTGCTCCTGTTTCGGCCGAGAGCCGATGTTGTTGTGGAAGAGGGAACGTCGTCGGTTTACATGTCGTCAAGCCACAATATGCTAGGATGTCTAGCGTATACTTCCTCTGAGTAAGGACGATGCCTGTTGGTGAGCGAGCAACTTCCAATCCGAGGAAGTATTTCAAAATTCCCAAGTCTTTGATGCGGAATTATCTGTTTAAATGGTCCTTAACCTGCTAAACTCGGGAAGGGTCAGAACCTGTGATGATGACGTCGCCAACATAAATAAGTATTGCAATGAAGTGTCCAACACTCGTGAGTGTGAACAGTGAGTGATCCGCGACGGAGGGCTTGTATCCAAGGGTCTTAATTGATTCTGTGAACTTATGGTACTAGTTTCGAGAAGCTTGTCGTAAACCATATAAAGACTTGTGTAGACGACAGACGCGAGACTCCCCTGTTTAGAAAATCCTTGTGGTATCTTCATGTAAACTTCTTCGTGTAAATCACCATGAAGAAATGCATTATTGACGTCCAGTTGGTGCAATGACCAATTCTTGGCGGCTGCAATAGCTAGAAGACAGCGGACGGTGACCATTTTTGCAACAGGAGCAAAGGTGTCTGTGAAATCTACCCCTTCAACCTGGGTGTATCCCTTTGTAACAAGTCGTGCCTTGAAGCGTTCAATCGTGCCATTTGGGCGATATTTGATCTTGTATACCCATTTGGAATCGATCGCTCGCTTTCCCGTTGTTAGAGAGGTTAGGCTCCATGTCTTGTTTTCTTCCAGGGCGGCAATTTCTTGGGCCATTGCATCTCTCCAGTATGCATGTTTGACTGCCTGTTTAAAGGTACGAGGCTCATCCATAGAGGAGATGGCCGTCAAGAAGGCATGATGGTTAGGAGAAAATCTTTTATAAGAAATTGTTTGAGAAAGAGGATATACCGTCGAGTTTGCTGAAGGTGGTGCAGGGTGTGAAACGGGGCTAGGTGGTGAGATCGATGGTGGCAGGGTATAGTCATACCCAGTGAGTCGTTTAGACACAGTGCGAGTCCGTTTTGCAGGTAAAGGAGTTGGGTTAGGATCTTTTTCTTCGTGCGGCACACTATTAATAACTTCGTTGTTATTAATGTTGGATGCATGTGGGTGAGTTGGAACTGTCATAGGTGTGTCACACATAAGATGATTGTCGGAGAGTATATGATTGGTAGTGCCTTGTGCCTCACTATCTGGAATCATGCATTGATCTTCGGGATACACATTTTCCCAGAATTGAACGTCCCGGGTGGTCACGATAGAGGTCGATTCGAAGTCATAGACCCGATATCCCTTCTGCCCTTTCGAATACCCTACGAAGATTCCTGGACGTGAGCGTGGTGCAAACTTATCTATAGTTTGCTGGTGAACATAACATAGACATCCGAAACTCCTTAGATGGTCATAAGTGGGTGTTTTCCCAAACAACATCTCGAACGGAGTTTTGTTCTTGATCACGGTAAGTGGCATTCGGTTGATCAGGTAGGCTGCAGTCAGGACGCATTCTCCCCAAAATTTCTTCGGGAGTTTGACTTGAAACCGGAGTGCCTGTGTTTTCTTTCAACAACTCCGTTTTGTTGTGGTGTTCCGAAACCACTCGTTTGAAAATCCATCCCGAAAGTATTGTAATGTGTGAGCAACTCGTGATGTTGAAATTCGCGGCCCCCATCTGTGCGTAGGCATTTTACCTGTGTGTTAAATTGACCTTGTACTCAATTGAAGAACTGTGATAGAAGGGTCTTGGTCTCAGCTTTATGTTTCATCAGAAATACCCAAGTTGCTCTTGTGTAATCATCTACTATTGATAATAAATAATGACATCCAGACAACGATGGTGTGTGATATGAACCCCAGATGTCGCAATGTATGAGTTCAAAAGAACGTGTAGTTTTATTAGTTTGGATAGGAAAAATAGATCGGGTATGTTTGGCCCTACAACACGCATCGCATACCGACAATCCTTATTTATTTGAAATAGGCGGTAAATTTGGAACCAGAGGCAATTGTTGAACCGGGATATGCCCTAAACGTCGATGCCATAATTGTGCGTCGTCACGGCCGCAAGTCATTAAGGTCTTCCCTGCCACCGTCGGTTCCAGATAGTAAAGCCCATCTCGCATCCTACCCGTCCTGTATCACGCAACAATTTGAATAAAAGATTAGTGCACAATCGAGGTCTCGAGTGATCTGACTGACTGACATCAGATTAAAGCAAAATTGTGACACAACCAAGACTTGTTCAAGTCTTAAAGTTTTGTCGAATTTTATACTTCCCATGGCCACGACAGGAGCCTGATCACCGTTAGGCATTTCAACTGGTGATAAATCTGACTTGTGCAAGATATTTTGTAAGAGACTTTGGTCTCAAGTCATGTGGTTTGTTGCTCCTAAGTCGATTGCTCATTGAGAGTTACCAGAAAATTCCGAGAAGGTAGGATTGGTAGTAACTCCTGAAAATTGCATTGATTCGCCTTTAGTTTTGGAGAAGAGATCCATTAAATGAGACTTTTGGGCTGCTGAAAGTCCACTTGCAAAATGGCCCATATCAATGTATGTGCTGGATTGATTTAAATTTGAAACAGGCGGGGCCCACATGTGATGGGCTAGGGACCCACGCAGATTGGCTTGGCCATTGACCATCACTATTCTTATCCAATTCTTTGTTGCGTCCCGCAACTGTAGCAGCCGCAAGACGCCCACCTTGGCCACCTCGTCCTCCGTCGCGTCCACCGTTGCGACCAGCTCCCCGACCGCCACGAGAGCCGCCGGCGCCTCCAGTCTTGTTCCAGTGAGTCGAATATCCAACCAGCTCGTAACAGGAGCTTGCTTCGTGACCCAATTTTCCCCAATGGTTGCATCGGCACTGGTTGCGTGATTCCTTGCCGATGGAGTGATAGTCGACGACATTGGATTGATGGGCGACCAGCACAGTTTGCTCAAAGGTCTGATTGCGTGACGACATCACCCCGCGTTGTAGCTCGTCCTATGCAGCGACAGAATATGCTCGTCTCAGCCCTGTAATAGGATCCGTCCCCAAAATTTGAGATTGCACAATGGAAAATTCTTCGTCGAGCCCCATGAGAAAGTCACAGACCTGCTCTTCTTCCCGCATAGCTCTATTTCTCCCATTGATGTTACATGTACATTTTCCGCAAAAACACATTGGCAGAGGTCGAAGACCCTGTAATTCCGACCATGCCTTCTTTAATTTGTCATAGTAAACTGAGACGACCTCCCTTTCTTGTTGCAGCAGCGCGATTGCACGTCGAAGCGTGTATACACGAGGTACTACGCCCTGAGTGAACCTCTGTTCAAGATCCATCCAAATCTCTCTCGCAGTTGTGGCATGGACAGCCTCGTCTCGTAATTCCTTGCATAGCGAGTTGATCAGCCACGATTGGACTAAGGCATTACATTGGACCCATGATTGCAAGTTCAGATCGCTCTCGTCCGGCCTCGGTAAGGAACCATTTGTGAACCCGATTTTCTATTTGCATTCAAGCACATTAGTTACTTGGTGTTTCCAAGTATAATAGTTGGATTCGGAGTCGTTCAATAACTCCGAACAAATAGATAGACCTGGATGGTCCGATGGGTGTAAAAGATATGGTGAGAGTAGATGGACGGTTGTCTCAACCGTGGATACAACCGACCCTCCATTCTCACCAGTCTTGCCTACCTCATCTCCCATTGTTAATTAGTATGGAATAGCTCTGATACCATGAAAAGAGAGAAATGTATTCTTTTACTTGAATTATATTGATGAATATACAACGCTATTTATACAAGATCGGAGGAGGATGAAAAGTCTAGGAATATGAAAGGGTTGAGGGACATGAGAAGTTGGAGGAAGTGTAAGGTCAGTACTTCAATGCACTTCAATAACTTCAATAGAAAGTAAAAGCGAATTTTATTAGTTAAAAGCAACTAACCCGGCATCAAGCCAGACAACTAAAGCTACAGATGGTGGGACTGACCCCTCACCATAATCTACTGTTAGTTAAAGCATGCTTGGCCAATTCGTGAGCCGTTTTATTACAAGACTTGCGAACAAAAGATAAAGAGTAGTCTAATTCTAGAACCGAGAGAAATCGTTTGCAATCATAGATGATGCCTCCGAACATGTTTGTTGATTGTTTCTGTTGCTTGGCATGGTCCACCACCCTAAGACAGTCAGATTCAAACTTCACTGTCCTCCAGTTGTTCTCTTTTGTCCATGATAACGCCTCTCTGACACCTACAACCTCCACCTCTTCGGAATGGAGATGACCCGAAAAGCGTATGTAGAGAGCTCCCACAATTTGACTGTTTGAGTCTCTACGTATAAGACCTATACTCTAGTATCCTCTATTTGCATCAAGTCCCCCATCTACATGAAAATTAAAAATAATCTGCATTGAATAATGATTTCGTTTTAGATTCAGTTACCACTTAATTTCATTTTCGTGAACTCTAGGGAAATTTTTTTCTTAATAAATTTATTATAATCCTATGTAATAAACACTCTTTAACTAAGTAATTATTAATATACCTTCAAAAAAGTAATTATTAATATGTATTTTAGTATATTATTGTTGATGCGTACTGTCCACTACTTAAGCATCTGTTTTTACTTATTTTGCTCGTCATTATTGTAATTCCGCGGTTCATAACTTGGCCATGTACACTTTATCTAACAGTAGCTGGGATCACGGTTCAAGGTCTGTCCCACCATTTATTGCTTCGACTGTTTGACGCTATAGCGAGTTAATTGTTTAATAATATTCATGTTCTTCACTGAAAAGTAATTATTAATATGTATTTTAGTATATAACAATTAAAATATTTGCTCACGTAGTAATGGTAATACTAAATATTTAGGAAAAAATATGACTCCACATGACCATAAAATATATATAAATTAGTTTAGAAAACTAATGAACTCTGTTTTCTACATGGCGAGACCTGTCCTCAACAGTACATGGCGTCTTGTGACACTCCACCCGAATCAACCTCCGGCGAAGCCTCCGAGGCAAAGAAAATGACACCGTCTCCGATCACAAAGAAATCCATCGACACACTCCGGCGACTCCACATCCACACTCGATCGACACCAAAACCGACGACAAAGAAACCGACTCACCTACCGTTGCGTGTATATACACAAACGATTTTTGTGGGATTAATTGAATAGGGTCGAGGCTTGCTCTGCTTTTTTTCTTCTTCTCTGTTTTTGCTCTCTGAGAGCTTTCAGAGATACAGAGAGTTACATAATCTGAATTTGGGTCTTGGTGGAGACGATATATAATAATTATTATTATTATTATTAACACTTGAGGAAGAGAGAGAGTGTGAAGATGTCTTATGTTTGAAAATTAGACGTATAGTTGAGGATATTTTAGTCTTTTCGTATGTCAAAAATGTTAAAACTTGACGGAATTAGACGAAAAGTGCAAAATGGAAATTTTACACATCTTAGACATAGTCATCTAAAAAAAGAAGTTCTAAAAGTATCTACTTGAAAAACAGCAATGCCTAAATGTAGTCACATGAAATTATCCATTTAATAAACTCATGAAGGACAGAACTCTCTCCTAACAATCGATTAAGTCCGGTCAAAACCGCTCTAACTGAATATGTGTGAGTGATCTTGTTATCTTATCGAAAACAAAAGTAAAATTCAACATTCAGGAACATGTAAATGAAAGTTCTACAGTCTGATAGAACTGTCCTACCATGCTCAACTTATCTAAATCCCATTTTGAGGAGTTGAACCAAGGTCTGCCAGTTTGAGTCGATATATTTGACTCAGTATTTATTTAATTTTTTTTATTTGAAGGAAAAACGAATTTTATTAATTAAATAGCAACTAACCCAACATCAAGCCGGACAACTGAAGTTACAGATAGTGGAACAGACCCCTCACCATAATCACAGCTACTGTTAGTTAAAATAAACATGGCCAATTCGTAAGCCATTTGATTACGAAGAAAGCAAAGAACAAAAGATATGATAATGGATAGTACGCAACCCCGTTCGCTAATGATTTCTCCAAAGTTGTTCAGCTCGACCCGTTTAGCATCATGTAGAGCCACGGCCTCCAACTCATACGGACAGAGAAACCCCGTGATCTTGCTGTGGAATGCTTTATCCAGGCATCTCTGATAACCCCGAAGACCAATCGACTCAAACCGATTAGCATCATGCGGAGCCACGGCCTCCAACTCATACGGATGGAGAACCTCTGTGATCTTGTTGCAAATCGAATTAAACCAGCTTCCTCGATCAACCCTGCGAACAATATGGGCATCACGAAATTTAAATCCTTCCAATTCATTGGGTTTAACCGGATCAACCCATCGACACCAATGACCCCTCGTTTTCTTCCAATACCAATCCCAATAAGATACGTATTGAATTTTGAGCAAGCTGAGACCCCCTAGTTTGGTATGCTTGCATGAGTCTGCCCACCGACGCCGAATAACTCCGGTTCCCTTCCAGTATCGGCCTACCAACCAACCAAAAGCAAAACCCTCCAAGCTCCGTCGTCGCAACCTAGGCGCGACCCATATGCAACTCCAGCCTCATCCGTCTCAACTCATCCACAAACCACCTAACCTCGCCTCCATCAAAACCCGATCTACCATCCGACCATGCCTCCATCAGACCACAGATCTACCTCCACATGAGCTCTTCTCCTATCGCCGCACCACGCTGACGTCGTCGCCAGTATCACGCAGACGTCGATACCCGTAGGAGATTGGCGCCGCGAGACTTCGTCCAATCATAGGAAACAAACCCTAAAAGTATTGTACATACCGCCGCTTCCGCGCAGAAAGAAAAGAGGCCTAGAGGCTAGTTTATTGAATATTATGTTGCTATTTTCACTAACTCAGTATTTATTTATTTTTATTTTTTTTAAGGATAATCGAATTTTATTAATTAAATAGCAACTGACCCAGCATCAAGCCGGACAGCTGAATCTACAAATGGTGGGACAGACCCCTCAGCTACTGTTAGTTAAAACAAACATGATCAATTCGTGAGCCATTTGATTACGAGCAAAATAAAGTACAGAAGTTCTGATAATGTATAATGCGCAACACTGTTCGCTAATGATTCCTTCAAAGCTGTTCAGCTCGACCTGTTTAGCATTATGTAGAGTCACGACCTCCAACTCATTCGGATGGAGAAATCTCGTGATCTTGCTGCAGAATGCTTAAACATGCATTCCTGATAACCCTAGAGACCAATCGACTCAAACTAGTTAGTATCTTGCAGAGTCACGGCCTCCAACTCATACGGATGAGGAAACCCCGTGATCTTGCTGCAGACCGACTTAAACCAGGTTCCTCGATCAACCATGCGATCAATATAGACATCGCGAAATTCAAATCTTCTCAGCTCATTGGGTTTAACCAGATCAACCCATCGACACCAAGGACCCCCCGTTTTCTTCAAGTACTGATTCCAATAAGACACGTATTGAATTAATTTAGATATTCAACTAATCGATTGATGTAATTCCTCAATAGACCAACTCATTTATCGTAACCCCTCGAGCGGTATGTTCTTTATCTGTAAAACTCATCATCACGTTACATGGCTTTGTTTATAATTGTTAAATGGTTTTATCTCTGAAATATTACCAGTGATATTTAACACGGTTTGTTTGTTTATAAATCGTGTATACAATTACCAAAATATTTCCTTGATTGAGTGGTAAAACAATCAAGGAAATATTGCTTTTACTATTACACAAAGGATACATCTAAAATCCTATAATTTATTATTTATCGTGCATGTAGTTTTCTTTGAAAAATCATTTTTTACTTATTTATAATTTATTTATAAGAAATAATAATTTACTTCCGTTAATTCAATAATTATCTTAAATCTATTTCAGATATGACGAATTTGTCATTAAAGAAAAAATGCCCAAATTTATCATTGGAATATTGTAATTTCCTCCTCGCAAGAATTCCCGATTCTGCCCCTGAGTGCATCAGTGTAGTGTATATTGGATTCATGTGAATAGTAAATAGTACTTACCTTGTTGAGAATTTCATTTGGAAATAAATTTCTGATACTTTTAGCCTACCAACACAAAAAGCCTAACTTGTCACATATGTATTAATGGCCACCATCACTTAACTCATGAGACACCACTCCTCTTTCTTGGGATTCATTTTACCGCCTGTACATTCTCATAACGATAGCATTTTCCCAGAAGAAAACGTCGTTGTTTAGTTTCCTGAACTAGCCATTCCTTAACTGGTATCGTTAAGAGATCATGAGTTCCTCTCTGTGAGATCTCGATCTCCTTGTTCATGTTTTGTCACGCAGGTTGGTTTGCAAACTTATAATATCTGGTTAGCAAGCATTAGCATATAATTGAAATAAATATGTTGAAGTAATATAAGAACTAATATTATTCCTGATTGATAGTTCAAAATACTATTGAACATATAGATGATAATATTGCACCATGAGCCTTGTTTGCATTGGTCTATGTCTTTGTCCATCGTTTCACAATAGCATTATCACGAGGACCGTTTTGTGGGAAGCTAAAAACGCCATCATTACCGACGAACCAGTCACACAGCGTGGGGCATCTCTTACTGTCTCTCTCCAGCACGTATACATGAACCAGTGCATATCCAAGATTGCTCGTGACGGTGCAGTCGAAGAATTCACTATTTGGGTCGATGGGTTGGATGCCGAAGAAATAAGCATCGTCAAAGGCCAAGCTATGCATCCCGAGATCGAATTCCTTGGATGAACAATTGACGCCAACGGTTGATCTATCCGGCATTACATTCTTCACGGCCATGCTCACTCCTTCTGACTCTGCTGGACTTGCTGACAAGAATAAGCCAATCACCAAAAACATCGTCAACAGAGGAGCTTGTTTCTTGATCATGAGTTTCAACTCCATTTCTTGTGAACTTATCACTCAACCTTGTTGACCTTCTTGAAATTGTTCAAATATATGATATTACAAATGTAAAATTATCACTGAACCTTGTTGAATTTGTTGGTGTATATATATGTGTGATGTAACATGTGTATATATGGGAACATTTGGCCGGTTTAATGAGAGATTACAAGTTATGGAAATGATCACAAAATTAGCCAGGCTTGATTGATTTCAACAAATCCAAATGTAATAGTGTAGTTGACTGGTCTAATAAGAGGATTTTTCACTTGTAAACCGAGCGTACACATAATGTATTGTACATCTGCTGACACGCATGCCCACAACCACTAAAGGGGTGTATTCAATCATGATTTTAATAGATTTAAGAAGTATTTTAAAGTCTTGTGGTATTCAATCATGATTTTAGAAATACTTTTAAAATCTTGTGGTATTCAATCATTTAAAGTCTTGTGGTATTCAATCATGACTTTAAAAATACTTTAAAAATCTAAAGGTATTGTAAATGTCAATGACTTTAAATGATTCTAATAAATTGATGACTTTAAATGATTTTGAAAGTTTTTATAGGTTTAAAAAACTCTTTAGAAATATTATCTCAAATCATGAGATTTGGAAAGTCATTCCATTAAAATCATCAAGACTCTTTATAGACTTGAAAGAGTTTTGTAAACTTTAAGAATCCATGAACTTTTAAAAGTTATTCAAAATCCTAATTAAATACACCCTAAATATTTGCTTACTCAAAAAAATATGTCAGTTTAAGAAGTTAAAATTTTCAAGTTAAATATCATCATTTCGAAATAACTAATTATTGGTAACGGTTATTGTTGGAAACTTTTTTGATTGAAAAAATATTGATGGTAATTATAATTACATATAAACGACTAAAAGTCCAAACATTACAATGCCAAATTTGAATGATGTGATTTTTTAAAAGTCAAATTTGAACTTAAATTCAAAAAACTTTTCAAATTTATTTCAATCAAATAAATTTTTTTAGACTTTTTGAATCAAACATCATCATTTTGGGAAGATATTTTTTGGCAAACCCTGATTACACAAACGATTGATAAATTCCTTTTTTTTTTTCTCTATCTTGACTTTTTTATAATTATTTCTGTATAATTACTAGCTGTAAAATAATTAGGATACCATGTATAATAATCTGTTCGGGATGCAATCTATGAAAAACCAACAATATTTTGTAAAATGGGAAACCACTAACAACTGTAGGATCAATATAAATCAACGACCTCAACTCCACCTTCAGAAACCTATTAATAATACACAAAATTAAACAAAAGGGTAAAAATGGAACTGAACATCTCATATGATTAACTGCTATGGACGGTTATTCCCAAAACTCCTGTGTATATGTGACACCTTCCAACCAAAACCATTACAAAAAATTTCAGGCTATTTATAGTAACATTGTTATTATCAAGAATAACTAAAACACATCTTCAACCTGTGATTCAATCAAAAAAATGAGCGCACACCAACTTGAGGCTTGGATATGATTGTAAATAGCCTTGACGGAGAACCCATTCTCATCTGGAAACCACGCCAAGCTGCAATTCGAGGAACAGAGCATAATATTTTCTTGGAAAGCAGAGGAGTAAAATATTTCATTACGCAAAATCTTTGTCCTCTTTGCAAGAAAACCTTTGATGATTCGAATCACCTTCTGATTCACTGCCCGGTGTCTTGGTGGATATGGGCTCATTTTTTATCTGAATATGGGTTCAAATCAGTATAAACTCTCTTCCTCTCTTGGTCCCAGCTTAATCCCATTGTGGAACATTTGTCTTGCTTGTAACAAATCCTTCTCACGTTAGCTTACTATCATGAAGATCATATCAGAATTAGCTGAGTTTGCTGAGTCATAGTTTTGGACTCTCTACTCTCTGTTTTTTGTTTGCGTTCACTGCTCAATTCCATCAAAATCTGGAACCTTTCACGTACTGATCATCCACTCCCCAACATCAAGCTAATGGATCATTATCAAGGTAAGACCTTTTTTGCATCCATTTTGTCAACACTCCACAGTTCATTACATTCCATTCCCACTGAAATATACCCCTAGATATCATATGGTAATGGTGATGTTGGCAAAACTGGTGATGTTGCATGTGTTCTTAGTTGAATGTCTTTTGTTCTGGCTACTAAAACCCACTTTTGTTATATCCAATTAATGCCACTTCTGTAAATCTCCCTACAATCTGCTAGACAATCCTACACTCTGATTCTATATGATAGCCACTTCACTATGAACCAAATTTCTTGATATGCAGGTCTGCAACATTTACACTTATTCTTTCGATTAATGAAATTAATAATACCATTTATTCTCCTTTATATTTTCATTGCTTAGATCCATCCATCACTGAAATTTTTCCAGTTATTTTTGGAACTTTCATTTATACATTTACAAATGCATAACACTTCATAATACACATATCATAATAATGACATCATAACAACAGGTTCAAATGTGATTACACTCAATTTAATGAGAGATTCATTTCTATAAATGATCAACTATCATTCTCGTTTTCAGCATCTCAAGAACTCATAATGTACCCTTACATATCTACTCCAAAAATCATTTGAAAATATGTTCACAGAAACATGGCACTTCATTGCATAATTATATATATCAAATCTATTCCATTTTCAATACTAATAAATAACCATCAAATTTTGAGACCTTTGTTTATATATCTGACATAGAAACATTCCATTTTACTCTAAATAAATGTCATCATACAGTCTTAAATGACACAATCTCATTTTATTGAAACTTTCAACTCTAAAATTCAACCACTATATTTCATTTCCATTCAAATACATATTCACAATCATCCAAATTTGGCTATACTTTCTCAGCGCTACGTAAAGATGATCAAACTCATGTTTTCAATATAGTCCTAGCTCCCTTCTTGAAAATGGTCTTAGGCACAACATGTGATGTTGCTAGCAATCTTCTTCCTCAGCATACCAGCTGCAGACATAGCCTTACATCGCTTCAGTCGGTTAGATAGAGTCTCGTGATCTTCCTCTTCCGAATCATCAACCACAATGATTACCTCTAGCCTATTCTTCCCTGGATGAACGTCACACCATCACACACAAACACTACTATTACATCAGCATGAACACCAATTAATGACATCGGCATAAACACCAATTAATGACAAACTTGACTACAAAATAAAATGAACACGCAACATTACTACTACTCACAAAAATCACAAACCTGAACTCTCGATCTTCATGATTCTTTTTTTAATAAACAATGCAAATATATTAAATAAAGAGAGGCTTTTTTGGGAAGGAAAAAGCAACCCCAAAGTACACATAAGAAAACATATAGAGAAGAGATACTATAAGAAAAAAGAGAGGCAAAATAGAAGCAACTCTCAAGAAGAGTGCGGACAAAGACACCAAGTCAAAAAGATGCTGACTTGTGCATTTGAAGAAGAGCAAAAACAGCTGATTTCTGGCTAACCAAATTTTCTTCTAATGGGATGTCGGGGCAAGAGAGCGCATAAGCAAGAGAGGTGTGCTGGGAAAAGAGCAAGGTTGTTCAAATTTGATAGGATCAATGGCAATGGAAAAGACCGCGATGAGTATCTTCGAAAGCCGAACCGCAAAAGAGGCAAGAAGTTATAAGCTATGGACATAAAGAACCCTCTACTTTCCAAGAAACAATTCCTTGAAACAGGAGGAGGGTTCGATGATCTAGAGATGAAGTTATAGGCTTTTTCACGTATAATCTTTTCATGATTCAATCCTTCTTCGCATCAAACTAATAAACTACATGTCAATTTAAATTATGATTTCCTAACTAATAATCCTCACAACCCCCACGTTGATTCAGTTATCAATCGTGGGCATAAATGAAAAAGACCATTTACGAAAACACCCTTTTCAATTGATATTTGATCTCTATATCTTTATAAAAAAAATTAAAATATTAATTAACACTTAATATCAGCTATTAAATCTCAACCATCCGCTATTACATCTAACGCCTCACATCTTTTCTCCATTTTGCAATTTAATATTTTGTTTTCCAATGATTAGAGCCCCTGTTCAGTACTGTTTTGCCAGAAACACAAATTGGATTCTCCCGTCCATTAAATCATTGCATTTGCACTCTTAATTATTATCTGAAAATATATTAAATTTTCCAAAATTATTATCTAATTGTTTTAAGGATGAAAACTTTAACATTTTATATATACTACTCCAATTAGTCTTAATCTCAAAATAAAATATATTCCTCTTTCAGGAAAAAAACAAATGGAATATCTAAGGATATATGGAAATGGATTTATATGATTATATATATGATGAAGAAATAAAATAATTATAGACGAACAATTTTACATAGTTAAACAATATCATAAACATATTCCCATTCACGTCCAATTCACGAATTTATTGTTATTAAGGGGACACCAAAATGGTTTGAGCTTCACATTATTAGTGGAGAGGTCTGGGTTTTGAATCCCCTTGTGAATATGATGGAGATTTAGGGCTGTAAACGAGCCGAGCTTTTAACGAGCCGCTCGAGCTCGGGCTCGTTATAATTGAGCTTGAGACGAATTCGAGTCGACTCGTTTAATATTTATTGAATTATATATTTATAAAATACTTATAATAGAATTAGACAAGCTAAATCAAGTCGAACCAATTTCAAGTTGGCTCATTTATTAATTAATGAATTATTTTTTAAATTGAACCGAACCAAATCGAGCTGAGCTCGAGCTCATCTATTTTATTTCGAGCCGAACTCGAGCTTAGTTGTATAAGCTCGTTCGAGCCCAAGATCGAGCTGAACACTTTTTTCACGAGCCGAGTCGAACCCTGTCAAAATAAGGCTCGGCTCGGCTCGTTTACACCCCTAGTGGAGAAGAGTTAAGGTAGATTTAGAATATAATGTAATTCAAAAAAAATTCACGTCTTTATTTCCACTTTATATTATATTAACAATTATTCGATTCTTGCCTCTCTTTTTTTTTGCGCGGAAGCTGCGGCCTATACCCTACTTTTAGGGTTTGTTTTTTCGTAATTAGACGAAGTCTCGCGGCACCGATTTTCTACGGGTGTCGACGTCTGCGTGGTGCGGTGGTAGGAGCTGAGTTCTTGTGGAGATAGATCTGGGTTTGATGGAGGCATGGTCGGGTGGTAGATCGGGTTTTGATGGAGGCGAGGACAGGTGGTTTGTGAATGAGCTGAGACGAGTGAGGGCGGAGTTGCAGATGAGTCGTGCTTGGGTTGCGACGACGGAGCATGGAGGGTTGGGGGGTTTTAATTTTGGTTGGTTGGTAGGCCGGTACTGGAAGGGAACCGGAGTTATTTGGCGTCGGTGGGCAGACTCATGCAAGCATACCGAACTAAAGGGTCTCGGCTTGCTCAAAATTCAATACATATCTTATTGGGATTGGTACTGAAAGGAAACGGGGGGTCCTTGGTGTCGATAAGTTGATCCGGTTAAACCCAATGAACTGGAAGGATTTAAATTTCGTGATGCCCATATTTTTCGTAGGGTTGATCGAGGAAGCTGGTTTAATTCGGTCTGCAGCAAGATCACGGGGTTTCTCCATCCGTATGAGTTGGAGGCCGTGGCTCTGCATGATGCTAATTGGTTTGAGTCGATTGGTTTTCGGGGTTATCAAAGATGTATAAGTAAAGCATTCCACAGCAAGATCACAGGGTTTCTCCATCCGTATGAGTTGGAGGTCGTGGCTCTACATGATGCTAAACGGGTCGAGCTAAACAACTTTGGAGAAATCATTAACGAACGGTGTTGCGTACTATCCATTATCATAACTTTTGTTCTTTGTTTTCCTCGTAATCAAATGGCTCACGAATTGGCCATGTTTGTTTTAACTAACAATAGCTGGGATTATGGTGAGGGGTATGTTCCACCATCTGTAGTTTCAGTTTCCCGGCTTGGTACCGGGTTAGTTGCTATTTAATTAATAAAATTCGTTTTTCTTTCAAGAAAAAAAACAACTATTCAGTTCTTTGCTCCACCAGCTGAGTTATCTCGACCATTTCCGACGCATCAA
The DNA here is from genome assembly GCA_963920655.1 of Geranium rotundifolium. Lineage (NCBI taxonomy): Eukaryota > Viridiplantae > Streptophyta > Magnoliopsida > Geraniales > Geraniaceae > Geranium > Geranium rotundifolium. Next base: position 1,251,326 of record OY987318.1, read on the forward strand.
TAGAATCTTCCATATTGACTTAATTTTATTTACTTTTTTATTAATAATGCAGTCTTTTTGAGTCATAGTTAAGCATGAGTCATAACTCTTCCCTTTATATATAAAAGTTTTCTATTTGATACGTGACTTTATGCTTTGACTAGCTTTCGTTTATCAGTGTCAGTGTCGGCTCAGAAGAGAGCTTTCGCCGTCGGTGTTTTCACCATTTACTTTCGTCCATTTCACAGTTGTGTGTGTCCATGCGAATGGTGGTTTGGACCCCATTGGAGGCATTGGGGATGAACCAAAAGCCAAAAGTCGAAGCTGAAGACCAACACGACCATATCTCCAAAATCGGCGGTGAAGAGGATCGGCCAGGCACATAATCGGAGGATGAGAGAGGGGAAAGCTAATAGATATTTTTCATCGGGGGTGAAGAAGATCGTGGGGATGGTCAGAAGTACAAAATCGGCGGTGAAGAAGATTGTGGGGACAGAGGATGAGTTCTGATTCGTTGAAATTGATTGTTTGTTACTCACAGGAGAGGAATTTCGAGCTTCTACAATGAAAAATTTAGGTCGAGCTTGGTCTGACTCTTGAGCAGCGACTCCCTCATTATATTTGAAATCGGCTCAGAATCATAGTAGAGATTGATGGTGGAATCAGAGAGAAAAAGTTAGTTTCAGTTTTGTAAAGCCACTACAAGAGTTTTGTGGTTGGGACGGCGCACCCAAAGCGCTGTTGGGAGTGAAAAAAATGCAGGTATAAGCTAAGGACGGCGCACGGTGCGCAGTCCTTAGCGCGCGGTTGGTAAGCCGCGATTATAAGCTAAGGACGGCGCACATAACAACGTGCGCAGTCCTAAGCTAAGGATTGCGCACTTATGGATGTGCGCAGGCCTTAAGGGCAGATAATTAAAAAAAATTTGGCAGGAAATTGGCATCCCGGTATCCGTCCCGATACCAATTCCCTGCCATAATATTTTTCCGCTATATCAAACAACCATGAGCAACGAAAAAATTCACTCTTTCTATACATATTCAACCTCACTCCTTGTCTTCCACAAATCCCAATTTATTTTCTCACTCTTTCTTGCTCAGCCTTTCCTCAAATTAAGGTAATGTCTTGCCTTATTATCTTTCTATGTTGAAATGGGTGTTTTTATCTCAACAGGTTTTTTTAGTAGCAATATCATGTCTTTGAGATGGCTCTGTGATATGTAGATCTATGCTATTTCATTAATGAATTTTTAGTTTTGTTTTGTTTTTTTGCAAATTATTTGAGCTAAAATGGTAAATTATGTTCTTCACTTGATGTAAACGAATGATTTTCATAGTATTGAGTGTAAATGGTTCGGATCACATGGGTTTTTCTATGTTTTTGGTTTATGGGTTTCTGGATCCGTGCTTGTTTGAGTTATTGCCTGTAACATTTGATGCCTCGTAGCTGAAAATTTGAATAACTGTGTTTTTAACATGCACAATAGCTTAATTAATGTGGTGGATTCATCAGATTTGAGAAAGAAGAATTGAGGGCTTGAGAGTGGCGAGGGAGAGAGTGTAATAGTAACATTTGAAAATTTAAAACAAATATAAGGATATTTTTATCTTTTTAAACTTAATATTTGACAATGCTAGACAGAACCAAACGGTAAAAATAGAAATGAGACAAATACACAAATTAGGAGGTGAAAGTGAGACAATTAGTTTTAGAAGATATTACATGAAATTGGGCAATTTTAAGGAGTGCTTTCGTGGCAAAGTTGATTTGACCAAAACTCTGTTTCATAAGGATTTTGGCAGCGAAAGTGGGGTCTTTAGCGACGAATTGGTGCGAGTTTAATTTATTAATATTTAATTATGACATGACGTGAAAATGAAAATAAGATAAACTTAGAGGGAAAGAGATATGCGGTTCCTCGCTTCTTCTCCTTCGTTGAATTTGCGTTAACTCTGCAATTTCCGTTTCTCAGATCGTCGAGTCTACGAATTTCTGGTGTAGTTTCGATTTGAGGTCAAGTTTTTTCCCATAATCGCTCACATTTGTTTCTATAATTTATGCATTTGAGTTCTGTTTCTGATTTTTCAAGAGAAGCACGAAAAATTGAAAACCCTAGGTCGATAATCCGAGTTCGCTAGCTCTTTCCAGACGAGATCTTAATTTTCTTCTGGTTTGATTCAAATTTTTCGTGGAATAATCAATTCTCTTACTTATTTTGCTGATCTAATGCCCAGACGAGATCGAAAGCTCTACATAGAAACTTGTGGTTTTGTGATGCCTATTTTTAGGTTTAAGATTTTGTGTTCATATTTCCATACCAAGATGCTGAGCTAAATTGAATTTTCATTTATAACACAATATTAAGTACTGCCCTTGTTTTTGTGCATTACGGCTCGAGGATCAATATGGAAGAACCTGTTATTGCCCCTTATTTAGTTGATTTTCACATCTAATTAACAGGAAACAAACTCAACCCGATATGCTCATTGCAATTTACGATCTACTTGTTTATTTTCATTATTCTTGAACAAAACAATGTAACAGAGAAGTTAGTGAAAATGGAGTAGGAAAAAACAGATGCAAAACCTTAAAGATATGTTTTCCACTTTATCATCTCTCTCTCTCTCTCTGCTAATTTCATTGATAACTTTTCATATGAAAATAGAGAAATCGATTGCTGCTTTAGTGTTCAGTTCCTTGAGTTCAAAACATAGAATTGGCAACAGAGAAGAAGAGAGGAATTTAATTACTTGTTTCAACAAAGGATAATTGTATCATCATCAAGTCACCACTGATCAAGAAAAGAGAGTTACTTGAAACATATATTATAGAAAAATATAGCTAGCATTTTCCCTTGCAAATAACTACAGCTCCACAGGAATAAAATTCAAAGTTCAACATGCCGGTTGTTCGATGTTCAAATTTAAGTCAATTCGATTTGGTTTAAACTGAAATAATCAATTTTTGGTTTGATTCACTTCAGTTTTCGTGAACTGAATTTCTTGAAAATTTCATATTTTAAACTGTTTCGATTTATTATTTGACTTCTCAGTTTTTTATCGAGTTTTATTTAACTGATATTTCATGAAATTGTTACACTTTTGGTCGGTCTTGACTTATCTATTGTTGGGCCCAATTAATAAAGATCGATAACTTAAAATGAGTCGTGTGACCAAATCGATTGAATTCCAGTTCAGTTAAATTCGATTTTTTATCGGTTCTCATTTTATAAACTGAAATCAAACCAATTAAATTTGGTTCGATTATTTTTCGGGTCAATTCGGTTTCATCGGTTCAATTATTTTTTTGGCATCTATAATTTAAATCACAACATTATATTCCATACAAAATTATTTGAAGAAAATAGTTAAAGCAAAAACTAATAGTTGCTTACATAAAGGAGCGTATCACTAAGAGAATGACGTCCTGGAGTATCAGGTTTCTGTCTTCTGCAGGGAGAGAGGTAATGATCAAATCCATACTACATGCCCTCTCAGCGTATTCTATGTACTACATGCCCTCTCAGCGTATTCTATGCAAGTGTTTCTGTTTTCTCAAAGATTAATCGAAGATATCGAGAGGATGTTCAACAAATTTTGGTAGATTTTAAATTTCAGGAAGCTCAATAAATGAAGAGCAATACTAACCACGTGAAAATTAGAACCAACAACCTCGTATGGTTATTACATAAGATCTCTCTCACTTTAGAGATAACCTTTAATTACTTAATGTTTACGGAGTGAGATACCGCTAAAAGTTATTACCATGTCACAATAATTACCCTTAGAGCTTATCCATCCTTGGTGGTCAATTGATTACTAACCTCGTGTAAGATTAGAGATTCAACATCAATCTCATTTTTATTACACAAAATTCATACTATTTTATTCATAGTGATCTTACATTGACAATTCTTAGTAAAAAAAAACTCTAATATTGGTGATTTATTATTCATTATTATTTTTAGGAAATTCACTTTGAAGATCGAGATGCTTAATTTAAAAGACGAAAATATACAAGTGGAGCATGTGATTAATTATCTTGGCTCACATGCTTGTTAGATGGTACATCATTTTCATTATGCAATTAGTAGCTGATGAAATATATATGACTTATGACTTGAATCAAACAAAAAGAGTAAGTAAGCTTAAAGAAAACAGATAATGACAGTAACTTTATACATAAAAGGTAAATTCCACCTGACCCTCCTTAATTATAAGCGTGTCTCACATGCCCCCCTCTTAACTACAAAATCAATCTGTGAGGTGCCTTAACTATTCAAAAATCCCACTTTACCTTTTTTTGTTGACTTTTTTCAAAATTCTGTTAAGTTTTTGTGAAATGACAAAAATACCTTTGTATCTGAAAATTTAAAATAAATAAATAAAAATGATAAAAAAAGTTCAAAATCATTTTTATTTATTTATTTTAATTTTTCAGATACAAGGGTATTTTCGTCATTTCACAAAAACTTAACAGAATTTTGAAAAAAAGTCAACAAGAAAAGGTAAAATGGGATTTTTGGATAGTTAAGACACCTCACAGATTGATTTTGTAATTAAGGGGAGCATGTGAGACACGCTTATAGTTAAGGGGGTCATGTGTAATTTACCCTACATAAAATGTCCCAAGTTTGAGTATTGGTAATAATGTTTACCAAAATGCCACTTGCATACGAGATGAGAAAAATGTTTGCACATAGAACGTTAACGAGATTAAGATATTCCAATCGAGATAATGATACATGACATCATATGCAGCAAGTGAACATGAACACAAGAATCGACATGTGTAGCTGTCTATCATCAATACCCATTCTTTGATTCTCAAAGAGGCCATGTTTATGCACTCTATTTTGATTCAATTAAAGACCAAATACAACAAATAAATAATATTTTCCCTTTGATCTATTATTATTATATTATTATTTTGTTGGAGTATTTGTTTTATATGGTGGGCTGGGCCTAAACAAGTCAAGGCCCAAAATCAGAAGGCAAGAGAGGAGTGTGTGTGGTCCATATTCACTCCACAATACATCCTTTCTCTGAAATATCCATTTCAAGCTCTCTATTTTCACTGTGTTTCTCTGTTTCTGAATATGGCATCTTCATCATCATGCTCTCTTCTCAACCTCCAGGTACTCTCACCCACAAAGATTCGATTTTTATTTGCAAATTTATAGCCTCACTAATTTTCCCAAATCAGCAGTGCTTCTAGTTTCACCAGCATCAGTATTTTTATGTACTCTGCTAAGATCGTCCAAATCAGCAGTGATTCTTATAGTTTTCATCAATGGACTGCAAATTTATGATTTTATTTTTCATGTACAAAGAAAATTGGGTTATCCTAACAAAGCCTTGCCTGAACAGCAAATTCATTTTCAACACAGTTTTGTGATTTTTTGTACTTGTTGAATGGTATTAGCAATTTGAATTGCTAGCAGAACTGATGGTTCTTATGAGGCACCTGTTCACTGTCTAATAGATTAGAGGGTACCATGAAAAGATAAAATGCCTACCCAAATTTATGTTTCCAATTCGATTATTACATATTTATGGACTAGTTATTGTTTGTGCCAATTGATGGTCATTTGTTGTTGATGAATGTTTAGTTTTTACAACTGAGTGAGCCGAAACTGCAGGGTTCATCGCCTATTGGTATAAATTTGTCTAAGAAACCATTTCTTCAAGTTAATGACAGACCGAGAATATTTCATTACCAACGAAGCCTTTCTTCGAGTGGCTATAGAGCATCCATAGTAGCACAAGCAGGAAAGCAAAGTTGGGACATTGGTAGGTTTTTGCAGACAATACTCTTTTTCAATGGACCACCATCTCCTGCTAAGGTTGGACAATATTACTGTTCTGACTTACACCACATCTTTTGGGAAGACATTTCCACCTAACAATGTAGTTTCATATCTTTCTTCAGTTTTTTGAATTTATAAATGAGAAGCTGTCCAATCCATCACCAGGAGAATCACCAAAGCCGATGTCACCTAGTGGCATTGTCCTGGTTGCTGGAGCTACGGGAGGTGTGGGTAGAAGAGTAGTTGATGTTCTGAGGAAGAAAGGCTTGCCAGTCCGAGTATTGGTATTCTTCTGTTACCTTTTTCATTGCATGTTCTCAGTTTTGCTCGTAAGGCACGTCTATTGTGGAAAAAATTTACCACTAAAATGAAAAAAGATTTTGGCCTTACGTTTTTTTTCATTTTATGTTAGCTTCCCATCTTCCTACATATTCGTTATCAGTTGTTACTCATATAAAGTCTCTCTCAGGTCAGAAATGAAGACAAGGCAAGAAAGATGTTAGGCCCAGATATCGATTTGGTGAGTCGGCTCCCCATGTTATGTTATTATCTTTGAACTTTGAAGAAGCTCCTGCACGTGTATTTCCACTGAATGATTAACAATATCTGTGCTCTTCCTCTGGAGTATATTAGAACACTTTCTTTTCTTGTGTTTCTTAGTGCTAATGGAATCAAGTGGTTTAAATTTTATCTCTCGTTTGCTTACAATCCAATTGCACACCTCACAGTCGAACCATTTGGATGTCTCTAACTGTGGGTGTTTTAAAAACATAAATGTCAGATCATTGGGGACATTACGAAAGAGAGTACTCTGTCTCCCGAGTACTTCAAAGGAGTGAGGAAAGTAATCAATGCCGTGTCTGTCATTGTTGGCCCAAAGGAAGGGGATACACCGGACAGGGCAAAATACAGCCAGGTAAGTTGAGCATTCTCGAGTAACATGATGAAATGATTAGGTTTTCATGCTATTGGTATGGTGTTGGCTTCTTGTACAAATCTCAATCATACAATCCATGCACACTTATATATTTGTTTAGATTATTCTTCAGGCATCTGACATTTGACCATGCTTTGATACAGGGAATCAAGTTCTTTGAACCAGAGGTGACCAACTACTGGAGTTAGATTTGTTCGTTTTGTTCAAAACTTAATTATAGCTTTGTATGTTATAGACATAGGGTTTGATACTAACGACAATTAGTGTAACTTATGGATGCAGATTAAAGGTGACTCGCCTGAATTGGTGGAGTACATTGGGATAAAAAACTTGATTAATGCTTTAAAGGGAAGTGTTGCACTTCGAAACGGAAAACTACTATTTGGATTTGAAGGTACATCGTTTTGTAGTTGGACGCTTCTAATTAACACACTTGCTTGTTTAGGAGATGGATTTTCGTGGAAATATACAAAATATAGTTGACTATTGATGAATACTTATTGTATTACAACAGAAGGTTCGAGAACAAAAAGAAACAAACTAAATAAGGAAACTTAATACTAATGGGTAATAAAGCAAACTCTAATCCTCAAATTCTAATATTATATCTGTTTTTCTAACAAAGAAGAAAGGAGCTAAATAAGAATGATCTCCCTTCCCCACTCTCCCAATTGTTGCTTCTTTTAATTTTTTTTTGTATGCTGGTTGTTATGTTTGTATTAGAAAAGAAATAAAAAATTGTTGAAATCATGTGCACTCTATATGAGTCTATTTGCTTACTTGCCAGATAATAAATTTAAAGAGCTCCCTTGGGGTGCACTGGATGATGTTGTCATGGGGGGAGTTAGTGAAAGCACGTTTCAGATTGATCCAAATGGCAGTGAAACGGGTGGACCAACAGGAGTTTTTAAAGGTTTGTTTGTGAAAATTTCATGGCCTGTGTCTTACCGTTTACTCCAGTACAGCTGTGCGGTGAATTGCTTAATTGTTCCTTGTATATGTTAGGCGTTGTGTCCACTGTAAACAATGGTGGTTTTACTAGCATAAGAACAAAGGTGAAGTGCATCATTTTGTCTTATTTTGATTTGCAAACTTGCTACTTGATCGACTAATTGATGTGAAAAGAAATAAAATTACATGCGGGTGTTTTCAGAATTTTTCAGCACCTGAGGATCTCTCTGCTTATGATGGTTTGGAGCTACGCCTTAAGGGTGATGGCCGGCGATATAAAGTTATTGTTCGTACAAGCAGTGACTGGGATACTGTGGGTTATACAGTTGGGTTTGACACCGTAGGGGGTGAATGGCAGTCTGTAAGCATCTTACCTTTTGAATTGATCCATTCTACATTCTCTCACCCACTGATACAATTTGGTTGACTACAGATACGCTTGCCATTCACTTCTCTGAAACCTATATTTCGTGCGCGGACAGTTTCAGATGCTCCACCCTTTGACCCTAGCAATATTATGTCATTGCAGGCATGCTTCCTAATTAGATTGAAGGGATGCTCTATTTTATTATTTGATAACAACAATCATCAGCAAAGCTTGAGATTGACACTTTGTTTGTCTTACTACTACCATGTATGTGTCTGATGCTCATATGATTGCCACAGCTCATGTTCAGCAAGTTTGAATATGACGGGAAGCTGAATCCAACTTTTGTGGAAGGTGCATTTCAGCTACCAGTAGCAGGCATAAGGGCATATATAAAAGACCCTATTACTCCCAGGTTTTACATAATGTTTTTGTAGTTGACCCGCTTGGCATTTGCTATGTGTTGTTGATAAATGGTTGATTTGCAGGTTTGTACATGTGGGGTCGGCAGGAGTTACTCGACCCGAAAGACCTGGGCTTGATTTGAGTAAGCAGCCTCCTGCTGTTAGGCTGAACAAAGAATTGGGGTTCATTCTGACATTCAAGTTGAAGGTATGGCTTGGTGTTATATGTCAGATACAATGAAGTTTATACCCTCATCCTCATATGCTTTGTTATATTATGTTATGTTACCAGGGAGAGGATGAGATACGTGAAAGTGGAATACCGTACACAATTGTGAGGCCGTGCGCATTGACTGAGGAGCCTGCTGGAGCAAATCTCATTTTTGACCAAGGAGATAACATAACGGTATTTGATGATCTCTTCCATTACATGTAAGTTTACAAAGTTTGATCATTTGTATTATAGGGGAAGATATCGAGGGAAGAGGTTGCTCGGATATGTGTTGCTGCTTTGGATAGCCCGTCTGCGTGTGACAAGACATTTGAGGTTAAAAGCGATGTTCCCTTCAGCCAGCCATTCACAGTGGATCCCCAAAATCCACCTCCTCTTAAGGACTATGATGTATACTTCAAAACATTACAGGATGGCATCACAGGGAAAGAAGCTCTTCAAAAAACTCCCATTTCCCTCTGAAAATGCCAACAAACCAAGTTGAGAATAACTGCACAAATCAGGAGCTGATACCATATAAGGATACGTGAACGAATTATATATATTGCTCGACGATGAAATGTGTTGAATGTACACGATATGCATAAGAGAAATACAATAAGGGTTATGGTTTAGTGAAGAACCCTAAAACCCATTGGGATAGTCCGAGTTTTGTTGTGTTCATTGTTCCACATTACTAGTACTTACCATAAATCCAGTTCAGGATCATCCTTAACTGTAACGTAAATAAACTTGGGGTACCAGCAAAAAAAGTTTTAAACTAGGGTACCAATTTCGAAATTAAGCAAAGTTGGGGTACTGACATGGAATTACCCCTAAAAAAATTTGTATATGCATTTCCTTTCTTGTAAACTCCCGACCATGTATATAAATGAATTCAATAACCTTTGTTTACAAATTGAGATTCAAAATAAGGAAATCGGATTCAAAAACAAAAAAGAGAGAAAGAAAAAGAGAATTAAAACTTTAGGAATTTAAATTAATGACATGACTTTGAAAATTTGGTGAATAGTTAGGAGTATTTTAGACATTTTGCATTTTAATAAAAATTTCCGTCCAAAACTTAACAGCATTAAGGCAAATAGTAACTTTTTGATAACTAGGTGACCCCAAACGAAACTTTTTAAAATAGATACATTATTTTGTAAAAGAGCTCAAACTAAGTATCGTAAGTTGTAGTTAACCCTTAAATAAATATATAAATTATAAAAACTTTTGTGGATCGAGATCCAAGCTCAGCATCGACAAAGCGAGAGCCTCGCCTGAGATCTTTGGCGACCACCACCCACGACCCGTTGAGCATCTTTCTCAGCCTCTGGAACTCATGTTATAAGAAGCCCAACCACCTAAAAGCTCAAGCTGATAGGTGGATGCCCATATTGTTATATAACTTGGTGAATAGATTTACATTTATATGAGATTTCAACACCCCCACTCACGTGCAATCCAAGTTGAAAGGAGGGGGGGAGGGCTTTTAGACTCAATGAAGATCACGTCCGAGAGAACCAAATTCTAATATTATATTAGAAGCTCAACCAACTTAAGAGCTCAAAGTCAAACTAATTAAAGTGTTGTTGTTTTAGGAATAATAAAATAGAGACAAAATAGGAAGGGAGCTGACTGATTATGGAGGCTGATGAGAAGCCATTAATGGGTCGCGTCAATAAATAAGAGTAGTTTGATCCTTAGAAGACATCTTGAGTAATTTGGTATTTGACTCTTTTTAGAGATTTAGCTCTCGGTTTATACCGTTGAGATTTATTTTATGTACTTAAGTTACTTTTTGAACCACTAAGTGTAATTTTTCTGAAAATTATGTTAATCTTTTGAAAAATGACAAAAATGTTTTTATATTAAAAAATTAAAATAAATAAAAATATTTTTGAATTTTATTTCTCAGTTTCTTTTACATAAATAAAGAATAAAAACAATATTTTAGTATTAATTATTTTAAGAAAATACTTTTATAAAAGATCATAAAAATAAAAAATAATGTTTAAAAATTGGTTCAGACCTCAATAAAATTGGTTCTCATTTATAACTAAAACCTATCACTATCAATAAATAGTTTGGAGTAAACAACCTCGTGTTGTTAGTGGTTTTCGGACTCCTTGTAGTACTAGGGTTATCCTAGGACTGCTGGAATGTCCGGCGGAAAGGCACCGGTCCGGAGCCAGATTGATTACGAGTGACCCCTGGGAAGAAGGAGTTTCATTTACCCAGCCCAATCCAGCTCAGCTGGATTGATGAGCACAGAGCCCAGCCCAGCTCGTGATTTTACCTTCCAAAGAAACACGGAAGCTTATAAACATAAAACGTTTATATGCTTCCGATGTGGGATGCAAAACAATGAAAGAGTGGTCTGAACTCTCATCTATAGACGTGGCGCTTCCTGCGTCGCCCATCGCGAACACTCAAAGCTATCTAAGCCATCTGTTGTCGGCGATGTGGACGTGGACGAAGCTCCTCCAACCACGACCTCGCCGAGTTGGTGAGTTATCTCTCTACCTCTCTCTCCTTAGATTAATTGTATCATCCTTCTTCTCCTCTCTCAGAAAAAAAACTCTAACCTCTCTCTCTCTCTCTCTCTCTCTCTCTCTCTCTCTCTCTCTCTCTCTCTCTCTCTCTCTCTCTCTCTCTCTCTCTCTCCTCGATGTCCCTACCTTCCGTGAATCTGGTCCCTACCCTTCGTCGATCCGCATAAAAATTGAAACCTTCAATGTCTAAAACAGAAATAGAAATAATGTCTTTACAAAAAGAGGGTACACAATAAATATTGTTTAAAACCAAGAGAAGTCCTGATAGGAGACTGAGACGAACGACCCCTACGGGTGTTGCCACGACACTCTTGCCATATGAAACACGTATGTTCGCTTCATCCCCAACCAAATCTCGTCTACTTTCTAGCACCTGCACATCAACACAAATGTGAGATTGAGATCCGGAATTTAGCACCCAACCAGAGTTGGTAGACAAATTTACTTCAATGTAGTAAATACATGAAACGCCAGCCTTCTTCTGCTCTTCCAGGGACTTCTTGCAGTCCCTACTCCAGTGACCACGCTGATTGCAGAAGAAGCAAACGACGTCTTTCATGTCCAACTTGGTTTTGCCTTTTCCCTTGAGCTTAGGCTTGGCCACCTGGATCATGGGACCCTTTCCTCTTCCCTCAGTCGATGTGAAGGACTTGACCGAGCTCCCACCAGCTTTCTTGAAGCTAATGCCCCTTTTGTTTACCATCATTATCTTCTTGATCTTACCCTTAAGGTTCACCTCGGCAGATATGTGCATCTCGTGGAGCTCAGTGATGGTATTGTTCATGTCATGCATGTTGTAGTTCATGATAAACCCATCATACATGGAAGGGAGAGTTGACAGGATCATGTCGGCCTTCAACTCATTAGTAAATTCAACATTGAGTCGGGCAAGGTGTTCAAATTGACCCTTCATCTTTAGAACATAACGGTGGACCGACTCTCCATATGGAATTTTAGTAAACATCAAACCCTAAGCGGACTTGAACCTTTCGGTCCTAGCCCGCTCCTTGAACATCTCCTTGAGCTGTCCCATGATGGCAAATGAGTCCGAACTAATATCCATCAGTTGTTTTTGGAGATCAGCCTCTATCGTACTCAACATGATGCATCCCACATCGAGCGAGTCGTTAAAACGCTTTTGGTGAGCATCTCTAACACTACTCGTGGAACCAGCATTTGGCACAGGGGGAATGGGGTCATCAAGCACATATTCCTTCCTCTCGTGTTTGAGGACAATCCTCAAATTACGCTCCCAGTCGAGGAAGTTCGCGCCACTAAGCTTCTCCTTCTCCAGGATCGACCTCAGTGACACGACGTGTGTTTGGGTCGCTGCCATTATCTATACAGATAAATAAATTCAAGTTAGACTCTAAATTAATCTATGAAGATTTGTTGCAAAACCTTGACCAGACATTATTTCTATTTCTGGTCCATAAGGTTCGGTTTTTTTTAACCGAATCTTATGAAATTCTCACATTTTAGACCGTTTTGATTTATTATTTACCTTGTCGGTTTTTTGTTGGGTTTATTTTGAACCGATTTTCATGAAATTATTACATTTTGGCCGATTTTAACGTACTGATTAACTTGTTTTTTGCTGGCTTAATATTTTTATGCCCAATTAATAATTATCAATGACTTAAAACGAGTCACATGTCCAAATCGATCGGTCTTCGGTTCGATTCAATTTTTTTTATTGATTCTCATTTTAAAAATCGAAACCAAACCAATGAATTTCATTTCAGTTCGTGTTTAAATCAAATCAAATCGTTTACTTCCAGTTCGATTCGATCCGGTTACTTATGAACACCCCTAGGCCCTAGCTGAACAGCTCCCGACAAACTCTAGATATGGGGGAGTTTCTAAGGGATTTTGGGCCCAAAAAAGCATATTCCATCAACAGTCCTTATAGCCCCCATAAAGCCCACAAATCAGCCCAGCCCAATGCCCAGTCCACAGAAAAGAACAGTAGGAAATTGATCAGATCTTGTGTATAATGTGTGACTTTGAGCTCAAAATTTTCTACTAATTTCATTGAATCAGGTTATGTGATATAGTGCAATTTGATGTTTTATTGGCATTTTAGATGGATTGTTGATGTATTGAGATATATAAATGAATTAGCTGATTAATCTGGTCGTGGTGCTGACTAAAAATGGTTTAGGGAATAATATTCATTAAAAAAATTAACTACTTGAGTAGTAATGTTTATTGAAAAGATGATTAACTTACAAGGTACAATCTTACGAATGATCAGAGGTTAAATTTCGGAAAAAAAATCTCAATGGGTGAAATTGTTAATTTTTAAAGTAAAAGGATGAAAATTTCTAACGACTCAAAATTTAATATCAGATACTTTACGAATTAGAAGTTTAGAAAAGGAAAGATATATCATATTTGTAAATTTGAACCCCTACATATAAATTGCAAAAAGAACTCGACCCTTCTCTTGTTTTGCAACCACGGTCTGTTGTTTTTTTTGGGGACTCCCTCTCTCCACTTGGATTGAGAGGAGGGAGAGAAGCTTAGTAGCAAAGGGTGTGTCCAAAATCCTTATATTATTGGATTGTTCAACCAATCTTTCTGGTATACCTCTATGATTCTCACACTTTTCCTTTTCTGATTTGTTTATGCCAACCCTTTACTATTGTTGTATCTGTTTTGGAGCTCTGTGATTGCTTAGATAAACTTGGTATGTGATTTTCAGCCCCAATCCTCTTCTGGGTTGTTTGTAGAGACACAAATCTGTAATGGGTTTGTTTCTGTTTTAAGTTTGGTTGATTCTGAACATGTGTGTTGATTTTGTTTCATGGGTTTGTTGCATAGTGTAAAAAGCCCTATTTTTGTCTCTTATTGGGGATGTGGTCTTGTGTTTGATGTGTTATTGTTGTTGCTTACTTGGTTTTAGTATATGTGCTGATTGTGAATCGTGATCTTGTTTTTAGGGTGAAAGGTGATCTTGTTTTTAGGGGCTTTGGAGGTTTTGTGGTTTTGGTTTAGGATTTAATGGGGAAAAAGGATAAGAAGACGCGAGTACCAATTGGTTCGGTTACTGTTGTTCCTCAACAATGTAGAACTGTTGAGGCTGTTGATGTGGTAAAAGAGAAGAGGTCATGCCCCCATTTCGATAAAAAAATTGATTTGGGTAAATTGTCGGAGAAAATTAGGTCTATGGAGAATGTTAGGTGTGAAGATTGTAGGGAGAGTGCAGCGGATAGAAGGGGAGGTAAGGGAAAACACGGGAAGAAGAAAAACGAGTCGAAAATCCTTTGGGTTTGCTTGGAGTGCGGCCATTGTGCTTGTGGAGGCGTTGGATTTCCAACGACGCCTCAGACTCATGCAATCCGACATGTCAGGCAAACCCGTCATAATATAGTTATCAAGTTAGAGAACCCGCATCTTAGGTGGTGCTTCCGTTGCTCTACTCTTATCCCGGTTGAGAAGGTGGAGGAGGATGGCCAACACAAGGGTATGTCTTCAGATGTCGTAAAGTTGATAAAAGGGCGTAGTACATGTGAAAGGCCAGCAGTGGATACCGGCCAAGTATTTTTTCGGGGTGAGGCGAAATTAGCAGTCACTCTATCGAGCGATTTATCAATGAAAGGAGGTTATGTGGTGAAGGGTTTGGTTAATCTTGGCAATACTTGCTTCTTTAACTCCATTATGCAGAATCTCTTAGCTATAGATATGTTAAGAAACTACTTCTTAGAGATGGATTCGAATTTCGGGTCTCTGACTATTTCCTTGAAGAAGATTTTTGCTGAAACAAAACCGGAGGCAGGACTGAAACAAGCGATAAACCCAAAATCATTGTTCGGTTGCCTCTGTATGAGTGCTCCTCAATTTAGAGGGTATCAGCAGCACGATGCTCACGAACTGCTGCGTTGCTTGCTCGACAGCTTGTCTGCCGAAGAGTTGGGTGCAAAGACGATAACAAGATATTTTGAAGATGGCGATGATGCGAGTTCTTCAGATCAGGATTGTACTCGTAGCTTTGTCGATGATGCGTTTGGAGGTCAGATTTTTAGTTCTCTTTGTTGTATGGAGTGTGGGCATACATCGACAGTATGCGAGCCGTTTTTAGACCTTTCCCTTCCGGTTCCGAACAAGAAACCTGCAATTAGAATATCCCAACCATTGTTTCGAGGGGAGAAACCGAAGCTTCTGCCAGCGAGAAGTGCAAGAACTCAAAATATCAGCAAAGAATGTGTTTTTAGTAGTACCTCATCAGTCGGTGAATCTTCTTTTGCATCTCCAAGTGATCGTACACTATCAGTTTCTCAGGAGTCGGGAAATGAACGGGCCATTGTCAGCACATGCGAACAAACTTCAGAAATCTCGGATAATTCTGCACGGATGGATTTTCTTGATCCCGAACCTGTATTGGATGAAGAAACTCGAACCTCAGAAAACAACGATAGCTTGGTTTTTCAAGATTGTGGAGTTGTTGATGATACTCCAAGAAGTGTTGTGATAGAAAGTAGCTCGCAGTCTGATACTCAAGTTTGCTCGTTGAACTCTTTGGAAGACGAGCTGCCATTACTTGTTAAAGATTCTGAAGTTACGTCTCTTCCATACAGAGAAGAAGCCGAGGCCCCGTCATTTGCAGCTGGCTTTGAGCAAGAAGAGTTGGAGTTTAACATTGGCGATTTCTTTGACGAGCCTGATGTTTTTGTCGGGCCTATGCCAAGGCCCTCGCCAGCTGACGACTTCCTCCCGTTGTCAAGTAATGCAGAAACTATTTCCATGGCTTTCAATATCAGCGAGCCTGATCCAGACGAAGTGGATGACTCGAGTTCCCTAGTTTCCGTGGAGAGTTGCTTGGCTCGTTACATAAAGCCAGATCGTCTCTCTAAAGAAAACGCTTGGCATTGTGTAAACTGCTCAAAAACTCTCTCGCGCCAGAGATTGTCGAATCCTGTCGTAGTAAAAAACCTAAGTAATGGAGATATCAAAAGTAGCGACACTAGTGACATTTGTCATCTGAACCAAAATTGCACAGAAACTGAGGCTGGCAAAACGGATGAACTGAACTCAGAAGCGAACGGTCAATCGGAAGATTCTCATCAAGAGCCTTCACATTACTCTCTTGACGGGCCTTGTGTTAACGGGAATAACACAGGTGAAGCTAATCATTGTGATTCTGAGCTGACGACAAGAGGAAGCGAACCAGACAAAGTCGGGGATGACGAGATAGATTCCAAAGGTGTGAAGGTGATGAGGGATGCGACTAAAAGGGTCCTCATCGATAAAGCTCCGCCTATCCTAACCATTCACCTGAAGAGGTTCAGTCAAGACTCTCGTGGGTGCTTGAGTAAATTGAACGGCCACGTGAAGTTTGGCGAAACACTCGATCTCAGACCATACATGAATCTGAGGTACCATCCTATTTGATTCATTAGTTCATAATAATTGGTAATGTGAATAAACATGAAATATAAAACCAGAAGGATGAAACCTTAAAAATGATCTTAATGTTTCATATATTCATCCTTCTAAATAAGAACTTTAATGTACACTAGAAGACTAGATAAACAAAATTGGAGCGCCCTTGTAATATTTCATATTCTCGCCCTGCCTGGAAATATTTGAGCGTGTGAATCGTGAATGTAGAATGTCAAATATAAGCTACAATGAATTTAAAAATCATAGCTATAGTTTTAATGGATTATCAATTGAATAATTAATTTGAGTCATGATAGACTGACTTATGAAGTCGGAAAATTTCCTCTTTCTTATATTTTGATATCTATGTCCAATAATCAAGTTTAAGAGGCTCCAACTGATATGGATCATAAACTACTATTTTTAAACCAATCACGCTAAAAGCTATGTTTTGACGAGTCTGAAGTCACAAACTTTTATGTAATGACTTTTTACCTACAATTTTGTAGTATGATGTGAAAATAACTCAAACCATCTTAACTTACGAGCAATTACAGGTGCATGGACAATGAGAAGTCTATTTACAGTTTGGTCGGGGTTGTGGAGCACTCGGGCAACATGAGAGGCGGTCACTACATTGCCTATGTGAGGGGAGGCAAGAAAAATGGAGGGGGCGGTTCTGTCTGGTATCACGCCAGTGATGCTTGTGTTCGCCAAGCTTCGTTGGAACAAGTTCTACGCTGCGAGGCATACATTTTATTTTACGAAAGAAATTGATAGGACTCAAGAGTTTCAGAAACTTGGGGTGATGAACCCTTAGGGAGAGATAGAGAATCACACAATTACCAGAGTTTTGATACCCATTTTTTGTGTATTTGTTCAAATTTAGGGTGATTTGAGCAGATGTAAAAGTTTTGGTGGAAAATGTTACTCATGTTTATCTTTGCATTACATGATAATATGATATGATATCATCATTGAAAAAGAACCATAAATTAATCTTCTATTGATCAGGTGATTTCACAGGATTCAAATCTTGGTTCTCAATGAAAATAGAAATTTTCATGATTAACCATATAAATTAAATCTTGATCATTATTTTCATTATTATTATTTATAGATAAACAATTGCACATAATGATATGAACACTGATCTTGATAAAAATAAAACATGGCACATAGTGATATGTGTGTATAATTATTATAATACAGTGAAGCCCACTACATAAACAGAGCACAAGAAAACACAAAAGCAAGATGAGGAATTAAAGAAGACATAAACAAAGAGAAAAAAGAGCCCCCACAACATAGACTTCACTGGACAGTACTATACTTCTCTCACTTCCTTTACCAACCAAGATCTGGTCATTGCATTGAGACTTGATAGAGACAGACCCTACACTCTACTATATCTTTTGCCCCTCACTCCCTATAACATTCTCTCACCCATGGCTACACCATTACCCCAACAATCATTCCTCCTCTTTCTCTTCCTCCTCCTCCTAGCACTGAGCCCCCTGGCTCAGTGCGCGGCCGTGGCGGGTGGCGTCACGAGCTGGTGCGTAGCCAGGAGTGACGCCACCTTCCAGGCCCTGCAGACGGCGCTGGACTACGCGTGTGCGTCCGGCGCCGACTGCTCGCCTCTCCAGACCAACGGTCTGTGCTTCCTTCCTAACAGTATACAGGCTCACGCCTCGTACGCCTTTAACAGCTTCTACCAGCGCAAGTCCATGGCTCCCGGCTCCTGCGACTTCTCTGGCACCGCCACCGTCGCCAAGTCCGATCCCAGTACGTTTTCTTTCACGTGTGATTATTGCTGAAAAAAAAAAAATCTTCTAGACACTGATCAGAATAAATTGGAGATTTTAGAGTGCTACATAAAGTTAAGTTAAATTGATTTTTTGAGTTCTTGTTTTGTTTTTGTTTGTGTAGGTTATGGATCTTGTGTGTATCCAGCTTCCCTCAGGTATGTTTTTTTTATATATATAATTTTTTTTGGTGTTATATAATTAATCAAAGAATCTTAATGTTGATTGAGTTGAGTAAATAAAATAATGTAAATAGAGTGGAAAGTGAAGACATTATCAGTAGCAAGGGACCACTGGCACATTGGCCATAACTAAAGTTGCTATCCAATAATTTTTTCTTTATTTTTCTTTACAGAATAGAGTTTGAATACTGTTTCTTGATTTCTTGATCTTTACGCCAAATCTGCTTCTGTTAATGCATCAGAGAATTTTTGTGAGTGGGTTCTAATAGAATTTTAAATCGAATATACACATCATATGAGACTTGTATAATAGTAAAATTGAATTTTTAATAGTAAAACTTAACCCAATATATTAATAATATATATAATTTGATATTATAATTAACATAACTCATGATCGGAATCTCATTCTTGCCTACAGTTTTTGTTTGGTCGCATCACATCTTTTGTTATTTTTAATTCATAAGTTGATGTTCGAGTTTGAATAAAATAAGTAAAATAATATTTCATGCCTAATAAATATGGTTCTTAAGTTACAAAGCTCAAATTGATGTATCTCGATCTTAAAATTAATGTAACATCTACCATAATTTGGATATGTCACATATTAGTGTTTTCTGTTTTGTATATTTCTTGAAACTCAACATAAGTAGAGTTTCACATTGTTTCGCTTGTTTAATTAATTTTCTGATTAATTTCTTATAATTTTTAATTTTTTAATTGATTTATTTTCAAATTAATCTTAATTATTGGTATTTATTGTGTTTGAATGGTGACTCACTTTATAGAAAAATTCAAATATAATTTTTGACCGTTGGATGGGTCTCTTGCAGTGCTGCTGGAGGAGCCTCTGGCACGCCAACGACCCAAACAACACCAACATCAACGGTTCCATTTTCACCAACCATGCCAACCGGCACAACTCCTCTTTCCGGTTCGACCGGATTCAACAGTGCCGGTTTGAGTCCTCCGGGTTCGGATTCGGACAGTTCCATAGCTTCTATGGATCTCAAAACGTCCAAGATCATGTGGACGATCGCGTTTCTACTCGTTTTCTCGTTTATATCTTGAATTCGAATCGATTAAGTTAGGCCGGACTACAATTTCGTGTTAGTTGTTCATACTTGAGTTTTGGTCTCACATCAGATAAATACGAGGTAACAGATTGATAGGACGGTAGACACATCAAGATTCTTTTCTTTTATTGATGTTGAACATGGGATGGTCAAGATTCTACATTGGGTTAATTCAAAATAGTTCAAAATATTATATCCTTGCGGTTCAATTCGGTTTCATCATTGATGGGACCGGTTCGGTTGGACCGGACATTTATCCGGTTGCCTTACAATGTAAATCAAATCTCCCGCAATGTCATAATAGTCTTGGTTCCGGTGCCAATTCCACAATGCATGAGTCTCATTTTTCACCTGCATCCCGTAATTTTTTATCAGTCATAACTGCAGATACGAAGATTGAAATCAATAACATACAAGGAAATTTAAATTTTTGTTAGGTTACCTCTAGAATTCCATGGCCAAAACTGCTCTCTCTGTATGCGCTATATTCCGGCTGCCGATCCCAACAAAAGTTGCCGGCCGCAGGGCCTGACGTTAAGTTGAAGGCGCAAAATCCGCCCATATATTTATCTGGCGAGCTTGCCGGATCCGGACACTTGCCGGGTTCTTCAGCATGTTCAATTGCCATCTTTTCCCTATTCCCGCCGTCGCCGACCACTATATGAACCGGGCCGCATGGATCCAATGTGTAGTTAAATACCCGGTTCGATCTCTCGTAGGCGTGAACCTATCACAACAATATAAAAAAATATCACACATCATTGAAAACATGACATTAGTAGGTGAAGTGACAGAGGAACGGTGAAAATAAGCATGACCATGTCACAACAAATTGACAAAAATGATTGTACATCATTAGAAACAGGTCCTTAGTAAGTGTAGTGACATAAACTTTGTGTAATAAATATGAGGTCGTTACAGTACAACTGATATAAGAAATAACGATACTTAAACTTACGTGTCCATTGAAGACTATATCAACGCCATACTTGTACAACAATTCCTCCATTTCCACTCTCATGCACTCTGCTTCCCGGTAATGTGCCGTGTAGGTGCTATACCACGGGGCGTGCCAGGCCGCGACCAGCCATGGAGTCACCTTCCGGTCGACCTTAGCCAGGTCTTTCTCCAACCACTTGTACTGGTCAGCTGCAGCAAAAAATAGAAAAATTATGATTGAACCATCAACCATCAGCTAGCGTTGTAAAAGACGTTAAACATTATTCAGGGTGGATGGAATGTTTGGGTAATAGTTTCAAATTAATTAGGAATTCCGAATTTATATTTTTATGTATTTTTTTTATTTTAAAAATACTATCATATACGCGATCAAAATATAAGTTACTGTATATAAAGCATCACGTTGGCACCGCCTAAGATGATTTTTTACAACATTGTGATTAGTCATCTAATATGATATCAGAGTTTTAGGGTAAAGAATCGAAACTTACATGACTTGTCGTAGGCAATGTAGGATCCGAGCATCAGAAAATGAATCCCTCCGGCATTGAAGGAGTAGTAGAAGGTAGATTTCGATCCGCTTTCTTTCGACGGGAACGAAAAACGAGAGCTGTAGGAAACAAATGTCTTGTTCTCTGCTTGTAGCTCTATTTCATGGTTGCCTTCTATCATCATTACCGGGACTTTGGAGAGTAGAGGCTCCATGTACCTAATCATATCGATTCCAACACACATAACACCATAAACAAAATACGAAACAAATTTGTTAAAAGGTTAATGTCTGATTCTATGTTAAGTTTGACTCACTTAAAAGCTCAAACAAATAGATACTATATACTTGCTTACAAAGAGGTGAATGAATTTATATTCGACTGATATGTGACTTTAGCAACCGTTCACGTGCAGGTCGAACGTGAATATATGATGTGATTAATGAGTCATAGGGTTCAATGTGTAGATCCCATATCAATCTCTAATACCAACTCATCTAAAATCTTAAACTGATATGTTATATAGACTCATAGCATAATTTATCTCTGCCTTTTCTTATAGGTGATTAAGCAAGAAATTTAATCTAATCCTAGTTTAGTTAACCGAAGGTTCACCCTACCCTAACAATCACCTGCTTCCGAGTATGTGACTCACCAAGACTCGAATTCTGCCTTTATATAGTCATCTACATTGTCTAGTTTGCTTGAAACTCACGATTCACGTGCAAAAGTTCACGTAATATGAATATTCTCAATCTGGTCAGTATGTGAAGCAATGCCACCAATACCCCAAAAAAAAAGATGCAAATCAACAAACCTCCTTAAATATACAAATACAAACCTCTACATACTAATTTTAGATTTTAATTATGCAAGTCGGTTTTTAACAAAATCAATTGTGACGAGTAAAGAATGCAAATATCATAGCTCTCACCTTCCCCAATAATCCCAACGAGGCTGGTAGGTTTCGTGGATTGGAGTGTCACTGAAATTGCAAGAGTAGCAATCCGATCCGGTCCCATTGGTAAGATAGAGATTAGCGTAGCTCGCGTCGCCGACAAGTATAAAAAGATCGGGATGGTTAGTGAGAATGTGACCAACCGTTGAAGTTGTATTGTATGTGAGGCCAAGGTCCCCGGCTATGGCTATTCTACTTGGGTAAGACTTCGGGCCGGATAGAGGCATCGTCTTGAAATAGTATATGTTGCTCATCGCCGGTATTGAAGGGTCTCCACACATGTAGTAGTATAGAGTGTCGGGCTTTAAACCTGCACACGGAGATTATATGCAGATATTACATACGTCCGGACAAAATTCTTTATGATATAAAAAATATTTGCTAAACATGTGCGTAAAGATTATACGAATATTATTATACATGTCCTTTAATGATATTAAATTATTGTCTAAACCCAAATATGATGATTATGTACATGTTACATGCGACCGGACAAAATAACTAATATAAAAGATATTTTGCTAAACATGTGAATAAAGTTATGCATATATTACATATGTTCCGACATAGTAATTGATATGAAAAATATTTGCTAAACTTGCGCATAAAGATTATGCATATGTTACATACGTCATAATGTGGTCGATGATTACAATTCGCACGCCTACTACAATTATTTTAGAATAAGATCACGTTAATGACATATTCGTACCTTTGAGACGAACGTGGTGTATGATGCCGGAAGTATAGTTCTGGAGGCCTTCGAATGGATAGAGTTGACTGTAAACGAGGGAATGACCGGAAGCTTGGTGTGTATGGTTGGATTCGAAAATGCCATAAACAACTACACTGGCAATACTGTCAGGGTCTAACGGTTTTATGTCATCTCCAATTTGAAACTCCCCTGTAAAATTAAACAAAGCGAACTCATTTTTATTACACTAAAATTAAATCGGTCAGAATACTGTTTAGTTATGTATTATCATTATCATTATTATGTGGTCAAGTATTTGGTTATCTAGACCTCCTCACTCGAATTTAAACATGTAGGCGAAAATATTAATGCTGATAAATAAAATTATCCTTTCCAAACAAAATAAAGATTAAGAAATGAGTAAAATAACACATATTTAGGGAATCAAAATCAATATTTATTTTAAGATAGAATTACGGGTTAGATTACCGAAAATAACTATTACATAAATAGAAAAATATCAACGAAAATCAGATTTGATACGGACAACAAATAATACACTAATATCCAATAGGAAATGATGTATTTTTCTTTTTGATAATTATTGTGTGACAAGTTCATGATAAAAGCACTAGAAATATATAAGTCTCGAGCTATTTAACACTATATATGTCATGTGACCATAAGAACAACCAACACAGATTTTATATAAAAATGCATATAACTCCAAAAGGAACAGATTTAGTGTATTACTATTATAGCTAAATAATACAAATGAACATAGACATATCTGACTAATTTTATGTTAGTTGGGTATGCTTCAGACCCGATCGAGTAGCATTGGTATCAGTCGGGTATTTTCAAGCACGTCTGAGTTACAGTGTTACACATAAGTATACACAAATTTACGTGATTTATATTCATCAACAATTTATTTACCAATTATCTAAAACGAGACTATCATTTTATCGAAGACGCTCCAAACCAAGGGCTCCAGCTCTAAACCCTGACCAGTTAAAAATTTAAATTTATTCGAGACACGTTCCAACACGTCCTCTTTCAAAATAACTCATGAAAAGAAAATCCAATAGACAAACTTTAAAAATTCAAATTTGAAAGGGTGCAACTAGTTATTAATTTTAACTTCACATGTTTTGTCTCATATATCATCATCACCTTATCACCAACAATCCAAAACCAAAACCAAAACCAAAACCAAAACCAAACCAAACAAAACAATTATTTTCCTTACAAAAACAAGAAATTGAGTTTGAGAAATCAAAGTATAGTGTAACCTGTAACCCAAGAAACCCAGACAGAGTCATAGGTTGTGGAGAGAGAGACTTTGATCTGCTCCGGCTCGAAGTCGTCTCCGGTCCGCCGGAGCCGCGGGTCGGTCTCCGGCAGGTCCACGGCGTGGCCTCGAAAGCTCTTGTCGAGAGGCACCGTCACGGGCTTGAAGGGCCCGCCAAGCGTCGAAGGAATGGCCGAGGCATGAAAATCAGCAATTGTGCTTAGCCAGACCAGAAAGAGAGACAATGTTAAGGTATTGGACATTTTTGTGGGTTTTTACAAAAAATGAAGAGATGTGACAAATTATTTAGAGAGAGAGAGAAAAGGCAGATATGAGAGAGAGAGTTTGGTATTTTCCTAAGAAAGAAATATTATATGTATTATTTGGAATGGGAGATTGTGGAATCATATCACATTGATTGAAATGGTTGATTTGGTTAATTTAATAATGACTTGGTTAATTAAATCGATCAATTTGGAAGCAAGAGTCGGATTCAATTAAATGTAATAAGACATGGATACTGAGTACATTGATTGTTGATACCAAAATTTGCTTGCTCAAGTAATCAAAAGTTTGAATTTTTAGTTACGAATAAAATCGAATTCAACTAAATGTAAATTTAATGTAAGTGTAACTTTAGATAAAAATTATTTAATTACTTTTAAAAGTAAATATTATTATGACGGGTGTAACAAGAAAATCTGTAATATCTGTTACACAAAATATGGCAAAATCATGTGTTATATAATGTAAATTGCAAGACATGAAATAAAATGGATAAAGACAACAACCTTGTACTCAAAGACATGTAATTATGGGATGCATATATAGACTCGTGAAGCAATGTCATGACTTCAATGCCTCCTTTAAGTTTATTTATAATAACTTGGCATGCCCTTTTGTGGGGTCTATTTATGTATTGCTCTCAATCATAGTAGACTAGTATTCATTGCAATACACTTCAAATTTGAAAGAAAAAAAACCAGTAAATTATATTTATTCTGTATCACTAGTGTGTATTAGTTTAATTTGGAAGTTAAATACAAATTTTATTTAATAAACAACAACTAACTCGACATCAAGTTAAATAGCTGAAGCTACAGATGGCGGGACAGACCCCTCACCATAATTTCACCTACTGTTAGTTAACGCAAACTTGACCAATTCGTGGGCCGCTTTATTACACGATCTACGGGCATAAGATAAAGAGACATTGCACTCGGAAGATGAGAGAAACCGTCTACAGTCATAGATGATACCCCCAAACATATTTTTTATGTGTTTAATTTCCTTCCTAGTGTCACGCCCCGAATAATTTATTCCAAATATTCGCGGTACGTGCGGCACTTAGTCACGTGTGCAACTCGTATGCTCGTGCTAAGTAAGCCTTTACGCTTGCAAAGTATTTGCAAGTAGCGCGGAAGCGTTACTCGAATCGCATTCGATATAAGGCAAGATGGAAGTGTGGGAAAAGTTTCCCGATTTATGTTTTTATTAAGCTAATGGGAGAACTATACAAGTTGGAGTACAAGAATGTGGAGCTTTTTTTCATGCCCCAAATGAGTTCCTACACCTCTATTTATACCTAAAACATGACATATCGGACGGTTAGGATTCAACCAAATGGACGGCCAAAATTGGCCTTCTAGAGTGTTCCATCTAAATATCTAGGATTTTTCTATGGAACCTTCTAGAATTTTAAATATCTCGACTATTCTAGAGAGTTTCACAAAACTCTCCAATTTTGGGCAATTCTCCAAGATTCTAGAGAATTCCGCCCAAGCCCATTAATTTAGGTCTCTTATGCCATTTGGGCCGCAAGTCCAAAACCCACGGATAAGCCCAAATACATACAAATTCGTCCAAATGGCACTCGTAGAGCCCATACTTGGACGAAAACGTCCACGGATCCGAGTCAACTCTCTTGGTCCGTGAAATCCTCCCCCGCCCATTCCGTCGACGTCCTCGTCGACCTACCTTAGCGGTCCCCATGGGAGAGATTTGCGAACATTCCCTCGTTCGTCGCGAGCACTTCTTCACCCGTGTATGCTTTCCGGTTCTCACTGCTGGAGGAATCGTCTAATGACCCCTGTCTTGATGCAAACCTTCATCCTCCTGCGATGTAGGCCTACTCGGCGCAGTCCGTCGCGCCAGCTGCGAACAGTCCGTCGTCCGCAAGTGCTTCCCAACACTCCTAGTTGGAGGATTCTCCCTTGAACCCTTTGCTGGTGGCCTCGCCCCTACTCCCAGGTTGTGTGTACCCTTGCGCTCACGCCCCACGCGTGCATGCTTCTCAATCCGTCGAGAAGCCTCCGACACTTTCCATCGTGTCTCGCATCCCGGTGGCTCCGTACCAAACTCTAGCTCTTGCGCCTTCTTGCATTTGCGCCTCTTGTGGATGTGCTCCTCATTCCGTCGAGAAGCGTTGGGCACAATCCGTCGTGCCCGTGGACAACCTTTCATCCGCTTGAAATCCTCAATTCGTCGAGGAGTTTCATTTAGCAACCTCAGTTTCCGTTTGACGTCCTGTGTTGCCTCATCTCTCGACTTTTCTTTTGCAGAATCGTCGCTTGTCTGCACCATTGACCCTAGGTGCAGGCACTCCACATTGGTTGTTTGCTGATTTGGTTCCTCCTTCGCGAGCATCCTAGCTAACCTGGCACGCATTGGACAGTTCATTGCCACATGCTCCCCGTCGCATATGAAGCACCCTGAACGTCCCTTCGTTCATTTATGCTTCCTCGAGCATGAGTGTCCTTCCGATGGACTTCTCAGACGATTGCGCTTGCTACTTCCCTCGTAACTTTGCGCCTTGTAGAACCTCCAATCTGTGCGCGCCTCCTCCAACTGCTCCTTCATTACTTCAAGCTGACCCTCAAAGCTTGCTCGGAGCTGGCCGAGTGCGTCTTCAAGTCGTGCCTCAAGCGCAACCTGATCATGTCGTAAGGAGTCGCGGATGTCCCATACCATGCCACGAACCTCCTCCAGTTGCGTCTTTAATGAAGCCTCGAGCCCATTGACACATTTACTTAGCTCACCAAGATTGCCCATACAATCTGCGAGCTCTTGCTCGACCATGTAAAGCCTATCCAAGGCATCTCCCATGCCAAGGCGGAGCTTGGCTAAGATCGAATCATGTGCGCAGAGTTTTGTTGTGGACTTACCTCGCACACCTATTGTGTTTGGTTGTGCCTCGATCTCCCGCTCAAACGCTGCAGCATCCACCTCCATTGACGTCATGTCGTTGCCTTCGCTTTATCGAACCAGCCTCTGATACCACTTGTCACGCCCCGAATAATTTATTCCAAATATTCGCGGTACGTGCGGCACTTAGTCACGTGTGCAACTCGTATGCTCGTGCTAAGTCAGCCTTTACGCTTGCAAAGTATTTGCAAGTAGTGCGGAAGCGTTACTCGAATCGCATTCGATATAAGGCAAGATGGAAGTGTGGGAAAAGTTTCCCGATTTATGTTTTTATTAAGCTAATGGGAGAACTATACAAGTTGGAGTACAAGAATGTGGAGCTTTTGTTCATGCCCCAAATGAGTTCCTACACCTCTATTTATACCTAAAACATGACATATCGGACGGTTAGGATTCAACCAAATGGACGGCCAAAATTGGCCTTCTAGAGTGTTCCATCTAAATATCTAGGATTTTTCTATGGAACCTTCTAGAATTTTAAATATCTCGACTATTCTAGAGAGTTCCACAAAACTCTCCAATTTTGGGCAATTCTCCAAGATTCTAGAGAATTGTGCCCAAGCCCATTAACTTAGGCCTCTTATGCCATTTGGGCCGCAAGTCCAAAACCCACGGATAAGCCCAAATACATACAAATTCGTCCAAATGGCACTCGTAGAGCCCATACTTGGACGAAAACGTCCACGGATCCGAGTCAACTCTCTCGGTCCGTGACACTAGGCTTGGTTCACCACCCGAAGACAATCTGTCTCGATCTCCACCACTCTCCAGTTCTTTCCTTTTGCCTAAGATAGAGCCTCCCTGACTCCTACGGCCTCCACCTTTTCGGAATGGAGATAACTCGTAAATCGTCTGCACAACGCTCCCACAATTCGGCATTCTGAGTCCCTACAGATAAGCCCTATACTCCAGTTTTCTCCCTCTACATCTATTCCCCCGTCCACATTTATTTTTAAATTTCTTGGTCTTGGAGGGACCCATACTTTTGGTGATGATGACACAAACGAATCTCCTCCTGATCCTCCTCCCTGAGGTTTTGCCCCTACCCAGACTCGTCGGAACCCTTTTGCGGTCGCTGCCACTCTCGCCTGATGGAAAGCCTCCATTTCCAGACTGCATGATTCCTAACCCTCCATATTTCCTAAAGCATGATAGCCCACAGACTTGCCTCGCTCTCCCCCTCTACCCAAAATTTCCAACTAGTAAGAACCGGGTGTGGCCCCATCTTTCTTTTGATTGATCGCAGTAGCCTATCCCCCAAACAGGTGCCACAATCCTACACGTGTTAGTTTAATTTTGAAGTTAATCATATTTTTTATTAATTACGACACAATAACGACTGAACCAAACTCAAGCTGATTAACTTTATCTATCATACGTTAAACACATCATTTTTTAAGTAGTCTACATTTAATTGTTATTCTCGATTTTTGTGTAACATATTTTTTTATCCATTTATATATTCCTTGAGTACAAGTTTATCAAGCAATATTATAAATACTAGTTGTATTTGGTGGTAACCATTGACTTCACTTGACAGCTTTGCTTTACTTGATTCAGGAATTTGCTATTCATTTGGATATCAATAAAAGATTTGAAGTGGTGGTGTGTATGATATATGCATGTATAGTGTACATATATAGTGTATGATATATGTTGACTCATCAAACAAAAGCATACTTTATATTAAGGAGTCTTAAATTATATCGAACTCTATGTTTTTAATTTTTCTAATTTGATTGAGATGAAATAAAAAATTCTGCTCTCAAGTCTTAATTATTATATTTCAAATTTTACATGTATGTAATTAATTACTCATATACGAAGTATTGATATTGAGAAACTGAAAGTGAACTAAGAGTTGTGGATGAACAAGACAAGAACTCCATAACCAAAATCTAGATGTGTGAGAATTAAATTTTAAATAACTTATGATGGGTTAGATTTTCTATTTTATTACAAGTAAAGAAAGAGAGATGATTGAAAGTTGAACACAAATAATAAATTAAATAATTAATTTTTGTCATGGTGATCAATAAATTGGGCCATATAAATGTCCATCTTTGAATAATAAATGGGCCACAAAATAGACCAAATTTTCAGTTCCCTGTTAATGGGCTGAAAGCTAAGGAATTTAAACCAAAAGTACACGAGTGAAACAAACGACACCGTTTTGTATGAGACTCCGACCAAAACCGGTCCAGTTCCGGCTCTTACCGGTCCAGCTCAAACCGTTTCTGTTCCATTTCCTATCTAACAATGTTTGTGTCCTGCTATTGAGGAACATCTCAGAATCAGAAACATCTCAGCAGAAAATAAAATTTCCTCTCCGTCGTTTGGTTGGATCGGTCGGAGATCTGGTGGCAATTACTCAGATCTCTCCGAGAAAGTATCTTCCTTGCTGATCCAAACAGCACCGCTCATTTGGGTGTTGAGAGGGAGAGAGAGAGAGAGAAACAAATGAATATTTTCAGGTTAGCTGGGGACATGACCCATTTGGTCAGCGTCCTGGTTCTGCTCCTCAAGATCCACACCATCAAATCATGCGCTGGTACGGACCCATTTCCAGTTTCAGCTCCTCTTTTTGTTGTTTTGTATCGTTTTCTGAATCCTGATATGGGTTTCTCCCCTTTTGGTTGTTTGGTTGCTGGGAAAATCTGTGGAGGGAGAGAAAAGGGGAATTGGGATTTTGGGTCAGTTTGGTTTTGTGAAATGCTCTTGGTGAACTCACCTGAATGGTTGCTTGTTTTTATTTGTGTTTTTTTGGATGGTTTGGAGTTAAAGGTTTGGTCTTTTTAGCATATTTTACATTTTGAATCAAATAGAGCCTGAATGAGTGGTTACATAATACATTTTGTTTGCTGGGTTGCTAGGAAAATCTGAGGAGGGAGAAAAGGGAAATTGGGATTTTGGGTCAATTTGGTTTTGTGAAATGCTCTTGGTGAGCTTGCCTGAATGGTTGTTGTTTGTTTTTATATGTATTTTTTGTATGGATGGAGTTACAGGTTTGGTCTGTTTAGCATTTGTTTACACGTTCTAGATCAAATAGACTGAATGATTGGTTAGATTTTGTTTGTTTGGTAGCTGGGAAAATCGAGGAGGGAGGAAAGGGAAATTAGGATTTTGGGTGAATTTGGTTTTCTGAAATGCTCTAGGTGAGCTCACCTGAATGTTTTTTTGGCATGGATTGGAGTTAAAGGTTTGGTATTTTTAGCATTTGTTGCATTTTCTGAGCCAAATAGAGGCTGAATGAATGGTTACATTTACATTGTTTGGTTGCTGGGAAAATCTGAGAAGGGGGGAAATGGAAATTAGGATTTTGGGTCAGTTTTGATATATGACATGCTCCAACATGAGTGGTTGCTGTTTGTTTTTGTATTTATAGATGGGAATTACAGGTTTGGTCCTTTTTAGCAGTTCTTACATTTTCTAAACCAAATAGAACCTGCCTGAATGGTATACAAAGTTTTCGGGTTGTATAGACAAGAAAATATGACAATGTCATACATTTGTGTTGCTGCTATTCATGGGTTATGAATACTTTTCAGGACTATGAAGTTTCGATAACTTTATTCACAAATCTTATGAGCTTTTTTATTTATCTTATGGGGTCGGGAATGCATGAGAAGGTGGTCATTTTAACTTTTAGTTGAGAAAAAACAGCAAGTAATATACATGCAACCCATACTGAGGTGATGAAGCTAGGCTTTTGCATTCGTACTATTTAAACTCTGGATATTTGTTTTATTTAGTTCTTGATTTCAGCAGACTCGGCTCACTCGAAAACCCAAAACCTTCCGTTATAGTATATGTTTACTTGGACCCTGAACTGATTTATGTCTTGTCTTCTGCCCTTTGTGTGTACAAGTCGTGGTGTTCTTTGTGGGTATTTCTGTATGATTGTTGTTTAATTAACAAAAGCAATTGCGTTTGAAAAATTCAAGAGTTTCACCCGATTCAGATATTTTTTTGAATTTCCTGTAAGTTATTCGTAATAGACTTAGATGTTATCGTTGTAGTAACTTTTAAGCGTAGCTTTTTATGAATTAGTCAGACACATAATAATTTCGAGGTAATTATCACGTAAACTGTCCTGTTGCCTTTCACATCAATGTTGCTACACATGGTAATGTTTCATTCGGTCTACAAGGTATGGTTTTTTATTCTATGCTTTTTACGCAGGTGTTTCTTTGAAGACTCAAGAACTATACGCTCTTGTCTTCGCCTGTCGCTACTTGGACATATTCACTAACCATATCTCACTTTATAATACTATCATGAAGTTAATATTTTTGGGAAGCTCTTTCTCAATTGTTTGGTACATACGGCGCCACAAGATTGTACGTAGATCTTATGATAAGGACCAGGACACCTTCCGCCATCTACTCTTAATACTTCCCTGCCTGATTTTGGCTCTGGTTATACACGAGAGGTTCACCTTCAAGGAGGTACAATATATTTATTCTGGTCGGTATTGGATTCTTCAACATTGGTTGCTTCCTTATGCCAAATTTATATGTAAATATCATTACCTGTGTGTATGTTATATTGATATATGTATTTAGTCTATTGAAAAGTGTTCTAAAATTCCCAAGTTCTCACCGAAAATTCTGTAAAACCGAGCTGACCGAGATTTAGACAGAGGTTTAAAACTTGTTCTCGGTGGTTTGGTTTTACCGAGGTCTCTCTGTCAAACCTGATCGAGTTTTTCTGATTTGTCTACGAATTCTCAGAACTCCTGATTTTTCGCCTTGCTGAGTTCTCCCCTATCCCAAGTTTTAGAACCTTGCTATTGAGTAATCTGAAACTAGTCGTATCTATTTCTTTTCAACCATACTTTGACCATTTTCGATACTTCTAACAAACTTATTGAACAGGTAATGTGGACATTTTCGTTATTTTTGGAAGCCGTTGCCATACTTCCTCAGCTCGTACTGCTGCAGAGGACGAGAAACATCGACAACTTAACAGGACAATATGTCTTTTTTCTCGGGTACTCTTTCTTACCGATTTATCCTCTTTTGCATTTAAACCCGACTTTTCTGAAGATAAAGTTCCATTTCTTTCTTTTCCATGTTAATTAAGCTCTCAACCTTTATTGAAAAAGAATCCATTTTGTGGTTTTTGTATTCGTATGCTCAAAACCGAGAGTTGACTCTATTCGATCCAGATTTAACGCATGCATCTTATATGCATATTTACATGGATTTTTTTTATACTGATATTAGTTCTCATGTATATTTGCTTTAGATGACTCTAGGATTCGAACCCTGGATCTCGAATAAGATTGAACTCGTCTTTGACTAGTTGAAATGTTATTTAGCTGTGTTATTTCCTTGTATATATAGCGCTATGTTTACGGTTTTCAATATATATATATATATATTTCTGAGCAATGGCCCTGTAACATATTTTCTCATGCCTCCTCTTTCGTAAACAACCAAGCTATTGGATTTTTTTTTCTGGAACGTTAATGACAATTTTGTTCGGGATGAAACCTTCAGACTCAAGTTTTATGTATTTATCGCTCTTGCTTTGTAATGCAGTGCATACCGAGCGTTATACATACTCAACTGGGCTTATCGCTACTTCACTGAGGAGCATTTTGTACATTGGATAAGTATGAATCTCACAAAATGCATTCAATCTTTTATAGTATATGCATTTTCAAGTCTATTTTTAATATGTTAATAATCCAAATGTGTCATACATTCTTGCAGCTTGGATTTCTGGCCTCGTCCAAACGCTGCTTTATGCCGACTTCTTCTACTACTACTTCCAAAGGTAAAAAAAAAACATGATTCACTTTGGATATTGATCTGTAATCAGTGTTCTAAAAATTTCCGACTTGTTCAATTAATCATCTACTAATCCTCTGTGTTAATTCTTGATTATTTTTCAATTAGTCCCCAGTTAATCTCTGATTAATCCCCAGAAGGTCCTCTCCGTCTAACCAGCGCCTAATGCAATCTATGTTATTGACGTTAGTAATCGTACTTCTAAAATTTTGCAGCTGGAAGAACAATGTAAAACTTCAGCTACCGGCATGAGAAGATTTCAAGCCGCGCGCTCGATGGAGTTCAATACTTGACACAGTCAATTGCTGATATAAAAAAATGTAGCATGCTTCATCATGTAAACTGAGGATAAGTTATTGGCATGTTTTTAACCATAGAATAGCTAATTGGCATCATTTTTCTGAAATTCATACCCAAAACAGTACTCTTTAATTCGTAGCAACACATACATGGATGCACATTATGTCATTATTAGGAATTGCAATGCATATTTTTTATATCAATATCATGGAAAATATTAGAGACTTTATGCAATAAACATGTCGGTGGTATTATTATTTAAATTATCGTTGATCAGAAAATATATGGAAAATGTTCTGAATATGCCAACATGCTTATGTTGATGTAAGTTGTAACGGGTCGGTTAAGCTTTTTATGTTAAATATTTTGTTAGAGTTTGTTCAGTAAAATTGAGTTGACCGAGTTCTGAACCTCAATTTTGGCCAAACTATGTCAGCTTCAGTTCTTACATATATTTTGAGGTTGTTCTATAATTTCTTTCTGAAAATATCTTATCTTACTAAATCATTGTTATTTTTGTATTTCATGTGAATTGTATATGAATATTTATGATAAAAGTATTTATTTGATATAAAACAAGTTTTGTTGATTCCTCCTCGGGTTTGTAAAACTACTTATTTTGTCTCGTCAAGTTCTCCTTAATCCCAAATTTTAGAACCTTGGTCTTAATTAAGTTAGAGTCAAATTTGAATTCAAAATAGCAATTAAGTTATAGGAAAGTTGTAAAAGTACTTTTATCAAAATTTAGGAAACTAATTTTTTTCAAAAAAAATAGGAAACATCTTCCGGCCCAAAACCTAATCCAAATATAGTTCTAATTCCGAACTAAACTAGGGTCCCTCCGGTTGGTTAATCATTGTCTATAAATATATACTTATGATGTTTCATTACCCTAATACTTATAGATAGTGTTCGTCTTGACTTGACGATGAAGTCAAGTGCTAAAACTCCCAATCCCCTTTCTCTCAACCCTAAGAGTTTTAAGGTTAAGTTCTCTAATCACCCTCGCGACTTCGTTGCCAATTTCAGCCCCTCGCTGTTCAAATCCCGACCGCGCGATCACGGCCGTGCGGTTCTTGAACGTGACGAGGCCGTGAGCAAATTGGAGCTTCAAGGGCTTGCTTTGTGGAAGAAGGTGAAGAGGAAGCTCGGAGACGATGAATCTTACGTGGGATTCTTGAAGATGCTTAGCGACCGCGACATGGGATTCGTCGAGTTGCAGATGTTGGTGTCGGATTTGGTCGGGGGCTGCCCCGTGATCATGAAGGAGCTCGACGAGCTCTTGACAGCTTGTGAAAAGTGGGAACTAGGGACTAGGCATGTATATAACCGACGGTTGTGAGTGAACTGACAGAAACTATCGGTTTTGATTGCCACACTTTTTGTTGTAGCTAAATCTAAGTTGTTGATATTGTTTTCGAGAATTCGAATTTTAATACATACCTATTTACAAGTGCTTAAAAGAAACGATAAACTCTTGTCACTAGTTTGAGCTTTGAAAATTTTATTGTTGCAAATAATATCTACATTTACAGACTGTATTGAAGTTGTGACTGAAGTGATAGTTCACATTTGTCATCGTAAGTATTACAATTTCAGAGTCTCTAATGAATTTCTTATCAACAACAAATCTAACATATTCTTAATTTAGGTCAACCGATATATATATCATCTGCTTCCAAACAAGTAACCTATCAGGATTCGAATTACGAACCTCGAGAAAGAGAAAGAGCTCGTCTTGACCAATCAGCTACCGAGTTAAAATCACTCGTCGCTGCTAAGTCGTTCCTTCATTAGCCTATGTTGTTGGATGACTAAAACCGAGCTCGTCGTATTGAACTCCGACGAGGCCAGCACGTCGCCTACCGTCCCGAGCTCCGGGCACTCTTCCCAGTCACTCATCCCCATGGTCAAGGGCGAGTTCCCTCGCCCGCCCTTCCCCACTATAAACAATGTGTACATCTCCATCACCTCCTTCACCGCCGCCACCGTTTGGCAGCCATCCGTCACGTACTTCTCCACGTACCCTACCTGCCCCGCCGCCACGTAGGTGTTGTAGAAAACCTCAAGGAACGCGTTGTCCTTTTCGTTCTCTGTCTGTTGGTCGGAGATCGCCATCAGGATCTCGTTCTGCCCGGGAGAGGGGTTGCGGACGACCGCCCCGTTCCCGTCCTTCATGGAGAGGGGGAGGAACCTGATCACCGTGAGGTTTACCTGAAATCGAAATAAAAATTATGTGTATGGTGTTAGGCGACACAATGGTGTCACGTATCATTGTCAGCTAAAGTCATACGTGATATTTAAAGTGTCACTTAAAATATAGTGTGTTATCTTATTCTTTATTAAAGGTGACAAATAAAAAAAACGAGGCTTACTTGGGGGTGGGTGGCGAGCCTAATGCTGAACGACAGCGCCTCCCGGTCGTCGGGCCCGTTGAAGAAGAGAGTGGCGACGTGCTGCGCCACCTCGGAGCCGACGTGCGGGTGCGGCAGCACGAAGCCTCGGTCGATCATGATCCCGACGGAGCAGGGCGAGTGCCTGAGGATCTTCTGGTTGGTCGTCCTGACCCCGACCTTGCTGTTCTCCATCCGGCCGTCGATCCGCTGGTGCTTGTGGAACGGCAGGATGATGACGGAGACGCGCAGGTCGTCGGCGGTGCTGCACACGTCCTGGTACATGGACGCGAACGACGACACGTTCTTGACCTGCCTGACGAAGAGCGACGTGTCGGTGGTGAAGGCGTCGACGGCGTCGTTGATCTCGAGCGAGTCGTTGCCACCGTAGGTCTCCTCGTCGCTGAACTCCCCCTCCTCGCGCTGGTGGTAGGTGAGGTTGGTGTTGCGCTTCTTGGGGAGCTCCACCAGGTGCATCAGGTACGAGCAGATAGGGGTGCGCCGGGACCCCCCGAGGGAGGAGAAGAGTGCCAGCGCCGCCGACACGTGGCGGGGACCGTACACGCACCCCATGATCCGGAGCTCGTGCCCCGCCTCGTGCGACTCCAGCATCGTGTGGGTGTTGTCCGAGAAGTTCTCGTCGCGGCTCAGCAGGAAGGCCACCACCGGCCCGGCAATGAGCGTGTCGAGGACTATTGTTATCATCATCAGGTTTTGTATCCTCAAACTCCACCATGGCTGCACATTAATGTTGGATAAAACGGGTCAGTGTTAAAGTATAAAACTATAATAACTGAATAAGATCTCATTCTATATTGACAGAAATAAGAGTAATTGAGGGAAACTCGGAGTGATTTCTGTCAATAGTATCATTGACTTGACTTAGGAAAAATGATAGATAGTACATTTAACTATATCTTTCTTACATTTCGATACTCTAATATTGTTTTTCTTTTTTTTTAGTACCCTAACTATCAGTTTGGGAAAATAATTAGCATTCCCTTCAGCCTAACGATGAAATAACGGTCACGTGCATACGTGTGATCTTTGACTCTTAACTATGGAGTAGTTAACTTGTTAATCTCTAACCTAACCATCTCTTAGAATATGTTTTGAATCGAGTCTGAATCATCAGGAGATGACATGCTCGAGTTTGGGTATTTTTGTTTGGACCTAATCGGGGGACATGTTGTGCTAGGGTTTTATGTTTCTCTTATCCTGTTACGGTATGGTATAATAATATACTATCATTCATTTAACCTAGTCGAACTTTACTCGGTGATTATAATCTGATTCTCTATCAGTATGATCCATCTTCTCTGCATGTGGACACTGGTCGAGCTTCACAGCTAAACAGTCAACTATTTATTGCTGATAAAAAAAATATAACGACTGACTCGATCCCTACTCAACACGCTCTTAAAACCTCTAACTATCCTCTTAACTCGAATACTCATATATTGGGTCACCCGGTCACTTGTTTAGAAGTAAACATATAGTAGAAACTGATCAAGACGAGAACTGTCTCATTTATTTTTTCAAGAAATAGAAAATACTTACTATGACTTCTTCGGCATAGAGCAAGAAGAGGAGGTCAGAATTGCCCTTCAAGTTGAGGAAGAAGGAGAGGATGACACCTTCCTTGAGAGGGAAGTTAAGGTAATGGCAAGCGGCTAGGGTGCCCCCAATCTTGCCCCCAAAGCTCAACAGGACCATGAGCACAACCATCATCACATTGTGAACCTCTCCCAGGTAGTTGGCGTTGAACTGGAACCCGATGTAGCCGAAGAAGATGGGCAGCAGGAAGGTGTGGATGGCGAAGGTGAGCTTGTGGAGCAGCGTCCTCGCCGTCTTCCCCTCCCTCGGGAACATCGCCCCGAGGAGGAACACCGGCACCATGCTGCAGTCCTTCACCATCTCTATCAGGGTCGCCGTGATCAGCACCACTGCGAGTATGCTGAAGAACTCCGTGTTCGTCAGGTACTTCATGTTCCTGTAATAAGCATGAGTTCGCTGGTTTCAGTTCCACAAAAGTTAGGTGAGTGTTTAAGTATGTATGTTAAGTGGTGACATGGATTCACATTCGACATGTGAGATGTGGTGCACGCAGTGTTCTAAAAATCCCCAACTTACTTGATTAGTTGATTTCTGATTAATTTTTAAATTTAACTAATTTTTCAATTAATCTCCAAAAAAATTAGAATGGCATAAGACGGAACGTCTAGATTCAATACAAGTTTCTAGTACCATATTAAAACTTGGTACACATTAAAAGGATAGTTTGGTTTGTCCAGACGGGCTCTTTTCCTCTTTAGATCTAGAGTTCGAGTCCTGTTGGTTCACTTGTTTGGGAGTCGTTATGTGGTGGGGTTTGAATTAGGTTAAGGATAGCAACAAGATGGGTTCAGGGAGAATTTAGTGATCTTCCCTTACTTATCTCGTCAGATCGGGGATACTGAGTCCCGTCAAGTTTGAGATATTTTTTCCCTAGAGTTGAGGATGAGATGATCTCAAAGCAGATTTAGTGAACGGACCTACACACCTGCCCAACGAGATTTGAGCCCACGACCCCTCAACCAAAAGTGTGAATCATAAAATTCGAAGCACTTAACAAATTTACATTCAGTCCGTATTGGAATTTAACGCCCTATTAGCTGATACCATGTTAAAATCAGTGTTCTAAAAGTTTCCAACTTGTCCAATTAATTTTCTGATGAATTAAAAGAAAGGCGGAGAGACCTGTTCCTCTTGTTGAACCAAGCGGCGACGTACTTGTTGACCACGGCGGCGGCGGCGGTGATGAGCACCCCGTACACGACGTCCGCGAGCGACTTCATCTTGGCCCTCACGATCTTGCAGAACCCGAACCCGACGATGCAGAAGACCTCGGTGACGATGGAGGTGGCAATGGCGAGGCGCCCGACGTCGGACGTGTCGTTCTTGAGCTCGGCCGCGAGGCGTATGACGATGGGGGAGGCGGTGGTGGAGAGCACGGCCATGACGACGTAGGTGAAGGAGACGTGGCTGTTGCGGGCGGCGAGGATGTTGAGGAAGATGAGGGAGGCGGCCGCCCCGAAGATGTTGCACATGAGGATCCCCGCCAGGGCGATGGTCCCCACGGGGCGGAAGTTGCGGAGGAGGTAAGGGACGTCGGTCTCGAGCCCGATCAGGAACATGAAAAGGGTGCGGGCGAAGAAAGAGAAGGCCTGGTAGTACTCCTTCATCGAGGGCTGGATCAGGAACCTCTTCACCATGTTTATTTGGGACAAAACCGATGGACCCAACACCAATCCTGCCTGAACACAAGACAAAACAAAAAAAAATCAAACATAGTGGCAAAATCGTACCGGAAGCGATACATGAGAACGCTCAAATTTTACGTGGTTTGCTGACAATGTGCTGACTGCAAGTTATTTGGTTTGGTCACATGAGTGTTATGTATTTACACATGTTCCGGGGGATTCTGCGCCCCCAACTCTCTCCTGGTCAATGCGGGTAAATTACGTAAATAATTGGTCATGATGAAAGATGAAGAGGAGATTCAAACCAACTACTTTCGGCTTATTACATTGAAGTGGATACTCATTTAAAAGTTCAAGCTGATAGGTGGAGGCCTAAACATTCCATAAATAATTGGTCATAGACGAAACATGAAGAAGAAAGTCATGGCTTGTCTGAATATTGAAACCAGCAACCTCTTGCTTATTACACGGGACATCCATTATTTCTCCCACCACCCTTGGTTATAAGGAACATCTATGGCAAAATTTGTAAGGGTTTTTTCCGATTGGGTCTGGCGATTGAAGCCAACGATCTAATCTCGTGCTTATTACACGCAATATCTATCATTTCACCTACAACCTTTAGCAAAGAAGAAAATGGTTAATTACCAGGATTTGGGCGATGGGGCCGACCAAGCCGAAGCGCTTCAAGGCGAGGAGGAAGAAATGGGAGATGACAAGAATGCCAGACATGTGAACAAACATGGTGCTCAGGGGATTGAACAAGTTGCTCGCCGGATTGCATAACAAATAATTACTCCTATCCATATTTTCTCTAAACTTCTAAGACTCGAAATGCGTTTATTTGTGTTAGGGATCGATCCTTGAGAATCAGATGATCTAATAAGTGTTAGAGAAATGATGGGTTAATTTTAAGTGTGGAAGAGTGAGAGTGGAGATGAAATGGAATTTTCTTTGTTTTAGGAGTTTTGATTCATGTTTTGGTTCAGATCCCTTATTTTTGGACATGCCCGTGTTTTCTTGCAAAGAAAGAGGGTATTGGATTTGACCAAAGCTAGGCCAAAATAAAAAGTAATTAATTAATTTCAATATTGAAATTTCTTTCATAGGTTAATAGTTAGCAGTTATCTCTTGAATTGATTTTGATTCCACTCGAATTAGTCGGTATGGTGGTGACCTGTCGTTGAGCTCGGACGACGGTGATGATGATGTGAGAACGATGGAACCCCCTTCGCCAGGTGAGATCGAGGGCACCAAGGGTGAATCAGCGACGACAAAAGTAAATTGACATCAACAAAGACTCAATTTTTTTCGATCTTTTAGGCTGAGTTAGGCCTTTGGCGTGTATTATGATTTTCTGTCGACACATTGTCTTTGAACTACAAGAAAAATAAGGTTTTTTTTTTTGCTTGATTTCGATTTTATTATGGTATATCTTTCTCATTATTAAACTAATCAAAGATGACTACCCTCAGTTATATGTCATTTCTATTTTGTTACAAATTTGGGTCGTTTATTTACACTCAAGTTTAATTTTCAAAAAATGTTTATTTTGTAAGTAAAAAGTCCGTATAATATATATTCAATTAATTACAAAACACTTCAACACTCCGCTCACATGCAGATTGGTTTCTTCCCCCTAAGCTCCTCCAGAGCCTCCTTCCACTCCCTCTCCTTCTGCCGGAGCCGGGCGATCACGACCGGAATCCGCCTCAACGGGTCCTCGAGCATCAACCTAACGACGTGCTCGCCTTCCTCCTCGTACATGTTCTTAATACACCTCAACCCCGTCGCGGGAAACCTCACCTCGCGAAACCTCCCCGTCCCGCTCCTCAACATCTCCCACTGCTCCTGCGCCTGTCGGGCCGTGGACCCCGCCACGTGCACCAGCACGTCGAGATCGTCGTGCTCGTCTTCCCAGCGATCGAGCATTTGTCGCTCCTTGCTCCTGGGCAGCCCGTGCCCGAACCCCCCGCCGCCCCTGTACTCACACACAAAACTATCGTTCAACACCTCCTCTTCCCCGAAAATCGACCGCTGCGCTCGCGCTCGATAACTGGGATTATTGTGATCCAACGAGGCGCACTCGTTCTCGTTCTCGAGCGATGATGATGATGACGACGACGATGAGGGCGATCGGGTTGAGATTTGACCTCGTTCGCAGCGACCCAAGAAGGTACTGAGTTCCTCTAAAATCACAGGGCAGTGATTCACCAAATCGGCCACGTTCATCCCCAATTCGACTCCGGTGATCAGACCCTTCGAGTACTCGAAATAGCTCTTCAAAAATGTCAAATACTCTTCATTGCCGAGCTTTTCCCTCACTCTCTTGAACAGAGCCAACCCTTGATTCTCCAGATTTTGAGATTTGTCCACAGAATCTGGAAACAGAGAAGTGAAAAATCGTTGCAGGTCATCGTGACCGTCGAATAGATCACAAACATCGCTACAAACCCTAGCTTCGTCCAAATCAAGACCCTTCCTGTACCGATTCAACAATCTCAGGAATTGACTGTAAATCCCAGACCCGTCTTCTCGGAACCTCGACCTCACCTCATCCACGAACTCAACGAACCGATCCATATCCAGATCGAGATTGTGATTGTGATCGAGATCGGGGAGAGGGATCTGGTGGGGGATGGGGAGGAACCGGTTGAAGCCGAGGACCAGATCGGAGCTCGAGGAGAAGAGGACCCGAAGATCGCGACACATGAGAGAGATCGACTCGGGAGCGTAACCGGACCTGGCCGCGCCCGCGACGATCCCGAGGAAGCTCCGGTACTTCTCGGGCTCGTCGCGGAAAGCGGGCTTCACTCGATTCACCAAGAAGCTCTTCGACTCCTCGTAGATCTTTCTCTTCTTAAGCATCGACATTGATCGATCGACAGAGGAATTTGAGATTTATGGGGCGATGAGAGTGTGGTGATATGAGAAAAATTCAAATTGGGGAAGATGGAGGAGACGGAGAGGGGTATATATAGGGGAGATTTGGCGGGAGATTCAGTGAGGGTAAATTGGTAATTTCGGGTGAGGAGTTTGAGTCAGATTGTGACTCGTCTAGTGTTTGTTTCCTATTCCTAGATTGTTAATTAATTACTAAGTAGCACCTTTAATCAGATGTTTACCAACAGTAATATATAATAATGTAGTAGTTCAAATTACATACATGGTACATTACTTAATTAGCTGTCTTTAATTAATTAAGAATACGATTATAAAGAAGATCTGAAAATAATAACTACGTTTTTTTAAGAATACAAGTACTTAATAGCTTCATTGTAATTGCAAGAAAAGTACCTTGCGCAATAAGCTCGAGAAATTAAACATGTTTAGACACGTCTAATTTCATTACAAATAGTTAGTTATTGTAAATTGTAAATGTGTTAATAATTAAATGTTAAACTAACCGGCTCACGAGACTGTTGTGCTTTAAAATGCCATACTCGAGCCCACGGCTC
Source organism: Geranium rotundifolium (assembly GCA_963920655.1). Taxonomy (NCBI): domain Eukaryota; kingdom Viridiplantae; phylum Streptophyta; class Magnoliopsida; order Geraniales; family Geraniaceae; genus Geranium; species Geranium rotundifolium. Next base: position 1,293,785 of record OY987318.1, read on the forward strand.
GTTTATTACATAATCCTGTTCTCGACCTCAAATTCAACTCAAACTCGATTATAACGAGACCAAACTGAATAATTAACGAATCGAGCTCAAGAAGTTTGTTAAAGCTCGACTCATTTATAGTCTTAGTATAGTGGGTACTTGAGGAGGGCGTTGGGGGCTGACCGGAGTGCTGACTTCGAATTTTAGTTGGAGAATATGTTCAAGTGAGAGAGATTTTTACATGTGAGCTCGGATTTCACATTAGAAAAATACATTATATAATAAGAGTTTATATTGTTAAGAGAGTTTTTATGTAATGGCCTGTGAGCTAAAGTCACACACTAAAACAGTATGAACTAAAACGATAGTGTATATACACATTAAACTCAAAACGTAACAAGCTAGTCATGCGCTAGTACTTTGGATCAAGAGTAGACTTTCACGTGCATATGAGTATTTCTATGGTGTACTTAACAATGGTAAAACATGTTTTTCCCCAACAAATGTTATTAGAGTCTAGGATCGCACATATCTCGTCACGCTAATGATTTTTAAGAGTTATGTCGGATCCATTTAGGTGAACCGCTAGGATTTTATAACCATGAGCGAATTGCGATGTGACAGACTCAATATAAGGAGAAAGATTGATGGTTGTCCACGCGTGGTGAGTCCATGTACCACCTCATATAAATATATGATATAAAAAAGTTTATACCATACAAAATCCTATAGACTGGTATTTCGAGTCAAAGAAAGACTAACGCGTATGCGGACAATTTGTAAATAAATGGATAGTCAAATAGGTGTAGCCGATGTTCTCTCTAGATTAGAAAGAATAATATTGAATTTGAATAGGGGAAAGAATAATTTGTTACATATAGAACTTTATGTTTCTAATTTTGTTAGAGTTAAGTTTCGTTTTACCTTTACTGCATACTTAATGTGTCATTTTTCTTATATTTAATTACGATTCCAGACCTGAAATGGGCAAAAACGACAAGGCAGGTGTGCCCGTTCACATGCATATTGGTTTGTTGCATCTATGCTCCTCCAGAGCCTCCTTCCACTCCCTCTCCTTCTGCCGGAGCCGGGCGATCACGACCGGAATCCTCCTCAGCGGGTCCTCGAGCATCAACCGGACGACGTGCTCGCCTTCCTCCCCATACACGTTCTTAATACACCTCAACCCCGTCTCGGGAAATAATAATCTCGCCTCGTGGATCCTTCTCGCCCCGCTCCTCAAAAGCTCCCACTGCTCCCTCGCCCGTCGGGCCGTGGACCCCGCCACGTGCACCAGCACGTCGAGATCGTCATGCTCGTCTTCCCAGCTATCGAGCATTCGTCGCTCGTTGCTCCTGGGAAGCCGGTGCCTGAATCCCCTGCCGCCCCTGTACTCGCACACAAAACTATTATTCAACACCTCCTCTTCCCCGAAAATCGCTCGTTGCGCTCGCGCTCGATAATAACTAGGGTTATTGTGATCCGACGAGGCACACTCGTGCTCGAGCGATGACGATGATGACGACGATGAGGGCGCTCGGGTTGAGATTCGATCTCGTTCATCTAGGAAGGTACTGAGCTCCTCTAAAATCACAGGGCAGTGATTCACCAAATCGGCCACGTTCATCCCCAATTCGACTCCGGTGATCAGACCCTTCGAGTACTCGAAAAAGCTCTTCAAAAATGTCAAATACTCTTCATTGCCGAGCTTTGCCCTCACTCTCTTGAACAGAGCCAACCCTTGATTCTCCAGATTTTGAGATTTGTCCATAGAATCTGGAAACAGAGAAGTGAAAAATCGCTGCAAGTCATCGTGACCGTCGAATAGACCACAAACATCGCTACAAACCCTAGCTTCGTCCAAATCAAGACCCTTCCTGTACCGATTCAACAATCTCAGAAATTGACCGTAAATCCCAGACCCGTCTCCTCGGAACCTCGATCTCACCTCATCCACGAACTCAATGAACCGATCCAGATCCAGGTCGAGATTGAAATTGTGATCGAGATCGGGGAGAGGGATCTGGTGGGGGATGGGGAGGAACCGATTGAAGCCGAGGACCAGATCGGGGCTCGAGGAGAAGAGGACCCGAAGATCGCGACACATGAGAGAGATCGATTCGGGAGAATTGCCCGATCTGCTCGCGCCCGCGACGATCCTGAGGAAGCTCTGGTACTTCTCGGGCTCGTCGCGGAACGCGGGCTTCACTCGATTCACCAGGAAGTTCATCGACTCCTCGTGGATCTTTCTCTTCTTCAGCATCGACATTGATTGATTGAGTAGCAGAGGAATTGGGATTGAGATTTGGGGAGCAATGTGAGAGTGGTGATATGAGAAATTTGAATTGGGGAAGATGGAGGAGACGAAAGGGGTATATATAGGGGATAGTTGGCGGGAGATTCCGAGGGTAAGATGGTAATTTCGTGTGAGGAGTCGGAGTCAGATTGTGACTCGTATTTCCTATTCCTAAATTATCCATAAGTAAGTTTTAGGAAAGTTGAACTTTCTCCAAGAAAGATGATAATTAAGTAGTTCAAATTACATATATCACTTAACACTTAATTAGTGGTCTTTAATTAAGTACGATTATAATAATAAAAATCAGAAAATAATTACGGTTTTTGGGATACAAATATTTAATTTAATAGCTTCATTGAGAAAAGTACACTAAGAAATAAGCTCGTCATGTTAAACATGTTTTGATGGAATGTGGCATCGCTGGTGCAGTGGTATGGGTGTAAGCGAGCTGAATGAGTTTTGAATCAGCAAGACTCGACTCGTGATAAAGGTGTCAGCTAAAGTTCGGTTTGTGTTCACCTCAAGTTTGGATCGTCTAATTTTATTATAAATGGTTATTAAAAATTAAATATTAATCGAATTGGCTCATGAGCATGCTGAGATTTAAAACGACATCCTCGAGCTCGACTTTTTTATTAAACGAGTTTGAAATTGGGCTCGAGTTCCGTTCAAAATCGATTATAATAAGACCGAATCGAATATTTAACGAGTCAAACTTGAGTGATTTGATTAAGGCTCGGCTCGTTTACGGTTGTAGTAGTGGGTATTTGAGGAGAGCATAGTTGGAGACAGGTCGGGATAGAGTTTGAATTTTGGTTAAAGGATATGTTCAAAGTTTAGGTCTCACGTCAAAAAAAATACAGTGTATAAAGAGTTTATATTGTTAAATTTGTACACTTCAACTAAATCACATGCTGAAAGTGTATGAACTAAAAAAGAGTTGTATATGTATTAGACTCAAAACTTAATAAGTTAGTCATGTGCTACTACTTTGGGAAGAGTGGACTCTCAAGCGTTTACGAGTTTTCTTGTGTGGATCGGGTCAGGATTGAGTCAGGTTTGCACAAATCTTCTCATGCCAACAAGTGGTATTATTATAGTCTAGGTTTGCACAAATCTTCTCATGCCAATGTATATCAAGAGTCATGGTGGATCGAGTCAGGTGAGCCACTAAGATCCTATAATCATGAGTGGGTCGGGTCAGGATTGTCATATGGGTCATTGGGTGAGAGTTCGAGGCGATGTGAGATATTCAATATGAAGAGAAAGATTGTTAGGTGTCCACATAAAGAGTCAAGGTATCACATTGGATAAATATGAGATATAAAAAGAGTTAATAAATTAAAAACTTTATAGACTAATCTTTTGAATCAATGACAAACTTTTATGTGTAAATGAGCAATTCATAAGTAAAGAAATATTCGAATAGGTGTAACCAATGTCCGCTCTAGGTCAGGAGGAATAGGGGCGGGCATGGTTTTAAAGTTGAACCAGACCGGCCGGTATTGAACCAAACCTTCGGTCCTCTTATTTTTGGAATCATACTCTAAAAACTATTATATGGGTGGTCAATTTGTTGATGACCTCAATTCTCTAGTTCAGTTCTCTAGTTCTACACTATTGGTACCTATTGGCAGTTGACTTACAATTTTCAATTTAGAGCGGTGTAATCAATTAAAATTTACGAGTCAAATCAAAAAAAATTCAGCAATTTATCACCAAAAAAACTATAATTATATAGAATACTAACGAAAATCAAAAGTTAAAATTTCATTAATAAACCCAAATCGAAATATATAGCACAAAAAATAAAAATAAAAATAAAAGACAAATAGTGAATTAAAATTAAACGTCTCTCAAATTGAAAGTCCAATAAAAATTATTAATCGCGGTTCTTGATTTTTCGATTTTAAATCTAGTTCATAACTGATTTCGAGTTCAAAATGCTCGTTCCTAAGGAGGAGTGACGCCTAAGCCGATTATATGGTCAATAAAGATTAATGTGGATGGAAGCTATAATCGCTTTCGATGGTCGGCATGGGTTGGGCCAATAATAGGATCGAGACAATTCCAATGACAAGTACCGGAGCTTCTCAATCTTCTCCAGCCAAAAAAAACTATATACGTTCACTTTTAAACCTTTTAGTTAAGTTGGTCCTCTAATATGCTCGATATTTTCAGTTTAACACATTGGGTTTTTTCTCGTAAAAATGTGTGAGAATAAATTATAGGGGTGATTACAGATCACTATACCCCCTCAAACCTCGTTCTCAGATCACTATAACTAACTTTGAGTTTTTTTTTTCTCACTCCCCCAACTTTGATTACGTTACACTTAAGGTAATTTCTGGATAAATCTAACGGAAGTAATTTGTAAAATGTCCAATATGCCCCTCTATATAAGTTTAAGTGATATAATTATCTGATAAATGTGAAAATACTAGTTTACTCTCACTTAAATAAGATTTTAAACTTGTAAGGCAAGGGCATGATTGTCTTTTTAATGACCATTTCAAATAACTTTAATAAATACAAAAGTACCGTTTTATCCTCACCAAACTAACAACCTACCATATGGTTCAAGGCCACAATGGTCTTTTTAAATAATAAAAGAATTAAATATTGAAAATGTTCTTCTTCTTCACCAATCCTTCTGTACTCTGACCTCTCATCCCTGTCATTCCCGTACCCAACCTTCCTCAAGTAAAAAAAAATTAAACTTTGTCTATTCCAATATGGCCTCGTTTTGGGCATCTCGGTCCAGCGATTGAGTTTTGGCCGTGGCAGAAAGAGGGTTTCAAACCCTAAGATCCGAAGTCGTCGGCGGCGCAACAGCTTCAGGAACGGCGACTGGAGCTTGATTCAGAGGAGGAAGACGGAGGGTTTTTTTGTGGGTCGCGATGGATTATCGTTTCCAGATCGATTCGTGAGTCGCCTTGGATTATCGATTACAGATCCGGCGACGCACCATCGTACATCATCGGTGAGCAGACCCTCCGCGGTGGCAAAGGTCGCGACGGGGACGCTGACCTTAACACGAAGCTCGTAATTTTGCTGAAATATTTGATTTTTTCGTGGATTCGGCTGATTCAAATATTAGGCTTCTTTCACGACTTTTTCTTTTGTATTTGGGATTCGGCTGATTCCAATTCTTCTTATCAAATTTGTTCTATTGATAAAAACGAGATGTTGATTTTGATTAAAATGGATAAAGATTGTATGCTTTACTCATCCAGAGAGATGTGAGAGTGTAAGATGGGTGGTGAGAGGTTGAAGATGGGGGCAATATTGTCATTTCACTTATATTTTTATTTGATTTTTTAATTAGTTATATTTTGTTTGGTTAAAAGACAATTTTGCCCTCGACCTACAAGTTTAAATTCTTATTTAAGTGAGGGGTAAACTAGTATTTTTACACTTATCAGAATTATATCACTTAAATCTTAAATAGAGGGGCATTTTGGACATTTTACCAACCACCTCAGTTAGATTTAACTGAAAATTACCTTAAGTGCTAACGTTTTAAACTTGAGGGACCTAGAAAAAAAAACTGAAAGTTGGGTATAGTGATATGAGAATGAGGTTTGAGGGGGTATAGTGATCTGTAATTACCCCTAGATTATATAAACATTTATATTAACTTTATAATTACAAGATTAAATCACTTAATCATTTATGTTTCATTTTACAATTACTTTTTGTGAAGGAACATAAATTATAATGCATGGACACTATTTTGTAAAGTAAGACATACTCTCGTTTGTCTCTAAATTTTACTCTATCATCGGCAAATTAAAATTTTGACCACTTAATCAACAATAATAATTTTGAGCGCTACCTTTACCATATCAAAGTCGAGTCAAATTCTTTGTGCACAACTTGCTACATAAGTATTTCATTAATAAAGCTAGAAATACGAAGTTTTCAAATAATTAATTATAAAGCGGCATGCACTCATATTAGGGCTTTCGTCACTGTTAGCAACGTCTCACGATGGTACCATCTGTGAGGTTTTCGGGTGCGACGAGTCCAGGTGATGCAGCGGTAGGTGGCGGAGGCGACGCCTGATGGGTTGTAGTCCCATACTCAACAAGGAAATGGAGGTATGGACAGGTGCGGGCCGGAGGCCTGAGTTGCAGGCGGGCCGACGGGAGGTTCGAGATGCGACGGCGAAGGGAGATGAGCAGCCGGAGGGCGACAGACGGAGGTCGGGGAATAATTTGGGGACTGGGTAGGGAAGGATTTCAGGGAAGGAGGAGGTGGAGAAGGGGGTTGGGGTATGGTTGAGGACGGGGCTGGGGCTGGTCAAGGGAGATGGGGGGACTGTAGGAGTAGGCGACAGATTTGGTTAGTTGGTATATCGGTACTGAAAGGGAACCAGAGTTATCTGGCATCGGTGGGCAGATGCATGCAAGCATATCGAACTAGGGGGCCTTGGCTTGCTTAAACTTCAATACGTCACCTAGGTGTCCTATTGAGATCGTTACTAGAAGGAAACAGGGGGTCTGTGGTGTCAATGGGTTGATCTGGTACCCAACGAGCTGGGACGCGATGTCCATATTAATCGCAGGGTTGATCGAGGAAGCTGGTTTAAGGCAGTCTGCAGCAAGATCACAAGGTTTCTCCGTTTGTATGAGGTGGAGGTCGTGGCTCTGCATGACACTAACTGGTTCGAGTCGATTGGTCTCCGAGGTTATCATGGATTCATGTGTAAAGCATTCTGCAGCGGGATCACGAGGTTTCTCCATTCGTATGAGATGGAGGTCGTGGCTCTACATGATGCTAAACGGGTCAAGCTGAGTAACTTTGGAGAAATCATTAGCGAATGGTGTTGCGTAATATCCATGTTGTTACGTTTGTTGTTAGCTTTATTTTTAGGCAATACGAAAGATGTCGAGCATCTAGTCAGGAAGGATGTTAAGCAGTTAGTCTCAACATTCTGCGTAACATTTGTGGATCGCAGCATTGAAAAGTTTTCTTAAATATGAGACATATTGCGATTGGAAGGTGTCAGTTGTGTACAAGACTTTTAATAAGTCTTGTTGTTATAGAAAGCTTTTGGTAAGTCTTGTTGGAGTCAAGATTCGGGAAAGCTCTCTTGCCGTGAAAGAGACTTCGCAAGAATATCGGCGTGAAAGGGAATTGGGAAACCCTAAGGCGATCCAGAATCTAGAAGTGGCTGCTATAAAAGCTAAGGCTCCACCCTTAGCAGCAAGCGCGTCTCTCGTATTAAATTCGTATTTTCTAGACGCAACTCTGTATAGTCTATTTGTGAACATCTAGTGGTCTTAGACGTGCTGAGAGACTTGGTGTTCCACGAAGAACTATTGTGTATCACTACCAGAATCGGAAGATCAAGTATGAGTGATTGTGGGTTTCATGTGAATGCGTGATCGAAGATTCACGCACAAGAGCTTAACAGCGACTTGTAAGCATCCGAGCAGTGTGAGGCTCGTAGAGTGGAATCAAGCTGGAGGCTTGGACTCAAGAGGAGTCCCTGAGATAGATTTGCGCTAGAAAGAGTAGCATAAAGTAGTGGTTTGTGTGATAATCACCGATACTTGTATGTTTTGACTAGTTCCATTATAGTGAAATCTTTCCACTGGAAAATCGTCCCCAGACGTAGGTGAGTTGCACCGAACTGGGTTAACAATCTCGTGTGTCGCTATTTGCTCTTTGCTTTTAATTGTGTGTTTGTCTGAATCTGTTTACTGACAAGTTGTTAAGAACATTGTCTTAACATTGTTCTCGACATTGTTCTTGACATCTTGTCTAACTGTTATAATCATAATTTCAATTCACAATCAGAATATGTGTCATTTATTTTGTTCGTGATTAAATGGCTAACAAATTGGTCAATTTTGTTTTACCTAACAGTAGCTAGGATTATGGTGAATGAAATGTTCCATCATTTGTAGTTTCAGATGTCCGTCTTGATGTCATGTTAATTACTATTTAATTAATAACATTCGTTTTACCTTTAGAGAATGAAGCTGGAAATACTTTACTGTTGAAGTGGCTAAATAGACAAAGGGATGATATGATAGTAAAACCAAGTAAGAAATAAATTTTTATTATTTTATTTCATAAAAAAGAAAATGAAATGCATTAAATGGAAAGAAAATCAGCAAATAGAATGAATAAAACAAATTGAGTAACTATATCCTTAATTCCTTTACAAGTTTAGATCTCACAACTTATGTATTGAAAGTTCGAATTTGAAATTGTTGGAGTGTCCTATTAATCTTTTGTGTAATTCATTAACATAATAACCCTTTAGGTAAGAGATCTAAATTTTTTCTTAACAGAAGTGATAATATTGTCTTTAATGTAATTGAATAAGAATATAAGATAACTATATATATATATATATATGTATGTATATAGGAGGTAAGATTTTCCTAACCAAAGCATTTATGTTTTTTTAAAAACTAACCAAAGCATTTATGTTTATCACTTATTTATGTTTAACAAAATCTTAACCTCAAGAAAAAACAAAAGAAATACTAAATGAATTAAATTGAAATCTTTGTATACCAAATGAATACAACATAAATATATAATAAGGATAATAATATTGTTACTAGCTAGTGCAAATTAACAAAACATTATTTGTTTTCAAGAAAAAATCGAATTTTATTAATTAAATTGCAATTAACCCGGCATAAAGTCGGACAGCTGAAGGTATAGATGGTGTGACAGACCACTCACTATAACCCCAGCTACGGTTGGTTAAAACAAATATGGTCAATTCGTGAGCCATTTGATTACGAGCAAAACAAAGCACAAAAGTTCCGATAATGGATAGTACGCAATACCGTTCGCTAATGACTCCTCCAAAGTTGTTCAGGTCGACCCGTCTAGCATCATGTAGAGCCACGGCCTCCAACTCATACGGATGGAGAAACCCCGTGATCTTGCTGCGGGATGCTTTACACAGGCATCTCTGATAACCCCAGAGACCAATCGACTCGAACCTGTTAGAATCATGCAGAGTTGCAGCCTCCAACTCTTACGGATTGAGAAACCCCGTGATCTTGCTGCAGACCGACTTAAACCAGCCTCCTCGATTAACCATGCGATCAATATGACCATCGCGAAATTCAAATCCTCCCAGCTCATTGGGTTTATAACCGGATCAACCCATCAACACCAGGAACTCTCCGTTTCCTTCCAATATCGATCCCAGTAAGACACATATTGAATATTGAGCAAGCCGAGCCCCCCTAGTTCGGTATGCTGGCATGAGTCTGCCCACCGACGCTAGATAACTCTGGTTCCCTCCCAGTACCGGCTTACCAACCAACCAAAAGCAAAACCCCCCGACCCTCCATGCTCCACCGTCGCAACCCAAGCGTGACCCATCTGCAACTCCAGCCTCACCCATCTCAGCCCATCCCCAAACCATCCGACCTCGCCTCCATCAAAACCCGATCTACCACCCGACTATACATCCATCAAACCCATATCTACCTTCACAAGAGCTCTGCTCCTACCGCCGCACCACGTTGACGTCGCCGCCAGTACCACGCAAACGTCGACACCCATAAGAAATCGACGCCGCGAGATTTCGCCCAATTGTGATGACGAAACAAACCCTAAGAAAAGGGTACAAGCCGCCGCACCCAATTAGAGTTTACACCCACCGACATTAACAAAACATTATTGATTCCCCTTGTTTTTAAAATCTCCTACTTATCAGATTATTTTTAATTTTCTAATTAATTTTTAACTAATCTTCAGTTAGTCTCTAAAAAATCATTTCCGTTAGACCAGGGTTTAGCCGTTTTTTTTAGAACATTGATTAAATACATGTTTCAATATACAATCAATGTTTTCGTCACAAAAGTGACAAAATTGCATTTAATGTAATTAAATCCGATGATTTTTTTCATATGCAAAGCATTTATTATTCTTCACAATTTTCACCATCATAAAAATCACTACCCAAACCATCTCATTACACACAAGTTCACCAGTCTCCAAAAAATGGAGCTCCAATTCAAGAAACAAAAAACCCTAACAATATCATTCCTCTTCTTGATCATAGCCTTGCTAGGGTTTTCAAAAGCTTAAAGAGAGCAAAGCATTTTCCAGTACCCGACGACGACCGTGACGTTCACCAACGAACTAAACGACAAGTCGGACTTCACCATCCACTGCTCGTCCGACGACGACGACCTCGGGATCCACGTGGTGAGTTCCGGGCAGTTTTATCGGTTCTCGTTCCAACCGGGTTTTTGGGGGAAGACAATATTCATATGTAAGGTGATTCATAGTAATTTAGGAACGGCTTGGGACATTGTGGCGTATAAGGAAAAAAGAGACTTGGAAGATAGGTGCTGGACTAGGTGTGAATGGACTGTCAATAAGGATGGTGTTTTTGGATTCACACAAAGCAACCCTCCTATGAAAGATATTTGGGTTAAATGGGAGAAGTAGAATTAAATTAATGTTATATTATGTGTGTAATGATTTATATGTGCAGAAATTGTTACGCCGAGAAATTACATATAAATAAACGATGGCGATAATACTGATGTATTGAATCGTTCTTTCCATTACAATTACAATAACAATATAATCATTTACACGAGGATTAAATCATTGTATACGCTTTTTGGGATATCTTCAGTCAATAGAGAGGTGGAGGGTATGGGTGGCAGGGAAGTCCTTCTGTAGGCGAAAGAGAAAAGTTAGACTGATGTGGTGATAGAATATGATTGCCTAAGAGTAATGGATCATATCCGGTGCGGAAAGCAGTCCAGAAAAAATTTCGTGGGTATATCACTAGAGATTGTTGTTGTATTATGTCTGTTTCGTGGGCAGTCATTTTTATTTCTTTTGCTCGTCGTTCTTGTAATCATGTGGCTCGTGAATTAATTTTAACTATCAGTAGTTATGATCATGATGTGAAATCTGTTCCACCATTGCTTCGGTGGTTCACTTTGATAGCCGGTTTAGTTGTCTAATAATATTTCGTATTTCTCTAAAAAAACAAAACCATAATTTAAATAGAAACACCTTATTGCGGTAGAAAATTTGACTCTAATATAATAATCATATTAAATGAGTTCTTATCTGTTAGCGCGAGTTTTTAGCCAAACATAAATTTAGATTCCGAGCATATATATCTTAATTTTAGTGTGAGCTTTTAGCCTGGCTAATATATGGATTAGACATAATTTAAAAGGTTAAACAATTATTTCAATAGAATCAACTTAAATAATAAGTGAGTTTATACACTATTAGAAAGAGAAATAATTTATTTTTTTAAGGTAAAATGAATTTTATTAATTAAATAGCAACTAACTCAGCATCAAGCTGAACAACTGAAAGTATAGGTGGTGGGACAGACCCCTCACCAATATCTCAACTACTGTTACTTAAAAAATATTGGCCAATTCGCGAGCCATTTGATTACGAGCAAAATAAATAAAAACACATGTTTTGATAGTGAATAGTACGCAACACCCTTTGCTAATGATTCCTTCAAAGTTGTTCAACTCGACTCATTTAGCATATCATGTAGAGCCACAGCCTCCACCTCAAACAAATGGAGAAATCCTGGGATCCCGCTGCAGAATGTTTTACACAAGCATCCATGACAACCCCTTGAGACCAATCGACTCGAACCAGTTAGCATCATGCAGAGCCACGGCCTCCACCTCATACGGATGGAGAAACCCCGTGATCTTGCTGCAGACCGTTTTTAACCGTATTCCTCGATTAATCCTACGATCAATATGGGAATCGTGAATATTTACTGATTCAAGTTCTCCCAACTCATTGGCTTATCAACCCATCGATGCCAGAAACCTCTCATTTTCTCGCAGTACTGATCCCAATGGAACAGGTGACGTATTGATTTGATATTTTCTAAAATTATTTTGTAACAATCTCATATAAATACAGTTTGGTTGTATGTATTTCTCACATAATGACAAGTGATTTTAATTTGTTGTTGAGAGATCAATTGAGAATATTTTAGATCTGTTTTATTAAGTTATGTTTATTTAATTTAAGTTAATACTAATAGTTTTCAGTGCGAAAAAACTAAAATACTCCCAATTGTCATTAATGTCGTATTTTCTGCCCTTCATTGTTTGTCTCACACACCTAAATACGGTCTAAAGTAAGTTTAGTGGTATTAATTAGTGTTCCACTTTCAATCATACCCACTACTTGACCTTTTAATTAGTGTTAATTATGAGGAAGGGTTTAAGTTGAAACTCCAGATGTTTGTTTCTAAGTTAGTAGTAGGTTTTCATAAATTCTCCCTTCATGTAATGTCAATTTGGAGAAAGAATGAGGAAGGAGGAGTAGGACATCTGAACGACATGCTTTTGGAAATCGACCTGATTATAGTCGCCAATTATTGTATGCGGATGTGTTTTGGTTTCCATTATATAAAAACCGTTAAATGCATATTGGTTTTCAGATATTGGGGTGATTGCAGTTAATCGAACATCATTACTCCCGGATAAGAGTATAAACAAAGACAGATGTAAATATTATTATTTTATTTCTTGAAAACGAAAATGAATATAGTAAATGCATTAAATTGAAGAAAAAAATTGACAAATAAAAAGAGAATGAATTAAACAAAAGGATAATGACACTTTGTTACACCTAACTATAGCGAAATAACATCTTCATACCATAACTATTTTTCTTTTTTTTTTAGTACTCTAACAATTATTTTGTGACAACCTAACTCTAAAATGCCTAAAATACCTAAACTACCATTGGTTTAAGAAACTATGAATTGAATTGTTTCAATTTTGTTTATATCTAGTTCAATTTGATTTATATTTAAGATGCAATTACAATTATGCCCCAAAATCTAAAATTAAATTTGAACCAATTCAAATTTGGTTTGATAAATCAAATTGGACCAATTCTATTTTGATTTCTTAAATCAGGGGTATTTTAGTCATTTTAGCATAGGTTGTCACAAAAAAATTCTTAGGGTACTAAAGAAGAGAGAAAAATAATTAGAATATGAAAGTGCAATTTTGCTATAATTAAGTGTAGCAAAGTGTCATTATTCCTTAAACAAATTGAGTTATTGTTGGGCCTTTATTAAATAAGTGGAGGCCCAAAACCTATGTAGTTAGTATACTACATGGAAAAGGAAACCCTAATTGCTGGCCTATAAATAGGAGGCAATAGAGAGAAGGAAGTAAGAACAATTCAAGAGAGAAATAGAGTGAAATTCGTGCAGAATTTTCTGCTACTTTCTAGGCCGACCAGCAAGGTTCTCGAGTCCGATCGGAGGTCGATCCACCGTTGGATCGTGCTGATTTTTGGACAGCGTGTTCGGAAGACGTGGTACTACGTTCTGACCGTTGGAATTTGCATTTGGAGGTCCGAGTGATTTGATACGATTTTTTTGATCGTGCGCCATCGATTCGGTGAAGTTTCTCTACTCTTTCTTGTAATTGTGGTTTAAGTCAAGATTGGTTAATCTTGAGATATTGTGATCCTCTAATTGTATTTAGAGAGAACTCGTTGTGCCCATTATATTGATAGTGGAGATTAAGCGGCCTCGAGGGTCCCGTGGTTTTTTCTCTCTCGCCTTGAGGAGGTTTTCCACGCTAAAATTGTGCGTGCCTATTGCGTGTTCTTGTTTGCTATATTTGTTAGCTTACTTGATTCGCTCTGCTTGATAGATTCCTACGAGATTTGCACAGGTGGGGAGAATTATTTAATTCCGCTGCATCTAATTATTCTATTAGATTCGTTTTTCTCCCAACAAAGTGGTATCAGAGGGAAGGTTATTTAATCGGTATCTTGTGTTAAATAATGGAAGCTAATACAAGCAGAATGGTTAGTCTGAATGGTTCAAATTATCATGTCTGGAAAGGGAAGATGGAAGATCTTCTTTATGTGAAGGATTATTATCTGCCGGTTTTCAGTGAAGCCAAGCCTGAAAACAAATCTGATGGTGAATGGAATTTATTGCATCGTCAAGTATGTGGCTATATCAGACAATGGGTGGATGATAATGTTTTGAATCATGTCAGTGGAGAGACACATGCACGCAGTTTATGGAGCAAGCTTGAGCAGTTATATGCTCGAAAGACTGGTAATAATAAGTTGTTCTTGATAAAGCAGATGATGAGTTTGAAGTATCATGATGGGGCACCGTTGACAGATCATCTTAATGCTTTTCAAGGAATTATTAATCAGCTTGCAGGAATGGGTATCAAGTTCGATGATGAGGTACAGGGTTTGTGGCTTCTGGGTACATTACCGGACTCGTGGGAGACGTTCAGGACGTCCTTATCTAACTCAGCTCCAGATGGTGTTATCACCATGGATTTGGCTAAGGGGAGTGCTCTGAATGAAGAGATGAGAAGAAAGTCTCAAGGTTCCTCTTCGCACTCAGAAGTCTTAGTGACAGAACAAAGAGGAAGGAGCAAGAGCAGAGGTCCAAAAGGTAAAGACAGAAGCAAGAGTAAGAACAGGTATACCAATGCAGAGTGCTATCACTGTGGTCTAAAGGGGCATATTAAAAAGTATTGCCGAAAGCTCAAGAGAGACAGCCAACATGACAAAGAGAAAGAAAAGAAGGCAAGTCATGACGATGATGTTGCCACTATTATTGAAGAGTTTCTTCTCTTGTGTGATGAAGAAGATGTTAACTTGGCTTGTGATGAGACCAGTTGGGTAGTAGATAGCGGTGCCTCCATTCATGCTACAAGTCGAAAGGATCTCTTTTCATCTTATACATCTGGTGATTATGGCAATGTTAAGATGGGAAATCGAGGCATATCAAAAGCTATTGGCATAGGAGACGTGCGTTTGGAGACGAAAAATGGTACAACTCTTATTCTAAAAAATGTTAAGCATATTCCTGACATTCGTTTGAATTTGATATCAGTAGGCAAGCTAGATGATGAAGGTTTTCATCATACCTTTGGTGGTGGTTCATGGAAGCTCACTAAAGGTGTTATGGTCGTGGCTAGAGGTGAAAAGTGTGCTTCGTTGTACGTGACACAAGCTAGAGTTTGTGGTGGCATTATCAATGCAGTCGTAAAAGATAGTACAACTGAATTGTGGCACAAGAGACTTAGTCACATGAGCGAGAAGGGAATGATGGTTTTGGGAAAGAAGAATCTCCTACCGGGAATGAAAGATGAATCGTTAGAGAAGTGTGAGCATTGCTTGGCTGGCAAGCAAACTAGAGTATCTTTCAAATCATCCCCTCCCTCGAGAAAGCCAGAGATGCTTGATTTAGTATACTCTGATGTTTGTGGTCCTATGAAATCCAAGACGCTTGGAGGTGGTCTCTATTTTGTGACTTTTATAGATGATCATTCAAGGAAAGTGTGGGCCTATATCTTGAAGACTAAAGATCAAGTGTGTGGTGTCTTCAAGCAGTTTCATGCCCTAGTTGAGAGACAGACTGGGAAGAAGTTAAAGTGCATGCGAACCGATAATGGAGGTGAGTATTGTGGTTCTTTTGATGCTTATTGCAAGGATCAAGGCATTCGACATCAAAGGACGCCTCCAAAGACGCCTCAGCTAAATGGGTTAGCTGAGAGGATGAATAGAACGCTTATTGAAAGGACGAGATGTTTACTTTCACAAGCAGGGTTACCAAGATGCTTTTGGGGTGAGGCTTTGAATACAGTGGTTCATGTCTTGAATCTCACACCGTGTGTGCCTCTTGAGTTTGATGTTCCAAATGGAGTTTGGACAGGTAAAGATGTCTCCTACAACCACTTAAAGGTATTTGGATGCAAGGCATTTGTGCATATTCCAAAGGATGAAAGATCTAAGCTTGACGTGAAGACTAGACCATGCATATACATCGGTTATGGCGAGGATGAGTTTGGGTACAGATTTTATGATCCGGTGCAGAAGAAACTTATCAGAAGCCGCGATGTGGTATTTATGGAGAATCATGACATCAAAGATATTGCGAAGTTTGAAGAAAGTGCTCCGCAATTTATAACTGACTTGATTGATTTTGATATAGTTCCTCCTACAGTTGTGCCAAGTCAAGTTGAAGATGAAGTTCGTGATGACCAACAGGGTGCAGGTGATGTTGATACTCCTACAGAGGTAGAGATGGATAATGAAGTCCATGAGCAATTGCCAGTACCAGATGTTCCACCAGTTGTTCCACTCAGGAGATCTTCTAGAGATCGACAACCGTCTACAAGGTACTCAGCTGATGAGTATGTGTTAGTATCTAACGGGGGAGAACCCGAAAGCTACAGTGAAGCCCTTGAAGATGAGAACAAGAAGGAGTGGGTTGAAGCCATGCAAGATGAGATGAAATCATTGCATGAGAATCATACTTATGAGTTGGTGAAGTTGCCGAAAGGCAAAAGAGCTTTGAAGAACAAGTGGGTTTACAGAGTGAAGCAAGAAGAAAATACTTCACGTCCCCGATACAAAGCTAGATTGGTTGTCAAGGGTTTCAGTCAGAGGAAAGGTATTGACTTTGATGAAATTTTTTCTCCTGTTGTTAAGATGTCATCCATTCGGGTGGTTCTTGGTTTAGCAGCTAGTCTTGATTTGGAGGTTGAGCAGATGGATGTGAAGACTGCATTTCTCCATGGTGACTTAGATAAAGAGATATATATGGAGCAACCAGAGGGTTTCAATGTAAAGGGAAAAGAGGACTATGTGTGCAAGCTTCAGAAAAGCTTGTATGGTTTGAAGCAAGCACCAAGGCAGTGGTACAAGAAGTTTGAGTCAGTCATGGGTGAGCAAGGCTACCAAAAGACGAAATCTGACCACTGTGTTTTTGTGCAGAAATTCTCTGATGATGATTTTATTATACTATTGCTATATGTTGATGATATGCTGATTGTTGGCAAGAATGTCTCCAGAGTTGAGAGATTGAAGAAACAGTTGAGTCAGGTTTTTTCAATGAAGGACTTGGGTCCTGCGAAGACTATTCTTGGCATCCGAATTACTCGCGATAGAGTTGCGAAGAAGTTGCATATGTCACAAGAGCGATATATTGAAAAGGTGTTGCAAAGGTTCAATATGGACAAGGCTAAAGTGGTGAGTTTTCCTCTTGCTACTCACTTTAAGCTAAGCACACAACAGAGCCCTTCTACAGAGAAGGAGATGGACGACATGGATAGAGTTCCGTATGCTTCAGCAGTAGGAAGTTTGATGTACGCAATGGTGTGTACAAGGCCTGACATAGCTCATGCAGTTGGTGTTGTGAGCCGTTTTCTGTCAAATCCGGGTAGAGAGCATTGGGATGCAGTCAAATGGATTATGAGATATCTCCGAGGTACCTCTAATTACAGACTTACTTTTGGAAGTGGAGAACCAGTGCTGGTTAGCTACTCTGATTCAGATATGGCAGGAGATGTTGATAGCAGAAAATCCACCTCGGGCTATTTAATGACATTTGCAGGTGGAGCAGTTTCTTGGCAGTCAAGGCTACAAAAGTGTGTTGCACTTTCTTCTACAGAAGCTGAATATATCGCAACAACTGAAGCATGTAAAGAGTTGTTGTGGATGAAGAGATTCATAGGGGAGCTCGGTTTCAAGCAGCAGCGCTATGTGGTTTACTGTGATAACCAAAGCGCGATTCACTTGAGTAAGAATTATACGTTTCATGCAAAGTCGAAACATATTGATGTGAGATACCATTGGCTCAGAGATGCACTTGAAGACAAGTTGTTTGAGATTGAGAAAATCCACACAGATGATAATGGTTCCGATATGTTCACGAAAGCCTTACCAAGGGAGAAGCTTGATGTTTGTCGTAAGATCGCCGGGATGGCGATGCCCTCCACTTAGTTGAATAAGGGGGAGATTTGTTGGGCCTTTATTAAATAAGTGGAGGCCCAAAACCTATGTAGTTAGTATACTACATGGAAAAGGAAACCCTAATTGCTGGCCTATAAATAGGAGGCAATAGAGAGAAGGAAGTAAGAACAATTCAAGAGAGAAATAGAGTGAAATTCGTGCAGAATTTTCTGCTACTTTCTGGGCCGACCAGCAAGGTTCTCGAGTCCGATCGGAGGTCGATCCACCGTTGGATCGTGCTGATTTTTGGACAGCGTGTTCGGAAGACATGGTACTACGTTCTGACCGTTGGAATTTGCATTTGGAGGTCCGGGTGATTTGATACGATTTTTTGATCGTGCGCCATCGATTCGGTGAAGTTTCTCTACTCTTTCTTGTAATTGTGGTTTAAGCCAAGATTGGTTAATCTTGAGATATTGTGATCCTCTAATTGTATTTAGAGAGAACTCGTTGTGCCCATTATATTGATAGTGGAGATTAAGCGGCCTCGAGGGTCCCGTGGTTTTTTCTCTCTCGCCTTGAGGAGGTTTTCCACGCTAAAATTGTGCGTGCCTATTGCGTGTTCTTGTTTGCTATATTTGTTAGCTTACTTGATTCGCTCTGCTTGATAGATTCCTACGAGATTTGCACAGGTGGGGAGAATTATTTAATTCCGCTGCATCTAATTATTCTATTAGATTCGTTTTTCTCCCAACAGTTATATCATTCTCTACAAATTTCAATCTCACAACTTATTCACTGCAATAAGTATGAGTTTGAAATGGTTGAACTGTCCTATTAATCTTTTGTGTTAATTTAATATGCACATGACCCTTTGGGTGAGATCTAAAATATTTTGTTAACAAAAGTGATGATATTGTCTTTAATGTAATTCAATAAGCATTTAAAAAAAAAGTAATTCAATAAGATAACTATATATAGGAGGTAAAATTTTCTTAACCAAATTATGTTCAACAAAATCTTAACCTAAAAAAAACAGAAGAAATACTAAACGAATTAAAATGAAATCTTTTTAGCAAATTAACACCAGATGAATAGTAATTAACATTCGTAAACATCAAACTACGTGGAAAGTCTGAAAAGAGGAGGTGTCTCTTTCTGCGCGGAGGCGGCCTGTACCCTATTTTTAGGGTTTGTTTCCTATAATTGAGCGAAGTCTCACGACACCAATTTCGTACGGGTGTCGACGTCTGCGTGGTACTGGCGGCGACGTCAGCGTGGTGCGGCGGTAGGAGCAGAGCTCCTGTGGAGATAGATTTGGGTCTGATGGAGGCATGGTCGGGTGGTAGATCGAGTTTTGATGGAGGCGAGGTTAGGTGGTTTGTGAATGAGCTGAGACGGGTGAGGCTGGAGTTGAAGATGGGTTACGCCTGGGTTGCGACGATGTTGCTTGGAAGGCTAGGGGGTTTTTCTTTTGGTTGGTTGGTAGGTCGGTACTGGGAGGGAACCGGAGTCATCTGGCGTCGGTGGGCAGACTCATGCAAGCATACCGAACTAGAAGGTCTCGGCTTGCTCAAAATTCAATATGTATCTTATTGGGATTGGTACTGGAAGGAAACGGGTGGTCTTTGGTGTCGATGGGTTGATCCGGTTAAACTCAATGAACTGGAAGGATTTAAATTTCGTGATGCCTATATTGTTCGCAGGGTTGATCGAGGAAGTTGGTTTAATTCAGTCTACAGCAAGATCATGGGGTTTCTCCATCTGTATGAGTTGGAGGCCGTGGCTCTGCATGATGTTAATCGGTTTGAGTCGATTGGTCTTCGGGGTTATCAGAGGTGTCTGGATAAAGCATTCCGCAGCAAGATCACGGGGTTTCTCCATCCGTATGAGTTGGAGGTCGTGGCTCTACATGATGCTAAACGGGTGGAACTGAACAACTTTGGAGAAATCATTAGCGATCAGTGGTACGTACTATCCATTATCATAACTTTTGTTCTTTGTTTTCCTCGTAATCAAATAACTCACGAATTGGTCATGTTTGTTTTAACTAACAGTAGCTAGGATTACGGTGAGGGGTCTGTCCCACCATCTGTACCTTTCAATTGTCCGTCTTGATGTCGGGTTAGTTGCTATTTAATTAATAAAATTCGTTTTTCCTTCAAAGAAAAATATTCGTAAACATCAATGATTTCCGTAAACCAAATTAATACAATACATGAAGAATAAGGATAATAATATTGTTACTAGAGAAAATTAACAAATCATCATTGATATTAATAATCAATATAATGTATGGGGCGGTCTGTCCCTAATCGTCTCTCCCTAGCGATTCAGGGTTTTGTCGATTAACGAGGTCTCGCGACTCTGTCTGCAAGGAAGTTCTGGTACGGCATAGAGGCTGGGTGGTGCGGCGGTCCGGCGACAGAGCTGGATGGTGCGGGTAGATCAACGGAGGGCGAGGCGGTTCCCGAGAGATTCGTGTTTTGTCGGTCTCGCGACTCTGGTCTGCGAGGAGGTCAGTAGTTTTGTGTCCTCTAGGTCTGCGATTGGAGCTCCGAGAGTCGTTGAGTGGGTAAGCTGACTCGAGACAGGTGAGGACGAGGCGGTGTGTTACGGTGAGGTTGCGGGGTGTGGGGGAAGGGTTTGTAACAGAGAACGGTGGAGGATTGTGAGGAAATTTGTTTTAGGGAAGAAGGTAGTCGCGGGGCTGCAACAAGTTGGGGTTGAGGGGTCGTTGTAGGGAGGGTCGGAATGGGAAGAATAGGGGGTATTATTTCGATATTATATGCGAGGGAAGATGTATCAGGGAAGGGGTAACCGATGGTTGGGTAGGGAAGTACTGGCGCTTGAAATCTGATTCAGTTGAGTATGTTTTCCCAGTACCCAACCGTTGTTGGATGACTCGATACTTGGAGGGATCGGGAGTTCTCTGGCGTCGATGGGTTTCCATGGTAAGCACGAAGAGCTCAGAGGACTTGGACTGTTAAGGACTTGGTATTCAGGGACATCATGAGGTCTGCTTAAATCATTATGCAACAAGATCACGGGATTTCTCCATCCGTATGAGTTGGAGGTCGTTACTCTGCATGATACTAAACGGGTTGATGTGAACATCTTTGGAGGCACTATCAGCGATAGTCTTTCGTGTAATTCTTTGCCTCATAAATTAAACAGGGCTGATCGAGGAAGCTGGTTTAAGGCAGTAAATGATACTAATTGGTTCGAGTCGATTGGACTTTAGGATTATTATGGATGCCTGTGTGAAGCATTCTGCAGCGGGATTATGGGGTTTCTCCATTCGCATGAGGTGGAGGTCGTGGTTGTACATGATGTTAAACGGGTCAACATGATGAACTTTGGAGGAATTATCAACGATGGGTGTTGCGCGCTATCCACTATCGAAACACATATTTTTATTTATTTATCTTGTAATCAATTGGCTTAGGAATTGGCCAATTTTGTGTTAATTAACAGTAGCTGAGATTATGGTAAGAGACTTGTCCCACCATCATCTATAGCTTCAGCTGTCCGGCTTAATGTCGGGTTAGTTGCTATTTAATTAATAAAATTCGTTTTACCTTCAAAAAAAATAAATCATTATTGATTTCCCTTGTTTTCAAAATCTCCAACTTGTCTGATTATTTTTTATTCTTTTAATTTGATTAATTTTTAACTAATCTTGTGTTATCTTTGAAAAAAAATCATTTCCGTTCAATTAGGGTTTAGCCGTTTTTAGAACATTGATTCTATATGTTTTCTTAACAAAAGTGACAAAGTTGCATTTAATGTAATTAAATCCAAAGATTTTATTCCCTAAGCAAAGCATATTTATTACTCTTCACAATTTTCCCCGTTATAAAAATCACTACCCCAAGCAACGTTATTACACACAATTCACCAATCTCCAAAAATTAAAAATGGAGCTCCAATTCAAGAAACAAAAAGCCCTAACAATCTCATTATCCCTCTTCTTGATCATAGCCTTGCCAGGGTTTTCAAGAGCTTCGATTTTCCAGCACGACAAGACCACGGTGACGTTCACCAACGAGTTGATCGACGAGTCGGACTTCACCATCCACTGCTCGTCCGGCGACGACGACCTCGGGACACACGCGGTGAGCTCCGGGCAGGTTTATCAATTCTCGTTCCGACCGGCTTTTTGGGGGAAGACAACATTCACATGTAATGTGACTAATAGTAGTTTGGGAACGGCTCGGGACATTGTGGCGTACAAGGAAAAAAGAGACTTGCACGATAGGTGCAAGACTTTGTGTGAATGGAGCGTCAATAAGGAGGGTGTTTTTGGGTTCCCACAAACTTCTAATAACCCTCCTGTCAAAGATATTTGGGTTAAATGGGACAAGTAGAATTTAATTTAATTTAATTTAATTAATGTTATATCATATGTGTAACGATGATATTAATTAAGAGATTACGAATAAATGGATGATTTATTTATATTATATATTTCTAGAGTGATTTGTGTCCTTATCCTCGTCTCGTCGATCAGTGGATGTGTCGAATCGGGAAGGGCGTCGGTGAGATGGCTCGAAGGGCAAATGAGGACAGGACGGGGTCAGAGTCCTGGAGCAAACCCCAGCTCGTCAACACCTTTCCCGGCTCGACGCATTCACTGGTGCATTTCAGGGGCAGTTACGTTATTCTAAAGGAATTCGCCAAATATTTTTTATTAAAACTGGTAAACTATCTACTACTATTTGCAATTACTCGAGCCCTTTCTTGCGTCATTTCGTCTACAAATTCTCATACCTACGAAGGTGTATTATCCATACAAAAAAACATTTTTAAGGTATTCCTCAGTCATGTTTTGCTATTATTCCTAAAAAACAATTCTCATTAGCAACAATATCTCTAGGACAAGGGTTTTATGACAAGGTGCTCTCACTAAAAATTTGCACCTATCTAT
The DNA here is from genome assembly GCA_963920655.1 of Geranium rotundifolium. Lineage (NCBI taxonomy): Eukaryota > Viridiplantae > Streptophyta > Magnoliopsida > Geraniales > Geraniaceae > Geranium > Geranium rotundifolium. The sequence continues at coordinate 1,316,725 of OY987318.1, forward strand.
GTAACAACAAAACCAATCGATCATTTACAAACCAAAATAACCTTGTAAGCTCAAACTCGGGTCAAAGAGAGCACATCACATCAAGTATCTATGTAATCTGCAGAAAGGATGGTCCTAAGAAGCTCCTTCAAATTAGCCAATACATGCCTCGGCCCTAAGCTCTTCACGCCGATGAAATTCAGCAGCTGCTCTAAATCCTACAATGACCGAAAAATACCGTAGAGGTTATGGGGCTGTCTCGTTTAAAAACGACGCGTTCTAGTTAATAAAATGACACAATGTGATTGAACTTGCAAAAAATGAAGATTAATGACGGTGTAGTAATGAAATTCACAAAAAATATGAAGATTTCAAAAGGAATATCAAATAAAGGCGTAAATGGCAACTGTGGGAAGAAAGCACATCTTGTTCATAATAATTTCAAGACCAATTATGTATACATGTACTTCTCTTTATTTAGAAACATCCCCATATGAAGAAAATTAAATCATTACAAGAAAATATTCTTTGTTCCACAGAACATAGTTTCCTTTATTTATCAACACTATGGCATGCCAGTGTTCTAAAAATCGTCCCTAGTAAGGCAGAGAGGGTCTTCTGGGGATTAGTCAGAGATTAGTCGGATAAGTAGATTAATCGAGAATTAATCGGACAAGTCAGGGATTTTAAGAGCACTGCACTATAGGATGTACTAGGGAAAATGTCTATCGATATCTCACCTCATGCTATCATTTATCAGGATTGTAAAGTGTAATCAAGAAAAGGGTCGGAGAAAAAAGTAAGAAAATGTTTCAAGTATGAAACAACGATCATAAATATAGTAGGGTAATTTACAAGGGTTATAGTCCAAACCAGTCAATTTCATTTTGTCAATACTTGTGGGAAGAAAGTGCACCTTGTTCAACAAAAATACTGCATACGCCGCTCTTGTTGTGTCTTGACCTTCTAGGAAAAGAGGAAACTCGACAGACTTCGTATTAGACGAAACTTCTGCAAGTGACGACAGCTCGGATGATGAAGGCTCTATTGAAGGCGCGTAATCATTGATATAAGATCGAGAACAACCCAACCGCAGAGGGTATCGCAAAGGAACTTCCAAGTAGGATGCTACTAATGCAACAGCCTGCAAGAAAACGAGGTTAAATTATATTTCAAAATATCAGGTTATCGAAATGCATGCCATCAAAATTGCAAATCCACAACACTTAACGTTGTTTTTTTTATAATATACTACACGACTGATTTAGCGCCCGAGATGCTTCTAATTAAAACTATGATTCAGGTAATGGTATGTCGAGGGAAGAAAAAGAACACACGTGTGCGACATATCCAAGAGCGGTTGCAGACCTCTGGACCTCCTTCTTGTCCGTAAAAAAGCTCATCTTTGTAAAGGGAAGCATTGTCAATTGCAGACCTATGATCGTCAAAGACCCTTGAACAGTAACGGGTCTAGGTGCAGCAGAGTTCCCTATAAGAAAAGTAAATGAGAAAAAAAAACGAGACTTTCAGTATACATGAGCAGTTGCAAATGCACAGATGTAGCAATTTGTTGAAATTAACCAGATTATTAGATTAATTTAGTCGTAACAATTGTAATAGTAAGGGAAAGTTGCAAAAGTTGCCATGAACTTTTCCAATTTTGCAAAAAGTATCTATAAACTTTTATTTTTGCAAAAAGTGGCTTTGAACTTACCATTTTTTTTTGCAAATTGTGTACATCGTCTAAAAATGCCATTGAAATATTATTTTTTGAATTAAAATTAAAAATATATTTTTTCAACTCAAATTCGTCGGTTTTTTATTCTCTCGCACACCTTGATGTCCTTTAGTGGGACTTTAGATCTAGACGAGTTCGAAGTAAAGAGAAAAATCGGCGAATTCGCGTTGAATTATTTTATATTTTGATTTTTCAAACAAATTAACTTTTAAGGGCATTTTCATCATTTTTTGACAAATTAACACATTTTGCAAAAGAGAAGTTCATGGAAACTTTTTGCAATTTTCCCTAATAGTAATATAGATATACTCAGACATACAATACAAATCTGCTCTAATTTTATCCTCCAGCAATATATTTTTCCAAAAATGAAAATCAAATCTTGTGTGGTATTGTAAGATTCTAATAAGCTTCGACTTCACTACCAAATTACCTGATTTGTGACTGCTAGGAAATGATTCAAGTTCTCGCTCTTGTGATGGTCCAATTGTGGTCCTAACCGGAAAGAGCAACGAAACTTGTGATACCATAAATTGTTGCCTCGATCGTAAAGTTTTCTGCAAGTTCTTGAGCTGAACATAACCCTTTTCCTCTACAAGTGACCTATTTGATTCCTGTTACGATAGCATGATTAATTTCCCAATTAAAACAACACACAAAAAGATCTAACACCAAGAAAAATTAAATAATGATAATAGTATTGGTTTAAGCTGATATTAATATAATATTCACTAAAGCACGCGCACATTTACTACGAAAACTGAACCTTATATTAGCAACACGTGAAGTAATTAAATCAGGCAAAACTTCATCATCACCACACTTTGGAATTGTAAATGCAACAAAAATTGAAGACAACACAACGGCAATTTAGCCACCCAATTTGAAGTAAAACGCCTTTGAACCTTCTGTGTATGAATATGTATAATATGAATGATTATAATTACCTGCAACTGCCTCCTAGCTTTAGAAAGCGCTGTCCCAGCAACTAAAAGCGATCTTACTTCAATGCTTAATCGCTCCTCTTGCTTTTTAGCATCCAATGCCGAAACCTTATTACGCATTGACATGTTTTCCATGCCCGCTTTTCTAGCTTCCAGTTTTTCACGCATCTCCTCAAGTTCGTTTGATTGGCTCAGCAACTCAGCTTTGACCTGCCCAACATGTTGGCGCCCGCTAATTCGCGGGCTACTCCATTAAAGCCCGGGAATTAAATAAAAGGCATAAGACCAAAAGAGGGAGAAAGTGGCGCATAAGACAATATGTGGTTTTACAGATGTTTAAGAAAACAACAAGAGCACAATTTACCCAAAATGTAAATTTACAATATACCCAAGAGTACCTTTAATTATGCACATTAGTACATGAAGAATCTTGTCATGTACAAAATATCAGTTTCATCACTAAACAAAACTATGTAACCTAAATTATGCTACTTGGCACATTTAACTCAAAATTCTCAATTCTCAAGATAAAACTGCCTAAAAACAACAAATTTGTCCCCCAAACTATAACTTTGCATCCAAAAACAAAATTTTCTCAAACCCAATATGCAATTTTTTTTACAATTCTTCCAACTTTTATAGGACATGCCAAATTATGGATTATTCCAGCCCTGATTACTAAACAAAATTAAGTGACCATTTAACTTAAACTTCCCAATTATCATATTAAAACTGCCTATAAACCATAAAATTGTCCCCAAAATATATAACATTGCATCCAAAACCAATCAAAATCAAAAATTTCTCAAACCCAATATGCATTCACTACAATTCCTTTTCCTAGGAACCAAACAGATTGAACCCAAAATGCCAAATCCCCCAATTCGAATCTGCAAAACCCTACCTGGATAAGCGACTCGAGCTTCCGCTGAAGGGTCAGCTTATTCTCCTTTGCTTCGCTGAGCGCCGAAGAGAGACTCCACAATCTCGCAAGCTCCTGCTCGAAATCTTCCCACTCGATCGTTTTCGAAGCTCCTGGATCGGCGTTTTGAGAATTGATGGTTGACTTTTGTTCCATCGCGAATCGAAGAAGAGAGTGCGGTACGCGAGGTCAAGAACAGGTCATGGGTCGGCCTCATCGTCCTGGAAGTCGATTATGGCCTGGGGATCATCGACCCGTTGTTTGGCCTGGGTCTGATTTTCTCGGGAAAATGTGGATTTTCCGGGAAAAGTTGGGTTGAAATGTTTTCGCGGAGGAAGAGAAGCGTGTGGGAGAGATTTGTGTGTATTTCCCCGTTTTGGACAGAATGTTATCAACAGTATTTGACAAGTGTGTGTGTTTCTTTGGGGGTATTAAGGTAATTTCAAATAACCGATACCTTCTGCTAATTATGTTCAAAGTTGGGAAGGTTAGGAATGACAACGGGGCGGTTTGGGAGTAGGTTTTGGCATATCTAAACCCGACTTGCTCATCTTCAATGGGTTCCCGACCGCTCGATTCTATGTTCAAATTATCAGGTATCCATCTCGTCCAAAAACTCGACGGGGATATGGATTATCTGATACCCAACCCAAAAATAATTAATAATATATATAAAAATACGTACAAAGCTCGAAGACGAAAGTCGAGGTCGGACTTTCGAGCTCATTGACAAGGTCAGGGAGAGAGGGATTAGGTCGGGGACCGAGGTTGTAAGGAGGCGATGATGAGGACTACAATAAGTCAGGTACGAAGCGGGTTTTGTAATTTTGTTTATGTCCAAATTGATTGAGAATATCTAGTTTTTGTTGGTTTAAAATATTTTGTCTCTCTCTACAAATGCCAAAATTTGAATACGAGATTAGTTTTGTAATTATGTCGTGTACATTGTCAGATCGAAGTTACCAAGTTTTTGTCGAATTTGACGATGTCTGTCATCTTTAGTTGAAAATAAAATTCATTTTTGTTAGTGGAATAAACTTCAATACCAAACAAACCAAAGTTGAAATAAAACACTCAGCAAATGATAATTACACAAGACATAGAAACTCAAATTCACAAACCCTAGCATAACATCTGTCTTCAGACACAATACAATAAACAAAAGACCCAAAAAAAAGTACCTTAAAAAGAGCAAATGCACACCAATAACCTTAAACAACACAAAAGCAAAACACCAAACATCAGAAATCAAATACTATGTATCACTTCTTCTTGGCCGCAGACTTGGTGACCTTAGCGCCGGTCGGGTCCTTCTTGTCCACGCTCTTGATGACGCCCACGGCGACCGTCTGTCTCATGTCCCTGACGGCGAAGCGGCCCAGCGGCGGGTACTCGGAGAATGTCTCCACGACCATGGGCTTGGTCGGAACCATCTTCACCATACCCGAATCACCGTTCTTCAAGAACTTGGGCTCCTTCTCGAGCTCCTTCCCCGATCGTCTGTCGATCTTGGTGAGGAGCTCGGAGAACTTCACCGCAATGTGAGAGGTGTGGCAGTCGAGCACGGGCGCGTACCCGTTCCCAATCTGGCCGGGATGGTTCATGATAATGACCTGAGACAAAGATAAAAGTTGTGAGTGAAGTGACACAAACAACATGTAATAAATATATAAGAAGACGCTGACTACAGCTCTGAGAAATCAGGAAACTCGTTTGTATTCAATAAATATTATATGTTCATGTATAATTTACTTGAAATACAAAAATGACGATATTTTAGTAAAATAAGATACTTTCAAAATAACTTAAAACAAATACACAAATCATAGAATAATTTCAAAATACATTAAGAAATTAAAATAAAATTTGATCAACTTTGACTGAGCCCGCCTAGTGAAAATTTAGTAAAATTAAACTACTGAGAACGAGTTTTAAAACTGGATCCAAAACTCGACTAGCTCAATTTGGCTGAGTTCAAGGGAGAACGGGAGTTTTAGAACACTTGACGGAAAATAACCTGAGATGTGAAGTTGGCCGCGCCCTTAGCAGGATCATCCTTCGAGTTGGATGCAACGTATCCACGCTTGATATCTTTCACCGCGACATTCTTCACGTTGAATCCAACGTTGTCGCCAGGGAGAGCCTCCTGGAGGGCCTCGTGGTGCATCTCCACAGACTTAACTGTAAGTACAATAGGCACGAACTTCAAGATTCAGACCCATCATGACTAATCACAAGATAGATATATAAACGAGAACTAACTAAAAATACCTTCAGTGGTGAGACCGGTCGGTCCAAAGGTGACAACCATGCCAGGCTTGATGACACCGGTCTCCACCCGCCCCACGGGGACGGTTCCAATTCCCCCAATCTTGTAGACATCCTGGAGGGGGAGCCGGAGAGGCTTGTCCGAGGGCCTCTTCGGCTCGTTGATCTGGTCAAGGGCCTCGAGCAGAGTCGGGCCCTTGTACCAATCAAGGTTTGTGGACCTCTCTATCATGTTATCACCCTCAAATCCAGAAATGGGAACAAAGGCAATTTTTGCTGGATTGTATCCAACCTTCTTCAAGTAGGAAGAAACTTCCTTCACAATCTCATCATACCTAGTCTTTGAGTACTTGGGAGTTGTTGCATCCATCTATTAACAAAGGAACGTAATGCAATGTTAGGTGCTAATCAGGTGGAGAAAGTTTTATGATAATCTGGGATTAATTAAAAAATAAATCGGATTGAATGATAAAGAATCGGATGAGTAAGAGATTTTTAAAACATTGTGAGCAAAAGGTCTAATGTTCGAACCCACCTATTACCATCCTGGTAGCTGGAGAGGCCAAAAAACTCTAAACCCAATTGAACTCAATATTTTTTACATAAAAGGGTAAGAGACGGGAATCACTAAATCTACCCTGAACAAAAATGAGCGTTTACAATTTACCTGAAACCGTCATAGATATGACAAAACAAGCAAAATCAAACTTTACCTTATTGCAACAACAAATCATCTGCCTAACACCAAGGGTGAAGGCAAGGAGGGCATGCTCCCGGGTCTGCCCGTCCTTGGAAATGCCTGCCTCGAACCCTCCCGTCGTCGAGTCAATGATGAGGACCGCGCAATCGGCCTGCGACGTCCCGGTGATCATGTTCTTGATGAAGTCGCGGTGACCCGGGGCGTCGATGACCGTGCAATAGTACTTGGTGGTCTCAAACTTCCACAGGGCAATGTCGATGGTGATGCCCCGCTCGCGCTCGGCCTTGAGCTTGTCTAGCACCCAGGCGTACTTGAACGACCGCTTGTTCATCTCGGCCGCCTCCTTCTCGAACCTCTCGATGACCCGCTTGTCGATCCCCCCGAGCTTGTAGATCAAGTGCCCGGTCGTGGTCGACTTGCCGGAGTCCACGTGGCCGATGACCACGATGCTGATGTGGACCTTTTCCTTACCCATAGTGCCTGAAAAATCAAATTTGTATAATTTCCATCAAACAAATTATTGTATATCATCAAAATACAAAATATACTACCAAAAAAAATTATAAAGAAAATTACTTTAATTTGTTACATTCATATACTTATAAATAACAAAAGTATCAATAATTTTTTGGAAAAGAAGTCTAAATCCATCTAGACATGTTTTGTCCCACCTAAATCTATTTTATCTACTTAAACTGCCTGATTATATGAAATCGAATTGGTATTATAAAAATCTTCACTATACGGATAGAGGTGTAACGAGACGAATCGAGGCTCCCTTTGACAGGACTCGGCCCGTGAAAGAAGTGGCCGGCTCGAGCCGAGCTCGGGGTCGAACGAAATTATTCAACTAAGCTCAAATTTAACTAGAAAGAAAATAAATAGACTCTGGCTCAGTCTCAACTAAACTCAAGTTATATTAATACAAATAATTAAATACTAACGGGCTGAATTGTGAACCTATGGAGTTTTAAAGGGCCATGCTCGAACTCGGCGAGCTCAAATTCGACTCAAGCTCGATTAAAATGAGTTTGAACAAAATATTTAACGAATCGAGCTCGAGTGGCTCTTGCTATTTTACAGCCCTATTACAGGTGCCTAGCCGATTTTAAAAACACCAAGGCGAATCCAATTAAAAACAGCAAGGCCAAAAATTGATGAACAATAGAGTTTCTCAAAAGATCAAGTCAACATGAATCTGCATATTAAATCAATTTCAACATACAAAAAGAAATGATCGACACAATAAAATCAATCAAATTCAGAAAAGAAACACAACAAAGCATCATGACTCAGGTCAACGGCCATAAAATTGAGTAAAGTTCTTGAAAAACAACAAGAATCAAGATTTATGAATCAATTGCAAGATTATAGAGGGGATCAATTAATCAGATATGTTACCTTGCTAAACCGGAAATTGAAACCCACGAACCAGAGAGCTCCGAGTGAGCCGGTCAGAGAAATGGGTTTTGGGTTCTGAGGAGTGAGAGAGATTGATTTTTTTGTAGAAGCAAATAAAGACCATATGTGCTTGGGCTTCAAGTAAATGAGTCAACGCCTACTTTTGTTGAAATAAACTGTGATTGGGTCGTGAGTCGCTTTCTGGTCATGGTCGAGACCGGTCCGGCTTGGGCAACAAGAAACTTAAATGAATTAACTGATTGATCAACTAAATGCCCATACTCAGACTCTCGTTAGAGAGGTCGTGAGTTTGAATCTTGTTGAGACAGAGAAGGTGAAATTTCCAAGCAGTATAAAGAAAGTGTAAGGAAAAATATCACTTTATTATACAATTCATAGTTGAAGTCGGAATTTTTTAGAATACTAATATTACTTAAGTATAGTCGACTTTCACCATAACGGTACGTAATTATGTTTTTGGTTTTTGTAGTACCCTAACTAGGCATAGTAAAGTGACATTTTTCCCGAAAAAAATTTAAGGAAAAATTGCATATAAAGGTAAGTAAGATGGCAAAACGCTCTGAATACGGAGGATAGTTGATATTTTTAATTCGGTTCGAGAGGAGACAGGATATCAAAATCCGTGTTTGAATTTATTTTGATGTCATTCTTATAAGGGCATCTCCAACCCTGTATCCAAATATGTAAATTTTTGCATATTTGGAGACTATCTTCTCCAACGCAGGTATCCAAATATGCATATTTGCTACAGTGAGTCTTCAAATTTGAATACACACTATTGCAATCTCCAAAAGTGAATAAATGGGTGTTAAGTGAAATGCTATTATTTTTTTTATTTATGAGTGTAATAAATGGGTATCTAAATTTATTTTTATTCATGAGTGTAATTTATGTGTATTTTTTTTAAAAGAAATTAATTAATCTATTTAATTTGATTGTAAATTAAATATATAAAAATTATTGTATTATAACTTCATTTGTAATTTATTTTGCAAAATATACTTTTCATTAGAATCAACGACAAACAATGATTTTAAATAAAAATTCGACAACAAATATAGATTTTCAATTACAATAATAAATAAACGAACACAATTATTTTTCTTATTCACAAAGAAGATCGAAATATTGACTAAAATTACTCGTTGAGACGAGTTTACTAACTCGTAGAATTAATTTTGTTTTATTCGATGTGTTATTTTTAATATTTTATTATATAAAATTTTGATTATTATATGACATTTATTTTTAGTAAATTAATGTATATATTTAAATAATTTATTAGAATTAAAATTATATAAATATAATATGTAAAATTATTAAATGATAAAAGTAATATTTGATGTGACGTTGGAGAGGAATAGATATAGAGACTCAATCATTGGGTAATAATTTTTGGATATATGGATATAACATTGGAGATGGCCTAAGGACCTGAAAATCATATGTTAATTTCTCGATCCTCATCGATCGACCCCAGTCAGGAATTTTTAAAACACTGCTTATCATATATTCGACACCAAAAGCATCTTACAACAATATGGATGGATGGATGTTCGACATATACATAAAATGAATATACGATAAAATAAAGCAATTATTCCGATAATTACATATCCGATTCGACCTATAAACACGACGAATATGATAATAATAGTAATAATGCAGGGCCGGGTTTTTTTGTTACATCCCTGCCTTGGAAACTTGCATCATAGCATTGGCAATATCTTCGGCCTTTGGCTCTTTGGTGTAGGCAACGAGAGGGCTCTCTCCGGGTATGAAATCGTCCCTCAAGTAGTTGCTCGCCAACTTGCACAACCCTTCCGACCCTTTCTTCACCACCCCCTTTATGATCACCGTCTTGTGCGTTCCCGATATCAGCTCGTCGTAGTCTGTGTCCCCGTCCTCCCCGAGGAACACGTACATGTTCGCGACGTTCAGCCCCCAGCGCACGAATAGGTATCTATAATTGTGTATAGTTAGGTGCAGTTATGTGGAACGAGTATTTTATAATGTAGTTTACCATATGTGGTCATAGGTAAGTTCCATTACACGAATAGGACGGCTAATGGCTCGGTTTTAAACCTAACCGACCAATTTGATTCAAGGAAATGAAAACTGGAGTTGAATTGGTGGAATTCGGTTCGATTTTTAGTTTAACTTATTATTTGTTGGTATAATTATTTTAGACCTACTTAATAAAGATAATTACCTAAAATAAGAGTTTTGAAAAACGTTAGACGCTAGTCGAACGGACAAAACCTTCTAGAAATTAATAGTCGGGGATTAATCAGTTGGGGATTTTATGAAATACTGACTAAAATGAGCCACATGTCGAAACTGAAACCTATCGATTTTTGGTTCGAATTTCTATTGGTTTTAAACGTTTGCAAACCAGAACCGAACCAATTTGTCATCAATGGTATTTATAACCAAATTAAACTGCTTCAATTCTATCCAGTGCGATTTTCTTTCTGGTTGGTTGGGTCGGTTCGGTTATTTTCTTAGCAGTCCTAGCCTACTATAGAGAATTCCTGTTATAGAGGATACCTGAGTGCTTGCGCTCGGGAAGCAAGGAGCGGGACGATTTGCATCCTTGTCGAGTTCCTGCAATACATGGGATGGCAGCGGAGACCCCGCATCCTAAGCTTTTGTCTCACATCGTCTACTCTCTTTGTCTGGAAGCACAAAATAATGATCAACCGTAAGAAACAAATTCAACTAATAAGGTTGACCTTTAGTTGTGGAGTCATGTCTGATATATATGGTCTAACAGACAGTTGAATTTGGGCATGTGTTAACGGGCTCTCCGTGCCTGCGCCCTCTGTGAACTCCGACGCATATGCATAAGTCTAATTCTGCTATGCCCTACTTGTAGACAAGGCTACTCGCGATGTGCTTACCTTAGGGTCTTTTATGAAGTACGAGACACAATGTGCATTGCTTGATTTCTCATCATCCTGGATTAGGCGGGAAGATCGGTTCGAAAGATCTTCGCCTTCCGGAGTATTCATCAGCTTCCACATCGTCCTCTTCAGGCCGTCGCAGCCCCACCGGTAGTCAATGTGAGTCGCGTAGTCCGGATCCGGGGTGAGCTTCCCTCCTTCCGTATAAGTTCCGGGATAATACACTTCCCCGCCGCTGCTGCATATCAATGCATCAAATTCGTTCACATTCATCTTCCCAGACGCCAGGAACTCGACTGTCTCCGAGACGGGCATCGCAGTCGATATGGCGAGCCCCGAGGTTCGCGCGGCCTGAGGGTCTAGCCGGACGAACTTGATGATCTCCTGCACGATGTGAAGCAGGGCCTTCTCCGGGGCCCCTTTACTGTCGTAGCAGTCGATCGCTATGACGATCAACCTGCGCCGCCTCCTGAGGACAGGGTACTTGTTCGCCGCCCCCGCCCCCGCTCCCGCCCCCTCAGGGGAAGGCTTCCGGTCTTCCGCCTCCTTCGGGGCGGTTTCCGGCCTTTTCATCCTGCTCATAACCCGCTTCACCTGGTCCTGCAGCTCTGCATCGCCGCCCGCCGCGCTGTAGTCGAGGGACTCGTTGAGAGACGCCTTGTCCCCGTCGACCGAGAGCCTCAGGGACATGTCCTGGACGTCGATGAGGGAATCATTCAGCGACGAGTTCGGGGCTATCTCGTCCTCGGGGGTGTCGGTCTGCCACTGCGGGTGCCTCATCCTGCAGGCCGCGACCCTGGTCAGGTAGGTGCGGCAGTGCTCCGGCCACGAGAAGAGGTGGATGTTCTTCCACCCGTTCTTCCGGCAGTCGTGCCATAGGTTCTTCTCCGACACCAGCTTCATGAGCTCGTCGGAGATGGAATGCTGGTCGTGAGGATCCACGAGAAGGCCATTGTTCAAGGCCTAAACATCACAATCACATGAAGAAATGTATAAATTACATACTCAACAAAATCCATGTATGGACAGTAGAATCAATGAAGACACATTTTATACCCTATGAATGTCAACTGGTCCGCCATTTTTAGTAGCAACCATCGGCAGACCGTGTGCTGCTGCCTGCAAAATTTCAAATCAATGCCGATCGGTTCCATTCGACCACATGAATTAAAAGAGATAATTGCAAAAAATCAGTGTTCTAAAAAATGTTAAGCGCTGCTCACGCAGAGAAACCTTCAGACTAATTAGAAATTAATAGTGTTAAAGAATTAATCAGAGATTAACAGATAACTAATAAGATTAAAGAACACCGTCTGTTTCGCGTACTAACCTCAATCAGTGTAAGACCAAAAGGCTCGACCAATGCCGGATTTATGAAAACTCCCTGCAAATGTTTCAAAACCATTTCACAATCAATAGTGTTCTGAAAATCTCTGACTATACTGCGCTGGTTTTTAGAACGTTGACTACAAACCATATCAAACTGCTTTTGATAGTTTTAAGGATACAAGACCTTTGTTTTTGCTGCAAGCCGGTATATATCCGGGACATCGTACTGCTTGTGATGCTTCGGGTAAGCCACCTGCCCGTAGAGGTCGTACTTGTCGATCATTTTCAGCACTGTCGTCAGCACGCTGGCGTTGCCTCCGGACATCTCATCTATGTCGTCTCTGTTCCCCATTATCAGCGTCTGTTTAAAACCATATTAATAGTGTTTAATTATATTTTTCCAAATTCTTGAGAATGTAAGTGTATAGTGTAAACTCACAAGATTTGCAAGCTCTCTTAAGGGACGACACTCTCCAAAAGCTTTCAAGAGAGTTGTTATGTTTTTCTTCGGATCGGGCCTTGATAAGGCCAAGATCATTGGTTTGTGAGGATTTGTAAGGAACCTCATCACCTGTGATCAAGAAATATATTCAGCCAGGATAACAGAAAGTAATAGGGATAATTGCAAAAATTAACGGTATAGTTAGTATCCTCTGTTCATTGTAAAAACTTATCGGGAATTCATCTTGTTGTTGGAGGTGGCATGACCCGCATGTGACCCATTTTCCACATTTTGCCGAGTTTCACAAAATGTGGAGAAAAAAATTAGAGCTACTCAGAGCGAGCTTTCAAGAAACTGCTCGGGTTTTTGCAAAGCCGCTCTCAAAGAGAACATTGTTCTAGAGGGAGATGATCACGTTGAGACCGAATTCAAAAAATCAGTACAAGCTTCAAAGCAACATGAGACTATTTCTCATGTAAATCAAAAAGAAAAAAGGAAAAACGAGAATTTTTTCTTCTATCACAGGGAATGGTTTGATTCTTATTGTTGCAAATCTAAAAATTTCCGGGGTAAGTTTTTGCAACAAATGTAATATATGAACAATACTTGCAAGAGTAAGACATTAACACGGCCAATTTTTGCAACTATCTCTAAAAAATACGTTGAAGTTGAGACGCTAACCTCTGACCATATGGTTGGAATTGCTTTTGGAGAACCATCAGTCCCTCCGATAAGTGATGTGAGCTCAGCATCAACCTCTGGAGTATCTTCCTGAACCACTACACTACTAAAGTCCATACCAGGAGTAATTACCTATAAAATTTTCATTACCATAAATATTTTTTCACTCATGGCGAATTATAGTTTTATACTCTAACATTAATGAATGAAGCATTAACCGAATTTTATTTTTACCGCCATCCTTGGCATAAACCGGCCATGACAGTTAACCCCGCGCCTAGCGCGTGCGCGGAGAACCTTCTCGAGCTTCACATCAAATCCATCGTAGAGCCCCCATTGCTCCTCGATCTCTTGCTTGGTACTCGTGATCACGAGCTCTGCGGCGTCAAGAGAGAGTTCTTCGGCTTCTATCCTCCTCATGATCCTATACGTCGAGTTGATATCCTCCTTTGACTGTCGCCCTTGTTTGAGAAGTTGCTCGAGCTTGTTCCTCCCGAGCGAGTGCCCTGTCAACACCATTGGCACGTTCAGGGCCCCGGAGAGGAGCGCAGCGCTATCCCCTGCGTCCGCGTAGTGTCCGTGGATCACGTAAGGCCAGACGGGCTGGCCTTTCCCGATTTGCTCGCCTAGAACCCGCGACATGTTCACAATGTGGGATAGCGCCCCGTCTACGAACTCCTGAACATGAGGCCAGAGCATTTCCTTCCGCAGGTACTTGTCGCGGGGCCCAAAGGGTATCCGGACGATGTAGGCCCCGCTGCTCTCTCCCACGTCAGTGCCATCGTCGTCTTCTGGGGATCCGGTCAGCATCTCTGTCGGCTCGCCATAGCTCCAGTCGACTTCAGACGACAGTATCTGGCGAGTGAAGAGATCCACCCTGTATACCCCTGGCATACGCGCAAGCGCTCGTGAAAGCTCTACGACATACTTGACCTGAACTTTTTTTTGTTACCGAAAAAGATCGAATAACATCAAGAAAATGAGAAAGAACACTGCAATGCATATTATTGATTGCTGCTATAATTGCAAAAACTGGTTGTGTAGTATCTCACTTTTGCATGGAATGTCTGCATAATATGTTTACTGCAAAAACTTACCATGAACTTGTCTTTTATACTCAGTTAAAAATGAATCAAAAAACGAAAATTCAAATTTTAAAGCTAAAATCTGCATGTAAAATAATAACAAATTCTTGCAGGGGAAATGATGTCATTTTCCATCCATTTAGACGGAGTTTGAAATTTGCACAAAATTTTGGATAATTCACGTTAAGCAGTTGCAACAAAAAACGCGGTGCACAGACATTCCTTGCCTGCACATATTAGATACTACACCATCAGTTTTTGCAATTATCTCTGAATATTATCACCTGTCCACCAGTGTCCGAATCTCGGCCAAGCTCCATGTTGTCTCCTCGCACCAAACCATGTAAACTGATCACAAAAACATAAACATCCATCAATGTGTATTTATTTTCTGCTAATGGAAAATTCACAAAAGTCAATATCATTCCTAACTTTCTGCTAAAATGACACCAAACACACAGACAGGATCATGGTACCTGATTAGAACAATGTAGAGTCTCTTCTCTTTTTTATCGTCCGACCAGGGTTCGGAACTGTTTGTGTGGACAGCCTTTGGCGGGGAATCGTAATGCAATGATGAATCCAAATGATCCGCCGTCTTGTCGCCTTCTGTGTAGTCGTCGTACATGTCTTCGGTCGCATCCCTCAGTCCTTGCTCGCGTTCCCATTTCCGCAGTGCTTGCCGGTGGTGCTCCTCTTGTTCCAACTATTCGCATAGTAAACAGTCCGTCTTAGTCTTAGATATAAGTATTTTGCAATTAGCGAACTAAACTCACTTTTGTTTTCGAGACACTATGTATCAGAATTTATAAAAAAAAAACATTAGGCGTTAATCGGGTGATAGAGCATCTGAAGATTAGTTGAAGATAAATGGTAGATTAATAGAGAATGAATCGAGTTCTGAGTTTTGGATCATGAACTGTAGTCTATCCAAAACAGGACAAAATCTGGATGATCAAAATTAAAACAAACAAAATGTACTATAAAAATCTCCCCCTTCCCAAATAATGCAAAAATCATTAAAATTCACTTGATGATTTGCAACCCAAAATGAACAACAAAAGGAAGTACTAACTCAATGGCAATGGCCAGTGAACAACAACACAAAACATACATACATGTTGGATACGTCTTGAATCGATTATGAACTCGGTTTTGTTAACCAATGAGTAAACGTCAAGTCTAAGTGTTCAGGGGCGCGAACACCAAGCCATATATGTTGGTCACGTCTTAAATTGATTGTGAACCCAATGGGATTAGCCAGTATAGTGGCATCACTTACTGGTCAACGAGTAGGAGTCGAAACGTCTCGTGAGTGTTCAGGGGTGCGAATAGGCTACCAACCCAAGGTCCATGATGTTCGGGCTTAGATATCTTGCTGACCGGTCAGCAAAACACGCGAGTGTTTGAGGACACGAATAAGCTCCCTACCCACGATATATGATGCTCGGGCAGGCCAAAAGGGAAAACGCCCGGTCTGAGTGTTCGGGGGCACAAAGAGGCCCCTAACCCACAATATCTGATGTTCGGGTTTTTGGTGATCTCTACACCTAATTTTGGATTAAGATACGTTTCCCATTTCCTATTACAATGTGAGTACATCAATGTTCTAAAAATTCCAAACTTGCACGATTAATCCCCTATTAGTCCTCCATTAATCTTTTTATAATCCCCGTCCGATTTATTTTCAGTTTAATTTATGATTAGTCTCCAAAAGTCCATTCCACTCCTAACGAAGCGATTTTATTTTGCATGTGAACATAGTCGATACCTACCATACTCATTAATTTTAGATTTTGTTCTGTTTTATCTTTCTCGTTACAACGGATACACAACAAAAACACATAGCTATAGAGAAATTAAGATGACCTGTTTCTTCTTGCGTGTGAGATGCCAAATCCGCCAGCACATGTTCTCGAGCCTCGAGCTTCGCTCCCGCGTGTTTCGGGTGGCAACAACCTTAATCCAAGTCCGATGAAGATCGGATTCATCGACGCCCGTCACCACCTCCTCGACGAAGTACTTGGTCGGATTGAAGTCCCCTCTGTCCTTCAGGCTCGCCGCCGGGATCGGCTTGTGGTCGTCCATCGCCGCCGCGCCCGTCGACAGGATCGCCTCCAAGTACCCATTTATCCACTCGTTCCCGGCCATTTTCAAACCTCGAGATTCGAATTTCCGACCTCGTTTCGATTATTCAGCTCCGATCCTTAAATGGGTCCTCGGATTTCACGAGGAATCAATGTGGGGTCCGATAAAGTTTGTGACTTGACGTGTCCCCGCGTCGGTTACCGGCTGTTTGGATGACGAGAAAATGAGAAGAAAATAAAATTAGTATTTTTTTTTGAATTTATGGGAAATTAATGGAGTAAAGAGGTAAGAGACAAATTAGATTAACGTACATGGGATTGCAATGGAGTGAGGGTCATGGTGTTTGGGGGGAGGGAAAGTGATTTGGGAGATTTTTTCTGGGAAAGGAGAGAAAATGGGAATAGAGGGTTTAAGGAAGAGGAAGAGATGACGTGGCGGGAGTGTGCACGTGGAGTGCAGGTGGTTTCGATTCGCCTTTTACGAGGTTGTCCGATTCCCAATGCGCTCTCGTCGCCTTTCTCTCCATTGTTTCTTGTGTTCTAGATAAAGATGTGATGATCAAAATTTAAAAATGGAGGTGTATTTCTTAAAAAAATTACGTCATCCAATTTATTTATTTATAATTTTTTTAACCAGCTTAAAAAGTTAAATGGATTATACGCTAGGAGATATTACATATTACAAGTTTACAATATTTATTAAAGGGTAAATTACACATAGTCATCCCCAACTATATTTAAAAGACACATAATTATTCTAACTTTCAAACTGGACATTTAGAGATTGAAAATGGACACTTAGCACATACCGTTAGATTTTCTATTAAAATTTTAAATAAAAAGACGAAAATGCCCTTGATCAGACTTCAAATTTTCAAAACCATACTATTGTAAAAAAATCGTTCGCTGGAGACTTGGCGGAGCCGTCGGAGGTCGAATCCGGTGCCGGCAAACGCAGTGGGAGGATCGAAGACGAGGCCGGCGAGGAACGTGGTGGTTGTGGAGAAGCTTGATCGAAAAACACACAAAAACTCATAAATGACATGTTTTAAAAATTTGAAGTATGACCAAGGGCATTTTCATCTTTTTACTTAAATTTTTAACTGAAAATCTAACGATAGGTGCTAAGTGTCCATTTTCAATTTCTGGGTGTAGCTAGGTGTCCAGTTTGAAAGTTGATGATAGATATATGTCTTTTGGGCATAGTTAAGGATGTATATGTGTAATTTATCCTTTATTAAATGTTGTGAACGTCACTGAGTGAATGACATTGCTTATTCTCTAGCCTCGTACTAAGATTTGAGGTTCATCACAATATCTAAGTGGAAGCAGACATATTATTAAAAAAATATAGTTATGCACTTTCAGCTTTCTAATACTCCATATCATTATTATACATGATTATTTTCGAAGTTGATTAACCACTTTTTGTAAATGGGTCTTGCTTTTTTTTAGAAAATTTAATTACAGAAGAAAGGTAATAATATTTTATTGATTTGAAATGGATACTCATATTTCTTATTTGAATATCAACTATGGATAGAATATAAAAACGATCAATTTTGAATTTATGATTCGATGGTCACATGAATCTAGAAGAGACGTAGTTCACATGATCTGCAATTGTTATTGAGACCAAATATCTTTACCTTTCCAACTGCATATATCATGTGTAACAATAACATAGGTCACATTTTTTCTTTCACATGTCTTGTCCTTGTCAATGCCTTTTCTTTCACATGAACACTCAAAAGTATAATAGTTTGTTTGATACAATTTGATATCCTCCTCATGTTATGTCTATCAAGAATCTTTCAAAAACATTTATTAGAAATTTTGTACATACTATCAAAAATCAGAGTAACCTATAAATGCGTAGCATGTAGATTAAATGGAAAACTTTCAATGTTATAAGTTTTCCTAACTAAAGAAACTCACATTTCGTCATTAATTGTAAGATCATATGTATTGAATCAATTATGAATTTATTTATTTTATTTAGTTAGTGACATATGAAACGCCAAGTTCAAGAGTTTTGGAAGCGTGAAGAGCCTCTGTTCTCTAAAATCTCATGTTCGGGTTTTGAGTATTTTCTCTGATGGAGACCCGTTTACACTAGGAGACATTTCATTAATGCTTCTCGTAAGAATGAATTTGAGGGCATAAAGTTAGAAGGTTGCACATATTGAAGTCGTGGTAAGGGCCGGTATATGAGCATGCACATTAGACAACAATTTATGAAACGGTCAAATTCCACCACTTTGCAGAGTGACGAAAACATATGTGAGTAAGTTTGAAATTGTGATGATTGCAAGAGACCACTTAGGTCACCTTTTAGATGCGAGGTGCTCGTACTGGGAGGGTTGTCCGGTGATAGTGAAAGTACTTGGAGTTGGAGTTAGAGAAGCCCCAAGCTCGATCCACGGTGGTCAATGACACCAGGTGGGAGCGAAAACTATTGTTCTAAAAAATTACGAACCATAAAAAGTGAAGTGGACACCATGTCTCCCTTTGAACTGATAAACACGATTGTAGAATTATATTGTCAGTCTTGCAAGACGCATGCGTTCAATTTGTTAAACAATTTCTTGACCGAGTTGTTCATATTAATATTAAATGGACTCTCGTGTATTTTGGTCGTAGATTTGGGAGGAACAATGCTTATCGATTTTGCCTTGATTATTATTTTTGTATTATTTTTAACAAAAAAAGAAAAATTAGTTAAAACCAAACCTAACCAAACCCATTAGTTCCCCATTCGTGGGAACTAAGCCTAGAATCACCATGTGCGAAACAATTCGATTATGTTTTGGCTCTCTGATTCGGTCCTTCAGTTCCATCCAGTTGGAATTAACTAGTTTTTTATTTAAAATTTAGACTCGATGAGTAGATTAGACGAAATCGAAACTGATTTAGACGTAAAAACTTTAAATTCGCAATAAAAAAATTGAATGTTAAAATTTAATTACTCCAACCCAATTGAAATATAAAATTTTCAAAATAAAATAAAATAAATAGATAAATAGCATATTCTTCAATTCGGTTCTAAATCATTTCACAACGACTTTTACAACATCATAATCAGAACTGAATCAATTTAAACCGTTTCTTTTAAAATCACAATCAAAACCGAATCATTATTACCCAACATGGGTAAAATGTAAGGTAAATCTTAACCGACTGAACAGTTAAACCCCAGCACACACCTTCGTCTCCATCCCCAAAACCCTACACACACACACACAGACCACAAAGCTCCGCAGCGAACACACACCAAAACCCAGAACCCAAAAACACCCAACAATGGGGAAGAAGAAGACCCAGACCCAGAAGAAGACCCAACAAGCCCCTCCCGATTCGCTCTACGAAACCCTCGCAGATTTCACGAGCAAAGAGAATTGGGACAAGTTCTTCACAATCCGCGGCGCCGATGAAGCCTTCGAGTGGTACGCGGAGTGGCCTCAGCTCAGGAACCCTCTCCTCTCCCACCTCCCATCCCTCTCCCTCTCGCCGGAGCCGCCGCAGATCCTCGTCCCCGCCTGCGGCAACTCGCGCCTCTCCGAGCACCTCTACGACTCCGGATTTCTCGCAATCACCAACGTCGACTTCTCCAAGGTCGTCATCTCCGACATGCTCCGCCGCAACGTCCGCGACCGCCCCGGCATGCGGTGGCGCGTCATGGACATCACCGGGATGCAGGTTCGGCATCTGGGTTTTTTTTGGTTGATGTGGTTTTGGCGATCTGATTGGGTTGTAATTGATGAATGATTAAATTTGTGTTGATTAGGAGCTGAAAATGGAAATGAGTGTTTTTTTCCATTGATTAGTAATTGATGAATCAGCTCAGGGAATGGAAATGGGTGTTTGTTTTTATCCTAATTGTGTTGATTGGGAGCTGAGAGTTGTAGTCTGATGCTACTTGAAGGACTGGACATGGTTGAATTGTGTAGTTTAGCAGATGAAAAGTGGATGCTTTAGGAATTGTAGGATGAAAATGGACATCACCAGAATGCAGGTTCGGTCTCTTGATTTTTTGGTTGTTGTGATTTGGATGCTCTAATTAGGTATTAATTGATGAATCAGCTCGAGGAATGATTAAGTTTGTGTTGATTAGGAGCTGAGAATGGAAATGAGTGTTTTTTTACTGATTGAATATGTGTTCAACTGTTGATTAGTAATTGATGAATCAGGTCAGGGAATGGAAATGGGTGTTTTTTCGTAATTGGGTTGACTAGGAGCTGAGGATCAAAGTCTGGTGCTACTTCAAGGATTGGAAATGGATGAGTTGTATGGTTCAGCAGATTTAAAATGTATGCTTTAGGACTTGTAAGCTAAAAATGGTGGAGTTGTATAGTTTAGGAGATGAAAATAGTATACACTTTATCACTTTGAGGTGAAAAATGGCTGAGTTGTAATGTTTAGCGGATAAAAAAAGTATGCTTAGGTTGAAAATGGCCGGGTTGTATAGTTTAGCAGATGAGAAAGTATGATTTAGCACTTGTAGGCTAAAAATGGTTTGACTTATATAGATTAGCTTAAGAAATGATTGAATTTGTGTTGATTAGAAGCTGAGGATGGAAATGGGTGGGTTTTTTTCATGGATTGAATTTGTGTTGAGCTGTTGATTAGTAACTGGTGAATCAGCTCAGGGAATGGAAATGGGTGTTTTTTTTTCCGTAATTGTGATTGGGATTTGAGAATCGTAGTCTGGTGCTACTTGAAGGATTGGAAATGGTTGAGTTGTGTAGTTTAGCAGATGAAAAATGTATGCATTAACCCTTGTGTAGGGTAATAATGGTTGAGTTGTAGAGTTTAGCAGATGAAAAAAGTGTGCTTTAGAGCTTGGAGGTTAATGATCATTGAGTTGTATAGTTTAGCCGATGGAAAACAAATGCTTTAACACTTTTAGGTTAAAAGGGGTTGAGTTG
Source organism: Geranium rotundifolium (assembly GCA_963920655.1). Classification (NCBI taxonomy): domain Eukaryota; kingdom Viridiplantae; phylum Streptophyta; class Magnoliopsida; order Geraniales; family Geraniaceae; genus Geranium; species Geranium rotundifolium. The sequence continues at coordinate 1,338,156 of OY987318.1, forward strand.
TATGGTGATCTAATTAGGTAGTAATTGATGAATCGGTTTGGGGGATGGAAATGGAAGTGTTTTTTCTTACAGGAATGATTGAATTTGCATTGTTTAGGAGCTGAGAATCGTAGTCTGGTGCTACTTGAAGGATTGGAAATGGTTGAGTTGTATAGTTTAGCAGATGAAAATAGTATATGCTTTAGCACTTGGAGGTGAAAAATAGCTGAGTTGTAATGTTTAGCGGATGAAAAAAGTATGCGTAGGTTAAAAATGGCCGGGTTGCATAGGTTAGCAGATGAGAAAGTATGATTTAGCCCTTGTAGGTTAAAAGTAGTTGACTTATATAGTTCAGCAGATGAAAAAAATATGCTTTTGCGCTTGTAGGTTAAATAATGGTTGACTTGTAGTGGATGGAAAAAATATGATTCAGCACTTGTCGGTTAAAAATGGCTGAGTTATATAGTTTAACCAATGAAAAAAAATATGCTTTGGCACTTGTAGGTTAATAATGGCTGAGTTGTATATTTTAGCAGATGCAAAATATGCTTTAGCACTCGGAGGTTAATAATCATTGAGTTGTATATATTAGTACATGAAAAACAGATGCTTTAACACTTGTAGGTTAAAATGGTTGAGTTGTATAGTTTAGTGGATGAAAAAAATAATGCTTCAGCACTTGTATAGGCTGAAAATAGTTGAATTGTGTAGTTAAGCAAATTGAAAAATTATGCTTTAGCACTTGCAGGCTAAAAATAGTTGAGTTGTATTGTTTAGGAATTGAAGAAAGTATGCTTTATCACTTGCAGGTTAAACATAGTTTAGTTGTATGCTTAGAAGATGAGAAACATGTAGATAAGAAAACGCAATGTGTGCCATGTACCTTAGTTTTGGTGTGTTGGAAAATAGCAATGTTCAAGTTCAACCTTCCGGCATTTTCCATATAAACTACAAATAATGGCAGAAGGCAATATAGTTGTAGGAAAACCAAGATTGGGTATGGAGGTGTATGTGTCTTCTTTTGGAATCTTAAAGCCGTTTCATGAACATAAATAAGAAAAAAGTTAAACCTGGCCGTTAAAGGTTCAATGGAATCTTCTAAACCTCTTACAACTATGAGGAGTTTCACTATTTTTCTACCACTATTCTTTTCTCTATATGATTGTTTTAGGGACAATTATGTGCTCTTGTGATTCTGACATGTTGTTTTCCTATTTCACCAGTTTATAGATGAGACTTTTGATGCTGTTATTGATAAGGGTGGAATAGACGCTCTTATGGAGCCAAAGCTTGGCCCTAAACTGGGGATTGGATATTTATCAGAGGTATCCTGTACTTTGATGTAAACATACTTTTCATTCTTTTACATAGAGAGATATGTCTTGCATGAGCTCAATCATCTTGTTTAAATTGTCATGGAATTTGCATATTCTCTGTTGGATTCATGCCGATGAGATGGTATTCACAGGTGAAAAGGGTTTTGAAGTCCGGGGGTAAATTTATTTGTCTTACATTGGCTGAATCTTATGTTCTAGGTATGTCTTTTCGATCTATAATTTAATTTGTCTCTTTCGTGTGCTCCTTTTCATGAGCTCAATTATAATGTTTCTGCCTTTTCCCAAATGCAGATGTGCTTTTCTCTATGTTCCGGTTTGGGTGGAAAATCGGCATTCATGCCATTCCTCTACAAAAATCTAGTCAATCTAACCACAGGACCTTTATGCTGGTTGCTGAGAAAGAGACTTCGACCGTGTCACACCAAATAACGACATCATTCAACCCTTCTTCTTTTAACTGCAATGCAAACCAGGTATTAAAAAGGGCTTGCCAATTCCATCTCTCTTGGAGGCTGAATTTTTCTGTTTGGATCTAAAGATAACATGTAATCCTAATGCCAGGACCTTTTCTTAGTCCTTTACAAAATTCAATAGAGTTAGGAGCTAGATTGCATCCTTTGGAAATTGCAAAAAGGTGGCCCTATTATATGACACTTTCACAAAAGAGTGTTGTTGTTTTCATTTTTTTTTGTTGCAAAATGTGTATATTTTTATAAAAATGACGAAATCCCTCCTAAAAAAATATATTTTTTTATAAAAAAGTAAATATTTTAAAAGTTGTTCTGTTTTTATCTTTTCACTAAAATTTGTATAATCAAAATTTGTAATTATACTATTTTAAAGTTATGTTATAAAAGTCTTAATTCTTAATTTCAGGGGCAATTTCTTCATTTTTTAAAATAAAAATACAAACATTTTGCAAAAGGATGCAAACAAAACAGCACCCTTTTGCAAAAGTGTCATATAATAGGGCACCGTTTTGTGATTTTCCCTTAATCGTATGATGCTAGCATGAAATGAATGTTACTTTGTTATGCCGATTACTTATGCAAACACATGAGTACATATCTTGGATTTCAATCCTTGAAAGCTTGACAGAAGTTGCTGGGTGTGTTTTTAGGCCTCTGGACTGATTGAAGCTCTTGAAAAAGAAAATCAAATTCGAAGAGAATATTCGGACAGTTCTGATGTACGGTGCTCTCTCGAGGACCTAACTCTAGGAGCTAAAGGTGATCTCACGAAGCTAAGCCCAGGTCGTCGCTTTGAGCTTACTTTAGGTGGACAGATGGGTTCTCGTTTCAGATACAAAGCCGTTCTTCTTGATGCTCAGCAACAGTCTGCCTCATTCTCATATCATTGTGGGGTTTTCATCGTGCCTAAGGTGTGTGCTCGTGAATCTACTTGATTTTCATGCATGCTTTCAGTACGTATATGACAGGCAATCCCATGCAGTCACACAATAAAAGGAAAAGTTCTTTGATGGTAAAATTGAGTTGGCCGAGTTTTAAAACTCGTTCTTGGTGGTTCATTTTTACCAAGTTGTCACTAGGTCAACTTGGTCAAATCTGCTCAAAGTTGGTCATTTTATTTACATATGCTTTGAAACTATTCTATAATTTGTGCTTCTGTTTTAATTTTAAATCATTAAGTTGTTTGAAAGTTTTTTATCTGACTAAATTATTATTATTATTATTGTTGTTATTATTATTATTATTATTATTATTATTATTATTATTATTATTGTGTTTCATGTGAATTATATATGGATATATAATATTTATTTAATACAAATGAGCATTGCTAATTTCTCCCCAAGTTCTCAAAACTTCTTCTTTTTCGCCTCGCCAAGGTTCTCCCCTATCCCAACTTTTAGAACCTTGCCTCTTTGTATTGCAGTCTGAAATGTGATTATTGAAACTTCTCAAATAAATACACACTGCTAAACATTGGTAGTATTTCCATATGACCTGGCTGGGAATGTGTTTTAAATATGTAACACCGTATTGTATTTCAGACTCGGGCTCACGAATGGCTCTTCTCCAAAGAGGAAGGGCAATGGATGGTAGTTGAAAGCTCAAATGCAGCTCGTCTGATAATGGTAACTTGTCAATAACAGTTATTGCCTATCATCTATTATATCTCTGCATATACATGATATTAGACGTCTAAAATAATTTTACATGATCATTTAGGTTTTATTAGACAGCAGCCACAGTAACGCCAGCTTGGATGATGTTCAGGTAATATTTTTTTCCGCTCGTAAATTTTTGTTAAACATTCCAACATTTGGTTATTGTTTCTTTTTGGTGGTATTTGTATCTAATTGAGTGTCTCTTTCAGGCAGATTTGTCTCCTCTGGTTAAACAGTTAGCACCAGGAAAAGATGACAATGGAGCTCAAATTCCGTATGTCACTTAGCCTTTATAAGTCATTGACATTGTAGTTATATAATATAGGGAGAATTGCAAAAAGGTGCCCTATCATGTGACACTTTTGTAAAAGGGTGCTGTGTTGTTTTGATCATACAAATTTTAGTTAAAAGATAATAACAGAAAAACTTTAGAAAAATTTATTTAAAAAAATTATTCATGGGTAATTTCGTCATTTTTATAAAAATACACAGTTTGATAGAGCGAAGTTCAAATATTGGTTTTGGCTTGCCTTATCGGAACACGATATTTTGTCATATCATTCTCTTATACCGTCAAACCTTCACTTGACTATGTTTTAAGGTGGTTTTGTGTTTTGTGTACAGATTCATGATGGCCGGTGATGGTATCAAAGAGAGGAATACTGTTCACCAGGTCACATCCTCCTTAACTGGAGACATAACGGTTGAAGACGTGGTATATGAGAATGTCGATGCCGATGTTAGCCATATTTCGTCATCTAGAGATTTGACATTTCGCCGTCTTGTTTTCCAAAGATCCGAGGGTCTGGTACAATCTGAAGCTCTTCTTATCGGTGATATTGAGAAGGCGAAAACAAGCTCATCATCCAAATTCAATAAAAGAGGAACTCAAAAACAAATCGATGGTAACAATTCATGGCTTTGATGTTATATTCATAATTTAATTAATCGGTCATGATTTTTGTTGTTTGTTTAGCTTTCTAATATAATTATTCTAACTTCTTTAGAGTCGAGCAACGAAGCAAAGGTTTATCATGGCTATTTGGCAAGTTCGTATCATATGGGTATCATATCCGGCTGCATGTTGATTTCATCTTATTTGGAAAGTATGTCATCATCCGGAAAAGAAGTAAGGACCGGCCATTCATCCATTATATTAACAGTTATTCAAATGCACCGTTTGGTCCGTTTCTTCATTCAACTCATCGGCTATAAATAATCCTTTTTCAGGTTAAAACTGTTGTAATAGGTCTCGGGGCAGGTTTACTCCCCATGTTTCTCCATGAATCTATGCCCTTCATGCACATTGAGGTAATTTCAGAGATTTTTATTTACTGTTTTATTTATATTGTACAAGGTTCAGAACATTCTTCAATATAGAATTTCCACGTAATGAAAATTAATGTAATGGGTTATTATCACACGGTTGTAACACAGGTTGTTGAGTTAGATCCTGTGGTGCACACTCTTGCTAAGAACTATTTTGGGTTCGTTGAAGATAAACACTTGCAGGTAATTTACCATACTTATTGTTTTTATTGAATATTCACAGAAGAGACGTCAGGAATCGTATCAACCAAGCGGAAGCTTCTTGATTATAGAATTCTTCGCTTCTTCTTTTTAGTCCTTCACACACCTATTTCACGAGTTCTTTGATCCTCGTGTATTTCAGGTGCATATTGTGGACGGAATCAAATTTGTTAGAGAGATTGCAAATTTACCAGCGGCTAACGGAACATCTCTCGTGCACGGAAGTGGGGACGCCCTGTCAAATACAAAGCCCCCATCTCTGAGTCAAAGTTGCACCACTCGAGAGGTTCAAGATAAATCGCGGGTCGACATACTAATTATTGACGTGGATTCTTCAGACTCAAGGTTAATCTAATTAGCATCCCTTTTCGTATCTTTGTTTTGTAATTTGCAAGTCTTTACGCATAAATATTATAAATTTACTGACATAATCACTTTCTTGCTGGTTAGCTCGGGAATGACATGTCCTGCTCCTGATTTCGTCGAAGAGTCTTTCCTTCTGACTGTAAAAGACGCCCTCTCCGAGCAAGGCCTCTTTGTTATTAACTTGGTCTCGAGGTCAGAAGCGGTCAAGGACATGGTTATTTCAAGGTTGAAAGCGGTGAGTATATATACACACACACATAAATTAGTATACTATATTTATCAAAGAATGATGCCATAATCACATCTTTATCATTCTGTTGCAGAGTGTTCTAAAAATCCCCGACTTGTTCAATTAATCCATGATTAATCCTGTACAATTTCCGATTAATCCTTAAATCTGGTTTATTTTCTGATTAATCTCCGATTAGTTCCCATTAAGCCCTCTCTACCCGACTAGAGCCTAGCATTTTTTAGAACACTGGTTGTAGAACACCGACCATGTTCCATATAATCGGGTAGTTTGAGTTAGCTAGGCAGGTTAAGGGCATATCTAGGTGGATTTATGTGATATTTTTAAAAATAATTAAAACTATAATAATTTGTACTAATCGATTATTTTATGATATTTTAAAGGAAATGAACGTAACTAATATTAAAATATTTATGAGTTTATATCTTTACTAGTACTACTTCTAATACTATACACCATACAAGTCCGGGATATATAGAACACTGCTCATTTGTACTATTGTCCATACCATGTCGGATTTTAATCCAAGGCCGTAACGTTTTTCCTCAGGTATTCAGCCATCTATTTTCACTTCAGCTGGAGGAGGACGTAAATTTAGTTTTGTTCGCCGTTCCGTCGGAGTCTTATACGGCGGAGGATAAGTTCTTCGACGCGGCGGCTGAACTCGAGAAGCTCTTGAGGTCTAAACACCCAGAGATGAGCCAAAGCATTGTAGACTCCACAAAGAAGATCAAATGCTTGAAGTGAGCTATACATAATCTTTTCAATTTTCTTCCATTGTAATATGTAGATATGCTTTTAAGTTTTTTGATGATACAAAATTCAATTGTCATGAGATCTTCAATTTTGGAATGTCACTTTTTGACGAAACTTGGAACACCTTGTCTTCAAAAATTTAGTCTTTGTTTTTTTTTCGTTGTAGAATAATTTGGCATGTTATGTGTAATATGAGTGATTATTTGAGTGGAAGTTAGATGAACGATCTGATTTTTGGTCACATATATGTTTGACATTTTTCTAATAGTAAACAAAATAATATAAGAAATAGAGTCTTTAAAAAATTGCTGAATCATCCAATTTTTTTATCACATGTAGTATTTCTGACAATAGCGGCTAGAGATTTAAGTGCGATTTGGGTATAAATATGAATCATCCAAACTGTATGAGTCGTTCATTTAGGGAGATTTATACTAGCACGTGACACGTGGTAAATAATTATATCATGTTTATTCCCGTGTTCTTACCGGGTCTATATATTTTTACCAGTTCACTCACTTTCTATCAGTTTAGTCGTTTTGTACTTTCTACCATGTTTGCACGTAATTTCACCTCATGTCTCATATGTTCATTAGACGAAAGGAATAATCTAGTTTTTGGCTACATATATATCATGTAACATCTAATTTTTTTTATTTAAAATTGATGTAACAAGAAAAACAAGGGTATGTTTGTTATTTTTTTTGCTTTTGAAAATTACAAATGAATAATATTAATTGGGGAACAAATGATAGGTTGTGAGGAACCTTTGACTTGTTCAATTAAAATCCACACTCGTTTAATTTATTGAATATTGATCAATAATAATAATTAACTCAATACAGTTGAGTATTGACTTCAATAGTTGACCTGAATTGATCAATAGCGTAGACTCTGGTCAACTGTTAACACTTGGTCTCTCTCTCTCTCCCATTCATTTTTGTTCTGAATTATATGATAATCTCCTCTTTTGAGCAAGTGGCTATAATCAAGTTTTGAAAATATACACTTTTTTGGCTCTGTTGGAAGCTTCTGTGATCTGGGTTTCATCTAAAATATCAGATTGTTCTTGAAGAAGATTCAATGGCCGTGAGTTCCCTTTTCTTCTTCTTCATTATCTTTGTTTGAATATGAATATTTGGGTTTTGTGGATCTTGCTGCAAGTGTTCTAGTCAATTAATTGGCATTTTCTGCACTTTTTTCTTGTTTTCTACAATAATTTTTATGTTTCTGAGTTTGTGCTTTTGTGGGTTTATCAAGTTCTGTTCTATATGGGTGTGTGGAAGTTTGTATGTTTCTGGGTTTGGGATGTTGGTTGGGTTCTTCGCCCTTGATGGTTTTATACAAAATTGTGGAAATTAGTGTTTTTAGTTTTTTTTTTCCTTATTCAAGGGAATCTGATTTGGGCTCAAGAGAGCCAAGATGATTTTGGTCATCAATTGAAGATTTGAAGTATTATGGGTTTCAATTGTTTTCTACATTTGCTTGAATAATCTTGAGATTGTTAGGTACTTCTTGAATTGAATCAGGATTTGTTGAGATTAGTTAGTAAGATGATCTTGTTGACCGGATAATGAGTCGGGATCTTGGGAGAAAACTCCCGGTTTGGGGGCTTGGGGGGACGTGTAGAGGCCCCCAACCCAACGGTATGCTACTTTTGTATAATGAGTTCGTCACGACAAATCAGTGTTTTAAAAATCGCTAAGCGCTAGTCGAGCAGAGAGGTTTATATGAGGACTAATAGAAGATTAGTTAGAAAATAAATTAGATTGAAGGATTAATCGGGAATTATAGAGGATAAATCGAGAATTTTTACAACCCTGTGACAAAATGATCGATCAAGCCAGATCATCATGATACAATGTCTGGCGAATGTTTTGTCACAACAAATCGTTTAACAAGACTATAGATTACAATACGGGATAAATTTCAATTTTTTTTAGTTTCCTACTTGTCAAATTACCTCTAGTGTAGTGTTATATTTTATACACTAATGTAACCTATCATATTATTCCAGTTGATAAAAGTATAAACCTGCACAATTCGGTGTATACTGTTTCCTCAATGAAATTCCTCTTCTCCGTCGGTGGACATAGTCGACACACTATCGGCGAATCATATAAATTTTTTAGTGTACTTGTTTTACTTTGTTTACTTGTTTCTTAACCGACAATGTGTAGCCCACATCCACACACATGACAGAAATTCATATCGAGAGAGAATTGGATTATAGAACCGCACAATAGTTTGGGCTAGGTTTACATAATGTAGTATTTATATCACTACAATCAAACCCTGATCAAAATATAAAATTTGGAACCTGAACTTATCCGTGAAACCACCTTACTAACTAATTCGAGGGGGTTTATAATGGACTCAAGATATATCCTAGATTTATTGAGGGATACGGGTCTTGCTGGAGGAACGCCCAAAGAAGCTCACATACACATTAGAGTACAACTTTGACCCAAGAGACTATATGATTATGTTTTGACTAATTATTGTGTATATAAACTTTTTCCCGTCTCTTTAACCTGTTTTACAAAGAGTCATTTTTATCCTATCTGACTATAGACTCTAAATACCACTGTTAGGGAGATTCGAGTTTTAATTAGGAGGAGCGCCCAAGAAAATCCACATACACATTAGAGCCTACCTTTGACTCAAGTACCGGTCTACTAAATCTCGGGTCTAATGTATATATATATATATATATATATATAAACTTTTCATTAAACCCATGATCATCCAATGCGGGACTTTAAAATCACGTGTGAACTTACAAGATCATTTATGAACAAAACATGTTACATGATCATTGTTTTTGTATTGGTACCTTCAATTTATCAAGCTTCAGAAACCATCTCTTTCTCATACGTCTTTGCATGAATTTTGCAGCAACGCATGCACATACCCGAGTTCGGTGACTGGCAGGGCGCTGAAAATGCCCCTTACTCGGCCTATTTCGAAAATGCAAGTAAAAAGGGGACAGGTCGAGGCACCCCAAACCCTAATCGTTCTCAACACAAACCCGCCTTCCCGATGGAGGCTAAATCGGGTTCACACAAGGTTGATGCGAGCCTCGGTCGTAGACACCACAATGAAGCCGAAGCGGTTCCATCAAATAGCTCGGAAACATCCCAAAAAGGGAGTTATAGAGATTCTCCCATTAACCGTCACGGTGGTAGGGGTAGAACCACGGGTGTGAAGCCTAGTTGGGTTGAAGAGTCGGGTACTCGAGATCGATTTGGACGCCCCAGGGTTGCTAGTAAAGTGACAGAGAGTTCAGGTAATGAGTAGGACTGTTCACGAGTCGTTTAACTGAATTGATATTATATTATAAAACCGAACCAAACCAAACCGAATCCCTAGGTTTTGATTTTGAGGGAACTGGAACCGATGATTGATAGTGGTTCGGTTTTAATCAACCGAAGGTCTAGTTCGGGTATTTGGTTTAACCGACTCAACCGAGTAAGGTTGGACTTGTACCAAAAACATAGTCATCATCAATACTGTTCTTATAACAGGAAAAGACCATTAGCAAGTCTTGATGTACGAAACACGATCGAAAACTCAACCTACACTCAACTCTCAAAATCCCCAAGTTACATAATTTCGAGAAACCCCTTATGCGGTTCGGTTCAGTCCGATTTTGTTAGTTCGGTCTTCTTGCACAGTCTAGTAATAAGTATAATGTTGTTGGTTTCAATCATCGTGCAATATTGTTCTGTAATTTATTGCTGATAAAAAAATGAACGCCCGTCCGAGGATTGCAGGTAAAGGTGGAGGAGTAGTGTCTTCTTCGCCGTCTCGTGAGAGGAAGAGTTTGTCTGATGCTAGCACCCAAGGCGATGCGAAAACTCGAAAGTCCCGGTTGAGATCAGTTGCTCAAAACGACGAAAGGGTAATTTCCTTTACTCGATTTCTCGTTTCTTCTGTTTTGATGGAGCTTGACAAACTGTGTAAAAATGTTGAACAATTCATAAAATGAGGTACTAAAAGGTCGTTTTCTAATTGTTGATAGCAATAGTGATCTTAGAAAACTAAAGTTTATTTTACGTAGTTTTTTCTTGATTATTACTCGTTTCTGCCTTATTTTAGTAGCTTGTGTTGTGCAGAGTGATGTTCCTGTCCCCAAATTTGGCAAATGGGACGAGAGCGACCCTTCATCAGCTGAAATGTATAGTGAAATTTTTGAGAAGGTCCGCGAGGAGAGACTCGGTGCAGGAGGAAAGGCACCGCCTCCTCAGGAGGCCGAAACTTCCGACGACAACATCCAACGACAAGACAACATTGTCAATTATAAGGTATGTGTCATGTACATATATGTATCAAAATGTCTCGTTATCATACAATTTTGTTGGTAGAATTTGATGCAAGTGTCCTCGTTTCAGATTTTAAGTGAGTCACACTTTTAACACGTTTCAGATGTTAAACGTATCACACCATACCTATCACATCCTATATGCATGTAAAGGGGTGTCCGTGTTTTCAGGTTGAACTGTTAAGTGAGTCGAGTTTTAACATGATACTACATTGTAGTTGATCTTTCAATCCACGCCCTCTATGCCATTATATTCATATAAGAAAAACTACGGTCCGCATGCAACGTCTCAAATCAGATTTATCACATTTCACATACACGTGAGAGGGTGTCTATGTCTGCAAGTTGAGTTGTTAGGTGATTCAGGCTTTAACAAAATATCCTGGTCTAGGTTATTTTTCAACCAACGCCCCTCTGTGCCATCATATTTAGGTCAAAGACCTATAATCCATATGCAATGTCTCACATCAAATTTCACGTCTAACCTGCAAATATGGGGAGGATATGTGTGTTTTCAAAATGAGCTGCTGGATGGGTTGGACTTTAACATGATATCAATCTAACTTATCTCTTAATCCACACTCTCTGTGCGATCATATTCATGTCTAGGGGTGGGCATTTTGTTTATTAAATTGAGAGAACCATTTAATTTTGGTTTGGTTCTGATTTATAAAATTTAGAACCACGTGTTAACCGACAAGAACCAGAACAAGTTCTCTAAAAAATTAAGGCCCGAGAAGGATATATTATTTATCATTTTTTATTATTTTATTTGCAAATCTTTTAGTTTGATTGAGTAGTAATAATTAAGTCGTAATGTTCGATTTTCTTTAGTTTCTTAATAACTACAAATTTAAAGTTTTTATCTATAAACTATGGTCAAAATCATCTAATTCGGTAATAAACCGATCAATTAAATCAACTAAATAAAAAACTGAGAACCAACTGGTTCCAACATGGTAAACCTAGGGAACCGGGTTAAGAACCGAATTGGCCCCTTACATAATGGTTCCAAATTTAGTTTTTAAAATTATGAACCGATTCTGTCCAGTTCCAAAACCGTGCCCACCCCAACGACCCAAAGTTCACGTGGAACGTGTCACATCAGATCCATCACATTCGACCTGTACGTGAGGGCGTGTCTACGTCCTCAGCTCGAACTGTTAGGTGGGTCGGGCTTAAACATGATATCATTACCTAATCCATTCCTCGTCCACACTCCCATGTGATATCCTAATAAAAATCAAGTGTCTCATCTTAGTTTGTGCTAAATTTATTCCTTTGAGTACGTACCAATATCTTCCTGACCCTCTCTCTCATTTTTCATGTAGGGCTGCTCTTGCTTCCCATGGAGCAGAAAATGATAGCTACTATATATATTGACATGCATGCATGCCGAGTGTATAAAAATATAGCATTATAGCAAATTTGTTCTTTCAAGAAATATGGGTCCATGCATGAGGATTGTTTGTTTGCCTATGTAATGTGCTGTGAGTTTCACAAAGGTTGTTTCTTGATCCATGAATAAATATGTTTCATGCCTTGCGTGCATATGATTTTCTACAATGAGCGTTTATTGTAAAAATTTATGGTGAACTATATATATCTAAGTTTCTGTACAATTTATCACTCGAAAATAAATGGAAAATAGGTCAAACATAGGATTTATGTTCTTAAAAAACAAAAAAATAATAATTATGTGATGAAAAATGCATATATTTAAATGACATTTTTTTATCTCCTTAATGATACAACAAAAAGACGAGCTCTCGTCTGGGATATCAAGAAAATTCAAATAAGATCATATTAGAAGCGGGGCGGGTCAGCAATTTTGGATTACGGAGCGGGGCATGGATAGGGATGGCAACGGGCCGTGTTTGGGTCGGATTCGGCCCAACCCGCACCCGGACCCGCTCACTTCCAACGGGCCCCCAACCCGCATGAAACCCGATCAATTTTAGCGGGTGCTCGACCCGTAGAAAACCCGTCGGGTACGGGTTTTCTCCTAAACCTGAAACTCGACCCGGATATTCAAATATGAACTTAATTAACAATTTTTTTTACAATACAAGCAAAAATAATAATATAAATAGATGTTATATTATATTATTTTATATTTTTTGCGTGATTTGGTAATTAGAATTTAGGTTTTAACGTTTTTTTGTTAAAAAATGATTGAGAATATAAATTATATTATATAATATTACTATATAAATTATTATTTTTTAAAATTCGAACGGTGCGGGTCGAAAACGGATCGGGTATAAGTTAACCCTAACCCGCAAAAATATGGGTTTCACCCGTTTTGATTGGGGCGGGTTGATCGGGTACCCGTCGAGTTCGGATTTTTTTGCCATCCCTAGGCATGAGACACACAAGCAGATATCTAGTCAGGTCAGGATTGGGTTAGGTGACCAGTACCCGTGCCGACCGTCCCGGTATATGTTAAAAAGTATAATGATATTGCAATTTATATTTAAAAGAAAACATTACTAACTAATTATTATAAGATTTCATCGACTTATTTTGTTACCTAAAAGATGTTTTTGATGTACTATGTTTTATTTTGCATAAATAACTTGTCGTTCGTATGTAAAATTAATTGAGATGTAATGATTAAGAGAAAATTGAAAGAATGTCTAATTTCGGAGCGGAGTCAACTAGTCAAGGACCTACAAATTATCCGTACTCACTGAGACAGATTAGACAGTAAAATATTGAAGAACAGGGCGGGTTCAGATCAGAGGACTTATTTTCGGCCCCAATGCCAAAATGTAAAACTTTGATGATGCACAACTAATTTTTGCAATCATCTCATATTTTTATTTCTTGTCATAAATAATCATTACACAAACATGTGACAAACCAAACTTATGATTATACCATGTCGCAGTCGCCGCATACACACATGGTGTTGTTGCTATTGCCACTGTGAACACAAGCATATTCTCTACACGATCTCTTAAAGTCACAGAAGCTCTTGCAATCAGCATCGACCTTGCACATATCTATCACTAGCTTCCCGGCGCCAGCGACCGGGCGCTTCCCGGTAATTACACAGATGCATTTCCCGTCAATGCACGCGCTCCCTCCAAAATCACATTGCACGATCGAGCAATCAATGTTGCTCGAGCATTTCACATAACCCTCCAATGTCTCCGAACTCGATTCACCTGCATAAATCAATTTTTTTTTATAAAATTAAGGGAAAATTCCACTTAACCACTCCTAAGTTTTGTCGAGTTTCACTTAAACTTTTTTAAGTTCAAAATTCACTTGTGGAGACCCCTCAGTTTGCAAAAGGCTCACTTTACCCATTTTCACTTAACTTTTTTGAAAATTCTGTTAACTTTTTGTGAAATGACGAAAATACCATTTCATTAAAAACATTAAAAATAATAAATAAATATGATTTGAAATTTTTGTTTTTTTTACAAAAACAAAGAATAAAAAAAATTAGTATTAATTTTTTTTAAAAAGAAAATTTCTTAAAAAATTTAAAAATAGGAAAACGATGTTTAAAAATCATTTTAAAATTTTAAAAATAATTTATAAGAAAAAACTTTTAAAAGTTATTTTTACTAGTAACATAATTTTATTCTTTATTTTATACAATGAAAACATTATATACAAAAATTCAAAAATCATTTTTATCAATTTATTATAATTTTTCAATAAAAGAGTATTTTCATCATTTTACAAAAAAGTTAACAGAATTTTAAAAAAAGTTAACAGAAAAAGGTAAAGTGAAACTTTTTCAAATTTAAAGAACTTGACGATTTGATTTTAAAGTTAAGGTGAGTTAAATGAAACTCAGCCAAACTTAAGAGAACATAAGTAAAATTTTCCCTAAAATTAATTCTACTTACGAATTCGAGTTTCGCATTCAAAACGAAATGGAAAATACACAACGATTATTAACACTTACGGGTTGCGGAAAATATGAGGAGGAGCAAGAGAGCAACATTGAGAGAAACCATCTTCATGTTGAACAATTAATTAATTAATATTTGTGTATTATTGTGTGTTTTAGTGTATGGCATGGAAATGATTTTATAGGTAGAGAAGTGAAACTATGAAATTAAAATTTTGATTTTTTGACTAATTAGTATTTTGACTGGTCCTAAGTATATTTTGATTTGTTGCCTATAACTCATAATCCAATATAATATTCTCCTAATTTGTTGACTGGTCCTAATTTCATTTATTTTGTAGTTTTTAGTCAACTAAAGTTTGAATCTTCTTTTTCCAGATTTAATAAAGAATAAGATTTTCTTAAACTACGAGGATAAATGATGACGTGGTTGCATCAAAATATACATTCATGGTATATATTTTTTTAAATTCATGAATAATATCACCTTTGAGTTGTGTGTTTGATGATCTTTTGGCATAAATCTTTTTCCGGATATTTCGAGTGTTACTTGTGCATGTCTCGTTGTCATAAAGCTGATTGGAGCTAGAAGAGGAAAACGCGGCCTGGGAAGTCGTGTCGACCCAGCACGTGCCATAATTGGGAAAATGGAGCAAAATGTTTCAGACTCCGAGAGGGGCATGGATACGGTTCGAGGAAGATTAAGACGTTAGAATCAATCAAATTTCAGATCACCAATCGAGAAGAGGGTTAGACGGTTCATGTTTTCAATTCAATTAGGTTTAGGGTTCCGAATTTCTCTTTTTTATTTTGAGATTTATATTATCACGGGAAAATGACGCTTTTGTGCACCTAAATATACACTTTTGACCCTTTCATACTCAAACTTTTTTTTTCTTTTTTTACTACACTGAATTTCATTTTGGGACAGCTCTTATTTTTTATTTTTTGAGCGTTCCACACATCACATGTACGCAACCCTTATTTAAAGACTCCGATCTCCCAACCGCGACATAAGGCAGCCCGTCCGCAGCTCATAAAAGAATTATGGGCTGCGGACCAAACTTATATCATCTCAATCTAATTCCTTTTTTTCTAGGGAAAAGCAAATTTCTTGATAAAATAGCAACTAACCTGGTAGAAAGCTGGACAGCTGAAACTACATATGGTGAGATATACTCTTCACCATATTCCCAGCTATTGTTAGGTCATAACAAACTTGACCAATTCGTGAGTCATTTAATACCGAGTAAAAGAAAGACGAACACATACTCTGATAGTGAATAGTACGCAACACCTTTTGCTAATAATTCCTCCAAGGTTGTTCAGTTCTACATGTCTAACATCATACGTAGAGTCACGACCTTCATCTCATACAATCAGATTTCTAACGCACATATACGTGACAACTTTATTTTTATCTTTTTATGTAATATCAATTAGCACTGCAATGGTCGCATACACATAAGGAGTTACGGCCACTTATAACACAAGTATAGTTATTACACCCTCTCTTATCTTCACAGTAGCTCAAGCAATCTTCATCGACCTTGCACATGTCTATAACTAGCTTCTCGGCCCCTGCGACCGAGCGCCCTCCGGCAGCTACAGTGCACATGCATTTCCCGTTAACGCACACGCTTCCTCCAAAATCACATTGGGCGATCGGGCAATCAATGTTGACCGAGCATTTCACAAAACCCTCCAATGTCTCCGAACTCGATTCATCTGCATATATAAATGATACCTATTATTTTTTAAAAAAATTAAAAACAATTCTACGTACGAATTCGAGTTTAGCATTGAAAAATATGGGAAAGGCAACATTTATATATACTTACGAGTTGTTGAAAATACGAGGAGGAGCAAGAGAGCAAAATTAAGAGAAACCATCTTCATATTGAACATTTAATTATTAATATTAATATTATTTGTGTATTATTGTGTATGGCATGGAATGGTTTTATAGACATGAAAGTGAATGAAGTGTAAAATTAATATTTTGACTTTTTATTAATGGTAAAATCTAGTTTTTATGGGACATTATTTGGCGGATGTCACGAAATCGGGAGGATTCTCATGAAATCACTCCATAAATCAAATTGATTCCTTATTATTTATGTGTTTCCGTATATTAAATTGATTCCCGTTATTACTCTATAAATTAAATTGATTCCTTATTATTTATGTATTTCCGTATATTAAATTGATTCCTTTATTTATCACATACTTACAAGTATGTCCACAAATTGAGTTGGTTTTAACGAAATATCATACTGGTTTATCTTTTAAGCTACGTTCCTTTGAGTAACGGCTTATTATGGTTGTATATTATTTTTCCTTTACTAAAACAGTGTGAATTATGTTTATTATACAAATATTAATTTATTGAGAACTATCTAACAAGTCACATGCATGTCACGTGATTTTCATTTTTTTTCTTTTCAAAATGTCATAATTTCCCCTAGAATAAAAGCCAAACAAAATAAAACTATCTATTTATTTTTCTACCTACAATGATGTAATTATAAATATATTTCTTTCATAATTTTTTTTTTACACCCAAGAATTATAGAACACCGAGTCAAGCAACACCAAAAAATAAAACAAAAGCAAAAACCGAGACATGTGACCTCCCTCGCTTGTCGTAACAATAGAGATCGCAACTCTCATCGACCTTGCACCGATTTATTACTAGCTTTCTCGAGGCCTCGATCGAGCGCTCTATGGCAGCTACAGTTCACATGCATTTCCCGTCAACGCACTCGACTTCCTCCAAAACCACATTGCATGGTCAGGCAATCAGTGTTGCCCGAGCATTTCACAAAACCCTCCAATGTCTCCGAAATCGATTCACCTGCGTGCATAAATGATTTTAAAAATTATTTCTAGTTACGAATTTCATACTGAGAAATTGTAACACTAAACGATACTTACGAGTCGTGAAAAATACGAGGAGGAGCAAGAGGGCATAATTGAGAGAAACCATCTTCACAGTGAACAATAGTTCGGTTCTAGTTCTCAATTTTTAAGAATCAGAGACTCCGGTCCAGTCTGGTTCGGTTCGATTCTGGACCCATGCCCAACCCTAATTGTGTGTTTTTGTGTATGGCATGGGAATGGTTTTTAATAACTTATTTCTAATAATGATATGTACGTGATCTTATATTTGTACGCTGATCTTGTACTCTGAATCTTGTGTGATACAAGATTTATCATTGAGAAAGTTGATTGGTACGGGATGCGAAACAGACTATACTATACTTGAAACTAAAAGCAGTGGAGAAGACTTTAATGCCTCGCGGGCATAATGATATACACAAATTAACGTGGCGTCGAGACGTTTAGTACTCCCGTTTTAGTATAGTATAGCATTATAACAAGTTTGTTCTTTCGAGAAATGTGTTCGTGTATGATAATTGTTTGTTTGGGCTATGTAGGTAATGTGAAGTGAGTTTCACAAAAAACAATAAAAGGTTGTTCACGATTTATGAATAAATGTGTTTCTATGCCTTGTGAATATATATGATTTTGTAAGAAATGTATCATTTTACATTTATGCTTACTATAAAAATTTATGGTAACTATTTAATTTTTTGCACAGTTTGTTGAACTTGGTCAATATAAATGACATGTCATGAAATTTCCAAATGACATAATTAACTAAAAAATAAAAATCTTTCTATTCTTTATATACAAATTATATAATGAAAAAAAGAATTTTTTTTTTCAAAATCAAGCTTTATAGAAAACGAAGTCAAAAGCGACGGAAAATAAAACATAAGTCGGGGTGACATGACCCTCCCCGACCTCCCGATTAACCCCACCCGAAACTTCCCTGGCTAGAAAATGAGCAGTCTTATTAGCCGACTGATGCACAAAAACAACATCAACATATACAAACATAAAACAGAAAGCAAATACTTACAATTGAACACAGTATCACAAGCAAACGTGTTATAAATATATATATATATAGTGTTTATTTCTTGTCATAATCATTACACAAATGTGTTACAAATCGAACTTCCATGTACCATCTCAATATTATTTCTAACACGTATGCGTGTTAGTGCTTTATTTTTATTTTCATGTAGAATCAATTAATCTAACAGTCGCATACACATAAGGCCCCTTTGTCACTTACAATACAATCATAGTGAGGACACCCTTTCTTAACATAACAAAATTCCCTGCAGTCAGTGTCAACCTTGCACATGTTTATCACTATCTTTCGGGCGGCCACGACCGAGCGCTCTCCGGCAGCTACACACGTGCATTTCCCGTCAACGCACGCGCTCTCTCCAAAACCACATTGCATGGTCAGGCAAACAATGTTGCTCGAGCATTTCACAAAACCCTCCAATGTCTCAGAGCTCGATCCACCTGAATATATAAATGATAACTATTACTTTTTAAAAAAAATTAAAAATAATTCTACGTTCGAAGTCGAGTTTAGTATTGAAAAATATGGGAAAAGGCAACATTTATATATACTTACGAGTTGTGGAAAATACGAGGAGGAGCAAGAGAGCAAAATTAAGAGAAACCATCTTCATATTGAACAATTAATTATTAATATTAATATTATTTGTGTGTCATTTTGTATGGCATGGGAATGGTTTTATAGGCATGGAAGTGAATAAAGTGTAAATTAATATTTTGAATTTTTATTAATGGTAAAATCTAGTTTTTATGGGACATTATTTGGCAGATGACACAAAATCGAGAGGATTCTCATGAAATCACTCAGTAAAACAAATTGATTCCTTATTATTTATGTATTTCCGTATATTAAATTGATTTCTTTATTACTCTATAAATTAAATTGATTCCTTGTTATTTATGTATTTCCGTATATTAAATTGATTTCTTTATTACTCTATAAATTAAATTGATTCCTTGTTATTTATGTATTGCCGTATATTAAATTGATTCCTTTATTTATCACATCGGACTTACAAGTATGTCCACAAGTTGAGTTGGTTTTAACGAAATATTATACCCTGGTTTATTTTTTAACCTACGTTCCTCTGTGCCATCGTATTCAGATTAAAAACTTATAATTCATACGCATCGTCTTACATCAGATCTCACGTTTAACATGCATGTCTGGGTGTTCTCATGATCAGTATTATGAAACTCGACAAATTTCGGTATTTTTGACCATCCTGAGATGAGAAGTTCAAAACTCGGATCAACGTTGGTCCAACTCGGTCAAATCAGATTTAAATCCGGTCCAAGTCTCTCAAATTAGATTTAAATCTGATTTACACCCGGTCCCGGTCAATCCACGAGTCAACTGGCCCAAACAAAAAAATCAAACCCAACCTTTCAACTCTAGTTTTGGACTGCCATTGGCCCATTGGTTAGTTTATGGGCTTTTGTGTTTGGGCTTCCGCAGTGAGTATTTTTAAGTGGTCATGAACATAATCACAATGATACAACCCAATTCATTCCGGTTCAGTCCATATATCTATTGGGCTGACTTTTTTTTAAGGAAAAACAAATTTTATTAATTAAATAGCAACTAACCCGACATCAAGCCGGACAGCTGAAGTTACAGATGGTGGGACAGCCTATATTAAATAAGTGGAGGCCCAAAACCATGTAGTTAGTATCCTATATGGAAAAAGAAACCCTAATTGCTTGCCTATAAATAGGAGGCAATAGAGAGAAGGAAGTAAGAACAATTCAAGAGAGAAATAGAGTGAAATTCGTGTAGAATTTTCTGCTACTTTCTGGGCCGACCAGCAAGGTTCTCGAGTCCGATCGGAGGTCGATCCACCGTTGGATCGTGCTGATTTTTAGACAGTGTGTTCGGAAGACGTGGTACTACGTTCTGACCGTTGGAATTTGTGTTTGGAGGTACGAGTGATTTGATACGATTTTCTGATCGTGCACCATCGATTCGGTAAAGTTTCTCTACTATTTCTTGTAATTGTGGTTTCAGCCAAGATTGGTTAATCTTGAGATATTGTGATCCTCTAATTGTATTTAGAGAGAACTCATTGTACCCATTGTATTGATAGTGGAGATTAAGCGGCCTCGAGGGTCCCGTGGTTTTTCCTCTCTCGCCTTGAGGAGGTTTTCCACGCTAAAATTGTGCGTGCCTATTGTGTTCTTGTTTGCTATATTTTATTAGCTTGCTTGATTCGCTCTGCTTGATAGATTCCTACGAGATTTGCACAGGTGGGGAGAATTATTTAATTCCGCTGCATCTAATTATTCTATTAGATTCGTTTTTCTCCCAACACACCTTACTATAATCCCATCTACTGTTAGTTAAAACAAATACGGTCAATTCGTGAGTCATTTGATTACGAGCAAAACAAAACACAAAAGTTCCGATAATGGATAGTACGCAACACCGTTCGCTAATGATTTCTCCAAAATTGTTCTGCTCGACCTGTTTAGCATCATGTAGAGCCACGACTTCCAACTCATACAGATGGAGAAACCCCGTGATCTTATTGCAGAATGCTTTACAGATGCATCTCTGATAGCCCAGAGACCAATCGACTTGAACCAGTTAGCATCATGCAGAGCCACGACCTCCAACTCATACGGATGGAAAAATCCCGTGATCTTGCTGCAGACCGACTTAAACTACCCTCCTCGATTAACCATGCGATCAATATTATAATTATTAATTTATTCTTCATTTTTCTGAGAGAATACTAATTTATTCTTTAATATATATATATATACACACACTGAGTTTTGCGGAGATTTTTCTAAGGATTCAAAATTTCCCATTTGTCATCTGACGAGTTCTCTATGAGTTTTGAGTTTCATAATCTTGCCCGGGACGAGTAGTCCGGTGGGTCAAACTTACAATCTAATCTTTTAACCCACACTCCCCTGCGCCATCATATTGATCATGTCAAATGTCAATTCACGTGAAAAGTCTCACGACAGATCTATCACATGCGATTTGTATGTGAAGACATGTTTACATCTCCCGTTTAAATTATTAGGTGGGTCAAATTTAAACATGATATCATTACTTAATTCTGTCTCTCATCTGCAAGGGGAAAAAATTGAGAGAAATCATCTTCGTAGTGAACAATTTATTGTTTGTGTATTATCATTGTGTGTTTTTGTGCATGGCATGAGAATGGTTTTATAGGCTAGAAATTAATATTCTTACTTTTTATTTATGAGAGGAAGAATAAAATCTAGTTTTATGAAAAATTGTGCCATAAATTAAATTAATTCCCTATTATTTTGATCCAAGCGTTATGTGGATCAAATAACGCTTATTCTAAATTGCATCTTGAAGAAGTCTTGACCGTTTTGCAATTTTTTTTCAATCTGATGTCAGTCAGTTTTAAAATTGTACGTAATCTTAATTGTGCGCTGATCTTGTAATCTGAATCTTGTGTAATACAAGATTTATCATCGAAGAAACTGATTGGCATGAAGAGGCTGCGAAACAGGCTATACTATACTTGAAATTAAAAGTAGTGGAGAAGACTTTAATGCCTCGTGGGCATAATGATATACACAAATTAACGTGGCGTCAAGACGTTTAGCACTCCCGTTTTAATATAGTATAGCATTATAACAAGTTTGTTCTTTCAAAAAATGTGTTCGTGTATGATAATTGTTTGTTTGGGCTATGTAGGTAATGTGAAGTGAGTTTCACAAAAAAAAAGGTTGGTCACGATTCATGAATAAATTTGTTTCTATGCCTTGTGAATATATATGATTTTGTTAGAAATGTATCGTTTTACATTTGTGCTTACTGTACAAATTTATGGTAACTATTTAATTGTTTTGTACGGTTTGTTGAAGTTCGTCAAAATAAATGACATGTCATGAAATTTTCAAATGACATAATTTCCCCATGTATAAGAACTAAAAAATAAAAATCTTTTTATTCTTTACATACAAATTATATAATGAAAAAAGATAATTTTTTTTTCAAAATCAAGCTTTATAGAAAACCAAGTCAAAATCGGCGGAAAATAAAACATAAGCAAAAGTCGGGGCGACATGACCCTCCCCGACCTCCCGATTAACACCACCCGAAACTTCCTGGCTAGAAAATGAGCAATCTTATTAGCCGACCAATACACAAAAACATTAACATATACAAATCTAAAACAGAAAGCAAATACTTACAATCAAATACAATATCACAAGCAAACGTGTTGATAATTAATTATATATAGTGTTTATTTCTTGTCATAATCATTACACAAATGTGTTACAAATCGAACATCCATGTACCATCTCAATCTTATTTCTAACACATATGTGTGTTAGTGCTTTATTTTTATTTTCATGTAAAATCAATTAATCTAACATTTGCACACACATAAGGCCCCTTTGCTACTTACAATACAATCATAGACAGAACACCCTCTCTTAACATAGCAAAATTCCCTGCAGTCACTATCAACCTTGCACATGTTTATCACTATCTTTCGGGCGGCCGCGACCGAGCGCTCTCCGGCAGCTACACACGTGCATTTCCCGTCAACGCACGCGCTTTCTCCAAAACCACATTGCATGGTCGGGCAAACAATGTTGCTCGAGCATTTCACAAAACCCTCCAATGTCTCAGAGCTCGATCCACCTGCACACATAAATGGTTCTAAAATTTATTTCTAGGTACGAACTCGAGTTTTAGTATTGAAAAAAATGGAAACACGAAACAATACTTACGAGTCGTGGAAAATGTGATCAGGAGCAAGAGAGCAAAATTGAGAGAAATCATCTTCATGGTGAATAATTATTATGTGTTTTTTTATATGGCATGGGAATTGTTTTTATAGGCTGGGAAGTGAATAACGTTAGAAATTAATATTCTTACATTTTATTTATGAGAGGAAGCATAAAATTTACTTTTATGGGAAATTGTGCCATAAATTAAATTAATTCCCTATTATAATTTACACATTCATTGTATAAAGTCAGTTCATTTGCTAAAGTAAGTTCATTTACACATTCATTGTATAATAAAGTAAGTTCAAAATTTCTCTGTATTACTCACATTTTTGTTTGAGTGTAAAATCACCAAGTCAAAATATAATCATATTATTTCATAAATAACTGAATTGTAATAATTGTATGTGATTCCTTCTTATCCTTGATGCACAGTAAAATCATCAAGTAAAAATGTTCTACGTCTTGAAGAAGTCTGGACCGATCTGATATCAATCAATAATATGGCATCGACGTTTTTTATGCCTCGTGGGCGTAATGGTACACAAATGTGGCATCGACGTTTATCACTCCGTTTTAATATAATATAGCATTACGACAAGTTTGTTCCTTCAAGAAATGTGTTCATGTATGATAATTGTTTGTTTGCCTAAGTAAATGTGAAGTGAGTTTCACAAAATGTTGTTCACGATCCATAAATAAATGTGTTTTTATGCCTTGTGAATATATGACTTTGTAAGAAGTGTATCATTTTACATTTATGCTTATTGTACAAATTTACGGGGAACTATATAATTTCAATAAATAACATGTCATGAAATTTCAAATGACATAATTTGCCCAAAAAATATCTTTTTATTCTTTACATACAAATTATATAATGATAAATATATATTTTTATAAAATTAATTTTTAAAAACCAAGCTTTATAGAAAACCAAGTCAAAAGCGACCGACAAAAATAAAACATAAGCAAAAGTCGAGGCGACAAGACCCTCCCCGACCTCCCGATTAACACCACCCAAAACTTCCCTAGCTAGAAAATGAGCAGCTTTATTAGCCGACCGATACACAAAAACAACATTAACACATATATGCAAACCTAAAACAGAAAGCAAATGTTTAAAATCAAATACAATATCACAAGCAAAAGTGTTGATAAATAATATTCATGGATGTGAAATTGAGTAACATTTTTGTTGCTCACCTTTCTTTCTTTCAAATTTGGTAATGATTTTGATGTGTAACCAATCAATGGAGTTTAAATATAGGGAAGGAGAAACTTTATTTTATTAGCATGTATATAGTATTTGACACGACTTTTATTTTACTACAGTATTTATGAAAATATATAATTTTATTACGAGAGTTTTGATTTTTATGCCAATTTGTCTATAATATAAAGGATGTCAAAACATTGATATACTTTAATTTTTTTTAATGAAAAATTCATTTGATATTAAAAAACAATAAAAATAGTAAGGGTTTTTTTTGCACGAAGTTAGCTTAGAGCTCATATGCCTAATAGCTCGGCTTAATGTGTGAATTAGATGGAGACTTAATGTGTCTAATTTGACTTAGTAGGGGATAATAATCACTATATCTGTTTTAAACCCGCTTAGTTTTATTCAACACAGAAACAAAACTTCTTAGTTCGGGTGGGGACCCGATATTCTTGAAGAAACATGGTATGCGACTGCGATCACTAAACTTGCTTCTCAATCATCATTAAATTCATTGACGATGGGCTATGAGGGGGTGTCTCAAAATTTTGTCGACTTTACTTGAGCTGCTTCGGCGTTCAGATATGACAAGATTTATAGATCTGATTGTTTCAATGTCGTGATGTCGTTCTTCTTCAACTGACGTCCTATGATGTACTATTTATTTACTTAAAAATCCGACTGAACCATTTGTGTTGTCTATGAATTCATTAGTCGTCAATTTTTACTCGATTGTCAATTCGACAACGAAGAGTTCGAGAATAACAAACACCATCAACAGATGAGTTTGCGATTGTCCGCTTTCGCTTAGGCATGCTCCGTTCAGATGCGGTGCTAGTCGACAAAATGTTGGCGAGACTGAACCTTACCTTGGATAAACATTCAATGAAGCCGTAATATACACGTTAGAGCTCACTTTAAACCTAAGGTTTTGATTCCAATGTGTATCTAAGCTATTTATTAATTTTATAATCATCCGATGTGGGACTATAGAATCATAAGTGAACTTAAAAGTCCCCCCTCCACATTAAACCCATATTATTAGGCTGACTTCCACTAAAAGCCAAAATTTTACTTGTTTTACTCAATTCACGAATACTCCTTTTGGGGCCACGACTACGAGAGAAGCTGACAATGGTCCAAGTTTTATCAGACATATGAGAGTATTCGGACCGTTTTACCAGAATGTCTTATTGAACCACGATTCTAATACCATTGTTAACGAGATGAGCTTTGACCCGGAGAAGCACGAAATAGAGCCCACATTTGACCCAATAAACTAGAATATAAGGTATAAAGTCCAATATATATATAAAATTTTTTTTTCGTTCCCCTATTATTTGATGTGAGACTTTAAATTCACACGACATTCTACACATGTTGGTCCTCGTTGAACCAACAAAGATTCACCGTAATCTTCACTCGCTCAAATCCCGCGAATCATTCAACATGATCTCGGTCTGAAGTCGTGAGCTTGTTCGTGTGACCCTCGACGTGATTTTGATTTCACAAAATTGCATCCATCGTCGTTTCAGATCTATGCCACCGATCTCGCTCAAGGTCCAACTTCTTGCAAGTTAGGACCAGAACAAATTCTTGGGGACACCAAAATATTAGCGAATGAGAGTCTACATCAAGTATTAAAAATGACAACATGACGAGTTTTAGTTAAATTCCGTGATTCTAATTTTTACCCCAATCGAATCGGGCACATCAAATTTTCATAAAGTCTAAAGTATTTTCCCTCTATTAAAAATATTAACAAAATAGGTTTAGAATATATTTTATGATTCTCATTTTTATTCTAATCGAAATACCGAATCTCCGTCAGACCCAGATAATTTCACAATTTCTCAATCCTTACCTAAAGTTACCAATTTTAGACATTTTGGGCCAAGCTGAGAAAAACTCCGCACGAGAGAAAGAAAAAACCTTCTCTCTCTCTCCGATCTGCAATTCTCTCGCTTTCTCTCTCTAAATCTGTCGATCGAAGCCAAAAACCCTATGTTTCAGCCTCTACGAAAACCTCCATCTCTCTCCATAGCCACATGCATATGAACACCTGGTACCAGTGACGAATCGGCGGTGATTGATTCGATATAGTAACTCTTATTTGATCCAACCATACTCTAATCAGATCCAAGGTAATTTCTCGATTCCTCGAGCTTTTTTGAAGCTAATCTGTAATTGGATCTATTCTTGATTCATGTCATAAGATTTTCTCTGGTCCGAGAAATTGGAGGAAAATGATTGGAAATTCGGGTCCTCGGCCCGATTTTCTTAGGGTTTCGAGTTCTCCTTTTGTTTTCCTGCGTTTTCTCAGCTGCCAAACATGTTTTGGTTAGCACGATTATGCTTGATTTGATTTGGTGCGATGTTTGTGCTTGTGGGTTTTGGAACTCCAGTGTGTTCAGCAAAAAAGTGCAGGACTTTAATTTATTTATTGACTGTAATTCTTTGATTTCTGATTCCTGATTCCTGATTCATGTATGAAATGGATTCAGCTACAGGATTTTCTGTTCGAGGTGAATTGCTTTTTGATTTGGTGATTGGAGAAGATGCTGACCAAGTTCGAGACGAAGAGTAATCGAGTGAAGGGACTCAGTTTCCACACTAAGAGGCCTTGGATCCTTGCAAGTCTTCACAGCGGTGTGATCCAGCTATGGGACTATCGGATGGGGACTCTGATCGATAGGTTTGATGAGCATGAAGGGCCTGTTCGTGGGGTGCATTTCCACAAATCACAGCCACTGTTTGTGTCTGGAGGTACTTATTCTTCAATTTGACCTCTGCTGTGACCATATAAATCATTGAGTTCGAACAATTTGGTTATGAATTGGTGTTATTTTTGTGCTAGATTATTTGGAGTAGCTACTAGTCGGTTTTGAATGTAGTATCCTCAGTTATATTTCTTTTGTTTGATTGTACATATGGAGGCATCACTGAGTAGTCTTCATAATGGGTATGTGGAAGCATTGTGCGATAAAGCTTCTAGGTTTTTACACAACAATTGGATTTGTTAAAAACTACTTTTACTGAGCCAAATAATAGTGGCATATTTGGTCTCAACAAATGGATTTTCTCTCTAGTTGGTGACAAGTCCTGTATTGCGTGGAAAGCCTTAAGAAAGACATTGACTTTATGAACTTGTTTATTCGTTATTATAATTTATATTGTCCAATCAGCAACTGAACAAAGAAACAATTTTTTTCTCTTACTATTAATATGTGTTCCTCTGTATTTTTGTATGGACAATCTGTATCAGTATTTTATCTCTTACGATTTCCTACATGTTATCAAATTCCAACTCATCTTCACGTAACCTTTATTTAATAATTTATACTTTAAAGATTGAGGGCAAGTACAATTGTGCTGTGGATGGTAATTTAAGATATCCAAATCTGAAAACGGCCAACTAAAGCATACAGAGGTAAACCAACATAAAATGGATAAAATGCATTGTATTTGATAGCATGTTGGCCGTTTTCTCTTACATATTGTTGCCCCATTGGAAATCGTGATATGAATTAGCAAAACGTGTAGGAAAATACAATGCAAGGGTTGAAGTATAAAGCTGAGCCCATAATCTAACTACCCCACTTCTGTTTTCATGGTATAAATCCAAGGTCTCGAGTTTTTCAATACCATCAAATTCAGTCAGTTGCTTGCTATTTGTAATTATTCATCTATTTGAAAATTGATTTTTGAGTATCTCATCATTGCATCTAAACCGGAAATCTTTTTACGGTTTTGAGTAAATTGTAACGTCTTCTGTAGTATCATTTTGTGCATTTGCTAATCATTATAGTAATGATGGTTCGATATACCATGATGTATAATGATGCTATAATTTTTGGTGCTATTCAGGGGATGATTACAAGATTAAGGTTTGGAACTACAAGTTGCATAGGTGTCTATTTACTCTTCTTGGGCACCTTGATTATATTCGTACAGTGCAATTTCACCATGAAAATCCATGGATTGTAAGTGCAAGTGATGATCAAACTATACGGATATGGAACTGGCAATCCCGCACTTGTATTTCTGTTTTGACTGGTCACAATCATTATGTTATGTGTGCCTCCTTTCACCCCAAGGAGGATCTTGTGGTGTCAGCCTCCCTAGATCAGACTGTTCGTGTCTGGGATATCGGTGCCCTGAAGAAGAAATCAGTGTCCCCTGCCGATGATATCATGCGGTTGAGTCAGATGAATGCAGATCTGTTTGGTGGCGTTGATGCAGTAGTTAAGTATGTATTAGAAGGTCATGACCGTGGAGTCAATTGGGCTTCATTCCATCCGACATTGCCACTTATCGTCTCGGGAGCAGATGATCGCCAAGTGAAACTGTGGCGTATGAATGGTAAGTGATTATTGCTTCTGCATCTATTTAACTCCGGTGTACATACCGTGGTTAGAATTTTCCCTATTTGGATTCATTAAAACGAGGTATCGTGGAGTGATATTCCAAGTTGATAAAGATACTGTTCTTGATGAATCTGAATTTTATATCACATCGTCTCTAATTGTTAGTTTAGTTGTATTTCCTTTTAGAAATCTCAATTTTGGGAACATTTAGAGGTATTGTTTGTACTATATGCCATGTAGTTGCCTTTTTATTCTCAATCTCATGTTTTCTTTATGCTATATTGTCCCTTCTCTTTATTGTATGATCCCTTTTTTTTTTCTTGCCTTTTTGGGTCCCATTGTATTGCCTCTCTTGGAGTTGGGTGTGTGGCTCCATTTTCAGGATCTGCTCACCTGATTTTATTTTAATATATTTTCCCTTGCTGATCAAAAAGAGAAAAAACTATTTGCCATGTAGTTAGAGCAACCTCAGTTATCAATATTAACTCGTCCTTTTTTCTCTTTTTCAGAGACGAAGGCTTGGGAAGTAGACACATTGAGAGGTCACATGAACAATGTGTCATGCGTGATGTTCCATGCAAAGCAAGATATAATTGTATCCAACTCAGAGGACAAAAGTATTCGAGTGTGGGACGTAACAAAGCGAACTGGAATTCAAACATTCCGTCGAGAGCAGGATCGGTTCTGGATACTCGCAGCACACCCCGAGATGAATCTCTTGGCTGCTGGTCACGACAGTGGTATGATTGTCTTTAAGTTGGAGAGAGAACGACCTGCCTTTTCGGTAAGTGGCGATACTCTGTTTTATGCTAAAGATCGTTTCTTGAGGTTCTATGAGTTCTCGACTCAAAAGGATACACAAGTAATTCCAATTCGACGACCTGGTTCCACCAGCCTGAATCAAAGCCCTCGAACTCTTTCTTACAGTCCAACAGAAAATGCCGTTCTTATCTGTTCTGACGTTGATGGGGGGTCCTATGAATTGTCTGTCATACCTAAAGATAGCATTGGTCGGGGCGATAGCATGCAAGACGCAAAGAAAGGTATCGGGGGTTCAGCTGTTTTTGTTGCTCGTAACAGGTTTGCAGTACTTGAGAAAAGCAGCAACCAAGTGTCTGTCAAGAATCTGAAAAACGAGGTCGTTAAGAAAAGTGGCCTCCCTATAGCTACGGACGCTATATTTTATGCTGGAACAGGTAACTTGCTGTGCAGGGCAGAGGATAAGGTGGTTATTTTCGATCTCCAGCAGCGGATCGTTGTTGGTGAGCTTCAAACTCCTTTTATCAAGTACATTGTTTGGTCAAACGACATGGAGACCGTTGCTTTGCTAAGCAAACACGCTATTATTATTGCTAGCAAGAAACTTGTGCACCAGTGCACCCTCCATGAGACTATCCGTGTAAAGAGTGGATCATGGGACGATAACGGTGTTTTCATATACACAACCTTGAATCACATCAAGTATTGCCTCCCCAATGGAGACAATGGAATAATTCAAACCCTTGATGTCCCAATATACATCACGAAGGTCTCCGGTAATACAATCTTTTGCTTGGATCGCGATGGAAAGAACAAGGCCATAGTTATCGACGCCACGGAATATATCTTTAAGCTGTCTTTGCTGAAGAAGAAATTTGACAATGTAATGAGCATGATAAGGAATTCACAGCTTTGCGGGCAGGCAATGATCGCGTATCTGCAGCAGAAGGGCTTCCCTGAAGTCGCTCTCCATTTTGTGAAAGACGAGAAGACCCGCTTCAATCTGGCTCTGGAGAGTGGGAATATCCAAATTGCAGTGGCTTCCGCTAATGAAATCGACGAGAAGGATTACTGGTATAGATTAGGCGTGGAGGCTCTTCGCCAGGGGAATACCGGAATCGTTGAATACGCCTACCAGAAGACTAAGAACTTTGAGCGGCTATCTTTTCTGTATCTCATAACGGGGAATATGGATAAGCTGCGCAAAATGCTGAAAATCGCCGAGGTTAAGAATGATGTCATGGGTCAGTTTCACAACGCTCTATATCTGTGTGATGTCCGCGAGCGTGTCAAGGTTTTAGAGAATGCTGGTCACTTCCCGCTTGCCTATGTCACGGCCTCAGTCCACGGGATGCAGGATGATGCTGAACGGCTTGCGGCTGAGTTGGGAGAGAATGCTCCTTCTTTGCCTAATGCGCCCTCCCTACTCATGCCACCGGCCCCGATCATCTGTGGAGGCGATTGGCCCCTTCTGAGAGTCGTGAAAGGGATTTTCGAAGGCGGGTTGGATAAAATCGGTAGGGGAGATGAAGAGGAGTACGAGGAGGCTGCTGATGGCGATTGGGGCGAGGAGCTCGATATGGTTGATGGCGATGGCGATGGCTTACCGAATGGGGATGTCGGGGCTGTTTCAGATGACGGGGAAGGAGCTGAGGAAGACGAGGAGGGAGGATGGGATCTCGAGGATTTGGAACTACCCCCCGAAGCAGACACTCCAAAGGCTTCCACGAACGCCCGTTCTTTTGTGGCCCCGACTCCTGGAGCGCCCGTCAGCCAGATTTGGACACAGAAGTCATCTCTTGCAGCTGAACATGTAGCAGCTGGGAACTTCGACACTGCTATGAGGTTGCTGAGCCGACAACTCGGGATCAGAAACTTTGCTCCCTTGAAACAGATGTTCCTCGATCTCAACGCGGGCAGCCATTCGTATCTGCGCGCGCTTTCATCAGCTCCCGTGATATCTCTTGCCATCGAACGAGGATGGAGCGAAAGTTCTAATTCTAATTCCACAAGGTCACTGTCATCCCCAGCACTCGTGTTCAATTTCTCCCAGCTGGAGGAGAGGCTAAAGTCCGGTTACAAGGCCACAACAGCGGGGAAGCTCGTCGACGCTCTCAGGCTCTTCATCAGCATTCTCCACACAGTTCCACTGATCGTTGTCGATTCAAGGCGAGAGGTCGATGAAGTCAAGGAGCTGATCATCATAGTGAAGGAGTACGTTCTGGGTCTGCGGATGGAACTCAAGAGACGGGAACTGAAAGACGAGCCGATACGCCAGCAGGAGCTCGCGGCCTACTTCACGCACTGCAAGCTCCAGACGCCCCACCTGAGGCTGGCCCTGATGACCGCGATGACCGTCTGCTACAAGGAGAAGAACCTCGAGACAGCGGCGAACTTCGCCAGGCGGCTGCTCGAGACCAACCCGCCGGTCGAGACCCAGGCGAAGCGGGCGAGGCAGGTGCTGCAAGCCGCGGAGAAGAACATGACCGACGCCAACAAGATCAAGTACGATTTCAGAAACCCTTTTGTGGTCTGTGGAGCGACGTACACCCCGATTTACCAAGGGGAGAAGCATGTCACCTGTGCTTACTGCAGCGCCCGGTTCGTGCTGAGCCAGGAAGGGAAGCTCTGTGCCGTCTGCGATCTCGCGTTGGTCGGGGCAGACGCCTCAGGTTTGCTATGCTCTCCTTCGCAAACAAGGTAAGAAATTGAAAATGATCCTCAAAAGAGTTAAAACTTTGGAATGAATTATTTGTGTTATGTTGTTATTTTACTTGACCCTTAGGTTATGTTATTTTCAGTGTAATAAGGATATTGAGAATTTTGACTTTTTTAAAAGGTATTGTTGTTAATTGTTCATAGACAAGAATGGGCAAGAGACCTTGTTTATTAGATGATGGTCTTAATTAGGCGGTGAAAGTTACTTCTTGGTGTATGCAAATTTCAGGCTTTGTATTGGTTGCTTTTTTGTTGAGTTGGTGGTTGAACATCCTTTTTGTTCGTGCTTATGTTTTTGTCCTATAATTTCATTGTCTTTGGTCTATTTTTGCCTGTATTTTTGTATCTACATTTTTTGCCTCTGGCCTTGCATTGTATTATTCAGTGTTAGTAAAGATTTCAGATTTGTCCCACTAAATTTCTATTAACCTTTTATAATTTCTGATTAATTCTTGAATATTTATTTTTTTAAATAATTTTCAATTATTCTCAGATTAGCACATAAAAAACCCCTTCACCCGACTACCGCTTATCAATTTTTACAATATTGATTATTCAATGGGGTTTATTTTGCAAAATGTCATGATATTGTACTACCATAACTTGAGCGCATATACACTACGAGTTGACAAGTCAAGCCTTTTCGAATTATGCATATTGACATGCAACATTCTGGAGATTAGAGATCTCGCGACAAGTGTTCTGTTGAGAACATGTTGGGACATCGAAGGCTTGACTATATTCGAAAGGGAACATAGTTGCTCCAGGAGGTGTCGTGACAAAAGGTTCGTCAAAATAATATGTTGAATATTATCTACAACAAGAAGTCTCCTTCGAAGTGAAGAAAAAGACACGAAGAATGATGCAAACTTAAGACGAATACCTTCGACGGTGCAAACTTGAAACGAATTAATAGTTGATAAACTGGAAATCAAAACACAAAAAAGACCAGTCTAACACTTTAATTATCACGAAACAAAAAAGTTCATAAACATCGATATAGTACGAATTAAGAACTTCTATCTGTTCATCATCGACAAGAAAACAATAATTTATTGATGATTGTATTCTTCAATACCCATTTGTGCGTAAAAACTAATAATAACATGTTAATTTAATTAGAATAAATCCGTGTTCCTTAATAGCTGAAACACGAATTCGAAAAGACAAACGAATTAAGTACCGAATAACTAACTAACCAGCCATGCCTGAAACATTCATCTTAACCGCCTTAACAACCTCAAGCAACCGACTCAAATCCTCCTTGTGTCGGTGGAGCTCCTCCGAGCTCATACCCTCCGCGGGTCGGTTCAGCCACTCGTACCCTCCCGCCGCCTCATGATTATCCTCACCGACATTAATGGCCCCGCCGCCGCCGCCGTTGAGGAAGCGGTGGACGACGGAGTCGGTGGCGGGGCTGCCGAAGGAGAAGGGCCTCCCGCTGTCGGTGACGACGAGCACCGCCACGTCGGCGCCGCACGACGCCGCCGTCTCCGCCGCCTTCTTGAAGAGGCTCTTCTTGCGCTTCGAGCAAGTCACAAACAGCTTGCTCTTGTCGTCTATCTTCTTGATCTCTATCTTGCGCCGACCCGCCGTCTTCTTGACCTCCTCCATTGGTTTTTTGTGTGTGTGGAGATTATAGGAACACAACACACAGCGACAACGTTAACTTGGGGTCTTTTTGACGAGGGACGAGGTTTCTTGTTAAGACAATTTCCTTAAATCTTGGTCCGGGACCAAATATTTCCGGATTCTTTTTCAATCAAGGAAAGAGAATTGGATCTTTTGTATTTGGAAATATAATATGATAATATCTTGGTTATTTTATTTGTTTATTTACTTGCTTAATATTGAATATATTGGTAACATTTATTGTATTTTTTTTAAAATTACATCATATACTAAATCTACCATTTAACTATTTTTTACCTGCTATTCCTTACCGTCATTACAACCGGATTATTTTATATGGTGAAGTTGTAATTTTACTTTTGAGTGTGTTATTACCTTATTATATGAAGTTATCACTTCTGCTCTGTCGGGCTCTGATTGGGTGTTTGGGGTTGAAAGTGTTCTTTTCGGCCTTACTTCAAATTGTATTTGCAGATAATTCTTAATAATATAGATTCCGTCTTTTTTTTTCAAAAAATAATAATAATCGTAAATGCTAGAGTGTGATCATATACATTCAACGGTAAGTTGATATAACGCCCGTTGGCAATCAGATAATGTGAATATCAATATGTTTACTAAATACTAATTTGTTCAAGGGAGGTTTATTTTTTTACTTTTCGTCGTTCTAACTTTGGATCATCTTAGATGTGGCTGCATCGAACTACGATTTATTGATATTAACATTCTCATATTGGATTGATTTTATCCTCGGTTTCGTATGATTATGTACATTCTTGTGATCCTATGTGCCTTCACAGGTATTTTAGAGTTCGGAAGATGGGTGGATGCGAGTCATGAAAAAGACAAAAACTTATGAGAATGTCACAATTAGGAGTAACTGTCGACACTTAGTTTTTAAGTCACACAATTAAAAAGTTGGCTTTTAAGTTGTTGAGTCCGACCAAATAAATTAAATTTATATAACATATATTTTACATGGCATCAATAAAATGTCGATTTGAACATGTATTTTGTATGTGAGTATGTCGATTTGAGCATGTGTTTTGTACGTGAGTCTCGCCCCCTATGTCTCCAACCTCAAAGATATTATATCATGTGTGAAAAGAAGACTATAACTTACACGAGTGATACTATAACTCGTGTTTGTTAATGATATTATAACAAATTTGGAGGAAAAAGTGTCATATAAAGGAAGAACATGATTAATAAGATTAACATTTTAGATGTAAAGTATATATATATATATATATATAAAATCCAATACACTAATTCGGTTAGGCGCTTCTTTTTCTGTGTCAACTGCGAGCACAATGGACATGGGCATTGAGTCTTGACGATGGCAAGCGAGGAGCAAATTCATCACCTACCTCTTGCGGATTTATGTAGGAACTATAATTTGAGTGTAACAATAAATAGTTAAGAGAAAAATATGTTATGTAAAGTTACCGCGCTGTGGTATGGAGGCCACTGACTTGAAAGTAAATTTTTTTTGGTTAGACTGAGGCGGCGATCGTATTCCTGTTGCCTCCGAGGTTAACACGGTAATCCCCTTGATGCGTGCTCACTCACGCATCAAAGTCTGGAGTTTGCACAATTCAATACCCAAAACCGATTTGAAAGACGAGAACGATTATATGAAAAATCATTGTCCTGGTTCTATTCTTCACCATGATCATCCAAAAATTATATAGTGATGGAAAATTAAATGGTGATAAAAGAGTACTTTAAAGAGCAAATAATGGGGGAAGTTATCAACCAATTAAGGTCTTGTAACCTCCAAAAGGGGAAGACCAAAAGAATAACTCTTTGTGAGTCATTATCCCCAACAGTCCCCCACTAATGGCAAACAAAAGATTTTTAGGAAGTAAGTTCTTGGGTAAGGGAAGGTTATCGATACTTGAGTGTTATTGTCTTCCGACTTGAATTAACACATAGTGAGATGAGGCAATAACGTACTTGTAAAACGAGTGAATTTCTTCTTGAACTTGTTTTATTTTCCGTCGATACACCCCACAACACATATCACATCTTCAAGTTATGCAAGTTCCGCGATACCATTTAAATAGACGTTTTTATGGTCATGCGTACACCTCGGTCTCGCGAATGCTCTATAAAGATTTTCTCAAATCTTTCATAAATGACAGACAAACCATCACACCCGCATAGGTAGCTCGTCAAGTGCGTCTCAATAGCACCGACAATATAGCTATTAAGATCATAAAGTCCAACCTGTCAGTTACAAATAAAATCCATCAAGTGTATCTCTACAGCACCACCAAAAATTGGTTATGTATTACCAGCCTCGACATCTATCAAGTGCGTCTCTATAGCACCACCAAGAACTGATTATACATTGTCGGCTTCAAGATCCATCAAGTGCGCAGCACCACCAAAAACTTGTTATGAATTACCAGCCTCGACATCCATCAAGTGCGCAGCACCACCAAGAACTGTTTATGGATTGTCGGCTTCAAGATCCATCAAGTGCGCATCACCACCAAAAACTTGTTATGAATTACCAGCCTCGACATCCATCAAGTGCGCATCACCACCAAGAACTGTTTATGAATTGTCGGCCTCAAGATCCATCAAGTGGGTCTCTATAGCAACAAAATTAGTGTCAAAATATCTCAACGCATTGAGATTGACACAACCTTGTCTCCATACAATTTTATCTGCTAAAAAGCTTCTCGATAATTCAACTACTTGTCATGTTAGCATCATAGTCGTGAACTCTGATTCCTTGATGAAAATCTTTAAGTTAATACGTTAGGAACACTTCCACTAGACAACCCTTACATCCAAGATAAATTAGTATTCAAAATTATTTAAACAAAATTTTGAAACTCATTGTACAACACAAAGTATCCCGACACGTTGGGAAACTTACTAAAAAGTAAGTATAAAACATTATCACCGATTTACACACTTATTTATGTAAAGTTTTCGACATTAAGTCGAGTTTAGAACTTTTCTAGTGTACCACTGTATATGATCTTTCGCTTAAGATCCAAATACTATACTAATGGACTTACAACCATTAATAAAATCATACAACTCACAAGTCTGATGATAACAATAGACTGATCAAGTTCAAAATAAAGGCTTCATTCCCATAGAATTTTCTCATTAGTTCATCATGCATTTTAGATCATTTTCTATTATAAAGATCGAGACTAGTTCATCACTAACATAGTCTACTCATGCACCGTAAATAGAAAATACCGACGAAAGATAGCCCCTACAATCTCTCTCTAAAATAAGCATCTTTTGTATTTCACGTTTATCAACATATAAACTAGAAATAAGGCTGCTAGCATGTGAATTATTACATAAATAATCATACACGCATAACACAGATGAGCGCACAAGATGAAGCAATAGATATACATATATTTTTATTCGAAAGAGACACATGCTCAAGGAATTCAACACAACAATATTATAGGTTCATAGTTTTCTTCTTGAGTTCAGTTTAGCTAAACACTCACACGTGCCAAGAGACTTTAGGTTTAGAAGCATAACCCCCACATTTCATTTCAGTATAATTGTCTAAACTTTAAAAGCTTAACAATATATACCTTTTAAGCATATTAATATAATATTTTAATATGAATTTCATGACTTATAAACAAGCACATATAAGTAATGGCACACACTCGACAAAGAAATACATTTCAATGTCATAAAGTAATACAAAAGTATTTATCTGGTTAATGGGTGCGCACACAAATTTCTAATCTATGATTTGCAAGTTTGAATCTTTTAGACCCAGCCGAAGACTCTCAGCTACCAGCACATGTTATAAACTCGGGATAGTTCCACCATTCTCATCATATCTTTAAGCCACGCCACATCTCAACGCTTTTTTTAACAAATCATAAGCTTAACTAGATATTAATTCACACAAAAGAATTATTAAATAATGGTGGAAACTTTAATAATTATAGTGAGTAAGGAGAGTAAATGCAACCCGGATCTAGAGAGTTTCAAAATGAGTTTCGAATTTCTCATGCAACGATCCACTGCTCACCTTAGGTGTCTCGCATCAGTAATCCTCCAAAAATTAGGCCAAACTAATTTTGCCCAACCCCATACTACATAAGCAATATATAATATAATTGAGCTACTGATGCGGTCGCATCAAATGTACGTTTATGATATCTATTACCCCAATTCTAGGTGTTATTTCACCCTCGATGTGCTAAATTATTGATCTTTATGCCACTTTTACGCCTTCGGGTATGTTTGGTGTGAATGTGCAGAATACATGTGAAAAGGATCAAAACCGAGCCTAAATCGCAACAGAATCTGTCAGAGAGCACAACTTCCTCATATTTAATCCGAGGTGACCCGAAATTAGATCAAATCGAAGATAACTTGGCGATCTACAACTCTCTAGAAGGAAGTTTTCTCTAAATTTCATGGGAAGAAGCTCAAAACAGCACTGAAAGACAACACTAAAACAGATATTGGGATTGCAGACCAGCTGACTTGAAAGTGCTATAACTTCCACATCCGAAATCCAAATCGAGCAAATGTTACATCTAAATTGAAGAGGAAGAAAAGAGCTAAAATTCTCGTGAAGGAAGTTTTTTCATTAGAGGTCTGGAAGAGGGCGAAAATTGTCTGATACTTTCGGGTGGTGTAGAGTTCTCATCCGAACTCCGATTTAGGCCCATAATATATCAATTCGAAGGAAATTTGAAGACAGAAAGTTGTAACGATGATGTAACGCTACTATAACGATGTTGTAACGATCGTTACACCTACTGTAACGATCGTTACACCTCCCAGACGCGAAACAAAATATATAAACCAAACGCGAATTCTGATTCAAGGGGGGCCGAAAATTAGAGTTTTCAAGCGACAATTGAGCACCATGGTTTGGGAGAGCAGAGAGTAGAACGCCAAATCAACCAAGGAGAGGATTGGGGACTTCGAGAGGAGCTCGAATCCAATTCAAGGGCGATTCAAGTGCTAAGATCAAGCAAGTTACACAGCAACAATCGAGAGGGATTCAACGATTCATATTCTTCAACCTTTTGGGTTTTAGGGTTCTTCGTTCTTACTTCTCAAACTCGATTTTTATATTTAATTTTATGAATTTTGGTTCTAGCACCATGATCATGGGTTAAATACCCTTGATCATGGATGCTAGGTCTTGAATTGAATTGTGATGATTTTATAATTATGGATTGAATTGTTTATGCATGCTTTTGGGTGAATTAAAGTACTTAATGCTTGTGATTGGTATTGACGAATATTGATTACTTGTTTGAGTCACGTTGTCGTGTCTGAGAAGGCCGGTGGGTGATAGACATGCTTTAATTTGCCGGGGTTCAACTCTTCGGAACCCCGATTCCATTATTGTTGTGCTAATGCAGACTCGTGGTGTCTATCTACCTGAGAGGGATGATCAAACTTCTCGAGTCTAGGCTGACACCAATACCGAGAGGTGGTGTCAGTATAAATGTTTGCATAGGATTCAAGTGTGTGCATGAGAATTCATTCCAAAATTGTGACATGATTATAATTCAGTGGCCTAGCATCCATGGTTTTCTCTACTGAATAGTCTCTCCCAAGCGTTTCTATTTTATAAATTATCAAACATTTTTATAAATTGAATATTTTAAATTACACTTAATAGCATTAGTTAAATTGAATTAACCCTTATTGGTCCTTGTGGATTCGACCCTGTGCTTACCAGGAATTATTACTTGTAACGACCGCGTGCACTTACGCGTTATCGGGTGCCTGTGGACAACTGTCTACGGGCCCAACAAGTTTTTGGCGCCGTTGCCGGGGATTTTAATTGAGCTACTATAACACATATTATAGTATACAACTCAAGTATAAAATAAAGCCCAAGATTTTAATACGTTTAAATAAATAGTAAATGGACTAGGTCCATCGACTCGAAACTTACCCAAGCCCAAAATCCTGTTTATTCTTATCATCCCAAATTTAGATATGGTCACGTCTAGCGTCTCTCTTCCGTCCGGCGGCGGCTGTTTAACATGTCTCGACCTCGACCTCATCGGTTCACCGTCATCATCAACTCGACAAGGTTTCCACCATTAGGGTCACATTCGACATGAACATCGTCATATTCTTTATCTCAAAAGCACAATTTTAATCAATTTGGATGAAAATGACAAGAGAGAATCACCATGGTACAAAATCATGATATCAATATGCACATATTGATCAACATCTATACGTATATATAAGAGCTTATCCGTAAGTTCATGCATAAGATCTCACATCTCACATGTATCAGAACCAAAGTTCAACTCAAATATCAATATCAGCAGAACGAATTTTTGAACTATTTTTCTCAAATAATTGAATTGAATAGAAATAGCGCAAAAATTAGTATTGACCATTGTTATACTAAGATCAAAATTGCTTTCAAATTGTAGGAACTGTAGTAATTTGAATATAACAATAAATGATTCAGAAAAAACATTTCAACATAAAGTTAACGCGCCGTGGTATGAAGACCACTGACTTGAAAGCAATTTTTTCGGTTGGATCGAGGTAGAGATCGTATTCCGGTTGACTCCGATGTTAACACGGTAGTCCTCCTGTTGCGTGCCTACTCACGCATCAAAGTCTGGAGCTTGCACAATTCAATACCCAAAAGACCAATTTAAAAGAAGAGAACGATTATAAGAAAAATCATTGTCTTGTAATTATTCTTCACCATGATCATTCAAAAATTATATAGTAATGAAAAATTAAATGGTAATGAGGGAGGTTACCAACCAATTAAGAGCCAATTAAGGTCTTGTAACCTCCAAAAGGGGAAGACCAAAAGAATAACTGTTTGTGAATCATTATCCTCGACAGTCTCCATTTTTCCCTCTCGGAAATGGGTTGCCAGATCGTGAAAAGCCTTACTAATCAATTTAGTTCAAAATCAAATCATGAAAATTTGAAGCTGATTGATTCAGTTCAAAACCGAACAGTAAAACACCCTAACGAGGCGAAGCTAAGCTCACCGAGTATTGAATCACTGAGGTTATCATACACACCGCATGAACATGACCACGAATCCTATCATCGTCAACACAAATAGCCTCTCCACGCCCCAATCCACATGCGTGCAACGTACGTGCACGCCAACGCCCACCCGCGAAAACATAAATTCGCTCGCCTGCCAACATGATCGAATTCGATCCCTCGACCTCCTCGGGGCTCACTCTCGTCCACGACCCGTGCTCTTTAATCACCCAAACTTCGTCACCACTATTCGTCAAACAAAGGAATGATCCATTAAAAACCCCCAATTCCGTTTCGTCACCACTATTCGTGAGAGCTTTTCCTTAACTAAATCGAAGGAGTAAATCAACCGCACAAAGCGAGGGCCCGGTCGCCGCGACGGTTCTCATTGACTTTGGCGACCAGCCAATGGATTGCCCCGTTGACGGGCACCGGGGCTGTACGTGGATGGTTGGGGTCCAATTTATTGGGAAATTTGATCACTCTTCTCCAACGCTTGGATTTGAGCTCAAACACCGCGTAGTTATCGTGGTCGCAGAAGACGACAACCTTGTAATCATCGATGCTAGGGTTGTAGCAGATTCCTCCGAAACGGGGAGTGATACCTAGACAAAAATAGTGCAGAGAATATTATTATTGATATTCTTAATATCGTGTTGTGTGTAAACTATATACAGTGAAACGTAATCTTAACACGAAAATGTAGAGAATTTCAAAGTCCTGAGGAGAATATATATTTTTTGATTAATTCTCAATTAGTACGAACATATGGGAAAGATAAAGCTGGTTTGAGTCTATATACAATCTTATATACATACATGGTCATGGGAAGAAATTTAAAAGTTTATTTCAATCTTGTACGTGTTTAACGAGCAGTTGGTAATGTTCTAAAAATATGCTAGAAGCTAGTCGAGTAGAGAGAGTCTCTTGACATCATATTTAATCATCGATGCTAGGGTTGTAGTAGATTCCTCCGATACGAGGAGTGATACCTGGATAGAAATAGTGCAGAAAATATTATTATTGATATTCTTCGTATTGTGCTGTGTGTAAACTATACACGGTGAGACGTAATCCTAACATGAAAATGTAGAGAATTTCAAAGTGCCGAAGAAAAAAAACAACAATGTTATAAAAATTTCTGACTTTTTATAAAAGCCTGTGACTTTTTATAATGTTTCTCGAATAACTTTTTAATTTTTAATTCTAGTTTTTCTCCCTCTTTATTGAGATTTTTTTACTAGCTAGTTTATTATAGGGTTAAAATATTTATGATGTTTTGTAATGATTCCTGATTAAATTTTAATATGATACATATTTTTTGATT
Organism: Geranium rotundifolium; assembly: GCA_963920655.1. NCBI lineage: Eukaryota > Viridiplantae > Streptophyta > Magnoliopsida > Geraniales > Geraniaceae > Geranium > Geranium rotundifolium. Next base: position 1,380,415 of record OY987318.1, read on the forward strand.
AATTCTCAATTAGTACGAGCTGACGGGAAAGATAAAGCTGGTTTGTGTCTATATACAATATTATATACATACATAGTCGTGGGAAGAAATTAAAAAGGTTATTTCAATATTTTCCGGGTTTAGTGAGTAGTTGACAATGTTCTGAAAAATTCTAAGAGCTAGCCGAGCAGAGAGAGCCTTTTTGACGTCATATTTATATATTGTGTTGGATTGTTGAAATTATTAGGACCAAGTGCCAGTACCAGAAAACTTGTAATAATTAAAAGAAATCCTAATTTTCGGGTAACTAATAATCATATTATAGAAAATTGACTAATATATATATTCTTTTTTTGTCGGCAAATTGTATCAAAATTATAGACAAATTGACTGATATATATTCTATCGTACCTATGTCGGGAAGCACCCGGAGCTCGCGGGTGCTCGGATTCCACACCTCGAGGCCTAATCTCTTGGAGTGTATGCAAACGAGGCCCTCCCCCGAGCCGATGACCTTCACCCAGGATCCTCTCACCCGGGATTTCGATTTTTTCTTGGGGAAACTGAAATCTGAGATCGTCATAAGGGGTGTTGGATTGTCGTCGTTGTCGTCGCGGGGACGAGAAGCGATTATGAATGCATTGGGTTTGTATTTACATAGGAGAAGAAAATTATTGGATTGGTGGTGAAGCCTTCCGGTGAAGGCGTTATCGGAGATGAAAGCGAGGAAGGGTTTGGAGACGGACTTGAACCGGGTCAAGGACTTGACCGGAAGCATCGCCAATATGTCCTCGGCGACGTCTATGGGAATGAATTTGCTTGCAGGAGCCGCCATGACAGAGATGTGATGATTACTGTGGAAGATATATATGTGTAATAATTGGTCTAGGGTTTTTGAGTGGAAAATATAAATAAATATAGGGATATATAATTCCACGTACGTCATCCCTGGTGAATAAATTGGGTTTATCAAAGTCTCACTTACATCTTATAAATGCTAACCCTGAGGTCCTTAGGTTGACAACTCTCTTAATTTTTCTGAAAATTCTGTTAAATTTTTTTAGAAATGACGAAAACATTATGTGTCTGAAATATTTCTAAAAAATATTTTTTACGAAAAAAATAATAAAAGTGATTTTAATAATATATATATTTTAAAAAAATTTTGTGAAAAAAATATTAAAATTGAAAAACGGGTTTTAAACATTGTTTTTTATTTATAAAATTTATTTTTACGATTTAAAAAAATATTTTTTTACAATAAAATCAATTTATTATTATTTATTTTATAAAATATTATATTTTTAAAAAAGTATTAAACTATTTTTAAATTTTTTAAATACAAGAACTTTTTCGTCATTTCTAAAAGAAAATTAACAGAATTTCAGAAATATTAATAGAGTGGGGTTAAGTGAGATTTTTGTGAACTTTAAGGACTTCACAATTTAACATTTATAATTGGGGAATGTAAATGAGATTTGGAGAAATCTGGGGTCAGAAAGAGACTTAACAAATTGCTCAAACTTGATTAATTTATTTAATATTTGATTTGGGATAATTGGTGTTAATAAAACGAAACAAATAGTAACATAGCCAGGGTTTAGCTCAGTACTAAACTTTTAACACTACCGGGTAGCCTTGCGTGGTTGTTATCAACCCAAACCAATTTAAACAATAACCAAAATGAAAAGAACCCGAATTTATTAGGTTATGAACAAAAGGAAAACTGCGTTGGTTCGGTTTCGATTTATAATCGGTTCAGATACATGCTTCATTTAAGTCATCGAACTTTATTATTTGAACTTAAAATATTAGGTTAACCGAAAATAATTAGTAATTAAAACTGGCTTGAAATGTAAAAGAAATTCATGAAAATTGGTTCAAAGAAAACTAAACCAAATAAAAAAATCTATCCGTGTTTGATTCAAAACCGAATTGTGAACTGTCCTAATTTAAATAACGAGGTGAAACTAACCTAACCGAATACGAAATCACCGTGTTTATCAAACAAATTGCGCGGTCGCCAACCAGCATCGATCCCTTGACCTCCCTCGAATTCGCTCTCGCACTCGCCCACGATCCATGATCTTTCATCGTCCAAACTTGGTCGAGATTATACTTCACACAAAGGAATCCATTCAAAATCCCCAATTTTGTGTCGAAACCATACATAATCGAATCGGGCAGCAGCGCTCGTGTAAGGCTCTCCTTAACTAGATCGAACGAATAAATTACCGGCTTCCATCCGACCAGCCAATGGATTGCCCCGTTGACGGTCATCGGGGCTGTTTCGGGTAATTCATTGGTAAATTTCAATAGTCTCCAACGCTTGGATTTGAGCTCGAACACGGCGTAGTTACGGTGATCGGAGAAGACGATGACCTTGTAATCACCGATACTAGGATCGTAGCAGATTCCACCGAATCGAGGAGTGACACCTTGATAGAAATAGAGCAAACAATGTTACTTAGTGATATTTTTTTTGCTCAGCAAAAATTGTATTTATGAGCTAACAATAAAACCCAATTAGTCAGGATTAAAGTTAGAAATGTTACAATACAAGTAGCGAAAAATTTGAGAACATTGAAAGTACAAAAATTATAGAATTATATGTAGATTTTAAACTAAATCATTGGCTTGTGATAAAAATGAGACTGGTAGGTGAATGAGAGGTAGAAGTGCAAGCCTACACTACCGTCTCTGTCCAAAATTCCGACCAAGACATCCTAAATCTGGTGATACTAATATTGTGTGTGAGACATAATCTGAACAGGAAAATGCCAAGAAACGAAATGTAAATAAAAGTATTATAAAACTCTCTGACTTGTCCTAATAGTTAGTCACAAATTATTAACACTTACTTGATCAATTGATTAATCATTTAAATTTATTGGGTCAAGGGGACCTGAGTTGGAGTTACGCTACGAAATATACGGACATATCCTACTTTTATTTTCTTACAACTTTTGTTGTACCTCTCTTCCACCTGTTGGGTCTTTCTCAATGAGAATTAAGTGGCAATATTATTAAGTACTCATCGGGTGATGATTAGTGTGGAAGACAAAACATGCATTTAGTTTTTATATTTGGGTATAGATATTAATTTGATGTTTTGATTGGGATGTGATTGAATTGGAGTTGGATTCAAATTTAAATTCTACTAGAGTTCAATCTTTCAAAAACGGCTTTGGCCCCGAATTGTGTTTAGGCTATAATTTCCGGCGATTCACTATCTCTTCACTGATTTTTTATTTCAGAAAAAAATTAAAAAATTAGCAATTACCGGCCCCGGCCCCGGGCCCGGCTCCGGCTCCGGGGAGAACTAAAATAAACATAGATGAGGCCATCGAAACCAGTAGAAATAATTGGAGTGCCGGACTAGTTTACAGAGACAACAATGGTAATTTACTTCATGTATTCGGAAGGAAGTTTTCGGGGATTCTCTCCAGCCAGTAGAGATGGAGGCGGTAGCTTTTTGTGAAGCATTATGGTGTATCGCAGGTTGAGACTTCCCGACGTTATAATTGAATCAGATTGTCTCCGTATAGTTTAAATTATGAATAGGCGTGGAAGCTTGGGCGGCCGCCTTGGAGGTATTTTAGCTGATTGTAGATTACTTATGCGATTACTAATTCGGGTCTCAATTGTTCATGCCAAGAGATCTTGTAATATGGCGGCTCAAATGTTGGCCAAATTTGCTCTTTCGTTTCTAGTCTAGGATTCGGGGGTTGTCCCAACGGATCTAACTACAACGATTAGGCGCGATGCCAATTTGCTTAGTTAAAAAAGATGGGACTTTAAAAAAAAAACTAAATGAGAAAGTTAAAAAAACCGCAACTGCAGATCGTCATATAGTGGCAAACCAGAGACCGCCACTCAAGCTTTTTAATATTCGGCTTGTAGGGAATACAGTTGCGCTGCAGGGTTATATATGTATATGTATCAAATGTAACTCTATCAACTAAAATATGAATTGCAAGTTATGTAAACAAAATCACACGAATATGAAAATGGAATGAATAATCGATTTGGAGTCGAACAACAACATGTACGCAAGGGAAGATGCCTTCTTCGCCCGAACCACATCGGTCAAGACCCACGACGGATCAACGTCGACAACAGGCCTTAGAATGAGAGTATCATAGGTATTTATGAATAATATCATAATATATAGTCCAAAATTGTGTTACTAACTTAAAAATACTCATTATATATAGACAATCACTACCGATATGCTCTCTAATCTTAAGGAGTGAAATTGGGCTAAAAAAATAGTCTAAACCGGTTCAAAATGTAAGAAATTCATGATATTATATGATTAAAAATCACAACAAAAAATCAACCGGTTTAAAATAGAACTGAATTGTTCCGGTATATGTAATCATATCCAATTGTTGATACCTAATACACCATACCCAATAATGGGCAATTTGTCGAGTATTTATAGATTAGATTGAAGCCCAGCAAACTCGATTTGAGTGTCGCCGACTAGAATTTATCTACCCGACGACGCATTGGTGAATTGGTTGAATTAGTTTTGCACATACAATTATTTTGTTGAATTGTTGAACATTGCACTAATACGCATATTGAAAACTAATGATCATATATAGCTATTAATTTAATTTACTTGGGGAATAAAATCATCGATGCAGAGTATTTTGAGGACATTCGACGGTTGGCTGCAGCTCGTGTCGAGATATCCGACGGGGTGGCTCGAGGCCATAAAGTAGACCCGGCGATCCACCTAGCCAGCGAAACATTGCACCCACATGCCCGAATAATGTCTCTCCGAGGCTCCGCGAGTCAATCTAAACACGTCATTCAAAACGGAAGGTTCACCGGCTACCCTTAACCGGCGAGCTTCTCAACGGTCGTGATCATCCACTAGTGGTAAATGAGATGGTTCAAAAATCCAGACCATAATGTGTTGGGGCTTAAATGAACTTAAATACCTTGTAATTAAACTGTACATTTTAATCAAAGTCTCACGTGAAAAGTATTTGATTTGATTTTTTATTATTTATATTTGATTTGCTCTCCTCTCTCATTTGTGTGAGCCTGTTACAAGGTAAGGTCAAACCCACACGCGTGTTGTTGATATCATTCAGCCGGGCTCGGTTTTTGGAATTTGGTAAAACACCTGCATTGTGAGCAATCTAGAGTCTTGCCAAATAAAATTCTTATTATTTTTATTAGAAAATTTTACTCTTTTAACTGTTTTTGTCTCTTCCACTTGTTTTGAAGTTTTTAATTACCCAATCAAACAGTTTCCCTATGTTGTTCGGTCAAATGATATGACTAGTTAATTCCGAATTCATAGTTTTCCATCCATTCCTGAATTTTGGCTTCCTTGTTTCAGGTTTTTCTGGTGCGAGTGAAAGCACATCATAAGAACAATTGTATTAACCTTATACGATTGCCGCCACGGTTTCTAACAAAGAAATTGCTTTCAAGTCAGCCACCATGTCTCGGTGCAACTCCTATTCAATTTCGATCATCTACTCAAGATAATTTGTTGATATGGACATCGAGATTCTTACCTATTAATCCCACGCATGCAAGTGATACCATTCACATTATGCGTCAATCATTGATCTTTTTGTCCGAAGACAAAGATATATAGGTGTAAATAAAATAAACTTTCATGTGGTGATAATCATGTGAATTAATATTTCCTCGTGCTTACTAATACTAAAAGATAAGCACTAACCCGTTTCTTGGAATTTTTAGAAATATAAATCGACAAGTATATATATATATATCTTATATTTTAAAGTTTTAATAATTTAATTAAATAAATCATCAGTCCACCCTTTTATTTCCCCAAATTTAACCTAACACAAAACATCAATATTTAAGAAACCCTAATTTATCATCGTTGAGCCACAACAACAACAACAACAACAACATTTGAGATGGCTACATAATAAACCCACCGCGAATATGGGCGGCGCCACCAACACAACGACCGCAAAAATGGAAGAGATGATCTGCATGGAGCTACTCAGAGAAATGAGCCTCAAAAACAAAGGTATAAACAAAGACATTGCTATGTCCATATTTTCGAAACTGAGCATCAAAGATCTTGTGAGGTTCAAATGTGTCTCGAAGCATTGGGATCGCATAATCTCCGATCCCATCTTAGCAAAACTGTACATCAACCCCAAATCAACGGCCAACACGTTCCTAATTTTGGACCTACAAAATAGAGAAGCCAAAGTTTCTTGGGTCCGCCCCGGTTTCGACTCCGGCTCGAGGTACTTCTACAAGGCCGTGACCTCGAGTGACAAGATAGTTCCCTTGCCGGGCGAGATCGGGCCCAACGACAGGGTTTTGGGCTACGTTGATGGCTTGATATGCTTTTCCCGGGAGTCGGGGGATATTTTGTTGTGTAATCTGAGCACCCGCGAGCATCGGAGTTTGACGCTGCCTGGCGGGTGCCCGTCGAGACGGGCATTGTTGCCTAGTAAGGGATCCGGCGATGAGGGTATTTTGGGAATTTCTGATAAAAAAGAAGCAGGTGATCCGTGCTCGTCTGGACCCTCGTCTGGACGGTCCAAAAGAGCACGGAAGGGTAAGAGGTCGAACGGGAACAAGGATAATGGTAGATTAGAAATTGCTGATAAGAAAGAAGAAATGCCTTACGAGTGCCCGTCCAGACGGGCACGACCCAGTAAGAGGTCGGGCGCGAACGAGGATATTGGCAGATTAGAAATTGGTGATAAAAAGGAACGTTTGAGCGCGAACGAGGATACGGGTAGATTAGAAATTGCTGATAAAAAAGAAACGCCTGGCGAGCGGCCAGGCCTGTCTGGCCGACGCCGCAACTATTACCTGGGCGGGATAGGGTACGACAGGCGCGCGTGCGACTACAAGGTGGTGGTCATATCTTTCGAGGGCAACAAGTCAACAGAAAACAACAGGGTGATGGTTTTCCCCTTGAGGGAAAACTCCTGGAGGGAGGTCAGGGGAGATTTCCCCTACTCCCTAGGGTGCAATGACACCCACCGGGTCCCGGTCAACGGGTCAATCCACTGGCTGGTCTATGACCAGAACCGGGCCCGGGCCATTATCTCCTTCGATCTCTCCACAGAAGAGATCGGGGAGATCCCCTTCCCAGATCGGCCCGAGTACGTGGCCGACGCCACAGAGCCCCACTGCAGGGTCGACCTAGGAGCCCTCGAGGGGCGGCTCGCCCTCATCCTCCACAACCAATACGACAAGGGAAGGGAATTCTACATGTACGTGTGGGTGATGGAGGAGTACGGCGTCGTCGCTTCCTGGCGACAGGTCGGGTGGCGCACGGCTTTCCATAACGCCTACGACGACGAAATGCACCTTCACAGGCAGATCTCGTGCTGGGACGGCCCGATGTTCTTGACCAATAACGGCCAGGTTTGGGTTGGAGACGCCTTGGACCGGTCTCGGTGTCACTCCAGCTTGCGCAAGGAAGATGATCACAAGGATTTCATTGCAACTCCAATGGGCTTCCGTAACACCATGATTGAGTTCCAGGCCAGCCCCGTGTCTCCTCTCGGGACTGGCCATTGATCAAGATGAACACTGTCTCATATAAAATATAATTTTAAGTATTTTTTACGTTTAGTATAATAAATATTACGTATTGGACTTCTCTTTTATTGGAATTATGTTTTTAATTCACAGCATTTGTCTTGGAGCATGTGTTGTTTTATGTGACAGTAGATTGTGATGGATTTTGTTTAAGTACTTTTTTCATTTTTGATGTGTTGTATTGGACAGTTTTATTCTTTTGATTATCTATTGTTATGCTTTAATGTTGGCATATATCAATTTGACTCATCAAAATCTTGATTTTGAACTCCATGTGTTTAGATGCAGTTTTGTTGGGTTTCTTTTACAATAAGGTAATAGATTTTGCAGGTTGAGATGGGATTAATTGAAAACTAATCGGAATAATCGGGAATTTTAAAACCATTGATTGAAAATAAAAGGATCGTGAGGGGAATTAAGAATGATGATAGAGAGAGTCTTGTCAAATTTAATAATCTCATCTTCTATCCGTCATATTAACATATACCAAACTCCCGATGGGTTTAACACTTCTTGCCTTCCCTATAACAAATGAAAATTATAGCGTCCGATCGATAACAACAAAAATCACGAATAATTACATGTATGAGTTGTCCACGGTTCATTGTCTACACTTTTGTTTTCTTTAAATTACATCACCCTATTTACCCATAAAATCCTCTCAACTCTTCCAACGGGTTGAATTTTTTATCTCGCCACAAACAGTGTGATGATCAAGCGCTGATATTTCATATTTAAATATTTAATAATTTATAAAGATAATTATCAATAAAACAAATTACAAACTCACCTAACCGAGAGTGGACAATATATAAAAAAATATTACAATTTATCCAAGAATTACATTAGAACAAGACAACGTATAAACATTACGATCCATGAAGAAAAACAATAGATAACAAACTGAACCTGCAACTCCATGTAATATCAATCAAAATTTGTTACAACATTTTAATTAATTTCCAATTAATGAATTGATATAATTAATTCTACAGTGTCCAAATGTTTTTTCTGCTGTTTTTTCAGAACACTGCTCATCACGTACAGGTGCTTCTTATCTTACCCAGGGTCGGCTCAATCATTTTTAAGAGATAAAATAAAAGTGATTCAAAAAATAATTTTGGACCAATTTTAAAATAAGTCTTAAATATTAAAATTTTGGACATTTTTTATTATAGTTAAACCTTATTTTTATGTGGATCATAACATAAGCATTTGCTTTATCTACCGACCCCACCCCTCCACCCAAAGGTTGTTCACAGTTTGGTTTTAAAAATTATTGATTAAAAATGGAACCTAGTCGATTATAAGAATAAAAACTAAAATCAAATCATTGGAATTTGGTTCTGTTCAGTTTTAAATAAATTTTAGTTAGGCTCGATTTTATATGAACTGAATTTCATAAAATTCTCACATTTTAGCCGTTTTGACTTAATATTTGACTAGTCATTTTCCATTTGATTTTTTAAAACTGAATTTCATGAAATTCTAATGTTTTTTAGCTAGATTTGAATGATGATCTCACATATATTCTATTGGCCCAATATTTTTAGGTGAAATTAACCACGTGGGGTTATTGGTTCAGTTTTGACCTAATAAAACTAACCACGTGTTCAAAATTATTGGTTCAGTTTTTTTAAGAGTTTCGGTTTTATTCGTAACTGAATTGAACCAATTCAATTCTTTCTAGTTAGGTAGGTAGGTCGGACATTTTTTGGCAGCCCTACTCAACGTATTACTAAAATTGAATTGTAGGAGACGCAGAGAAGACACATTTCACCAACTTTTGGCACGATCCCATGGACAACCTCGTCGCCGACGCAACCCAAGTTTGCCGGGAAGACACAAACGTACGACTCAATCAGAAAGGTATAAACATAACATTGCAATGAAGATATCTTCAAAATCGTGTATCGAAGTTTTCTTGCTATTTAATTGTATTTGTATATACTATAATGAACTTCATTGAGTTTGAAATATGTTAGTATACTATTATCTATTAGTGATTTAATTTTTAATTGAGTCTGAAATTATTTAGTATACTACGATAAATCATTAATCAAAAAATTATAATTTTTAATTGAGTTTTAATTGTATTTATATATTACATTAAACTATTTAAATAGTTACAAATGTATTTTTTTAAAGAAAAAAATGAATTTTATTAATTAAATAGTAACTAACCCGGCACTAAACCGGACAACTGAATATACAGATGGTGGGACAGACCCATCACCATAATCCCAGCTACTGTTATTTAAAACAATATTGACCAATTCGTAAGTCATTTGATTACGAGCAAAATAAATAAAAACACCATCGCTGATAATCCCTCCAAAGTTGTTCATCTCGACCCGTTTAACATTATGTAGAGCCAAGACATCCACCTCATGCGAATGGAAAAACCGCGTGATCCCGCCGCATAACCCCGGAGTCCAATTGACTCGAACCAATTAGCATCATACCTAGCCACGACCTCCACCTCATGCAGATGGAGAAACCCCGTGATCTTGTTATTGACCGCCTTAAACCAGCTTCCTCGATCAACCCTAGTTAATTTATGAGCCACATAATTATACGAAGCCACGACCTCCACCTGTGGATGGAGAAATCTCGTGATCTTGTTGTATAACGCATTAACCAGATCTTCATGATGTTCTTGGAAACCAGTCAACTCAAACTTTCGTCGATCAACCATGCGATAAAAGTCACGAATCCTTAGTAGCCCAAGTCCTCCTAGCTCTTCGATCGGTTGGGCACCGGGTAAACATACTCAACCCGATCAGATTCCAACCGCCAAAACTTCCCTGCCCGACCATTGGTGACCCCCTCCCTGACTCATTTTCCCTCACATAAAATATCAAGATAATACCGATTCAGCAACAAAACAGAACGCAAGAAAACGAATGATATGATAATATTCAATTTTGAATTCATATTAGTTGTTACAAACAAGTTTTCACCTCAAAACAAATATGTTTACAAAATATGTTATGATTATCTTATAAGATAGTGAAAATTTTGAATTCTTGCTTGATTTATTTCTCAAGTTGATATCTCCATGTTATTGGAAAAAGAAATAACAGTTAAGAGACAGTCAATTTTTTGTTCAAGAACAAAAATGCTATCATAAATTGCATCAAAGATCATACGATATTGACATGTATATCAATTACTTTTATACAACTATGTTTATCATTAACTAGTTTTTTATTCCTCGATATCTTGAAATATGCGAGCCTTATTCAATGATTTATTTGAATTGTTCTTTATATTGTATTTGAGTATTAATGATATTTATTTATTGGGATCGGTACTTGAAGGAAACGGGGGGTCCATGGTGTCAATGGGTTGATCCGGTTGAACCCAATGAGCTGAGAGGATTTGAATTTCGCGATGGCTATATTGATCGCATGGTTGATCGAGGAAGCTGGTTTAAGTGGGTCTGCAGCAAGATCACGGGGTTTCTCCATCCGTATGAGTTGGAGGCCGTGGCTCTGCAAGATATTAACTGGTTTGAGTCGATTGGTCTCTGGGGTTATCAGGGATGCCTGTGTAAAGCATTCTGCAGCAAGATCACGGGATTTCTCCATCCGGATGAGTTGGAGGTCATGACTCTACATGATGTTAAACATGTTGAGCTTAACAGCTTTGGAGGAATCATTAGCGAACGGTGTTGCGCACTATACATTATCAGAACTTTTGTGCTTTATTTTGCTCGTAATCAAATGGCTCACGAATTGACCATGTTTATTTTAACTAACAGTAATTGGTATTTATGGTGAGGGGTCTGTCCCACCATCTGTAGCTTCAGCTGTTCGACTTGATGCCGGGTTAGTTGCTATTTAATTAACAAAATTCAATTATCCTTCAAAAAAACAATTTTAATAATTCAATAACATTTTACTATTAATAGCGCGCATTGCGCAGAGCGACAACCTAATATAATAGAAAACAAATTGAACCTAAAACTCCCATATAACATCAATCAAAATTTGCTACAAAATTTTAATTACTCTATGTGATCTACTAATTTTTTATTTCTCTATATTTTGAAATCCGCTTTATTTGAATTGTTCTTTACGTTGTTATTGGAGTATTATTGATATTCATTTGTTTTAATTTATTGTTTTTTTGCAATTTATTTCATTTAATTTATAATAGTTCACTTTTTAAAAACAAATTTGAGCATATCAAACAATTTTAATTATTCAATAATATTTTGCAAATAACACCGCGAATTACGTGGAGCTACAACCCAATATCCATCAAACTAAAAGTATTCAACTCGAGCGCCACGATTGTCTTATTTTCTCATACGCCATCGATGTTCATCCTTGAAATTTCAAATCCATACGAGTTCAAAATTCAAAAGAAAGTCGACAAAATGGAGTTGAAAAAGTGAAAAGAAAAGAGTAACGTGAAACTTTTGAAGACTTATAGCATTTTGTATCAATGGACGATAGCGCTTCTTTTTGAAGAGATTCCGTCTTTGATCCATGCTTGCGATCTCAGTTGCGAAATTCTCATTTTCTTTTGAGGATGAATGTTGTTCTTTTGTTTCACCATATGGAAGTTTAGTTTTGCCCAAGTCTGAAGATAGAGATCATAGATATGAATCGCTTACATTTTGTAAGCGATTCTTAAACGATGATTACATATGTACATGTATATTTTTGCAAGACTCGGTGCTCGATGCATGAGCTTGCAACTTGTAATATAATTTAGAGGAACACAACAGGTTCGAAACAACTATCCTTTGTCCAAATAGGTTGAGTTGGTGAGTGAGAGAGTCCTCTCCGGACATCACTTGATTCATGTTCCAAAACCAAGTGTCCTGTAAATCACAGCCACAGTACTATCACATACAAAACAACCATTCAATAAGCTTCTCTGTTTCTTTAGATTATAAAAGTATCATTCTATATCTGCACTTTTAGGACCAAATCTAACTCATATGTACAATGGAGACTCCTTGCATATACATTCCTATATCTACATAAATATTGCTACTGCATCTCTGAGAGAAAAAAAAGTCGCCTGAAACATTTCGTAATATATATAATTTTTTACTTTTTCTTTTCTGGATATGCATGTGCATTATTAAGCAAAATGGGAAGGCGGTCGCGAGGTTTCAGGCATTTATCAACGAATAAAGAGCAAAAGGTAAAAATATACCACTGAGCCACAGTTTCAGTGTCTTCAAAGTCAATGTTTCCAAAACGTAAAATTAAGTATTGAGTTGATTGTCCTTACCACTGAGCCACAGTACTGGCTTGCTTGTAGAGATGAAGAGCTGGTGCCATTGAGTTGAGGAACACACATTACATGGTTGACACCAGTGTGCTGAAGATCCGACCTTCACCGAGACCAAAAATTCCCGCCATTCTGAGAATGTGCAACATGATAATTCCTCTGTATTAGCATAAGTTGCATCTAATGAATAAAATATCTGCTTTGATGAGACCTTGGAAGGCTGCAGTTCATGAAAAGGATAAATACATGTCAGCGAACACAAAATCGAAATCCAATTTCCGTTTCAAAATGGCAGAGTTTTGCATAATGCAAGATCACTTAAAAACGAAAATTGAGAATAACACATGTACAAATGGCTATAAATATACACTTTTTGAAGGCATGTCACTACTATGATTTACCGATGCATGCTAAGCCCATCCCTCAATAACACTGTCACGATTGGGTTTCTTCATTAGGGAGGAGACCCGAACGACAGCGTTTTGGGAAAGTTATGCCAAGCTATATACTGCCTTGTTTTGGGCATCATTTTCTTCCTTATCTTCAACACAAGCGCAGATCGACAACACGATCTATGTATATATATGATCCATATGCATCACAACCAGATATTTAAATATAGTATTCATATTCCATAACACTCTTAGAGGGAAAGAGATGCATAAGTAAGCATGTAGCTCTTAAACAATATTCTTGCACGTCAGTTAAAATATGTCAACTGTTAGACATGGTTTATTTAAATATTCTTGCATGTCTCGTCTCCTCAACTTTTAGACATCACCGTCTAAATTATACATCTTTTAGACATATATCACCATCTAAATTATACATCTTTTAGACATATCACCATCTAAATTATACATCTTTTAGACACATCACCATCTAAATTATACATCGAGAGTGTTCATGTCAGAAAACCATGTTAGTCAGGAGATGATGTAGGTGAGTATCAGTTAGATATTGGAAACAAATTAACGGGAAGAAGAGACGTGTAAAACTACAAAACCCCTTTGCTTTTCAGAATTCATTATAGTTGATTGAAGATATAATTCTTTCCATTGTAGACAAGAGAAACAGATAGAGAGAAGACAAGACCAGACACTGCTAACATGAATTACATTATAAACTGAAATTATATTCTATGGGACAAGACAGGTAATTTATAGTACACATAGAAACTAATTACAAGGAACTAGTCGTTTTTTTATTTCAAACTACAGGCATTGCTAGCATGAAAATTGGAAGTTCCATCAGAAAAATTGATAAACAAACCTAATAAGAAGTTGAGGAGACAAGACATGAAAATGAAAGGACAAGATAGGACTTACTGGGCGATTCAGGCAGGAGACCCGGGATAAAATCTGCAAAACCTTCTGAAATCAAGCACCTCATGCAGCATGTGACCTGAGTTCTGGATGACAATCATGGAGTTTTGTTAAAAACTCATTGCATGACATGCTTGCTCCTTTAGAGTTTCCTTCAGAAAAATTCGGTAGAAGCTTCACCAAATTACCATCTTCTGTGTCATGGCAAAGGCATATCAAGATAGTAGAAGTTATTTCCGCGTCAAGAATAACTCCCTTATCTGCCATTTGACGAAGCAAGTTACTGATTTCCACCGTTTCACCCCTCGAACTATAGCATTTCAGCAAGGAATCGTACACAGTCACATCAGGTGTATAACCACTAGAGATCATACCGTCGTAGACACTTTTCGCCTCCTCTAATAGTCCGAGTTTAGACAATCTATTTATTAACGTGGAGAAGGTCGTAGCATCCGGAGCCCACCCCATTTCAAGCATGTCTGTGAGTAATTCTTTGGCAGACCGAAGATCCCCCGCTTTAAGGGTTCCATCGAGCAGCGTGTTAAAAGTAACTACATCCAGTTCACAATTTTCTTTCTTCATTTCTCGAAACAATTGTCGTGCCTGTTCTACACTATGTTCTTTGCACAAGGCTGCCATCAATGTGTTGTAATCGATTGTGTTAGGACAAAGCCCACAAGCTTTCATTTTACTGAACAATCCTTTAGCTATACTAATCATTCCCATTTTGCAGAATCCATTGATCATAAAAGTATATGTGAAGGAGTCGGGAATCAACCCCGAGTTCAGTACATGTTTCCAGATATCCATGGCCTTGTTAATATTTCCTTCCTTCAGATGCCCCCGAATCAGATGATTATACGTCAACAAATTACCAGATATCTTATCAGGCATATCGCTAAGCACCTCTACAGCCTCGTCTACGCGTCGTTCATTGCACAAACCTATTATCAGCGTGTTAAATGTCATAATATCTGGCTCAACAGAATATTGTTCCCTCATTTCATTGACTAGCTTTATTGCCTCATCAACCTCCCCATTATCACATAACCGATGCAACAGAATATTATATGTAACTACGTTGGGCTTATGACCCTTTTCGACCATCAGTTTCAGAATTTTGTGAGCATCTCCCTCCAAGCCAGCCTTCAACATTCCATCAATCAGAATATTGTATGTTACAATATTAGGCTCCTCCCCTTTCTCTAGCATCAACTTCAGCACATTCAAAGCTATCGGGATCTTCCCGTCTTTGCAAAGCCCGTTGATCAAACTAGTATAAGTAACAACATCCGGGCGAACCCCGCGCTTAGGCATAGCATCCAACATATCAGCGGCTTCATTCCATTTCCCCGACTTACACAGCCCATTCATCAAACAAGTAAACGTAATCACAGTGGGGGCGATTCCTTTTCCCAGCATCTCGTCAAAGAGAGCCATCCCTCTATCGACACTACCCTTATTACAAAACCCGCTTATAAGGGTACTGTACACAACAACATCTCCATCCAAACCCTTCTTCTTCACCTCCTCCAACAGCCCCACAGCTTCTTCCACCCTCCCGGCCTTACACAAACCATCCATCAAAATAGCGTATGTGACCATGCTCGGTTCGCAATTAACCTCCTCCATCTCGGCTAGCAAACCAACCGCATCTCCCAATTTCTTTGCCTTGCAGAGTCCATTCAATATGGTATTATAGCTCACAACATCCCTAACCACATTATTTATCCCCATTTCACGAAACAACTCCACGGCCCTATCAACCTCGCCATTTCGACACAAACCCTTCAACATAATGTTCATGAAATAGACATTGACACTAAAACCCCTCTTCAAAACCATCCCCACAACCCCAAAAGCTAGATTGTGATTATGGGTATGCACAAAACACTCAATCAAACCACTCAATGACAAAAAACTCGGCAAAATCCCAACACGAGCCATCGATGAATAAACCGAAAACGCAAGTTCGTAATTTTTAGACTTTACCAGAGACCCAATAAGGGAATTACAAGCTGGTTCTGAGGGCAAGGAGCTGGAGCTGACCTCTCGGTGGAAGAGCGCGACAGCCTCGGCGAATTGGGGATTTGGGTTTTCGCAGAGACGCCTCAATTGGGTTTCTGTGTCGGAGAGAGCTCCGATTGATGAGAAGAGCCTGGAGAAGAAGCGATGGTTGTGTGATCGAAGATAGTTGCGAGAAGGCGCGTTGAGAAGTGATAAAGAGCTCATTTTGATCGGCAAATTGAAATTTTGAAACAAAACGATGAGAAATCGTTAGTGTATGTGGAAGGAGGAGGCACAGTAACAGTAGAGGATCATCTACTTCAAGTTGGAGCATAGAGAAGAAGAAGAAGAAAGGTTTAGACTTTGGAGGGTTTAAAGGATTTTCTTTTCAATAATTGGAAAAAAAGACTAAAGTAGAGTTAAGGGTAAAATCGTAAAACGATGCACTATTCTAGTTGAACTTGGTTCAATTCGATCCGATTTTATATAAACTGAATTTCATGAAATTTTTATATTTTAAGCCGTTTCAACTTGTCTTCTTTGAACTACATTTTCATGAAATAAACTCGCATTTTTATTTGATGTTGACTCAATCGTTTTAGGTCTAATTAATAAATATTAACGACCTAAACTTAACTACGTGTTCAATTCAATTGGTATTCAGTTTAGGTTGACTTTAATCTATTAGTTTTAATTTCAAAACCCAAAACAAAATAATAGAGTTTCGGTCCCATGCTAGCAAAACTATACATCAATCTCAAAGCAACCACCAATATGCTCCTCTTTTTGGACCTAAAATGCAGAAAATCCAGAGTTTCTTGGCTCCCTAATGATGACGGTCACAGCCTTTATAGGGCCGTGACCCCAAAAGGTAGGGAAGTGCCTTTACCGGCCTCGATAGGTCCCACCACTAGGGTTTTGGGTTATGTTGATGGTTTGATCTGCATGTTCGGGGAGTCCCGAGAGATTCTCTTGTATAATTCGAGCACCCGCGAGTATTCGGTGTTGGCCCTACTCGACGGGTGCTCAGACAAACGAGCACTACCTAGTAAGAGGTCTACTATGGATGAGGATATGGGTAGATTAGAATTGTTGAGGAAGAAGAGATGCGTGGTGGGCCCTTGTCCAGACGAGCGAAACAGCTGTTTGGTGGGCCCCCTATCCAGACAAATACGGCGTAGTAAGAGGTCTGGTGTTGGATGGGATACGGGTGGATCAGGAATTATCGATATAGAAGAGTATGAAACTTGTTGTAAACTAGCACGGCCTAGTAAGAGGTCTGGTATGGATGAGGATAAGGGAAGATTAGGAATTGCTGATACAGAAGAATATGAAACCTTCTCTAACCGAGCACGACCAAATAACAAATCTGGTGCGCATGAGGATATAGATGAATTAGAAATTGTTGATAAAAAAGGATATGCTTGGCGATGCGTCTGGCGTCTCAAGTCGGCGTCAAGAAATTTATTTAGGACGAATTGGGTATGATCAGAAAACTTGTGACTACAAAATTGTGGTCATATTCTTTGAGAGCAATAAGTCAACAAAAAACAACAAAGTAATGGTTTTCCCACTTAGGGAAAACTCCTGGAGGGAGGTAAAGGGAGACTTCCCCTACTTCCCTAGGAGTAATGACACCCACAAAATCCACGTGAACGGGGCTATCCAATGGTTTATTAGGGACCAGAACAACAAGCAGGTCATTGTCTTCTTCGACCTCTCCACCAAAGAGGTGAGGGAGATTCATGTCCCCGACCACGGGGACTATGTAGAGGTTGCAGCATATCCCCATAGTAGGGCTGATCTAGGGGGCTCTGGAGGGACGGCTCGTGGTAATCCTGCACAACCAGTTCGACATGATAAGGAGTTTCTACATTCACGTCTGGTTGGTGGAGGATTATGGCGTCAGGGCTTCTTGGAGACAAGTTAAACTACGCGAGACGTACCATCTGCAGTCAGGCGACAAGGTGATACTGGAAAGGCCAATCTCGTGCTGGAATGGACCGATATTTTTGCGCAAGAATGGTGAAGTTTGGGTTGGAGATGCTCGGGGAATATGGTGCCACTCACGCTTACTTAAGGAACCTGATCATAAGGGTTGCATTGCGACTCCAATGGGCTTCCGAAACACTATGCTTGCATTCCAGGCTAGTTCGACTTTTCCTTTCGGACATGAGATAGTATTCGTCTTGACCAATTAGAACAAGAGATAATGACACTTTGTTACACCTAACTATAGCGAAATGACACTTTCATACTTTAACTATTTTAGTCTCTTTTTTAGTACATTGACAATTTTTTTTGTGACAACCTATTTCTAAAATGCCTAAAATACCTAAACTACCCTTGGTTTAAGAAATCAAAAATTGAATTAATTCAATTATTTTTATCTTTTGTTCGATTTGGTTTATATTTAAGATGCAATTACAATTATGCTCTCAAATCTAAAATTAAATTTGAACTATTTCAAATTCGGTTTGATAAATCAAATTGGATCAATTTTATCATAATTTCTTAAACCATGGGTATTTTAATCATTATAGCGTAGGTTGTCACAAAAAAAATGTCAAGGTACCAAAACAGAAAAAAATTAGTTATGATATGAAAGTGTCATTTTGCTATAGTTAGGTGTAACAAAGTGTCATTATCTCTTGTTCTAATTGGTCAAGACGAATACTATCTCATGTCAGATTCAGTGTCGTTTTATGTTATAGTGGATTGTGATGAATCTTTGTTTACTATTTCGTTCTTAATGTGTTCTATAGGAAAGTTTTATTTCTTTCGATTATGCATTGTTTTGGCTTCTGGAGATATAGATTTGGGATTCATCAAAATCTTGATTCTGAATATATCAAGTGATAAGATGCAATTTTGATGTATCAAAATAGTTCATGTTAGATTTTTTGATAGTTGATTGTGATGGATTTTGTTGAAGTAATTAGCATTTTCATTTTTGATGTGTTGTATTGGGAAAACCTTAATTTCGTTTTATCGATTGTTATCAAAATATTGATTCTGATCTTCCAATTTAGTGCTTATTAGATGCAATTTGGTTGCTTTGTTTTTGCAATAAGGTAATATATTTTGCGGGTCAGAGATGAAAATAATTAAGCTGAAAAATTTAAGATCTTTGAGGATAGAATTGAATCTCTTTCTCTCAATGGCAAAAATTGATATAAGAAAGAGAACTAGAAATGACAACATGTGAAGTTCATGTTCATTTAATGATCTCATCCTCTATCGGTCGGATTGATGTCGAAACTCCTAGCGGTTTGAAACATTTTGTCATCCCTATGAAAAATAATTGATTCGCTCGTGCAATATAACAAGTGAAAATGATGGCAACCGAACAAAAAATCATGAATAATCATTCTATCCTTATTTTGATTTCATATTTAAACATTTACAAAATTTTAATTGCTCCTCACTGTTTCTTTTCTTGAGTATATATGTCACTTTTCCAATTAATGGAATGATCTAATTAATTCTATTTTATCATTATCCAAATGTTTTATCGATCGACTAGCAATTAGCGATTTTTCAAAATCCTGCTCATGACAGATGCTTCGTTAGGGTTGTAAACGAGTCGAGTTTTTAACGAGCGCCGCTCAAGCTCGGCTCGTTGAATATTCGGCTCGAGCTCGTTATGATCGAGCTCGAGCCGAATTCAAACTCAAGATTGGGCTCGTTTAATAAATGAGCCGAGCTTAACCTTTAAAGCCTCAATAGGTTCGCGAGTCGCTTCGTTTAATATATAATGAATTATATTTTTGTATTAATGTATTTATAAAATACTTATTATAACAGAATTATACAAGCCGAATCAAGATGAATAAATCACAAGTTGCCTTATTTATAATTTAATGAAGTATTTATTATTTATTTAATTTTAATTAATATTTGTATTTAAATTTAAGCGAATCGAGTCGAGCCGAGCTCGTCTATTTTATTTCGAGCCGAGCTCGAGCTTAGTTGTATAAGCTCGTTCGAGCCCGAGCCGAGCTTGAGCCGAACACTTTTTCCACGAGCCAAGCCGAGTCCTGCCAGAATGAGGTTCAGCTCGGCTCGTTTCCACCCCTATGCTTCGCATCCCACCCCTCAATCCTAAAAGGCTCGTCACTGTTCAGATTTTGAAACTAATTGATTCAAAACTAAACAGGATTTGGACCAGTTACAGAATAAAAACTAAAATCAAACAGTTAGAATTTTGATTCGGTTCGGTTTTGAATTGATTGGTTTTAAGTTTGGTTCAGGTCAACTTTTTATAAACTGAGTTCCATAAAATTATTACATTTTAAACTGGTTTGACTTATTACTATAAAATTTACATTTTAGGCTGGTTTAGGGTTTGGCTCGGCCATTTTCTGTCCGAATTTTTAAATGAATTTCATTAAATTCTCACATTATTTTTTAGCCGGATTTGAATAATTATATGACATATATTTTGTGGATAGTTTTATTAGGTCATCAATCACCTAATAAAACTAACCACGTATTCAAATCTATCGGTATTAATTCAATTTGTCTCATTTTTTCATCAGTTCTAATTTTATAAACCGAGTCAATAGAGTTTCATTTTTTTCATAACCGAACTGAGCCAATTCAAATTTTTTTGGTTTGGTAGGTTCGGTCAATTTTTGCCCAGCCCTAATCAAAGAATTACTAAAATTTCCCCTAGTTCATGACCCATTAGGGTTTAGGGTTACGTGAAATTGAAGTAGGAGGCGCAGAGAAGACACATTTCACCAACTCCTGGAAAGATCCTATGGACAACCTCGCCGCCGACGCAACCCAAGTTCGCCGGGAAGACACAAACGTACGACTCAATCAAAAAGGTATAACCAAAGATGTTGCTATGAAGATATTTTCAAAATTGTGTATCAAAGATTTGGTGAGGTTCAAATGTGTGTCTAAGTATTGGGATCGCATCATCTCCGATCCCATCTTAGCCAAACTATACATCAATCACAAAGCAACGGTCAATATGTCACTCTTTTTGGACCTAGAAAACAAAAAAGTCAGAGTTTATTATTGGCTCTCTACTGGTGACGGTTCCCTCGGTGGGACCGTGACCCAAAAAGGTAGGGAAGCGCCTTTACCGGCCCAGATAGGTCCCACCACTAGGGTTTTGGGCTATGTTGATGGTTTGGTACTCATGTCCGGACAGCCCGGGGAGATTCTCTTGTATAATCCGAGCACCCGCGAGGGTTTTGGGCTATGTTGATGGTTTGGTACTCATGACCGGACAGCCCGGGGAGATTCTCTTGTATAATCCGAGCACCCGCGAGTGTCGAGTGTTGACACTGCCCGACGGGTGCTCGGGCATACGAGCACTGCCTAGTAAGAAATCGGGTGTGGATGAGGATGTGGGTAGACTAGAAATTGCTGATAGAACAGAGCTCTCGTCTGGACGAGCAAAACATGTGTCTGGTGGGCCCTCGTACAGACGAGCACGGCATAGTAAGAGGTCTGGTGCTGGTGAGGATACGGGTAGATCGGAAATTATGGATATAAAAGAGTATGAAACTTGCTCTAAACTAGCACGGCCTAGTAAGATGTCCGGTGTGGACGAGGGTAAGGGTAGATTAGGAATTGTTGATACGGAAGAGTATGAAACTTGCTCTAAACGAGTACAACCTAGTCAGAAGTTTGGTGTGGATGAAGATATGGATGGATTAGAAATTGATGATAAGAATGAAATGTTTGGCAATGTGTCGGGCGCCTCAGGCCGGCGCCCAAAGTTCTATTTGGGAGGAATTGGGTATGATTGGAAAACTTGTGACTACAAGGTGGTGGTCATATTCTTTGAGAGCTACAAGTCAAGAGAAAACAACAAGGAGATGGTTTTCCCACTGAGGGAAAACTCCTGAAGGATAGTAAGGGGAGACTTCCCTTACTTTCCCGGGTGCAACGACACCCACAGAGTCCCCGTGAACGGGGCAATCCATTGGTTTGTTAGGGACCATAACCACATGCAGGTCATTGTCTCCTTCGACCTCTCCACCGAAGAGGTCAAGGAGATTCATGTCCCCGATCACAGGGACTATGCAGAGGTCATAACAAATCCCCATTGTAGAGCTGATCTGGGGGCCCTGGAAGGGCGGCTTATTGTGATCTTGCACAACCATTACGATAGGAGAGGGAATTTCTACATTCACGTATGGTTGATGGAGGAGTACGGCGTTAGGGCTTCCTGGAGACAGGTTCAACTGCATGAGGCGTTCGACCGGCGGTCGAGAAACAAGTTGATATTGCAAAATCCAATCTCGTGCTGGAACAGACCGATGTTTTTGTGCAAGAATGATGAAGTTTGGGTTGAAGATGCCCGGGGAATGTGGTGCCACTCACGCTTAGTCAAGAAACCTGATCATATGGATTTCATCGCGAGTCCAATGGGCTTTCGAAACACATTGCTCGCATTCCAGGACAGTCCTGCTTCTCCTTTCGGAGGATTGTCCTAATTGGTCAAGACGAACACTATCTTTAATAAGATCCAGGGTTGTTTTACGTTATAGTGATTGTGGTGGATATTTGTTTAGTATTTTGTTTTTAATGTGCTCTTTTGGAATGTTTTATTTCTTTCGATTATTCATCGCTTTGCTTTGTGGACATACAGATTTGGGACTAATCAAAATCTTCATTCTGACTCTCTCAAGTGATGAGATGCAATTTTGAGATATTTTTTATGCTATGAGGCAATGCCTAATTAAGCAGGTTTGGAACCGATTAATTCATAATCAAACTAGATTTAGGATAAAAATAAAATTTAGCTCGTCTTGTGCCCGTTGGATTAGGATATCAAATTCATGTCGGGCTTGTCGTCTTAATAGTAGAGAATGTAAAGACTTGTATTTGACACATTGTAAAAGAAAATTGACAAATAATTACACATTGTAACAAAATACCTTTACTTGTCGTGACAGGAGCTTACTTTTTTGAATTAAAAATAAATAAAATGTTTGAGTAGATTCTCGTGTAACTACACTTTTTTTTAAAGAAGAAGCGAATTTTTTTAATTAAATAACAACTAACCCGTCATCAAGTCGGACAGGTGAAACTACAGATGGTGGGACAGACCCCTCATCATAATCACATCTACTGTTAGTTAAAACAAATATAGTCAATTCGTGAGCCGTTTGATTACGAGCAAAACAAAGCACATTAGTTCTGATAATGGATAGTACACAACACCATTTGTTAATGATTCTTCCAAAGTTGTTCAGGTTGACCTGTTTAGCATCATGTAGAGCCATGACCTCTAGCTCATACGGATGGAGAAAACTCTGTGATCTTGCTACGGAATGCTTTACACATGTATCTCTGATAGCCTCAGAGACCAATCGACTCAAACTAGTTAGCATCATGCAGAGTCACGGCCTATAACTCATACGGATGGAGAAACTCATGATCTTGCTGCAGACCTACTTAAACCAGCCTCTTCGATTAACCATGTGATCAATATGGTCATCGCAAAATTCAAATCCTTCCAGTATCGATCCCAATAAGACATGAATTGAATATTGAGCAAGCCGAGCACCCCTAGTTCGGTATGCTTGCATAAGTCTACCCACCGACGCCAGATAACTCTGTTCCCTCCCAGTACCGGCCTACCAACCAAACAAAAGCAAACCCCCCCCCCCCTCCCAGCCCTCCATGCTCCGCCGTCGCAACCCAGCCGCGACCCATCTGTAACTCCAGCCTCACCCATCTCAGCCCATCCCCAACCCAACCGCTGCACCGTGTAACTACACTTTTTAGTTATACTATTATAATTATAAAATCATAACTTTTGTCGTAAGAATTTCAAAACATGAATTTTGATGATTAATGTAGGGAGATAATCAAGTGAGAACTCACTCTTTACATGAGAAAATAATAATTAATTTTGACCACAAGACGAAAATTTGGTTGCCTTAGATTTATTATGACTCATTAATGGAAATTGGACGTAATTATTTCTAACTTAATATTTATTTTTGTCTTTTAACACAAATATGAGGGTATTTTCGTATTTTTATATTATTACACCATTTAATTATTTTCTTGTATAAATTTCAATATCTATAATTTACTTATTTATGACTTAATTTACTTCTTATTTTCTTTTTTACGATTTCATCATTTTATCATTGAAATTACAAGATTTATGCATTAGTTTTACTATTTCATGATATATTTATTTCAATTTTCAACTTCGTGATTTTTTTATAACTCAACTTCATTATTTTATTTGTATGATTACATTATTTCCTCAAACTTTTTAGTATTTCACTCTATTTCAATTTCATGTTTTAGGCATACAATTAATTTTTTATATACTATTTCACTAATTTTAATTTCATATTTTCAATTGTACGATTTCATGATCCGCAAAAAAATTCACTCACTCTATTTCAATTTCATGGTTTTGATTTGATTTCATCCCAGTATGAGTTCTGTTATACTGAATTTAAATATAACTGAAATATTTTTATTTGTTATTTTTATATAGCATACATATTTATTAATTAAGTATATGAATTTATTTAACATAAATAGAAAAGAATAGGAAAATATATTTTCGTCTAAATCATGATAGTCATGTCTGACCGACTGACGTCTAGCAATTTCTGTAACACTGTTCACATGATCACATTGCACCCCTCAACAAATGACCCTAATTGTCTCTAACCAATTATACATTCACATGATCGCATCATCTCCGATCCCATATCAGCAAAATATTCATCAATCCCAAAACAACGGTCCATATGTTACTCTTTTTGGACCTAAAACACAGAAAAGCCATAGTTACTATGCTCCTTCCCGGTCCCTGGTGCGGCGGCCTCTATAACTCCGTGACCTTTAAAGGTAGGGAAGTGCCCTTACCGGTCCAGATAGGTCCCACCGCTAAGGTTTTGGGCTATGTTGATGGTTTGGTTTGCATGTCCGGAGAACCCGGGGAGATTTTGTTGTATAATCCGAGCATCCGGGAGTGTCGGGTGTTGGCATTGCCCGAAGGGTGCTCTGACAGACGAGCACTGCCTAGTAAGAGGTCTAGCGCGGATGAGGATATAGGTAGATTATAAATTATTGATAAAAAAGAGCGAGACAACTGTCTGGTGGGCCCTCGTCCAGACGAGCACGGCGTAGTAAGAGTTCTGGTGAGGATACGGGTGGATCGGGAATTATTGATGTACAAGAGTATGAAACTTGTTCTAAACGAGAACGACCTATTAAAAGGTCTGGTGGAGATGAGGATACGGGTAGATTAGGTATTGCTGATACAGAAGAGTATGAAACTTGCTTGAGACGAGCACGACCTAGTAAGAGGTCTAGTGTGGAAGAGAATATTGATAGATTGCAAATCATTGATAAAAAAGAAATGTTTGGTGATACGTCGGGCGCCTCAGGTCAGTGCCAGAAAATTTATTTGGGACGAATCGGGTATGATCGGAAAACTTGTGACTATGATTACATTCGAAACTATGATTGGGCATTCGAAACACTATGATTGCATTTCAGGTCAATCTTGCTTTTCTTTTCGGAGGACTGTCCTAGTTGGTCAAGACGAACACTATTTTCTATGAGATATGTAACAAGCGTTGAGTCATTCGCATAGGATAGTGTGTTATTTTTTGTGATGGATTTTTTTTAGAGTATTTTGTTTTTAATGTGCTCTATTGGAATGTTTTCTTTCTTTAGATTATCCATTGTTTTGCTTTATGGACACACAGATTTGAGACTCGTCAAAATCTTGATTTAGAACCTCTCTCAAGTGATGAGATGGTATTTTGATATGTTGTTTTTGCTACAAAGTAATGTCTTCTTAGGTTCAGGACAGATTAATTATAGACTAATCAAATCAAATTGAGGATAAAAATTCGTGAATCGACCCACATGGAAATTATGGCATCAGAACAATAACATTACATATAGAATCTACCCTTATATAAAGAAAATTTACAAATATAATTACACATGAACTGTCATTACACATAGGAACTACGGCCATTACCTTCTCCTCTTGTCCCGCTTTGCTTTTAGATTCTTCCTGATCTGGATCCCCAGTTTATAGAAGTGCAGATCGTGAGACAAGTTGCCTTGAACATATAAAAATATTCAAAGAACGACTTTACAATGAGCAGTGCGAGAACCGCACATGAATTGACTCACACTATGAACTGCATAAGCAATGCATGAGAGAGTTATAGTATGGTAAACCAAATTGCCAACGAGTTGGCAATAAAGAGTGGGATCTGAAAGTGACTCTCCATCTGAGGACACAAGTTTGACATTACCTCAATAGGAAAGGAGGCAATTTTAGAATCTGTTAAGTCTACTCGGGAGATAAGGTAAGCTAAATATTTGACCGGCAACATGTGTCCTAGTGAATCTATTCACGTAAGAATAAGAACCGAATCAAAATCAATAGAGGTGGGTACTTTTTACCCAAAACCAAAACTGAACCGGAATCTAAACCGAATTCGAACCAAAAAATCGAGAATCGTGGATATCGGATCAAATTTGGGTCTGAAAATTGAAAATTGAATCAATTCGGTTCGCTTCCGATTCTGAGAGTGCATAACCACTAAATAACCGGTTCAAAACCGAACCAATTTTGGGAGTTTTGATTAGTATTTTTGTATTTCAATTTTATATTTTTGCCTAAAAAAGGATAATTGTGTATAGTTTTGACCATAAATTGAATAATGTATGAATATCACATTAATTGAGTCTAATTGGAAAATTTTATACGACTATACCAGAGAACCGGACCCTTAATTTCACAATTAATCATTCAATTGGGTATAAATGGGCAGAATCGGGAACCGAACCGAAGAACCGTGCCCAGAACTGGACCGATACCCACTTATTGAGTCCGGATTTGGGTCTCCAAAATGGAGAACTGATTGATGCGGTATGGTCTGATTCTGGCCAATTCGGTCCTGTTCCAGTACCGTGCCCGGACTTAAAAATCAATATTTCTCTAAAAAATTAGAACTAAAAATGAACCATTATCCATTTTTCTCACTCTATCGATTTCAGCTTCACGACCGGTTCGATTTCAGTTTCAGGACTGGTTCTGGGTCCAAAATACCCACCGGCCCCCTCGACCCGCCTCAATAAATTACCCTAATTAATTGCCCCCTAATTCACAACCAATTAGGGTTACGTAAATTTAAAGTAAGAGGCAGAAAATTTCATCAACGCACCTCCTTCTCTTGTCACGATCCCATGGACGACCTCGACGCAACCCAAGTTCGCCGGGAAGACACAAACGTACGACTCAATCAAAAGGGTATAAACAAAGACGTTGCTATGAAGATATTTTCAAAATTGTGTATCAAAGACTTGGTGAGGTTCAAATGCGTGTCAAAGTATTGGGATCGCATAATCTCTGATCCCATATTAACAAAACTACACATCAATCCCAAAGCAACGGTCAATACATTCCTGCTTTTGGACCTAGAAAACGGAGAAGCCAATGTTTCTTGGCTCCCTAACGATGACGGTTATTACGGTTACGGCCTCTACAAGGCCTATACCCAAGAAGGTAGGGAAGTGCCCTTACCGGACGAGATCGGACCCACCGCTAGGGTTTTGGGCTATGTTGATGGTTTGATATGCTTGTCCGGGGAGCCCGGGGAGATTCTCTTGTATAATCCGAGCACCCGCGAGTGTCGGGTGTTGACACTGCCCGACAGACTAGCACTGCCTAGTAAGAGGTCTGGTGTGGACGAAGACATGGGTAGATTAGAAATTGCGGATACAAAAGAGCGCTCGTCTAGAAGCGCGCGAAATAGTAAGAGGTCTGGCTCTCGTGGGGATACGAGTAGATCAGGAATTATTGATACAGAAGAGTATGAAACTTGCTCTAAACTAGCGCGGCCGAGTAAGATGTCTGATGTGAATGAGGATAAGGGTAGATTAGAAATTGTTGATGAGAAGAAAATGTTTGGCGATGTGTCGGGCGCCTCAGGCCGGCGCCCAAGGTTCTATTTGGGAGGAATTGGGTATGATTGGAAAACTTGTGACTACAAGGTGGTGGTCGTATTCTTTGAGAGCTACAAGCCAACGGAAAACAATAAGGTGATGGTTTTCCCACTGAGGGAAAACTCCAGGAGGGAGGTGAGGGGAGACTTCCCCTACCTCCCTGTGCGTAATGACACCCACAGAATCCCCGTCAATGGGGCGATCCACTGGTTTGTCAGGGATCAAAACCAAGCGCGGGTCATTGTCTCCTTTGACCTCTCCACCGAAGAGGTCAGGGAGATTCCTGTCCCCGATCACATGGACTACGCAGAGGTCGAGGGGAATCCCCATTGTAGGGCCGATTTGGGGGCCCTCGAGGGGCGGCTCGCGGTGATCCTACACAACCAGTATGACGAGAGAAGGAGTTTCTACGTTCACGTATGGTTGATGGGGGAGTACGGAGTCAGGGGTTCTTGGAGAAAGGTAAAATTGCACGAGACGTTCTCTCGGTGGGTCGACAAGTTGAAACTGGAAAAGCCAATCTCATGCTGGTACGCACCGATGTTTCTGTGCAAGAATGGTAAAGTTTGGGTTGGAGACCCCGTGGGAATGTATAGCCACTTACGCTTGTCCGAGGAACATGATCATAAGGATTGCATTGCCACTCCAATGGGCTTCCTAAACACCATGCTTGCATTCCAAGCCAGTCTTGCTTCTCCTTTCGGAGAACTGTCTTAGCTGGTCAAGACGAACACTATCTTTGATAAAAACTATACTTTGAGACACTTGTACATGAGTATGTGTGATTTTTTGTTGAGTGTTTTGTTTTTTAATGTGTTCTACAAAGTTGTCTCTGGACTTCCAAGTGCTTACATGCAATTTGGTAGCTTTGGTTTGCAATAAGGTAACATATTTTGTGGTTTCGAGATGAGAATAATCAGAGACTAATCGAGCTAATTGGAAATTTTAAGAACTTTGACTGAGAATAAAAAATTGCAAAAGCAAAATTGGATATGGGGGAGAGAATTAAGGATGGCAATTGAGAGAGTTTATGTCGAATTTAGTAATTTCATACCCTATATATCAGATTGGCACCCTATTATCGTTCTTTTTATCAGCAATAATAAAAATAGTTATTACCATTATTTGCTTCACCAACTAGTTAAGCACTTGAACTTGCCTCTAAAAAATTTAGGTTGAGTAATAAATCTTACACAACTTACAAAAAAATTACAATTCACCAAACCTTGGCTAATTGGCAAATAACTGGACCAAACTGGAGTCATTGGTTCCCAATTCTCGAAACCATAAACTGAACCATTATGTAAAGGGCTGATTTCTTTCTTAATATTATTTTCCGTTTCGATTATTTGGTTATATCTCGTTGGAATTGAACCTAGATTCTTAACTACTACCGCTCCTCGAGCCTCGACTCGTTACAGATACAGTCCTTGTTCTTACCAGTTAACTGACAGTACTGAATTTTAAAAACTGGAACTGAACCATAATTAAATGGTTCCTAAATTTAAGAGCCAAAATTGAATAATTAAACACAGCTCTCTAGTTCAATCTTTTGTTCGGTCTCGATTCCAAAATGTCCAACCAAGCATTGGGATCGCATCATCTCCGATTCCATGTTATCAAAACTAATCATCTACCCCAAAGAAACCATCAACATGTAGGAACATGTTGATGGTTTCTTTGCTCCACCCTCTCCAAGGCTGTGACATGTAGGGAAGTGCCCTTACCGCCCCAGATTGGTACCATCGCTAGGGTTTTGGGCCATGTTGATGGTTTGATATGCATGTGCGGGGAGCCCGGGGAGATTCTCTTGTATAATCCAGGCACTCGCGAGTGTCGGGTGTTGACACTGCCCCACGGGTGCCCGGACAGACAAGCACTGCCTAGTAAGAGGTCTAGTGCGGATGAGGATATGGGTGGATTAGAAATTGCTGATAAAACAGAGTGCTAGTATGGACGAGCGAAATAGTTGTATGGTGGGTCTTCGTCCAGACGAGCACGACTTAGTAAGAGGGTTGGTGGGAAAACGGGTAGGTCAGGAATTATTAATGTAAACGAGTATGAAACTTGCTCTAAACAAACACGGCATATTAAGAGGTCTGGTGGGGATAAGGATATAGGTAGATTAGAAATGGCGGATACAGAAGAGTATGAAACTTGCTCTAGACGAGCACGGCCTAGTAAGAGGTCTATTGTGAACGGGGATATTAATTTTGCATTAATTCGCCGCCAAAGAATTTATTTGGGAGGAGTTGGGTATGATTGAAAAACTTGTGACTACAAGGTGGTGGCCGTACTCTTTAAGAGTAACGAGTCAACGGAAAACAACAAGGTGATAGTTTTCCCACCGAGGGAAAACTCTTGGAGGGAGGTGAGGGGAGGGGAGGGGAGACTTCCCCTACCTCCCAGTGTGTAACGACACCCACAGAATCCCCGTTAATGGGGCGATCCACTGGTTTGTCATGGGCAAGAACCACCCGCAACTCATCGTTGCCTTCGATCCCTCCACGGAAGAATTTAGGGAGATTCTCACCCCTGATCACGTGGACTATCTTTCTTTGAATTCTCTATTGTTTTGCTTTATGGTAATACGGATTTGACACTCATCAAAATCATGATTCTGAATCTCTCACGTTACTTAGATGCTATTTTGATATGTTGTTTTTGTTATAAAGTTATGTCTGCAAATTTAGGACGGATTAGTTGGAGACCAATCAGACTAGATTCAAGATAAAATTATTGTGAATCTCTTTCTCGTTAGCGAAAACAGATAGAAGTAAAGAATTAGAGATGGTAACAGGGAAAGTTTAGGTCAGATTTTGTAATTTCATCTCTTATCCTTTAATCAGAATACCAAATTCATGTCGGGTTCGAAACTTCTTGCCATTCCCATAGAGAATGTAAAATTGGTTTGACTGAAGACTCTATGACCCACATCACCTGCCCTAACAAGTTACTCATCAAGTGTATTATGAAAAAATTGAATTGTCATTATAAATAATATCATTTTACCCTTGTTTTAATTTTAACTTTGTATTTTCAAAACATGTAACAATTTATAGACCAATCTATAACCTGAATGGATTAGATAGGATATGCATGACAGATTAACAAACAAACAAATAAAAACAAAAAACCAAAAGAATTGATTACAGGGGTCGTATGAGATAGGAAGTACAGTTCTAAGGGAAGGGATTGACCTACCTATTCCTATTTCATTCGACAAAGAAATTCCAAAATTGTGGAGGCTTGATTCGAACAAGCATATTAAAAACAAGATATAACGCTTATTCCTAATAATTATTTGTTGAAGATTACAAGGCATTTCGACTCAGATAACAAAATACATCTGAATGATTTGGGTTAACTTGCTAGGAGAAACCCCATATTAAAGAAATAAGAACCAAGTTAAGATAGAAGAAACAAACTTAACCTGCAACTCCTATATAATACCAATCAAAATTTGTTACAAAATTTTGTATCCAACACAACATCATAGAAAATTATACATCTACCTTGTAGCCTCGTACCAGTTTCCTTCCTCTACTACTGTTGTCTCTGTACAAAATCCTACTCCCAAAAACTTATAAAACAGAACACACTTCCTGAGGAAGAATCTCACCGGCACCTTCGGTGAAAGGTTGGCGTCGTCGATGTTCTGCTAATGCCTCCATCTTCCCATTTTCAGAGTCATTATCTTCCGCTTCTTGTTGACTTTGTGCTTGGCAGCGATCTTGAGCTTCCTCTTGGCGTTTCGCTCTGGATTGACTACGGCCATTACCTTTTCCTCTTGTCTTCTCTTGTCTCTCTTTGCTTTTAGATTCTTCCTGATCTGGTTGTATATTTGGACGAAACTCTGGATCCCCAGAGCGTTTCGAATGGCACTGCATACTTCTTGCGCTGATTGCTTCGAGTTTTCTGGGAGATGCAATGAGCCAGTTCGTTAAACATGCCTCAAAAAAGGGACAAATTGATCAAACAGTTTATATGGTGTTAGGGATGGTAAAAATCCTGAATCTGACGGTGACTGGGTGTGTCCGAACCGGCAAGGGTAGGGGACATGGATCAATAAATCCGCCCTGAACCCACTGCTAAAGTCCCTGTGGAGGGGTAATATACCTCAAATCTGACAAGAACCCAATATATCCGATTCGGCAAGGCCTAGAGTGGGGGGACAGGGATCACTAAACCCTCCCCAAACACGCCCATTGCCATCCCTATGGAGCAGCAAAATACCCCGAAACTAAAGAGACAAGTTTTAATCTAACTACTGCATATAAGTACATTGAGATCAAACTCACCTGCGATGACTTTCCCAGCAAACCCTTCGCATACTTTATATAACGGTAGCAACATTATGGATGCATAATGCAGGCGGGCATCTTCTTCCCTGATATTAGCAGTAACTTTCTGGAAACAATTAAAGACGATTTTCATCTGCACAAAAAAAAGAAAGTATCAGTAAGAAAAGTGTGCAATTTTAAATATACAAAATATGGTAATCGAGATAGGTAGAATTCAAAAATGCTGTAAGAGCCACATGACTTAAATGGCATTCTTACCTGATTAAACTCGGTCTGAAGGGCGATCTTTCCCATTCTTCTCAGCAGAAAGGAAACGAGCATCAACCGGAAATCCCCGTTCTGTTCTTGGTTGCCTTGGGCCTGCCCACCGGATATGACCGACAAAAAGATAGCTTTCCCTTTTCCGGCGTCGAGCAACTGAAAACCCTTGAGAAACCGGTTTTGCTCGTGCTGTTCGAGAGTGGCCCAGAGTTTGCAAGGATCAAGACACTCTGCCCGTCCCATCAGAGAATGCACGTAATATATTGCAAGGAAGAGGTTTTTGGTGATCAGATAGCAGGACGTATCGTCTATCTCCGCAACTTGGGTCTTCAGCTGACAGCATAGTGAAACAGCCACCATGAAAAGCCTGCTCGGCTTCATGAGGTGGAAAGACCCCAACTTTTCGAGATTCGCTTCGCCCAACTTTTCGAGATTTCCTCCACTAGATTCAATTACATTGTCAAAGTAAATGCCTAGGAGACGAGTGGATATATTGCGTAGCCACACATGTGGGTGCAAGAGCAAGTCGCATACTGCTTCCCATATGTCCTGCAAAATCGCATACGAAGAGAGAAATATACATAGTTTAGAAGATATATAATTTAAAACAAAAAATCAATTTACGAATGACGAAATGATACTTAATGACTAACATAATTGACATCAGGAAGACATCAAAACATGATTGAAACTCACTATGCCACAAATTTAATGTCAGATTGTCTGATACATTCCTAATTTGATAAGGAATAATAGTATTTTAATTATTGTATTAGTTTTGGATTAGAGTTGGGATTAGTTGGGATTAGTACTTCTAGTCGAATTAGGTTATTAGTTGGAATTAGGGTTCAAGTAGGCTATAAATATCTACGAGTTTCATGAATAAAGCATTGAGAAAATTATTAGTAAATTGTTCCTTTTGAGATCTTGTGTTCTCTGTACAACGAATGCTAAATTGAGATTAGAGCTCTTTCGTTAATCGAGCTCAACTATCTATCTAAATCAGCCCATAACCGGATCCAAAGCGGGACCGTAACATTGTCCTTATCTTATCGCTACATAGCATACAAAATCCATCATTATGTAGAAAAGAAATGAGCATGAAAAATTTCTGCTTTGCCCCGTTATTTTCGTATAAAAAACTATATTGGCTAATCTATTACTTATCTTCTGGTAAGTATCTTTACTTCCTTTGCTCGAAAAAGTTAAACAAGGTTTATTCGTTTTATAGCTTTCGGTGTGCAGCTTTTTGCAACAAGACAACAGTAACCAGCAAATAATGGTAGAGAAAAGAGTATATATAAGTTATGTATTAACCATCTAATATAACCTTCATAAAAAGTAAACTTCCATACCTCGAGATCCTTGTTGAGACGCCAAGCAGGGAACTGTTGTAAAATCTTTTCCAACAAAACTAAAGAATAATACGCCTCCTTCCAAAAAGGGGCAGGAGTCTCATCGGAAGATTCTAGCACCTTATCAGTAACAAGGACAACAGACTGCAGTTTTGTCCTAAGCACTGGTAAAACACGTTTGATCTGCCCTTCAAATCCTTCCTTCATAACTTCCACAAGCAATCCCAAGATCTGAAGAACATTAACAAGGAACACCACAAAACAAATATGAGCTTAAAGAACTAGATTTTAGTCCTTATAAGCTTCGGATTCCTTATTTACCACGAGCTTAACTCGACACAATAACATAAAACAAGTAATAACTCAAATGCACTTTCCGGTATGTACCTGTGCTGCAGCACTCTGCAATTGCGGTTTTCCATCCGAATACCACATCAGACTGTCTTCGATAAAAGAATTAAGGTTTTTTGAGTGTATGCGTCGAAGAAGGAGCTTTATGGCAGCACCAGCCATGGAGCGGACTTTACTATCTTGATCATTAGTCAGGCAAAGAACCAAAGGCATGAAAAACGCCTTTGACTGTTCATCCACGACACTCTTGGGAAATTTAATTATAATTGCATGTAACATCTCGAGTACAGCTTCTTTTCCAGTAGAATGCACGTAGCTGAAGAATTATAAATTCATTATGAAACAACTAAAAACAATATATTAAGCTAAAACTTCAGCAATAAACAGAGTAAGAGATGACTTGCCTCAAATTCTCAAGCAGGAAGTCTAAATGTTGTTGCAAACGTTTTCCAAGAGGGTAATCGAGCAAGAACTGCAACAAAATTTGACTGCATCTCTTGCGAATTGGTTCAACTTGACTTTTTACCATCAGTTCTTGTACTCTGTTCGCCACATCATAAATCTCAGGGACAACCAGCTTGCGATTAACAATAGCCTTCATGAGTGATAGGGCAAGAAAGCAGGGGTTTCTCTCGAGATCAACAAATAGCGGGAAATGAATTATCATGTGCAATTGATCTTTAGAAAGGGTAATTTTGGTGCTCCGTAAAAGTACTGTTAGCAATCTTAGGCATGACTGCATTAGTGGACTGGTGGCGTTCACGGTACTGTGGGCAATGTCCAACAGTGCAGCCTTAATTGTTTCAGCTTGAGGTTCAAGTGATGGCAATGGCAGCCTTACCAATGGAGCAAGGCATCTAAGGGATGCAGACAGGACATCTTCATACTTGGAACTCAAACACTTTCCTAGCAGTATCACGAAAGGATCCAACATCGACAACTGTTGTTCATAGTTTTCATCCGACTTCAAGTTTCTGATACGGTTGTGTAGTACCCCAAGAGAAAACACTGTTATAAGATGCGAGCACCGTGGTGCAGGTGCAGTACTAATGACCCGAGCTGAAGCAATTCTTTTTTTGTTAGTGTCATTCCCTTGATACTTAATTGATTCGGCAGTTGACTTCTCACCCTGGCCAGTCTCTCCGTTAATCCCGTCTTCTATAAGCCCGTATAAGAAGATAAACAGGTCTTTCTGATCGATCGATACATTGGACTCGATACCAGCTGCTATGTGACTTAACATACTTTCCAATTTTGTTTTCACTTTCGGTGTCATATGCTTCTGCAGGTTTGTTGTAACAGGTGAAAGAAGCTTCAAGGCATGACTTCTAAATGTGATGTTTTGGGCAATCAACTTGAGAGTTTCAAAAGACTTGCACTTTCTTGTTTCTTTCATCTTTGAAGCAATTTTGTCCACCTCTTTCTCCTCGGCGACATCTCCGAGAATATCATTCTCGACAATGAATAGCAGATCTTGCAAACAGTAATCTAATTTCCCGCTTATGGAGTCCGGAAGAGATTTTGTCAAAAGAAAATTGACTGTGTATCCCAAAACATGCATTTCATAACCTCGCTTCAGTGTGGATCGTAAAACCTTGACAATGAACTGCAAATATTCCAGCCCGAGCTCCTTCAAACAAGCAGCCAAAGCAGACCTGGCTTCATCTCGAATACTCTCCAAACGATTCTTGAGGAAATTTGAGACTCGATGTATTATACTTGGCAACTGGGAATCCATTATGTCTCCGGGAAGCAACTTCAGTAATTTCAGTGAAGCAAGACTGATGTTTACATTCACCTTATCAGAATCATCACCCAATAATTTCTGTATCTTGGGAAGGATAGTCTTTTGAAGGCATATCTGTATCTCAGAAATCATAATAGAACTACTACACTTCCGAGATATAGCCGAAGAACTACCAGAAATGACATCATGTGATGCCTCATTCGTAGTATCTGTGGATTCTTGACCGGAACCAGATTCCGTAAAATGAAAATGATCAAAAATAGAACAAACAAGACGCATCAGCACCTTCTGCTTGTCGGGCCTCTTGGACATCTCACGGAAACATCTAACTAATAATCCATAATATGACTTCCATTCCACACGGCCAGAAATTGAAGCAAGTGCCTCTACACATGCATTTTTAACATGTTCATTCTTCTGATCTTGTACATCAAACATCATACGGAAGAAGAGTGGGACAAACACCTTATTTATGATGCCCTGTGAGGTAATAGCACTTTAAGTTTCAGCATATAGATAGCGAACTTTCAAAGTGAAACAAGCAACATGGTAGAAGAATTACCTCGGGAATAGTTCTCTCTTGAATAAACTTTTTGAAACGTAAAAGTGCTCTAGCTCTCCTGTGCCTCTGTAAAAAACATGGAATATTATAAGCAAAAGGAAAACATTAACTTGCAATTTAGTAAT
Source organism: Geranium rotundifolium (assembly GCA_963920655.1). Classification (NCBI taxonomy): domain Eukaryota; kingdom Viridiplantae; phylum Streptophyta; class Magnoliopsida; order Geraniales; family Geraniaceae; genus Geranium; species Geranium rotundifolium. The sequence goes on from OY987318.1 coordinate 1,417,238, forward strand.
AGCTGAAATAATGAAGATTGTTTCATCAATATCTCGAGGTATACTTGCTCTCAAAAAGCAAGAAATAAAATTGGCATTCGTTGTATTAAAATAACAACATATCATACTGTTGTGAAAAGTGTTCACTGAAGATCAGTGATTAACTTCACAATTGCACAGCTTAATTCATGTTAGCATGCAAGGTGGGGCTTTGAGAACAGAAGATATTGTCATACTAATATTTAACTATGGAAAGAAGCAAGACAACGACACACCTGCAAGTGAACAATATTGTTGAAAAAATCTACTTCGGCATCATCATCTCTCAAATCCTTCAACGAACCAAGGTTTTCAATCTCTGGAAGTCTGAACACCATATCTCGTAATAGATCAATCCATTCCTGAAACCATACCCATCATTTACAAAACTTCCGATGATATGAAGCATGCTAGAAAGTTAACAGTGTCTACTACTATGTGTAAGATGAGGTTGGCTGGTGTGTGTATAATCATAATGAAAGAGATATTATACCTTTTTGACTGAGGTTTCCTTAGTCACAGCTCCCCCAACATGCTTCAAAAGAAACTTGTTTACGATGCGATGGATGTGTGGTCGAGCCCAATAACCATAGTCAACTGTTATCATTGCATCAGGGATCTCTTGTTGATTCTTTACCTCTCCGCCGATAATCAAGGCAGAAAATTCAACAAAGGAGAGCAGCGCCCGATAGGCACTGTGCCTCAAGAGAATTTCATCAGATGACACATCATAAACACAATGTGACAAAATGGCCAGCGTGTGCTCCTCTTTAACCCCGTAGAAGAAATCAACACCGATCTTTTCATAAGCATTAACAATAGTGTCATAATCAAGGCTATCAATTTCCATTGCAGACGTTGCATTTAAATCGCGGAGAAGTGTTGCCTGTATCGCAGTAAAGAATTAAAACTAATATTAGTTATGAGAACGGCATATTTCAGTCAATCCTCTATATTTCCTGTGTGGGTGTCAATGCCATATCTTTTACTATGGGAAGCCCAATGTGGATGTAGCCACCTATTAAAGATCAAATTTAACAATAACTATATAAAACCAAGAGTCGTTAATAATTTACCTAAATAATTTATAAGAGAAACATGGAAATAGAATATTAATAATTTACCACAACGAGCATAGTAGGGTCTGTCGCAGCAAGCGCGTCAAGAAGATTACAGATACAAATGCGGGTATTCAGATCAGCATAAACAAGAAGTGGAGACACGGCATTAAGAACTTTTGTGCTGCTCCCACTTCCTAGTACTGGTATGACATCACGAATGACTTGCAGAGCTTCAAGACAGACATCTACAAGATGAAGAATACACTGAGCGATCTAGAAAAAAAGTTTGCAAGAAACATCAAAACAAAAATGTGTGTACATATATTATCATGCACATACTTACCAGAATTTTGCACTTTCTTTGCTAGAAAAGGGAGCAAGATATCAACAAATTTCCATGCCAGTGATGGATCATTGACATACTTCAGTAATAGCTTAAATATATTGATCTCTACTTCTCCTGGACATTTGACAAGTTTCCTGGAAACGCAAAATGGTGTATCATTATAAGGGGTAAGCAAAGATCATTATATAAAAAAGTGACAACCATATACAAACAGAAAAACAATATAGTAAAGGTGTGTTTAATAAGAACAATAGACTTGATATAGAAAGGCATGGCATGATGGTCTCTGTCCACTCAGTATATGTAATGAAACTAATAAAAAACATAGCATTATAACGTCAAACATCAATACCTCTTGATCACTGATTCACTCTGGAAAAGACCATGCAAGCTGCAGACAAGTGATTCGATGTTCGGAAGTAGAACCCCTCTGATAGAACTGTCTTTCTCACCCAGTTCATTATCAATGGTTAACAAATTCTCGATGAACTTCAGTACGCAAGACACAATAGCTTCAGATGCTGTGACAACAGTCAGCATTGAAAATATGTCAGCCACAAGATTCTTTTCCCTACACAAAAGTGATACAAGCTTGTGGCTTCTGCTCATAGCAATAAAGCAGGCGAACAACGAACTAGGTTTCTCGCTACTGGCACCCTCTTGCTTGAACCCATCAATTAAAGGTTTCACAGACTCAAAGAACAGGTTCCAGAATTCACTCCCAAAATCATGATCCTCAAACTTATTGAGAACAAGGGGAACAATTTTCAAACAAAGAGACCTCAAATCCTTTAACTGTTTCACACTTGTACCATTCTGCAAGCAAAATGTTCATGTTAGGAAATTGAACTATGATAACTGGCACACAGCTACAGTCAGACAATATAAGGCTGAGGAGCACCAATTTCATTTCCAGCAGTAATGTAAATTTACACCTCGACAAAGCCCCAAACTACAAGCACAGTAATAAAAAACAAAAAACCAACAATGGTCTCCGTGGATACGAACATTTTATAATTATATAAGTTAGATTGAATAAATAGTTACACAACAGTAACGGTGTAATTGAAATGTTACCAGTATATGAGTTGCTACAATGCTGCTTTTCTCATCCACACTGGCACTGCCTATAGAAGAATTTTCTTGTATTGAAGATCCATTACCAATATGTTCAGTGCAACTTCTCAGTACACGAACAACACATCCCATTAGTAGATCGAGAAAGGGTCTGATCCGAAACTGATCAAAGACTCCAATAAGATCTTCAACAACATGTAGAAAGCCGTATCTTTTCTTCCAAGAAAGGGAATCTATATTTTCCATGCTAAACTGCTTCAAGAAGTTAAAGGCTGAAACCTCATCAATGGCATTGTTGTCAGAGGTCCAAAACAAATTTGTTCGCCCATCAGTTTCCACAGAAATAAGTAAGGGTTTCAGCAATAATGAAAAGAAAAGGGGGAGTTCATTGACATCAAGTTGAGCTACGAAGCCAAGTACTGCCTTTCGGTATTGTACACTTGCATGCTGCAAAAAGAATATTTATCCGATAGGTTATTCTATGACATTGTGGTAAATGAAATGTGAACAGAAAACAGAAAAAAACTGCAATAACAACATAATTAGAAGTTCAAAACTACCTAATGAAAGGGTTAGCATGAATACCTTTCTAGATGCAAGTGTCTTCAGTTTTCTGACTTTTGGCATCAGGAGTCGAATAACCATCGGTACAAGGTATGCTCTGTGGCCTTCTTCAATCAAATTAGACTCTTTAGATAGGCTCCAAGTTGTTAATGCTTCTCTCAGACTTTTTGAATCGATCAAGCTTTTAAGTTGCTGGTCATAAGCAAGCATGTAGTTGTCTTTCCAATTAAACAGGCAATCCAAAACCTTCATCTGTATCTCAGCATCATTTTCATCAAGAAGCCTGTTAAACATCACAGTGAAACGCGTTCAAACAAAGGAAAAAAATAGTTGAATCATACAAAACGAAGGCAAATGAATTTAGAAAAAAAATTATTCAAGATGACACTGGCCTGTTTAGCAGCACTTCTTTAAGAAACTGACTTTGATAGAAGGCTTTAGAGTTCCGCATTAGTTTCAACAGATTTAACCACTCTTTAAGAGTAGATTTCCACTCTTTACCTTTACAGAAATGTGAATTGAAAGACCCCACACTGCAATAGCATATTAGAATAGCAGAATGACTTAGTGTCCCACAATTAGTATAAAAACAGCAAGTTGATGAATCAAAAGATTAGTATCCAACTAAAGGCCAAAATATAAAAAAGAGTACCTTTGAACATTGTCACTGCTATAACCCAAAAATTTCAAGAACAAGGGGATTATTTGTCTAGACCGAGACTCAGCAATGGGAGCAATTTTTTGTAAGGACTCCAGCAACAAGGATAACACTTTTGCACATGGTGTACTATCAGATGCAGTACATGAGAACTTATTAAAACGTGCAACTAGACCTGAAAATAGAAGCCAGCAAAGAAGTTTATTAGTAACAACTGAAGTCTGGCAAGAAGTAAATCAAACTTGCCAGGACAATCCTCTCTTGCAAAATGCAATGTGGTTGTTTAATTCAATGGTAAGGAAATAAATACAGAAATAACAGATCCTAGAACCGCTACCACATAACATTGTAAGATGAAGGAAGAAAAAGAAAAACAAAGGCATTGCATACCACTTGAACTGTTTGCCGGATCAGTCTCCACTTTGTCCTGTTTGTCATGAGATGACTGAAGTTTTGATTGCAAAAGTTCAAGGTGCGAAATAAATTTATCCCATACTAGTCCAACATATAGGTTGACATGAACTGCAAGGCACTTAGATGCTGGACCCCAGAATCCACTAAACCGGTTTTGGAAAACAGCAATTAAGCTATTCAAAACCGGAACTACATACACTTCAGATATCCTTCCCGCGGAGAGGCCTGTCTGTATCCTAGAGACCAACAGTTCAACATTCCTGCTACTTGAGATAGAAAGTGGGGTTGATTCAATAGACAGAAATATCTCAAGAACCTGTCATTTAGAAGGAAATCATCTTGAGATAATCAAATTATAATAAGATATCACCAAGAATAGAAACTAGCAAGGGAATTTATATACGTACATTAACGCACTGGCTATCCACGGTAGATGCATGAGAAACTTCAGATTTTCTTTTCTTATGTGGTTGTTCAATTGTAGAACTTTCACAGATCATAGGTTCATAATGGCACAATATTCTCAAGGTTGAAACACGAATCTCCTTGTCAGAATGGCATAAACTATCGGCAAACACCTCAAGTGCACAGACAACCTTCTCAGCCTTAAGCTCTGGATCATATGTCTTATGAGATGTGTCTGCTTGCAATGTAAGCCTGTCATTTCAACACCATAAAAGGTTGTTAAGTTATATTCAAAAGCTGAATAACTGAGGATACACAGCATATCAATGGCTGACGTATACGTATCAACTCACCGGTCCATCGTATCCAAACAATCAGCAACAGCGGATAATACTTGGGAAGATGACTTGTATGTTTTTGCAAGGTACAATAATTTGCTCACATACGCAGGTCCAAACTTTCCACCGTTTCTCAATCTTAAGTCGGAACTCAACACAGCAGCTATTAGGCTTTGCCAAGACTGCTTTGAGAAGCCAGTGATAGTGTCTGCATGAAATGTATAGCATCTCGTAATTAATATATACCAAGATAACATCAAGAAAAATAGCATAATGAAGTATAAGAATATACAGGTCAGTTCTTCGATGAGAACCTATCACGTTATCAAACTAACAACATTGACGAAAAAGAAACAAAAATATTGGGCAGAATGTTAAGACATTGCAATCATCAATCAACATAGTCTGAAGAGTTGACATGTCATGAAAAGCTAATGCAACCTACCAGATTCCATCTTAAGAAGCTGATCGAGAGAATCTATCAACTTCATTAAAGAGGATGAATCCACTTGGGCATCTAACACGTAAGGATAGCAGCTAATGGTCCCCCAAATTTTAGCCAACTCAATCTCATAAGTTTGAGTAGATGATGTATGACTGTGAGTGATATTGTTTATTACTCTGATCCAATTCCCAATGGCTTGTTCAAAATAACAACGAAGCTTTGAAAAACCTCCTTCAGATATTCCATCAAAAAGATTGGATCTTCGAGGTTCCACTTGCAGTTTTTCACACAATGAGAGCAATAGATACATGACTTCATCATCTGAAGTTTCTATAAAATCATTCAACGCACTGCAAATCCAATTACAAAAGTCATCAACTATGAGGCAAATAATTAACATAAAAAGCATCAAACACTAGTTAATTCATTAATATTACCGTATTATATGAACTCTGAAAGCTTTTACTATGCAAGAATCCTTCTGCAGCAGCTCTCTAATAAAATTCAATAAACTGAAACCAAAAGCACAATTGAGTGAGAAATACAGTAGAAAAGCAATAATTCAAGGATGTGGCAATTTCTATCTGAACACCAAGAAGAGCTTGGACATGGCAGCTCCAGAACACTAGACTGAATGCTACATACACGTGCATTTTCTTTATAGTGCCAAATGTGTATCCCCCAATCTATGCTAGTGTATGTTTACATGTAAAAATGTACAGAAAAGTATTGTGGCAGGCTGCCCCTGTCTCCCACAACACTATAGTGGTGAGGGACTCTGTAAGCCTAATCCCTGAAACCACAAAGGCTGTTTCCTTTACTCAAACAATTTGTGCCAAATTGTCCACAATTTTATATGTTCTTTAAGGTAAATGGAAGTGCGTATGTCTTTAAATAAGAAGTCAGGCTTGGACATCAGAAAAAGCATAGACAAGTTTTGTATGACAATTTCCTTTGACAGCAATGCAGAAATCTCAGTAATTTCACACTTCGTGTAAGGTAAGCACGAGTGAATTCTTGCAAGTGTGTTTTATATCATAACAAGTAAGAGCAGGTGGCTAAAGCCACAATATTTTGCTGATAAACATACCTTGAGTTCCTCAACTCGAATACAGGAGCCCATTTCAATGAACTGGTTGAGATGGTAGATGTGGCATTGGAAATGTACAAGCCATTGACAACAAGAAGTAGTAGTTGCAAAATTTTATCAACTACTTGAGACATAATAGCCTCCCCTTTCACAGTGTCTGGATGCCCAATAAACCTCGACACAAGCAACTCCACAAGTTCAAGCAGTGGTTGGTAATCTGAAAGACACAATTAGTTTCAGTTGGACAGCGGCAAAATAAGGCATGCAGAAAGGAGCACAATGATAAAATAAAGAAAGCAAGATGTGAAACAACTTACCAGAAACCCTGCGCCCATTATTAATCGTAATAGAAGAAATAAGTAGCAACAAAAGTCGGTCCAGGAGCAACGTGTCAGCCTTGCTTAAGAATGCAGGTGTGCTCTTTAAACAATCCCTTATTTTCTCATACATGCACTTAAACAATAGATTTAACTCCCCAGGTTCAAGCTCTTCACATAATCTTTCAAAAGCAGCAATCACTACATCAATAACATCTGAACCTGTACAGGAGAGAGAGTACATCAGGAATAGTTTACTCCCAGACCATAGTGAGTATACAAAAAAGTAAGTAAAGTAAGCATCATATGGGAGCTATTAGGTAAAGTTCTTGCCTTGATTGATCTGATTGCCAATTTCAAACAAGGAGTTATCCATCAGTGACAACAATTGTTTTCTTGCTTTTGAGTGGAAACTTGATGGGTTTCGTCTCACAACATAGCTTAGCAAAGAACTCGCTCCAGATTTTCTTGTAGCTAATGGTTCGTTTGCAACCTCTAATAAGACCTTTTTAATTCCTGTTCAATTGCAGTGATAAGAAAAGTTAAGAGCACTGCCATAAAACTGAATAAATGAGTTAATGCAAAAGGCAAAACATTGGAAACAATAGAATAACACAAAAAAAATTATGCATATTGTAAGACAGTGCAATGAGACAAATTAGTTGAAAAGATGACACTATTATGACGAACTAACATCAAGCAAGTATAGAGCAACCCTGAACTGCCCAGGCTTCATGCCTACACAGTAGTGACCATACTTTCCACATTTACCACAAATAATACCAATGGACGGCACAACTAAAGAATAGATATAAGATCTCTATCCAACCAAAACAAGGATGGATAATTTGACCACTGCCAACCCTTTTTTTTACTGAAACAGTATAAATTTTCTTTAACATATAAATAAACTGTTTTTATAGCGTACAAGCAACCCCAAATTCCCAATAATAATAATATGATTTTTCAGAGCAGTTAAAAGTTTTATATAACTCAAACTCCTATGTTACACCACATAAATGTGAAGTATTAGCAAAAAGGCCAACTGTTACAGTTTACAACACTGAAGAGGTTTCCAGTTTGGAACTTCCAGAAGCACTTCAAGCTTGTTTAAATAATAAAAATAGTATCAGACTTTGATTGTAGGAACAAAAAACAAAGCAGAGATAACCGCAATACCTATTTCTAGCTGCTTCTCCGAAGAAGTCCTTAGCAAGAATGACATTGACTCTGCCATAAAATCTTGGATATAATCTTTGGGATAATACCTTAAATTAATTGTATCCCTGAAAACGGGAAGAAAAATAGGAAAGACAAATAAGTTAAACTGCCAAATACACAGAAAACTAAATGGTAGAAAACAACAAAATGGTACCAACTTAGTTGTTGGTTTATGCATGATAGAATACAAAAATTAATATTCAACGTACTTGGTCTACAGTTAGCATATGTATTTTAAGAAACAGTGCCAATTAATATAGGATTGCAATTAAGGAATTCTCTCGATGAGATTCTATACGTAGAACTAAAAAGAATAACATTACATCTAACTTACTCTAAAACTTTATGTATGTCTAGCTTTTCCCTTAAATTCTCGCGGAGATACATCATCATATATGACCACGATGTGAAGATCTGCATAAAAAAGTCCACATAATAATGAACATATTATCCAATTAAAATGAGAACAATCAGAGAAATTGACAGCTCTAGAACATCACTGAATAAAAAGGCGGACCTGTTCAATAATCTCTGGCTCTCGATCAGCCCCACTTTTGAGAAGAGACACTAAGGAATCGGCAAATCTAGGCAAAAACCTGGCAGAAGCCAAAAAATAGCAAATGAACAATAAGTAAGAAATAAACCAATTCTACCTTATTAATACACATCTTACAATCAGCACTTACCCGTCTTTTTCAAACATATTATTACCAGTGTAAATTGATACAAGCACACTAACTACAAAAGCATACCATGACAAGTTTTGCAGCCTGATACCATCCAACAAAAACACTTCTATCTAAACAATTGAGAAAAAAAATCCAGGTTTCTAATTTACTCATGGCATCACAACATCAAAATCTACCAAGTAGTCATCACGCAACATGAAAACATATAGATGCAACTATTGAACAAAAATGATACATAGGTGTGGAAGTTCATCAGTGAAGAAAAGTGGATTTGCCAAAATAAAAATAATTTACACACACATTTATGCCAAAATAGAATAAATAAATGGAGCGGAAAATAATTCCAAGAATAGTGTATGCTAGCCTACATGAAAAAACTTAATCGGAGGGAAGGTGAACTTACGGCAAAAAATCTGTGAGGGTATCTCTGCATAAGGAAGCAATCAACCTGTACAATGACAATAAGAAGTTTTACGTTAACCACGCCCAACTAAAAAAACAGGTAAAAGTGTGGAAACCATAAAATCAGCAAACCCTACTGCATAGTCTAGCAACACTCACATACTTTGAAATAGTTATAACAGTGTCAATATCATGGCATATCAAGTATCCAATTGCATAAATATATGGTTAACTGGATTCCAGTCTACGGAACACTATCAATCACATCACAGATATAATCATACTCTACATTTGTGGGGTCAGAGTGGATGGGAAGGCAATCTAGACATGAACAGAGAGATTTCAACAGAAAAGGGAGTTTATTTTCCTACTATCTTTTAGGGGGTGTTTGGCAAACCATAGAGCTAGTTCTTCGGGTGGATATGCACATTTTAATTATTTAGGATTTGTTAATTACAAAAAAATCTAGTTTACATCTAATGACTTTAATTAGATCTACAAGTACATGTTCAACCCTCTTTATAAATCAACAAATCAAAATACAACCTAGAAGAAATGAATTCTGAAACAAACTAGCATACCTGAAAATAGGCTCAAGCGAGAGTCTTGCTTTCATTTGTAATCTTGTACAAAGTTTTTCGAATATCACATCTTGGTGTTTTATCACCAAAGGTAGTGTTTGAACTATGGGCATGATTTCATCGTAAATTGAAATGAAATCTTCTGCGGTATTCAGCTCCTGTGTAGAGACACATTACGAAGAGAAAGAATCACATCAACATACATGAACATGTTTCTCTATGAAAGAATTTGCAGCTAATTTTTACAATCATAGCATAAACCTTCTGAATATTTGTCGACGTACCTTCCATTCTAAAAGACAGTCTCGAATAAAGCAAGACCCTTCAGCGGGATCAGACTTATATTTATCCAGGCTTCTGTAGACATTGATATCGATTCCGTCTATTCTCTGAGAAAAATTCTTGAACTGCACAACAACAAATAAATAGAAACCAATAAGCATCATGTACATCACAATGTAAGTGAAATAAACCTCAAATTAAGCTAAAAACACTACACTAACAAAAAATTACCAAGCTAACTACAATCACAGACACATTATAACTTGTCCTGTGCTAAAGAAAAGCAAATTTCACACAGACATCTACTGCTCAGCTTGTATGAGCTGCAAATAGAGCTCGAGACCAAAAATTTCCCGCTAGAATTCTCAGTTACCAGCCAATACATCATAAACTGAACCAAATTCACTCATTTTTGCTATTGGGAAGCACATAACGAGCGTTGGAGCTCAGAGAGAGAGGACTCACAACAAAGCGGCGGCGGCCGGCTGACTTGTTGAGGGACTTGACGGCCTGGGCGTGCGAAAGAGTAGCCATGGTTGAGAATTGCTGTTTGGTTCCTGAGAAAGTGAAGGAAAAAAAGGAGCTGCTGCTCCGCTGAAACTAAAAAGAGGAGAGAGGAAGAAGAAGAAGAAGAACATTACGTATTGTTATTAAGCTTACGAGATTGTGTGTAGGGTTTTGGGTTCAGTTGGGCCGATTTAAACCTGGGCTTCTTAATTGTATACCATCAATGGCCCAAAACTCACGGTTCGGTTTTGAACCAAACCGATCAGTTCGGTTTTAAGAAAATAAAACCGAACAGATAGAATTTGGTACGATTCGGTTTTGAGTATGTCAGTACTTTTTGGTTCAATTCTGTTTTTGTAAATCGAATTTCATGAAATTCTCACCATTTAGACTGTTTTAACTTATTTTTTACTTCTCAGTTCTCAGTTGGATTTTTGTTGAATCGATTTTAATGAAACTCTCACATTCTGGATCGTTCTTGACTTATTTTTTGCCGGCACAATATTTTTACATCAAATTAATAAAGATTGATCACTAAAACGAGGCATGTGTCCAAATCGATTGGGTTTTCAGTTTGATTTGATTTCTTATCAATTCTCGTATTGTAAACTGAATCAACAAAGTTTCAGTTCAGTTTTGAACCAAACTAATTTGCTTACTTGTTGGTTCGTTCGGCTATGAAATCTTCTAACAAACTAAACTCACCTTGTTATCATTCTTATATAAAAACAAGTTACACAAAATTCAACAAACACTTAAGGATGGCCATCTGGTCAGAGATGCAAGATCTTCTTCCGATTTGTAGATTTTTTTCTCTATAGGAGTGAAAACAAACAAGCTTAAGATCTTCGTCCTGATCGAACTAGAAATATTGAGTTCCAATTAAATTCTAAGATGCAACAATAGCACTTTCTAGTAGTGACACTTGAATCGTGCCCAGGCGCGGGATGAGAATATGTTTAACCACATATTCCATAAATATAAATGAATGATACAAACTCACGTCGAAATAATAACAGAAGAAATTATTACATTTGTAAAGTCTAAAACTTCTCCAGGCTAATAAGGTGGGCATGTAATTAGATTTGAACTCCAATAGGAGTTTGTGTTGTTGTTAGTGTAATTCAAGAAGTGGTCAACGAAGATCGGTTGTCTGGATTAAAATGTTCTATTTTTTTATCGTAGGCAGTTGTTACTGAGTCTTTCTAATTACTTTGTTGGCTCTAGTTAGGCGGTCTATTAACGGCACAACTCATTGCTTAGCTCGGGCTACACTTAGCGGGATTAATTAAACTTTGAATGAAAGGTCTGTCTTGCATAACTTTAATTTAGTCGTTGCTTTGAATAAACATTAATTTCAACGTGGTTTAAAAAAATCTAAGTCAAGTCGTATAAAATTTATATAAAAGCATGTGACTAAAAAGTATATAAATTATTTATTACTTTCCTTCAAACACTTGCCACAACATAGAAGTAAATGACATTTCCTAACTTATTTCAAGAACCACTAACACACTCTTAGTTATACTTAATCACCCTTGTAACAAAGTTGATCTTCATGAAAGATCAATTAGGTACAAATGCTTAGTTCACTAACATGCCTTTGACCATTTATTGGTAGGGTTACAACTATGTTTAAACTACAATTATTAAGTCACTTCTAAAGCTTGGTTGTGTTTAGAGCAATAGACCATTGATCTTAAGCTCACTCTTCAGCTCCAACATGTCATTTTCTGGCAAAGTGATTGTCACAACCCTTCCCTTGTCTTCTCTTTCTGGCTGTGGATGCACCAAAACAAGCCCTCTCTCTCCTATCCCTTGAATGGTGTAGCCCACAAAAATGGGTTTGTGCCCATTGATCTCCAGGCCATAAAGTTCAGCCTCTCCTAGATCAACAAATGTCAAATTCGTCCCGTAGAGGACGAAATCAGACGCTCCGTTATCTTTCTCGACCTCTTCGTTAATCATTCTCCTCTCATCTACAGCTTTATCCGTCATCATCATTGCCAGTTCTTTCACGTTCGTACCTGCAACGGGAATATCTGCCTTTACGGTACTTATAATTTGTGTGTTGGTCGAAATACCATTTTCTGGAATTGTGGGGTCGTTTCTGCAGATTGTCACGATTCTAACTTCGCCCTCGGCTTTGATTTTGGCTACGGATTTCCAAATGGTCGCGCAAATGGCCTCGAACGGAGGGATCGTATGGTGAGACTCGTTTTCCTGCAAATGCGCTACTTGGGAGGCACTCAAGCCAAAAGAGAAGCTTTTCATTTTTTGGTCATTGGCAGCTATCCACAAATCTCCAACCGGGTCGACCCGTTTGATCGATAGCGGTGCCCCGCCCGCTCCATTTAGTGGGTTTGGGGATTTTACGAGCTTGTTGTTGGATTTAGACTTTTGGGCCTCGCTGTAGGACTTAAAATGGGCCAAGATGTGACCCCATGCGTTCATGAATTTTGAAACCGAAAATGGATCTCCGAGAACATGGGCCCAACTCAGGCCCAACGACATTCCTCCACCTTCCAAACGGGTCACCTGCAAAAAAAAAAAAGTTTTGAAAGTGAATAATTTTGTGAAGATTATAACTCATTATTTTAAGTTGAAAATATTAGTTAACAAAAAAGGTTAGAAGCCCGACACGTGTTTAATTTGATAGGTGAAGATTATAACTCATTATTTTAAGTTAGTGATCGGATTCACATCTTTCAGATATAATATTCTGTGGCACGTAAAAGTTATTCGTATTTTGTGAAACTCTGCACGAGGAGCTACGAAATGGGTGTCGGCCAGCATGAATGCCGGTAGAAAATAACCAACCTATCATATATTATGTTAAAACTTTAAGTTAAAAGCATTAGAGACCGATCGTACTTGTTATTTAAGTTGGTGAACTGAATATTCTATCAACAATAAACAAATGTTAGTTCAAGTGTTTGACCAGAATGGACGTTAACGCTTATCTATACCTGCAAGTAAATGGGGGGAGAGAACTCGATTTCGGGGCCAATGACTTGTTGGTAAGCGAGAAGCTTGTCGAGCGATGGATCCTCCATCAAGAGGTCGACCCAATCCTCGACCGTCTTGTCGCTCTTCGCCTCCACGAACCGGGCCCCGCAGTCGTTACACTTGACGTAGGGCCGCCCGGCGTCGTCGCGCCGGAACCGGCCGCACGTGTAGTGATAGTCGAGGAACCACGTGAACATAACGTCCTTGACGGCCCTGACGGTCAAGCCCTCCGCCGCCTCGCGGTCAAACAAGTGGACCGCCCTCAGGTAGTGGAGCTTCATGGCCAGGTCGAGGCCCGTGGGCTCGTGGATCACCGCGCCAGTGACCCGGCCCGGCCCGACGGTCGAGAGCCTCACATTGTACACGAGCTCCTCGTTGGAAGGCACAACCATGTTGAGTGAGGGTTCAGGGTTTTTTGTTTTGGGGTTTGAGGAAGTAGAGATGTGGGAAGTTAGGAGGCAAAGATGGGTTTATATAGTAAATATGATTGGCAATAAAGGGTGGTGTAGGGTTAGTGTTGGTTAGGAGTTGAGAAGTGGAGTGGCACTGAAATGTTAGGTGTTAGAGAAGTGGGAGTGTTAAAGTAGATATCAATGAGACGGGTATGGGGCGAGATTTTTTCACTTATATATTTTTTGTTGGTGAATTTAGTGATATTGTTTTCTATCATCTGAAATGCATAAATTTATCGCTATCGGGTTATGGGTATTTTGTCACTTTGCAAATAGGGATGGCAATACCAACGAGGCATGCTCGGGGCAGGTTTTCTCCGTTTGTACTCGTACCTCTTCTGCGGCCCATCCTAAGTTGTTTGTTTAACGAGTTACGGGTATTTGTCACGCTGCAAGTAGGGATATCAATGAGGCTGGTTCGAGTTGTGATTTTGTTTTTATATTATGTCGATAAATTAAGTGATCTTTTTTTATATCATGTCAAATTATGAAAATTGATTCATGTCGAGTTATGGGTGTTTTGTCAATATGCAATTAGGGATGGCAATGAGACGTATTTGAGGTGGTTTTTCTTTGTCTATCCCCACGCACGGTCCTAAGGTGTTTGTTTAATTTCTTCGGACACTACTCCATTTATATAGGCGAAATCTTAATTAAATATTCTTTCAACATAGGGGCTGGAAATTACTCATTTCATCCCCTCCTACCCAGAAAAATCCTCTTCGTGATTGGATTGGGAGACATTGGGTTACTGTCGGGATGGAGTATTTTGTTATTCTTATATGTGTCAATATGATGTTCTCGAGACAAATTTAATATCTCTATCTTTTGTTTTGTCAGATCGAAAATACTCAATTCCGTCAAATACAACGACTTTTGTCGTCCTAATGTTAAAGATGGAAGCAAATGTTAGGAGCTGAGAAAGTAGAGTGTTAAAGGTTGGCAATGAAATGTTAGGGGTTGAGAAGTGAAAGTGTTAAGGTGGCATTGAATTGTTCACCTCATTTCCACCTATAGCTCTTCTTTTTTCTCTGCATGCATCACTATTATTGAACTTTTATGAGCAAAAAAAATGATTATGCACTTTTTTTCTGAGATAGTGTTCGGCGGCATTAATATGTTGTTGAAAATAAGTATTTTCAGACAGGTTTTGTTATATTTATGGAAGCTTTTAAATGGGAATTAAAGGTTAGTAGGAGCTAATGGAAGTAAGTATATCCATAGAACATGTAATGCTCACATAAATATAAATGATTATCAAATTAATCTTGTATATTTATATTGTCACAATGTCACATCGTTTTACTTAAAATTTTAAAACGAAGTTGGTATAATTTTGATTATTTGAATGGGGAGTTTGGATTTCTCCACTCATACAAGTCAGATAGATATTACTTTATTAGTTTATATTGGTAAACTATAGAAATATACTTTAGTTAAAAATATTCGATTCCATTGCATAAAATGTACTGAAAAACACTAAGGTTGACAAATTTATGCATAATAAAAGTATAAACCATGAATATTAGTTTATTATAATTAGAAAAGTATGTAGTGAATTAGTTCATTTTAATTTGATTACGGGTCTAAATCATTACTTCTGAGTAGCCAAAACATGGACAGTTCTAAAAAAAAAGTTCAAACATATATAATTTTTTGTTACTTTCATTCAAACACTTGGATATAGGGTAAATGACTTTTCTCTAACTTATTCAAGAACGACTAAATACTCTTAGTCATACTTAATCTCCCTAATTAACCCAAGTTATCTTAAAGAATGATCAATTGGGCCCAAATGCTAGTTTCCTACCAATTATTATTTGATTATTAAGTCACTTCTAAAGTTAGAGGTGTGTTTAGAGCAATAACCCATTTCTCTTAAGCTCACTCTTCAACTCCAACATGTCATTCTCTGGCAATGTGATTGTCACAACCCTTCCCTTGTCTTCTCTTTTTGGCTGTGGATGCACCAAAACAAGTCCTTTCTCTCCTACCCCTTGAATGGTGTAGCTCACAAGAAGGGGTTTGTGCCCATTCACCTCCAAGCTATAGAGTTCAGCCTCTCCTAGATCGACAAATGTCAAATTCGTCCCGTAAAAAATGAAGTCAGACGCTCTGTTATCTTTCTCGACCTCTTCAGCAATCATTCTTCTCTCATCTACAACTTCATCGACCATCAGTTTTGCCAGCTCTTTCACGTCCGCGTCTGCGATGGTAATATCTACCTTCACGGTACTTATAATTTGCGCGTTGGTCGAAATATCGTTTTTCGAGATTTGAGGGTCGTGCTTGCAAATTGTCACGATTTTGAGATCGCCCTCACCCTTGATTTTTGCTATGGATTTCCAAATAGTTGCGCAGATGGCCTCGAACGAAGGGATTTCTTGGTGAGACGTGTTTTCTTGAAAATGTGTTACTTGGGAGGCACTCAAGCCGAAAGAGAAACTTTCCATTTTTAGGTCATTGGCAGTTATCCACACATCTCCAACCGGGTCGACCCGTTTAATCGACAGTGGTGACCCGCCCGAGCCCTTAAGAAGGTTTGGGGATTTTACGAGCTTGACGGTGGATTGAGACTTTTGGGCCTCGCCGTAGGACTTGAAATGGGCCAAGATCCGACCCCATGCATTGATGAACTTTGAAGCGGAAAATGGATCTCCAAGAACATGGGCCCAGCTTAGGCCCAATGACATTGCTCCACCTTCGAAACGGGTCACCTGCAGAAAGTTTTGAAGTTAATAATTTTTTGACTCAAGCTTTGAGGCATAGGAAAATTAATCAAATAAAACTGGTGGATAAAATTAAAATTAAAATGAATTTCCAGTGATATACATAGGCTACTAAACACTAAGGTTATAGACATGTAGAGGTTGAATAAATATAATAATCATCTTATAAAAATACTTATATTATGTCAAATTATATTGTTAATTAACAAGTCAATATTATAAATTGTGCATAGGCACTCTGTTTCGCTCATGATACTCAAATATTGCTCGTTAGAATAGATACTCAAGTGATTGAATAAGTGTTAGAAGAAACAATCGTCTAAAAGTTAAAGTTGATGAGTGAAAATCCGAATTTAATATTTTTGCTGATGAATTGATTAACATTTTTCAAAAATAATATTGTAACACTAATTTTTACATGTAAATTAGGTTTAAATGATTTACATTTTGTGAGGCGTGAAACAATAATATGGGCGTCGGCCCACACAAGTGCAGATGGAAAACAACTAGACCGTCATTTTTTATGATCAACAGTAAAACAATTATAAAAAATAGAACTTTTCATGAAAAAAGATAATTAATGTGACGATGGAACTAATGTCAAAGCTTTGAAGACAGAAAATGATTTCAATACGAGGAATTATGATGAAAAGTTTTATCCGGTTTTGGTTGATATATACGGTGTTAAGAGTCTGAATTGATATTTTTCTCACTAAATATATTTTAGTTCAAGTGTTTGACCAGACAGTGAACATTATACTACCTGCAGGAAGATGGTGGGAGAGAAGTCGATTTCAGGGCCAATGACTTGTTGGTAAGCGAGATGCTTGTCGAGCGAAGGATCCTCCCTGAGAAGCTCAATCCAATCCTCCACCGTCTTGTCGCTCTTCGCCTCCACGAAGCGGGCCCCGCAATCGTTACATTTTATGTAGGGCCTCCCGGCGTCGCTTCGCCGGAACCTGCCACTCGCGTAGTAATAATCATTCAGCCACGTGGGCATGGCCTGCTTGATGACCTTGACGGTCAAACCCTCCGCCGCCTCGTGGTCAAACAAGTGGACCGCCCTTAGGTAGTGGAGCTTCATGGCCAGGTCAAGGTCCGTTGGCTCGTGGACCACGTCCGTACCCGTGACCAGACCCGGAATGACCGAGGAGAGCCTCACATTGTACACAAGCCCCTCATTTGAAGGTACAACCATGTTGACTATAGGTTTTTTTGTACTTTTCTTTTGGGGTTTTTGGGGAAGTGAATATGAGAGATGTTAGGGGAAAAAGATAGGTTTATATGGGGGTTGGATTGGGAATAGAGGGTGGTGGAGTAGGGTGTAGGGTTATTATTTCTTAGGAGTTGAGAAGTGAGTGTTAATTGGGTGGCATTGAAATGTTAATTGTTGGAAGTGAAAGTATTAGGGTTTGGTGGATTTAATAATCATGTTTCATGTCAAACTGAACTGAAATGTTTAGTGATATTTGTTTCTTATTCCGTTAGATCGATTGAGGAAATTGAGTCTCGTCGTACGTGTTATATTAAAACTGTGTAATTCTCTTTAAGATTTGTGCGTCATTCGATTAGTATTTATAGAATATAAAAATAAACCCTAATATACGTCAGAATTATGAAATTTATACAATAATTTTAATATATGATATAATAATATTTGTCTCTATATAAATATAGTGGTAACAACGAGATCAATTTGGGTATGGTCATAGCCAACACATATGTCCCGACGCAACATACTCGAAGCATTAAGTGTCAAGTGTGCATATAGATGCAAATGAGGTCTTTTGGGTCTCGTCGAGTTTAATATATATTTTTCTCTCTATAATAACAATAACCAAATCAATCTGAATATAATAATACCCGACGTACTACCCTGACGCGCCATACATGAATCATGAAATGTCGAGTGTGTATACTCAACGCAAATGAGGTCTTTTTCGGGCGCACCAAAAGCGTCAAGAAAGAACGATCATCTTCGGATCGAAAATACCAAATCATATATGGTTTGGAATTTTGTATTCATTTAACATCAAAGGTGACACTAATTGAAATGTTAGGGGTTGAGAAATGAGTGTTGAAAATGTTCACCTCATCCTCACTTATAGCTGCTTCATTTTTCTCTATACATGCATCATTATTTCCGAACCTTAATTGGTGTCTTGAGATATAGAGTTCGGCGGCATTAATGTTTGTGAAAAAGATGTATTTTCGAACTTGGTTATTGTCATTTTGCAGTAGCGTTTAGGTGGGAGAAATATTGTGAATGATAGGTTATTACAAATTATTTTTAATTTCGATGGCCAAAATAAGTATTTACAAAGGATGTAACATAGACTGAGTACAAATAGCTGTTAGGTAAATATGATATCTTCATGTTCATGTTGTTACATTGAATCTACATAAAATTGTAAAATTTATTTACAGGACAATTTTATGTATCGAAGCTGCATAGCTTTGGTCATTTATTCCAATGGCAGAGGTTAAGATTTGTCCCCATGCAAGTTGAATGGATATTTATTTATATCGGACAAGTAACAAAAAATGACTCTTGGATGTCGATATATACAAAGGAAGGAGATGGTCGGAATTGAAAGAGAAACCATGTTGTGGTATGGGTCTGATATGAACGTGGTGGCGACCGTTTGTCGGTTGCATCCGAAATTAACACGGTTACCCCTCTGATGCACGTCTATTCACACAATAGAGTATGAAATGAGCAGGAAGGAACCCAAGAACGGAGAGTAAGGAACTCGTAGAAAATGGTCATTTTGATTGGGTGAACAACGAACTGCAGATGTCTGATTCACAACCGAAAACCAGTAAACGAGAATCGAAAGCCTCTGATATTTATAGAATATTAGAGGAGACCGGGCCAATAAGGGCCATTTAAACTGGGGAATAAAAACTTGAAACCGACGACAACAAATTTAAAAATTCACAATTCAATTTGATTTATTCCTATTTCCCACATATTACCCCTAACAGGCCATGCATATAAGAGAGAGAAATAAATTTATATAAACAAACAAAATATATCCAAAACTTTTCATATGGTACTTTAATAAAGAGAGTAAATATTAATTAGGAGAAATTTCTGATCACTATCATCTACTATACAACTTTTGCATGTCACTATTCTTTAATTTTCTTGTTGCACGTTACCACTGTATGTTTTCATTTAGTTGCACCGTTCACTACAGAATTAAGTTTGATGTAAAATGTCTATAATACATTTGTATTAAAAAAATTCAAAAAATATTTTTTGAACTTCTTTTTGATAAAAATATTTTTTATCACATAAATAATAAAACCCTTATTTCAACGTTATTTTGTTTATGTCTCTAAATAATTCTTTCTCAAACTGTAACATGAACAAATTTAGAGCCTCCGAGGAGGTACCGTAATAGTTTGAGCCTCATACTATTGATGAAGAGGTTTTGGTTTTGAACCCCGTTGCAATCAAGGTGGAGAAGGTTTATAAAATAAATTTAGAGTATGATGTAATTAAAAAAAAACAAATTTTAAAGCTTTTAATTTGACTCAGAATTGGACACGAGCTTAGAAAAAGGACCAAATTGAAGTTAAAATGAGTCCTTGACGGTAAATTTAGATAGGCAATAGTTAGGGGTGTAAACAAGCCGAGCTGAACCTCATTTGGTAGGGCTCGGCTCGTGAAAAAAGTGTTCGGCTCGAACGAGCTTATACAACTAAGCTCGAGTACGGCTCGAAATAAAATAGACGAGCTCGAGCTCGAGCTCGACTCGATTTGATTCACTTAAAATTAAATACAAATATTAAATAAATGATAAATAATTCATTAAATAATAAATGAGCCAACTTGAAATTGGTTCGACTTGATTCGACTTGTCTAATTCTATTATAAGTATTTTATAAATATATAATTCTATTATAAATATATTAATAAATATATAATTCAATAAATATTAAAGGAGCCGGCTCGCGGACTTATCGAGCCTTAACAGGTTAGGCTCGAGCTCGGCTAGTTTATTAAACGAGCCCAATCTCAAGTTCGAATTAGGGTCCAGCTCGATTATAACGAGTTTGAACCGAATATTTAACGAACCGAGCTTGACGCAGCTCGTTAAAAACTTGTCTCGTTTACCGCCCTAGGCATAGTACAGATTGCTAAGCAATTTGTGAATCATGTAATTTATTGCATTTATACAGAATTCTCATTCGTATATTAATTACGTCAGATGAGAGATGTTTACGTTAATTACTGCACATATACTTTGCTTATAAATGAAGATAGAAAGATGATAGAAATACATAATCACTTTTCAACAAATTAAACCATTGAAGTTTGGTTCGATTATGTTTAGAACCTATATGTTTTGATTACTTTTTTTAATCGAATTTAATGAAATCCTTACATTTTAAGCTTCATTTTGGTTCGACTTTATTTTATTTTCTAAATTTTGTGAAAATTTTACATTTTGAGTCGGTTTGCACTTGTTTTTGTTTGTCCAATGTTATTAGACTTCATTAATAAAGATCGATTAACAACATAATGAACCGCGTAATCAAATCGATATGTTTTTGGTTCAATTCAGTATGTTCAAATTTTATAAACCGAAACCAAACTGAGAGAGTTTTGATCTTGTCCATAACCGAACCAAATCAATTTTATTTTTTCTGGTTCGATTATTTATGGTTCGGTCGGTTTGATGAGCTTACGAAACAAAATAAAGAGTTTTTTACAGACAAAATCATCGCTCGTCATCTAAAACCCTAACCTCTCAAAACACTTTTCTAAGGTAAAGTATCTTCATTTCGTCCTCATTTTCCTTCAATTTCCAGTGTATCTGCTCTTCTCGTCTGTTCGATTTATAGGTATGTGTCTTTTTCATGTTTAAAAAGATTATGTTTCATGGTTGTTTCGTTCGATCTCAACATTCATATGGGTTTCTCTTCAATTTCTGATTTTTGCTTTCTCTTTGTGTATGTTTTCTAATTTATGCTTGTTTTCTGCATTTTTTTTGAAATGTTAATGTTGAGCTGACTTTGGTGCCTGATAGAGTATGAGAAGTCTTTCTTTTGCATAAGAATTGTTGTTCTGTTTGTTTCTTGATGTATTGGTTTTGGGTTGTGGAGATGGGCAAAAATATTGAATTTTTATTTGTGTTCTAAAATTTCCTGACAGTTCTCGATTAGTTTGATTTATCCAACTAAATTCTGATTAGCCTCTAGAGGTAATATCCACCCGACTAGTTTTTTGGAACACTGATATTGAATGAACAAAATGAAAGGGTACTTGAAGAGTGTCATAAGAAACTAGTTTTTGGTTCGTAGGGGCGTCCCTACCATTAAGCGAGTGAAGCCAACGCTTAAGAACCCTAATTAAAAGAGGCCCCAAAATCATACAAATATATAATAAAAAGATTTGTTTAGTATATTAAAGTTTTAGAAACATCTGTATGATTTTATAAAAAACAATTGGATGACGTTAAGAAAACAACTAGATGACGACAAAGAATAATTTTACATTGTAATACACGATAGATTATATATAACTCAAATTCGAATCAGACTTGATTATAACGAACTCAAACCAAATATTTAACGAATCGAACTCGAGAGACTCGTTAAGGGTTCAACTCGTTTATAACCCTAGCTGGCCATGGGTCGTTTATTCGAACCGAGCATCGGTTCGGTCCTTGGACCGACTTCATTGGGCCAACAATTTCGAGACCTCAGATCAAAAATGGTGGACTTAGCAATTTTGAGCCTGTTATTCACAATTTTAAATGATTGTTGGGAATTTCCCTATTTAGCAAATGAATAAAAAAAAGAAAACACGTGAGCGAACCAGTCTGAGCAGTCCCCGTTTGATTTGGCGAGTCCTACTCGTTGTTTCATTTTGCACTGGAGCAAGCAAAACCCTTAAACCCCACCCCACCCCAGCTCTCAATTCTCAATCTTCTTCTCTCTCGCACCTCCCAACTCAATCCAACTTTTTCTTGTCTCTCTCTCTCTCTACTTCTCGGGTAAGCAACCAGATTATATTATTGCATGTGTGTGTTTTTAAATTCATATCAAAAATTTGAACCTGTTCTATATCGAGAGCCTTCGCAAGTAAAGATTTTGTACCCACTATTTGTTGAACGATTCAAATTTTTACTTTTATTTGCTTTTGCAAATTGCAATTAAGTCTTGTTTGTTTATGCTCCACAAGAACAATACAAGTGTAGAAATAAGTTAATTAGCATATGAGAAAGTTTTAACCATTAGCTGGAACATACATTATTATAACTCAAAAATTCAGCATGTCCTATTACACATGGGCGTTTCTACCATTAAGCGAGTGAAGTCAACGCTTAAGGCCCCCAAATCATACAAATATATAATAAGAGGATTTGTTTGGTATATTAAAGTTTTAGAAACAACTGGATGATTTCATAAAAAAATAATTGGATGACGTTAAGAAAACAATTAGATGACGATGAAGAATAATTTTACATTGTAATATATGATAAATTATGTGTAATTTATTGTTATAGATTTGTCTATTTTACTTAATTAATAAAAAAAATATGAGTATCGCTTAAGACCTAAATAATTCTAGGGTAGCCCCTGGTGAGTAACTTGGTCGTTGTCGTTGATAGTAGTTGCCACCTCTACGCCGGCAAAGTCTCATTCTCCATGAGATTTTAGTTGCGCCGTGGATCCTTGGCCTTAGTAGCTCCGGTCATCGAAGTGGTCGCATCTCTCAAAAGCACCACAGTGCAGCTTCAATCTCCTGGCGGAGGAGACCTCGTTGCTGTGGAGGTGGCACCTCAAGTTCGAGGTCAGTTCTAGGGACGAGTCTACGACGTCACAGACTCATCCCTAGAACTGCTCTCGACACCACTCTTTCTCTCACTACTAAACTTTTTTCCCATTTCACTTCTCTCTTGTTGATTTGACACACTAAAATGAAATGTGAGTGATGGACGTGAAACACTAGCTAGCTGCCAACTATTACTTATATAAAAATACAAATATAATAGGACAAACACTTATCCTCATCTTTTTTTCATTTACTCATTTTGCCTTGTATATATAGAGTGAGTAATGAAAATAAAAATTTTATATTCATTTTATATGTATGCATGCTTCTGGTCACGCACCCATTTCATGAATACGTACGAGATTTCTGAATATGCTGATCATTTTCTATGATCAAAGAAAAACAAATTCCTAACTCAGTTTAACATGTAGCTAGTGATCAGCACTTACATATGTTCTAATATTTCATATCATGTCTGAATTTTATTTAACTTTTCATCCTGAGTATAGTTATAAATGTGAATCCACTCTATTTGTGTTTTTGTATTGAGAAATGAAGAATTTTTTACGAAGAGAATTATGGCCCCTTAGTTTAGTATTTACCAAAACAATACTTGTGCTTTGTATGAATAACATGCTTTTTTTTTCATAAACGAGCATATGGTAATTGTAATTTTCATATATAATTTTAAATATTGTGTGAATTAATTTCAAACAAAATTAATTGATCCATTTCCAATTGAGTGGACTTGGACCTATCCATTTTTCTGCCGGCCCAATCATAATGCTTTCAGCCCACCCTATAAAAGTTAATTATTAATATAGATTAGGCCCATTTGTTTTGAGGGAAAAAGGCCCAAAATCCTTAAACCCTAAACATCCTATTCCTGGCACCTCCTCTTCCCCAACCACAACTATCAGTTTATTTTATTTTTACTTTTCTCCTTTCAACTATTTTTGGTTCTCATAATTTTATTCGGTTCTCATCAATTTTTTTCATCTCCGAGCAGACCCATCGACTTCTATAACATTGAGACCCATCAATTTCTGTAAATTCAACAATTCGGATATTCATATTCAAGGTATGTACTGATTTCAGATTGGTTGGCTTGTCGGGATATATTTTCTATGAACTTTTTTATTTCCACCATCTTCTTTTTGCTGGAGTTTTTTTTTTAGTTTTAGAGTGGTGAAAATTTGTATATGTGGGAGAGATTTGTCTAAGAATTCCTGACTTTTGAGGATATTTCTGTAGATGGGTTTAGCTTCCAAGCTCAAGATTATATAAGTTGAATCTTTGTATTTATTGCCTTTAAATCTCCCGTGTATGATGATCAGTAGTTCATTTTGTTGGAGCCCTGTAATTATATCATTTTATCTAATTTATCTATATGCTTATATACTGTGTGATCTAATTTTTAATTTTTATATTTACTATTGTCATATATACATAATGTGTGTTACTTGGATTAAATCTGTAAAGTTTATTATGTCCTATTTTTAATACTATTGTTTAATTAATTAATAAAATTGTTGGAGTATGATATTATTTTTCTACACAGAACAAAAGGCCCAATTTCTAATTTGTGCTTTAGGCCCCAATAATTGTTGAGCCGGCCCTGCTGGTTCGGATTCGGATTCAATTTATGCAAAAACTGGTGTGCACGTTTTTTATTCTAACTATCTGGGTTCTGATCAGTGTTCTAAAAAATGTTAACGTTGATCGAACGGATAGGACCTCTGGGAACTACTTGAGGATCAATAGGGTATTTATCGTGGACTAATGAGGGATTTTTGGAACATTGGTTCTAATGCTTCACTTGTTAGACCATTTTGTCAATTTCTTGCAAATTTTGCAAAAAATACTGTATTCTCTTTTAGGTATAATATGAAATTCATTTGATGTCCTGTTTTGTCCACAAGAAGAATATGTTTCTTCTTGAGTCAAATTATATCACTCGTATGAGAATTCAGAATACCCAACACTAGTGTTCTAAAAATCTCTGATTAGTCTTTTGATTACTCTGATCAATCCCCATATGCCCTATCAGTCCGACTAGCGCCTAGCGATTTTTATAGCACTGCCCAAAACACATATTCACTTTTGTGTATAAGTTTTGTCTGCACAAGCTCGTCCTCTGAATTGCCACGATTACACGTCTTGATATAAGTTGTGTGTTACATATGTATACACATATATTTATCATTTCACAATACCATTTGGCTGAGGCTTACATTTATCATTCAGCCATGGCGTTTTCCACTAAATTTGGAGGATTGATGAAGCAGATTGTTTCTCGGAATGGACAAGTTCCGGCGACATCTATGCTTAACAGAGTTGACAAAGTTGGAGTTCGTTACATGTCATCACAGCTTTTCATTGGAGGTGTCAGCTACGATATTTAACGATTACACTTGTTTTCCTTTTCCTTTTCTTTATGTTTTATCTGTTCTTGAACACGTTCATGTGTGTGTTCAGGTCTTTCGTTCCACACTAATGAGCAGGCACTTAAAGCTGCGTTTTCTTGCTTTGGTGATGTGACTTATGGTGAGTTTTGATCTGCGTTGGTTTAGTTATTTAGTAACTAGTACTTGTTTGGAATCAATTATAACCGCAAACCGGTCTGACTGAGAATTGTGGGACCAAACCATGGTTTACCGGTCGGGCCACAGTTCAAATAAATGAAAACAGTAGGAAATTGGTTTGGGATTGGTTTGACTACCTCCGAACCGGATCCTGGTCTAGATACCCTTCTATTGTGTTTAAAAACAATGAAGTAGGATTATGACGTTTTTTCGTCATCAAAAGTGACCAAATTAAGGGCTTCTGCGCTATCTCCAGTGGTGGATCCAAAGGGGGGGGGGCCGGGGGGCACCCGCCCCCCCTTGGCCCGGGAATTCGAAAAAAAAATCATATAAATTTTTTTTGAAAATTGGATATGCCCCCCCTTAAATTCTGATATGTATACAAAAACTGTGCAACACAACAATAAAAGTTGTTTGGCTTAGTGGTAAAGGAGTAGTATTTTATTAATGAGGTCATAGGTTCAAACCTTGGAGTTGACAAATTTTACTTTTATGCAGATATTAAGTACAATAGTAAATCATTTGATAAACAAATCGAACTTTTACTATAGCTTGAAAAGCTCGCGAGCCGACTCACTTTGTATTTATATATACATGAAAGTGAAATTCAAACTCAATTAAATTTTCTTATATGCATTTAGTAATTATTTTATTAATAAAATTATTATTTTAATTAAATATATTATTTATTAATTAATTAAAATTGTAGTGTAAAATTTTGCCCCCCCTTGAAAAAATTTCTGGATCCGCCACTGGCTATCTCTGTTGTAATTTTATAGAGTTTTTCTGGCCAATTAATAAAAAATCAAGATCTAAGCATGTATTAATTAATTTTAACTGGTCCTGCTTAAAATGAAACCCAAAAAACTCTGAAAACCATCCAACAAACTGGACAGTTAAAAACCTGTAAAATCAAATTTAGCTACGTTGGTGTTAGTACCGGTTATATGATCGCCCTAGTTTGAACCAGTGGGGAAATTGGACATTTGAGTTATGCTTTTTTTTTTCTTTTCAAAATTATGTGTTTATAAAGTCTTCTCTTCATTTTGGATACATTCAGTGAGAGTTATCACAGATAGGGACACCGGAAAGTCAAGAGGGTATGGCTTTGTCACCTTTGCGAGCGAAGGCGATGCCAGCGCAGCATTGTCCGCCATGGACGGCCAGGTCAGTACTTAACATTTAAAGGAGACAACCAACATGCATCCTTATCGTTTCTGACTGTAGTAACCGAATTTTCAGGAGCTAAATGGGCGAAACATTCGTGTTAGTGTAGCCAACGAAAGACCTGCTCCTACTCGCACTCGCAGTTTCAACGCCAGCAGTGGTGGTGTTGGCGGCCGCGATGTAGGTTTAGACGGAGACAACTCTCGATATTGAGCATCGTGCGCCTTTTGGGAGGAGGATCCTGGTTTTTTGGAAGCGTCGTTTTCTTATGAGCAGAATAAGAGAGATTTTGAACCATAAGTTTGCAGCGTATTGCAAGTATTTGTTTGTACATTCAAGTTGTGATTATTATTAATTTTGAGGAATGCAAAGATTTTATTGAGTACAAGAATTATGTAACATAATTTAATTTAAGTTAGAGTAAAAGAAAAAGGCCCTTGAGCAATTGAGGAAGTTGGTCGATTAGCAAATTGTCACGAATTGAAAAGAGACCGAGTGACAATTACCACCGCGTGCTCTAAAAATTCTAACTTGTTCACTTTATTTTTAATTAATTTATAATTAAGTTATTATTTTATAATTAATTCTTTAACCCGATTACTTTCTAACTAATTCTCAATTAATCTTCAAAAAAATTTTACCGTCCGCTAAGCATGTACGAGTAAAACTCTCCCCTCCCTATAATTGTAACAATTCAAGTATGCACTTTTTATTTATAACAAAACTATATACACTTATTTGAGATGTGAAAGAAATATGAATCTAATATTTGAAAATGAAAATATTGCATATTGCATTATCTGTAAAGGGAAATAACATTTCATTTGTTGGAGTTTTTTTTTTCATTTCTGCTTCAATAATCAAAGCTTACTGTTGGAGATAGTGCTCATCACCTTGTAAGCAAAAACAAAATAGAAAGACAAACAAGTCTCTTACTTTTTTTCCATGTGAAAAGTGATCAACTATGCTACAAATTGGCCCACAATAATATTAAAAGAATATCCTCCAACCAAAGGGCACAATTTTCTTCATTGCCTCTATGGTTTTTGGTTGGTTTTTCAATCACAACCCTCCATTCATTTCTTTGTCACCACTTTTTGAAGAACTACCTCAACTTTGTTCTTGTGGCAATTCAATAGAACCAACCCTTTTTATATTTCTCAATCTTATCTTCAAAATCCACATGTAAAGGTTTCTAGAATCATATTAATCATTCATATCATTATCAGCATAGTCTATTACTAAATTCTTCATACTTAAATTACAACAATGACAACGAAACAAATACGAAGAAAATTTATCCATTCATTCGAACCATTTATCACAAGTCTCTACACATTTTATGAAATTTTATAGAAGTATATTTCCTTAGAATGTATTGGATATATTGTTATAATGTTATAATAGTCCATTTTTCTAAAAAAACTAATCTATTATTATATAATATTTAAAAATGGAAGAAAAAATTGATTTTAGTATATCAAAAATGAAATAAAATTCTATTATTATTATTATTATTTTAACTAGAATTTCTTTCTCTTATTCTATTTTCATATATTAATTATTAGTCTTGATATACAAATAAAACCATGTGAATTGAGACATTGTTGTTGATTTATATTTTGTCTTGGACCTAAATGTTAAGAGGACTATGATTTATGAAACAAGGTTAGTGTCGGTGAGTGGAACATGAGTACCCATAACTTGACTTACAAGCAAGCAAGCTTCTGATGGATATTTTAGACTTAATATAATAATATATTCATGCTTCACATCAATATGTGGGGTCTATTATCACAATAATATTAAAACCCACTAGGGAAATTTTAGAATTTTAAGCATATACGTATAAATATATGATATTTATTGATATTCCAAAAAAAAATTATCCAATAAAAGTCAAGTCTATTTATTACATAGTTTTGCAATAATCCAAAGTCAATGAGCTCTTGATAGTCAACTTATAATATACGTGTAGAAAATCATAATTTAGTGACCAATTGGCTCAAAACTTGTACACTAGGTCGAGTCAATTACAACTAAAACTAGAAATCAATGGTACTTAGAGACCATCATTTTTTAATTCATTGTTATTAATTTATGTGTCTTATTCTACACATCAAAATTGATTAAAAATTAAATATTTGAAAGTGGGGTGTGAAATTTTTTTTTATATGTCATGGTTTGCACTACCATGAACCATAAGTTGACCTCAAAATGTCCAATACAACATCGGTTTTGCTAATATTTTATAAGAGAGTTTGTGTATAAATAATTAAACATAGATAAAAATATACGTGGTTTTTAATCATCAAGATCAAAATATCTACCTGGATTAAATCTTAAAATAGTTAACTACACAAAATTTATTTAGTAAATACTAATTATGGATCATTTTGGTTACTAGAGTACGAGGAAGTCATTATTTTATCTTCTTTGTTGTGTGTGGTCAATTTAATATTCAACCACAGCTTTTATCAGTAGCAATATTTTTACGTGATAACTATAACTTAAGGTGTTATGTTGTTCTACCGCTTTTTCAGATTGCCTTATGATATCTAACTTCGAGTGAGTCAGGTTTGTCCATTCCCTCAATGGTTTCATATTCGAGTAATGAATTCGTGTAGAGCACGCGTTCGTCTTGTTCATGCTCTTCAACGAGATCTTTGGGATCTATGCTACTGTTATGATCGAACATATTTGCTTTGTGTTGCTGTAGTTATAGAAGCTCGTCATATTGAGAGCAGAGTATCTCTAATGCCACTTGTCCCAAGTACAACTTATTTAGAAAAAAATACCGAATTATAGTTTAGTAAAAAATGTTCTTTCTTGTTAATGACAATGTTTGAACGTACGAGAATAGTCGCCCGATAAAAGAGAACCATGCTATCCTAAATCTCAATAAAATTATACAAGGAGTGTACTTAAATATAACATATTCTTGAATCGAGACTCGAGAGTCAATCTGCAGTTCTGAGTTCCATAATGAACACATTTTGACCTTAAACTTTGACTCGTTAATCGATCAACAAGAGTGTCAGTGTTGACTAATCCTTGTAAATCTATATTCAATTGAAAAGATGTTTCAAATAACTGAGTTGGATTTTACATGTCATAGTCAAAGCAATCATAAATCTCAAAGCACATTCATTTTCACAATTACATTCCATTTCCTTTTCCAAAAACAAAAGAAACACAACCAGGATCCTATGTGCTCGTCCCCACCACATTCTCCAACACACGTCCAATCCAACGGCTGAGATCCACATCCATTCTAGCGGACCCCACCCTCCCATTATTTCACAACCCTCCACATTTATGATTCATCTATTGTATCTAATCCAAAAAGGACCAAATCTATATAAATATTATATATATACCATCCAAATTTATTGTTCGTGACTTTCCTTTTTTACCCTCTGCTCGACCCCGTAATAACTGACGTACCATTTAACGAACTTTCGGAGCCCCGACTCGAGATCGGTGGTGGGCTCGTACCCGAAGTCCCGGTGCGCCAGGCTGACGTTGGCGTGCGTGTAGGGCACGTCCCCGTTTCTGGGCATCTTGATCACGCGCTTCTTGGCCTTGACGGCGAGGAGGTTTTCGAGGATCGACACGAGCCTCCCCACCGGCACCGGCGAGGTGTTCCCGAGGTTGTAGATGCGGAGCTGTGCCGGCCCTTTCTTCTTACCTCCCGACCCGGTGCTCTTCTCCGCCGTGTCCAGCGCCCCCACGCACCCCTTCACGATGTCGTCGATGTACGTGAAGTCACGCGCCACCTCCTTCTCGTCCTGCAGTAAACAAAAAATGAATTCTTATAAGATAAAATAAACTCGCTTATGAATCGAGCTCAAAATTGGGTTAATGAGATGAGTTCGAGCGATTCACTGAAAAAACGACTCGTTTACCATCTTAAGAGTAATATATCGATGTTGATGTTGATAGATAAAACGGTAAAATATATCTTACCCAACTAGGCAAACCACAAAATAACTCAACTTATGACTTGACCAATAAAGATAAACTTAATTACTTTTAATAAATATATTAAGCAAAAAATTGACTCGCGAGTTTATCAAATCTTACGGGACTGGTCAGCACTTGAATTGAACTTGTTTATAAGGAGCCTAAAATTTAGTTAACGAGATGAGTTCGATCGACTCGTTTACCAGAAGTACTCAAGATAACTTATCGATCGCTCTTAATTTTTGTCAGTTACTGTTAATAGTTACCTGCGTCTGGTAGATGTCGATGGGCTTGCCGCGGAGGATCTTCTGCGTGAAGAAGAAGTAGGCCATGTCGGGGCGGCCCCAGGGGCCGTACACGGTGAAGAACCTCAGGCCGGTGATGGAGAGGCCGTAGATGTGGTTGTAGGTGTGGGCGATCTCCTCGCCGGCCTTCTTGGTGGCGGCGTAGAGGCTCGCGGGGCGGTCGGTGCGGTGTTCCTCCGAGAACGGGTTCTCCGTGTTGAGCCCGTAGACGGAGCTCGACGACGCCCACACGATCGCCGGCTGCGGGTTCGCCGCCTTGGAGACCTCCAGAAGGTTCACGAGCCCCGCGATGTTCGATTTGATGTACGACTGCGGGTTCTTCATCGCGTATCGAACCCCCGCCTGCGCGGCCAGGTGGAGCACGTGCGTGAACGGAACAACGTCGTATAGGCGCCTGAGGAGAGGCCCGTCGTTGAGGTCCCCCTCGACGACGGTGATCTGGTGGGCCGTGAGGCGGGCCTGGCGGGCCCGCTTCAGGGCCGGGTCGTAGTAGTCGTTGAAGTTGTCCAGGCCCACCACCCCGTCGCCGCGCTTCTTCAGGGCCAGGGCGCAGTGGCTGCCGACGAAGCCTCCGGCGCCGGTGACGAGGACGGTGAGGCCGTTGCTGCGGCGGGCGGCGGCGGAGTGGCGGATCGCCTTCTCCCAGGCCGCGCCGGAGGTTGCGGCGCCGCCGCCGTGGAGGGCGGAGGAGAGGAGGGAGCGGGCGGCGGAGGGGCGGTCGTCGGAGGGGTGGTGGTGGAAGGCGAAGAAGAAGACGAGGAGGAGGGCGGCGAGGAGGGAGGCGCGGAAGAGGAGCTTGGAGGAGGCGGCGAGGAGCTTCGACGTGGCGGTGACTCGCCGGATCATGTAGCTGTTGTGGCGCTCCGTCTTCGCCGGAGGTGACGTCATCGTGTTCTAGGTTAATATTGTTTGGGGTGATTGGGAGCTGAGAAGAGTGAGGGGAGAGGAATATATATACATATAAAGGAAACAAGGTGATGATGGGTGTTATTGGTTGGACACCACTCTGTGTTTTTTTTCTCTCTTTTTCAAATTGTATTGATTTTTATGTTACTATAGTCTAAGAAGCTTCCTATACTTATACTCGTTTAATTTTTCTATTACATGTGGGATTATATATAATCCTAAATAGGTGTGTGTACAAGGTTGGCGGGGATTAGGAGTCGCACTACTACGCGGGCTAGGAAACGGATGTGTGTGAACTAGGGTGGGTAATTTAGATTTGGAACCCGTCCCGAATGAAGAACCAAACCCAGATTTAGAATTAAAAAAAAATTAACCTTGGATAACAGTTTGGTTTTGGGTTTGAAGTTAAGAGAACCACTTAATTTTGGTTTGGATTATGTTCTCAAATGCTTACAATTACTGGTTACTCAATAGGAACTGAACCGGTTTGTGTCGCCACGTGTCCACCTTTCGTTCGCCCAGTATATTATTTCTTTTTATTATTATTTAATTTACAAACTTTAAATTTCAATTTTGTCGTAACAATTAAATCTGAAAATTCGAGTTTAGTTAGTGTTTTATATGATTGCAGATTTTATGTTTATGGGTATAAATTAGGCTCAAATTCGATATATAAATTGGGCACGAACTGAAGATAGAAAACTAATTGGTTTCCACCAGATAAAACCAAAATTGAACCGAGCCTGAAATCGAACCGTTTCTTACATAATGGTTATAGGTTTCGTTCCCATATATTGAGAAGCAAAGGGTTTAGTCTGGTTTGGTTTGGTTTGAGTCGGCTCTAATAATTCGAAACGGTGTTCACCCCTAATGTGAATTATGAAGCAAAGTCTCGTTTAGACGTGGGCAAGAAATCTTAAACGAATGTGAACTTGTACTCGGACGCTAGTTGGAAAGTCTTACTCAGTCAATGGCTTTTATGTAGGCATATATGTGAAATCCTACACGAGTTCGTATGTTCTTGAGCGACAACTAAATTCTACGCAAATTATGAGTTTGTGTCGTGCGCGCGAATAAGTTTGTATGCCTATGGTAGGTTGGACAGTGCGACCCTATCACAAGGCAACAAGAAATTCTCTCAATGTGTTACGTTAAGCAGACAACTGAATTAAACCACACACAATACAGAAAAAAATTCACTCTACATGTATTATGAAAAATCATATTACCATATCACTTAACAAACCATCGAGTCAGCGACAGACAAACATTTATGACCACTCTAATCACCTTATGACTATTGAAAACCCATGACCTATAATATTCTACATACAAATGTAAAAACAAAGATAATGTCAAAAATAATGTCACATATTCAACACAAAAACATAGTATTGATCATCGGCATGTTTCATTTCAATCCCATTATCTTCAACCTATTTTTTCATTGTGTAAACTCTGGACCAATCATATATACAAGGCATGGACCACGATATTGCACTAAACAAATTACACACAAATCATGCCACGAGAAACCTCATCAGTACAATAATACATTTGACCATTGTTAGTAAAAGCTCAAGTTGCATTATTTAAGGAAAAACACAGACACAGATCATCAAACGTTAATAATTACTCAACTCTTAATAATAATCACATCAAATCAATACTAATTTCCCAATATAACATATTCCAATAAAAACGATTAAAAAAGTGAAGAAACAAAGAAGCGCGTAGAGTGCCAAATGGCCAGCTATTTTTGGGTGTAGAAAATCTATAGAAACATGTGAATACGTGATCCACAGTTGTGGGTTTGGTCACAGAGGAGACCCAATTAAGACCCAAAATTAATTAATTAATTAATTAACTCATCAATTAATTCCTATTTTTTCGACTCAGCAGGTACTGTACGTAGTGTGTGTGTATGTATAGATTAGAGAGCAAATGTTAGTTGGATCAGTCGAGACCGTTTGTTACCGACAGACAAGATCAAGTTGATGTCGGTACATTAATTTTTTTACTATATACAGCATGTTGTGTGTTTCAGACCCAATTTTGTGTAGTTTTATTTATTTATTTAATTAGAGATCGATCAGTTTATAGTCAGTTTATTAATTACACACTTTTATAATTGTACTATATATGCAGATTGAGAGGAGTATAACTAAATGGTGTATTTTGAGACCCAATTTTGTGCAATTTTTATCTAATTATCAGGTTATGGTCAGATTATTAATGACACACATTCATAATTAATTGTAGTATATGTATATGTACCGACTGAGAGAGGAGTCTGTTGGTGGGGTAAAAGAGTCAGCTTTTAACGAGCTGTTCAAATTTGATTTTATTAAATATTTGGTCGGACTTGCTATATAACTGAGTTCAAGTCAATATTGAGCTCGAATGAGCTGAACTCAAACTTATCTTTTAAAAACTTGATAGGTCGCGTTCCGACTCAATTATATTTAATTAATTATGTACATCTATTAATATATTTGAAAAATTTATAATAAAATTAGACGAGTTAAATCACGCTAATCTCGAGCTTACTAGTTATTATTTAATAAAATATTTATTATTTAATTTTTAATGAATATTAATATTAAGAATTAAGTGAATCGAGCTGAGTGCCTGAGTCGATCTCGAGTCAAACACTTTTTTCACAAGATGAGTCTTACTAAAATTAATTTAGCCTCGTTGATTATACATGTAATGTATATGGTGGAGTATAAATATATATTCTAAATTTGTATGACATATTATTTAATTATTAATCAGTCAGATCATCAAATTAAACCAGATGGTAGATTTTAATATCAATATTTGATGATGATGTCAATTATTTAAATTAATAAATAATTTGTGATGATAATTTACTGGAAGAAGAAAGGGCATAAATGCATAATGGTGATGTAGAGGAAAGGACCCACACGGCGTCGTTTTCAATTGGTGGGAGTGGGAATTAGGAAGGTTCGTAGGGCACCCCCTCCCTCTAATTATTGGGTCTCCTCTCATTCCGTGACTTGTCGGTCTCTTTCTCTTTGTCACATGCACAACTCAATAATAATATGAAAATTAATAGGGAGCAGATTCTTCATCTATTTAATACTGTTTTCTTCAACAAAATAGTTAATCTTAATTAGATAATAATATATTATACTTAGAACAGACAATTGGTACGATGTGAGTTGTGCATCATCTACGGGTGGAGATTTTGGACATGACACTAAGTTCTGAATTAGAGACTGAACCAATCAGATTCGAACTAAAATGAATTAAAACTATAGTTAATGATTCAATCCTAAATTAAAAGAATCATTCAATTTTTGTTTGAGAAGCAAATTTAATGTTTTTGACTTTAAATCAATCTCTAATTGATCAAATTCCATTGATAAATCGAGGCGAGAGAAAATAAAAAATCAATCGAGTAAAACTGTGAACCTAATCGAGGAGCCTTCAAAATAAGACAGTTTCCTAGCATCGCGTTTCTAAATATGGTTTCAATAACTAGGGAATCAGAGGGTTGGGTATGGTTCCTAGCCGGCCCGATTTCAAAACCGCATCGGCCCCTAGTCTCATATGTAGATGCGATCAACATATGAATGATAAAATCGCACAATACAACGAGTTATTAAATTCACGAGATGCTTAACAAACTCTATATGTTTAAGTTAATCCAAAAATTCATACAACTAGTTAGATCTAGGTCGACAATCACAAACATAAGGGACGATCCTCGAATAACATGTACAATCAATAGATTGTCGATCTCCAACTGACGGTCACTCTCATCCCAATGCCTTTTAGACCACAACAAACAATCACAACGAGTATCAATCGTCATCGCAACTCTAAACCTTTTGCAGTAGAGACGAACTAACACGTCAACCACGGAATCATTCACTTACAGTTGTCACACGCACACCACAAAAGGTTCAATAGGCTCGAATCATGATCTGAGCCCAGGGAGCAAGTAGTGTCAACCATTAAACCATACTCAAGTTGGTGATTAATAAATATTTACTGAGTATTTGAGTTATAAAACTGATAATCAATTAATCAAAATATGTTCAATTACCCTAATTACACTTTTGTCCATTCTTTATTATATTTCTCACTTAATAATATAAAAATAAAGATAAAACAATATTTACCAATCTCATAATAGTCATATCCCTTAAATTTTACTTACCAAAGGGCTCATGAAGTTTATAACTAATTTTCTCTTAACTTTGTAATAACCATATTCTGAAAACCTAATATGACCCCTTTTTCTTTAAACTTTTTTCCCGAATATATATATATATATATATATATATGTAAAACTATAAAACAATTAATAATATTATAAATAAATAAATATAGGCATCAATGTACAATCGCTATTCGTTAACGATGTAGTAGTAGAGTGACAGTGGAGGGCCCATTTTGTGTCGGCAGCCTAAAATTTGGGTTTCGAAAATTATAATTAATAGCTGATTTATCCTTTTGTGTGTACACCATAATAATTTGCCTCATTAATAAAAAAATTATTTTTTATTTTGCCATAGTTAAATATTTATGTTCTGAATGTGACAAGCCAACTATTTACTATGCTTTCATTTAATGCTCTTAATTTCATTTGATTATAATTTAATGTTCAATTATTTTAAATTATGTTCATTTAATTTTTGTTGTGTTATTGGCCAGATGGGTAATATAATTTGAGAATTTTTTTTCAAATACCGAATAAAAACAGTTTGAGTAATTGTCCAACTTGAAGCAAAACAAGAATTCAAAATTGGAAAGGGACAAAATCTTATAAATGATTGATTTTGAAACATTTATGTCCTATTAATATTTAAGTACTAATACATGGATAAGAGTACTATGAATTTTTAGGAAACATCTTAATAAACCAACATTACTTACTCAGACTTGTAAAAGAACGAGTATTAAAAATCGAAAATCATACGATAATTAGATATGTTAAACATATAATAAATGGTGACCTCACAAGTGAATATATATTAATAAGGTCCACACTCTTAATTTTTGGACTATAAATGTTATATGCACGAGTAACAATCAATTATAATTTCTTATAGAAAGTAAAAACCACATGATAATATAATAATAGCTAAAGTGAGACTATGTGATGCACAAATTAATATAGCACATAATATTTTACATATGTATTGTATTTGATCAAATACAATTCAAGATAAAAATTGGGTAGAAATAAATTCTAGATAAAAATTATCACTAAAAAGTGAAAACCACATGAAAAATATAATTATAGTCGATTTCTGACTATTTGATGAGCAAATATAGTTAATAATATCTCATTTACGCATTTATTGTATTTTAACAAATTAAATTAGAATAAATTCAGATTGACTTAATGTGTTAAATGAAAAATAAAGTGGGTAGAAATAAATTCAAGACAAATGTTACAACAATGAATCATAATTTTAATAGAAGGTGAAAACCACCAATAGACATTATAATTATAGTTAAAATGTGACTATTTGATGCACAAATATATAGTAGATAATATATATTTTTTACATATTTATTGCATTTCAGAAAATACAATTAAAATAAACTCATGTTGACTTAAAAGTGTGAAATGAAAACAAAGTGGGTAGTGTGGAAAAGACAAGACAAAAAATGAAAATTTACAAGTGCCACTAAATGTGTCCTAATATCTTGATTTGGTAATAGGAGGTAGAGAGAAGAGACAAAAGTGGACATCATAGTCACTGTCCCTCCAAACCATGTGGATACCATGTGCACTTGTCAATTACATCACATTAGACCCATTTCTTTACACACTTCTTCACATTATATTGTACCATGAAATTAGATTTTAAACAACATTTTGTGCCACATACCATGATCCTAGGAGGAGAATCTATTGTCATGTGTGCACTTTCAATTTCTCCAACCCTCCATCACCCATTTATGTGGTGGTTCCCAACTGTCCCTCCATTTTCTTGTGATGAACTTATGAGGGAGTTGAGTTCCATTGGCTTAGGCTTAGGCTTAACCATGTGTTATTTGTCTTTCTAGCATGTGAATCAGACAACCTTAACATAATATATATGTTTAATATGTATTAAATCAGTCTGAACTCGCGGAAATTAGCTTAGTTCAAATTGATTTGTGATGACCTAGATTTATTATCAAATTAATAAATATATTCACATTTTTTATACACGATATTTGAATACCATGTCTTATGTACAGACCAAAAATCACACGATAAGTGGAGAGTCAGACTCATCATCAATTAAACTAGTGAACATGTTTATTTATTTTAGATTTGGTACTCTTGTAGCTAATATGGTGGTATTGAAGTGATTATAATCGATCGATCGCTGTATAAATACTACAATATGCAACATAAACGATCTCCTTTTATGATTTCGTGACCGATTTTTCTCTAAATAAGATTTTCGCTCTTCTTTCCGTGGATGAAGTAGACACATTGTCCGCGAACCACGTAAATTCCATCGTCGTGTTGTTTTGATTCCTTACTTTGATTCATGTTTGTTTCAGCATAACATATCAGGAACTGATCAAACCCAGACCAGGCTCAGGCCCAAAACCAAGCCCAGAGAAGGCCCATTATAAGCCCAAAAAAGCGTAGATCAGGCCCAGGAACAAGCCCAAAACCAGGCCCATACCAGGTCCAATCCAAGCCCAATAATGATATCGTTCGGTGCAGTGAGTATTATACAGTACAGTACGGTGCTAATATACGCCTCTACGGTTCTGTAGTCAATTCAATACCCTCCAAAAGCCCTATTTTCTTTCCCTCCAACGCAAAAAAGCTTCATTGCCTTGGAATTTACAGAGAATCTGAGCTTCTTCTTCGTCTTGTTGATGTCTTTGAATCCGAATACGAATCTGAATCTTCTGTGAAGCGATGATCGATTCGGTTTCTGTTCGTCGTCGTCACTAGCTGTGTGCGCCGTCTCATTTCGTCTCTCAGGCTCAGACCGATTGAGCAGGCACAGGAGCGAAAATGAGTACAGTGGACAAGATGCTGATCAAAGGAATCAGGAGCTTCGACCCTGAGAACAAGCACGTCATCACCTTCTTCAGGCCATTGACGCTCATCGTCGGCCACAATGGCGCTGGCAAAACCGTAATTACCTACCTCTATTTCTCTCTCTCTGTATCTATGCATTGTGGATTGTTGTTCATTTTACTGGTTTTGGTTCTGTGCAGACTATCATCGAGTGCTTGAAGCTCTCGTGCACGGGCGAGCTGCCCCCAAATGCTAGGTCTGGCCACAGTTTCATACATGACCCCAAGGTGTGTATACAGCTCTTTCCCTTGTGGTTTTGGTTTAAAGAAGAACCAATGTGTAGGAAGGAGAGAAATGGAGATTTATGTTTTGTGTTGGGCTAGTTAAGCTGAGATTGGTAATTTGGTGTTGGGTTTAGTTGGACTGTGTGCGTCTCATTTGTTTAGTGGTCTATGCTGCAAAATGTGTGAAATTTAACCCGCCAGAGCAAATGTGTTATTTTGAACTTGTTTGGTTTGGGTAATATTGTATTTTTTATGACATGGATGCAAATTGTGATTGTTTGAAAACATTTTTCGGGGTTACTGAACTTGGTTTGGTTAAAGGAAAACCCATGTGTAGGAAGGAGACAAATAGAGCTTTATGTTTTTATGATGGGCTAGTTAAGCTGATATTGTACTGTGCTTAGTTGAATTGTGTGCGTCTCCTTGGTTTAGCGAGAGTCCATACTACTACATGTGTAAAATTTAACCTGACCGAGCAAATATGTTGTTTTGAACTTATTTGATTCGGGAAATACCGTGTTTTGATGCAAAGGATGTTTGTTTCAAAACATTTTTTGTGCTTACCAAAATGGGTTTAGTTTGTTTATAACTTGTGGGTTTCTTTTGTTCCATGTATGGCCAGTTCTGTATCATTTTCTATCTGGGATTGTGATGGTAGGTTGCAGGGGAGACGGAAACAAAGGGACAGATTAAGCTCCGTTTCAAGACAGCGGCAGGAAAAGATGTGGTGTGTATAAGGTCATTTCAGCTGACGCAAAAGCCGTCGAAGATGGAATACAAGGCAATTGAGAGTGTGCTCCAAACAATAAATCCTCACACCGGAGAGGTACCCTGCTCTTTTTTTGCTATTGTATATTATGCATGAATTTCAGTATGCAATCCCATATCTATAAAAGAGAAAAAAGAGCTACTTATAAAGGCAAAGAGTCAAACCAACATAATAAGGTTCACCTGAAAAAAAGTCGGTATGCTGATAACTACTGAAAATAACCGATGGTAATTTTATTTTGTTAAAATTTTCAACAGACAAGCTGGATAGGTCAAGTCCAGCTTGTACTGGATAGTAATGATACTTCGCTTGAAAGTATCAGGAAAATTGTTTCTATATGTGTGTTTAAAAATACATTTGTTTTCTTAGAACCGATTATCTTCTACTCTATTGATGTGCTTATGTTTCCTAATATTTCAAAAGTGCAGAAAGTATGCCTCAGTTATAGGTGTGCTGACATGGATAGGGAAATCCCAGCTTTAATGGGTGTTTCAAAAGCTATCCTGGAAAATGTCATATTTGTCCACCAAGATGAATCTAACTGGCCGCTACAAGATCCATCCACGCTAAAGAAGAAGTTTGATGATATCTTCTCTGCTACCCGGTATCATTTGTATTCTCTAACCATATATTTAATTTGAGTATATCCAAATTCTCCATATAATATATGTATGGGATCAGAAAATTATAAATCTCCTATTTTGCCTACAATGATTTATCAAGAACCCTTGTGTATTTTTAGTCATTCACGAGCAAGAGCTCTTGACCACATAAAAATGTCATTGCTCAATGAGATTATAAGATAATAAGTGCATTCCTCCTTTCTAAGATAGAGACTTAAGTATACTCAAATATTACTATGTCTACGTGCCATAGTAGATATTTGTCCTTTGTGTTTGTCATGTCTCATTTCTTCACTGAATGTGTTGATGGGCATCAAGTTTTATCTGTATAAGGGACTCCATGCTTACAGTATGTCTAGATTTTATGTTTATACGTTTCCTTGATTTTTCAATGCCCAAACTATGTTTCTATAGGAATTATACCTCAGACAGTTTAGGTGGCACTGAAAGAGTTTACTTTCATAAGTTTCAACTGCCTTATACCACAGTGCTTGTGCACCTTCAGACTGATGTTTTAAGGATCCACAATCTGGTGGAACAGTCTTCAGCTGTGTGATCTATAGTTTTTTCTACACTCGTCTTAGTATTTTGCACTTTTACTGTATTCAATACTGTTAGACAGTCTGCTCTTAATGGCTTGAGGTTGGTTATTTATGTATGGTCATTTATTGCTAACAGATACACAAAGGCTTTGGAGGTGATAAAGAAGCTTCACAAGGATCAGGCTCAAGAGATTAAGTCATACAAGTTAAAGTTGGAGAATCTTCAAACCTTGAAAGATGCTGCATTTAAGGTTTTTTTCTTCCTAAATCCCAAATACTTATCTTTCTGTGAAGATTTTTTTTTTATTTTTTATAATTTAGGAGTCTTTTACAAGTCAACTGATCACTGCTGTACCTCTGAATTTGATCGTTAGGAAGCTGTCAAAAATATCAGGTTGCTCTGTTATGGGTCAATGGATATTGATATATTCTAGTTATAATCCTAACAACCACTTAAATTCTGGCTCCCTTCCCATGGTTTATAGAACTGTGTGGAGGGAACTTGAGCTGAAAAATGTTTTTATTGTATCCATTCATATCATCTTTATATTTTCATTGACGAGGGAAAACTAGTTTTGCCGCTTTTCCATGAACTGATTTTATAGCACTTCATATTTGGCTTTATCTGTAGTAATCATAATATCTAGTGATGGACATATCTTTACACTACTAAAGTTCACCGTGTTGCCAAGTTTTGTTTTTTTCTCTCTGTACTCTTACCGTTGAAACTTGAAACAAAAATTCATTGCTGTATAATTTTAGACTAAAACATACATATCTGCTAGGGACGGTGAAAATCCCCGAACC
Source organism: Geranium rotundifolium (assembly GCA_963920655.1). Taxonomy (NCBI): domain Eukaryota; kingdom Viridiplantae; phylum Streptophyta; class Magnoliopsida; order Geraniales; family Geraniaceae; genus Geranium; species Geranium rotundifolium. The sequence continues at coordinate 1,459,608 of OY987318.1, forward strand.
TGACTGGTTAGGGGATGGGGATCACTAAACCCATCTGTACCTGCCCGTTGTAGGGGGAACATGGATCACTAAACATGCGCTGAACCCATCCTGTTGCCATCCATAATAGATCTTTTTCTATTGAAAGATGGAATGGTGTCATAACCTCAAACTGTGTTTATCTATATGCAAATTTCTATGTTTATTGCTTGTGTGTTGCTTTTGACACTATATTTTCTTGATGGAACTATTTATGATTTTCTGTTCTAATTCATATGTATTTTTCCTGGCCCTGGCCGTATCTTTGAAGTGCAGTTAAGCTACATTTAGTAGAAGTTTGATGTTCGATTATATGTTGATGAACATGAATTATTTGGTGGCTGCTTTAGCTGATACATGATAATCTGCAATGTAACAGCTCCGGGAGAGCATTACCCAAGATCAAGACAAGACAGAAGCTTTGAAGATTCAAATGCAGGAGTTGGAAAGTAGCATCCAAAATGTGGATGCTAAAATTCATCATACTGAAGTAACACTGAAAGATTTACGGAAACTACAGGACCAGATATCTACTAAAACTGCCGAACGTAGCACTTTGTTCAAGGAACAGCAGAAACAGTATGCAGCTCTTGCTGAGGAAAATGAAGGTCTGCAAGGACCAAAAGTATCATGATAATCTTGGTTGCAATTCTTGCATTTAATTTTTCTAATGCTTTAGAATCTTTTCCTTGTACTGGTGCTCTCAGCCTTCATCCAGTGAGGAAGAGGAACATGTACATATTGCATTTTGGAGTTACAGTTTAAATTTTACTTTTATCTTTTGTATTGTATTGTCCCAGACACTGATGAAGAACTGAAAGAATGGAAAACCAAGTTTGAAGAAAGGATTGCACTTTTGGAGTCTAAAATTAGCAAGCTGGAAAGAGAAATGAATGACACAGAGACCAAAACTTCTTTTCTGAAGCAGACAATTAATGACTATATTCGGGAGATTAGCAGGCTGCAAACTGAAGCTGAAGTATTGTCCATGAAACTTCATTTATCATCAAAAAGTTCATACAGCCAAGTGAATTCTATTCATATAAACTACTTACCATTTTGCTGTAGGCTCATATGTTTTTGAAGAGTGAAAGAGATTCTACCATTCAGAAACTTTTTGCAAGGCATAATTTGGGGTCCCTTCCAAGCTCTCCCTTCAACAATGAAGTTGCTGTGAACCTCACAAACAGAATAAAAACAAGGCTGGTAGATCTTGAGAAGGATTTGCAAGACAAAAAGGTTAGCTTCTCTCTTCATGCAATAATTTTCTTGTCTCGTAGATATCTACATATATGCACATGGACATGCTGTTCATATCTGTGGGTAAATCGTGTTGATTCGATGAATCAATATAGATCAAGATTTACGTGTTTATTCTATTGACAGAAGCATTGATTGAGAATGATGTTATTTCAGAAATCAAATGAAACAGAAATCAAGACAGCATGGGATTGCTACATGGATGCAAATGATCGTTGGAAAAATATTGACGCTCAGAAGCATGCTAAAGGTGATATCAAGGTATGTTATTAATATTGCATCTTAGGTAATTTTCCTAAGCTGCAGTTCCTTCATGTTTTATGTAGTAATTTATTATTTGAATTGTGCAGAATGGCATTCTGAAACGCATAGAAGAGAAGGAAGCTGAACGCGATTCATACGAAGTCCAAATTTCTAATGTCAATATTTCTCACATTGATGAAAGAGAAAAGAACTTGGTGAGTAGGTCTAAACTTAGGGAGCTTGCTTAGGATATGGAACTGTAGGCTTTAATGGAATATTTAATATATATCAACAATTTGTCTCTGCAGCGGATTGAGCTTGAGAGGAAGACGAGCCAATTGCATGAAAGGGAATTTGAGTCAACCATACGTCAAAAGCAGAGTGAACTCTACAACATAGAGCAAAAAATAAAAGCTCTGAGCCGAGAGAGAGACATACTAGTGGGTGATTCCGAAGATAGAGTCAAACTGTCTCTGAAGAAATCGGAGCTGGAGCATCATAAGAAGAAACATAGAAAGCTGTAAGCTGGATGTTTGTCTTTCTCCACTGCTTCTAGAATTTCATCTTCCTGTATTCTTCTGCTATATTTGGATTTCATGTTGAGACTATCGGCATATTTTTCTTCCAGAATCGATGAGCACAAGGATAGAATCAGAGGAGTTCTAAAGGGGAGGCTTCCCCCTGACAAGGATTTGAGGAAAGAAATTACTCAAACACTAAGGTTATTCTAACTCCTAGATCTTTCACTATTTAATGATATCTCTAAAGGAACTCTTGGTTGATACAACAACGGGTGTATGTTGGATTAGCATCTATTGTCATATGCACACGTAATTCCTTATTGTATCTCAGTTCCAGTCTTGCTTACCTCTATATTTGTAAAACTCTTAGTAGTAGCAGTTGGATTGAACAACAGTCTAAATGTATTTGACTATCTGTGTTTTTCTTTTCCATTTGCTCTTGCATTTCTCACCCGAGTAGTGAATAATGCTATGTTATTCTCATAAAAAGCTATGAAAATAAAGAATTATAAGCATGATAACAGCCAACCCTTCGATATTAAACACTCTTCAAATTATTACACTGATGCAGGGCTATGGGAATGGAGTTTGATGACTTGAACTCAAAATCTCGTGAAGCAGAGAAGGAGGTGAATATGTTGCAGATGAAAGTTCAAGAAGTTAATAATAACCTGTCCAAACACCGTAAAGATATGGAGTGTAAGTGTTTTCTGTTATATGTGCATTTCCGCCTACCGCAAATGTGAATTGTAACGATTGGATCTTTTATTCTTTATATTAGTTAAAACCATAATATATGGATAAAACTGTTTTATAAATATATTTACATGTACTTATAAGTACATTATATTATCTGTCAAGAATATTCTTGTTAGGAAGGCATCAGAGTTTTCAAAACCTTCATGTATGTAATCTATCTATGATTGTTCAGTGGATTGGCTTGATTGTCTATTATAAAGGGATTGATACACTTATATAGTGTTATCCCAGCCACATGACTTGAACTCAATAGAAGTATGCAGTTAGAAACTTAGGTTCCCATCTTTTTTACAACAACAGTGAATATAACAAAAATGTGGTTGATATTCTTTATATTAAACAGTGGAAAACCAAATATATTTGGACAACCAAATTAGTGAGTTGAGTATGGTAAAGTCTCTGTTAATTAAGCTAGGATCAACTACTTTGCGTTTATCAATTGTGTTAGCACCTATCTTGTTTGCTCAACAGAGTAGTGCATCCTGGATATTGTTTGCTCTTTGAGGCTGCATTAATCCACACCTTTTTTCTAATCTTAATGCAGCAAGGAGGAGATTTATTGAGTCTAAAATCCAGTCTTTAGGTCAGCAACTTTTGAACATTGATTCCTATATTTCTATCTTGGAGACTGCCAAGGAGAAAAGGGATGTCCAGAAAAGGTTTGTAATTTTTCCTCAATAAAATGAAAATTTCTTGAAGCATGTTATATAACCATTTACCATACTTGTATAAATTGTATATCTGAAGATGCTAAGTATTTTCTGGTTCATTTGCGGCAGCAAATACAACATTGCAGATGGCATGAGGCAAATGTTTGATCCTTTTGAAAGAGTTGCTCGTGCCCATCATATATGCCCTTGCTGTGAGCGTCCTTTCTCTGCTGAAGAGGAGGATGATTTTGTTAAGAAGGTTGGTTACCTTTCCAATCCTTCCAGACATTAACTTCTTAATTTGTAACAGAGATTCTTAAACATTTTTGTAATGTTTGTTCTCCATATGATCACCTTTTAATTGGGGTTTATAAATTCAAACCATTCAGCTTCTTACTAATAGTTTTTGGTTGTTTTCTGATAAACTACAGCAAAGAGTAAAAGCTGCAAGCTCTGCTGAGCATATGAAAGTGCTGGCTGTTGACTCCTCTAGTGCTGACTCGTATTTTCAGCAGTTGGACAAGCTTCGTTTGGTTTACGAAGAATATGTTAAAATTGGCAAGGACATGATACCTCTTGCAGAGAGAAGCTTGCATGAGTTTACTGAAGAATTGGATCAGAAGACTCAAGCCCATGATGATGTAATTATCAGTTCTGGTACTTGGTTTCTTGAGTTTTTGTTTGGCTTGCTTTATAAAATAAATATTGAACACATAAATTAGCTAGAGATAAGATAGGCCTACTTCCTTCAATTTCTCCTTACTCAAACTATTAGCCAGCCACAACCATACAAAGGACTCTCACCTGCAGCCATTGAAATTCACCCTGGAGAAATATGCCCAAAAAAAGCACATTCTGAACTCTACCTTCTAAATCAATTAACAAAGTCAGATTTAAAGTATATAATTTTGCTTGGACTGGCAGTTTGGATCATGAACCGTGAGCTAACACAAATTTAAGCGGATAATTTTCTGTATCTCCAATGCTAGTTCTTGGTCCACGTATGGGGTCTGTCATGTTGTCCGGCCTGCACAGGAGATGGGATAGATAGGGGAGTGTGTTGTGAAGCGAGTGATCACTTCACACATAGTTGACCCTTCACCTATTAGCTTCGGCTTATGGGTTGTAGTAAAGTTAAATTAATTGAATATAATTCAGCTGATGCATTTGATAATAGTTTCTTGTTGTTGAAATTGCACATGTTTATAACAGGGGTTTTAATGGTTAATAAATGTTTTACATCTAGGTTTTGGGTGTTTTAGCACAAGTGAAGACTGACAAGGATTCAGTTGAGGCATTGGTGCCGCCAATTGAAACTGCTGATAGGCTTTTCCAAGAAATTCAGGCTTGGGAAAAGCAAATAGAAGATTTGGAGTATAAACTTGATTTCCGAGGGCAAGGTGTCAGGTCCATGGAAGAAATTCAGTCAGAGCTCAATACTTTACAAAGCACAAAGTACAATTCCTATGGCATACTTACTGACTATCAAGAGTTTCAACTTTGGCTGCTTAATTGATTGTCTGCGTGCTTAGATAAGCTTACTTGACAATGAATTAATTAGTTGTGACATTTCATTCTCAATTTATGTGACCTGGTTTTATTTAAATAATGAAGTTTTTTCTTTCAACCAGAGATAATTTCCATAATGAACTCGAAAAGCTGAGGGATGAGCAGAGGTACATGGAAAATGATTTATCGAACATTCAAATTCGATGGCACACCATTCGGGAGGAAAAAGTGGAAGCAGCTAATACTTTACGTGTGGTCAAAAAGGCAGAAGAAGACTTGGAACATCTGGCGGAGGAGAAAAGTCAAGTAGAACTTGATGAGAAGGTTATCTTTTCTTAACACATATATATCTTGTTCTTATCTTTTTCGTATATATCTTGTGTTTTCTCACCAATATTACTGAAATGTGTGGGTTTTCTTGATTGCTGTCTCACTCATGTTTCTTGTCTTTTGGATGGTATATAGCTGAATTAGAATATTTAAAAGAAAACAAATACTATGACATGATTTGTGTTACTGTGATCCTTTATGTAGCATAACATGTTTATTATTGACTATGCACGATATGCAAATAGAAAAAATGTCGACCTCTCCCTCTAATGTGTATACATGTGACAATGTGGAAGTTCCAAGCCTCTCTTAAGCCAACATGATTCCCTATTTTCTTTTAGTGGGCCTTAGATTTCAGTTTTTTTTCTTTCAGTTCATGGACCTTAATCTAGTACGCATGTGGGTTGATCCTTTCGATAAGCCATTTTGCCCTTATCATTTTGCTGTGTTATTGCCATGAAATGTAAATTCTATATTTGGATGTAGTAATGCTATGCACTGATTATATGGGTACTTTCAGCACTTGGCAGAAGCTCTTGGTCCTTTATCCCGGGAGAGGGAAAATTTAATGAATGACTATAATGATCTGAAAGTTAAGCTTACTCGGGAATACGAGGAGCAGACCGAACAAAAACGAAATTATCAGCAGGATGTTGAGGCACTACTTAGAATGTCTTCGAAGATAAAAGAGTAGGTTGTTTGACCACGAGGATAAATATTTACAGGGTTTTCCATGGCAATGATATTGATTATCAGTTTGCTTCTGCCAGGTACTATGATTCAAGGAAAGGGGAAAGATTGAAGGAATTGCAAGAAAAGCAATCTTTATCAGAGTCTCAAATTCAAAGTTGCGATAACAGGAAACAGGAAGTTCTAGCTGAACTTAATAAGAGCAAAGACTTGAGAAGGGATCAAGATCAGTTAAGGCGCAATATCGAGGACAACTTGAACTACAGGAAAACAAAGGCTGATGTGGATGAGCTGGCCCGTGAAATTGAATCACTGGAAGATAAAATATTGAAGATTGGCGGGGTTTTATCAATAGAAGCTGAACTCGGAAAGCTCTCACACGAAAGGGAGAGACTTCTTTCTGAGGTATATGTCAATCTCGATGATGCAATGCACGTTTACCTTTTCACCTCCTTTTTAATTTGTATGTTATCTAATCATACACACTTTTTCACATAAAACAGTGCACTATTCTTTTGGTATACTTGTCTGCTTGCAAATGTGATTGGTATTAGTACTAAATCCGCATACAAAACACCATTCCTTGAAATGGCTTTTCAGTTTTCATTTGTTTATTTTTGCATGTTTTGATCTATTGATTTGATGGTTTCCCACTTTTATGCTCTTTCAAATGGCCCGAACTTTTGCATTTCTTTCTTGACCATTCTCCCAAAGTAGTTTATCTTCCTTTTCACACTCCAATGTTGTTTGGTGATCGGCTCGGTTGTAATTTTATTTTCATGACTTTCGACATGCAGCTAAACAGGTGCCATGGAACGAAATCGGTTTACCAGAGCAATATTTCAAAGAATAAAGTTGAACTCAAACATACACAATACAAAGACATTGACAAGCGGTACTTTGATCAGCTAATTCAGCTTAAGGTGCGGACTATTTCTAAGTCTCTTAATCACGCTCTTGATTTTACTCCTTCCGTTGTAATATATAAATGAATTTTTGGCAGACAACTGAGATGGCAAACAAAGACTTGGACAGATACTACAGTGCACTTGACAAGTAAGTTTTTAAAATTGATTTTAATATTGTCTCATTCCATATCCCATTTTAAGCCATAACACCAAGATTTATTTCATTGTTGAATAATCATTTGAAAGTATAATTGTTCTTGCGATTAAAAATCTGTTTGATTATACCTAGTGTTGAATCAATTGATATATCTATTGATTGATGTATGATATTTATCTCCTATTAGGGCACTCATGCGTTTCCACACAATGAAAATGGAAGAAATAAATAAAATCATAAGGGAACTGTGGCAACAGACTTACAGGGGACAAGATATAGACTACATCAGCATTCATTCAGATGCTGAAGGTGGCGGGACTCGTTCATACAGCTACCGTGTACGATGCTTACTTATTCATTATAATTTTGTTTCATTGCAGTTTTTCATTTTTGTTGTATAGTTCTTCGTAATATCTCACATTGTGTTTGTTGCATTTGGTATAGGTTATCATGCAGACCGGCGACGCAGAGCTAGAAATGAGAGGCCGGTGTAGTGCAGGTCAAAAGGTTAGTGATTAAAAAGTGCATTACATACATGATTCATCTTGCATTTCTCTTTGGGATATTATTATTTACGTGTCACCACGGTTAAAAATACACGATTCTCATGTCACCACGGTAAATCCTAACTTGTATACTTCACCACAGTAAGACGAACTTAACTGTCACCATCTAGTACAGTGTTACAAATTGTTTGAAATGACAAAAATACCATTAAACTAAAATAATTAAAAATTACTACTGTTATAAATGGTAACACTTAAGTTCGTTTTATTGTGGTGACATGATACAAGTTTGGACTTACCGTGATGACATGAGAATCATATCTTTTTAACCACGGTGGCACGTACATATCCCTTTTCAGAAGAATCTCAAATTATATAGAAATGTTGATGTTTGAGTTCAGGTTCTCGCTTCCCTGATAATTCGATTAGCATTGGCTGAAACTTTCTGCCTCAACTGTGGAATACTAGCACTGGACGAACCTACGACAAATTTGGATGGCCCAAACGCTGAGAGTCTTGCTGCAGCACTCCTGAGGTATAATTCCGTTTATATATTAATTTGAACGCTATGCGATACATCTTATATAATAATAATTATGTTATTTCTCTTAACCAGAATTATGGAAGATAGGAAGGGCCAAGAAAATTTTCAACTGATTGTAATCACTCACGACGAGCGGTTTGCGCAACTTATCGGTCAGCGTCAGCATGCAGAGAGATATTATCGAGTCACGAAAGATGATCAGTTGAGCCTTTTATCCATTTCATATTTTTGCTCGTGTTCTTCTGGTGTTACATGATCATCCACAGAAGCGTAATTTCTTTTTCTCTCTTTTCAGTCAGCACAGTATAATCGAAGCACAGGAGATATTCGAATGAAGCTATTGAAACAATCTTTTTGATCGATTCACACGAGCGCAATGGAAGACGATAATTCTCGTGCGAATTGCCGTGGAGCCTCTGTTTCTGTTTTTCTATTTGGATAGTCTTCTTGGGGAAGCGTCTATGGTGTATTTATGTAGGACATGTAACTTGTAGTTCAAGCAATTGCATTGTTACCGTTAAAAGCTGGGTACTGGTTGTTGATGCCTTGACTCTTGAGTTTGTATATTTGTAGTGTACAACAAGTGATTGGTGAACAGTTGAATTTGGATTCTCCATTTTCCACACGTTTATGTTCCGAGCCCGATGGAGACTTGATTCCTCCGATTACATCGATGGGGGCTGGAATCATATACTTGTTATGTATCTGCCCCATGCTAACCCTGAAGGAAGGAAAATTATCTTGAATTCTGACAAAAAGAAATAATAGTAGGGATGCCAAAAAATAACCGAACCATAAGAAATTGATTTGATTCGTTCAAAATTGAATCGAATCAAAATCTATCTGTTTAGTTTTGGTTTATAAAATGAGAACCGACAAAAAATCGATTGATTTGGACATGTGGCTCATTTTGAGTCCTTGATCATTATTAATTACGCCTGTAATTATTGGGCCAACAAAAACCAAGTCAATTGATGAGTAAAAATCGGCCAAAAATGTAAGATTTTCATGAAAATCGGTGTAAAGTAAATAAACCAAAAACGATAAGTTAAAACGGTATAAAATATGAGAATTTATGAGATTCAATTCATAACAAATCGAACTGAACCGAATCAAATTTTGTCGTTTCAGTTTTGATTTTCATTTTCTCACAACTGAATTGAAGTTCGGTGAACATCCATAGATGATAACATAGCAGGCTGCATGAGAATTTAATGATCTTTGTCCTTTATCCCGTTGAATCATGAATATATTAGGACTTGTCAAGTTTGGAGAATTTTACTTTTAGAGATGGAAACAAAGGACCCCTGAGGGGATGATCTCGATCCTTATCATATTAGATCAGTTCCCTTTAATTCATATGGTTGAAAGTAAAGACCAAGGAAATGTTCAAATTACCTTTTTACCCCTGCCCGATAGGATTGTGTCTCCATCAGGTATGAATATTTTGCATCCTTACAGAAATGACAATAGAACATGTTCGCTATAGATTTTGTGAACCCGTTCTTGCCCCGGATTCAAGATATTTTAATACCCCTATTTTATGTTAATTCAGTAAATACCGAGTTTCTGTCATATTCAGGATATTTTAATACCTCTATTTTAAGTTAATCCAATTCAACAATTGCACACACAGACCAAATGAAACACCCAGTTCCCAAATTGAAATTTTACATCACCACCACCACTTTCTGGCTTTCACATTTCAAGCACAACTGATTCTATAGCTTTACCAAATATGAGCATTACAGAGAGTATGAAAAAAAAGAACAGTAACAACAGTCTCCACAAACCTGTCAACTATCACATTATTGCTAGTGGAGTACCTTGAATGATCCTCCTCTGGTATTTGGTACCTTGAATGGGGATTTCATTGCAAAGTCGGGTTTGCAATCGGGAAATCTACTTCGTATTGCCATCGGCGATGAAGGATTAAGTTTTATGGACGGGAAGCTTGACAAGGCTAATCTACATTATCTCGGCAAGTCTAATAATAAAGCACATTCTTTCGCAGATAGTTACTCCAAGGTAATGTTCCAGTACATAACTCAAAATCGATGATCAGCTAGCATGCATCAGCTCGACAGATGATCAAGAAAACAAACCTTCTATATTGAGATGAATGGTTGAGGGCTGTTTAATGGTAGCGACGGAAGGGAAGTTTCTGAGTTGTAAACCCAGAAATGGCACAACATATTCTACGGCTTTGAAGCTTGTCATAGGTGGCTCCTGTATAGAGGAAAAGCAAATCTGTTATAAATTGCACAGATGAAATCAACATAAATATGCTACACAGCAGGAATAGAAGAGTGTTTTTATGTTTCTCTTTAGATTTCATGTGAAGTGGTGAACCATAAATATAAATACTTCTAGATCTGATACTTCTGAACTCAGAATCACAAGGAACAAGGAAAATTAAGCATACTTTTATATCTTAATGACAAGTTTTAGAAGTTCATGATAGACACATGAGTTCGGAAACAAACAGTCTTCAACGCCCTAAAGTAAGTAGCAAGCTGAGTTCAGAAGTTGACAAAGTTGTTGTCTTCGGAGTTTCTGGACTAAGGTCTGTATTGAATATGATCCTTTCCAAATGCAAGTATTCAACCAAATGACATTTGCCTAATTGAGCCAAAAAACGCAAGATTTAGCAGAACTCAGTGAAAACCATAGCGAGACTACGCGATTGATTCATCACAGTTCCACCTAAAGTTTTGAGTATTTGTGAACTGTAAACAAAAATTAATTCATGGAAATTGATAAAGTTGTCATCTTCAGAGTTTCTGGACTAAGGTCTGTATTGAATACGACCTTTTTCAAACTCAATAAATTGAATTTTACCTAATTAGGCCCAAAAATGCAAGATTTAAAAGAACCCGGCGAAAACAATAGCGACCACTCAATCAATTCATCACAGTTTCACCAAAGTTGTAAGTTCCAACCCAGTCAAATTAAGGCTAATATCATAAGTTCATAACAGTCTTCAAAGGCCTAAAATAAGTACCACCTGAGTTTTTTATGGAACAAAGCCACAAAAAACGTATCTGTTAATCCTAAACAAAAGTTAATTCATGGAAATTCACATAATGGTCTCCTGCAGAACTTCCTGAACCAAGGGCTGTACTGAATATGAATATGAATATGACCCTTTAATGATCTTTGTCCTCTATCCCGCTGAATCAGGGATATTGGCTCTGGTTGGATTTGGAGTATTTTGCTTTTAGGGATGGAAAAAGGGAGTTTTGAGCGGATTTCATTTCATGATCCCGTTCCTTATCATGTTAGATCGGGGACACCGGGTTCCTTTTAAGTCATATATGTTTGAATAAAGACCAATGAAATGTACACATTACCTCTCCGCCCCTGGATCGAGTCTCCATTGGGTTTGAATATTTTGCATCACTGCTACAACCCGTTCCTGCCCCAGTTGAAAATACCGAGTCACCACCAGGTTCGAGATATTTTGTCACACCTATTTTATGTTAATCCAGTACAACAATTGCACAAACACAAACCAGATGAAACACTCAATTCACAATTCTCATTTCAGAAATTCAAAATTTACACCCACCACCACCCCTTTCTGGGTTTCACATTTCAAGCACAACTTTATTCCAGTAAATAACAATCCATTGCATAATATATCCTTATATCTTTACCAAATATGAATATTACAGAGTGCAAAAAAAGAACAGTGACAACAGACTTCACAAACCTGTCAACAATCACTTACAGTGTAAGTCGCTCCATGTTCCTCGTGCTTCTGGACATCCCATACCCAGACCTTCTCTCTTCTTGCTCCTCGCACGGATTCGCCCTATAGTTCGAGCTCGCCTCCTCGTTGTCCGACGAGCCCGGCCTTTCCGTCAGGAACTGCTCCCAGAACACATCGTTCACCCGAACCAGTGGCGCTGCAGACCCTTGATTGTTGTTTGGGGCATCTTGAGATGACGATAGAGTCACAGTCGCCGCTTGATCTCTATTCTTCGCCAGAGCTCCAGTTTCGGGTTCTTTGGTTCCGATATCCCGGGATATTTGGGGCCCACTGCTCGGGTAAGGACTTCTGTTGACTTGCAACGAGGAGGAGGCCAATGTTAGGTTTAACTGGCAGGACAGGTGACCCTCACCTTCTTCACCGTCGCTTGCTGGCTTTTTACGCGACAGACATGGGTCGACTTGGAATGTGAACGATGTCCCCGTATCTGAAAGCTCTAATCTCTCGGGAGAATATAAAGCGCTTTCCTTTCTCATCTGCGCTTCGGGTATTTTGTCTTGAGGACTTCCAAAATCTTCGTTGGAGCTCTGAGTGCTGTATGAAACCACGTTCATATCTGAGACAGAGGGCGATAGCTCTAGTCTCAGCTTACTCGAGAAATCCTGGTGGAAGATATTGCCCGACTCGGGTCTGGAGGTACTCTGTTCCTCAATGTAACTACTTTCAGCAACAGGGTGCGCATTGTGCTCGGCTTGAGGCAAGCGTCTCTTTTTCTTGTATGTTGAGAAATCCATCGATTCAACTTTACGGGCGAGATGTTCGACGAAACTAGGGTCCTTGACCGCCTTTTGTAAGAATGTGAGCAGCTTTTCCTGCCTCTGCTCCACGCCACCCACTCGCTGCATCATGTCCTCCAGCTGGAGCTTCTCGGCGGACCGCTGTTGCCTGTAGCTTGAAACTTTTGCCTCGAGTGATGCTTTTTCGTGTGAAAGCCTCTCTATTTCTTCTTCAAATGTAGCTCGTTCTGGATCTATTGAAGATCCTGGAGGATTGCTGTGGCTGTGAATAGGTTTTCTACGGTGGATGTTCTTGAGATTATGCTTTTGATCCTTCGCGAAACCTTCATTACTGAACTCCCACCTTTCGGGATCACTCTTTCGGAACCCCTGTCGCCAAATTATGACGATTCAGTAATTTACTCACTGAACTAAAACAAGGACATGCTTCACATACTTGCAGAATAATAGAACTAGAAATAAGCATTCCAAATTCCTAAATAAATGCTCAGAAAATCACTGCAACGGTAAATTAGAATTTGTTTTTTGGGGGCGGGGGCATGACTGCATTGGGGGTCTTGGAAGGTGCAGCAGGAACCAATATATTATAGAGAAATGCACACACACAAATGGGAGTGAAAATGGAGCAGTAGAGTTACTGAGTCATGTACATGAATAAACAACAAAACCCAGAACAGCTAACAGATTATACGACCTTTATAAATGGGTATCCACTCCATGAGTGAACAAAGGAAAAAAGTATTCTCGACCAAAAAAAATTAACACTGATAAAAACAATCATCAAGTCACCATTTGTAGTCAAATTCAAACATGCAAAATTTTCTGAAATGGCAAGGGTAATGGTGGAAATTAAAAGAGCGAGATTAGTTACTTTCTGTTAAGAAAATTACTGGCATTTTGGGACTCGCCAAAATGGTAAGGACTGACAAAAGGGGATTCAAAAACCAGTGGATTGAGAGAAGAGTCTGCCTAATTAGGAAAAGAGTTATCTGACAAAGGAAACAATCATTCAAATTGTTATTTTTTTATCATAGATGTATCGATAAACTACAGCAGTGCCTCATTGCTGAGCAAAAGCCAAAAGAGCTTCCTTTTAAACACCCAGAAATCCCGGTTCAGCCAAACAAACTATGAATTCAGCCTTACAGCAGGTATAGAAAAATACTTGCAGTTTGCATGTAAAGTGATGCATGACAAATCAAGATTGCAGGGTCTAATGTGAACCTATGTTGACTGATAAAACAAAATTGAATTATTACAGCCTGGAATTTGTTAGACACCCAGACCGAGATTATTGATTTATAAACCTATGCAATACTTCTGAAATGTTTATCAAGACAAGGGTTCACTTGTAGCATTCAAGCTTACACTGCTATTCGCTAAATCTAAAACTATACAGCAGGAATAGATGACTATTTTCATATTTCTCTTTTAGATTTCATGTGAAGTGGTTAACTATAAATATAAACACTTCTAGATTTATATTCACTAAGCCTCACACAGTTGCACTCACTTTCAGTAGCCCTCGGGTGAAAAGAACAAGCTGAATAAACAATATAATAGAAAAATTACAGTTGATTCATGCTTCTGAACTCAGAATCACAATGAACAAGGACAATAAAGCATATTTTTATATCTTAATGGCTAGCATTAGAAGTTCATGGTAGACACAAGTTCGGAAACAGTCTTCAAAGGCTTAGAGTAAGTAGCAAGTGGAGTTTTTATGGAACATAGCCACAAAACAAGTATTTGTGGATTCTAAACTAAAAAAATTATCCATGGAAGTTGACAAAGTTGCGCTCTTCAGAGTTTCTGGACTAAGGTCTGTATTGACCCTTTTCAAATTCAAGAATTCAACCAACTGAAATTTACTTAATTGAGCCAAAAATGCAAGATTTAGCAGAACCCAGTGAAAATGATAGCGTGGCCACTCAATTGATTCATCACAATTTCACCTAAATTCAAAGTATTTGTGAATTCTAAACACAAATTAATTCCTGTAAGTTGATAAAGTTGTCTTCTTCAGAGTTTCTGGCCTAAGGTCTGTATTGAATATGACCCTTTAAAAACTCAACCATGTGAAACCTACCTATTTGAGCCAAAAATACAAGATTTAGCAGAACCCAGTGAAAACGATAGCAACCACTCTATCAGTTCATCACAGTTTCACCTAAATTCTAATCCAATCAAATTGGATTAGAATAACAGAAACATGAGTCCGGAAAGTCTTAGAACACCTAAAGCAAGTAGCAAGTTGAGTGTTTGTATGGATAATGGAACAAAGCCACAAACACGTATATGTGGATTCTAAACAAAAAATATTCGTGGAAGTTGATAAAGTTCTTTGCTTAAGAGTTTCTGGACTAAGGTATGCATTGAATACGACCTTTTTCAAATTCAAATATTCAACCAATTGAATTTCACCTAATTGAGCTCAAACACACAAGATTTAGCAGAATCCAGCGAAAACAATAGCCCGGCCACTCAATTGATCAATCACAATTTCACCTAAATTCTAAGTATCTGTGAATTCTAAACACAAATGATAAAGTTATCTTCTTCAGAGTTTCTGGACTAAGGTATGTATGTAATATGATCACAGCTTCACCCAAATCGCAAAATCCAAAACCACACACACCAAACAAAAACACAACCAATCAATCGATAAGAAACCGCGCGAGAGAGCTCAATCGAGAAACTCACATAGGTGTTGAGCTGCCTGATGAAGCTGGAGAAGTTGTTGTGCTTGAAGTAGGTCGGGAGGAGCAATCGAGCGAACTCCGGCGGGTTCCAGACCACGAAGCTGTTCCTCGCGGCGCTCCACGACACGATCTCGTCCGTCGCCGAGTCCTCGATCATGTCGTACGTCTTCACCAGGAACGGCGCCGCTCCGCCGCCGCCTCCAGAAGCCGAAGCGTCCATGGCGATCGATCGGAGCCTCTAGGGTTTCGATTTTTGGAGGAGACGATCGAGAGATTGACCCGCCGGAGGGAGATTTGACTTTTTTGTGGCTTCTCTGCGGTGGCGAGGCTGTGATATTCTGTGGGGGTGAACGGGATGGCCGATCTTGGCCGTTGAGGTTTTGATTGTGCGATCTACGGTTGGGATTTCGGTTTTGAACATATCGGTTTTCGGTTTGGATCGATTTGGCTATAAACCGAATCTTATGATATTCTCACATTTTCAAACCGTTCTGACTTATCAGGTTTCAGTTAGATTAATTCAGAAGCCATTTTCACGAAATTCTCACATTTTTGAGACTGGTTTTAATTTATTGATTGACTTGTTTTTAATCGGCTCGATATTTCAGGCCCAATCAACAAAAATTGATGACTTGAAATGAGCTACAGTCTAAATCGATCAACATTTGGTCCTGTTCAATTTTTTTTATCGATTCTTATTTTAAAAATCGAAGCCTAACTGATGGGTTTCGGTTCGATTTGGTTTTAAACGGAATTGTATCCATTTCTTCCGATTCAATTAATTTTCGTCTTCATTCAAATTCTTTCAACTTCATTTGATCGGTTTGGTTATTTACGAACACCCCTATTGAGCCGGGTCTAGAGTCGGCTGCAGTTTGTAGGAGATGTTTATTGGGTTATAAATTTGTAAACCACCAATATTTGAAAAAAAAAGTATAGTATAAATAGTTTGTTTATTAATAACAGTGGAGAAAAAAATATTTAGGTGACATGCGAAGTTAAAAGAAGTTAAATAATTTATCCAAACAAAACAATATCAAAAAATTTCATGTGTACCCAACCGTGATTATTCCTGATATTGTTATATTACTATTTTGATTTAAAAAGTTATTTTTATTAATAATATTTAAGAAGTTAATTTTGTTTAAAATAAATACAAAATTTTATTATATATAGACGTTTTACAACAAGCGCAGAAGCGTGGCCCTGTATCCTACTTTTAGTGTTTGTTTCGTCATAATTGAGCGAAGTCTCGCGACGCCGATCTCCTACGGGTGTCGACGCTTGTGTGGTACTGGCGGCAACGTTAGCGTGGTGCGGCGGTAGGAGCAGAGCTCAGGTAGATCTAGGTATGATGGAGGCATGGTCAGGTGGTAGATCGTGTTTTGATGGAGGTGAGGTCGGGTGGTTTGGGGATGGGTTGAGACGGGTGAGGTTAGAGTTGCAGATGGGTTGCGTCTGGGTTGCGACGACGGAGCATAGAAGGTTGGGGGGTTTTGCTTTTGGTTGGTTGGTAGGCCAGTACTTGGAGGGAACCAGAGTTATCTGGCGTCGGTGGGCAGACTCATGCAAGCATGCCGAACTAGGAGGTCTCGCATTGTTCAAAATTCAATACGTGTCTTATTGGGATCGGTATTGGAAGGAAACCGGGGGTTCCTGGTGTCGATAGGTTGATCCGGTTAAACCCAATGAATTGAGAGGATTTAAATTTCGCGATACCCATATTGATCTCACGGTTGATCGAGGAAGCTAGTTTAAGTCGGTCTGCAGCAAGATCACGGGGTTTCTCCATCTGTATGAGTTGGAGGCTGTGACTCTGCATGATGCTAACTGGTTCAAGTCGATTAGTCCCTGGGGCTATCAGAGATGCCTGTGTAAAGTATTACGCAGCAAGATCACGGAATTTCTCTTTTAATTTTGACTCGAACGACCTTCATATACATGCATTTCTAGCCTCTATCAATGTTCTACAAAAATGCTATGGCCTTTGTATAATTAGACTACCTCTGCCATGCCTCTATTATTTCTCCGTACTACGATTTTAACGCTTTCTCCTTAACTCTCAGTGTCGCTGTCACATTACTCACTTAAACGACCCTTTTATGCATACACTTTTAGCTTCTACCTGTATTTTAGAAGACGATAAAAACTATTCAGACGAATAAAACAAAAAAAAGTTAATCAAACTAATCTAAAGGCTAAAACTAGTCAGAGATTTTTAGAACACGGGCATGTTCTGCTACCTAAACAGGCCTATTAATGCTAACTTTAGGCCCATAAATCTGAAAAGGCCCAATTCAATGCTTCTCTTTAACCGCCATAATCGTGAAGCTCGAGCTCACTGATTCGCCGCCAGGTTCAGCACCAGAGCTTCGCCTCCGATGGCTTTCAGCTCCGAGGTCAGCAATTTTTTTCCCAGAACTCTCAATCTTCTCCATCTTCTTCTACTTTTGGGGTTTCACATTTCCTCCATAACCATGCTTCGCAGTCAAGCTCCGAGCCGTTTCGCTTCATGTTTGCCGCCAACGAGAACCAAGACCTAGGGTTCGGGTTCGGCACCGCCTCTCCGCCGCCACCTCCGCCTTGCCTCGAAGTGCTTCCCTCCGAGGTTCGCTCCGATTTCACTTCAGTTCGATTGTTCATGAAGTTCTAACGATTTAATTTCGATTTGATAGGTTTCGTTGACGGTGAATTGTGCTGTGGATGAAGTGAACTTGGATGGAGTCACTCTGCTTAAGGTCAGTATCAGAAATTTGGGCTTTGTTTGTCTTGCTAGAAAATGGAAGAAACTGATGGAATTGTGGTGTTTGGTTGATTTAGGGCAGAGTCAGTACTCGAGAGGTTTTCAAATTGTCCAATTCTGATTTGGTGCCAGGAAAATATGAAGGTGTGAGAGAATGTGTATAGGTTAACAATGGTGATTTAGTGGCTTTTGTTGTAATGAATAATCTGTTATGCTTTGTTTTGTGGTTAAATAGGAGGACTGAAGCTGTGGGAAGGTTCACTGGATTTGGTTAAAACTCTCCGCTCGGAGATTCAGAAAGGGTTATTGTCTCTGAAGGGAAAGTGGGTGTTAGAGGTGGGCTTCTAATTTTTGTTTAAGGTGATTCTTTTGCTTTAGTTTGTATGTCTTGACTTGTTGTTTCAGCAGCATGAAAGCTTATTATTGGTCTCGCGTTTTGAATGTTTAGCAGGTCGGAAATAATTTAGTTCAGGGCAGGGATCGTGGGAAGTTGATGCGTTAGGTAGTTGAGTATATTTTTTGATGTGAAAGTGTGTCATAAGCCGGGTCATTGTGCGGTGTCAAATATTGTATGCTGGGATGAGGGAATAAATTAAATTTCAATCATGTTAATTGCTAAACTGCTATGGAATATTTAGGTTGTGTTTGCATATAATGTGTATTTGTGCTTAAAAATCTGTTTTTTATCAGCCGGAATCATGATGTCAGCTATCATAGGATGTAGTAGATGTTGTTTCATCACAGTATCTCTTATGGTACATTGACTGCCCGCATTTACATACAATTGAAGCAAAAGACTTTTAACAACAATCACACACAAAAGGCTCAAGACTCTTATAGGTTAATTATTCAATAATTGTTTTTGTCGATTTTATCATTGATTGGGTAAAGAATCCCTTTTACCTCATATTTGAATAAAAAACTCTCTTTTTTGCCACATATTGGTCTCTCTTTACTTCCACATCTGACATTTCTATGTTAAACCACCTAGCTTTGTGATTTTCTCTGATAAAATCGACGAATAAAGACATTTTTTTCTTCACTTGTTGGTTTCTCTTATAGTACTAACACTGGCATTTTTATATTGCATTTCAGCTTGGTTGTGGACATGGACTTCCTGGGATCTTTGCATGTATGGAGGTAACTTAATGGAACTGTGCCTCATACAAATCTTACTGTCCACTTAGATGTTTTGAAATTCTCAGTTGTCTTGACTCTTTTCTGGTGCATCAGGATGCGGATGTCGTACATTTCCAGGACTTTAACGCAGAGGTCTTGCAATGCCTCACTATTCCCAATGTGAACGCAAATCTATTCAAGAAATCTGAAGCTTCGCCGACAGATTGCAATTCTGCAGTGGAAGTTCGGTACTTTGCAGGTGACTGGAGTGAAACCCATAAACTTCTTCCTAATGTAAATGATGATGGTTCTGTAGAGAGTTCTGTCGTTGGTTATGACGTTATTTTAATGGCTGAGACTGTCTACTCAATTTCGACGCTTGGAACTTTATATGAGCTCATACAGAAGGTATCTATTTACCCACCTTTAGTGTAATTATTTAATTATTATTTGTGTTGAAGGGGAGAAGGTCTTTGTTATATTCAGATAGCTTATATCAGTGAAATCTTAAAATGTTTTGAATTTATAATTAACAGTGCATGGCTCGCCCTCATGGAATTGTGTACATGGCGGCCAAAAAACACTATTTTGGAGTTGGTGGGGGAACAAGGCAATTCCTGTCCTTGGTAGAGAAAAAAGGTGAACTAATCTCCCTGAACCTTTTGCATTTATTTTACATGGGGAGGTTTTCTGTTAAAGCCATCCTTGCTTTATTTGGTTTTATTGGGTTGACTTCCGAGTTCCGAGGGGGAGAGGACGGAGTAATGTTCGGAACCTATCTATTATTGAGTATTTCACTGTGACTATGTACGGGTGCTTTGAAGAGAGTAGTGCAAAAGTTAAATAAAAGAGAAAAAAGGAGGTAAATAATGTGAGGGCAAATATGTATTAATCTTTGAGAGACCACACCCCATCTTCTTCATTAATCAAATAGCATATAAATGCAGTTTCTTAAGGCCTCGATAGGGAACTAGCATGCTGTTTGAAATTTAGCATTTGAGCCAAATCCAACGCTTAGATGTCCAAAGAATTTGGATTTTGTCCTAATTCCAACCTAATTGAAAACACATACTATAAGGTGACAATTCAATGACATCCCCTACCATGTTATACTATGTTGTCAGAACCTTGGAAATGGATTCGGATCATATTTCAAATTAAAGAATTGAAATAATGGATTTCAAATTATTTCTAATTCGCATAAGCAGGTAGTAGTAGTAGTTATAAGCTTATCATTTTTTGGAGGTGTACTTTTGGAAATGTTCAGATGCTATACAAGCGAATTTCACCATTTTTTTACAGTTTAATTATACTTCTTCTCATTTTTCTATATTATTGACGAAATGGCCCCCTTTTTAGGTGTTATGGCTGCTAATTTGGTTGCTGAAGTTGCTGATGGTTCGTCCAATGTCCGAGAGGTATGGAAACTTTCATTCAAGTAGACCAGGAATTGAGCTGTTGTTTGTAGTGATTTTCCCTTACATGGACGGAAATAGAATTGTTTTTGTAACTTTGCCTCATACTTTCAAAGTATGGTGGATTGTTCCATTATAGTACAATCCAATTTACAACAGCTCAGTTCAGATACCTCTTTTGCCCTTATCTGTTCTCATCATGATGAAAACAATATAGTTTCATATATATATATATATATATATATATATATATATATATATATATAAGAACCATTATTGAGAAATTCAAAGTTGTATAATTGGCTATTCTCAGCGCCAGGGCGCTTTTTGGCTCGTATAGCCAAAATCATATAGCAAATTATAAAATTTCTACAGGAGATATAATGATACTAATTTTTGGTGTGATGAACTAACTTATTATGAATCCACTTGCTCCTTGTTTTCCTAAACAATGCAAAATATCTTGAACTTGACGAGGTTCTGGTGTCGTCGATATGATTATATGTCGTTACTTCGTGATCATGTACCATTTTTTTTTCTACTTTGTATGAGGACATAATCGATACATTATTATTGATTCATGTAATTTTTTGTTTTATTGTTTTTAATTTGATTGATTATTTATTTATTTATGTACTCGATCTTTCTCGATGTAATAGACAACCAAAATTCTGAAATGGGCATTCGATTGTACAAAACTACACTAACTTTGATAGAATAAACTCTCTTTCCCCGAAAAAAGTTCACTGTAATTGGGAGTTTATTGAGAAACATAGAAACTATTATTGAGAAATGCATAATCTAAACCAATATATCAAAGCGCAGTCACCTCTGGGATATCTCATCTCATGGCAAGCGCCGAGCCTTCCGGTTCAGATCCAAAATCGACGAAGAAGTTCTGGTTTACCACCAGCCGGCCTTTCTCCGAGTCCACGTCGATCTGCAGCATACATGCGATCCCTTCTCGATGAATTCGGGATAGAATTGGCGATCCCATGTGCTGAAAAGCGAGTTTGTCACGTAGAGCCGCTCCCTGTCTAAGCTCAGTTGGATCATCTGAGACTCTCCTCTGAGACGGTTCCCCTAAATGCAAGAAAAGAAATGTGTTTCTTATTGATAAGGTTGTGAGTGTTAGTGTGTTGGAATCCCAATCCACCTAAAAGCTCACACAAACTGTACAAACATTAGATGTACCGCATGTGGACCGTGGGCTCGGGCCTCGAGTTATGATGACATAAAGGTGAGACATGAATCAGACACTGGTATCATGGCAATACCTAACCTAGTATAGTGTTCATCTCATGCAAAAAGATCTTTTCTGTCTGACTGGCGCCTAGCATGTTATAGGATACTGCATTCTTAGATGGAAGAGTATAAAAGTTACGTTATATAGAACTACACCAAACCCTGGTGGTAGGGAAAGATGAACAATAAACTATATGCCAAATAAATGAAATAGCCAAAGCCCAAAACATCGGACGGACATCGTGGGTCGAGGCAGGGATGGTAGCTGGGCGGGTTCGGGTTGGATTTTCTCTGCCTCACCCCATTCCCAATCCAAAATGTTATTTAAAAATATTTTTGTATTTTAAATAATATTGTATCAAATAATATTATTCTTCATTATATATATATAAATTTATATTTTCTTAATATATTGGGGATGAAGCGAGAATACCTCGTCCCGCCCCCTCCCGGAGACAAGGACTCCCCGTCCTGTTCCTACCCGTCCCTGCTTGCCCCGAAAAATTCCCGCCCAACCGGACATAAGAAAAGGAATCTTGCTTAGTGTTCTAAAAATCTCGGACATGTTTAATTAATCCTTGATTAGTCCCTGAAATCCTCTATAATTTCTTATTACTCAGTCAATTCGATTTATTTTTTGATTAATCCTCAAAAGGTCTTTTCCGTCCGAATAGGGCCCAGACCAGAGGCAAGATCACCGTGCTGACTAATCCGACCAGGTTCAGAATCAATTCAAGCAAGTCCCAAACTATATATTCACAACAATCAAACCCATCAATATATATTATATAGCAGTTGCTTCTTTAGATGCAGATTATGATTATAAATTGATAACGTCTTTACCTCTAAAGGTATCATCCCTTGGTTGCCTAGATCCTTTGTTTGTTTCAGCTCAAACCTGGGCCATCCGCTACATGTTGAAGGTCGAAACGTTTCGTGAACGCCGTGGGGGGTCTCCCCACGACGTGCTCATCATCGTCTCGTGGCGCGGCTGGTACCAGAAATCGTACCCAAAAGTCGGGCTTTGCCCCACCTGATACACATGAAGATCCGTAGAATGTAAGGTTCGGTTAGGGGTGTTCAATTTGGATCCAGAACTGGCTCCGAATTGAGAAAAAATTCGACAACTATAATAATAGTTCGGTTTTTGCAATATATTTTAGTGAACCGGTCAATTCTAGTTCATATCCGGTCTCTATAAGTCAAAACTTAAACTGAGAAGAACTGAACTAAAATGGTCTATAACCATAAGGTGCAATTTTCAATTTTGAATGCATGTATAATTATGGTATATAGCTCATTATTACCTTAAAATTTGAATGCATTTTATTTAATAATGTTCGATTTGGATCAGTGTTCTAAAAACTCCAAGCGCTAGTTGGGCGGGGAGGGCCTTTTAGGGACTAATCGAAAAATAAATCGAATTAAAAGATACATAAAATTTTATAGATGATTAGTCTGGAATTTATTGAACAATTTGGAGATTTTTAGAACGCTGCTTTGAACAACAAAAAAACAAATCCGAACCAAGAACTAGATCGAGGTGAATAAATTGAATAATTGGCTGGAAAATAAAGCCTAAATGACGAACTGAGCCAAAAATGAAGACTTATCACATTACGGTTCGATTCTAACCAAAAAACCACCCGACTATTATTAGTTCTGGTTATAATTCTCTAATATTGAGAATCGACTAGTTCAGTTCAATTCGGTTCTTATCTAAACAATCCGGTTGAATTCTCAACTAATATTCTCACCTTACCATGCAACAAAAGGTTAAAGATCATAGTAAAATCTGAAAGAGCCAAAATCGAAGGATTATAGTATACTTAAATCAAAGATGGCAAGGGAAGATATGATACCTTCCTTTGACGTTAAATTTCGAGTCGAGGAGAAGAAAACCGTTCCCCTCGGCTCTTCCTTCCTTATCCCCGAGGCACGACACCATGTCATCGCCAGAGGCGAGGCAGTGTGATGTGTGCGGGTATATGCCAATCCGGTCTTCTGATGGATATCTTCAGGCCCGACGATTTTGTGCAAAGAGGGTGCTTTCGGGTTCTTTTGTGTTATTAACTATGTACACGCGGCCAGAAACAAAAAGGCTGCGAGGGGAGTGGCGGAGATGTACTTTACTTGGTAACACGACTTTTAAGATTATAAATTGCAATCCGTGTTCTAAAAAAGTTAGGCGTGAGTGAAGAAGATACGGTTCTAAAAACTCTTGACTTGGGCTGATTTTAGAAGACTGATCACAATACAAGCAAATCAATACCAAAACATGATAAAATAGTCCAGGCAGTGCTCTAAAAATTCCTGATGAGTCTGATAAATTCTCATTTAGTTCTCAAATACCTTTTTAGCCCGACTAGTGCCTAGCAGTTTTTTATAATAGAGTATTTATCAAATAGAAACAACGAGGGCGGGCAGGTAGTCTGGCTTTTCTCTTCCTGTTCCTACATTTCACCATTACATAAACACAACACATAATAATCAGAAGCACAAAACTCAAATACACAATCTTAAACCAATCTGTCATTTTCTTCACAAAATGGGTTATGTATAGTAATTCAAAAAGATGACTTTGAAATCCGATTCACTTAAAATCTCAAGCTGATAAGGTGAGGCTCTGGCTTATGGGTGTGAAAGATCTATGAGATTCGCCCCAAATTAGGATGACACATAGAGGCGTATGTAGGGATGGAAGCGGGACGAGTTTTCTGATCCCATCCACACCCGTTAGATCAGAGATATCGGGTCATGTCGAGATTCATGATATTTTGTCTCTGTGTAAGAGAATGACAACTGGGCATGCGTTCGAGATGGATTTTGTGACCCCGGACCCCGGGTTCGGGGATTTTCACCATCCCCAGATGATGGTAAGAGATGGATGAAATTGTTATATGATGTTAAAGTTCGATCTACCTAAGAGTTCAAGCTGACTGACAACTCTCTAATCTTGTTATTTAATATGATCTCTTAATTCACACATTCTCGATATGGTACACCTAGTGTCCCAAAATCCCAAATTGTCTGACTAGTCTCGATTAAACTTTGAATAGTTTTCGATTAATTCTCTATCCGGTTTGATTAATTTTTAGAACATCTGGACCCACGAAGTTCACGAGTCATGCAAAGAAAGTCTCTCGTGTCTCGATTCGACAACGTCCAGGTTGGATGTAATGTAACTGATGACCGATGCGATGTTGCCACGTATTCTTATGGATAGATGTGTGAGATTTTCTCCGACAGCAGCGAGAATCAGTTCGGAGTTACTATGTTGAGAGGAAATGAAATTGCACTAAATATATCGTTTTAACGTTTTTTGATTAAATAATGTGATAAAGAGTTTTCTCTAATTAACCCATGTAAAGTTCCGAATACGAAACAAACAAAAGTACCATCTATTTATTTTCATATAATTCTACTTTAAATTTCGTTTAACTCGCAATAAATCAGTAGTTGAATATCAAATTTTATTAATTCATATTATGTGAAAATCTCATTTACGCAACGACACATGTAAGATCTTGAATTTGAATCCGAATACATATATTTAGACATAATAACTGATAACAAAACTACACATTACAAACTTATAGTTCCTTCTTTTTGCATTACATACATTAGATACAATACATTCATTTGTAAATATTGGCTATTTGGTCCTCATATTTGGCCACAACTTTGTCCCTCCTCACCTTCATTGTTGGAGTCATCAAACCATTATCAATCTGCAACCAAATTGCATCAGTTCAACATAGTTTCAGTTCCATGAAATAATGTAAAAGTTGGTTTGGTTATTTGCTGCAACTAATGACTCGTGTTAAGCGCTTGAACTTCTGGTCGCGAGATTAGGGTTTGAGTCGCGGGAATGGTACTAATAAAATCTGAACCTTAAAAATATATAAATAAAACTCATGTTTACCGTAAATGGCTCATCCACAACGAGGATTGGCCCGACCTGGAAAGAGCACTCTGACGTCCTGTGTGACAGAAAATCGTTTCAGGCATAGGCGTCGAGAATGAATTATGCACGAAAATAATACATTGAATGAAAGCGCAAAAGAAAATCACGTCGAGGGGAAGATAAATGTATTTCTTCTAAATTGTTTTAAAAATCTCTTAACACGTCCAATTATTCCCCAGAAGGCCATCTTTGCTCGAATAGCGCCTAGTATTTTTCATAACACTACTTAATTTCTTGGAAAAAACACAACTGGGTTCAAGAACATTAGCATTCTGACAAGTCCACCGAGTACTAAATATGCAACGACATTGAGTATACATTATAGGAGAAACTTCAACAACGTGTGACCGCCCTGAACTGTACAGGTTTCGCGGTTTTTGCACTTCAAACCAATAGAATGCAAAATTTTCTATACTTTTTGTGATCTTTACCTACATGCATAAAATAGGATCAAACATTTTAATTTTCTATACCGGATAAGAATGTTATCGTGGTTTCTTGACAATCCATAAAATGCCATGTGATTGTGATACTTGAGCTTTATCATACTTGAGAAGTCGGAAAATCTTACCATGTCCTTAATTCATTTTGTAACAGAGAGGTCATTTGTTGTTTGCTGATCTCAGAGGCGTTGGCGTCGACAATGGACAGTTTTTTTGCACCCACCAACACCTCTTCTTTGTTAGGAACAATTATTGCTCCAAGTCGTCGTTGATCCTTTGAGATAGACAACACAAAATAGAATTATGAATCGGGGACTCGAACACAACAAAAACTTGAGAAAATAGAAAAAACTAAAAATTCATTTAAGAATTTAAACATTTACCTGTCCGATAACGACTACTTGCAGAAACAGACTGCTTCTCATGGCAGCTTCTTCAAGCTCTGAAGGTTCAACATTTTCACCTATTTTTAGAAAAATCAAAGTTAGCAATCAATGATAGTTTCATTGGCACGGTTTGTTTTCCCTTCTTCCTTGTTTTGTATACAGGAAAGTTTTATAATGCACTATTACGATTCAGACCATAGAGCTCAACAAACAAAAAAATTGGGTATCAGAAACAAATTGTTGGAATATGCTTTGAATCAAGTCCGAACTCACTCGGATTAGTTGGTATGGTTCATGTTATGCTACATTTCGGCTTTGGTTATCCAATTTGGGCCTATTTTGTGCTTCCGGTAAGATTAGGGTTTCTATATTACTAAATGTAACATACCTGTGGACAAAACTATAGTATCCTTTGCACGCCCTTCAAGAACCACCACACCTCCACTTCGACGATTTCGTCCGATTGAATGTTGAGGAGCAATCCAGCCAATATCGCCGGTATTCAGCCAGCCATCGTCGTCTAATACTTGCTTTGTAGCCGATGGATTCTAACCACCAACGATACACAAAGAGTCAATTGATCTAACAACTAATAAAATAAAGGGATTGATGTGTACTTTGTTTATTGCAAAAACTTGCTATGAACTTGCCCTTTTGCACCATTAATGAAAGTATGAAACTGTTAAACATTATTTGAAAAGACAAAAAATACCCTTCAAAATAAAAATTACAAGGAAAAATGAAGTTTTATTCCAAGGTTAATTATGTCATTTTAACAAATTTAAGGGTCCTGTTTTCCAAGGATATTGACAAACGGTGCAAGAAAACTGGACAGTTCACGGCAAGTTTTTGCAATTACGAATAGACGACATGTCTTTACAGAAGACTGATTAGTAAACAACCATTTTTTGCAATTATCTCTAACAATTTCAAAAAATCTTACTGAACTGAACTTAACATAACTATTCCTGAAAATTTTAAATTATTTGAGAAAATGTACACCTTACCTTGTAATAACCTTTCATTACTTGCGGTCCCCTAGCCATTACTATGCCTTTCGAACCGGGTGGAAGAGCTTCACCGGTTTCGAGATCTATAATTTTGAATTCCGTATGCCGAATGGGATGCCCGACTGAGCCAAGAACCTTCAAAGGTTAAATCTGCAACAATGTCATATAGTGTACCAATCTTTCGGAGGATTAAAACCAAACTAAACTAATCAAATAAACCATACTATAGGAAGACCGATAATGAAATAGACAAAAAAAATTATTTGTACTCGAACCATTATTGGCAATGATATAGTAAAGGTCCTTGATATTAATTCGAAGGAAACTTTGTAACAGAATATATCATATAAGCACAAAGCCAACATGCAGGCCTTTGGTTATACAAAATGCAAACCATGTGGTCACGGCCTTATAGATAAAATCTAATATTCTTGATGCAACAAAAGAGTGAAATAAACAAAAGAGATTGTATATATTTAACATAAATCCTAGTGGGTCACCTGCGGTTTTTCTGTAATTTCTTGTAATCCTATAATAATAGGCAGCTTTCTAAAAAAGCGCATACATTTAACATAAGGATGTGTTTCTTACATTACAATCTGGATATCGAGCTGCAATAACGGGAGAAGACTCCGTCAAACCATACCCGACCTGCACTTTCACACCGATAGCCTGTATATGCATATGTGACATTTTATGTTAGGCAACAAGTTTGACATTGTTCTTTAGCCAACCAGTACTTTTCACCATCTAACCTCGTAAAATTTATCAATGTGCATAGACAAACTGCCGCCTCCGCTAATGCCAGCCTGCAGAGTGCAAGAAAAAGTCACTTATAATCAGTATTTTTCTAAATGTGAGAGGGAGGCTGAGAACAGATATGAGTATTGTTTTTCCCATCAGGACACAACATAAGGTTGACCAATATTGTGCATATTCATAATTTATGAAAGAGAAAAGGTACCTTCGACATTCCGATGGCAGAATGGATTTTACTATAGATGAGCTTTTTTGCCAACATATGCACTGGCCACAATATAGCAGCAAGAGTTCTCGCCAATAACCAGTCCAACAATGAAGCTAGTTGTGATGGTTGTTTTCTGTCCTTCGTTAGACATTTACCCTGCAATTTGATCCCGAAAAATAATCCGTTAAGAGATATTAAACAAGTTGAACATGTGTTAACTTCGAACCGTATTAACTAAACAACAAATAGTGCCATATTTAATTTAGGGTGAATTGCAAAAGGTGGCCGTCAATTTACCCTCTCTTTTTTGCAAAAATGACGAAAATGGTCTTGAAATTAAAAGTTTCAAAATTCAAAATAAAAAATAAAAAATAGTTTTTTTTCTACTCGATAGGGTGCTGGTTCCATGTGATGAAAGGAAAAAGTGGCATCCTCAATATATAGATACACTCTGACAAATAGTCCTCTAAGTTTCAACCTTGATTATACTACGAAAATTGGTTCAACAATTAAAGGAGAAGTGTTTCATTATCGAACCTCGTAGATTCTCTTGAACTCCATGTATGCCAAACTAGCCCTTAAAAATGCAAGTGCAACAAGCTTCCGAACGCTAGAGCTAGCAGAAAGTTGTTTCTGGATTCCGCTGCAAAAAAGCAGAAAAGATTCCACCATATTATAATTTAGAGAAAAAAATAGTAAGGTTCATAAATTCCATCATTTATGCACTAAACAATGAATGAGATCATAAATCCAACGGGAAGTGAAAACTTCTTCAGATCGGGATTCATTAGCATCAGGAAGACGTACCTGTAGAGGGTCTCATACACTAAAGGAACAGAAATGATGTTCTGTGGTTGATAATTCCTCAAATCATCCTATCAACAAAACATAGTTACAATTAAAGCTAACGAACGTAAACAATGCGTCTGGAGTAAGCTAGTAGCTTTTGAAAAAAATAGCAACTTCCTTGTCCAGACTAAAAACTAACAGGGGACTGTGATATGTAACAATTTCTTATAATAGATAGGAGAGAGCATAAAAAAGTTTTGGAAAATAATTCTTTAAATATGCAAGATCTTCCCAAGGAACTTAAATTATAAAAGCAATGAGGGTTTCAATATACACCAAAAATCAAGTGAGATGAGTATGTTACCTTTAAGTTTCTAACAGTTGTATAGACTTGCTCAATTCCATGGGAAAAAGTGAAGTACTCGCAAGCTCGTTCATACATATGCCAAGGTGGAAGCATGCTGAGAAATCTATCACCGGGTTCTGAAGGTACGATGTCCCACAAGTTAATTATCTAGATAATAGATAAGAAAAAACACCTGATAAATTAGAGTTTAACAAAAAACTTGACGAAATGAAAGATGTTATGTTCGTCTAGAAAACAACATATAAATTATAAGGCAGTGCCACAAAAGACACAAAGCACATTTGAGTTGCTAGGGTCCTCTGAAGCCTAGGTGTGGTATCGTGTGGTGCATGGTGAAGTATGTGCTTGAATGAAGAGAAGCAAAATTTTAAAATTATTAGTAAATAGAATTTAACATAAATATTAACATCATAAATTAATTAAAGATTTTTTTATTAGCAATAATTTAAACTGCAATAACGTCGGCATAGGGACCTCATGCTTATTACATGAATGTCTGCCACTTCACCTACAGGCTACAGCCTTTGGTAAGATTAAAGTTTATCTTATAAATAACCATACAAATAATAAATAAGCATAAATATTAACAATAAGACTAATAATCCTCATTAATTTTAATTTTAGTTAAATCTTTATAAAATAAAGAAGGGAAAATGTCACTTAGCTCTCTCATGGTTTACGCGTTTTTCACTTAGCTCCCTCGCCCGACAAATACGTTTTGAGAGACCCCCCAACTTTCCAAAGTTCTCACAGAGCCCTAACCCCGTTAGTTTTTTTGTGAAAAGTCCAAAATACCCTCACCTCCCCACCACACTGTTCATGGAGCCACTCCGGCCAACCACTCCGGTCGGCCTCGTCTCCGACCCTCCGTCCGGCCACCCCTTCTCCGCCACCCTCTAAGCTCCCTCAGCGCCGCCTTCTCCGCCGGAGTCGCGCTCTGGTCTCGGTCTGGTGCGCCACCGACAATCTGGTTCTGTGCCAGGACTGTGATTGGAACTCTCACACAAACTGCTCCGTGTCCGCCGCACACGACCGGTGCCTGGTGCAGGGATTCTCCGGCTGCCCCTCCGCCGCAGAGCTCGCCCAGATCTGGGGCTTGGATCTGGAAGGGAGGGACGATTCAGGGTGGTCCGGGTCGGAGTGGGTTGGGTCGAGGGGTTGGGACGAGGCTTGAGGGTTCAAGGTGGGTGTTGGGTTCATGGATTTGATGATGCCCAGTGGCGGAGCAGGAGAAAATGGAGATGGTGAGCTATGCGAGTTCGTGGAGCTGCCGAGCCTCGGGACGAGCTACGAATTGCCCGAGTCGAGGGGCGATTTCGTGTTCACGGACTTGCCGGACCACGCGTGGCTCTACGGTGGCTACTCGCCGCCGTGGTTCCAATCCGACGGCTGCGATTTCTTCGGCTCGGGAATGGCAGATTGTGTAGGTGGAGAAGGCGGCGCTGAGGGAGCTCGCCGACGGTGGAGGTGGAGGAGAAGGGGTGGCCGGCCGGAGTGGGTGGCCAGAGTGCGAGCGATGAACAATGAAGCAATGGCATTAGTTTGAAAATTGAATGGTGAGATGAGGGTATTTTGGACTTTTCACAAACAAAATTAACAGGGTTAGGGCTCTGTGAGAATTTTGAAAAGTTCGGGGTCTCTCAAAACGTATTTGTCGGGCGAGGGAGCTAAGTGAAAAACGCGTAAACCACGAGGGAGCTAAGTGACATTTTCTCAATAAAGAAAGAAGTATATTCACAATATAATCATATTCCTTGCTGCTTTATCTTTTACAACATATAATATGTACTTCTGTATCAATTTATTCAACAATTACACAAATTTTAGTTTAAGTAGCATGTTCCATTTTTAAGACCGGCATGGACAAGACGAGTAAAATAAATCATCAAACCTGGTGCAATATATTCTGATGTGTAAGCATAACGCCCTTTGGGTTGCCAGTGGTTCCACTTGTATATACAAGAGTAGCAATATCGTCAGGGCTGATAGCCTTGTAATTGTAGTGCTTTCCTGCAATAAAATTAGTCAGTTGAGAAACAATTCGTCCAGGAATTAAATTATTCAGTAAGGTAAAAGCGCATGCGATGAAGAACAAGCCAATACTTATTCGTAGACCATTGATCCAATCTGCCATCACTTGAACAAGAAAAATACATCGGACATCTTGAAAACAAACTCTAATCAGTACAATTTCTGCGAAGACATCGGACAAACTCGGCCAACTCGATTTTACCAAGCTATCCCAAATCTCAGCCAACTCAATTTCACCGAGATATCGGGGAGAAATCGAAGGCTTTTGGCCAAATCTACCAATACATGTTTTCCAGTTTATGCTTCATGTGCATGAAACTATAAAGATTAAGACAAAACATAGGGAATTCAAGGAAAAATAATAATATAAGATTAACATAAATTCAAAAATTATTGTGACACTTACGAGACTCGTCAGATTCCAACAAGCCCCTATGACTCTCTTTCCCCAAATCTATTATCTCCTTGTAACTGTGAAGAGGCACCGACTCCATTTCAACACCAGCCAAGCCTGATTTGTCT
This sequence comes from Geranium rotundifolium, assembly GCA_963920655.1. NCBI lineage: Eukaryota > Viridiplantae > Streptophyta > Magnoliopsida > Geraniales > Geraniaceae > Geranium > Geranium rotundifolium. Next base: position 1,491,921 of record OY987318.1, read on the forward strand.
CCCCATAGTAGAACAATGAATCTAATACTTGTCTTGGAACGGAAAGTGTCTGCAATCCGATTGAATAACTCAGGATTGTCCACAACAAGTGCAACACTGTAGTAATACAAAATTACAATCAAACGTGTTCTGTAATTTATATTACAAGCAAAGACATAAAGAGAATGCATTATCAAAGTCTACCAATCAGCATATGATAAAGCTATCCGAAGAATTTGGTATAAAGATACAGACATGTGAACAATTATTGACTACAAAAGCTTCATAGTGAATAATTGGACTACAAAAGCTTTAGATCATTATTGGACTACAAAAGTTTCATAGTGAATAATTGAATTGTTAACGGTTTAATTGTCCCACACTCAAATAATGTGGATTCATTAATAACTTAATATACTGGTTGGATCCTCCACCTAATAGCTTAATCTTTTGGGCTGGATTTCACTTTCACAGTGTTCTAAAAATCCCCGACTTGTCTGATTAATCCTTTAATACAATTAGTTTCCGACTAATCCCCAATTAATCTCCAGAAGGCCCTCTCTGCCCGACTAGTCGCCTAGCATTTTAGAATACTACTAGTTTCACGTGGTATCTTTGGTGACCACTTGATATACTAGTTAGGCCCTCCACCTAATTGCTTAAAGCAGTTGAACACTTCATGACAATTGACAGTACAACTGCAATGGGAATTAGTATAAATTCTCCAAAAACAAGCAAATAACAACATTTGAAATGTTTCCCAACCTGTCAGAGTGAGTATATATTTGCAATAGCTCGTCAACAGAAGACCTTGAACCCCTAACCACATTAACTGCTCCAGTAGCCATTATACCTAAGGCCAACAAAAAAGCACAATTTAAGTACAAAGATATTTTTAAATGAATACACATGAAAGTAAATATCAAGTATGAAACCCGTAATTTAAGTGAAGTGCTTGTATAACTACATACATAGACTGATAGACACATTAATGTATCAGAAGCCAGAACAAATGCAAAATAGATATATCTAATAGGAAATAGCTGAGGAGACTGAGGAGATTATTTGAGGTATACACAATTATTGTGAAAGACGATAAGCATTATGAACTGCCACATACCTTGATCTGCAACTAGCCATCGGCATGAATTATCAGCAAAAAGGGAAAGCTTCTCATCCGGCTTTAATCCAATAACCCTGAGGCCTTCGCAAAAGTCCAATATTTCTTGCTCCAGCTGTAAATTTGATAAATTCAAAAAAAGAGGTCAAGGACTCAAGGGAACACTAAAGAATATACTCCATTGTCCAAAGCAATCTGTTCCTTGACCTAGGCATTACTAGAATGGGTGCAGTAATTGGGTTCCGTGAACATTTACAGGATATATATTATATGTGTGTGTGTGTGTGTGTTATAACAGAGCATGGTATCTGCAAACTGATATGACTATAAACAGACGAAGTCAAATAAAATTCAAAAGAATAAATGCAAAAAGGTCCATATATGCATTTGTGTGAGGAAGATCAAAGTAAAGTAAATGTATAAGAAATCCAAATCTAGCCTTTTAAGAAAATGAAAAACAACAGGTCTAGAAGGAAGAAGTAACCTGCTTGTAAGTAATTGTTGAAGGTGGGTCATGGTATGGATCCACCAATGCTATCCGATCACCATACTTTTCTGCTGAAGATCTCCAAATGTCAGGAACTGCTTTCCATTCATCTGAGGTCAGGGCACCATTGCCCGACAGTAAACCACTCTCCAGGAGAGGCGAGCACCGCCGTAGCTGCACTTCCTCTGTCTGTTGCTGAAAGTTTAGGAGCATATAAGAAAATAGATGATAAAAATGGTATTTCAGGAAAGTCAAGAGCGTATATGTGATGAATGTGTACAGAAACGATGCTCCTCTTAGTTTGTTGTTGCCGTGCTTATATATAACTAGCAAGTAGCAACTACTTGTTGACATTGTCATTCATAAACACAGAAGCTCATATGTTTTTTTATAAAAGAACGCATTTTTAATATATCACAAACTCATTCAATTCCAATTGCAAGGAACACGCAGAGAAAAACATCAGCTTTGTTATTAAAATCAGGACCCTATTACTAATGTCCTGCGTCCTGAACCTCTTCTACAATGACTCTGTCATGCATTTAGAACATGCGTAAAATCTAGTCAACCTTGAAAAAAATTGAATTGCTTAAAACTGATTTCTTTTTTGCACAGCCAAACTAAGCTATCTTAGTGAACCAGGATATAAACATCTTCTAAACAGTTCATAAAAATGATGTCCATAAACACCAATTACCAAGAAAATTTTGACATTTCTGAATGATGATCCACCACCTCTACACAAGTTACAATCACCAAACACCAAAATTCTTGCCAAAACATCAATCCAAAAGGGTGTCCAATAATCACCAATTTCCCAGAAAAATTGACATTTCTGAATGATCCACCACCTATAAACAAGTTACAATCACCAAATACCAAAATTCTTAACACAACATTAATTCCTCCAAAAGGGTCACCAACTAATTACTCAGAAGAATTGACATTTCTGAATGATCCACCACCTCTAAACAAATTACAATCACCAAACACCAAAATTCTTAACACAACATCAATTCCTCCAAAAGGATCACCAATTACTCATAAGAATCAACATTTCTTAATGATCCACCACCTCTAAACAAGTTATAATCACCAAACACCAAAACTCTCAACAAAACATCAATTCCTCCAAAATTTCTGAATGATCCATCACCCCCAAACAAGTTACAACCACCAAACACCAAAATTCTCAACACAACATCAGTTCCTCCAAAAGGGTGCCCAACAATCACCTCAAGTTCTCCAAAACCACAAAAAAAAAACAATCAAACAAACCCATCAATGCAACAAAATCCCCCAAAAGGGTGTTTCAGAAATCACCTCAGGTTGGCAAAAAACCCGAAACCTCCGGCCAGATCTTCCGTCAACGACCCTCGCCGCCGGAGATCGGGAGCGAGAGAGCAGAAACCGAAACCCGCGAACTGGGTCAACCAAGCTCGTAGCAGGCAAAACAGTCGAAGCCATTGCAGAAGGAGAAGAAGAAACCACAAGCGACGAAGCTGAGTGACACAGCAGCACAGAAGCCGACATAATCGGTCGCTCGATGACAGCGAGGAGCGAGAAATCGAAGGAATCGTCTTATCTGAATTCGATCGACCAATCTCTGTTACAGTAGTGGAGACTCTCTCTCTCTCTCTCTCAATGGGCTTGACCTTTTCCCCAAAAATGAAAACTATGATTTCTTCTGTCTCTTTCAACGAAAATGGTTATTTCCCAATGAACTGTTTCTGGGTTCAGCTTTAAATATACATTAAAGGTTCGATATTTTCAATTACCAGAACATGTCCGACTAGATTTGATAGAGCAGAAGAACCTAAGGATTTTGGTTGAACCTATCTATTGAAAACAGTTAATGCACGTTTGACCGTTAATAAGATAATCAGAGCCTATCAATTTTATTTATTGTACAATTATTAAGACTAGAAGCATAAATTAGTCGAATTGTATCAGAAATATATATATGATAAATTTTATTTTTCATTATATATTTATTAAAACACAGTTTTAATTATAATAAATAAATAAATAATAATAATTTATGGAATACTAAACGAGCATATTGAGTTCGAATCAATCTTCGACTCGAATTTGACTAGACTTATTTCGTTTATTTTTTATATATATATTTATTAAAAATAAAATTTTAACTACAAAAAATGAAATATATATGATAATTTATAAAATACTAAACTAGTCTATCGAGTGCAAATCAAGCTATAACTCGAACTTAATTTGAGCACGATTATAACGAGTGAGAATTGAATTCGAATAACTTGTGAGATACTCGACTTATGCACACCTTAATTGAAAAGATAAAATATAGTCCTCTTTACTTTTTTTACAATTAAATATGATGTTAGTTGCTACAATTAATTAAATAAAATGATCAAGAAATTTATGTGAGCAATGTTGATAAATGATGTTAGTTGCTACCATGTGTCATTTTGGGTACATTTTGTTTTTTATTTTTATTTTTGAAGCATTGGGTCCATTTTGTTGGTTACATTAAAATGAGACTTTTGTTGGTTGTGTATTAATGATTTTTTTTACTATAAGGTTGGTTTAGGTAGTCCCACCAATGAATTCACCTCATAAATGGTTAAGACCACCGACAATAAAATAAGAAAAAGGTTATTTCATGTTTATGTGAACAATGACTTTTAAATGTTACGATACATGCAATGAAATGTTTTTATGTACAAATCTATATTTTGAAAATTAAAAGTTCCCTCAATGATGGTAAGTCGAGACAATTATATAACAAAAATATAACAATTTAATTTATCGGTTCAAATTTCTTTAATGAAAATGTGAAGATGGTATTAAGCACGAGAATTTCGTAACAACGAGCCACTCGATTAGCTGATCGTGCCAAGTCGAGCCTCTCTGTATACTATAAATTACTATAGTTCAAATTGCAAATACAATTAATTTTGTATTGGGTCGTTACATGTGATAATATTGGAATTTTCACTTGTTGTACAGTTGAGCTATTTGTTCACTATATTTTTCCACAACTCTGTCTCTTCGGATCTTCATGGTTGGAGTCATCAAGCCATTATCAACCTGCGGCCAAAAGTTAGGGCACAATGGGTTATTTATAGCATTTATGTCACATCTTTGACACCAATTGATGTGGTTCATGTTCATGATATGTGTTGTTTTTTATACCGTGAAAGGCTCATCCACAACAAGGATCGGTCCAACTTGAAATGCGCATTTTGATGTCCTGCCCAAACAATGAAAATGAATTTATTGGTAAGTACTTGAACTTGTGATCAAAGGTTAGGGTTCGAGTCCCTCTCGGCGGCAACATGTTAGAGGCATGAGCATGACCCACCTAAAAAATCAAGTTGATATTTTGAATCACGTCTTTTCCATGTGGAGGTTGGGTGAAGTCAGACGCACGTGAAAGCTCAAACAGATAGACAGAGGTACAGATTCATGATTTAAGTTGATCTTTTAATGTCTCTCTCAAACCCTCGACCCCCACTTGGGACTCGAACACTATACCTCATTGTGGATCTCAAATGTCATGCAGATGACAACAAGGCGGATTTAGTGATCTCCATCTCCTATCACGTCTGATCGGAGATACTAAGTCTCGTTAAGTTCGGGAGATGGCAACGGGGTGGGTTTAGTAACCCCGTCTCACCTACCCCGTTAGATCGGAGATATTAAGTCCCATCAATATTGGACATTTTTGTCCTCCCTAATGTTCAATACCATATCCAAGAGCTCAAGTTGAAATCATACCTAGTTCTCAATTCATTGCGCAAAAGACCAACCATTTTTGCTCTGCTGATCTCAGAGGCAGTGAATTCTACTATGGACAACCTTTTCGCTTCCATGAGCACCTCTTCTTCGTTGGGGACGATTATTGCTCCAACCCGACGTTGATCCTAAACATTAAGACATCAAATAAATAAATAAATAAAACTGGAGAAGTTAGAGATTTGAAACAAAATGTCATAGATGTGCTTCAGATTCACCTGCCCAATCACAACAATATGTTGGAAGAGATTACTCCTCATGGCAGCTTCTTCAAGCTCCAAGGGATCAACATTTTCACCTATTCTCCAAAATAAACAATCACATAGACATCATCATAAAGCACAACTGTTTCAATTTTTTTTTTTAAAAAGTATGTGATCTTAAACATATGTTCAAATTTGCAACAATACATTCAATAAAAGACAATGAGAAGCTGAAGCCTATTTTCCTCTTGTGCAAGGATTTCATATTATGGGAAATTTTTTAAATCGGTAGAACAATGAACAATGCATGAACCAACGGTTGTGGGTGAAGTGACAAAAACCTCATGTAATAAGCACAATGTACTGGTTCCAATCCCCATGCTGACGGTGTTGTTTAACTTATCGATTATAAAATAAAATCCACACATTTATAGACATTTACAAGCTATTTTACCTGTTGATAGGACTATAGTGTCCTTGGCACGTCCCGCAAGAACTAGTACACCTCCACAAAGGCGACTTCGCCCAATTGAATGTCTAGGGGCAATCCAACCAATATCGCCAGTGTCCAGCCAACCATCATTGCCTAAAACTAGTTTTGTAGCCGACGGATTCTATTGCAATATCAAAACACTATATATTGATACTTGTATGGAAACTAAGCACAAAATTAGGCTACAGTGCCTTACAATAACCTATTTTAAATCTTAATTTTGAGAAGATAAATATTACCTTATAATAACTTTTCATTACTTGTGGCCCCCTAACCATTACTATGCCCTTGGAACCAGATGGAAGAGCTTCGCCAGTTTCAGAATCCACGATTTTAATTTCTGTATGCCGAAGAGGATGCCCAACCGAGCCAATAACCTTCAAAAGTTAAATCTGTGACAATGTCATATAACGTACAAATCCGTTTATGATTAAAATGGTTCAAACCAAAATAAAATTAGATATAAGGTGAAAGAAAGAAAGAATGAAGATGGTATCCATATAACTTTAAAGATGTGCTCCTTACATTACAGGCTGAGGCAGGCCTTCGACAGGCAACAACAGGAGAAGTCTCGGTCAAACCATACCCATTTTGCACGGTTATTCCAATTGCCTATACGTATATAAACTGTGTCAGGTAATGAGTAGAAGACGTTATTTGGCGAGCTGAGTGCAAGTGGCCATCTGACCTCGAAAAACTTATCGACGTGCAAAGGTAGACTACCGCCTCCGCTTATGCCAGCCTGCCGGGGGAAGCCATTTATTTGTTTGATATCATAGTTCCATTCCATGGCAGCAATAATATATATTACAAAGAACAATATGATTGTTCTTTCCATCCAAATACGGCCAAGAACAATCAGGCAGTAACCACTTGCTAGTTACCTCAAAACTATGTAACAATGGCAGCATAGGACATTGCAAATAATGAGAACTTCGGAAAAAGAAACGGGATAATTGCAAAAACACGTCGTGTGATGTGACACTTTTGCAAGGAGTTGTTGTGTACTGCATTGCAAAAGTTGAACTTGTCATTTTGCAAAATGGGTATATTTTCAAAAATGACGACACAAGCTGCTCTTTCTATATTTGGGTTGTTTCATCGTTTCTAAAAAACTATCTGCCCATTTTGCAAAAAAAAAGGCGACACAACAACTCATTGCAAAAGTATCCCGTGTTTTCGCAATTATCCCAAAAAGAAAAGGCACCTTTGACATTCCAATAGCAGATTGAATTTTACTATAAACAAGCTTCTTTGCCAGCATATGAAGTGGCCACAAAACTGCAGCAAAAGTTCTTGCCCATAGCCAATCCAACAATGAAGCAAGATGTGATGGTTGCTCCCTGTTTCTTGTTAGACACTTCCCCTGTAATATGTACCAAATAAAACTTCATCAATATGCAACCACGTGAACCGTGCTAACAGTTTCACTTGAGTTGGATTATGAAAAGCTCCCAAGAGTTAAACTAAGTCGAATGTTCAACTAACAAACCTCATATATCCTCTTGAGCTCCATGTATGCTAGACTGACCCTTATGAGTGCACGCGCTACCAGTTTCCGAGCAGTAGAGCTTCTATCAATCTGTTTCTGAATGCCACTGCAGGAGAACAGAAAATATATGCTAAAGTACGGTCTCCACATGACAAATCTAAGGAATTTTATTCCTCATCCTTTTTCAAATATGGGATGTAGAATTGTCCACAGGACATACCTGTAGAGAGTGTCATATACCAAGGGAACGGAAACTATGTAAGGTGGTTGATACCGCACCAAATCATCCTACCAACAAAAATAATTGCAAGCATTATAAACTTGATAAATGTGAAAAGGAATTATCGCCTTATTTGCTCCCTTGTCCATTAATATGGGAGCCCATTATAAAATCCATTTTACGATTCTTCTAATCAATCACTTGAATTATCTTCAAGGGATAAGCGTAGCAAACAGAAGTATATTTATTACCTTCAAGTTTCTTACAGTTGTATATAACAGCTCGATTCCACGGCTGAATAAGAAATACTCGGCAGCTCTTTCATAGACATGCCAAGGTGGAAGCATGCTAACCGTCTTTTCCCCAGGTATAATGTGTGCTGCATCCCATAAGCTATTTATCTAGAATACAATTGAATAAGACTGGTTTGAATTAAAGGTGATAAAGAAAAAGGTACAATACTCTGGTAAGCATATGAGTGATGAACCGATCAAACCTGGTGCAATAGATTCCGATGAGTAAGCATAACGCCCTTTGGGCTGCCGGTAGTTCCACTCGAATATACAAGTGTAGCAATATGATCAGAGTCGATGGCCTCGTAGGAGTAATTCTTCCCTGCAATGAGACTCAGTTGGCTGAAATATACTTCCCCGAATCAAAAACTTACAGAAAAAAGAGAGATCATTTATAGGCAAGTAGACAAGGCCTCTACTACAACAGAAAGGGATGATTTATTCTTTGTAAATGACATACCAGCCTTGTGTGAGCCAAACAAATCCCTACGGCTCTCTTGCCCGAGATTTATAATCTCTTTGTAACTGTAAATAGGCACCTCCCCCACTCCACTATCCATACTTGATTTATTCCCCCAAAGTAGAACGATAAACCTGATATCTGTAGCGGGGCAGAAAGCTCCCGCAATCTCGTTGAACAACTCAGGACTCTCCACAACAAGTGCCACACTGTAACAGTTCAGGTATTTCATTAGAATAAAAGATATCAAGGGAAAAAAATGTCATAACCTTGATAAAGAAATTTCATGGAAATATTTCCCAACCTTTCAGAGTGAGTGTATATGAGGAGCAGCTCATCGACTTTAGACCTTGACCCCCTTACCACGTTGATTGCTCCGGTGGCCATTAAACCTAGGCTAGGAAGAAACACGAAAGAAGTATAAAATTAAGAAATTCAACTTGTGAAATATGTTCACACGAGTACACACAAGTAAAGAGTGTATACGAAAATTCTGTTAAGATAGACACCATGGTCATGTTGGGCCTCAATTGTCAGTAAGTTCCTAATCTAATAGATTTCTTGGTTGATTCAGCTATCCCGCACCTTTAAAAGATGTGCTGCTCTGAAATCATAAGCAGCATGGAAAGTAACATTAATCTGTAGCCTACCAATTCGCAAAAGTGTCACATTTGACTAATTGCAAGATTAAGGATTCAATTTTAGTGATTGACTTTCCACCCTTTACACTCTTCTATTCCTTTGTCTCCGCAACTCGAGTTGTTATAATCAACACTTCAATTTCATTCTATGAAAAGAAACAACTGAAAAAGATAAATCGTAGGACTTCACAGATACCTTCCACGGGCACCTTCTCAGAAAACATATTAAAAAACTAACCAACAAGAGGTTAGGTATCAAAAAACAAAACAATTGCAAAATAAAAAAAATCTTTAAAATAATGACAAACATTACAACTGCCACAGACCTTGATCTGCAACAAGCCAACGACACGAGTTTTCAGCAAAAAGCGAAATCTTTTCGTCTGGCTTAACTCCAATAATCCTGAGGCCTTCGGAGAAATCCAAAATTTCTTGCTCCACCTGCACATATGGAAAGGGAAAAAACCAGTGACTACAACTTTAACGGTTAAAGATGAAACATCGCCATAACTATATAGAATTTTAAGAAATTACCTGCTTATAAGTCATTTTTGTAGGTGGGTTGTGGTACGGATCCACCAAGGCTATCCGATCACCAAACCTTTCCGCCGAAGACCTCCATATGTCAGGAACTGTTTTCCATTCATCTGAGCTCAGGACACCATTTCTTGACAGTAAATCACTCTCTAGAAAAGGCGAGCACCTTCGTATCCGAACTTCTTCTGTCTGTACAAGAAAAATTTAAGGATAAATAGAAAGAAAGTTGATGACAACATTGCAGGAAAGCAAGCAAGCATGTCCACATAACTCAAGAATGTGTGCATAAACAACATTGCTCGCTTTCCATAACAAATTAACTGTTCAAGATTCAGGATGGGGATTGTCCCGCGCGGAGATGGGCATGTTAAACCAGGTCATGTCGGGATTTCATTCAAACAAAAAACGCCATTCTATCACCAATTCAACATGCATATATACAAAACTAGCAACTACTGGAATACATCTATACCATCAATCAACATTTCCATGTAGAACATTTTATTGGTCTAAATTTCCCCAATTTTCCTATACATAATAATATCCAACTGATAAAAAGCTGCACTGAAATGTCCCAAGAATGAATAATATGAACTAATATGCAATAGCAATCATAAAGAATTCTAATTTCAAATAAACTTAAGCTCTTGTTAATGCAGCAAAGGATCAAATTTTTATCAGTATTGGAACTTCCCTACACTTAACAGTTAAAACCAACTAGTACTCTCAGTCCCTTTCTATCTTGTGAGTTTTTTGAACTTCAGTGACGATTCAAAACACTCAATCTTCAATTTTGAAGATATAAGCTCTTAAGCAGCACTTAAATGTTAAAAATGATTAAACCCAGAAACCTAAGACACGATACAGATAAAAAAATACTAATTCAACCACCGTTGCTCTATATTTTCCATCACTTTCTCGGCAGCCAAACACATAATCAACTGGTTGTTGTGATTCAGACACAATCGATACTGAATAAAACAAATCGAGACCAAAAGGTTTTCCATTTTTCATAGATTGAAGAGACGACATTGGGACTCACAGAACCCTAACTATGATAACTACGCTAATTAACCTAATTACAGACAGATTACTCAAAATCAATGCCTTCCTCTCCTTTTTCCTTTCCCTTTAATGTTGTTCTTGCCCTTCTTGTCTCTCGTGCTCGCCTTCCTCCTTCCTGCACCATTTCTGTCCGTTGTACCATTTTCAGCAATCCACAGAGATGTACAACGGCTACTTCGGCGACCACTCTCATCGTGCCATCTGTTCTTCGTTCGTCCAGTCCCGTCGTCACACTTGTCGTCGTCTCGGTGGCTCACTTACTCAAAACGCTGCGTTTCCTCCTTTGTCATTTAATCACACGACGTCGTCTCCCCTTCGTTTTATTACCCCGAGCCTATCACACTTCTCTCTGGTTTTGTAAGTCATTGAGAAGCATGACAAACCTCCCTCCTTAGCAAGACTTGTCCTCAAGTCTTGAACTGCAAGTCAATCTCAGGGAATTGAGATCGAATCACAGTTGCATCTTCCCAGGTGGCGTCTTCCGGAGTCGATCTCGACCACTGCACCAGATATTGCACCACTGCTGCATTGTTCCTCTTGATCATTCGAGTTTGTAATATAAGCTGAGGAATTACCTTGATCTGACCTTCTTCATTGATGTCTGGCAGTTGATCTACCAGGAGGTTTCGATGTCCCAATTGTTTCTTCAGCAGAGATACATGGAAAACTGGATGAATCTTAGACTCCTCAGGCAATCTTAGCTTGTAAGCTACTGTCCCCATCTTCTCAATGATCTGATATGGTCTAAAAAATCTTGCTGCCAACTTCTGGTTCTTTCTGATGATTACTGAGCTCTGCCTATAGGGATGAAGCTTTAAATACACCCAATCTCCTATCTCGAATACCCTCTCAGTCCTATTTCTGTCAGCAAAGTGTTTCATCCTGGCTTGAGCTGTCACCAAGTTTTCCCTAATGACTTGGTCAACATGAGCTCTTTGATTAACAAAATCTTCTACAGCTGCAACATGAGACCTGATTTCTCTCAACCCCATGACAGGAGGTTTATAGCCATATAAAACCTCAAATGGTGAGGATTTCAGAGAGTTATGGTAGTTGGTGTTATACCAGAATTCTGCCAAATTCAACCATTTCCTCCATTTCTTTGGGAATTGATGAGTGATGGCTCTGAGGTAATTCTCTAGGCACTGATTAACCCTCTCAGTTTGTCCATCACTCTGGGGATGGTAAGCAGTAGATAGTTGGAGAGATACCTCTATAGCTTTGAAAAATTCTTGCCAAAAGTTGCTTGTGAAGATTTTGTCTCTGTCTGATACTATGTTTACTGGCAGTCCATGGAGCTTGTATACATTATCCAAGAATGCTTGAGCCACTGTCAGGGCAGTAAAAGGATGGTGAAGTGGTATAAAGTGAGCATACTTGGAGAATCTGTCTACAATCACCATGATACATTCACTCCCTCCAGAACTAGGCAGTCCTTCTATAAAATCCATTGAAATATCAGTCCATGGAATGTTAGGGATAGGGAGAGGTTGTAATAGCCCTGGATATTTGACACTCTCAGATTTGCATCTCTGGCAAACATCACATTCTTGCACAAATTTCTTGATTTCCTTATCCATATCAGGCCAGAAAAAATAGTTTTTCACTCTTTTCTGAGTAGCCAAAATACCTGAATGTCCTCCTAGAGTTGAGCTGTGTAATTCTGTCATGACTTGTTGCCTAATGTTGCCTCCCTGCCCTAGATAAATCTTGTTGTGACAAATGATCATTCCCTGCCTCATGTGGTGGTCTGGCAGAGAGTTTGGAGAGATAGCTAATTGCATCACAATGCTCCTTGCTGCTAAATCCTCTTCATACCTGTCTGCTACTTCTTGCATCCAAATAGGTATGATCACAGTGGTGTTTCTCATTTCTGCTTCTGGTAGTCTTGATAGAGCATCTGCTACCACATTCTCTTTACCCTTCTTGTACTCAATTTTGTAAGATACCCCCATCAATTTGGCCAACCATTTTTGTTGGAATGTAGTTGTTAATCTCTGCTCCATTAGGTGTTTCAAACTTTCCTGATCAGTTCTAATAGTGAACTGACTATTTTCAAGATAAGGAGCCCATTTCTGCACACAAGTGATGATGGCCTTTAGCTCCTTCTCATAAGTGGACAGTTTCATATTTTTAGGACCTAGAGCCTTGCTCATGAAGGCAATAGGCCTGCCCTCTTGCATCAACACTCCCCCTATGCCATGCTCACATGCATCAGTCTCTACAGTGAATGGCAAATTGAAATCTGGGAGCCTCAATACTGGAGCAGTAGTCATAGCTTCTTTTAATGCTTCAAAGCTATTTTTTGCCTCTTCAGTCCAAGTGAAGCCATCCTTCTTCAGCATGTTGGTGAGGGGCTTAGCTATAATTCCATAACCCTTTATGAACCTTCTGTAATAGCCAGTTAGGCCTAGGAACCCTCTTAACCCCTTCAGATTCCTAGGTAGTGGCCAAGACTTCATGGCATCAATCTTGTGAGGGTCTGTAGCCACTCCTTTGGCTGAGATAATATGTCCAAGATACTCAACCTCAGGCTTACCAAAACTGCACTTGCTAATCTTGGCAAACAATTTACTGTCTCTCAGCTTCTGTAGCACAAGCCTTAGATGCTCTATGTGATCTTCTTCATTCTTGCTGTAAACTAGGATGTCATCAAAGAATACTAAAGCAAATTTCCTTAAGAATTTTTGTAGCACTTGGTTCATCAGGGCTTGAAATGTAGCAGGAGCATTAGTTAAGCCAAATGGCATTACCTTAAACTCATAATGGCCTTGGTGTGTCTTGAAAGCAGTTTTGTGCTCCTCACCTTCCTTCAATCTGATTTGGTGATAACCTGATCTGAGATCAATTTTAGAGTAAATTGAGCTCCCATGTAATTCATCTAGCAGCTCCTCTACTGTAGGAATTGGAAATTTGTCCTTTATGGTTTGAGCATTCAACTGTCTAAAGTCTACACACAGTCTCCAACTACCATCTTTCTTTCTGACCAATAGTATTGGAAATGAGTAAGGGCTCCTGCTAGGTCTGATAATCCCATCATTGAGCATCTCTTGGATCATCTTTTCTATAACAGCCTTTTGTTGAAATCCATACATGTAGGGTACTAAAGAGGGTGGTTGACTTCCCTCCTTCAGTGGTATGGTGTGATCATGATCCCTTCTAGGAGGTAACCCTTTTGGCTCCTGAAACAAATCTGTGAATTCTGCCAACACCTTCCTTATGCCATCACTAGTGACCTCAGTCACTGATTGTGCTTCTATTGGAAAAAATTGTCCAATGTAGAGGGTTTCTCCCCCATTCAATTCTCTACACACATCATGGAGTTTGATTAGAGCTGGGATTTCTGATCTGGGGTCTTCTCTCAGTATAACTTCTTTTCCCTCCCAGTTAATCTTGATGGCTCTGTGCTCATAACTGAAGGTAATGTGATCTATGGTCTTGATCCAATCAACTCCCAGCACCATATCACTGTTGCCTATAGGCATCACTCTAAACTCCCAAACAAACCATATCTCCTCCATTTGCCACCTGATGGCACAGTATGAGTTAGAGATAAACTGACCTTCATTGCCCATTCTGATAAGTATGCTGGGAGCAGGATAGATCTCCAAGCATAGTACTTTTGCAGTTTGATTGTCTATGAAAGAGATGGTGGCTCCTGTGTCAATCAGTATAGATATGATCTTACTCATCAATTTTCCTCCCACTCTTATAGAGGAGTCATATCTAGGTCCTCCTATCGCAAAAAGCCTCTCTTCAGGTAGACTCTCTATATCTCTTTTCTCATTTGTTGTCTGGCCTGGTGATTTAGTGTCTCCTCCCTTCTCTCTGAGTGCTCCAGTTTCTTCTAGCTCTTCATCTGTCTCTAGCCCCATCTCTTCTTCATCTCCATTACTCAGCATGAATAGTTGTTTTTTGTTAGGACAGTCATGATCCCTACTCCATTTAGCTGGACATGTGAAACATAGCCCTTTCTTTTTTCTTTCTTCCATGTAGGCATCACTGATCTTTGGAAAAACAGTTGAGTTGCTAGCTCTTGGCCCTCCCTCTATTCTGAGAGCTTGATTTATGGGTCCAGGAAGTGGTGGTCTTTGCTGTTTGGCCTTGTTATTATCCCATTGACTTGGTATCTGTCTTGGCTTGGTGATCCATTGGATTTGCTGAAACTTAAGCTCCTCAAACCTGGCCATTTGCATTGTTATGGCCAGAGTCTGTGGGTTGAGCATCCTGATTCCTGGCCTCAAATAAGGCTTCAGCCCTCCAATATAGTTGGAAATGAAATAGTCTTCTCCTAAGGTTGGATTCCTGGCTATCATGAGCTCCCTCAGTTCCTCATAGTTGCTTTCATAGTCTTCTACATTACCCTTCTGCTCCAAGTGCTTAAATTCAGCAAAGATGTCCTCATGGCCTAAAGAACCAAACTTCCACAACATGTCTCCACAGAGCTGCTCCCAGGTAGTCCATTCTCTACCAATGATATAATCAGCAAACCACACTTCAGCCTTTCCTTTAAAATGTAGAGCTGCTAAGCTCACTCTCTGCTCCAGAGGGGTTTGACAATAGAAAAAATGGGCTCTACACCTCCTGATCCAAGCCCTCACCCCCATACCATCAAACTCAGGAAAGTTTAGGGTTGTAGTCCTTACCAATGGTTGGATATTTCTGTCAAATGGTAGAGCCTGGGCCTCTGGTGCTTGGTTTGGCCTGAAGTGGGTCTCATTCCTTCCCTCCCTAGGTCTCTCTCTCTGATGTGGGGGTTCTAGCAGCAGTGGATGGTTTAGGGTTCTGTTGGTAGTGACAGAATGAGTTCTACTCCCCATTTCTCTTGAGTCCTCCTCCAGAGTTGGTAAGATTTGGTGAGGGGGTGTGAACATACTGTCTTTCCCTTTTTCTTGCCTCAATGACTCCTGAGATCCTCCTCCCTCCATACTGGTTTGGTTTATCTTCAGGCTCTCCTTCTCCAGCAGTGCTTGCATCATTTGTCTGGTGGCTTGATTCTCCTGACTGGCTCTATTATGCATCTCCACCAGTTGTAGAAATTGTGCTTTTGTGTCTTGTGCCAGTAGAGTTACATCTTTGTTAACTTGACTTAGAGCTCCAGAGAGTTGATTCTTGACTTCCTCAGCTTGTTTCTGACCTGTATCTATGGCTTCCGCTGCTGCCTCCATTCTTGTTCTAATCTCCTCCATTCTTTCTTCATTTGTGGTAACAGCACCTCGCAGCTCACTCATCTGTCGCCTGAGGTCTGCAATCGCCGCGTCTTGACTTGCGGCTCCTTTGGCCATGGTAGGAGGATCAGCCTCTGATACCAATTGTTGTGATTCAGACACAATCGATACCAAAAGGTTTTTCATTTTTCATAGATTGAAGAGACGACATTGGGACTCATAGAACCCTAACTATGATAACTACGCTAATTAACCTAATTACAGACAGATTACTCAAAATCGATGCCTTCCTCTCCCTTTTCCTTTCCCTTTAATGCTGTTCTTGCCCTTCCTGTCTCTCGTGCTCGCCTTCCTCCTTCCTGCACCATTTTTGTCCGTTGTACCATTTTCAGCAATCCACAGAGACGTACAACGGCTACTTCGGCGACCACTCTCATCGTGCCATATGTTCTTCGTTCGTCCAGTCCCGTCGTCACACTTGTCGTCGTCTCGGTGGCTCACTTACTCAAAACGCTGCGTTTCCTCCTTTGTCATTTAATCACACAACGTCGTCTCCCCTTCGTTTTATTACCCCGAGCCTATCACACTTCTCTCTGGTTTTGTAAGTCATTGAGAAGCATGACACTGGTAAATATCTTAAACGATTTCGCGGAGGCAGTGACCTGCAATCGCGAGGAAGAGCAGGTCAGCGACGCACATTTTGGGGGCTGGTCAGCTCTGGGTCATCTGAGCTCTTTGATACAGAATCGAGTTCCGAATGATGGGTTAGTGGAGATCGAACACCATTGACGCCGACGATCGGCGGTTCCCGTAGATCTCGTCATCGGCGGCGACGGATCTGAGTAGATTGTCAGGTTTCGCTCTGAAACTGCTCTCCAACGACGAGACGAGCAGGATCAATGTAAACGAACCACACTTTTAACTTGTTTTTCAAATTCGATTCGTTAAATATTTATTTCAAACTCAAGCTGAATAGCCTAAAATTATTTTAGTATAATAAACGAGTCGATATTGAAGTTAACACCCGGATAGACTCACACTAGCAACAACCTGACTCATTTAATATTGAACGAGTTATAAGTTATTATTTATTGTGATTTAAAATTTTAATAAATATATAACAAAAATTAGATGAACCGAACACAGTCAAGTTAAACATGCATTTGAATGCTCTATTTTAGTCCGGCTCGAGCTCAGCCGTACATAACCTTATTCGAGTTCGAGCGGAGGAGCATAATCAGGTTACTGTATGTCTGTGCCTAGCTTGACTCGAAAATAAATTAGCCAACTCAAAATCATACAAGCTTATGTAATAATTTAACCCGAAATTGGCATGGATTTCATTTTGTGAATCTCAAATTCACTTTTGAAATGCTCATCGTACTAAATATTGAATACTTGTTAAAATAAAATAAATATATTATTGGCAAGAAATACATTTAATTTATTTAACTAATTAAATGCCACATAAGTTGACTCGACTAAGGGGTGGTCAATGAGCATAAGTTCATCAAATCAATCAGTTTATGGTCGATTTTCACTATAACATAATCAAATTGCTTCGGTTTCATTCAATCCGATTTCATTTTTCACGAGCCAATTTGAGTAATCTCTAAGCAATCGTAACGTGTTATCATAACTCGAACTCTAATCCCGTGACCGAAATGTCAAGCACTTGACAAACTCGAACAATCAATAATGTCTCGAGAAAATTGTGTTACAACTCCAAGAATGTCACTAAATTTTTTTTACACATATAATTCAACTAACTCCAACCAGCCAATCACCAACCATGTTATTACCGTAAACCTGGCCACGACAAATACATGAACGTAACCGAAACAAAGAAATGAAAAATAAATTACCTTCAAGTCCTCCTCCAACACGGATTTGCAACGGGGTCCTCCTCCGGCGAGTCCTCGCCGGTGGCGGAGCCGCGGGAGCAGAGAGTGAGAGGCGCGGTGGCCGGAACCGACGGAGGTGGGCGGCGCCGACGCCGGCGACGGAGGAGAGGTGGTGGTGGACACGCAAGGCCATGGCACGCTTCCCAACATCATCGTTTTGGTGGATATATATGTTATATTAAAATCATGAGCATGTGTTGTGTGGGATTGGCTCAAATAGAGACAATGGAGAAGAATATATATTTATAGAAATAGAAGGGTGCGTCCAAAATTAGTATTGGCTTTCGGTTTGAGAATCAGGGGAATTTCTCTCTCACACACACATATATGTTATATGTGTAGTGTCGGGTCGGGCGGATTTCGGTCGGGTTTGGTAATCATATTTCTTGCTATATCGATCGAATCGTAGACGCTTGATTTAGGGATGGCAACGGGTCAGGTTTGCGATAGATTTGACCAAACCGGCACCCGTACCCGAAAACCCCCGCTCAAAATGAGTAGGTACCCGCCCCGCTCAAGATCCGACGGGTGCAATTTTACTCGAAAACCGAAACGTGACACAAATATCCAAAATGCAAAAAAACTAGAAATGTCCCAAATTTATAATATATATAATTGTTTTATATATTATATATTTTATAATATATAATTACATACATAATTGCTTTGATTGAAAATTATTTTTAATATTTTTAAAAAAACATAATTATTACAATATATTTAAAAATTAAATTTTTATATGGTACACGTAGGGGTTAGAAATGGGGCGAGTATAGGTCAATTCGCACCCGACCAAAAATTTGAGGAAAAAATTCATACCCAATTTTTTTTCCAGGTTTTATCCGTTCCGATCGAGGCGAGTTAATCGGGTACCCATCGAGTTCGAGTTTTTGCCATCCCTAGTTTGATTCGTGCCAGATTTAGAATATTTTATCATCTTATAGCAGGGGTGTCTACAAATAACTGAACTGGTCCGAATCAACGTGAAAACTAACTGAAACGGAAAGAACGGAATCACTTTGGTTCATAATCGAATCGAAATTTTGTTGGTTCAGTTATAGTTTATAAAATGTAAATCGATAATAAAATGAACCGAACTAACAACCGATCGATTTGGATATATGGATCATTTTTGAAGTCATTGGTCCTTATTAATTGGGCCTTATTAGGTCAATAAAAAACAAGTCAAAATCTGTTCAAAATGTTAGAGTTTCGTGAAAATCAGTTCAAAGAAAATACGTCTGAAAATTGACGAGTCAAATAATAAGTCTAAACAGTCTAAAATGTGAGAATTTCATGAAATTCAGTTCTTAACAAACTGAACTAAAAACTGACATCTTCAAAACTAAATCTCATCGTTTTGGTATTTATTCTCCTAAAATCGAATTGATTAATTCGGTTCAAAACCGAATTATGAAAAATCTTACTACGTAGAAATGACAAGATGGATTCAAGTCGAATTTTGTGACCTTTTTCCATGCTGCGTTGGATCAGATACTGTATTCATGTCGGGTTGTGAAATTTTTTTCATCTTTATTTTTGCATTTTTCTTGTAATATATTACCCATTCCAAAGTTTGATAGTTCAACCAATTTTTTTTTATATATACTACACCATAGTCATGCAAAAAGTACAATTTCAGAAATTAATTAATTATGAATTAATTAAAAAGTAATCAAATAATTCAGAGATTTTTAAAACACCAAGTTTAACACATGCATTAACCCACAAGACTTTACTACGGGGCTATCTTTTTTACTAGGATATTGGCAAGAGTATCAATTAAACCATAAAAAGGCTATTATATTTAATTTTAATTGGGTTCACCCTATTTCTCAGGTTTAATGGTTTGAGACTCTACTCTTCTTTTAAGAGAAAAATAAACTTTATCAAGCAAGATCAATAAAACAAACAAAAGAAATAAAGGACAGGATATTTTCTCTAGTTAAAAACACACTCAAAACTAGGCAACATAATCCTCGCTAATGAATGAGTCCCCTTATTCGCTGAGCGCTTTACAAAAACTATAAAAATATCTGACGACGAGACTACAAGCCGCCTCGCCTCCATCACCATCAACCTAAAAGAAGAACGTAGAACCAACGAACCATTAATAACGGAAACTGTCAATTAACAATTAGATTCAACCAGAACAGGGAAAAACATAGAATCCCGCGCCCACTGAACAACCTGCAAGGTGCTCCAAACCTCCACCCATTATAGGCGAAATAATGACCTCCCCCACCGAGTTCCGAGCCACCATCCTTACTCCCGAAGAGGTCGGCCCCAAAGCACCATCAACGTTAATTTTAGGGATAATGACACTTTGATACACTTAACTATAGTGAAATGACATTTTCATACCCTAACTATTTTTCTCTCTTTTTTAGTACCCTAACAATTTTTTTGTGACAACATACTTCTAAAATGTCTAAAATACCTGAACTACCCTTGGTGTAAGAAACTATAAACTGAATTGGTTCAATTTTTTTATCTCTGGTTCAATTTAGTTTGTACTTAAGATGCAAATACAATTACGCCCGAAAATATAAAATTAAATTTGAACCATTTCAAATATGATTTGATAAATCATATTGGACTAGTTTTATTTTGATTTCTTAAATCAAGGTTATTTTAGTCATTTTAGCATAGATAGTTACAAAAAGTTTGTTGTGGTACTAAAAAAGAGACAAAAATAGTTAAGGTATGAAAGTGTCATTTCGTTATAATTAAGTGTAACAAAGTGTCATCATCCCTTAATTTTATAATAATGACTATCTTTTTTATGAGCAATAAGGAGGATATTCTACATTATTACCGGCATATACCAGATTCAAATTCAGTATCTCATATATATTAAGTGAGTTTTTTTATCGCTTGACCCAAATTTATGTTAGTAACGTCAATCTTGCTTTTGGGATACAATCTGCTCGTTAATATTTAGTTTGTCACATTGTTAATTATCAACTTTTCTAAAATATATGTAAGATGAATATAATACCTTTAATTGTTTTTTAAATAATTAGCTTTATAACAAAATAAATGACTATTGACAAGAGACTCATATTTGTATTTTAACATAACAATATTGATCATAGACTTCTAAATGTTTTTCTCCAACAAAACGAAAGACAAATGTCTCACAATTATTCCCAATACATAATTCCACGACTCCTTAATCATTTGTGGCAATAACAGAAACATAAAACAAAAATAGAAAAATTATTTTCTAGGAAACCAAACAAACATAAAACATTAATGTCTTGCTCTCTTCAATTCGTCGCCATCTTCAAACCCTCACGCTCGGAAATTTGCATGATCCACTGCCTGCTCAATCACAAATAAAAATAGATTAAGCAAAAATATTGAATCATCTACAAATTAAACCTCATAATTAAGTGAAAATTCAAACTAAACCGAGTTTTAAAAATCCTCTACTTGTCCTAATTCAATATGAAACCTCTGTTAATCCTAACACTGTAACATACAGACAACAAACACGACAGAGACTCGATATCTCCGATCTGATCGAGACGGACATTGACGAGGTTCACTAAACTCGCCCCATTTCCATCTAATATAAGTCAAATTACAAAATACGCTATGTTGTCAAGATCAAACATCATGCTCTAGTAATATAGTCACGTCTTTTTGATGTGGTACTCTAACAAAAGCGGAAAAAACACTCACTTGGGTCAGTAGTAGTCTGTTGGGCCACTCCATTGAAGTAGCAAGTAGCACCTGCACCACGAAACTGAGCCCAATACGAACTAAAAGCGTAGCTTGCGTGCCAAGTAACCCAAACGGGCTGATAACACTCCCTCCCTGGCAACAAAGCTTGGCACGTCCTGTTGCTTGACCTGCAATTAGGGTTGTCAAAAAAACCGAACCGAACCGATCAAATCGAACCAACCCAAATGAAAAAAAGACTCTTATTGGTTTGGTTCAAAATCAAACCAAAATTTCATCAGCTCAGTTTGGTTTATAAAATAAAAATCGATAAAATCTGAATTAATCGTAAAATCGATTGATCTGGACACTCGACTCGTTTTTAAGTCATCATTCCTTATTAACTGAGACTAAAAATAATGGGCCAACAAAAAAAGTCAAATAATAAATCAAAATTGGTCCAAAAATAAAAACCATTTCAAAGAAAACCTAACAAAAAAGTTAAATAATAAATTTAAACGGTCTAAAATGGGATTTTTTTGTAAAATTCTATTCAAAAAACGAACCCAAAACATCATGTTCCAAACCAAACTGAACCAAATCGACTATAAACCAAATTGTGAACAGCCCTACCTGCAAGCAGCCCCAATTTGGGCCGTTAGCTCCGTCACATTCGCCCCGTCCACCGCCACGCACCAAACCTCACCCTTATACGGCCCGTCGTTGCCCGCCTCCGGCAGTGCCGGGTAGTCCCCCTCCCGCCTCTTCCCGGTCAGATCCACCTCATAGACCGGTTCCCCGGTCGGCCTCAGAATCCCCCAATGCCTCTCCGTCCCCGGGCCGGGCTTCCGGTTCTCGTTGTACAAAGCAAACAGGAACGTCGGGATCGTCACCCCAGGCCTCGCCGGGGTCCCGATTGCCGGTCTGGTGGTCATCCTCCGGACTAAATTCCGGTTATAAACCGCCGCGTTCCGGACATTCGCCCCCGGCTCGATCAAATCGCCCCCGTTCGGCCACCCGGTCTCCGAGATCACCAAATTGATGTCCGGGAACCCGAGCTTCTCTGTCGCGAGAACCACCGCGTCAAGCATCTGGTCCAGCAAATTGGTGTAATTGAGCCCGGTTCCGGGATCGGTGAACGTCGAATTGGAATTTCCCCGGAAGAGGGCGTAATCGAGCCCGAACCGGTCCGGATTCGCCGACCAGGCGAAGTACGGGTACACGTCGACGAACAGGAACGACTTGGTCCGGTTCAGGAACCGGAGCATCGGGACGATGACCGGTTCGGATATGTCGGACCGGAACGAAGCGTTGGAAGGCGGGAACGTCGCCGCCAGGACGTCCATGGCCACCGGCGAGCTGATCTTGATGTTGGTGATGTTATTGGCCTTCAGGGCTGTCTTGAGCCGGCGCATAGCCGGGACGAGATCGGTCCAGACCCGCCGGTCCTCCTCGCTTGAGCCGGAGCTCAAAACCTCGTTCCCGACACAGAGGAACCGGACCAAGGTTGTCGGGTAGAAGGGGACGATTCTTTCTCGGACCCACCTGTCGGCGGCGGTCTGGTTGGCGGCGATGTCGGAGATTTCGCTGTTGGCGACCATGACGGAGACGTGGAGGTTGGTTCCTCCAAGGAGCTGGAGGACCTCCGGGTCGGAGTTGTAGAGCTTGACCCGACCGGCTTTGAGGGACAGGATGTGTTGGATCGACTGGTACGGGGTCGGGAGGTTGTTCCCGAGCTGCCCGTAGTTGATTCCGATCTTGTTCGAGATCTCGGCGCCTGAGGAAACAAAAATTAGTGTGTTCGGGATAGATTTAGTGATCGCGTTTTGTTTTTTTCTGTCAGATTGGGGATATCATGTCAAGTTTGATTTTGGGTATTTGGCATTTTTTTTCTATGGGAAGGGTAACGGACGAGTTCGGGCAGATTTAGTTATCATGTTACTATTTAGCTGTATCCAAGATGTCAGATCTCGTTGGGTTTGGGGTGTTTGGCTTCTCCAAAAGTGGAAACAGACGAGCTTGGGTGGATTTAGTGATCATGTTATCTATATTATGCTAGATTAGGGATATCATATCCATTCGGGCCATATGGCCTCCCTAAGAGTGGAAACTAGACAGGTTCATGTGAATTTAACAACCTCGTGGTATTTTGCTACTCTAGGGGTAGCAACCAACGAGTTCGAGTGCATTTAGTGATCACTTTCCTGTTCCGTCAAGTCTGGGGTGGTTGGCCTCTCTAGGAGTGAAAACGAACGAGTTCGGACAAAATTATTGATCCCCATCTGTCAAGGTAGGGATACCAGCGAGACGGGTTCGAGACAGATTCAGTGATATCCGTCTCACGTCCCGTCGGCTCAGAGACACTTTGATTACTTTTGTCTCTATAAGATAGACAATGGGCATGGACTGAAGTGGATTTAGTGATCTCGTCCTCTGCCTCATAAAATTTGAGACACCGAGTCTCTGTCAGGTTTTGTTTTTTTTCTTCTATTCCTAGGAGGACCGGTTGCATTCGAGGATCTTTGTCATTCCACTATATAAAAATAGTAATAAAATGTAAGTCGAAGAAAAGAAACACAGAGGTCCTTACCGGCGTTGAAGAAACAAAGTGAGAGGAGAAAAAGAGCAAGAGGGACCATTTTGGCTCCAAATTGATTTTGGTGGTGGTGGTGATGGTGGTGGAAAATGGGTTTTAAAGGAAAAGGACAGAATTGGGGTTTTTGTGTGTTAAAAGATTCAATGATCTTTGTGCACAGCTTGAAGATCAGAGACATGTAGTGATTGTTTACGGAGATGGTTTCAAGATTAGTGGGTTGTGAAATTTCTTTGAGTGGGGAGTAGAAAATTATAATGTATCAAGTTTGTGTTATGCAATGCCTTTTTCCTTTTCTTCACTTGATTAAATTTTGGTTTGAGAAAATAATAATATATAAAGTTCAAATCGATTTAGATTGTTTTAGCGTTGTTTAAAACAATCTTAACTAAATAAGTATCGAACTAATCTAACTCAATCAGTCGTATAGAGCTTAAAGTTCATATTTCACGGTCATAGATAAATAATTTGTTTGACCATGATTTTTTATTTTTACGACCATTCATTTTCATCTCAAGTGCTAAATTGTCCAACCATTTTAAAGCATCAATTTCAAAACTGCACACAAACATTTACATTTACATATAATTAAAGTTGAAAATATCCATAACTTGAAGTAAATGTTAGGAAAGCACATGCGAAGGAAGTGTTTGGGCTGAGGTTCTTGTCCTAACATGGCTGATTGAGTTTCTGACAAAACTATGGAATGGCGTGAATTTATAGACAATGACGATCTTGGAGATAATGATTCTCAACTTTGAGCAATCACTGTTGACTTTAGTGAGTGAGCTATAGTTATTGTACACGTGTTGATTTGTCATGAGTTAATAGAGATTTAGTTTGCAAGTAGGGCCCGGTCGGATACTTTTCTAAATTTCAGTTCGGTTTGACTCGATTCAATTAATTTAACTTTTTAGCTCATATATTAGAAAATAATTTTTCCTTCATTTTCCACCTTTTGATAGGTTAATTACTATTTGCACTCCTTAATAAGAGCATGTTGTCGACGGCCATAGCTTCATCCAGTGTTGTCCCGTCGTTCAAGCTCCCACTTACGAGTATAGGAGTAAGAAGTTAAACTCACACGACCAAAATGAAAATAGTCTGACAAACATAAATAGAATGAACAAACTCGACTTATAAGATTTGACATTTCAATTATAGCGTATGACCCGATATATATAATTCAATTTTATAGTTTATAAGCCTTCACATTCCGTTATTCACTAAGTCAAGTGGTGAAGCGAGGAATTCGACATTAACTAAAAATTTAAAATGAAAAAACAATGCGTAAATAATTGTTGTTATTATCCGGGAGATAAAAACAAAAGAGGGCATGTGCAAAAATTAGACGAACACATTTATACAACTACTAAATAATAATAATGTGCAAAAAGAAAAGTTAATTACAATTTTTTTTGAAATATTGTAATAATTAATAATCATTGCACTTGGAAGGAGCAAAAGCCAATCTTCTATTAACAAGATCATACTCCCAAATGTGGTTTTGTTGCAATATGTTCCCAATTATGCACACCGCCGGCCAGTCCGCCGGTTGGAACCCTATGCACCTTACCCCCTCCAAGGGCCCCCCCATTTCGACTATGTACCCGTTCGCCACGGGTCTGAAAACCGCCCCGTCCGTGAAGTGCAACTCGAGTTTGGGCATTTCCGACTCGTTGAAGCACGTCGCGTTGAAGCAGAAGTCCATGTTCGGAGCCTCTGGGGGGAGCTCGAATTTCGGGTACTTGGCGATCAGGTGGTTTTTCAGGGCGGTCGTGACTGGCTCGTAGGCTGGCATGGTGAGGAAGGTGGTGCTGGATCCGGAATCTACTATGGCGCCCCCCATGGCGTTGAAGTCCCAGGTGCTGGGCGGGATGTCCAGCATCTGGCCGTCAACAGAGATTCCCTTGAGGTTCACGCCGTACCTGGTAGATAGGTGATGTTAACTCACATCGAAAAAAATATACATATAAATAACAGTTTGGACCATAGTTAAGTCCAGCCATGCCATGACTCAAATATAAAATAACAATTTTATACGTGAGACTTAGCCGAACACCCCTCAACGCAACGGGCACCCTAGTCTGGACATCTTGTGACTCACGTGTAAAAAGGCATTCATACACGTGAAAGTCTCCCTAAGTCCAGTCTTGATGTGACTCACTCGTAAAATGACAATCCTATGCACGATAATCAACCATATGTCCCTACACGTACACAAGTGGCTACCTAAGTTCACTCTTGCCAAGATCACTGTGCGAGTGTTGGGGATATCCGGGCTTTACTTACGAGAGTAGCACCCAACAAACCCCGTATACATATTAGAAGTCATATTTGAAATAAAAGATTAACACGTTAGATCTAGAGTTTAATATGTATATAAACTCTCGTTATACCAATACTCTTTGACGTGTGACTTTGAACTCACATATGACCTAACAGTCCAGTCCTGTCGTGACTCACGTACATAAATAACATTTCTACACACGAGAATCAACCAGACACCCACCCAAGTCCAATCCTGCCACGACCCACGCACACAGAATATCATTCCTACACACAACAATGGTCACCCAAGTCCAGTCCTGCTATAACCCACGTACCTTTCGTTGGCGTCGAGAATCTCGGTGCACTGGACGAGGTTCTTGTTCCTCTCGAGCTCCCGGTTGTGGCCGAAGAGGAGGTAGGCGGTGAGGTTCCTAGGGGAGAGGTGGTCGACGAGGCAGTAGGAGAACTTGGCGCCGAGGTCGGTCGCGGCTTGCATGGGGAAGGAGAATGGGTTTTGGCCCAAACCGAGCACGCCGTCGGCTCCGTCCAACCCTCGGTACGTCAAGCTACAACCGATCAACATGTTGTGCAGTCTCTTTCCTCGGTGCCTATGCCCTATGCTCACCGTATCGTTCGCAAAGAATCCGAATGTCGTGTCTCCGCTAATGTACCTGGGGAGAGACAAAGATTGCAGGGTTTAATTCAATATATAAAGATCAAAATTGAGAAAAAAAAGAGAGAGAAGATAAAATGGTCCGCTTCGGCTAAAAGAAATGGTCTGATTCGAGATTGACTCGGGTTGGAATAAGTTTACGCAGTTAAGTTCGGAAAAAATAATGAAGTTTGAATTCGGTTCGGTTAATTTCGATTTCAATGTAAATATTTATTAAGAACTGGAATTTGTATTTTAAAATATATAATTTTTTGAATATAGAGCGAGTTTAACCTCATTTATTGAGCAAACCTAACACTAAAGTTAAATTTTTGTTCGAGCTCGTTATTATTCGAATCGACCTGAATATTTTATAAAAACTATTTTTAATGAATTATATAAATTATTATTAATTTATATATATAACCTATAAATTAGTATTTAAAAATACTAAATTATTTGCAATTTAGTATATAAATTATGTAAAACCTATTTTTAACGAATAAAACTTTAAAAAATTATACAAGCCAAATCAAGTTTGACTATTTTTTTCGAGCCGAACTCGAATTTAACTACACAAGTTTGTTATCGTTCAAATCAAATTCAAGCGGAATCATTTTCTTCAACCAAGTTCTAACATTAAGGGTGAGCAAGAAAATTTGCCAACCCGCCATAAAACCCAATCCGGAGCAACCAAGGCGTGTAACTGGTCCAAAAAATACAACTCACAAATACTTGACGCGGGTGGCGGGTTGGAGATGTATAACCCGGTCCCATTCAAATATATAGAGTCAACCCAAACCCAACCTTTGCTACTATTTTAATGTCAAGTTTATTGTATTGTTTTTGGTATTTTTTGTTGCTTGATGTAATTAAGGTTACTCGATTTCATCTTGATATTTTTGGTAGTTTGATACTAATTAGAATAAGACATGACCGAGTTGGTATTTTTTTTTTTTTAATTTTGCTTGGTTTTTAATTGATTTTCGGATTCAGAAGCCCATGAAATAAATGGCTCCGGATTGCAAGCCGGGTTGGGTAAAAAAATCCTACCTGCTCGAATTCAACGTGCGCCAGCCAGGTTAGGTAATGGACGTTAGGGTTGAAACGAGCCGCTGGAGCTCGGCTTGCTAAATATTCGGTTCGAGCTCATTATAATCGAACTCGAACCGAATTCGAGTTCAAGATTAAGCTCGTTTAATAAACGAGCCGAACTCGAGCCTGAACTTTTAACTTCGACAGGCTCGCGAACCGGCTCGTTTAATATTTAATTAATTATATATTTTTAATAATATATATTCAAAATTTTGGAGAATATCTATGATGAAATTAAGCAAGCCAAATCGAGTCGAGCCAATCACGAGTTGGCTCATTTAATATTTTATTTTTATTTTCAATGAATATTTGTATTGAAAATTAAGTGAATTGAGTCGAGCCGAGCTCGTACTCGAGCTTATCTAAGTTTTCTCGAGCCGACCTCGAGCTTAATTGCCCAAGATTATTCGAACCCGAGTCGAACACTATTTTCACGAGCCGAGCCGAGCCTTGTCAAATTGAAACTCAGCTCGGCTCGTTTACACCCCTAATGGACGACGCTCACATTTCTAACCCGCTCCTTCTAAATTGGGTCTTATGATTAGTGTAACTTGCCCCAACCCAGCTCATGCTCATCCCTACCTAACATGTATAGGCTCGATTCGATTCGACTAGTTAACTCTACTCTCCAAAAAAAGTTTAAAAGGATGTGATTAAAAGAAGGATACACAAAACAAAGCTCACCCATGATCAAAGGCACAGGGATCCTTAGCAGCCGGACACCGGGGGATCGAGAAAAGTCCGGCGAGATCTTTCCGGCACATCTGAGAGGAGCAAGGGATCGTCCTGAACGTCGACGACCGGTACGCCTTGAAGAACCTCCTGCCCTGAGAATCCCCGGCGCCGCTCCCCTCCTTCTCCGGGCCGCCGACGGGATTCTCCACCGGCAGCTTCCTCTTGTCCCTCTTGTGGAGCCTGCACTTTATCCACGTCAGCGAGCTCCCGGTGTCGGCGATCAGGTAGAAGTTCTGCACCGGGGTCCCCACCTTCAGCGCCACCACGTACTCCGACAGCCCCAGGTCCGTGGCCGAGCTCAGGGGGAACCCCGTGTCGTCCGGCCCCAGCAGCTGCCGCTCCTCCTTCACGAATGATCTGCCGCCGCGGCGTATGGCGTCGCTGGCCATGATCTCCCGTAACCGCTGGTACGGGGCCTGCCCAGCGACGCCATGGGAGTGCCGGTGGATCAGCTCGAACCTCACCGGATGATCGTCGCTGGCCCCCGCAAGAAAGCCAGCGGCGATCGACAGGAATGCCATGGTCATGATCGACAGGAGAGAAATCGGCCTCTCCTTTGTCATAATTTTTTTATTATCAGTTATTCTATCTCAACGTTGGCTCGTATCAAAAGAACTAAATATCCAATAACAATGAAAAGACAAGAAGCTTTTTTACTATATGGGTTATAGCAACAATTTTAACTATGAGGAAGATGAGAAATTTGAAGGTAAATTTGTGTTTTGTGTGTTTGGAATATCCATAATGAAAATAGATGAACAAGTTTTGAGTCTATGGAGAAGAGGTGATTTTGGTCCCATCAATTGTCTAGTCTATTTTTGTGTATCCAATCAATTTCCTAAAATAGGCTGCTCTAAACTTTTACTATTTAAACAGATGTTATATTTAGGAAATGAGGGTACAATAGGCTGCTCTAATCTTTGTTTTCTCATGACTAATATTTTTAGGAGAATCCAAAGAAAGAAAAATAAATAATTAGAAAATAGTCGGTCGAACCGAGCCTATGTTGTTAATCCTCGATTTAGAAAATAATATTTGGTTTGAATTCGGCTCGAAATGGGACAGGGTTATAGAATTAAGTTCAAACTTAATTCATGGTGAAGTTCGAATTCATTTCAATTCAACTTGATTCCTCACTATATATTTATTATAAATTATATTAATTAAATATGTAACCAATTAGTTATTAAATTATGTGGCTTCCCAGTCTTAATATGCTAGGCTCAATTTCGACTCATTTATTAAACGGGTCTAATTTTAATCCTAAATTGTAATTGAATTCAATTATAACAAGTCTGAGGCTTTGAGCTAAATATTTAACGAATGGAGACCGAGAGAAAGACTGGCTTGTGTGGCATGGGTTGGGCTTTGAGTAGTTGAATGTAGAATGGGCCTCCCTGTTATATCTCGCTGGGTTTCATGCTGCTTCTTCTAACCGGATTAAATAATTGGGCCAAGAGATCCGTACCAAGGCCCGTGTTTACATGGGCCAATAGTCGTGGGCCTACGTATCGGACCCATCCTCGTTTCATTTCCCTCCAAACTCCATATTTCCCGCCAAATCGTGTTCCCTCCAAACTCCATTTTCCCGCCAGAAATCAACGACCGAACCAAAGCCAAGCTCAACCTAAAAACACATAAACCAAAGCCATCAACACTCGTCACTCTCTCTCTCTCTCTCTGAGATTCTGTGAGCTCGAAGGTATAGCCATGGAGGCGAAGCAGTCGCGATCGGCGAAGAGGAAGAGACCGTCGTTCTCGGCCAATCCATTTCTTGGTACATTCACTCGCAGCAAGTCCCAGATCTTCGTCCACCGGAGCAGATCCGGTCGCCGCCGGCCCGATTCCGTTCACCGGAGGAACCCTCTCTCTGGGATCGAGTCATCGGAGCCGCCGGAGCGACGCAATCGGCCGGATCTAGCTTCCGGCGACATCTCCGACATTGGAGACGTTACTCGCATCCTCATCAAGGACCTCCGGGTGCGGCGGGTCTTCTCTCCCTCCGGCGGAGCTCAGATCTCGGAGGTTGAAGTCCAGATGGGAGATGGGGGTCTTCGCAAATCTAGGAAAGTTTCAGGTATAAACCCTAATTTGGCTTCGATTGATGAGAACACTGATGCTGGGATCGGGTTGGGTGGTAAAAAAGTTGGGGAGGTTAGGGTTTCTAAGCAATTTGATAAGATAATTTCTGGAGAGGACAATGATGTTGATTTAAATGGAGATGGAGATGGGAAGATCCCAGATGGGGTTGGGAATCGGAGTGAAGAAGATGATTCTGAATTACACAAAGACGAGAGTGATTTCCAGGTTGTGGGTGCTATTCCAGTGAATCCCATAAATGGCTGTGTAAAGAAAAGTGAAGGGCTTGTTGTGGAAGGTTTGAAGACCCAATCTGACAAAGGAAATGGCTCTATTTCTAAGAACAAATCGGTATGATTGCTCAATTATATATATTTTTTCATTCATGTTAGATTGTTGAAATGAACATAGATTTTATATATTGTTTAGATTTGGCATATATATACTATGTATAGATATGATCCTATTTATTGCATTGTTTGTTTGGATTCTAAGCTGGACTGGCTTATATTTGCATAGGCCCTTAAACAACGGTCCCGATCAAAGCTTTTCAAGCCAGCAGACTCGTTCAGTTATAGACGATTGCTCCCATATTTGATGAACATGACTAATGATAATACTTCTAGCCTCCCTGGTACACTCTATTTCTTAGTTGTAATTTTTGGCAGTCTAAATTATGGTTTAGTGTGATGAAAATGGAAGCTAATTTCAATGCATACATTTCTGCAGGTGATCATAGCACTGATCAAAGTTTAATGCACGATAAGGTTTTGGAAGATAATTTGGTCCACCAATCATTGGCTACTGACAAACATGAAATGTTGGTCAATACCTATAATCCTAGTAATTCTGGTTCCAATGGACCGCGTGATGGCAGTGAGGAAAACTTGACGCCTATGGAAATCATCACTGAGTCTTTGACGCCATCTGGTTCAAGTGCCTGCTCTTTGGCCTCAGCTGATGATGATTGCTGTGTGAAGACACCAACAAACGGAGGGGTCAAGGCATTTGATAGAGACCCACCTAGTGTTACTGATACAAAGAATACCGACAATTGTGATATACAACAGGAAGATGATGATAAGAGTAAAAAGGAAGGCCTCGAGGAGGAACTAGTCCAGTTCACGCCACCTGATGCTACTATCAGTGCTAAGACAATAGTGGATGCAACTATGAGTAGCAGAGCGGATTGTGATTTGCTGAGTTCAGAAAGCTCTCTTGAGAAGTTGTCAAGTGGAAATATTTCCAGACACAATAAACTATTGAATGATAAAAGAAATCAATCCAGCTTTAAGAGCCAGTCGGTAAGGAGCTATCTTATGTCAAATTTAATATATAGCTTTATAACACATGAATAGAATTTTTTTTTCTTGTTCCCTCTTAGAGCTCTATGCTAACAAGAGTTTGCATCTAATGGCATAGGTTCTAAAGCAATGCTCAAGGATGAAATTATTCAGAAGTCCCGGTTCATTCAGCTATAGGAGATTGCTTCCCTACTTGATGGATGTTGCAAAAGAAAATTCTTGTAAATCTTCTTGTCACAGATCCTGTTTTTGTTTTTAATTGCATTAAGTCATGGTTATGTTATCTCAGGGCATCTATAGAAGTAATCTAACATTGTATGCAAATATATCTGTAGGTGCTTCAGGAAATAATCAATTTCCTAAAATCAATGGGTGTTTAGAAGAAAACCCACCTCAACAATCCTCGGTCCCTGCTTGTGAAACAATTCCCACAGATGATTCTGGTTCCGACACTGTGCTGCTGAGGGCCACGTTGATTGCTGCTTCTGGTTCATCTAATAATTCTGAACTTAATGTGACATCTCCTGAAAACATTAAAGTTACCTCTCCAGTATCATTCAACTTGGAAGAGGCATTGAGTACAGTTGCTGATGTTAAATCAGATGCAGATACAAAGTTGGAGACAGTCACTAATACCTCATTGTCAATTTGTGAGAACGGACTGTCAGTGGCAACGAGTTTGCTTGTCAGAAATGGATCTTCATCAGGAGAAGGTGCAAATTCGTCGACAGAGCACTCATCTGTTACAACAGTAGGTGGTTCTAACTCATCATCTCCAGCTGAAGCAACGAGCATGCTTCAGAATTCTTCATGCTTGGAGATGATTGTTCCTTTGAAAAGTTCTCCACTTGCTTCCCTGAAGGGGATCCTCAAAAGAAACCCTCGAGGATGCAGAGGACTCTGCACTTGCTTGCATTGTTCTTCCTTTCGTCTCAATGCTGAGAAGGCATTTGAGTTCTCAAGAAATCAGATGCAGGAAACTGAAGAGTTGACTTTGGATTTAATTAATCAAATAGCAAACCTGCGGAATATTTTGGAGAAATGTGGAGGCAGTGCTCATATCTTGGTGAATCAGGTAAATGTTTCATGAACTGAATATGTAATTGCTTTCTAACTCTTCTCGAGTTTCATGTTTCACTTTTTATGGCCCACATATTGAATATCTATCGGTTCTTGTATTTTTATCATACCTTAGAGATGCTGTATTGTCAACCTGCTATACAAGTTTTAACTGCATTATAGTTTAAGCTGCAGTTCAAATAGAAGCAAACCGTGTCCTTTTAGATGAAGCAGTCTCTAGATTTAAGTTTCTCATTTGTTATAAGATATCTAGAATCACAGCAGCCTTTCCATTTGCTTAAGATCTAAGTATGGTGACATATAATATAGTCTTGTCCCTTGAAAAGCTGCTATACAAAGAAAACACATCTATTTTTATGCAGGGCATGAAGTAATATGGATAGAAGCCATTTATGAGGACAATTAAGTGCATCTATCATATGTTAAGTACTCACTTTCCAAAATGAAGGCATCCCAAAATAGAGAGCATGCCTAACTTATGGGATGGAGGCACTAATAATTTAGCTATTCAAGCTTTTGGGGAACACAATACCTTAAGATTTGACCTCTTGTGTTTTTCAGGTGAAAGAAGCTTGCAGGAAAGCATCTGAATCTGAAGAAGCAGCAAAACAACGCCTTGGCCAAATGAACGATGACCTCAACATTCACAGCAGAATGAGAGTAAGTGCAATCATTTAACCATTGTTACAGCATTTTCCTCATTAGAGTTTCAAATTTATGTTTCACAGAGTTTATCTTTTTTTGACTTTGTATTCATCTTTTCTGTCAGCAGTGCTCTCAACCTCCAAGGGTGAGATTTGCCAATAAGACTGAAGAAAATGCCATCCAATAGGCAGAATTGTGAAGCAATGTCTCAAACCATTATGAGGTTTTCTGAACACTTGTAGCTTTAATGGTTTATGTCCTGTTTTGATGTACAAGCAGCATCATTTGTTTTCATTTTGACATTCAGCATGAATGTTGATCCATACTATACATATAACATAATTAATGATTATGAAGTTTTTGGAATTTTCCATGTACCCTCTTCACCAATGATATGAGTGATCCCTTGCATTACTCTGAATCTTTGTCTGGAAATGTTGTCTAAACTGGAACCCTTGTTTCTTTTCTCTGAACTCCCAATCTTGATTGACAAGATTGTAGGCATAAGTGTTGGGTATGCCTTGAATCGATTATGGACCTAACGGGACTAACATTAACTGGTATTTCACAATAAATCATGTGAATATAGTCAATACATTGTCGATCAGCCTTTTGTTGTTGTTTATTGCTGTACTTCAAATGTTTATTGTTTCCGCATCAAATATTTTCCCATTATAACATCAAGAAATGCAATTATGGATTATTTTGTTTAGGTATCATGTGTTTCATTAATTGGCATTGTTCTAAAAGTCTCGTATTAGTTTGATTAGTTCCAGAATAATCCCTAATTAGTTCGATCAATCTGAATAATTTCGGACTACTCGCCACATTTCTTATCCAATGTTTTAAAAGTTCTTGGTTCTCGACTTGTTCAATTAATCTATGATTGAATCTTTACTCTGATTAATTTTTAGTTAATTTCCAACTAATCTTGCCCGATTATTGTCTAACATTTCTTAGAACACTGTTAATATCCATCCAATCATAGCCAAACGATTTTTAAAACACTGCTAATTACTGAATATTACAGAGTTACATACATCACAAATGAACAGAATCAGAGAAACAAACATAGACTGAACACAACTCATCAGTTGTTGCACTCAGGAGGCAATCCTTGTGGGAACCTCTTGAGGTCAGTGCAGTAGTTGTAGATCATGAAGTACTTCTGAACCCACCTCAGCCTCCTCCGGGCCGGGCCGTCGAGCCCGTTGGTCTCCCACGCACCGTCCGACACCGAGCCAGGAGAGGACCTGTAGCTGCCACAGTCCCCACAGGCTGTGGAGTTGAAGTTTCTGTAGTAGGCTGTGAACGGTGCCTTGGCCCAGTCTGTCTTGACCAGCCCGCCCCGGGTGGCCCAGTCGTCGGCGTTCCAGAGGCTGGAGTAGATTCTCATGGGCTGGTTCTTGGGGAAGGGGACTCCAACTGCTTCTGCGTTCTTGAACACCCTTATGGGAGTGTTGTCCACCAAGAATCTGATCATGGGAGAAAACACAAGGAGAAATACATCATTGGATTGCTCATTTTGAAAGATGAGCACGTCGTTTGGTGTGGATTCAGTGATCTCGTCTCTTATTATGTTAAATGAGAGATATCAGGTTCTTGGTGTTTTGCTTTTCTATAATGGAGTGTTTAAAACAGATTTAGTGATTTCACATCCTATCTAGCTGGGTTTAAAGATATTTTACATCTATCCTTAGTTGTCATTCTGAAAAGAAAAGGACATCATTGGATTGCTCATTTTGAAAGATAATGTTGTCGTGTAGGGTGGATGCACTGATCTTGTCTCCTATCCATTTAGATTGGAGATATATGATTCTTTTAGATTTTGGGTGTTTTGTCTTTCTATATATTGGAAATGTAGCGAATTTGGCAATCTCACCTCCTACTTCATATGATTGGGGATATTGGGTCCATGCTGGGTTTGGAGATTTTATCATTCCTAGTTGTCAATACGAAAGAGTAACCTTAAAGCACAAACCGATAAGTGTAGGCTCAAACTTCTATACAGTATAATAGTTACATATGTGGCCTTAACGTCCCATGTCTCGTACCCCGTCGGATAACATATACCAGATTCTTGTCCAGTTCGAGGTATTTTGCTTCTGTATGGTTGGTTTGAGGGATTTAGTAATTACGTTCTCTACGTTGTTAAATCAAGGATACCAGATCCCCATTGATTTCGAGGATATGTGTTAGTTTTCAATCTTCAAAATAATGTTAAAACTAAAATGTATATGTAGAGGCCCGAATTTGTATGCAAAATAGTGTTTGTATCTGATCCACCAATTAACTCGAACTTTTAAGCAAGTTGAGATTTAACGAGAGACTTGAAATGTCTTACATGATGTGTTGGGGTTTCCAAATGATGGAGTAAGTGTGGAAGTTTCTTGTGGGATCGAACCAGAGATAGAATTGTTGCTCTCTGTTGCCCTTCCCCTGAGAGAACACATTGGTGTGTAGGATATAAGGGTCACCACTCACATTCCCCAAAAACTCAAAGTCTATTTCATCATGTGTCGGCCCTTGAGAAGACAACTGCAACCAAAATTTGATCGTTAACGTTAGAATACGTCTTGAATCGATATTAAACTTATTTTGATCAAAGTGTAAGGGACCGATTATGTTTAAACTTTGGTATTTCGGTTTGAACCGTCTATTCCGTTCTTCTTATTATAACGTGAATATAACAATAAATATATTATTTCACCAAATAGGCGCGGATGATTTATTTTGAGCTGGGTATAATTTGGACCGTCTATTAAATTATGATTTCATTTTTTTTTCTTTAGGATATGAGGTAGGTAATATGAATTTATTAAATTATTATTTGGAAAAATAAAAACTAATAATATGACCCTTGGGTACTTTTAAAAAGTTCATTACTCAACACTATCACAAGAATTAAGCTTTAAAAAATATCCAACTCTTGTGACTTTCCTAAGGTCACTGACTCATTCACAACAGTCTCTAAGATGTGAAAATATGCAATTCTTGTGACTTCTTAGCTAATGTGAAACAAAAATAATTGGTTCACTTTCTACAAATGCATATTCACAAAAGTTGGCATGTGCTCATTCAACTTTCACTTCCCTTCCTTTTTCTTTTTCTCGAAAATATGCATAGCATTGATTCCAAATTTCAAAGTCTCTTTCAAAAACATTCTTCAAAATTCAAAAACATAAAAACATCCCCCAATACGGAGAAATTTATAAAGTATAAAGTCGTTGGTTCTAATTTCAACACCTACGATTATTATCGTTAATTCATCCGCCAATGCACATGGAATGGAGTCGATTTTAAAATTTTGGGTCACTTTCAAAATTTCAAACTACTGAAAAAGTAAGAATTATGAGGTCGCTGGTGCTGGTGCTAATCATCACTGATTCATCCTCAAAGATAAACAAAACGAAATCGATACCAAAATTCAAGGCCACTTTCAAAACTTTCTTTAAAATTCAAAAGTACCGAAAAAATCGAGCTAAAGAGATACTGAGAAATATGAGGTCACTGGTTTTAATCCCGACGTTCAGGATGAAAAAAGGTGGTGTTAGAGAGGTGACATACATAGTAGGCAGTGACAGTGCCAGCAGAGTTGCCAGCAACAAGCTTGAGCTGCATATCAATCCTCCCAAAGAGGTACTCTTTCTTGGACTGAAAGCCAGAACCAGAGACCTTGTCAAGGGACAGAGACAACAGTTGACCTCCATTGAAGATCTTAGCTCTCTTGTCTCCCCAAGTGAGGTCAAACTCTTGGTTGAAGCTACCAGCTGATGCCACAGTCAAGGAGCTAATCACCATCACACCAGCCAGGCCAAGAATTGACAACCCTTTACAAGAAAATGCCATTTCTTGAAAGGAAGATTGGTTTTTGAGTGATTTTGAATTGTGGGTTTTGGGTTTTGGAGGGTTTTATTTATAGACAGGGGAAGAGCTGGTGACAGGCTAGCATGATTTTTCCATAGGTGGGAAGTTTTGTTTGGGCATATTTGGTGGTTTGGGGTAGGAATGATATAAAAAATCTGAACTCGATGGGTACTCGATCTCTCCATTTCCAATCAGAGCGGAAAATACCAAAACTAACAAGTAATGGGTCGGGTAACATGTATTTTTGTAGGGCTGGGTATGGGGCGACTCATCCCCACCCCGTACCCGATATTTTTTTTAATGATTATATCTTATAATATTATGTAAGAAAATCCTCGAGTTGCTTGATCTACTTTTTGATGAATGAGAAAATATATATGTTTATTTTTTAGGCGGGTAGTTGGTGTCAAGGAATTCCCATTCCCGTCGAGTATTTGATCGAAACGAATACATAAATATTCGAATGTAATAAAGACGGATATCACTAAAACCGCCCCGTTTCTCATTCCTAATTTGGGGCCATTTTGTGGGTTATGTGGAAGGGCAAGAGGAAGCTATTGTAATGATTTTGTGTACATGGATTGTTTTTGGACCCCATTGTCATGATTGGAGTTGAGAGGGGATGGTGGGTTACAACAAGCATGGCTTGAGAGTATGGCACTATATGGGACCACCAATTATATGGGGTTTGGCCATTAGGAACTTGAAAAGAAAGAGATAGCTTTTTTTCATGTTAAGTCCAATTGATCAGAAAACAGTAAATAATAATGTTATGTTATGTGATCGAACTGAGTTATTCGAGTTTTTAAGTTTTAGTGTATTAAGGAAAAACATTATATTGTCTTAGTTTTGGCTGAGTGTGCGTAGCTCTCCTCTCCCAATCAAATTCGCTCAATTTGGATGTATTATATAATTGCAGACAAAAGAAATTACCGACGCATAC
Source organism: Geranium rotundifolium (assembly GCA_963920655.1). Taxonomy (NCBI): domain Eukaryota; kingdom Viridiplantae; phylum Streptophyta; class Magnoliopsida; order Geraniales; family Geraniaceae; genus Geranium; species Geranium rotundifolium. The sequence continues at coordinate 1,530,693 of OY987318.1, forward strand.
TCTCGAGCAGGTGACTCGCTAAGTTTTAAGTCACTCGTATTATATATTGGTCCTCTTGATCAGCTTAGTTGATCTTAAATGGTCATGCGAATAAATATTTATAATATGCCATAACTCGGATCATAAATATTGAATCATAATTTAATACCCGATCAAGTTATCGACTAATATATACTGAGTCAAGGGATGAAAATAAAGCTTCATTTTTGGTTAAGAAAGTTTTCGAGTCCAAATCTTAATCATTTTTATGATAATAAAAAAAATATTTGTCAATATACTACATGTTTAAACCCACAATCATTGGTGACAAATATTTAAGGAAAAAGATATATATATATATATATATAAATTAAATATAAGCTGACAAGGGAATTATGAAAGTTGGTGGAATGTGAACATCGTCATAAATAATAGGAGAGAGAGAAGCCACCCAAAAGAATGGGAAGCCCTACAAAGGAAGGGTATATAGGTGTTGTTGGGTAGGGTACCCTAAAGCATATATATTGAGTTGGGTGGGTGAAGGTGAAGTGAATGGTATCAAAAGAATTGGATTTTTTTGTTAAATAATGAAATTGAAATTTGAAAATAAAAAGGTGGCACCGCCGCTACGGTCACGGGCTCCACCACCGAACGGCGTTGGCGGTGCGCACAACCACAATACCATTCACGGGTCCATTTATTATTCCCAACAAATATTCTTTTATTGTTCTTGATAAGGACGGACGGAGAAGACGAAGCGGGTTTGGACGAATTCAGTGATCTTTCGATTTTTGTTTTGTTGAATCGAAGATATCGAATTCTCGTCGAATTTTAGGATTTTCGCCTTTTCATTGAAAGATAACTGGGTTCGGGAAGATTTAATGACTTACAACCGACTTTATCTCGTCGAATCGATGATACTAAATTTCAGTCGAATTCAAATTTTCTCTTCTTTATAAAATGACAACTGGACAGATTTGGCAATCTCATCGCATTTATATCATATATATAACATATATTAGATTTTGTTGAGCTTGTGTCGTCTATAAATATTGTTTGGTAACAATTGGTTTACTTAATTTCAATGTCGAGCTGATAGGTGAATAGTGATAACAAAAGAGCGAGTTGAAAACGAATATTATTATCCCATCCGTGCCACATTAAGTTTGGATACATCAAGTCTTGTCAGGTTCGAAGTGTCTTCTTATTGAAATAGGTATATAGTGGGTTTGAAACTGATTTATTGATTCAATCTTTATTTTAATAATACTAAAAATTCAATTTTCATCGGGTTTTAAATATTTTATTATTTTTTGAAAAAATACATACTTAATTATTTAAATCAATATATATGTGAATTTATATTTTGGAATATTAAATTACGGCACTTATTTTCACGTGCATGTGTAAAAAGAACTTTACAAGTGATTTGAGTATGCTTCTCAATCTCAACCAAGTATCATATACTTGTGTCAAAATGAGTGTTTTAGTTGTACAAGTAATAAATACATAAATAAATAGTGTTAAAAGTCAAAACACTTAAAGCATGAATACTCTTTGGCAAAAAATAGTGTTACATTGAGACGCAACGAGTAATGACCAATATTCTATAACAGAAATGGTCTTTATTTGACATTAGTCGAGAATTAAATCGAATTTAAAAAATTATTTTTAAAAAAAAACTAAATGTTCATTTATGAAATTACGAGACCGAAAAAACTAGTAAGAGATTAATCAAATAATTTGAAGATTTTTAAAACACTAATAATGACAAAATATTTATGATCGATCTCCTCTTTTCTTTTTTGAAAAAATTTCTGCTCTCCTCTTAGAAAAAAATTATAATACTTTTGCATTGAACTGTTTTTGCTGTATAACTTTGGAGTTGGCTAGTGTACGATACGTATGACACAATTTTGTATTATATATTTGAACATGAAAATAACTTATTGTTGAAAAATCAAATATATGTAGTATATATAATAACCATGTTACTAGTTTAAATATAACATGTCGTATACGATATGATCTTGATCGATGATTAATGATTGTAATGATAGAAACAAGAGAAAAGCTCGTGAATTTGAATTTAAATTTATTTGAAAGAAACATACATTACAACGTGAATTAGAGAAAAAAGAATAAATCACAATATTTATGTTACAAGCATTTTCTTGATTCTTGAAACCTTCAAATCTTGCACTCCGGAGGAGCGCCCTGTGGGAACCGCTTCAAGTCGGTGCAGTAATTGTAGATCATGAAGTACCTCTGCACCCACCTCAGCCGCCTCCGTGCCGGCGCGTCCAGCTCGCTCGTCTCCCACGCGCCGTCTGAGAATGTCCCGGTCGACAAGGAAGTCGCGGCGCCGGTGGTCCTGCAGGCGGCGCAGGAGGCCGCCTTGAAGTTCCGGTAGTAGGCGGTGAACGGGGCCTTGCTCCAGTCGGTCTTCACCAGGCCGCCCCTGGTGGCCCAGTCGTCGGCGTTCCACAGGCTCGAGTAGATCCTCATCGGCTGGTTCTTCGGGAACGGGACGCCCCTCGACTCTGCGTTCTTGAAAACTCTTATGGGAGTGTTGTCCACCATGAATCTGGAAGAAAAAAACAGAATCATACTGTCACGTTAAGAAAAAAACTGATAGGTGAATGATCAGACTGTTATACATATTTTTTATTCTGTGACTCGCAGGCCTATTACTCACATGATGTGCTGAGGCTTCCATATGATGGAGTAAGTGTGGAAGTTTTTGGTGGGATCGAACCAGAGATAGAACTGTTGCTCTCTGTTGCCCTTTCCCTGACTGAACACGTTCGTGTGAAGAACATAAGGATCGCCGCTCACGTTCCCCAGAAACTCGAAATCAATCTCGTCGTGGGTCGGTCCTTCTGACGACAACTGTAATCACAAACGCAAGAAAAATCAGCAACGAGCACTATTTCATATGAGATCCAACATCTAAACCTTTAGTTATTTCCAACATAATAAAGTGACAGCATAAGAAAAGTTTGTTACTAGCCCTATCTCACATGAGATTCAGTACAAAAGGTTAAGGTTACTTTAAATTTAGTGTTTTTATTGGTGATAAAAAAAAATAAAAGGCCAGTCACTTGCGGCGCAAGTAACCGACCAAGACTCAATGTTACCGTTGGAAACATACATAGTAGGCGGTGACGGTGCCGGCAGAGTTCCCGGCGACGAGCTTGAGCTGCATATCGATGCGGCCGAATAGGTACTCCCGCTTGGACTTGAAGCCCGAGCCGGAGACCTTGTCAAGGGAGAGGGAGAGGAGCTGGCCGCCGTTGAAGATCTTGGCGCGCTGGTCTCCCCAAGTTAGGTCAAAGTCTTGGTAGAAGCTTGCGGCGCAAGCAACGAGCAGAGAGCTACCAAAGAGGCCAAGAATGGCCAGCTTCATGCAAGAAAAAGCCATATTGGTTGTAGGTTTTGTGTTTTGTGTTTTGGGAGTGGTATATAATATGGGTATGTGACTATGTATATGTATATATATAGGAGGAGGAATGAGGAAAAGGGAATTGGGAGTGATGAGAAAGATAGAGAACGCGTGAGCAACAACTGGAGACAGGTTGGAGGAGACTGTCAAGTCCAGAGGATATGGAATAATAATGAGGGGATGGGTGGTGTCAAAGCTGGCCCTATTTGTTTGTTTTTGAATTCATTATGGGTCTCACACTATGGCCTCTCCTTGGTTTTATGTAGGGGTGGGTCCCTATTTCAAAACCATTCTATCCTCTGCCCTTCATTCTGCGACCGTCGTTAGAGTACCACGTCTGAAATATTTGATATCATCTCATCTATTCATCGATTTAATAATAAAAACAATACGAGTTTTATTATTTGTTTATATATTTGAGCTCTTGGGTCGGTTGGGTTTCTAATATGATACCGAAAGTCGGTTGACTGTTATGCCGTCCCCTCATTGTCGTTTGTTTCGGGCTAAAAACCCATGGTTCATGTGCATAACTGAGTATTTTAAAAATTCACGTAATATAGCACGCCTATGAAAAGGGTGATAGAGTCGTGCATGTGAATGAGAGTTTTAGAGTACCATATCTGAAGATACGGATTCGTTCAGCAGCTTAAATAGCAATTTAAACCTTAATTTATAAAATTAAATATTATGATCAGTTATTGGGTATTTAACATTAACATATTTTGAGATGTTCAAGATATGAGTTCAAAACTTTTTTTATATGAAGAAACTTATTTAAGTTATTAAAGAGAATATGCTACCACTTGTCCACTTGAATTCACATATTTATACTATAAGTTCAAATACTAGATTAATTTGGCAAGCTATCTTCATTTAGATGCTCATCCATTAATTTGAGTTATCAGGCGAATGATAATTAAACAAGCTCGAGGTCACATATCGATTTGAAGTTCAAGTTTGTAAATATGCTAACATTTATCTATTGAAGTATAGTTTGAATCAAGACTGAACTTACTCTAATTGTGATTAAAGGATAGCGCCCGTCATGTCGGGTTCGGAAAATCATATTTAGTAAAACTTTGTACGTAGAACAACGAGATAATTAATATTTAGACTACAAAAATACAATAATTCCACCTCCATATATAAAACAGCAAATAAAAACTTATTTAATAATCTAAAGAGAACAAACATGCACATTTGAATCTTGGTTTATTCTTCGAAATTCGAATCCATATGTCTTAAATCCAGAAATACACGTGCCTCGCACATGTGTCGAAATATATATTTGATACTTCATGTTACGCGTAATAATTGTAAGTTGTAACTCAAGGTTTTGGCATAGACTAGAGTTTTAATTATTTTCTTATTTATTTCACGTGATCAATTTATTCAAAACTTAATAAAGAATTGCTATAAAAAAAATCTTATTTATGGGATCAGATCTCTAGCAACGAAACTTAGGGTTGGAACTTTGTGTTTTCAATTTTAAAATCAAGATTATAAAATTGACTGCAGGTTTGACTCAATCGACCAGTGTTGTAAATGTTGGTCATGACAGCTGCAATGGCGGTGTCATGGTGTCAAAATTTACAACGGCGTAATGAGAACTGCATGTCGTGGCGAGCATGCGGATGAAACGCTGAGGCGGGCGTTTGACGGGCTGTAGCGGTCATAGCGGGGTCATGGAGGTCACGGACGGATCGTGGTTCTTGAAAACTCATTACCTTCGAACACAAATTATGGAGTCATTTATGGTGTTAAGCTACTTCACATTTAAAACTTAGCCAACCAAAACAAAAGCTTAAAATTAATTTAAAATGCATCAGATCACACCAAAATATTGTCATGTCCAGATATCAAAAACACATCTTGATGTTGTGTTTGTATCAAATAAATATAAGAATAAGATAATCTTCATATACATGTGAATATATATAATTTATCAAGTAATTAAGACAATTATTTAGGTGAATATTATCATATTGTGGTACAAATTGAGAATTTATATTGAAATTTAATATGGACTATTATATTAAATAAAATGTAAAAGAGGAAATTCGCCATAGTCTCAAAGGTCTCTATCCATTATCATAATACAGTGTGACATTTACGACCTTATTTTTTGTGGTTATATTTATTAAAATAGATATAATTAACCATGCAGATAAGATTGATTAGGGCTATGTACTAATTTTAAATCCTTATTATCTAAATTTAAGAATTCGTAGGATCCGAAATTGAGATGTTCTATAAGAGAGAAGAGAATATCAAAATACTTTACGATTAATATCATTTGCAAGATTGTAACAGTGTAAAAACATGTTTTTTTCATTTCAAAGTGTTTATAAGAAAGTCAATATGATGATAAAATATAAGATTATATAGTTTCATAACATAATAATAAAACAAAAAACCTTAACAATACTAATATAAATATCCAAGAACCAAAACACTTGTAATAATTGTACATAGTAATATAGTATATTATAAATTAGATAAAATAATTATATATTCTCTTCATTCCAAAATAAGTATCCACCAAGATTTTCCATAAATAAATGTTTTTTTTCTTTCGACAGCAAACAAAAAGAATTCTACATGGATAATTATTCATGAACACTATATTTGCATGAGTTAATTAATGTATCTTGGGCTAAGCAAGTGAGACCAAGTGACTATTAACCGAAGATGGGCCTTTAATGTGAGCCCATACACATGGCCCATATCCCGAAGTGCCTATGATAGCCCATGCATTTGGGCTTTGTAAAATGGGCCTGTTCATTGAGGAGAATCAAAATAGTGATTCATGTCATATCGATCGAGCAATCTAGGGCTGATCACGGTTCGGTTAACTAGGTCTCGAGGGTTTTACTGGAACCATACTGGTTGTGTTGGTTTTTACTCATCAAAATTTTATTGAAATATAAGTACATTTTCAATTTCTTCGGTTCGAACGAAATAACCAAAAAAGCAGCCAGGTAAATTTATTAGGTTGATTTAATTACTCTTACAATATCTCGTAACTAAATCAGCAGCAAAATCTGTTGAATCTGACAAAGATTCTTTATCCTAGATTCGATAGAACGGTAATGAGATCGTAAAAACAGTCTTAAACCTAATCTACCATCATTTTTATAAAAAGATAAAATACTCTAACTCGACATATTTTTATAGTGTTTATTATGTGTATATATGAATATGAGTAACAAAATTTAAATTACCATTAATTTAAAATTGTCATTTACTTGAGTACCAATGATTGATAAATGATAGTGTCTCTCATTGTCACCAACTAACATTGAGTTAGCATGTTACTGTCCAACTTCAACACCCACCACAAACCTATTAATTATGTCAAATCGTTATAAAAAAAAATTTACCATATATATATTTTTTTATAAAAATAATGTTAATTGGACCACCTGTCACATGTACAATTTTTCGTAAATGAGACGTCGTGAAAATCTGCTTTTCTACGATTATATGTTAGAAACCCAACTTAATAACACGTCTAGACTGCCATTTTGGTTCTTAGCTTTAATTTAAAATCCAGCTGTTGTCATATTTATTTAAATAAGAAAGATACAAAAGTAATTAATGATAGTGACCTTCATTAAAGACCTTTTTGTATTGATAGGTAGCTTCATTGATAATCATATGGAAAGTGGATGATTGTCCCTATGCGACATCTTTTCCTATATATTCTATATACAAACAACATGATAATAAACTAAAATAGGGATTAAATAAAAATTAATAAACTAAAATAGGGATTAAATAAAAATTAAATGGAACACAATAAAAGTAATTCCTTCGATTAATTTACAACAGCAACAAACTACAAGAAGTTTATTTTAAAAGTGAATTTTATTTCAATAGCTTTATAATTAACCTCTGTTATTTATTTATGGAGCTCGTTATTTCCATGTCACGAGAATAGGGATGATGATCAAATAGGTATAATTATATTCAGTTCATATTTGTTATAATTGAATATAAGATTCAACTTGTTTTATAAACTATTCGATTTATAACCTAACATTTTAAGACTCTCGAGATTTAATATTTGATTATATGTTTTTACGTTTTAATAAATAATTAAAAATAAATTAGATTAGATTAGTCGAATTGAATCGAGTCAAGCCGATCTCAAGCTTGGTCTTTTTTTTCTTTTTATTTTTGAAGTAAAATCGAATTTTATTTAGGAAATAGCAACTAACCCGACATCAAGCCGGACAATTGAAGCAAACCCAACTACTTTAGTTAAGACAAAACTGGCTAATTCGTGATCCATTTGATTGCACGTTCCAGTTGTGGGTAGTATGCAACCCCGTTCGCAGATTCCCCAAAGTTGTTCAGCTTGACCCGTTTAATATCTTGCAGAGCCACGACATCCAACTCATACGGATGGAGAAGCCCCGTAATCTTGTTGCATAATGGTTTACACATGCATCCATGATAACCCTGAACACTGATAAACTCGAACCAGTTAGCATAATGTAGAGTCGCGGCCTCCAACTCATACGGATGGAGAAACTCTGTGTTCTTGCTGCAGACCGCCTTAAACCAGCTTCCTCGACCAATCCTACGATCAATATTGCGAAATTTAAATCCTCCCAGCTCATTAGGTTTAACCGGATCAATCCATCGACACCAGGGACCCCCCGTTTCCTTCCAGTACCGATCCCAATATGACACATCGGTGACGTATTGAAGTTTAAGGCAGCCGAGACCCCCTAGTTCGGTATGCTTGTCTGAGTCTGCCCACTAACGCCAGATAACCCCTGTTCTCTCCCAGTACCGATCCACCAACCCACCACACTACCTATACGGTTCCCGGGTCGCATCATGTTCCGACTAGAAACCCAGCTCCGAACCCGACCCTCTGCTCTTTCCAAATCCCATTTGTACCTCCCCAACCTCTCTCACCCTTTCCTTCTGCAACCCCTCCGTCTCCCTGGTCCAAATCCTCGCCCCTGACCTCCCTCTGCCCCGCTCCGACCTCCCCCTGGCCAACCCTTTAGCCAAACCCCCTGCCAACTCCAACCTCCCCTGCTCGCCACCGTCGTACTGCGCCGACCCGTTGCCGCCGCGCCCACCATCGCAGACGACCCATGCAGCCCCCCGCCTGGATCTGTCATCCTCTGCAAACCTGCCCATGACCTTCCTCGGTCGTCCTCCTCCATAGCCGAGCCTCCGAGCCTCACCATCATCTGATGTCGCCACGGCACCCCGGAGTCGCCGCCGGGTTAACTCGCAGACGTGCGTCGTGAGACCTCGCCACATAACGGCAAAACCCTAATCGCCTCGGGAGAGACGATAGGGTACAGACCACAATCAAATAATAAATTAAAACAACATTCAAGCTTGGTCTTTTGATATTTATTAATCGTGTATATTTTTATTTAATATTAATTGTAATTTTAAAATAAATATTTGTATTGAAAATTAAAATAATCGGGTCACACCGAGCTCAAACTTGCATATATTCTTTTGAGCTAAATTTGAGATTAAATACATAAATTTGTTCAAATCCAAGTCAAATACTTTATTTTCACAAGTTAAGCCAAGCTCTTTTAAATTAAAGCTCATTGCGGCTCATAATTTATACCGCAAAATAGCGATATCAAATTATTATACGATAGAAAATACTTTTTTCGTTATAAAATTAATAAAGAGGATAATATTATAATTCTAATTTCAGTGTAATATAATTAAAAATATTGAACATAATTCTTCAATATTCAAATTAAGAATATTAAATCTCCATCTATATATATTTCTCCACACAAAAGAAACTATAAAATCAAATAAATTCGATAGGGTCTTCAAAAAATATCACAAATAATAATTATATATAATGATTATGGTTCATCTGATTAGACAATCTCTCAACATCGATAGGGACGTCCACGATAACTACCTATAACCTCCTCGTATTGTAACATCTTTTTAATGATCACTGTCTCATGTACTATTATATTTATATATATGGATAAGTAATTGTCCTATTTATTGATCAATTATTTTATTTATTTGATTTTAAGTTATAATATGTCAATTCACCCATAACTTAAAAGTTTGATCAATTTAATCCTTCTTATCCTTAATAGTTAATTTTGGTGATTTAAACTGTTATTGGAATACATAATTAAAATTATAACAAATGTTTGTTTGATATTTTTAGTAATAGTATATCAATCAACTCAACCATTAAATAATAGAAGTTTTGACCAATTGGATCTTTCTGATTAACTATACTAAAATTTGCAGATACTTCATCAAATAAACAACAATTAAAATTTCATATTAACTATCTTTACTTTTTAATATAGCATCAATGTAATTGATGATAATATTGATTGTTTTGATTCTACATTGATATATATGTAAATGATTGTAAATAATTAATTGTTAAGATGTATAATAATTTCCAACATAGCCCAATTATTAAAATAATTAATTGTTTTAACCAAAATTTACAAAGAAACTAAATATCTATTTTGAAATAAACGGTTCTATATAATTTGTTTCCTCTTAAGTGCTAGACGAAAATTATTTCACTATGTTTATTAAATTTGTTCTTTAATTATGAACGCACGGTTGGTCACATAAAATATTAACCTATTATTTGATTGAAGAGTGTTGTTGGGATAAAAAGTTGACACATTAAATAATCATGGTACGTTTTTATATTTGGTAGCTACAAAAAATTAATTATTTTGGATATATAACAGCTAGTAATAATTAAATTAAAATTTAACTTCATATACACTCCTCTTCTGTAATGTGTAATTAATTATAAGCACTCCCACCTAATAAAGGTAGATATGCATATTCTTCCTTGCCATGCAAGTTCCTCCCATTACTTGTCTCAATTAATATTCAGATTTATATTTCGTTCGAAATTGAACTCGTTATATTAAAATGTTTGGAGTACTTAACCTGATAATTTTTTTAAGGTAAAAGAGAATTTTATTAATTAAATAGCAACTAACCCGACAACAAGTCGGCGGTTGAAGCTACAATTGGTGGGACAGACCCCTCACCATAGTCCAAGCTACAGTTAGTTAAAACAAACATGACCAATTCGTGAGCCATTTGATTACAAGCAAAACAAATAACACATGTACCGATAGTGGGTAGTATGCAACACCATTCGCTAATGATTCCTCCAAAGTTGTGCAGCTCGACCTGCTTAGTATCATGTAGAGTCATGACCTCCAACTCATGTGGATGGAGAAACCCCCGTGATCTTGCTGCAGAGTGTTTTACACATGCATCCATGATAACTCCGCAGACCAATCGACTCGAACCAGTTAGTTTCATGCAGAGTCATGACCTCCAACTCATACAGATGGAGAAACCCCGTGATCTTGTTGCATACCGCTTTAAACCAGCTTCCTCGATCAACCTTGCGATCAATATGGGCATCGCGAAATTCAAATTCTCCCAGCACATTGGGTTTAACTCAATTAACCCATCGACACCAAGGACCCCTCGTTTTCTTACAGTACTGATCACAATAGGACACACAACTGACGTATTGAATCTCAAGCAAGCCGAGAGCCCCTAGTTCGGTGTGCTTGCATGAGTCTGCCCACGGACGTCAGATTACTCCATAGCCCTCCCAATACCGATCTACCAACCAATCAAAGCCGCCGGCTCCCACATATTTAACCTGATAATTAGATTAGCTTTAAAATTATTATATTTTTTCTGTATAAAAATTTATTATAATTCTTTTTATATAAAAAATTTATTATAAAATTTAAGTTGATATGTAAGAGTTTTAAAATATTTATTAAATAATTTTGTGATTTAAGTTTTGTTGGAATGACAAACTACTTCAAATATAACGAAAATTCAATATCTTAGATTAGATTAAAGGCGGGGAAGAGAAGTGTCATGACTTTGTACCAATTATGTAAAATTGGACTAGATGTATTTGACTGGATTTCACAACTAAAAACTTAAAAAGTTATTTTTTTTGAAGCTAAAAGCGAATTTTATTAATTAGAAACTAACTATCAAGCCGGACAGCTGAAGTTACAGTTGGTGGAACATACCCCTTAGCATAATCCCAGCTACTATTAGTTAAAGCAAACATGACAAATTCTTGAGCCATTTGATTACAAGCAAAACAAAGAACATATATTTCAATAGTAGGTGGTACGCAACACCGTTCGTTAATGATTCCTCCAAGATTGTTCAGCTCGACCTGTTTAGCATTATGTAGAGACACGACCTCCAACTCATACGGATGGAGAAACCACGTGATCTTGCGACATAGTGCTTTACACAGACATCCATGATAACCCCAAACACCAATCGACTCGAACTAGTTAGCTTCATAGAGAGTCATGACCTCCAACTCATACAGATGGAGAAACTCCGTGATCTTGTTGTAGACCGTCTTCAACCAGCTTCCTCGATCAACCCTGTGATCAATATGGGCATCACGAAATTCAAATCCCCCCAACTCATTGGTTTTAATTAGATCAACCCATCGACGCCAGTGACTCCAGTTTCCTTCCAGTACCGATCCCAATAAGACACCCAAGTGACGTATTGAATCTTAAGCAAGCCGAGGCCCCCTAGCTCGATATGCTTACATGAGTCTGCCCACCGATGGCAGATAACTCTGGCTCCCTCCCAGTACCGACCTACCAACCAACCAAACATAGCTGTTCCCACGTATTAAAGCTTAAGCAAGCCGAGATCTCCTAATTCGGTATGCTTGCATGAGTCTGCCCATCGACGCCAGATAACCCCAGTTCCCTCCTAGTACTGATCTACCGTCGCAACCCAACCTCGCCCCACCTATAATTCCGTCATCAACTCCGGCCTCAACCCCACTGCCCTCGACCCCGTTCCGGCCACCCCCTTAGATCTGCCTCCTTCACTGCCAGCTGTCGTCATAGCTACCACCGCAAGACCCGAAACTGTCACCGTACTAGAAGCTCTCACAGGCGGAGCCATGCCGCCGTGAGACGTCGTCGATTTTCGACGAACAACCCATATCGCCACGGGTGAAAGGTACAGACCACCCTCAAAAAGTTATTAGTTGGGTTTAACTATTCCCTTTGTATACTCATTTTAATTTTAATTTTTTCATGTGGGATTAACTTCACACCTCTTTCATGATCGTGTACGCGTGAGACTTATTTCCCCTTCACACTCGTGTACGCATGTGCTTTTACTTCAACACTCCCCCTCACGGATAGTCTTGTCTACATGTGGGCCATAACATGACTGGACTTCTGCATATGGACTAGAGTCCACATGGGGCGTAGACACGGGAAACCCACCAACACAAGCCTAAATCAACCCGCTATGTTACCATGTAAAATAATATATATATATATGGTATTGTTGATGAATAACTTGGTGTGAAAATACATGACATACCTCTCTATTTATAAAAGGAGAAATCTCATATATAAGAAAACGCTAAACTTATACACATGAAACTCTAGTCGTCATATTATATTAAATAGGCCATAAACACACGGGCTTAATAATAAGCCTATTCTAACAGCTTCCCTCAAACTGAAATCAATTGACAAATCGAATTGAGTTTGCTCTTTAAATATCAAATTTATTATATAGGATAGTTTCGCTCTCTAAAGTTAAGCTCAATGGCATCATACGCTTCTCGCCTTTGGCTCTACGGTGTCTTGCGGTTTATAGCTTAACACTTTGGTGTCTTGTGCCCTACAACTTCGTCTTTATTGCGTCTGGAACGTGGGTTCTTTCGTACGTTAGCGGGTGGAGAGTTATGATTTGAATTTGACATAGGGCTTTACTTTAATGAGACAACTAAATAAATAAAAAATTGGTCCACCCACTTGTAAGAATTGTGGGCTAACAAGTGAGCAAAGACATAAGCACAACGAAGACTTTACTGAATAAATGCTCTTCTGATATTAAGTTGGGTTGTACTACATATATATTGGGTAGGAGCTTCACAACTAAAAACTCAAGTTTATTAGTTAGACTTGACTATTTCCTTTATGTACAACCATTTTAATTTCAATTTTTTTTCATGTGTGATTAACTTAACATATTCATGTCATGCTTGTATACGTGCAAGACTTATTTCTCTTTCATGCTTGTGTACGCACGTGCCTTTACTTCAACCGTATATGCACATTGTCACCTATGTACATAAGCAAAATATCTCGAACTTGACAAAACTCATAATCCTCGATCTAGTTGGGCGGGTCGGTTGATCAAAACCTGCACATACACGCTCTCTAGGGTTGTAAAGAAGTCGAGATTTTGACGAGCCACACCTTTATTTGTTTGTTTTCAGGCTCATCATAATCAAATATGAGCTTAATTCAATCTCAAAATTGGTCTCGTTTAATTAATGAGATCGAGCCCAACATTTCAAGACTCGTGAGTCGAGTCATTTAGTGTTCAATTAAATATATATTATTTAACTATGTAATATTTATAATAAAATTAGACGAAGCGATAGAATTGGGCCAATATCAAGGCGACTCGTTTAATACTCGATGGGTTATATATACATATATCTAATTTAATTTTTAGTGAATACTTTTGCTTTGAAAATCAATCAAGACGAGCCAAACTCGAGTTTGACTATTTTTTCGATTGCATTTCAGTTTAGTTGCATAGCTTCGTTCAAATACAAGTCATGTCAATCTTAAATTGAATATTTTTTTTCAAAAACTCAAAATCAAGATTCAATTCGACTCGTTTACACTCTAATCTTTAATCACCCCAAATTTTTATTCGAAAATGAACATTAACATGCCTCTTCTCAAGTGCATACTAAATAAAGAAAATTCTTCAAAGGATAAGAGTCAAAGATAAAACTCAATTGAATACCTTATTAAAACCAGATTCACTCGAAAACATAATAAAACTTGAGAAGTCAATAATTGATTTGACCTAATTATATAAAGAAAGAGAAAAAACGAAGACGAAATAGGACAAAACCAAGAAAATTGGAAGCAGAAAGTGCATGGAGCAATGGACCCAAATAGAGTGTGTCATGGTTAGGTCCTTGCAATCAACAGAACGCACATGGCGAGACCTGACTCACTCCTCTCTCTCACTGTTCTTCCCCTCTCTCTCTCTCTTCTCTAATTTCTAATCTCTAGTCTCCAGTCTCAATCCATTTCTTTCGATTTTATTTTCTGGGTCTCCGTCTCTATCCAAAAGTCTATTTGCTTTCACACTTCTGCGACCACTACGATTCTACTATTTCTCTTTAAAATCTGAAACCCCCCTTTTTGTTTAGATTCACTAGACCCAAGATGGATTCTGGGAATCACAGTAAGATTCAAGCTCCAGGTTCGTGTTTTTCTCTCTGGGTTTCTTTCAATCTCGGTTTTTTCCTTCTGGGTTATGGAAAATCTGAGCCGGGTCTTCGTTTTTTCATGTTTCTGATCGAATTCGGCTTCTGGGTCTTGTTGGGTCTCCGTTTTTGTTTGTTGGTTTTTTTCTGGGTTTGATCTTGTTTGTTGATTTTTTTAGGGCATGAGGCGGTTCATGTTTGTCGAAAATGTGGATGGCCGTTCCCAAATGCGCATCCTAGCGCCAGACACAGACGTTCTCATAAGAAGATCTGTGGAACCGTTGAAGGTTACAAAGTTGTTGCTTCGAATGGTTCAGATGATGAACAACATCAATCTGATGAAGATTGCAAAACCCCTAGTAAGAGTTGTCTCTATCAATCAGCAAAGATTTTCTGTTTTTTGTTTGTTCACTATTTGAGTATTTGTTTGGTTGTGAGATAATAATGTAGTATTTTGTGATGAAGCCAGCAAGTAAAATGTAGTTTTTAGCGATTTTAAGTATAGTTTCTGTATTGGAATGATGTGTTTGTGTCTGCATTTGGTTATGTAAGGTCCTAGAGTTTCTCGAATTTAAAGTATAATTTTTCTAATTTAGTATTTGTTTGGTTGTGAGATAATGTACTGGATCAAGATGAGAATTTTAGTAGTTTGAGATTTTGTCTTAAACCAAGCAAGTAAAATATCGCTTTTAACGATTTTAAGTATAGTTTCTATATTGGAATTATGTATTTGTTTGTGGATTTGGTTTTGTTAGGTCCCAGAGTTTCTCGAATTTAGTTTGTGTTTGGTTGCGAGATAATGTACTGGATTAGGATAAGAATTTTTGTAGTTTGAGACTTTGTCTTGAACCACGCTAGTCGTTTTTCTATGATTTTGAGTGAATTTGCTTCAATTTAGTTTGTGTTTGGTTGGGAGATAATTTACTAGATTAGGATAAGAATATGCGTAGTTTTGAGATTTTTTTTCTTAAACCAAGCAAGCAAAATATTGTTTTTAACGATTTTAAGTATAGTTTCTATGTTGGAATGATGTGTTTGTTTTTGGATTTGGTTTTGTAAGGTTCTGAAGTTTCTCGAATTTTAAATATAGTTTTTCCAATTTAGTTTGTATTTGGTTGTGAGATAGTGTACTAGATGAGGATAAGATTTTTCATGATTTGAGGTTTTGTGTTAAAGAAAGTTGAGCTCATATTGATATTCCATAAGTAAAATATGGTTTTTAACAGTTTTATTTATAGTTTCTATATTGGAATGATGTGTTTATGTTGGTGGATTCGGTTTTGTGTGAGGTCCTAGAGTTTGTCCAATTTTAAGTAAGTTTCTCCAATTTAGTTTTTGTAGTTTTTTCATGATTTGAGATTTTGCGTTAAAGTAAGCTGAGCTCATATTGATATTTCAAAAGTAAAATATGGGGTTTGAGAGTATAATTTATAGCTTCTATATTGGAATGCTGTGTTTATGTTGGTGGATTCGGTTTTGTAAGGTCCTAGAGTTATGGAGAGGAGCGTCAGTGAGAAGGGAAGCAATGCGCTCGGGGAAAGATCGAATAAATCGGAGGATGAAGTGTTCACGGACGCTGCTACTGAATTTTCTATTGCTAGTGGATTTAGTCCAGGGGTCGACGAACTTTTTGTGGATGCTAAAACGTCGCCTTTTAACTTGGAAAGAGTTGCGGAGAATGATTCGGGTCCAAACCAATCTGTTAAGGACAGTGCAATTACCGGTATGTCTTTGAAGAATCAAATAACTAATTGATAGGATCTATTTGGTTACGCTAATAGTTTTCATAAGTACCAGAGTTCCTTAGATGCTTTTATTCCGCTTTCACATTAAATTATTTAAATCATAATCCAAACTATGCATATTAGGAGATGAAGACATTAAACACGGTCTATTAAGCTTTCAAGAGAATTAAGATGTCAAGCTTTATTTCCTAACATATTGTTGCACCATTATCTATGTTTTTCTTCTACATATTTTATTGGGAAAGTGGCACAATGGTGTAGTATAACATTCTGTTCAATTTGTCCCTTCCATAGCCAGTCGCCCTTTTCTGTTGCTATGTATCAATTATTACCTTGGATATGTTGTTTACTACATTTCATACTATATTGTCCGTGCAAGATTATGATAAATTTTTGTAACTCAATACGCATTTTTGGGTGTAGATATCATTCAACCATCCAGCGGTTCAACTACGGACCAATTTGTAAGTACCATGCCATATCAAGATAATGTTCCTACTGTCGGGTCAACGGTTGATTCTGTATCCGGTCATGTTGAGGAATCACACATCATGCTTACAGATGCTAGCAATAGCGCATCGCCCGATTCATACCCAATTAAAACCGCAAAACCAGATGATGATGATGAAGTGCATAAAATTGAGGCTAACTTTGATGAGGCCTTGATAGAAAGCTCGTCGGGAGTTATTGGACAGGACAGTGATTCAAGGGGTAACCAAGACGTTATGATTAAATACAGTGCGGTTGAAGTGACCGGCACAGCGCCTAAATCGGAGAAAACGAGTGAACAATACGTCGTGCCAGCTGATGGAGTGTTGTCTCAGTCTAAGGAAGAGAGTATCAAAGACTTGAATCCTGAGATCTCCGCATGTGTTGTCCAAGAAACAGACTCAATCGATTCCAGTTGTATAGTTGAGGGCCGTGATGGAGAAGAAGTGAAAGAAAGTGTGCATCTTGTTTCTATGACTGATGATATACTTGTATTAGCCCATCCTAAGGTCATCTTAGAAGATTTTAAGGATCACAAAGGATTGAAATTGGAAAAACTTGTTCCCTTGGATGATTCATGTGAAAGAACTCAGAATAACGAAGATGTTTGTGAAGATAATCCTTCCGGTTCTCAATCAAAGCAACCGGCCAAAGGCTCTGTTGTTAATGAAGTTCCTTCTGAAGGTGAAGTCTGTCTTCCCGAGGCAACAAACGACCAATCCGATGAAATAGGAGTTTGTGCAGACGGCGGAATAGTTGAGATGGAAAACGAGGGACCTCGTGATAATTCCCAGGTGTCATCTGACGCTGCTGCTGAAATTTTATCTGATGTGAGTCTTGTGGAATCTTCAATCGAAGCCAAAGTCAATGAACCAACTAACTCGGCTGACATGACAGAGGCCGGAGATTGTGAGAAGGGAACGAGTGAAAATTGTGATGTGGTTGTGGAGAACTGTATAGAAAACATTGAAAAAGCTCGTGAAACTTCTAGTGGTAGCTCCGAGTACCAAGTTAGTTCAACAATAGACTCGAGCAAGGACAACAATGCTGGCGGTCAGGAACATGAGGAAGGTGGTACCAGAGGACCTATAGAAGAAAACATTTCAATCAGGGTAAATTCTGTTCCTGCATTTTCTATCAGCGAGGAAGGTCTCTCTGGAGGACACGTAGAAGAAAACGCTTCAACCATGACAAAACACGTTCCTGAATTTTCTAGCGACCTTCATGAATCCCAAGTTCTTGCTAGTGATAAGGTGCCAGATATTGGAAATACTCATTTGGGTACGCAGTCAGAGTCGACTACAGATGGCGCTGAAGTTTCAAATATTCAGGAAGCCACATTCGAGAAAATCAACATTGATGGAATTGTTATGCCTGCTAAATCATTTAACGGTAAAGATGTTGAAATTCTACATGAGGTTTCAGAACACGGGCAACTGGTTTCTCCACAAATTTCCGCTGCTGCTGCTGTCGAAGAAAACAATGTGGGAGAGATTGGCGGGCTTGCCTCTACAATTGGCACTTCCGAGACCTTGCAAGCCGAAGCTGATGGTAATTCTGCCAAGCAAAATCTTGCGGCCGCTGATATCTCAATTGATTCATATAGCCAAACCGACAGTTTGGATGCCCATTGGGGTTCCGTTTCAGGTAATTCTTCTGACTTGCTCTGAGAAACTGGCTATGGTAGATTCAGTAGTACAGTTTTATATCTTGATTGGCTTAAATATTAGTTGAATGTGCTTGAGTTTGCCATTTTTTCTCTAACCAAACTTAGATTTAGTTTATTACTCGCTTTCAAGTTATTGACCCTAAATGATAATGAACTCTCCCTTTAGGTGCAGTGAATAGTTAAGATCTATTTTTTTTCTTGCACCATGGAATTGATAAAATAATTTAGCATTGGACTCCAAGCAGTGTTATAAAAGTTCCGGACTTGTCTGATTAATCTCTGATTAGTCCCTGATTAATCATATATAATTTTCAATTAATCCTTCAATCTGATTTATTTTCCGTAAGTCCCCATAATACCCTCTACGCCCGACTAGTGCCTAGCGTATTTTGGAACACTGACTCCAAGAAAGTATTATGGAAAATAGTTTAAAATTAGTTGGAATTTAGTTTACATTTTATTGGAAACTACTGAATAAGTATGTCTCTGGGTGAATGTATGTGTTGGAAACCTGTCCATTCTGAGCAAGACTTATTAATGTCAACCAACTTTGAACCAGGTTACGGTGAAGTGTGAAATACTTTCCAAAGTTTCGTGTCTCACACCACATGGGTGGTCAGTGTTGTAAAAATCCTCGATTAGTCTACGAATGCCCTATCTGCCCGACTGATACCTGGCATATTTAAGAACAGCGAGGAAGTTCTCACCTTAACACTCCCCTAAATTAATGTTGTAAAAATCTCCGACTTGTCTGATTAGTCTCCGATTAATCCTCTATAATTTCTGATTAATCTTTTACTCTGATTTATTCTAACTGACTAGCGCCTAGCCATTTTTACGACACAACTTATATATCGGTAAGCCTTTTTATATATAAAATAATTAATCAATGTGATAATTGAACGGTATTGGATTATCTTTTGATTCTTTTGGTAGATCGAATTCTTGGACTTGTTACACCCGTTTTTCATGTAGCCATTTGTGTATTCTTGATCAATGTAGTTTACTTGCTTTGTTGTCTCTTATGCGAGGAACAGTCCTCTCCGCCCAATCAGACGTGCAGAATCCGAAAGTCGAGTCCACCGACAAATCCGACGTCTACGATGCCCCGTCTTTCTTGACGCTGGTTGAGAACGGGGCAGCGACAGAGCCAACGGCCCGCGATTCCAAACCCGAGGAACAGCCAGCGTCCGCCGCTCCATCATCCGCGCAGGCCGCGTGGTTCCCTTCCCTCGCCAACGTGGTGAACGACTCCCCGGGGAGGAAGAAGAACGAGGAGATCATCGCGAAGGTGACGAGCTGGAGTTCCGAGGGAACCACCGCCGGGAAGCGACACGTTCCCTTGAAGTCGCTCATAAGCGAGGCCAGAGACAATCCGGCGCCAAAGGACGATGGCAATGCGGGTAAGGAGAACGGCGGGAAGGCCACGACGGTGAACTCGATTCTGGGGATGGAGTCGCCTGCGGCGGGCGAGGGGAGGGCGGGACAGGTGGCGAGGGAGTGGGACTCTCCGGCGAGGTACCCCCCGGAGATCAAGGGAGGTAAGAGGAAGGTGAAAGGGAAGCCAATATGGGCTCAGTTTGTGTGCTGCTCTTCTGTGAACTAGAATTTGCATTTTTTGTGTTTGTTTTAGAGACAGATCTTGTGGATATGAACATGAACATGAATATGAATATGTGATAGTTCTCTATTGATTTTGTTGGAAAACTAGCTTCTGTAACTGCATCCATGGTGGAGTTTGTGTGATTTTTAGACTCAAGTGTACTGAGTCCAATTTAGGTCTTTTACCTTACTTTTCTAACAGGCCATGTGGTTCTCAATCTATGAGAACCAGACTCAGAATCATGACAACGAAAATTAGAAGTTAAGATTTATTGATCAAAACTCAATTGAAATATAAAATTTACAAATAAAATAACAATAAAAAATAAATAATCATCAGTGCTCATTCTTCAATTTACCCAATTTGATTCGTATTTGTTAACGGGTAGTTCTTAATTTTTAGAATCGAAAACAAAATTAAATGGTTCTCTTAAATTAAGTACTAAAACTGAATCATTAACTACGATTCTTGTTTCCAGTTCAATTGACTTCAGTTCTCAGTTCCTTGTCCAACATTCTCATTCTTAAATGGGATGAGGTGGGTACAATGATTCCTCCTCTTCTACTCTATTTGATGAGAGATGATATCGAGTTCGTGTTGGATTTGGAGGTATTTTGTCTCTTTGGTAACGGGTCAAATTCAAAAGACTAAGTGTTTTAATATGGACGACGAAAATTCATAAACTTAACGGAGGTATGATAATCTTAACAAGATAGATAGAGAATGAGATCACTAAATTTATTCATATACATCCTGTCGTCATATCGTATTGAGGCAAAATACTCTCAACTTTACCAAAAATTGTCATTTTTATCTTTTATGTATTTATCTGACAGTATAAAATATAATTGGGATAATCTCACCTAACTACAGCTAGTTTGACACGGATATCACATAACTACAGCTAACTTATTTTTTCACCTGTAAGGTACCTTGACTTTGGTAATTCTCACTCAGCTACAAACCATTAAGTTTTCAGTTAATTTTTCGTGTAAAATGACCAAACTACCCCTAAATATCATTTAAATTTTCAAAGACATGCCATTGGCCCTCTCTCCTCTCCCTCTCTCTGTTGTACTGATTTCCGGCGAGCCTCCTGCTGGGCGATGCCCAGATCGTCAACGGGCACAAGGTCAGTGACCCTCGGCGAGGGTCCACCGCAAGGGAATGCACCTCCCTCCACCTGAACCGCCACGAGTGGAGCGTGCTGGTCTGCTCCGAACCGCCATTGGAGGCGCTCAAGCCCACGATCTCGAGTCGTGATCGACCCACAACTTCAGCTTCTCGCCGCTGTTGAGCTTGAGATTGAGGGACAAGACGGTGCCGACCCGGTCGGAGACGAGGCTGCACAGATCGACGCCGACGTGGTTCGCGTCAAGATCGCCGACGTTCCGGTCCATGGAGGTGTCGAGTTCGACCCCGGGAAACTGATTTTCTCAGGAGAGTAGACTCGAAGCCCTCGGGGACGAAGAGAAGGGCGAGACCGTCTTTGTCGCAGTCGCTGGGTGAGATGGAGAAGAAGAACTCAGTCGAGAACGACGTCGTTTTGGAGTCAACCAGAAACCGCAGTGGCTTGGCGCGGAGGAGGAGGCCGGAGCTGGAGGCGGAGGGGCGCGTGAGCTTCATGCCGGCGCCGGAGACAATCTAGGTGTCGCCTAACAAGAAGCTCGCCGAAAATCAGCACAACAGAGAGAATGAGAAGAGAGAGAGGGTCAATGACATGTCTTTGAAAATTTAAATGATATTTAGGGTTAGTTTGGTCATTTTACACGAAAAATTAACTGAAAACTTAACGGTTTGTAGCTGAGTGAGAATTACCAAAGTCAAGGCATCTCACAAGTGAAAAAATAAATTAATTGTAGTTATGTGATATCCGTGTCAAACTAGCTGTAGTTTGGTGAGATTATCCCAATATAATTTTACGGTGTCATATTACAATTTCTACATTAGAATAGTAAGTGACATCGCATGTTAGTTTTGTTTATGACATCTCATATAAATAATTTGATTTATTTTAGGAGATTCATCTATAAACCCTCAACTTTCAACTGTTTTTGCAAATGGTAATATTTTAATTAATTATTCTATAAATTATGTCTTCAAAAGAGGTCAAACAAGAATAACTGTATTTATTATTTGATATAAATAATGAATATTTCTTTCTTAATAAAACAAATATCATATATAGCATCTTTAAACTCGAAAAGGGGATGAAATATAATTTAAAAATTGATTAAAGCAGATCTTTGGTAATAAATTTAAGAAGATATGCTCAATTATTTTCTGAAAATTTTGATTGCTTAATTACATCAATTTATCACAAAATAGAATCATAAAATTAAAATTCGAGGCTGATTTATCGAGATGTAAAATAAATAATTAATCATAGTTACTATAGATAACACAAATCCATGATCTTTAATTCTCCACAAAATGTCAACAGCTTCCATTGATTGTACACGAAGGTACAACACAAGCACTGCTATATAAAAGCTCGCGCCATTACTTTGAATTTACGAGGAAGACCAACCTCTGATAATCAATTAAAACACCATTACAATTAATTTGATTTCAATTACTGTGATTATATGGTTTTAATCAACCATGAAAGCTTCTCTACAGGTAACTTTTTTTTTTGTACAATTATTTATGTGTTTTTGGTGCTTTTTAAAATTTGATTCAGCGTTGTTTCATATGTTCTTTTATTAATAAATCGATAAATTTAACATAATTTTGATTTAGGTTAACAAAAGTTTTGTTATTGAACTTTAACCTCACCGATAAACAGGTAATTTATTAGGATTTGGCCATCGAGTTTAATACACTTTCGTATCTGTCAGAGTTTCACGTGTCAAAATATAATTTATATAAGAAAATAATTCATGTTCTATAGCTGATGTTCGGTCTTTTTTGATCTATGTTCCATGAACATAGTTGACATATTGTTAGCCAACACAGATATATTTTTTTCATTTCAATTTTTGTTCTGTTTTATCTTTGTCATTGTAGCATATTGGATCTGATTAAATGTTTTATCATTTATTTAGGTAATTCTAAAAATCACAAAACCAATCTGTCACACCCATCAAATCCTCAATCAGCTAAGAGACAAGAACTCAATGAAGATGAGACTGAAATGAGTGTAGGTGATGATCATCACGAGAACAATTCAGAAGGAACTGGATCGATCCATTATAGAGCTGATGATGCTGATGACGACGACGATAAATTTTATGTTTTCGATGAACTATCGTTGAGAGATCCGAAGACACGATCCCTTGGAGAGCTCTTGTCTTGGGAATGGAATCAAAATTCTGAAGCTCTCTCTTGTGAGGAAGGTGTGATGGTATTTCTATTCTATCAACATTTTCTTATTAGGATTTCGAATCGTATCACTGTCTGATAAATATATTGAAGGTAAATCAATTGTTTTGTATGTAATTAACATGAAATCTAACCGATCAAAATTTTGAACTTGTTACATGGGGTCGAGTTCGAGCTCACTTGATATCTCTGTCCTTTTTAATTTTTTTACCATCTTATTTAGATTATTTAAGGATGACAAAAATATTCTATCGGTTTGATAGGACAGAAGACATGGATCACTGAATCTGTCGGCATATACCTGTCTCGTTACTATTTTATAGAAACGAATCTACTCAGTATCCCTGATTTGATAGGACCAGAAGACTAGGATTACTTAATCTACTCCATTTTCAATCCTAATGTTGAGTCAAGAGGCTAAAAATGAGCTACATTCCTCTCAATAAAATTTCAAACCAAATTCTTGATAAATTTGGAACTGATAAAAAATATTAGACTCTGGTCAGATAGAGAGGACTTTTGATAAGTCAGAGATATATTCTCTTAATCTAACGTACACGAAAATAAGGATACAAAAAGATAAAGATCACGTCACGATTCGATTAACACGTTGAAACTTGGCCTGTAACATTTGACGTAATGTTTCATTTCCATTTCTATTTCTCTCTTGAATCATAAGAATTTGTTTCTTCCATCAAACTGAACCATAAGAAGTCACAGTTCCATCAAGATCGAAGCATAGCAAGGCATGGAGAAGAAAGATTAGAGAGACGCTGACTCGAATAGGCAGCGACAGGAAGGAGGAGGATCCGGTCGAGAAGATTGTGGAGGGAGGGAGCTTGAAGAGCGTGCTGAGGTCCGCAATGAAGAGGTGGAGGCACGAGGAGGAGGAGGAGAACCCGAAACCAAAACCAAAACCGAAATGGAGATGTCTTTTTGATGCAAGAGGAGGAGAGGGCAAGAAGAGCAACAAGAAGAGTAAGGATTGGGAGACGCAGCTCAATGACTATTTTTATGCTTGGTAAAAAAGATTTCATCTAGTTTCAGTCTTTATGCATGTACAAAATTTTGAATAAAAATTAGAGACCTTCTCGTATTTCCTTATATATTAATTTCTTTTGTCTTGTACTTTCGTACTTCGGCTTTCTTAGTTATGTCGTTTCATCGGCCAACGTGTGTGACTCACACCTTGAGATATTTCTCGCTCTCTTTTAATATATATATTCCTCTTCCGGTGGACCAAAAAACCTAATCTAGCACTTGACAATCGAGTCAATTTTAGAACTAACTAGTATTCCACTTGGGTACTGTAGGGGTGTAAACGAGTTAAATTGAGCATGTATTTGTTATAGTTTAGCTTGAATTTGACTTGAAATCCAACGAGCTTACGTGATTAAAGCTTAATTGTGACTCGAAAATAACTTGTCAAGCTCGAATTCAATTCGACTATATATTATCATTATAAATATTAATTAATACAAAATACTTTAGTAAATAAAATAAATTGTAGTTGTAGAAGCATCTTTGTTTATAAAGTTCACAAACAATTTTTCTACACGATTCTCTATCTATTTATAAGACTTGCTCCATTTATCGTAATGAGGTTTAAACCCAAGACCTCTCCAGCGAGAGTTCAGTCACATCTAGGGAGTTGGTCGGTTCACAAAAATCAAAACTGAATCGAGAAAATTCGAATAATGTGTGTTATCCACTTTTAATCATCTTTTAACTGAGTTTTGGTTTATTTTTTATTGGTCCAATATTTTTACACATAATTAATAAAATGAAGTTATCTAAAATATGTCATGTGTCCCGATTATATGTTCGATTTTTATCAATTTAATTTTTACAAATTAAAACCAAACCGAACAACCGAAGTTCAGGTTTTCATAAATCGATTCGGTTTTTTGTGTGGTATTAATCATAAAAATAATATAATACATGGCTACTATTTGCAATTAAAATAATTTGATATCATAAACATAATGGATTTTCAACTTTCTTGCCGAACCATCCCAAGATGTGTAGCAATTTGCGATTACGTATATGGTTTCAAGAACTTCAAAACAAGAAATCGAATTGAAATTCTGTTACATGACACATAGTGAATAATAATAATAAGTCATTGATTGAAGAAAATGAAAGTAACCTAGTCATATGTTAACAATGACATTGTTGTTTCATATGTGGATTTGTCATTTGTTTCTAAATATGTGTGTTGAGTAACTTGACTATGTTCTCATTTTTAATTATTCGTGCCAAAATTAAATGGACTATGTGATTTCAAATGTTTCATACCTTTTTTGGGTGCATTCGTGTAATAGGTTATTAATGCATAAATGTTATCATCCTAATTACCCCTAACCTCACCTATATAGGATTGTAAATGAGAGGTTCGAATTTGATTTATAATATGTTTAGCTTAGACTTTGTATAACCAAGTTTAAGGTTGAGACTGGTTGATAAATGAGTTGAATTTGAGCATAAAATTTTAAGGTTTACAAGTCGTTTTGTTTAGTATTTAATTATACATGTATATATATTTAAAACATTTTTAATAGGTATTTATAGCAAAAATTAGACTAATTAAATGAATTTAATTGTGAAAACGTACTTGGCGCAATGAGGCTCCACAAGTCGGAGGTTTTAATTGGGTCAATGAATATGCTTCTTGATTTTTCCCCGGCTACAACTTACTTAAAGACTCAACGGTTGGCGCCGCTGCTTCTTGTTTTAATTGAGTCTACTTTTATGTATTTTTCCATCATGTCAATAAAAAAAAGTTGATGACAAAAGAAATAAATTTTAAACTTTAATGAATATTTGATATTAAAATCGAAACAAGTCTTGACTATTCTTTTTTTAGTCAAATTTGAGCTTAATTACGTGAATTTATTCGAACTTAAATAGAAAACACTTTTATTTCAAGTTGAGTCCAACCTTGAAAAGATGAGGCTTAATTTGGTATGTTTACAAACTCTAGTCTATTTCTAAACAAAGTGACATATAATTAGGGTTGGGCACGGTTCTGGAACCGGCCAGAACCGAACCAGACCAAATCAATCAGTTCTTCATTTTAGAGACCCAACTCTCAACTCGATAAGTGAGTATCAGTCTGGTTTTGGGTACGGTTCTATGGTCCGGTTCCCGGTTCTACCCAATTGATTGATTAATTGTGAGATTAAGTGTCCGGTTCTCTGGTATAGTTGTATAGTTTTGCCCAATTAGACCCAATTAATGTGATATTCACATATTATTAAATTTATGGTGAAAATTATACATAATTACACTATTTTTTTTTGACAAAAACATAGAATTGAAATACAAAAAATACTAATTAAAACTCTCAAAACCGGTTCAATTCTGAAACATTTAATTAGCAGTTTTGTACTCTCAGAATCGGAACCAAACTGAATTGATTCGGTTCTCAATTTTCAGTGCCCACCCCTGCCTATAATGATTCTTTCATCTTAAATATAGCTAGGTTTTAGGCAAGTCTTGATGATAGGTCTTTGCTTTTCATTTACAGTGTATCTCTCTTTTAACATGATGGTGCATAGAAAAACCATCATACATGCCCAATTGATCTTAGTACCAAAACCATCTCTCAAGATGGACTAGTTTTAACTTTTAATATGTTAGGAAACATTCACAATTTCTATTCCTTTTTAATATAAAAAACACTTGGGTTTTGTTCAATGAGAACTATGATATGTGGGGAATGAAAGAACTAGCATGTGCTAAAGAGAATGAAAGATGTTTTTAGGCATTACTCATTTGCATCTACTCAAATCAGTGGGTAAGAACCAACCTATGATGAGTCATTCAAGTTAGGAATTTCTTATGGGAGTGCAAGTCTTGCATTAAGAGAATATGAAATATAGAAATATTTTATATACATACTAGAGCTGAGATCTGATGGGTTAGTATTTTGTGTTAGATGTAAGATTTAATATGTATGTATGAGAGCTTGGTTTGCAAATAACTCATCAAGCCAGAAAGATCTTAAATTATGATTGATTAATAAGTTAGGATTTTCAGATGAGTCAGAACATGAGAGAGCAAGACGATTTGAATTTTTTTTGTTTTGTTTTTTCTCAACGAGAAATAAAGGTTCTATTCATGGAATTTGGTTTAAGAGCATGAACAATCTGATGTGAAGAAAAGATCATTAAGAATTTTACGTGTATAGAGTAAAAGTAAAGCTTATATACACAATAGACTATAAACTTAATATGTTAGTATTCGGTAAGACGTATACGCTAATATGCATGTGAACTTTCTTATATTCTCTTATTTGGAAAGACCTAGATATTTCTAAATGCTTACCCCCAACATTTATTTTTGTCAGGGGGAAGTTGTTAAATTAGTAGCCAAACTACCATATAAATAGAATCACGTACAATTTGGATATGAGAGTGTTATGATTTCGATTTCCATCGGCCTCGATTGAATCATAGCTAGTAGGTTCCTATCGGGTTTATTTCATCTCCCTCTCAATGTATGGGATCAAAGATACTAAATTTACATCTCCTTTTCGATTGGATAAAATATATCAGATTTACGTAAGGTTATGAGTATTTTGCTCTTTATCACAATAACGACCTCTGCGTCACAACAAGAATGTTAACGGGTCAATTAACTGTGTCACGTCAAGAATGTTAACGAGTCAATTGAATTAAATCACAATAAGAATATTAATGAGACAATTAAATAGGTGAAGAGTGTCAAAATGGGACCATAACCATTTTAATAACAACCCAAGACAAGTTTTAGCAAAGAGTGTTAAATAGAAAGACAACAACTAGACAAATTAAGGTTTCGAGCCAATTGTTTCATATACCGAGCCAATTGATTCACATAGTGGTCTTTAGCCAATTGATTCATATACTCAAGGTGAATTTTGATATTTTATCATTTTGGAGTGAGTCTTGAGATATTTTATCATACTCATATTCATACTTAAACGTTATGGAGTTCAAATTTCAAATGTCCTGCAACAAAACAAGTCCCGACTCACAAGTAACATCAACTAACACAAAATAAGGTCAGGCTCGACGAATCTAGCTATTAACACAAAATAAAGTCAGGCTCGACGAATCCAGGTATTATCAAGGTAATTGGAGTCAGGTACTTTTTTGGGCAGCTGAGAAGCAGTGGACCAATGTCATAGTCAAAACTCAAAAGCAATTGCGAGTCTCATCTTGGCCATTAATCAAACAACCAATAAGGTGTTTCAACACTGTTGTGATTAAATTATAGATTTAGGATAGGGATAATTCCATATATCACCCCCTAAAATATACAAAATCTCACCCAACATCCCTTAAAACTATTATTCTCACTACACCCCCTTAAAATGGACAAAAATCTCAGTTGTCAAAACTTTATTGTAAAAAGACAAAAATACCCTTCACCTCTCCTCTCTCTCTCCTCCCTCACTCCACCGTCACTGGCGAGCCTCCCTCCGGCCAATCTCCTCCACCACCGCCACTCCTGGCGCCACCTTTTAACACCTCCGCCGCCACTGTCAGCCTCGCTTTCCTCCCCTCCTCCACCCCTCCATCTTCACCCCTCCTCCACCCCTCCATCTTCATACTCTCTTGTGTTGGAAGATCAAGACGGTGGACACGCGACGAGAACGCCGGAGGGAGGCTCGCCGGGGACGGTGGAGGGAGGGTCCGGTGAGGTAATTTCAGTTCTGGAGAGGTGAGGGAGAGGAGTATTTTTGTCTTTTTCAATACATTTTTGACAACTGAGATTTTTACCCATTTTAAGGGAGTGTTGGTGAGAATAATGATTTTAGGGGGTGTTAGGTGAGATTTGGTATATATTAGGGGTGGTATATGAAATTATCCCTTTAGGATATGCTTAATCTAAAAAAAAACACAAAATAACAATTTTAACCTTTATTACTCGATTAATTAATCCATACACACTTAAGCACAATAACGTTACCATAATCCCCAACACAAACAACTGCTAGTAAACCACAACAACAACACCACCCCCACATTAAACCCAAATTAAGCAACAATTAATTAATTAGCCCCAAATCCACACAAAACCGACTCTCCTCAAGCCTCAAGCCTCAAGCCCTGGTCGAAGGAGCGAACCTGAGAAGCTGCTTCTTCTTCTCCCACGGCACCACCACCACCACCGAATCGAACACCAACACCTTCTTCTTCTTCTTCTCCTCCCCGCGCACCGTCGCCGCCACCTTCAGGTAGTACTTGATCCCCGCCACCACCTGCCTCTCCGCCTCCACCACCTCCCGAAACTCAATCCTCCGCGCCAGGGACGCCCCGGAGCTCCGCTGCTGCTGCTGCTTCTTGTACTCCTCCACCGAGAACCGCCCCAGCGCCTGCACCTCCGCGTTCTGCTTCACGTTCTCCACCGCCGTCCGACCCCCGACGCGCCCGAAGTAGGCGCTCGCCGGAGCGCAGAGCAGGATCGCCGCCGCCAGCACCGCCGCGAACGCGATCGCCGGAGATCTAACTGACAACATTTTATTTTTGATTTTTTGGTTTCTTTCTTTGTTTTGGTTTAAGAAATTGAGATTTGAGAGAGGAAGTGAGGGGTATTTATATTTGGGGAGAGGGAGAGGAGTGTTTGGTTACGGAAACAGTGTAGCGTGGTAGCGGAATTGCCGCGTATTTGAAATCCGGTGGGTTCGTGTTTTGTATTTGGAACCGGTTCGAGTCGAGAATCGAGCCGAATCGCATTTAAAAAATTAAGAGCAGTGAACTGACAAAATAATTAACTACGATAAATTAAAAATGTGATATAATCGACCGTAGTGAATTAAATTTTTTAACTTAATAGTATAAAGAAGAATGAATAATTATTCGGTTTTTATTACATTATTAATTGATATAATTATTTAATTGTAGTTTATATCTAATTCATTTAAATTTTAATTGTGGTTAAACTGAAAAGAATTGAAACGAATGTTTATTTAAAACATGACGTTACATTTCTATTTCTATTTTGAGTATTTGTAAACTTAAAATTTTGATTGAGTTGTGTGATTTTTATTTCAAATTTGTTTGTACCATAAGTATGATGTAATAATTCATGAAATAAATTACATAATTAACTAATATATATATATATGCTTAAAGTGACCTATAAATCTACCTTCAAATGATATGTTTTGAATATGTTCAATTTGTTTTAAAAGGAATAAAATTTTTGATGAAATTCGATGCAATTCGAATTGATATGTTATGAACATAATTTTATGAAATTTTCATATTTTAAACCGTTTTAATTTATTGGATGGTTAAATTTATTTTTAAACCGACTTTCATGAAATTCTCACTTTTTTAGTATAATCAATTAATACGAGTTGATGACTAAACTTTAGCCATATGTTCAAATCGATCGATGTTCAACTTTTATTAGTTGTTATTTTATAAAACAAAACTGAACCGATAGTTTTCAATTCAGTTCGGTTTGGTGGGTCCAGTTTTGGAAGGGGTTATGGATTTTGGATGTTGAGGGAGGAGAGGGGGTGTTTGGACACGGGAATAGTGGAGCGCAGTAGCGGAGTGCCGCGTATTCGAAATGCACTGGGTTTGGATTTTGCAATTATATTTCTTATCGCCTTGTGTGTCGTGTATTTGTGTTGGGACTTGTGACTGAGAGTGACGTCATATGTAAAAGATCGTTGATTGTGAGAGCGACGCGTGTGTGGAGGAGTGCTCAGATGCGTGACACGTGTACACACCATTAAAATGCTTTGCCCATCCTTCAAGATTTTGACTTCACAATGCAAAATCTCAAAAATTCTTGGAATCTTGTGTAGTATTAAATTGGAATTTCAAGAAACAAGAAAATTATATTTTCAATATATACTTTTTCTTTTAAAAAAATATTTGGACTTCAAAATTGTTATTAATTACTTAGATTTTACAAAAATAAATTGGGAGGACATAACATAAGTGAGTAAATTTTATATGAAGGTTATATTTGATGAAAATGATGTGTTATCACGAATTTAATAAGGAAAACACAAACTAATATTAGGGGTGGACTCTTTAAACTCAAAACAGTCTCTGAATCGAGATTCGAGTCGAAACAAAGTAAAAAAAATTGAGAACGGTAAGTAATGTGTTAGATTCGATTATGAATTTAGAGAACTCATACTTATGTGTTGCTTTTTGTTGCAAACTTTATATCTCGATTCGATGGTAATAGCTAAATTTTAGAGTTAATTACAGTTTGCCCATACTATACTGGCGCGTTTTATAGTTTGGCCCAGGTACAATAAAAAGTTCAAATTAGGACACGCTAATTGTATTTTTTTTTACAATTTTGTTAAAAATTGGATGGAAACCTAAAAATTTGGACGGAAACTTAATTTTTTTCAAAAAAAACAAAAATACCCTTTTAGCTGGTTTGACTTGGACCGGTTTGTATTAAATTATATAATAATAATAATAATAATAATAATAATTATTATTATTATTATTATTATAATTATTATTATTATTATTATGTAATTAATAATATATTGAAACTTTCGAATGTCATAACTCTCTCATACGAGCTCTTTTTCAGGCTCGTGGTATATCAAATCGAAGAGGATCGAAAGATCAACAACTTTTAAAAAAAATTCTCTAATTATATAATTTTTTTAATAATTAGACCCAAATGACATTAATAACTATACATTCGAAATAAAAAATAAAATAATTAAAATAATTGTTGATCTTCCGATTAATTTTGGTTTATTTATGGTCCAAGTCAAACCAGCTGAAGGGGTATTTTCGTCTTTTTTGAAAAAAAATTAGGTTTTCGTCCAAATTTTTAGGTTTCCATCCAATTTCTAACGGAATTGTAAAAAAAATACAATTAGCGTGTTTTAATTTGAACTTTTTATTGTAGCTGGGGTAAACTGTAAAACGCGCCAGTGTAGTATGGATAAACTGTAATTAACCCTAAATTTTATTATTCAATTTTCTTTAGTATGTTTTCTAATTGTGAATTTAAAGTTTCTAACTATAAACCGGATTTAATTTTGCATAACTCAGCTCATGAATTAAGATAAAAAAACTTATCAGTTCTAATCAAATAGAACCATAACTTAAACTGACCAAACTATAAACCGAATCGTTACTCACGTGATGATTATGAGTTTGGTTCTTGTATACTAAGAATGGAGGAATTAGTTTGGATCGTGCGATTCTAATTCAACTTCTGAGATTGATTGCTAATTTTCACTATACTAGAATGGTTTTTAATCTCTCTGATTTGCAATTGTGCATGTAAGTTGTATTTTGCAGTAGCAATGCAGAAACCATGTTACTTACTACTCATAAATTTCATGTTAAAAATATTGCATGCCATTACATATTTAGATTCACATACGTGTTACATACTTTTCATGTCAAAAGTTAATATATTAAAATCACAATTGGGTCGTGATGTATGGGAGGATACTAAACTCGATAAATAAAATGCTGAAAATATGCATTCTACCGAACTGATTTTTGCACCACGACTGCTATTTTTGGTTGTCTCGGTAATGATATTTCTTTATGCTTAATAGAACATTTTGTCAAAATATTACAAACTAAATACATTTATTAAATAAATCCGTAAACATAATATCACTCCACTTGGATAAACTGAATTTACCCAAATTTCTCAGGAGTGCAAGAAAAATTTTACTTCGAATTTTTTTATCACATTACCCTTAATTAGAGATTCATGTTAATATTTGGAGTATACTCTCAAATTGTTTGTATGGTTTACTTTGAGTTTGCAGATGTGAATCTTTTTATGGTCAATAAAAACATATAAAAATGTTAATGTTTTAAAATTATGTGAATCTTTTTATGTTCAATAAAAACATATAAAAATGTTAATGTTTTAAAATCTAAATATCAATGTGTTTATTTTAGACTAAGAATTAGTTACGAGGCAAGAATCAAGCATAATCGTTTGAGTCCTATTATTATTTTTAATATTTTCAAACTTCAAGTTTTGATTAGGTTATATAAATTTCTATTTTAATGTATACTTGTAAGTATAGTTTATGATTTAGTATGGTATGAAATAAAATTGCTTAATCAATCTAAATATAATTTCTATAAACTTATTTCGGCCAATAAATCAAGCTTAAAATGAAGACAAAAAGTTATGTTTCAGTCGAAGGACCGGTCGTGATCATGGACAATTATAAATACCCGTCAAACACCTTTAATTTTGGATATAATTCTCTAAATTCGAGAGTCACAGGGACCGGTTTAATCCGATTTTGAAACTTAAGGGTCGGAGGACAATATACACTCGAACCAATTCCGAACCAAGAATCACTATAAATAGTTTAAATCAATGATAAAAAATTGACCGGTTCTAACTTAGTAGAACCAAAGAGTCGAACCGGAAAACCACAATAAGAATTAGATGTTTCCTCTCATTTTTGGATATAGTTTGAACAATTGGAGAACCGGAGGATCCGTTCCGATCCCTTAATGATCCGGTTCCGAGAACATAGTCCAATGGTATTTAACATCTAAAAAAACTTCCAAATAAAACATGTTCCAAGCCGAAATATCACAAGTACCACTCATCGATCCCAAACCGTCGCAAGAAAAGTTATATTCAAAATCTTTCTTGTGTAGCATTAACCTGAAAATTTTAATTCATTGTATGCAATTGATGATTGGTCGCTAAATTTCAGAGATTAAAACGAAATTTAATCTCTCTAGTTTGCAATTGTGCATGTAAGTTGCATTTTGCAGATGCAATGCAGAAACCATGTTAGTTACTCCTTGTAAATTTCATGTTAAAAATGTTGCATATATCTTTATGTAGATTCACAAATGTGTTACATAACTTTCATGTCAAAAATCAGTATCTTAAAATCACAGTAGGGTAGGTAAGGTGATGAGCTATGGGAGGACACTAAACTCAATATATAAAATACTGAAAATATGCATCCTGCCCACCTGGAATTGCAAAAGATAATGGTGAATCGTTATCGTTCTATTTAAATCAATTAAATTTGCCCAGATTTCATAGGAGTGCAACAAAAATTTAAGTTTTGTTTTGTACACAGTTTAGTTTACTATCATAATACTTTAATTCAATTAGAGATTCAAACTAATTTCGTGGGGATTATATTTGAGTTTGGAGTTATGCACTTTCGTTGTAATCATCGTGTATAATGATTTTATTAATTTTTGAGATTTGGATATGATTATAATTAACAAATTTAAACTACAAATAAACTGGAAAGATTTGAACCGAAGGTTATCTACGACGTAATGTTTGATTTTTGTTACTATTCTTAATATTTGCAAACTTAAATATTGAATGGGTTGTATAAATAGTTTATGATTTAGTATTGAATGCAATAAAATTATATAATTAATCTACATATAACTTTTATAAACTTATTTCGGCCAATAAATCAAGCTTAAAATGAAGACCAAAAGTTTCGGTTCAGTTAGAACTGTAGGACCGATCGTGATCATGGGTCGTTATAAACGACCGCCAAACACCTTTAATTTCGGATATGGTTCTTTAAATTCAAGAGTCATAAGGACCGCTTTAATCCGGTTTGAAACTTAGGGGCAGACAATTTGGATTAGAACTGGTTTTGAATTGGAAATCAAACCGAACCGTAATAAAAAATCAAGGTCGTAGTTAATGCTTCAATTTTGGTGCTGAATTTAAAAGAACCATTCAATTTCGATTCAGTTCTAATTCTTAAATCACGTTATCATTGATTAACTGATAAGAATAGGACCGTTTCGTGCTCCCACGTGTCCACTTCTTGTTTAACCACACCTGTTAGGGTAAGGTCGAGAATATATTATTTATTCTTTATTGTTTGTAAATATTATATTTTGACTGAGTTGTAGTAGATGTATCATAACATTCAGAGTTTTTGTTAGTATCTGTTAATAATTGCAAAGTAAAAGTTTTGACTAATCGAATCCGTCTAACGCAGTCTGCAAATCGAGCCTAAACTAATGATAAGAAAATCAACTGGTTTCGACTGGATAGAACCGAACCGAAGAGATGCGATTAGAACCGGACTGTTTCCTTCCATAACAGCTCCAGAACCAAATGGTCTGATGCGGTTCTGGAATCACAGTCCTAATCAGTACCGGCTCAAACTCAATAATGAAGATAGTAATAATGGGCTATTTTGTCTCATCCAAGCCCAATTGTGAGGCCCAAATTCAAAAACACAAGATCCAATCCTCCTCTCTTTTTTTCAAATAATAAAAATATTAAAAATAATTGAAACGACCTTATTGTTCGTCTCTGTCCCTTTCCCAGAAAATTCAAAAAAAACCTCTCTCCTCAACAGCTACATTTCTCTAACGTCCCCAAAAACCTGACTGGTTCGATCTCTCTCTCTCTCTCTCTCTAAAAAAAGCTCATAGTTGATCTATCTCTCTCTCTCTAGAGACTTGATCAGTGATCGTCGCTACGCGATGAAGCACTACATGCAGCCGAAGAGCTCGGTCCTGAGAGAGGCTCAAGCAACCACGGACCAGACCTTCAATTCGCCAAACCCTAGCTCCTCCTCCTCTAAGGCCAAATCAACATCGTCTCGAAAGCACAGATTCGCCAAAGAGAACGCTCCGCCGCTGGATCTCAACGCAATGCCTTCGCCGTCGCCGTCCAAGGTAAAGCCGCCGCGTCCTCCTCCGCCGCCGTCGAATTCGCTCAAGCGGAAGCTCAACGTGGAGGATTTGGTGGAGAACGCTGTCTCCGGGTGTACGGATTCTGGAGTGAAGGTGATTTGTCGGTTTCTGATTGTTTCGTTGCTATTTTTGGATTTGGATTGTGTTGTTTTGTTGCTGAGAAGTTGGGGAAATGTGGAGTGCAGAGAACGAGGAGCTATCTGAAAGCTCTGGATCATGAATTTAGCCTGGTTTAAGTTCTTTTTTTTTCAAATTTGTGTTTAGATTTTTGTTACAATTTGTTAGGTAATTGAGAAATTGAAAAGATTGGAGTGAAGTGGAGGGGAAAGGTAATTTAGAGTAGAATGAACGAGGAGCTAGCTGAAAGATCTGGATCATGAATTTAGCCTAATTGAAGTTCATTTTTTTCATATTTATGTTTAGATTTTGTTCTAACTTGTTAGGTGATTGAGAAATTGAAAAGATTGGAGTGAAGTGGAGGGGAGAGTTACTTTGTGTGTTTCTGATTGTTTCATTGCTATTTTTAGCTTTGGATTGTATTGTTTTGTTGCTGAGAAGTTGGGGAAATGTAGAGCAGAGTGAACGAGGAGCTAGCTGAAAGATCTGGATCATGAATTTAGCCTGATAAAAGTTCAATTTTGTGTTTAGAGATTTTGTCCCAATTTGTTAGGTTATTTGTTGGTTTCTGATTGTTTGTTGCTATTTTTAGCTTTGGGTTGTGTTATTTTGTTGTTGAGAAGCTGGGGAAGTGTAGAGTAGAGTGAATGAGGAGCTAGCTGAAAGATGGATCATGAATTTAGCCTGATTGAAGTTCAATTTTTTCAAGTTTGTGTTTATATTTTGCTGCAGGTGTTATGTAATTGAGAGATTGAAAAGATTGGAATGGAGTGAAGTGGATGGGAGATTTTGAATCTTTACTTAAGTTTGTGTTTGTTTTTATGATGAGAAATGGATAAATTAACTGAGATCTTCTAAATTTTCTTATTTTTGTGTTTGTTTTGGCAGTCTTGGTTTGTTATTTTGAGAGTTGACTATTTACATCATTTATATGAATAATACAAATAGAATAGTATAGGTGCTAGATTTTGAGAATATGGAAACTTATCTCAATGGAGATGGATTCTGATGAAGCTAGTATTTCCAGAGATAAAAAGGGGAAATTTAGAATAGAAAATTATGGGATACTGTTGCTACCTTGATTTGATTTCTTAAAAATGGACAATACATCTCAATTTCACCAAAAATTTGTTAGGCTTATGTTTTCAGATGTTGGACTTGTGCTACATTTTCTCAATAACAAAGGAGGATTGTCATGGTTTTTGTTATATTACTTCAGGTGATAGTGCGAATGCGGCCTCCCAAGGATGAGGAAGATGGAGAACTGATAGTTCAAAAAACTTCTCCTGATTCTTTGACTATTAATGGGCATGCCTTCACCTTTGATTCGGTAGCTGAAATACAATCGACACAGGCAAGAGAAGTCCTAATGTAATTCCTTTTTAAAATATCTAATGGAGGATTTAGAATACTTCTAAAACTTTGATTTTCCCCATTTCAGCTAGATATATTCCAGCTTGTTGGAGCCCCTCTGGTGGAGAACTGTCTTGCAGGATTTAATAGTTCAGTATTTGCATATGGGCAGGTACTCTTAGACTTTCCTCCTGCTTGTTATAATTTTCATATTGCATGTGATAACTCTACACAAATGTTCTTCATGTATCTAAAATTTTGTTTGACTAGACGGGGAGCGGAAAAACTTACACCATTTGGGGTCCAGCCAATGCCTTATTGGAAGAAAACTTATCAAGTGATCAACAAGGCTTAACTCCACGTGTTTTTGAACAACTCTTTGCTAGGATAAATGAGGTAAGGTTCAATACTATTTCTTGACAAAACCATTTATAAGGTTATGTTGCATTAAAGTATAAATAATTAAATATGATATATGATTTTGCATTCCGTTCCAGGAGCAAATCAAACATGCTGCTGAACAACTCACATACCAGTGTCGCTGTTCTTTTCTGGAGGTTGAGTAACTGGGAACCGTTTCTTATTATTGATCTGCTGAAATTGATGTTTACACTATGCTGATTTATATACATTGTTTCTGCAGATTTACAATGAGCAAATCACAGACTTGTTGGATCCAAGCCAAAGAAATCTTCAGGTAAAAGGAACATGTGTGCGTGTTTTGACTTCCCATTACCTTTATACTATGATGGACTTAGTGGTCTGAAGATTCCTGGTTCATCTTCCAGATTAGAGAAGATGTCAATTCTGGTGTTTATGTTGAAGATCTGACAGAGGAGCGTGTATTCACGATGAAAGATGTCACTCGTCTCTTGATAAAGGTTTTTAATTTGTTTGCTCATATGCCAATGAAAGCCATTGAGCTCTTAAAAGCACAGATCTAGTTTACTGTTTTCTTGTACTAATATTGTTTGATATAGAGTTCACATATCCAGCTTCAGTTGATAATGTTCTTGGAAATCAACGTGCAATTTTGGTGTGGGTATCTTTCATACAGTGTATTTATAATCACCAAATCAATGATGCAGGGATTATCAAACCGCAGGACAGGTGCAACTAGTATTAACGCAGAGAGTTCTCGTTCGCATAGTGTTTTTACTTGTGTTGTTGATTCTCACTGCGAGGTAATTTTGTAGTCGATTGAAATTATATTTTTCTTTTTTCCTAAACGTTGATATGTAGATAGGAAATTATAGTAGACGGGTATATAATATCATATCCTTTTCTTCTACACAATTTAAGTTCGCAAGATGCAATCTGTTAGATGGACTTGTCTTCTCATTACTCTTTGGGGATATAAGAGTTAGAATGAGAACTGGATCAGATAACATGCACATCAATGTAAAGCCCAAGAAACCTTGGAGGGATTTCTAACTAGAAAAAAAAATTGCTGCCTTACAGAGTACATCAGATGGTTTCAGCACTTTCAAAACAAGTAGAATAAACCTTGTTGATTTGGCTGGGTCAGAGAGACAGAAGTTAACTGGTGCGGCAGGGGAAAGATTGAAGGAAGCAGGGAATATTAATCGATCTCTCTCACAGCTCGGGTATGGTTTTCCATATTTCTACTACGTTCTTTTGTTATGCATACTTTACTGAAACAGATATTCTAGCCCTCTATATGCAAATAAACTTTATCTCTGTGTTAATGGTAATTTATTATTGGAGTTGCAGGAACTTGATTAATATACTCGCTGAAGTTTCTCAAACGGGAAAGCAAAGGCATATACCATACAGGGACTCCAGGTTGACATTTTTATTGCAGGAGTCTCTTGGTGGAAATGCGAAGTTAGCAATGATCTGTGCCATTTCCCCAGTTCAAAGGTAATTTTACAGATGCTCGTGTTCTACTGTTAATTGCTCCTCTCTTTTTCTGCATCATTTAGATGAAATAGAGGTTCACATCACTCAATAATTTGCAGCTGTAAGAGTGAAACTTTCAGTACATTGAGATTTGCACAGCGTGCAAAGGCCATAAAGAACAAAGCTGTTGTTAACGAAGAAATGCAAGATGATGTAAATTCCTTGCGGGAAGTCATACGACAGCTGAAGGTTAGTTTTGATATGCAGAATGAGTATATCAACTTCATTTACCCAAATTACAAATCTATATGCGATTGTGAAGGTCATTATAAATTATGTTATTCGACAGGATGAACTACTTTTTCTGAAAGCAAATGGAAACAAACCAAATGACTCTTTTGGTGGAGGTTTTGCTCGTAGAAGTCTAAATTTGCTGA
The DNA here is from genome assembly GCA_963920655.1 of Geranium rotundifolium. Taxonomy (NCBI): domain Eukaryota; kingdom Viridiplantae; phylum Streptophyta; class Magnoliopsida; order Geraniales; family Geraniaceae; genus Geranium; species Geranium rotundifolium. Next base: position 1,570,726 of record OY987318.1, read on the forward strand.
AACTTAGTTTTAATCGTCCAATGACATTACCTCGCGTTGAAGATGACAGTGATGAGGAAATGGAAATCGATGAATCTGTCGAGAAAGTCAATGTCCCGGTAGGTATGTACCCAGCTGGCAGTGAAGAAAACAATACCCATGAAATGAAAAAAGTTGAAGTGAATTTATCACCAGTTGATTCTCAGTCTAAGACAAATGAAGTTGGATACATCCCACACGTTTCTGAAGATATGGACATTAATGTCAAGGAGGGTATATCTGAGCATGTTGAGGAAGGAGACACGATGATTGTTGATTGTGCAGAGCCAGTGAGAAACAACCCGGATTGTACTAGCATTAATGCTTTAAATAGTAACATTGCAGAAGAAATCAGTAACACTCTCAATGGAGACTCTTCTGGTCAACACGCCGATAAGAGAGGGACTGTCAGCTCCTCTCCTAGCAAATCTTTAAGTGTAAAGTCCTCAAACGAGATGGTGTCATCATGCCCAGTCTCTGAACATGTTGGTGAAGTTTCAGAAGACATTTCTGTGTCAATTGCACCTTTTGATTCTTCCAGAGGCTCAATGAACTGTATCAAGTCTCCGACTCCTAGCGTTTCTCCCAGAGTCAGTGCCAGCAGGAAAAGTCTGAGGACTTCATCAATGTCAAGTGCCTCCCAGAAGGATCTTAAGGATGACTTCATATCAGAAACTGATGCTGTACATAAATCTTCAATGAAATCTTCCATGCATTGTTCTTCGAATACTCTTCCTACTCAAAGAATTAGAACAGCTGAAAACTTGGCAGCTAGCCTTCATCGTGGTCTCGAAATTATAGATAGTCACAGCCAGAGTTCAGCTTTGCGACGGTCACTGTTTGGGCTTTCTTTCAATCCGTCGGAAACTAAACTGATCTTGCCAGTTCAGAAAGTCGGTGCAGGCGTTCAAACTTCTCCTGAAGATACTTTGATTCCAGAAGAAGGTACTGATGTAGTTCTGTGCAGCAATTGCAAGAGTAAAACTCAGCTAGAGGTGAGAAAGTCCAATGAAAGCTCAAACTTGCAGCTAGTGCTACCAGCTGACGAATCAGATTCCACCGAGAAAGCAAAGAAGCTAGTTCCTAAAGTAAGTAGAGAGGACTTAATTATCCTCAATGTATATGCTCTTTGTGTTTCAGTCATTTAATGTATTTTCTTCTTACTTCACAGGCAGTAGAGAAAGTATTGGCAGGATCTTTCAGGAGAGAAATGGCGCTAGAAGAGTTTTGTACCAGGCAAAACTACGAGATCACCCAACTAAAGCGTTTGGTACATTTCCTATAATTCTGTCAATTCAGTGTGCAATCTCTTTCTGCAGCTTTTTTGTGATTTTCTTGGCCCATATTTGCAGGTGCAACAATACAAGCATGAGAGGGAGTGTAATGCTATTATAACGCAGACAAGGGAGGATAAAATTCTCCGTCTTGAAAGTCTCGTGGATGGTGTTCTACCTACCGAGGAGTTCATGGAGGAAGAGTTAGCGGCACTCACAAATGAGCACAAGGTATCGATTTGATGGTCTTTCAGATTAACCAGGAACATATAGCGTATGATAAAGGTCCTGTCTTGATTGTTGGTAAATAGTCATATATCATCGTACCTTGTTATGTGCAGCTTCTAAAGGATAGATACGAGAACCACCCCGAATTGTTAAGGACGAGAATCGAGTTGAAAAGAGTCCAAGATGAACTGGAAGGTTATCGAAATTTCTTCGATATGGGTGAGAGGGAAGTGCTGTTGGAGGAAATTCACGATTTGCGAAGCCAACTGCAATTGTATATTGATTCTTCATCTGTACCAGCTCGGAAACAAAGCTCTATTATGCGTTTGACCTTAACTGATCATAGTTTGGCTCAACCTCTGGGTACAATACCAGAGTCCGGTGTGGTGAGCGCAGAGGAGAAACTTGAACAAGAGAGAGTTCATTGGATGGAAGCTGAGAGCAAGTGGATTTCTCTTGCTGAGGAATTGAGACTTGAACTCGACGGTACCAGGTGAGAATCTATATCCAAATACAATTGGAAATGAATCATATTATTTTATCTATCTTAATAGTGTTCTAAAACTCCCGAGTTCCCCCCCGAAAACTTGACAAAACCGAGTTGACCAATTTTGGAATGAGTTACCGAGTTCTCACTTGATCAACCAAGTGAAACCTGGGCAAAGTTTATTTTTGTTATTTTACATATGCTTTGAAACTGTTTAGTATATGGTGCTTTTGTTTTAACTTATAACTCCTTATGTTTCGCCGCACCTGAGTTTTAAAACCGTGACCCTAATATGATATCCTCGTTTTGAAATTATATCTAAATTTGAATCCCGATCGACACCAGGTCCATGGCTGAGAAGCAGAAGCAGGAACTAGACACCGAGAAGAGATGCGCAGAGGAGTTGAAGGAAGCAATGCAGCTGGCTATGGAAGGGCAAGTCCGAATGCTCGAACAGTACGCAGACCTCGAGGAGAAACATATGAATCTCCTCGCAAGGCACAGGAAAATCCGGGACGGTGCAGACGATGTCAAGAAGGCAGCTGCTAAAGCAGGCGTCAGGGGTGCCGAGTCTAAGTTCATCAATGCCCTTGCAGCCGGAATTTCAACACTGAGAGCGGAAAAGGAGAAGGAGAGACAGTATCTTCGGGACGAAAACAAGGCTCTTCAGGCTCAACTGAGGGATACCGCTGAAGCTGTTCAGGCCGCAGGCGAATTGCTCATGAGGCTCAAAGAAGCAGAAGAAGCTGTTGCGTCGGCCCAGGTAAAACTTACCATTACTTTTGTGAATTGTTGTTGTTCCGTTTTCAATCTGCTTCATCTAGAGGGTTTTAAAGACGGGAATATCATCATTTAGTTTCAATATCATGGTCAGATATAAGAGTATAGTTCTACAATAGCATGCAAAACATGAATCTCCGCTGACACTCTCTATGTCTCGCGTGTAACGGATCAGAGGTGTAGGTTAAGATGAACTAAACTCTTGATACCATGTTAAAACCCGACTCACCTAAAAGCATAAGTTTATAAGAAATTTTATGTGGTTAGCCGACTAGGTGTCTACTGTGTCCACCGGTTGAGGAGAGGAACCTTTATTAGAAAGAAACCGTACACACCGAGGTATTCGCTTCGATAATTTAAAAATCCATCGTTCTAAAAATCCCGACTTGTCTGATTAATCTTGGGTAAGTCCCTGGATAATTCTCTACAATTCTCGATTAATCTTTCAATCCGATTTTTTTTCCAATTAATCTCCAAAAGGCCCTCTCCGCCCTGCTAGTGCTTAGCGTTTTATAGAACATTCTTTAATCATTGTACGCAAGGATACATACACCAGTATAGTATTTATATTAATACTATTTCTAATAAAAATGGAAACTAGGAAACTTAGGCTGACACGAAATAGGAAATTTAAGAAACTCAAACTCATCATGTAACCACTAGCTTTGTCCAACGTTTGTTGTCGAGACAAAACCTTCGACAAACATAATATCCCATTGGTTTTGTCGTGACACCTCCTTTGACAAACATAGCATACCGTCTGGTCGGTGGCCGATGCCAACCCCCAAAATCGTGTTTTCACCCCTAGACCCCGAGTCGTTGATAAGTCATATCTAACACTACATGTAAAAGTTAAATTTTCAACAAATTTTGTTCTGTATATGAATTATGCATTCACATTTCAGTGCTTCTTAAATTTATTATCATAACTCCCACGAAACCCTCGACATTCTGCAGAATCGAGCGATGGAGGCAGAGAGAGAAACAGAAAAGGCCTATAAAGAGATGGAAAGCTTGAAGCAAAAACATGAAAGTGACATTAACACTCTGAATCAACTGCTCGCAGTGTCTCGTCTGCCTACCGAAGCAATAAGACCTACACATGACCTGACTCGATACGACACGGTGGAGCTTGAATCGTTCAACGCCGAAGATACCGAGTTGTTGAAACTTCCGGAGCGTTCTTGGTGGTTCTCAGGTTATGACCAATGCAATATTTAGGACGAGAACCTGGTTTTAATTCTCGTACCGACGGTATTGTTATTTGAATTATTGCCGACAGTAAACTGGCAAACATATGTATGTATGTAGAGTATTATTAACTGTACCACCTCAGTATGATAGTTTTCATAATCCAATGTTTTTGGTTCTCTATGTGCTTTTGTATTCAGATTCAAATTCTTTCCAGATCATAAGAGTTTAATGGATGATTGTTTAGGCTCTTCTGAGTATTGTTTCGTCTATTAAACATTATGCGCTAGTCGAGTGGATAGTACTTTTAGGAATGTGTCGTGAATTACTGAACTAATCGAGAGTTAATTAAACTAGCCGGGATGACTAGTTTTCATTTGTTAGCATATGTACTAACTCATCAATGTTTTAAATAATATTAGGCGCTAGTCGATCGGGCGGATATGAGATTTATGTTATTGATATTTGTTCTACGTGAGATCCAAACTCGTGTGTACTTCTAAAAAATCTGCCCTTCTGCATTGAGCTTATTTACGTGATATGCTTTCTTCTGAAGCTAAATTGTTTTGCATCTTAAGATTATTAGGCTCGCCGGCCTGACTCGCCATAAATGGCCTACACATGAAATTACAACTTTTGAGCTATACGACTTAATGAGAGTTTTGCAACCAACTTATAATACTAGTTTGTTGAAAGAATCGGGTCTTACAAAGGAGGTACACTTACAAAAGAAACGCATATTATATTCAGTTTTTCATCCATTATATTCAGTGTGTATGCAAACAAACATTTTAGGTCACATGTGAGTGACCTAGGCTTATATGTGGATTTCTAACGACAATGTTGATCATCAATCCAACATATACTCGAACATTATGGGTAAGGAGACAGAGACTTCAGGTAACAAATGTAGGGTAGTAATTCTGGTTTAATAAGATGAGTTATATTTTTTTTGGATAGCCTACATGAATTAGATAGGTTTACTACTTTATTACTCGCAAAAACAACGAATACATGAGATGATTCTAATCCCAAAATTTACAGGCATTATAATACAAGATGGTATGAACACGGAGTTTCAACCCTAAATCAAGTAGATGTATATATTAACACTTGTATCATTTTTTTCAAACTTTGGCTACTCAATAAGAAATCAGTACGTATGACACTTGATAAAATAAAATATAATAAAATATAAATGTAAATATAATAATACAATGCATTTAATTTGGGTAAAGCTATTCAACTATGCAAGCTTAAATTATTGTGATAATCTAAAATAATGTGTACTTCACTAAATCAATCTCCATAAATTTCAAACTGTTTTTAAAACCAGCATGAATATAGTACAATTCACAATAATTAGAAGAAAAAAAAATTAGGAAAGTGTGGTGAAAAGTGTCAAGTTTGGGTTGGTGTGACAAGTGTCAAGTTTGGGGTTAATTGACAAAGTTGATGAAACAAGATAGTAGATATATAGAGTATGGTTCTCACTTTATTACCATAATCATGAAATTAGGTGATTCATTGAAAGCTAAAGCAAAACTGTCCTTAAGTTGAAAGAAAGAGACTTGAAGAAATGAAGATTGCTATATGAGTGCAAGGAGAGCAACACTCTAATTAATTATGATTTATGTCGACTGTTTAATTGGCCATTGATAATTAAGAATGTGATAATGAAATGAGAATGAACCAACCACTTTTTTGGTAGATGTTATTGAAGTGTCTATTTCATTTTCAATCCCATCTAACTAATAATTATTTTTCAGAAAAAAAAAGTAATGAGACAAAAGAGGACAAAGTGTTATTTTCTTTGTCTTTGATTGATCTTGAAAACAAAATCATGGTATCATTTATTTTGTCACATAATTTGTGGATATAAGAAATTAATTTTAAATATAATATAATGTAATGTAATGAATTAAGTATAGTATTGTAGAAAGAAGGGTTAATGTTTTTTTAAAAAAAAATAAGGGGTAATTATACGTATAGATGTCATCAAAAAATTTTGCATTCTCACACAGGTCACAATTTTTTTTAATTTAATTTATAAAATTACTAAAACATGTTTTTGTCTCACTCCGTATATTTTTTATTTAAATTATATGAAATTATGAAATTACCCTCACAATCAATAATTGAACCTGCGGTTTATCTCGATTTATGATTTGGTCGGCTTGAGAATCAAAATTTTGTCAAATCAGTTCGGTTCGTCTGGTTGAAGGCTTGACCTCCTCTTTCTGTGTTGGCTTCATCTCCGACATCTCACCAGTTCAAGCATCATCAGAAGTTTTGAACGAGTCCAAGACGCTCCGTTCACCTCTCTTGGACCTAACCAGAGCTGAAGATTGAAAACAAACCTTCAAACCAAACAAACAAGACCGATTTGGCAGAATTTGATTCTCAAACTAACCAAACCGTTGGTTCAATTATCGATTACGAGAGTATTTTGATCATTTCACAAGTTTTTTAACGGAGCGAGCAAAAACATATTTTGATGATCTCACAAATTAAATTAAAAATAGTGACCTACATAAAAATACAACTTATAGTTTGAAAATAAATTATAGCTATTGATTTCCAATATCCATCCGAGCTCCACTGCCTTTATAGATTCCCTCTTAATTTATCCACACACTTTTGCTCTTTTGCTTTTTTTCTTCCAAAAAAGTTATCAAAGAAATAAATATAAATATATAATATTATGAATTATATATAGTATTTATATATAGAAGGCTTCATTTATTTTATTTTTGTTACAAAAAAAACTATAATGAGTGATGCCCAATCTCCATCTGAATTTCAATGCCTTCATGAACTTTTCTTTTATCCATATAGACTTTTGCTCCTTTCTTCCAAAAATAAAAGTCACTGAAGTGTAAAGTTATTGCCAACATTTATTTTTTATTTAAATTACCATTTCCAACATTTATTTACTAATTAAATATTTGATTTTTTGATTTAGTAATCAAGATTTAAATTAGAATGACTCCATTAAAATCTTATCATTAAGAAAAATATAATACAATCATTGAAGTTTAAATCATAAAGAAAATATCAAATTCTTATATTAATTAAGAAAGTGAAATATTGAACACCTCATCAACCATATTTATACAACTTAAATAAAGAAAATTTAGAAAGTCATTGTTTTGGTGTACAGTAATCAAAGACAAATTATTTATGGATTCCAGCTATTAATTAATGAAGATAATCAAAATTGAAAAATCAAAATCATGAGTGGACTAAGAGTCCAATTGTCACAGCTGGTTACAACTAATCCCTTTTTTACTTAACCTAATCCTTATTTTGAAAGCTATTGATGTTTCATCTCCTAACTGTTTTTGTTTGGTTGCTGAGAAAAAGAAGATGGTAGTAGAAGAATTTGGATTTCCTGATTGGATCGAAATCACGCCAAAGATTTGCAATCTTCTTTTACTAATCATAGTCCAATCAATCATGTTATGATAATAAAGTCATTCAGTTAGTTATACAAATATTATGTGTACTAACCACAAATTGATCGAGCTGACAAAACAACGTAAATATTAAAAAGAACTTGAATAAGAATGAATATTCTCGAACGATTCAGAAAAAGTGGCGATTTATAATTGATAAAAAGATGAGAGATAAATACAAATAAAATTACAACGAACTTGTTCTTTTTCACGGTTAATAACTCCATACAAAATAAACTGAAAAGACATAAATATCTTTGAAAACAAAAATAACATGTGCTAATAATATATATAAAAAACATTTATCTTCAAATAATTACATGTAATTTGTTTTAATTATTTGTTTATATATTTGAATGTGACTCATTTTCGGTCAGCTTAGACATAACTTGATAAACTACACAAGATATTAGATCGTTTATGTTAAAATTTTGAAATCAATGTTTTATTATTTATCTGATAAAAAATATTTTTTTTTAAAAATGTTCAAAAGATATATTTTTTTAATTTTTGATTTTTTTTAATATATGGGTATCATTAACATTTTTGCATCAAATTTAAGTAGAGAGCAGTGATATGCAATTTCCTCAATTTTTTACAATAAACAAAATACAAATAAAAGTGAAATATTCCATTAAAAATAACAATATATAAAGTAGAAGCCATTACTGAAAACTCCTCTCATACATCCTCTTAAGCCCTTTTCATCCAAAAAACAGAAGAAAAAAAGCTTCCCATAAACTACATTACATTACAGCTTACATGTGGTTTTGGTACAAATTTTACACCACAAGCTGCTAATTAGTACTAAGATTTTGCAATATATAGAGTTCCTCAAAAGAATAATAACCTTTGCATAAATGATTCCAAAACTTGAAAACTATAAGAAGAAAAGACAAAGGCAAAGCTGAAGCAGCAAAAAAATGTTCCTTTCCTTCTTCTCCAAGCTAAGGATTGATTCAGATCGGAATCGAGCTCTATGATTTCTTTTTTATCAGCAATACCATCGGTATGAGGATTCAGCGTAAGGTCTCTACCACTTCACTCATAACCCTTGGTGAATCGAGCTCTATGTACAAAAAGGCCCGTCTCTCGTGACTCGGGGCAGCCTCAAAATATGTAGACTCAGTAAATGTTGATTATTGATTAATGGTGAAATGGTGTTGATCATAGCTCAAGTTTCATCTGAGAGCCTGCAAGTAGTGAAAAAAACACTTGAAAGTCTTAGCTATGAAGAAGTAACGTGTAAAAATGGTGTGCAATTTTGTGGTTTTTTACCATGAGAGTTCTGAGGCTGAGGCTGGTTGGGGCAAAAACCCATTTGAACCAAGCTTTGGAGATCATCTTCCCAGAATCCAGGGACCTAAGAACACGAATTTTTATTATTCAGATCGAAGTGTGAAAATAAACAAACAATCGAGAGTAAAAGAGTAACAGTAACACTGGATTTACATGGTTCGCTACCAATGCGTCGATAGACGGGAGAGATGAGTTATCATAAAGATTAAAGAGAGAATCAGAATTACAAAAATTACCGAGGGAAGTTTGGCCGGGTTACATATGTAGTTTATGTACCCACTACATCTGACCCTAACAGTGTTCTAAAAAACGTTAGGCGCTAGTTGGGGGAAGGGCCTTTAGGGGTTGAAGGATTAATCGGGAATTATAGAAGATTAATCGGACAAGTCGAGGATTTTTAGTTACTAGACCCTAATAGAGAGAAAAAAGGAAACATGAAGCTCTAACCTATTGGGCGACCCAAATTAGGCCCAACCCAGAATACCAAAGTCTGAGCATCATATATCGTGAGTCGGGGGCCTCTTTGCGCCCCCGAACCCACAGACCGATCAGCAGAACCACCTTACTGACTAATCCGAGTGAGTTTCATAATTGATTCAAGGCATTTTCCAACACCAATTTATGTAAGTAGGTAGTAAATCTATGCATTACCAACACATGTCAATCAACTAGTAAATCTAGGCATTACCAACATATATCAAGAAACTAGTAAATCGTCATTTTTAGCTACCTGAGGCGGAGCTGATGTCTCTCCAAACCCGTCCCCACGAGGCAATGCCATACTTGACCCATTTGAAGCGTTTACTAATTGCTGGGGATGGAACCCGTATGGGAATGTTGGGACTGAGGAGTCCAACGGATAAACACCCTGTGGCAAAGATCCGCAAGACTGAAGGGCCTGCAAGAGTCCATATGCAACAAAAGTTTACCACAAAGATTCGTTGGCAAAATCATATAACATACACAAGAACGGTTCAAAATTGCACCTCTTTTGATAAAAGAGTTTCCATGTTAAAATCCATTCTTGGATTCACAGTTGACAACTTCATAGACAGAAACTGCAAGAACAGACCAAACACCTTCAGCTAAAATGAATCTCGACCATGAACAAAATTTGGGCCGGTTTTGTGTTTTCCTTACCTCAACCTGACGCTGCAAGGACTGCACGTAGTTTATAATCTCGTCAAGCATCACCGCTTTTCCGGTTACCTGCAACATAACATCAAATGATATCAGTCTTCAATCTTTCACCATACGGACACAAAATTAACCAATTCATTCCCATTCACCTTATTGCACCCGGGGACGAGATCTTGGAGGAATTTCATCCTTTCACTGATCTTCTCCCTACGAACCTGTCCGATTAACATTGGCAGAAGCAATATCTCAATACGAATTCAAGACACATTTGATCAAGAACATGAAAACTTGTAAATAGATTAACACATCTCAATCAACGCAAGCTCACGAACACAAAAAATGGCAATAAGATTAAAAGATCTGAACCAACACAATCTCTCAAGACACACTTGTTCTAAGAACATGAAAATTTGGTGATATATTGAAAAAGATCAAATCTGTACCCTCTCAGCCAGACTATGGCTGTCTGTGGCCTGCCCTCGTCTCGCCCTGACATGAATATAGTCCTTTGGTGGCTCCGGCGGCTTCAAATCGCTGTCCTTGTTCTGTTTCTGGTTCCCACCATTCTTATCACTCTCCGTGGCTGCCTCTTGCTTGCTCTTTTTCGGTTTTGATTCTTCATTATCATTACCAGCTACAATCTGAATTGGGTTTTATAAAAATTCAGTCTTGTTTCCATAAATGCCAATTTGGAAATGAAAATTGAAGCAATTAGGGAAAATTTTGATGAACCTTTGTGTCTTTAGCTGAAACTGATGGACCCTCTCTGGCTTTTCCTCTGGGAATTGACTTCCTCTTCCTGTTATGACCCGCCGGAATCTGCTCGGAAACCGAAGACCCCTCCCGAGAACCACCAAGCTCACCATTTTCCGGCGAGCTCGGCTTCGCCGCCGGCTGAGCTCCGGCCACCCTCAGCGAGTCCTTGCCGGAGACAGCTCTCGGCGGCGGAGCTGGCCCATAAGCCGATCCGGCGTCGTTTTGCCCCAATTTCCCGCCGCCGAAGCACGAGTACCTCGCGGCCCTCTCGGCGAACCCCGGGTCCGCCGGAATTAGAGTTCCGGCGAAATTGAAATTGAAATCGAAATTAGGGTTCTTCTTCTCCATGAGGTTCAGCTTCGGGGGAGAGCTCATCGGGGTGCTGTAGCACGAGGTGTTGGCGCTCCGGAGGTACGATTCCGGCGAGATCTCGCCGGAATTGCATATGCTCCCGAGCCTCCCGATAAGCTCCCGGAGCAAAACCCCCTCTCCGCCGCCGCCGCCGGCGGGACAGTGCGACGCCGCCGGAGAGGACACGATTGAGCTCAGCGCGGACTCGAACGGGTCGTTCTGGTCCGCTGAAATCAACGAATTGGGGTCGAAGAAGCAATTCGGGAGATTCTGATCCGGATTGAGCTCGCCGGATTGAGCTTCCATGGCGAAACCTGAAGAATCGACGAAAAAGCCGTCTCTTTCCATCTGGGTATCGAACGGAGCTGAGAAAAAAAACCCAGAAATCGAGAGATCGTGACGTTGGTGTCCCTGTAACGAAGAAGAGGAGAGAATGAGAAAATGAGAATTGTTGTTGAGAGCAGAGAGAGAGAGAGAGAGAGAGAGTGGTGGGTTGAGAGGAAAGTGGAGGTGGAGCTATATGGAAGATAAAGAAATGTCTTTTTATTTGTGTTTTGACTTTTTTTTTTGAATTTATGAAACAAATTATTTTATCTATTTTAAAACTTCAACTTGAATAAATAAAACCCTTATTATTAAGAGTATTCGAAGCTCAATTATTTCCCAAAATCATACCATGGTATTTCGCATTATTAAAATCGTTGAAAATTCAACACTGCGTGATCGAACAGAGCGTGTGGAGATCGATCGATATTTATTTATGAGAAATTGGAGAATAAGAAAATTGACGTACCATATGTAAGTACGAAATGTGAAGTTTAACATTTGTTAGTTCACTTGTCAGATTGGATATATGTGACATATGTGCACCATTTTTACTACTTTCTTTTTACCGACAAATTGTATTAAGATTTGGGCTCAAATATGTTATGATGAAGAAAGACGGCATCAAATTTATAATTTTTAAGATTATTGTATCAATAACGGACTCAAGACACGCTCCTATGACCACCTTACTCTCTAATAAAATGTTATGTCTTTGATAAGAGAAATAACTCGTGATAAAAATGTATTTATTATATGTGCATATAGATGTTCATAGTTGAGAGAATTTAATACAATAATATATTTATAATTTTCTCTTTTTTTAGCTTTAAGTAGGACAATATGACATAGACTGTTGATAGAAATTAGATGAGCTATAATATTATATTAAGACTCAATACACTTAAAAGTTCAAACCAAATGACCAAGATTTAGAGATACTTATCAACCCGTAAATATATATTTACTCATATAATCAAGCTTATGATCAACTAATCTGATCTTTACAAACAGTAAAACCGAAAACAAACCAATTATCAATATTAATTACAAATGTCATGATTCATTTGTATTTATTACACAAGTTCATGTTATTTCACCCAATGCATCTTCATTTTCTTTATTTTCATAATTATGTAGATTTCGTGTGAGTTTTGCCTCATGCTCTGGATTTCGTTAAATCAAAAATATTAAATTCTTATCGAATTCAAGAATTATTACTTTTTTTATAGAGAATAATTGTGATATCCACTTCTTATTCTGTCACGAGCAAGACCAATGACATCATGTTTATTACATAATTTTGTGCTATTTCACCCACGACACATCCCTTGTTACTCGTTTTCTTTGTTTTCATAATCTTTAGCACGACTTATACACGTGGGCTTGGGGTTATTGATGATAATGATGTGAATTCACTGTGAATTTAGTGATTCATATTTTTTTCTCCGCTCAAATTAAAAGAGTAAAATTCTGAAAAAAATTCAGGTACAAGAACTATCGTCACTTTATAAGATAATAATGAAATGAGAATTCATGACAAATTTATCGTATCGATAGTGATCAATTTTGAAAATATTTGGAATTTATGCTTAGGGTGTGGAAGAGAAATGAATAGGAAAGTGTGTGGTAGTTAAGCACATGATGGCACTATTTGTTGTCATTTGTAGCTAATCATCAATCATTATTGCATGCAATGAAAAAGAGTACATATTGGGTTGTTTAATCATTCTTCCCTTAACTTACAATTATTTCCTTAATCATTTTGGATCGCTGATCACTTTCTTTTGCTAATAGTTGTTACTTGTTAGGTGGAGCAAATATTAGATCTAGAAACACAAGCTTCTTTTTTAATATGCTAACCTTTAAGATCATATTATATACGATTGATCCAAGTCGTCATGTTATATGTACGTATATGTACAGAGAAAGGAAAAACAAAACAAAAAACGAATTAGCAACCAAGTTTGGAGGTAATCGGCATACAACTGCTATCACGGTTTAATCAGGTAAATTACTCTGTATTAGCGACCCCAAAAACATGACGTGGTTCCTTTATTAAATTTCGATCATCTTCTTCATCGTAGTTTTTACAAAGTTATCATTTTATATGATTTTAACAGTAAAATTTACCACACTAATATAATTAGAGAAAATAATAGTTGGGTACCATAAAATAAATAATTAAAATGGTAAATTAATTATAGTTAAGTATATATAGTAAGATGTTTTATTCCCTATTACAAACTATCATTATTACACTTCAATTGTGTAATTTCATTATATTTTTTAAAAATACAATATATTTTCTTAGAATTAAGAAAGATAATAGTTTTCATTAAAAAATCTATGTGGATACCATTCTATCACTAAATAGTAATTTTTAGTTGTTTGTGATTTCAATTTTTGCTATAAGTACGATAATAAGACCCTCCAATAAATATATCTACTATTAAGTCGATTTTAAATGTGCTTTCTAATCTCACCATCCATATATATAATGAAATGGAACAATATATTTCGTATAGTAGATGACAATCAAATCACAACTAGAATTCAAATTGTTTCTCCAAAATTTAAAAATAAATGGAAAATAGTAATCACTCATTTAAATTTATAAGAAAATATGTACATTCTTTATATTATATATACTAAATTGAGAAAAGAGTGTCAAATTAATTTTTTTTAATGAGTGTAAATGTCAAAGGAACAAAGCAAGAAAATTCCTAAATAAATAAATTAAATTTGCAAACCATTTGAGACCAGATCTAACCCCTAATAAATGAATCTTGATTATATATATATATATAGAAACAGGCTGTGTGATTCTGTTCTTCTGTGTACCCGATTCTTCAAAGGCAGAGATATATTTTAATTATTTCATTAGAAACAAATAATAATAATTATTAATATTCGTAAATTATCATTTAGTAATTTGTATGCGCAGGTCGAACACAAACCGTTCACACCTAATTATTTTTATGAAAAGTATTATATATATATATATATATATATATATATAATAAGGAAATCTTTATGGTTACGACTTCTTTTCCATGACTTGTTTCTAGTCACTCATCTAATAAATAGTTCATTAATTTCTCAACATCAAAATTTAGCTTTTTTTTATTTGAACGAAACAAACTTCAATATTGAGTAAGATCAACAATACAAACAGAATGTTCTCACAAAAATAACAATACATACAGAAATAACGTTCCTATTAGAACTACTCGCAAAACTCGACAACATGTAACCATCGCCAATGAATGGGCCACTTAGTTCCTTGAGCGCTTTACAAAAACAATAAAAATACTTGGTGAAGAGGCTATAAGCCGCCTACCCTCCAACAACCCAAAAGGAGAACGTAAAACCGATGAGCCATTAATGACTGAAACTGTCAAGAGACAATCAAATTCAATTAGAATCAAGAGTAGCATAGAACCCCGCGCCCACCGAGCAGCCTGTAAAATACCTCAATTCTCCACTCATTATGGGCTAAAAACCTCTTCCAATGAGAAACCTTTTTCGCCAACGACCTCCCCCGCCGAGTTCCCAGCTACCATGCTCACTCCCGAAGAAACCGACCCCAAGGCATTCTCAACGTTAACTTTCAGCTGATCCAACACCGGCCTCTCCCAACATACCTCCACCGCCTCTTGACTCGACCGATATGAGAACCCCTGTGCCTCCCTCCAATCACGCCAGTAACTCCTCAAACGCGCAATTTATAAAGCTCCGGCCTCGAAAGCAACCCTAGACCTTGTTCATGGCCTCCCACATTCCCCACAGATACATGCCAGTCCATTTATCACATTCCACCGAGTCCACCCTCAATAACCAACAATTTAACTTATTAATTAATCATTACATTTACTCATCGTAAAATATTATTCACATTTAATCTCATCAGATGCCGGAAAATTAGTGTCAGTTCAATTCAAGATAATAATAATAATAATAATATGCATTTCAAAAATATATACTATAATTTAAGAATTAATGTAAAAATAAAATGTAACTTTAAAATTATTTTTACATTGGAGCTTAATGATGAGATCATAATTTTGTGTGAAACGAACAAAATAAATATAATTTTTACAATAATTAATAAAAATAATGTGAAATCCGAATACAAATATATTATTTTAAGTATCATGTAACTTATACACTAACCCAATGAGCCAAAAGTGCAATTATTCAACGTGTAGCAGTTAAAAGACATGCATGCATGAACCCAGAAAAAAGTATTTAGTCAATATTTAATTTACTAATAACTTGTTTTAATTTATTCCACATGCCCACCGTTTTTTCACTCACATAATTAATTTATTGTTAATATAATGATTATTATATTATAGAAAAATGACATAGACAACTCTTCTTCTCTGTAGATTTTTGTTTCAGACTTGAAAATGTTTATTGCTTGCTTTGTCGGCAGTTAAAAAACGAATTTAAAATTAATTATATGGGAATTAAATATAATCCCCTAACGTGACCTTCAATCATTGATTTGAGTTTGACCTAATTAGCATCCTAATTTTGATTATTCCAATAAAATTTTAATTTTTGAGGGACACGTGTTTTGTTGGCATTGGATGGGCACAGAACCCGAGGTAAATGTTTTGTTTAATTCGGTTTAAAAATTATCAACTGTCGGTTGGGTTATTGTGTTTATTTAAATGGGTGCAGTAAAGTAATTAGAAAATTGATATTGGAGTTAATGATTAATTAGGGATTAGCACATTGTTTAGCAAGTTTTAGAGTAGAAAATTTCTATGCATTGAAAATTATCTATCTAGAATGCGAATTAAATAAAGAGAATCAAAATTTCACCATTAATTTTTATTGTCTTCGATTAGTTTTTGATATTCTCTTAAAAGTAAGGTTAAATGATATGTGTTTTCAATTTTTTATATTAGTGTGAAATTTCAAGCCGATGCAATTCATAGCAAAAACTCTATAATCACCAAATATCACAAATGTTCGTACAAAAAGACAATAATAAATCGTCGAAGAAAGTTATTAAACCACATTAACAACAAATCAAATAAAAGAAAAAATAATATATATATATATATGTTGACCAAAATATATACTACTACTAAAATTTTAATGTTGTTGATTAAATGTATCATTTTGTTTTATAAAAATCATTTATTTTCTACTCTTTTCACATATATTTAATTTTTCATCTTATGCTCGTGTGCATGCATGTTAGACATATTTTTCTGTACACTTTTTAACCTTTACTCTTCCACCCTTTGTCTACTTAGATTGTCGCATAGCGGTGCTCAAAAATAACCAAAACAATTAATTTTAAATTAAATCGGTTCAAAACCGAAACGAAACTCTATTGATATGATTTCAATTTATAAAATGAAAAACCAAACCGATTAATTTTGGACATGCGGCTCATTTTAAGTCATCAATCCTTATTAACTTAGCTTATAAAAATTAGGCCAAACAAAAATAAGTCAAAATCAATCCATTACGTGAAAATTTCATGAAAATTGATTTCAAGAAAATCAAACTGAAAATTAATAAGTCAAGAAGATAAAAAATGTGAGAATTTCATGTAATTCAGTTCATAACGAATTAAACTGAATCGAACCACAACTTAATATATTTACAATCAAATCAAATTAAATTATATCGATTCAGTTTTAATTTTATTATTTTAACATTGAATTGAAACGTGAATAGCCTTGCTTCTCTTTCGTACTGTTGTACACAGTTTCATTTTCCAACTAGCCTTTATTTACAGTACGATTGCAGCTTTCACAAGACAACTAGACCTACAAGTAAATAGGCAGTTGTAGGGGTACCCCAAGCCTAAGTGCAACTTGGGATGTTCATGGTCAACGTTAATTAAGCTATAGTAGTTGTTATTGTTGTTGTGTTAATTAATTAAGATTTAATGTAATTAATTAATTAAATGTCCACTATTCAATGTAATTAATTAACCACTAGATTAGTAGATTCATGTACTATAACCCAATTACAACTTTTATCAATCAATTTTTATCACCTACGGTTCTCGAAAACCTATGCAGTATATATGTTTTCTACACTCAACATATCACCTAACACACATAAACATTACTATATATTATTGAAATAATTATTAGATCAACAGATTGGATATTATTTGAAATCAATTTGTTCATAAAATAAGATAATCTATTTGATAAGTTGGTCAGCTTTAGGCTGTATCCAATTTGAATTTTACTAGCTCATTTTGCTCTTATTATTTTTGTTTATTAATTAGTTGTATTTATCATAAATGTTATTGGTTATTTTATTGTGTAAGTCAAGTACATAAAATAATTCAATATATTTTAGAGGATATTGGGTACAAAGATTTAGAGATTTGTCGATTAATTAACTAATCTTTCTTTCTTCTCGATTTCATGATGAAAATGTAATTAAAAGGTCTTAATTTAGTGTTAGCTCGATAGATAGGACGAGTGTATTAAAAAGTAATTTATATATGGTGTAGAGGATTAATAACTAACTAACTAACTAATTAAGTAAATAAATCTCTACTAATCATAAAATATAGCTTATCTACATAAATTTTATTATTTTACTATGGTATTAATGATATTCTAATTCACCTACAACTTCAAGAGATCCATTCGAGACTGATTCAAGTCCTTGTAGTGGGCTACCATGGAGATTGAGAAATGATTTCATCCGGAAAAAACAAAACCATAGTCATCTCAAGCATTATTTTTACGACGAATCGTTCCAGATTTGGCTGGGTAGGGATGCATGCAAGACCCTCCTTAACTTCTAAAGCTCGCGCCGTCCACAGGTTGTCAAGACCCAAACCTGGATGGGTGAAAATTAACTCATATGCAACTCTTGACCTAGCCGGCGGAAGATTAGGAGGAGGGCTAGTCCGTCGGGGTGTAGACGGATTTCTTCGGAGTGCTCGCATCTTCAGACGAGCGGGCAGATTCACACCTCTTATGGCAGAGGCTCATGTTCTTCGCGAGACAATGATTTGGGCGATACACAGTACTGGAGAAGCCAAGGTGGCCTTTGAGACCGACTCAAAAGCCCTTTGGACTTTCCTCCAATCAGCCTCAATCCCTTATGCTTCAATCGGCTCTATTATTATTATTCTAGTAAATTTGTAAGCATTAACTTTTTCTTTGCTCACTATTTGACTATTAATGCCTTGTCGAGCCTTGATTTCGAGTTTAATAGTATCGACGTACCAAGCATGTTAATTAGCTTGTTTTGTATCTGAAGACGGTTCTTAATAATATAAGTTCACCTCGTCATCTAGAAAATGTATATTATAAATGCACGTATTAAATGATGAAATTAATAATGATCATATTAGATCTCACCCCTGATCATGTACATATAGATCAACAATTTCTGCATTATTATATTTCTCCATTATAGTGCCAAGGAACATAATATTATGTATATCTAACAAGTTATTAATATGTTTGATTAATTATTTATGATTGTCTAAAATAAATAGAGCAATACGCTATATATACAATAACTTAATCAATTTCCTTAATACGTAATCTAGTTAGATGATTAAAATGTACGTGGGGTGTGGAATAAGTATATACAACAGCTTAAAACTTCAGTTAATAATCGCAATTAAATTATATGTTAATTATGGTTAAAAACAAATAAAATATAATTATAGGTTGATAAGTCAAAAGCATGCATGGGAATATTCAGAAACATAATGTGATCGTTACTCGGAAGCACGTAACCGGCAATACAATACTCCCTTCTTTTACGGTTATTAATTAATTAATTAAATTTAATTCATAAACTTAAAAGTCAGCTTTTATTTGATAAATAATTATAGTTTTATATAATAAAGAAAATATAAATATAAATATGTAGCGTGAGTGGAGTCTTTCGATATGTTCCCATAAAAGGGTTGTTTTTATATTAAATTTCCGTTAATTAATTTATTTTATTTTATCGTAAGAGCATCTATAATTAGTTTCATTTTTCTTGAAAATTACATTATAGTCCATCTTGAGACCTTTTTTCTGATTAAGGATTTATATAAGGTTAGGTGATGCAGCATACGCGGTTAGGAGGAATTTTTTATAAAAAATTTGTTGATTCTTGCGAATACCGAAAATGATAGATTTGAGGAAAATCTCAATTTTTTTTATTAAACTTCAAAAGCTAAATAACATAAACTTATGCTTAAATAGCCAAAACCTAATTGGAGAAAATGAAATCATAAACTTATTGGAAAAATGAAGTAAATTATCAAAATTATCAAAAGTGTCCAAAACTCAGGAAATTGCGATTTTGACCCCGAAGATGACCTCGGATGGCCGAAATCCATCGTAGGTCATAGAAAAGCTATGGGTTATGCTCGGAACGTCGTTTTCGCCCAGAAAATACTAGTCCTTTGTCAAAATCCGACACTTTCATGATTTGCACTGCATCACTAGGTCACACCGACTAATGAGTAGTGCTTTAAAAAGTAAGAAACCTATTTGCAGTATTCTAAAATCATTATGGCCAGTCGAAGGGAAGAATCTTCGAGATATTGATTGAAAACTGGTCAAAAATTAATTAAAAAGTTGATAAAAATATAACAAAAAGTTAATATAACAAGTCGGAGATTAGTAGAACAGTATCCATTCAGTATCTTTTGATGTTAATTACCTAACTCGAAAATGAAGAGACGGTTATTCTTAAACTTCAACGTATAAATGAAATAAAATAAAAGAGACAGATGGACTCGTTGTTCCAATAAGCTCATCTACTTGTGTTCCAATACATTTCCTTAATTTCTCATTACTTATATTTTATTATATACACATTTTTACTCTATTTGGAAAAATGTTACTTCTTTTAATTTACAATATTTAAATTTACCGCATCTTCGTTAAGAACGTGAACCAAAAATTATTGGGATATTTCTTAAAAACATTAAATCTTTATTATTGTTACACTCTGAGACTAAATTTGAATGTTATAAGGAATGTATTTATAAATTATAAGATATATCATAACAAAATAACATTTAAATGATCAAAAATGGATATATTATATTTCATAATTATTTTGAAACAACTATAGCTTCAAGGAGAGATGCATATAGGCCGAAAAATAGCCCAAGACAATTTATGGGCCTAAATATGAACTTAGTGGGCTTCAAAATCGTGGAAAAAAAACATTTTCTAAACATTAAGTTTGATCTATATTTCTAGGCAAAAAGTCTAGTAATGATTGATTAAATACATAGATTAAATTGACATTTTATTGATAGAAAAGGCAGGAAGATATTATTAAATTGTCTACCATAAATATAACGAAAACAACATGACAACAAGCTTCGTAGCTACCCCAAGTCGGGGTCCAAAAAGAACGAGATGGTTTTATAATTAACCATCATCTAACCTGACCTAAATACGATGACGGAACAACAAACTAAGCATGCAATAAGACAACATACATTACATTCCAAAGTAATACATGGAGAAAATTCTGATGAAATAGCAGTTCGACCATCTTCTACCCTTCTTATCTATCTGAGTATCCACCGGAGCTATAACTTCCCAATTCTGGCCATCAATTTCACGCCCCTCACCGTTCACAAGACTTCGACGACCCCTCTCAACTCAGCCCCTCTTAGAGTATCATTTGGATCGGAACCCATATATTTCAAAACCAAATTCGGAACAACCTGTCCATGATCGAGAGAGCTCTTCTCCCGGAGTTCCTCACCAATGTGTTGTAAGACTGGATACCTGTGGGGCTTGGATCATTAGGTCATACCCCTCAGAGGCCCCCTTGTGCCCTTGAGTATTTCAAGAATCAAATGACACCTTTTAGCTTAATCTATCTAACACAATACAACCAATATTTTCAATTCGATTAGTAAGAGCGAGATAAATACGATTCGATTAAAGTGAAAGCGAAATAAAAAACTCACACAGAGTCAATATCTCCGAAACACATGGGATTGAGATTACAAAGCTCACATCTTACACGACAACATGACAAGTTCGATATAATTGACAACGAGACATGTTTATGGTGAATTTAACGATCCCATCCCCTACCTCCTCGAGTCCAAAGTACATAATTTTCGTCATACTCGAGATTTTTGCCATCCCTAATTTAAGGGCGAGACCTAGAACTGTAATTGAACCGTGCATGGTTAACAGTTCAATTTTGGTTCTTAAATTGAGAGAACTATTTGATTTCGGTTCCTAAAATCTAGAACCACCAGATAACCAACAAGAACCGAAAACAGTTATAGATGAAAATTTATCTTTTATCGGTAAACTTCACAACTCGGATGACTCGTAACAATTTAGTTTTATTATCCAATTTTCGCTATAACTTTTAGTGATTTCAAATTAAAAGTTTTTGTCTATAAATCGTGATCAAAATCGTGTAATTCAAACCATAAATCAACTGACTAATAAAAATTAAGAACTAACTGATTCCAACTGATAAAACTGAGAACCAAATTAAATCGAATCAAACTAAACCAAACTAAATTAAACCAATTCTAAGCATAATGATTCCTGGTCCAGCTCCCAAAAGTTAAAAACCGATAAGCTTGGTTCGATCCGATCCCTAATTGGTCTGGTCCGGTTCTAGAACCATGCCCACCCCTGTTTTATGCTGTGCCAATGATTTTTATTTTCATTTCTGAACAATTAACGAAACACACCTTTCACTTCGGCTCTGCAATTCCTCACTTCTTCTCCAGAAACAATGGCTCCTCTCAAGGTCCTCATGGTAAGAGAAATGCTTCTTCTTCTTCTTCAACTGTATCGTCTTCGCAGAGGTCCTAACTATACTCTCATTCTCGTCAATTTGCAGGTCGCAGAGAAGCCGAGCATCGCTCTTTCTATCGCCTCCGTCCTCTCTCGCGGTCAAGTAAGCTCTCGTCTTCTCTGTACGATTTCCTTCTCAAACCCTAGCTCTAGTGTCAGGTTCTGCTTGGTTTCTGATACTATGTGTACTTAAATGAAATGGACTCGCTATAAATTTCTGTTTGGCTAAGTGGAGAATTTTACTCTGGAGTTATTTCTGGAAGTAGAATGAGTATTGTAAATCTGGAGAAGATAGATACATCCTTGTAATTGGTATGGTTTTTGTTTCAGAGGAGGAGACACGAATTGGATTGAGGTGTTTTAGTTAAGAAAACATAGACATGCAGTGCTCTTGGGGTTGGGGGGTATTTGGTTAATTCATGTTACAATAACGTCCGAAAATTTGATTAGCTGTAACTGTGAAATGGGAATCAACTTGTATTTCCTTTGATCACCTCGGCGAAGTGGAACACAAATGACCCTAAATCAAAGTTAAGTATCTGCTGTTAAGACTGATATGTTACTACCAACTAAGTATACTACACAGACTATGTAAACAAGATGAATTTCTGGGATGATTTATTCCATAGCCTCAAAGGGGATTTTATACTGGTACAGGAAAGAAAACAAAATATATGAAATCTCCCTAATATATTAAAATATTATTGAATACAAGTCAATCATACTATTGACGGAAATCACTCCCAATTTCCGTCAATTACTCTTGATTTCCGTCAATAGACTTTAATTCATTTCGCTATGACATCCTTTGTAACAGTACTGGATGAAATTAAATCAGGCCTTCTTTTACTTGACCTTTCTTTTGAGCTCTGATTTGGTGAGAAAACTGAAGTATTTTTGTGTGACTGTTTGGTTCAAATTGTGCAATGGACAGATGTAGAGAGGAAACAAAAAAGTAAGAGATTTTATTTCTCAATCGTAAGTTGCTAATGGTATCCCTTCATAAATTAGTTATAATAACTTGAGTGGAAGGGACTTGAGAGTAAGTGATGAAAAGTGAAATACAAAACAATAAATTATTATTTTTTATCTGCTATTCTGTCGGGACGTATGTAAAAACAAAGTCTTTACCACTTTGCCGAAATTATGTTGGTACTAAAATGAATTCTTGTAAATAGTCTAGTGGGGCACTTATTCAGGGATATAATTAACTGTCAAAATTCATCCTGCCATGAATGATATTCAAGGCCTTTATGTGTACTGCAGATGAATACAAGGAAGGGCAGTACTGATGTCCATGAATTTGATGGGACTTTTCTTGGTTCTCATGCTCATTATAAAGTGACATCAGTTATTGGACATGTTTTCAGGTTATCTTTCTTAATGAACTAATTTAATTTGGAACTTTTCTACTTGCTCTATTTTCATGCGATGTGCTTATTTTATATTTATTTTGAGTTATGAAGTAGTCCCTTGAGTATTTTTATTTTTATGTAAAAGTTTGCTTCTGCCTTCTGGACATTATCCTTGCTTTTCTGCTATATAGTTTAGCTATATTTCACCTCCCCATAATACCTAATGGCCTCATTTGCTTTTGTTTTTTTTGCCATCATTTTAAATATACAATGTTGTCTGCTAGTATTGCTGCCATTTTTAAATCAGTCCATTCTTGGTGATGAATTATTATATATTAAATAATACTAATAGATGCTTTGTTGAGTATTAGGTGAATATTGTGTTGATTTCACATTGTTTCCTCAAACACATGAATGCCAGGATGTTCTCATTGCTGGTGTCAAGTTGATGTGATTTTATCTGAGATATGGTTTATGGTTTGCAATTTGCATGTGTTAAGATATATAACATATTTGACATATTATCAAATTGGTAATTCTTTTCTCTGTGTGAATCTAGTGTAGATTTTCCAGGAACTTATCAAAACTGGGCAGCCACTGATCCTCTAGATCTTTTTGATGCTCCAATCATTAAGTCTGAATCCAACCCAAAGGTACAACCTTTTTGGATATTTTCCGAACTTTTAGCCACTTTATACTTCTTTCTTGTTATATGTTAATTTTTCTTTCTTTTTGTTAGTAGAAGCTTTTGATAAAGCTTAACTTAGTTGGAATATCTTGCTGACTAAGTATGACACGCATTTTATGTTCTTACTGTCATTAATATAGCAGACATATACATCATTTGCTATCTATTTTCCCTAGAATGTTTGATGATACTGATACGAAGTACGAACACATATATGCATGGTTGTGATGTATTATCCTATAGTCCTATGCATCAAATAAGCAAATCCCATACTCTGCTTGCTTGTACAATATATTATGGCATGTTAAAAAAAATCTTGTATGCCTTTGATTGTGCTTGTAACCCCAAATTCACACTGAGTATATTTCCCTTAATAGTTGGCTCATTGGCATTAGTGTCATGGTATTTCTAATTTTTATAATTAAGTGGGCATTATCTTCTTAAATCTAAGTTATCTAACAACACTATATGGCATTAAGGTTCATATTGGCAGGCATTTAAGTCAAGAAGCTCGTGGTTTTGGTCATTTGGTATTATGGTTGGACTGTGATCGTGAAGGAGAAAATATATGTTTTGAAGGTACCTATTCTAGTTTTGTTGCACATCATAACATCTATGAAAAAGAGACTATAAAGCGCACATGTTTTTTTGTCATAGATCATCTATTTATATCATTTTTGTCAATTGTTTCTCCCTGCAGTTATAGAGTGCACGGGATTTCTTGAAAATGATGCTAGAAGGAAGATTTATCGTGCACGCTTTTCTTCTGTTACTGAGAAAGATATTGTGAAGGCTATGGACAACCTTGTTGAACCTAACAAAGATGAGGCATTGGCTGTAGATGCTCGCCAAGAGATAGATTTAAAAGTTGGGGTTGCCTTTACACGTTTCCAGACTAGTTACTTCCAGGGGAAATACGGGAATCTTGATTCCAGAGTTATCTCGTAGGTTATCCCTTGTGCTGTGTTTTTTTAGTTGATCATCATCGTCATATCTCTTTTAGTTTGTTATTTAAGTCTATAAGTCAAAAGTATATGTATCTTGTGATTATTCGGGACATTATTATACTTCTAAATTTGAATCTCAAATGGATTAAATGTGAGTGAGTGGTCACATGTAATGGTGAAGGCGTTTGGTTACTTTCTAGGACCTGTTATGGAATGACTGTACTTTTTTTAGTTTGTATCTCTTTATATCTTATCTTTTACTTTTAATTTCTCATTTCAAGCTTTAATATAATTGTTCATATCCATTGCTTCAGCTATGGGCCATGCCAAACTCCTACACTCGGATTTTGTGTACAGCGCTATTTGCAAATTACTACTTTTAAGCCAGAAAAATTCTGGTCTTTGCGCCCTTACATAATGTACACTGGTTATGAGCTGCAGCTAGAATGGGAACGTAACAAGTTGTTTGACATGGATGTGAGACTTCCTTTGCTATACACTCTTTCAGTATTGTCTTGCTTGGATGTTTCCGAAGATATAATGATTGATGCTTTATGTATGACAGGTTGCTTTGATGTTTCAAAAGTTGGTAATGAATGATGGGGTCTTAGAAGTAACTGGAATAACTGAAAAGCGGGAAACCAAAAGTCGCCCTTCTGGTCTCAATACAGTTAATCTCCTGAAGGTTAGAATGACTGAGACTTGTATTGCACTCTATTTCTAATACCATTTATACTTGCAATATACAACCCTAAAAGTTGAGGATTGAATCCTTGATGATGAAGTATATTTTATTCATTATCTTTAGTTAAATACTTTCAGATAGTCTGAAATTGTTGGAACTCATTCAGGTTGCTTCAAGTGCATTAGGCATTGGACCTCAAACGGCTATGCAAGTAGCCGAGCGCTTGTATACACAAGGTTTTATCAGGTTCATTTTTAATGATTCCTTCATTCATATTGCTCAGTCACTTTGTTGGTTCTTCTTTTGAGGCCTTAATGTGATCTGTTCGGAGACTATAGACTGGATATTTTTTCAGTATTACTTGTATATCCATGACTATGACTTCATTACAAAACAGTAGTATGTTAGTGTATTCATTTATGGTTTCTATTTTATAATCAGTTACAGAACAATAGTTGATAATCAGAATGAAATTTCCGTCTAACAAGTTCTCTAATTAAAACATATGGCAAGCTGCGTGAGACATTATGGTGATTCTTTTTCCTTTTGTATAATGTGGAAATAAACTACTTGCTTACAACATGCCATTCAATCCTTAACTTTCTACTCGTGTAACCTTAATTTTTCTTGTATTATTGGAATATAATTTAATCACGATTTTTAATCATGTTGTGTGGATACTATAGTTATCCCCGAACAGAGAGCACATCATACCCTTCTTCATTTGACTTCAAAGGCACCCTTAGCGCTCAAACAAATAATCCAATATGGGGTAACTATGTGGAGAGACTGCTTGCAGATGGTTATCACAAGCCACATTCAGGAACTGATGCCGGTGATCATCCTCCTATAACGCCAATGCGATCAGCAAGTGAGGAAATGTTAGGCGACGATGCTTGGAGACTGTACCAGTATGTTTGTCAACATTTTATAGGGACCGTATCTCCCGACTGCAAGTATTTAAGGTAAAAGATTTAGTATCAAGTCATTGTAGCCCTCTTTCTGTCTCTTTGAGAAGTGCGGGACATGTAATATTTAACTGTTTTAATTGTGCACTTTCTCCTGCTGATTCCAGGACAAGGGTAGACTTTTCAATGGGCAAAGAGTTTTTCCATTGTGTAGGGCAGCGTGTTATGGTCAGCGGATTTACTTCTATAATGCCTTGGTTGGCTGTCAATGACAAAAATCTTCCTCAGTTTACAAAAGGGGAAAAGATAGAAGTTTCAAAAATGGAGCTATATGAGGTATTGTTTTGGTTTATCTTAATTTTTTTTTTCTGTTTCACCTATTGGAAGATATCATCAAATCATATTTATGCCGTAGTTTGGAGTTTTTATTGTCTTTTTTAACATCGTGGCTGCACACACACACATTCTGTGAGAATTTCTAGTCAGTTTCCGATACCTGATTTTGCGAACTTGCAGGGGACCACAGCAGCGCCTGATTATCTTACCGAGAGTGAACTGATTTCCCTTATGGAAAAGAACGGCATAGGCACAGATGCATCCATTCCCGTTCATATCAACAACATATGTGAGCGCAACTACGTACAGGTTTGTAAAGTTTCCTGCGAAGCCTAAGCATCCAAATAAAAGAACTTTTTATCTTGAAAATTCGCCTGACCTTCAAATCGCAGGTTCAACCGGGCAGAAAATTGTCTCCAACTCCATTAGGTATCACTTTAATAAGAGGCTATCAATGCATAGATCCAGATCTATGCTTACCAGACATCCGCAGTTTTATCGAGCAGCAAATTACTCTAGTTGCTAAGGGTCAGGCCGATCATGCTCGTGTTGTACAACACGTCCTACACCAATTTAAGCAAAAATTCAGTTATTTTGTGAAGCAGGTTCGTTGATCAGATTATTGATACCTCCCTATTTTAACTGCATACTCTAAGATAATTTCACTTGTGTTTTAAAAGATTTATACTAATAAGTATTTTTATTGAGTTTTTATTATTATTATTATTATTATTATGGATATGAATATAGCAATATTGATTTTTTATCTCTTAAACATTGATTTGTATTATTTTTATATGGTATAATTCATAATTTGATCGTGCATATAATGTAATTCTCTTTATAAAAGTGAGAAATATGAATCTGATTAACCTGGGGTCTCTATCTGTCCAACTAGCGCCTATCGTATTTAGAACAATGGTTTTTAAGAGAGTCATACAGGTTTCTCTCTGTTGACACACTTGTACGATTAGGTTGTAGTGACCAATATAGCTCTTATATAGTTATATGATCACCGGCTGTATAATGCATGCTGAAAAACATAGACCAAATCAATTATTCTTGATTTCTCTAGCTTAGTCATTTGTGACTTTCAGGACTGAGTTGGCTTGTTTTCTATTCGTCGCAGATTGAGAATATGGATGCATTGTTCGAAGCACAGTTTTCGCCCCTCGCCGACTCGGGACGAGCTCTTAGCAAATGTGGCAAATGCCTAAGGTATATGAAGTACATATCCACTCAACCGTCTCGTCTGTATTGTGGGACGTGCGAGGAGGTTTATTATCTTCCTCAGAAAGGAACAATCAAGGTATTGTGATTTAATCATGCCAGTCTGTTTACATTATTCACTTTAATTTAGGTCTTACTAAATTATGGAAAACATTGTGCTTATGGAATAGTGTTGTTTTGGGGGACTTAATATGTTCGACTCATGTACTCAAAGAACTCAGTCTTGGACTTGGGTTCGAGCTTGATTACAACGAGGTCAAGCCGAAAATGTACCAAATCGTGATTGATCGGCTCATTAAATGTTCGACTCATTTACACCCCTAATGTCCTGAATCGATTCTAAATCCACTCGGATTATCCAACACGGTGGTCTCGATGTTTCCTTTTTTTGTTCTTTTCCTCTTAGGGTCTTATGTAGCAGTATATATACTATCAATGTAACCTAGTCGAGCTCAAGCAGCTCTATTAAAGGGTCAACTGAATTAATTCTGAACCCGTCAACACGGTGGTGTCTTATCTTTCCCTTTTCTGTATTAGGGTATGATGTAACGGTAATATGTGACCTCGCCGTCGCCGAACTTGATTTGGTGATTCTGTATTCTTCTGTTATCTCAAAAAGAATTCATTGCCTCTGCATGTGGATTTAGTCAACACATTGTTGATGAATCACGTAATTTTTGGTGTTCTTGTGATTTTCTATTATAATTGACGGATTAAACATTTCTGCAGTTGTACAAGGAGCTCACGTGTCCTCTGGACAACTTCGAGCTTCTGATCTTCTCCATGGCTGGACCCGAAGCCAAGTCGTTCCCGCTCTGCCCGTACTGCTACAACAGCCCCCCGTTCGAAGGCATAGACAACCTCTTCGGCGCCAGCAAATCCGGCAGCACCGGCAAACTGGGAAAAGGCGCTGGAATGCCATGCTTCCTCTGCCCACACCCAACCTGCCGCCACTCCCTGATCGCCCAGGGAGTCTGCGCGTGCCCCGAGTGCACCGGAACCCTAGTCCTCGACCCGGTGAGCGCCCCCAAGTGGCGGCTCTACTGCAACACGTGCAACTGCCTCGTCTTCCTCCCCCAGGGCGCCCACCGGATCTCCACCACCCGGGAGCGCTGCCCCGAGTGCGACTCCACGATCTTAGAGGTGGACTTCAACAAGAAGACGACGCCCCTCGAGGACGGGGCCACGCTGCACTCGGGATGCATACTCTGCGACGACCTGCTTCACTCGCTCGTCGAGGTCAAGCATGGGAAGTCGTTTTTCAAGCACGCCGGTGGGAGGGGGAGGGGGAGGGGGAGAGGAAGAGGGAGGGGGAGAGGGAGAGGAAGGGTAGACCCGAAAATGAGTTTCAGAGATTTCTGAAATGTGTGTTTGTGTTTGTTCTCTGGCATTTTTGAATCACTTCAGGATTTGTTTTTGTTGATTTCATGAGATATGGCTGATAGATTTTGTAGAGTGGTCTAAGTTTCACAAAGTGCGTGGTTTAAACTGAACTGTTGGAATTCAGTTCGATTTTTTATGAACTGACTTTTATAAAATTCTCACATTTTAAACCGTTTTAACTTAACTTTTTATTTTCATGGAATTTTTACGTTTTACCCTTATTTTTAACTTCTTATTTGATATGTATTTTGTTCAAGAATAGGTGACATTCATTAATTTGAACGAGACAAAACAGAAAACTCTTTATTCATAATTCAAGTTACCATCATCAAACAAGTACATATAAAATTCAAATTTCTGGATCCGCCACCGATGCCAGTAAACCCTAATAATATCAACCTCACGAGCACCGAATTGTGGCAAACCGAGAATGCCATCGACGGTGACAAACCAGCTGCACTATGTCGGGCATCTCGTCTTGTCTCTGCTCCTCGAGTATGTCTGGACATTATTTGCGGTTCCGAAACTGCCCTTGAAGGTGCAGTAGGAGTACTCTGCGCCATTCGTGTCGAAGGCATAAGAAACGTTGAAGGGCACAGTCACCGGCTCGAAGTCGGTGCCGTCGGATAAATAACAGTGGATTTGGACGCTTGATTTGTCTGGCAGTAAGTTATTCATTCCCACAGCGACTTGTGGTTGTGTTGGTAGTGCAACAGTAACATTAACATCACTACCAACCCAATTGCACAAAGAATCAGCACAGCTTGTTTCTTCAACGAGCTCATGTTTTGATCAACACTGAAAATCACTAAAAAAAATCCTCAAGCTCAATATTTTGAAAACCACTCGGAAAAAAGAAGGGAAAATTACAAAAAAAAACGTGTTGCTTACATATTCTTACAAAATGGGTCATTTTTGTTACTATTTTGAATTGCTTATCGAAAATTACAAGAAGAAAAAGATGAAGAAATAATAATAACTTACCAGATCGATCCCGCGAGGAAGGAGAGAGAGAGACCTTATTGTGTTATGATTTGGTGTTGCTTCTTGTTGTGTATATATATAGTTTTATAGAGCTCAGGCCTCAGTGTATACTGTTACTGGATGCTCAATTTTGTCACCACATGTATAATTATTCATGTCTATACAAATCATTCAACCACACTACACTAGGTGAACATTTGCTATCCACATAGTTTTGTAGAAAAAAAGAAGAAGAGAGAACTATTTAGTACAAACTATCGATTAAATTCTTGTTTTACCTTATTTTATTATACAAAAAATTTAATTAAATCTACATAGAGCAAATTAGTCAGTAAATTGGACGATTTCAACTGAAATAATTAATTTTAATTTATTAAAACATGCTTCATTTTTTTATCATACTGTAACGAGATGCTAAACCGGTTGTAACGAGGGGAGAGGTGTAACGAGAATTCATGGTTTCATATTATACAACCAATATGTGAATCCTGTTGAGTAGAGGTGTAACGATGGTCAAAAGATTTTATCCTAAATGCCTTATATCGAGCGGTCCAAAATTAATTTATAAGTCTGTATTTGAAACATAAGTTCGTAGCGGGTTACAACCCTTATTATTTTTATTTGTATATTAAGTTTAAAGAAAATATTGATATATAATGAAGAAAGTATTGTTGTTTTTTTGTTCTACATTATGGGATTAGAATAGATTAGGGATATATATATATATGGAGAGGCAGAGATAATAAGAATCCATAAATATATATGCATAAATAGGAATCTATAAATGTTGAAGTTATGATAAACTTTATAGGCATCACATGCATCACATCCGATTTTGTTTTTTAATTCAAATTTATTTTGCCTAGAATGATTAGTGAAAGTATTTACAACTAAACATCATCATTAATAGATTTTCCATAATTACACAATTTGACAAACCGATTTATATTCTTTTCAACAACCAATTCATTCCAAATATACTACACTTATTGCACAACTAATTAAACACCATTAGTATATTTACCATAATTACACAATCCAACACCGATTTAATAAATTCGTTCAACAACCAATTCAATTCAATCCAAATATAATTGTTAATTTGTCTCTACACTGCCCAAATGTATATGCCTAAAATCATAGAGCCAATCCACATTTTTTTTCACTACTTCTCATATTATAACATAATCAATATTGTACGAACTAATTTATGAGTTTATTGATAAAAAAACTAGCATTGAAATTTAAATTTCAATATAGAGCATGTATAAGAAAAATGGAAGATATATAGCAATGTCCTTAAAACTTATAAACTCCTTCTTTAGTCAAATTAAACAAAATTTTGTATTGAAGTTGATATATTATTTTTAGAGGGAAAAGAAAAGAGAATATTCGCAAGTGTACATTCCACTTTAATCTTTGTATAATTTAGTGTTCGAATTGCAGTGGTGATGATCATTATGTTATGAGTTGGTCTCTAATATGAATTATGTTTATGGATAAAATTTCTGATTTATTACATAAAAGAAATTACTCGTCAAGAGAATGAAACACATAATCTCTGATGCACGAGTAGTTGATACTGGAGCAGAAACTCACATTTGTGTTAATCTGCAGGATCTAGAAAGTAAGAAGCTCCTTGGGAAAGGCGAGCGAGATTTGAGAGTCGGAGACAACAGTTCGGTGTCAACGACGGCTGTCGGTTCTGTTAGTCTTAGGATGCCCATAGGGCTTATTTTAATTTTGGACGATGTATTATGTGTACCTACATTTAGTAGGAATATTATTTCAGTGTCCAGTTTGGACAAACTTGGTTTTGTATTTGCCATAGACAATGGCTTATTTACTTTATCAAGAAATAATATCATTTATGGCACTGGCAGTGTTCTAAAAAACGGTTTAGGCGGCGCCTAGGCGCTCATTTGGGCTTTGTCGTTCCGTTTTTCACTAGTCGAACGCTCAAAAATGATGGAGGCCAAAAAACGGGCTAGGCGGCCGATTAATCGGCCTAGGCGGCGATTAATCGGCCCTGACGGACCTATTATTTAAAGAAAAAAATCAATTGAAAATTACAATTTACACATTTAGACCTAAAACGTCTTAGACGTTTGGTTCAATTGGTTTATTCTTAATTGATTTATACTTCTAAACTAATTATTTGTGAGATTATTTATTTTTTATATAGTATAATTCATTTTTATATTAAAAATAATAAAAAATATAAATCCGATTAATCCTTCCGGAGTGTTGTCCGCCCGATTATCGCCTAGCGTTTTTTAGAACCTTGGGCACTGCATCTATGGTTGGTGGATTATATATTTTAAATATTGATAACACTAACTACAGTTCAAACTATAACGTAAATAAGAGGTTGAAGTCGGATGACTTAAACCAGACAGTGATGTGGCACTGTCGTCTAGGCCACATAGGCGAGAAACGCGTCTCGACACTTCATAAGTGTGGCTATTAAGCCCGTTTGAATTCACACCAATCGAGAGATGCGAATCTTGCATTATGGGAAAGATGACAAAGGCGCCTTTTGGCGGCTTAGGTGAAAGGGCGAGTGATCTACTGGGCCTAGTACATTCAGACGTATGTGGGCCCATGAGTACACAAGCCAAGAGAGGTTTTAGATACTTCATAACTTTTATCGACGATTTCAGTAGGTATGAATATGTCTATTTAATGAGACATAAGTCAGAATCCTTTGATAATTTCAAGAAATTTCATAATAAAGTACATAACCAGCTTGGTAAATGCTGAAGGTATATTAAGTTCAAAGAAAATATTGATATATAATGAAGAAAGTCTTGTTGTTTTTTTTTCTACAGTATAGGATTAGAATAAATTAGGGATATATATATATATATATGGAGAGGTAGAGATAATATGAATCCATAAATATATATGCATAAATAGGAATCTATAAATGTTGAAGTTATGATAAACTTTATAGGCATCACGTGCAAGACTTTTGTGTTGTAGCTTAATTACTATGTAGTCACATGTGGTTCAATTAAACAATTTTAATGTTTTACCATCTTTAATCATTAAAAGATCATTCGTGTAATTTTACTTGATTATTGGCCATAACTTTGTCTATAAAACTCGCATATTTTTGATTTGACTCATTTCGACTCACACATTCCCGACATTGCTGAGAAAATGTTTGGTCGGTTTCTTCCTCCGAAACTCTGGTCGGAGATCTTAGGAAAGATTACTAAGGTGTCAGCACCGAGAAGTTTATATTAGTCTTGCCCTACCAACATTTTCTTACTTGAGAGAGGATATATAAATAAACTAGGAATATATAATAGTCTCCAGTTTTAAAAAAAAATATAGCTGTAGTTTATATTTTATAATTTGTTGAATATTTTCTTATAAAATAATAACATCAATAGTTTTTAAAAATTGGAATTGACTTATGAGCTTCATAGCTAAGAATATTGTTTGGTGGGCTTCTTTCTAGCAGACAAGGCCCAAGTTTTCTAGTTGGGCCATTTGGGCTGTGAGTTTGGGAGAATTTTGTTTTGTAATGAGCATGGTTACACTCAATAACTGCCTTTTTTTTTCTTTCCACCAACTCTCCTACATCTTTATTTATTTTTATTAATTAAATATATTGGTGCTTTGTCACCCATTTTCTCCCCGAGCATGGGCCGGGTTGGACAATTCATGACTTAATTTTGGGCCAACACGGATTTAGCGGGTTGACTATTTTCATGTCTATTCCCGGCTCATGAAGAGTGTTGTCCGTTGGACAAGTGGGCGGGTTGAGCCCGGACGTGTTCCGAGTTAGTCCAGCCCGTCCATAACATTAAAAAAAAACATATTGTACACAAAAACTAATTGCAAAAATAAATTATGTACACAAAAACATATTGTAAATTTAATACTTCAATAACACAAAAATAGATTGTCAATAACATTTAGAGTAGTTTATATGGAAATTGTGTTTTTCGAACTTGTTTGTTAAAAAAACTTAAAATGACCTTTTTAACATTATTGTGGGTTGTTTGTATTTGGTTAGTTAGTTAAGTTTATTAGGTCGGGTTGAGCCGGGTTAGTCCGGACGCCCCATTTTATGTTAGTAATCCGGCCTGTGATATTTATATGGTGCCCGCCCGATCCCTACCCGAGTCACTCTAGGTTGAGACTATAAGTAGACGAGTTGGTCCGAGTTCACGAGTTGGGCTGATTCGTCCGGACATTTCTGTTCACCCCTACTTCTAATGTTTAAATCATGTTGATAATATTCTTTCTAATAACTTGGTGATATGTACACTGAAGTACAAAAAATATTGAAATTTTAGATGGCTTTAACAAATAAGCTTTATACATTACACACTCAACATAGCATTTTGTTAAGTTTACAAAAAGGTAGTGTTTTTGATAGAATGTATATATGATCCTAACTTCATGTTTATTAGATTGGGAGTATCAAGTTTTTGTCGGGTATAAATTTTTTGTTTTTTATAAGATTATCACGATACAAGTTTCGTTTAATTTTCTAATCATGAACTCGTCTCAATTAAATTAACAAAATTTAATTATATCAGAAGATTTTTTCGTTTGTCACTTGTGAGTACGAAAAAAGTCCTCATCCCCTAAACCTCCTCGAGGCTACACGAAACAAAGCCATTAGCAATCATAAAATATCTGAACACGATGAAATTTTAGTGACACCAATATGATGGGATATGAGACGAGATTACTAAATCGGTATATACCAGAACCATTTTTCATTTGTAAACACAAAAAGGACCCCCCCTCTCCCCCATCTCGAGGCCACACGTAACAAAGGTATTACGAATTATAGAATTCTTCAAACACGATGAGATTTCGAAGACACCAAATTAACGAGATGTGAGACGAGATTATTAAATTGGTATCATTGTTGTCGCATAGAGAGACAAAAATTCTCACACTCAATTGAGAACTCAATGTTCTCAATCGAACGAGGTAAGAGACGAGAACCATTGAATCTGCCCGAGCCCGACCCTAAAAGACAGGTCTATGTAACTGACACGCAGCAGTCTCAATGTCAAAAGCGGACCAATTAACCGGCAACAGCTAGTAACCCCAGGCGTAATTGATAATCACGTTCCTTTTCTCTTTTTTCCAATACTTAAAAAGAGGCATTTTTAAAGCAGAAGTTTAAAAGACCCAATTGTGTGCCATTTTCTCATCAGAAAAGTCTCTTTGCTCTCAGCAAGAAAGAGAGAGAAAGAGACCCATTTGGTACCAAAGAGACCAAACCCAAAATGACCAACGTTTCAGAGAGAGAAGAAGCTGTGACCCTCGAAGAGTTGATGAAGAAAATGGCTGATTTTGCAAAGGAACGAGATTGGGATCAATTTCACAGCCCTAGAAATCTGCTTCTTGCAATGGTGAGCACTTCCCAAACCCTAAAGGCCAAACCTTTATGAACACTTTTTGTTGGTTTTGTTCTTAAAGTTCCTATTTTTACCATCTTCAATGGTTTTGACTTGTACCCATTAGCTTACACATATGTAGAGATTAGAGAAGGTGGTTTCTTGTTTTTGTGGACACTCAAGAGACCAAAAAATGATAGAGAAGAGACTCACTGAGTCACTGTATGAGGGAATAGTCAAAAGGGGTTTTCTGTTTTGAAGACATTCCCATATTCTGTTTGATTTTGGTACCCAGTAATTGAACAGTGCCCATTTCATTGTTTTGTTTGCATGCCCATTACTGTAGTTATTATATATATATGGATCATAGCTCTCTCTGAACAATTGTTTCCTTCAGTTTATGACATACCCAATTATTGATTTTTGTCCTGGTTTCTGTTTGTATTGAACTGTTATGTGATTTTATTCCTTAAATGTGTGATCTTTTTGTTGGCCAATATGTTTAACACTGTATCAAAGTGCAATAACACTGGAGAAAAAGGAGAACTTTTTTCAGCACAAGATCATGTGTTAAAGGTCACATAGCTCTTTATTCCCCATATCCTTAAGATCCCCCCTACTTGATACCTGAAGATAAAAAGCTAGCTTTTAAGATGGTAATGGAGTTTTTTTTCCTTTTTCTTTTGTTTGGTATGTGGTTTACTCTGCTTTTGCTGTTTCGGGTTTCAGGTGGGAGAAGTGGGGGAGCTGTCTGAGATATTCCAGTGGAAAGGGGAGGTCCCGAGGGGACTGCCCGGTTGGAAAGACGAAGAGAAGCAACACTTGGGCGAGGAGCTATCTGACGTGCTGCTCTACCTTGTCAGGCTTGCTGACATTTGCGGTGTCGATCTTGGCCAAGCAGCTCTTAGAAAGATGGAGCTTAATGCCATAAAGTATCCGGTCAATCTTTGCAAGGGTTCTTCCGAAAAGCCCTCAAATATTCACAAGACCAGTAGCAGCAATGACGGGGTTTAATAATCTTCTCTCAGGTTCTTCGCCTTTTTGTTTTTTACTGCACTCTCTAAAGAATGTCTGTCTTTTAGTTTTTGCTGCATGAGCACAATCTGAGGTGGTCAAGAGTTTTGGTTGATGTGATTTTGTTGATATTGAGCTCATGAGGTTTGTTTGTTTCTCTAAGGGCGCTAATAGTAATTTCAACGAGGACATGTTTTGGATGTTTTTGATGTTTTCTTGTCTTTGTTTCCTATTGAATTGCTAGGGTTGTTGTGATGTTGCATGAGTTTGCTCACACTATTTATTTGTTTTTTGGATATGCATTCATTTGAAACCCTCTGGTTGATCCAAAAAAATGGTTTTGTTAGATCTGACTTAAAGTTTAAGTATGAAACCTTTTAGCAATTTCAGGCTAAATTTGATTTTGGTTTTATCATTGAAATGAATTTTCAAGAAATGGATGGTTTGGAATCATGAATTGAGATGTGCGATGTGCAATGAAATGTGTTTAGTTGCAAATTGGAAGAGTTTTGATTGTACTAATTTTCCCATTTGCTTTCATTATTCACATTCGTCGCTATAAGTACCTTGGATTAATCATCAATTAGTTCTTGGAGGCTCTATCCGTCGATGGCACCTATTGTTGAGTTGCGAATTGGAAGGAGGGTTTGATTACACTAATTTTCCATCTATTTTCATTATCCATATTCAATGTTATACAAATCTCTGTTTAATCCTTGATTAATCTTCCATAACTCTGATTAATTTTTGGTTAGTCCTTGTAGTTCTTATTTACCTTACTAGTGTCTACTGTTTTTAGAATTCTGTTCATTAGTATATATAGCCTAATTAGATCATGTATTTTTAAATTACATAAAAAATTATCTGAAAACCTTGTGAATATTATGTGGTGCCTTTTATTTTCTTGGGTCAATGCATGAAGTTGGAGGAACAATAATCATTTAGTCAGAAGAATAATGAGAACATTGATGGACCCATTTTACTGATTTTGATTTGATTTGTGTTATTATATAGTAATATACTTTGATTTGATTGTAGCATATCATTATGAATTCTGTTTTATGTCAATATTAATATCAAGATTGGACCTTCACTTGACTTGACCCACATGCATTATATATAGAGCACTATGAGTGAAAATTATTTATTAGTTAAAATAAATACTTGAGATTAAAACACATGAAGGTTAATTAAATGATTCAAATTTACTAAAATCATGTAATTTATCGTCAAATTGTAATTTAATATCAGATATATATTTTATCATTCCAATACAGGCTAAGATAAATATTGAAATTAAAATGCAAACTTTTACTTTTGTACTCAACCTTGACAAGAATGTAATATTTTCAATTTGATTTGATTATGCATCAAAATTTATATTTAATATATTTAATTTTGTCAATTGTCTTCATCCCACACATTAGATGACATAAGTATAACAAATACTTTGAATTCAACGTTGAATCGGGGAATGATCTGGAAAATTTGTTACGATTCCACACCTCGAGCCCGATTGGGATATGTATCTCCACTCCTGTCGGGGCGGAGAAGAGAATCACAAAACCCACTCCGTTTCCGATCTTGTCCGAATCTGGATTATTAATACCCAAATTATAGTTTGACTAGTTAACAGACAACGTAGTACTCACCACTTGGTAAGAGGAAAAAACATGAATTTGATTCATTGAAATGCACTTGACATTAGGGCATAATCAAATAAATCGAATCGAAGAATGTGAATATATAGTAGAAGAAAACATGAAATTAAATTAAATGAATAAGGTAGGAACCAAATCGGCCGGCTTGCAGTACTCGGTCTCTCGGAGGACGGTGGTGAGGCCCTTTCCGGCACCATTGGCCAGCGGGTGGATGCCGTGCTCGTACCCTTTCACGTCCTTCCTGTTTTGAGTCTCTTTGGTGAAAGACAAATGGTACCTCTTCTCCAAGTCTGCGTCCAGAGTCACGACATCGATATAAATCTAACGGCTTATTAAACATCTAAAATTTATGTTATTTTTGAAATGACTGTTTTATCTTCATTTTTATATTTTAAAAGAAATGACCTCGGTAATAAAAGGTTTAAGGTGATAGGTGGAAGTACAAACTTGTTCTTACACTGATATTATTTACCGTTTATTCTAAATTTAACGTCGTCAAATATGACACTTATTTTGAACAAATATAATAAACGTACCTAATTGAAGATCTTCATAAAGTTGATAATCCCTGGTGAAGGCCATCATGACCTGGGGGAGGCCAAGGGGAAGGGTGTCCCCTCGGTCGACCTGCCAGAAGTAGATAAGCTTGCCGTAGGTCTTGGCGAGCTTTTCCATGTCCTGGCGCTCGATGAGCTTCGGGACGGAGGGCATGAACATGATGCCCTTCTTGACCTCGTACTCGTGGGAGTGCCACATGGGCTTCTCCGAGTCGGGGAGGAGCATGAAGAGGCTCTCGGAGACGATGTACTCGATCCCGATGAGCCTCGCGTCCTTCTCCTCGCTGTCGTAGATGAGGCACTGCCTCATCTCCTCGTTCTGGTGCGCGCAATAGTGGTGCGCCTCCACTTGCCGCGTCATGTCGTGCCCATAAAAATGGATCCTACGTACGATGCATCAATTTAATTTCATGACATCATGAAACTAAAATTTAATTGTTAAACATGAGGGTGTGTGACATACTTATTGAATGATGATGATGAGATATAAATGCAAGACTTTAACAAGATGGATCATTAAGATCGGTTATCTTTTATTTATCTAAAAGTTCAAGCTGATATATAGAGATTTAGAGAAAAAACGACATGTCATGTTTGATCTTCGGTGATGTGAGCTTAACTTTGGGCTATCTGTTTAATTATAAACGCTTTTACGTATATATATATTTGTTGCATAAACTTTGATCATATGTTAATGTTACCTTTATGAATAACTTAGTGTTTGTGCATTGTTTTCGCTATAATAAATTTATCTCATGCATGTCCGTAGATGTAATTTGCGAATCATGCACCTAAATATCTGTAGTCTTGTGGATGAATCCAGATTGACACAACCTACTGAAAATGCTATCTAACTCGACTAACCTAAATTATATCAGTCGGGTATAATTTGAAATATATCCGACTAATGTTTACCTTCTCATGTTAGTCGAGTATATTGAATCATACCCAATCAAAATTGTGTTACCCGGTATGGTCCAATATACCAGACTAACATGCATATGTATGGTATATTAGACCATACCCGACTAACATTGAGAAATGTCACACGGGTATGACCATACCGACTAACACCCAGTCGGTTATGGATACCCGACTGTTTGTACTTGTAGCCCACGTAATCATTCTTTTGTACCCGAATGCCTTATAATATTAATCACGCGATGATGAGATGTAAATCTTTCAGACGTGAGACTGTAACGTACCCGCAAATGTGCTGGTGGATCTTGTTGACGGGGGCAAAGCTTTGAATGGCGGTGGTGGCGGTTTCCACCATGGAGGTGCCCTTATGAGTCGGTTCGCCCGGAAGGCATGCACTATTCGCCGACATTGTTTCTTCGCTAATGTTGTTTCTTGTCGGAGAAAGAAATGGGTTTAGATGGATTGAGCTAATTATTAGTTTTATTTAATCGTTAGATGCAAGAAATGGAGCCCTTTTTTCTTGTTGTTTTTGTGATGGGAAATTAAGACCAAATCGACGTGCATGGCTACGCGTGGCTCTTACGTAGCCACTCTTGTCTTCGGAGAATCAGTCAAGATTCAACAACATGTTGTAAGAAACTATTTGTAGCCAATTTGGTGGGCCTCGATGGACGGCCCAAGGTTTTCAAAGCACATATC
The DNA here is from genome assembly GCA_963920655.1 of Geranium rotundifolium. NCBI lineage: Eukaryota > Viridiplantae > Streptophyta > Magnoliopsida > Geraniales > Geraniaceae > Geranium > Geranium rotundifolium. Next base: position 1,611,577 of record OY987318.1, read on the forward strand.
AAAAGTTAATAATGTATAAGAGGTACGACTATAATCGGCTACAAAACCTTGGGACCCACTCGTCAGCAAACCATGATTTAAATACAAAAATTAGTTCGTAAATTTGTATTTGAAACGTAGGTCTGTAGTTCATTACAAAAATTAGTTCGTAAATTTGTATTTGAAACGTAGGTCTGTAGTTCATTACAACCCATGTAATTCGTGAACCTTACAATACTAAAGTCTATTCACTTCCTTCAAGAGTTGTCCATCGGGTCGGGTCTGGCCAACCCGACCCCTATCAAACCCACCTGACAAAAAGCCGTGTCTTGGCCAATAGACTCACTACCCTGCCCGATGGACTTCTTTCGGGCCTCAAATCGGGCCTATTCGGGTGATAGGATCAACCCAACGACCCGATGGGCCTTTACAAAATTCCAAAATATCAATTATCAAGTCAATTTTTTTTAAGGCATGAACAACCTTCATACAAGTTTATTCTAAAATGACCAAAACAAAGTTACATATAGAAAGCACTAAATTGGTTTGTAAATTTGTATTTGAAACATAGGTTTATACCTGATTGCAGCGCATATAATTCGTGAACCTTACAATACTAAAGCCTATTCACTTCCTTCTAGAGTTGTCCATCGGGTCGGATCTGGCCAACCCGACCCTTGTTAGACCCACCCGACAAAAAGTCGGGTCTTGGCCAATAGACTCACTACCCTGCCCAATGGGCTTCTTTCGGGCCTCCAATCGGGTGATTGGGTCATGGGATCAACCCAACAATCCGATGGGCCCTTACAAAATTCTAAAATATCAATCATCAAGTCAATTTTTTTTAAATTTTAAGGCCGAGAAAAACATTCATACAAGTTCATTCCAAAAATGATCAAAACTAAAAAATCTATTTACAATTCCACCATGCAACAAAACAATTTAAGGTGTTCATGGTTTAAAAACCAACCCGACCCAAAAACAACTGGACCGACTAGAATCGATTTTCCAATGAAGACAACCGAGCCCGACCGCATTCCCTAAAACCGACCCGACTTGATCGGCCGATTTAGCCGAATCAACCGATCCGCACTAAATTTGGGCTCTATCCAAACCAAACAAATTTCATAGGCCCAAAGATTAATCAAAATCAGCCCATCAGTTGATGGTCTCATCTCAAGGCCATGGTCACAACTTCAGCCCAAACATTGGCGATATGGAATATAATTAATTAAGAGTTAAAATTTTGAATTAAATTGGAGATTAAACGTCTTGTCTATTGAAAAATTAACCTTTGAATTTATTGAAATTAATTGTACTGCGGTAAAAGCAACCTATACTATAGTCAAGGCGTTTATTAACTATAGAATAAAAAAGTCACCTTAAATTTTATTGAATGGCATTAGAGATGCTTTAATCCATTAATGTGTGTGCTGCGAGAAGCTCTCGCAGCGAGCCTCCTATAGTCGCGCTGCAAAAGCTTCTCGAAGTGATCATTTTGCAGCGGGGTTATCGCAGCGCGTACGTGCACTGTTATACTCTCGCATCGCACTTAGAGTTTTATGGCAGCTCATCACGTTCACTGCGACAAAAAAAAATTTCATAGTGAATTAACAACTTATTTAAAAAAATTTAACAATCAACTCACCATTTTACCAAAACATTATGCTTGACTCATTTTTTCATTTAACTCTGTTTGATTTCTGTTAATTTTTTTAAATGACGAAAATACTTTCGTTATTGATCTAACCTGTTCATTTATCTTGATCATAACGATCATATGTCAAGTGAAACTAAAACCTATTCAGATAATTGTGCCACCTCGTTATTTTAAAAGAATTTTTTTTTTACAAAAAATTTAGATGTTTGTAAGGGTAAATGACAATAAGTTACACCCAACAAAACACAAAAGACAGATAACCACCCCATGTTTGAAAATGGACACCTGACTACACCCAGTGATTGAAAATTGACACTTAACACTGACGGTTAAAATTTTGAATGAAATCTGTTAATTTTTTAACTGAAAAAACGAAAATACCCTTGGTCTTACTTTAAAATTTCAAACACATGCCACTCATGAGTGTTTGGGTGTTTCTCCGACCACGACCTCTTTAGCTCCCTCTCCCCCGCCGTCTCCCACCCCCGCTCCCTTCTCACTGCCGCCAACTCCCTCTCCGTCCCCATCCCCTGGAGCTCTTCGGCAGAATCGAACCCACCAACCTTAATTCGGACCTCGGCCTATGGAAAATGAATATTTCATTTATCAGAAAAATATTTAATTGTATTTCATAATTCAGGAAACATTAATACTTGGTAGACGTTTCTTGAGTAATCCCTATTCAGAAGAGGTGGAGGCCGTGAGAGTCAGGAAAGCTCTCTCGTGAGCAAGAGACAAAAACTGGACGAGGGTGGAAATAGAATCAGACTGTCTTAGGGTGGTAAATCACATCCAGCGCAGGGTTCAGGCTGAAAATATGTTTGAGGGTATTACTCTCGATTGCTGCCGTATGCTCTCCACTCTAAGAGCAGACACAACTATATCTTTTGCTCGTCACACTTGTAATGTATATAGTGGCCCATGAAAGAGTCAGGTTTGTTTTAACTAATATTAGCTGAGGTTATGGTGAGGGGGTCTGTCCCACCAAATATCACCTTGGATGTCTGGCGAGTGCCGGATTAGTTCATTAATATTATTTACAGGTTTTCTTCAAAAAAAACGTTGATAAAGAGGTAATATTTACAAACTGCAAAAAGGGATGGTAAACGAAAATTAAAATAAATGTAAATATACATTTATTGAGATCATGATGGTGATCTGATCTATTTTTTTTGAAAGAAAAATCGAATTTTATTAATTAAATTACAATTAACCCGACATCAAGTTGGACAGCTGAAGGTATAGATGGTGGGACAGACCCCTCATCATAATTTCACCTACAGTTAGTTAAAATAAATATGGTCAATTCGTGAGCCATTTAATTACAAGCAAAACATATTTGGGTGTTTATAAGTCTAAAAGTGATCTAATTGTGTGCTGCTACTGTTTCATGCAATATATATTGGTTTTTATTTATGGATTGACTGTGTGTTCAACATATATACTATGATTAATACAATTTATGACGGTCAATAATGTGCCATTCAACTTAAGTATATGTGTCAAAAATTAGAAATCAATATCACGCAAAATAATGGAAATTAAGGATTTCATTACTCACGAATAATATATTCCTAACAATATGAAAGAAATATACACCAATTAAAAATGAGATCATTGTGAATTTAATTGACACTTCATATGATTAATATCCAGTCAAATTTTAAACATATATTGTCAATTTTGTACCACAACGAGGAATATTCCATCACCCATTTATTTATTTTTGAAGTAAACGAATTTTATTTATGTTAAAGCAACTAACTCGGCATTAGCTGAACAGCTAAAACTACAATTTTTGTGGGACAAACCCCTCACTATAATCTCAACTACTGAGTTAAAGAATGTTTGGCCAATTCGTGAGCCACTTTATTACAAGATTGTCGAGCAAACACTAAAGAGAAGTCTATTCCTGTACTAGAGAGAATACGCTTGCAGTCATAGATGATACCCCCGAACATATTTCTCGTATGCTTCTCCCTTCTGACGTGAGCCACAACCCTAAGGCAATCTGATTCGACTATCACGTCCTTCCACTTGTTTCCTTTTGCCCATGACAGGGCCTCTCTAATGCCTACGGCCTCCACCTCTTCGGCATGTAGATGTCCCGAAAACCGTCTAGAAAGTGCACCCACCAATCGACCCTCTCCGTTTCTGCAGACAAGCCATATACTCCACAAACCCCTTTATGCATCTGTTCCCCATCAACATTTATTTTCAGCTGCCATGATCTTGGTGGGACCCATGTCGTCGGGGCCTTTGCCACTATCCGATCTTCTCCCAAGGATCACAAGGGTCCTTCTGGGGGTTTTAATGTTTTTCAATTCTGTCTAACCCCTTTTGCAGTCACTGCCACTCTTGCTGGATGGAACGTTTTTGAATTCCAAACAACTTGATTCCTTGCGCTCCATATGGCCCAAAGGGTGATAGCCCACATACTTACCTCGTCATCCCCGTCCACCCATGATGACCAGTTTTTTATTGTAGAATTTGTCCCCATTTTTCCATGGATGCCTTATAGAAGTCTGTCCCCCCAGATAGGGGCCACAACACTACAGGTGAAAAATATATGATCAGTCGTCTCTTCTGGGTGACCACAAAGGGGGCACTGGGTAATCATTGGAAGACCCTTCTCTGCCAGACGTGATCTTGTGGGAAGATATCCTGAGAGTGCTCTCCAGATGAAATTTTTTACTTTTGGCAGAACTTTTAGTGCCCATACTTCCCTCCATCCTGTTGTCTGCCCTGACGGTGTCCAGATGTTGTCCAACTGACAGAGAGCACGATATGCACTTCTGACAGTGTAATCACCACTATTATCTACATCCCAGTACCAGTGGTCCCCCGTTTCGTACCAGCTCGAAGATTCTGTGACACGTGTCATTGTCGAATTGCGCCCCCACCTTTTCCTTATCCCACGCTCTGCAATCTGGACTGAACAATTCGGATCACCTTTATTGAAAGTTCAATCCCCAATATTTTCCATTTTAACTTAACCAATAAATCACAAACTTGTAACCTATAAAAGATATTGAATATACTTGGATTTTGATCCCAAAGTTTAAGTAGGGGAATATATTGGACTAGGGAGGTATTGAACTAAGAGTCGAGCCGATTCAAAATGAGAGAACATGAGAATCATGAATAATAATTTAATTTTAGTTTTAATTTAAAAAATATTGATTTCGATTTGGTTTTGATTCTTGCTGACCAAGAACTCTGAGATCATCTATTCATATTCGAACTAGTTTTGGGAGACACATGTTGTTCTATCGGCTCACCACCTATCTGCTACATGTCTCACTTTGAGCTGTAAAATTCAAACATTTAAATGTAAGTTTTCGGATGGGTTATAATGATTAAATCTTAACCTTCATTTTTATAAAGAACTTTCGGTTTTGTTAGTATTTTTTATAATTGTAAATTAAAAATTTTAGTTATAAATGAAATAAAATTCGTCTAATTTAACCTACAAATCGAGTCTAACTTGAAAATATGAAATCAAATCAAATCGGAAAATCGCAGTTAGAGCCAAACCATTTACTTATATAGAGATTTGGGAAACACCTCCAATAATTGAGAAACCGTAAGATTCGGTCCTGTCTGTGTCTGGTCGGTCCAAAGGTTCTGAAATCATGGCCACCCATCAGTTTGAGTAAATGGTTTTTGTGGTAAATTTTTGCAAACAATAATCAAGAAATGTGCTTGGGTTGAGCCTAGACATCTAGTAAGTGGCTTAAGAAAATGCAGAGCACCATCGGCGGGCCGTGGGCGAGAAACGACGTTACCTGTCAACACCGGCTGAGTTCTAAACCCTGTCACCGCAGAACCACTGTTCTGTCGGTTTGATTAGTTATCGATTAATTTATAAAATTGATTAATTATTAATTACTTTAAAAAGAAATTCGTTCGGCTAGTGTCTACCGTTTTAAAACATATTGATTCATCCCTAATAGCAGGGCTGTTTAAAATTATCTGGAAACAAGTAAATGGGCCGGAACTTGAACCGAAGATGTTGAAACTCGAAGAAATGGCATGGTCTCAGTTCATAAACTCAAAAACCAAAAGAAATTGGTTCCGTTTCGGTTCAATTACACTAAATGGCGGTAAACCAAGTAAACAGAGATGGTTTAATACAATATACGTGATGTCAGCCATTGATCTCCGCTAATCGACATTCATGAGTCGTACACGTGCAACCGCCAACAAAATGAGTTTGGTAATTTTAAGGGAAAAACCGGTTCGATTTGTCCTGATTTTAAAGCTTAGTTTTTATTCAAAACAGGTCGGTTAATTTCCGTGCTTGATACCAACACCGATCCGGTTTTGATATATAAAATTAAAAACCAAATTAATTGGTCTGATTTTTAATTCGAGCTTTCAGTTCTGATTAACCGGCTTTGAACAGCCTACCTAACGGTTGGATAGTGTGCTTGATGTTGAGAAAATGTTTCAAATCCGATTCTTCTCAATGTCTCATGATTACTCCCAACAATTTTAATTACAATACAGCAGTGAATGTGATGACAGCTTTGGTGGGTCTCTCTCTTTCTTATCCTTTTTTTCTGGTTTGGCCATGTTTAAAAGTGCCATTACATCAACAAGGACTTGACCATGATTCAAGCATGTGATGATGATAAATGAAAACAAATAGGTTTGGACCACAACATAAAGTGACTTGCCTTTATTTTGGCTCTTTTAAACCATTTCCTCCCAAAATATGCCATTCCTTGTCCCCTTCCTTTGCTCTCCATCCAAAACCCATCAACAAAAAATATCCATTTGAGCCCATCTCTAGGGGATAATCTATAGCCTTCATTACTAAAGGCAATTTCCAATTTCACTATAAAAAGAAAAAAAAATGATGATAATCAATCATTGTTTAGAAAATTCCAAACTTGTTTGATTAGTTTCGACTAATGTCTACTTAATCCTCAACTAATCTTCTGCCAATTCCCGATTATTTGTTTAATCTGATTTATTTTTTAATTAATTTTTGATAAGTCCTCAGTAGACCCTATCCGTCTAACTAACGCTTAGTTTTTTTTAAAACATTGATGATGATGGTAAAATTTAGATGGGTATTAATTCATTTATACAGTAAGTGTGTATATTTATCGTAAGAAGTTACTGTAAATTATCCAAATTATTACTAATCAAGCGGATAGGATCTTTGAACCTACCCAGACCAATAGGTGGTTGAGGATTTGTATAGTACTTACATATTTTTGTTGGACCATTATTTAAAAAAAAATTTACATGTCATTCTTCAATGATATAATTTTAAAGATATTTTTGTCTGTTGGATTATTTTTTACAAAGACGAGTCCCCAAATGGCTCCACAATTTGGTCACTTTCATGGTCTGGCAGGCCTTGGGCAATCTCGTAAGGACCGGCCCGTTCATAAGATAAGAGAGACTTTTGTCTTAGGTCCCGATTCTAGAGGAGCTTCAAAATATCCAGCCGACTAACCCAATACAAGAATGCCAAATTTTTTAAATTATTATCTACACATATATCAAGTTTTATCATCTCAATCCAATAATATTGAAGCCTAAATATTATATACATTGAAACTCATATATATTAACTCTTACACTTAATAACATAAATTTTATACGTAATTCATCTCTCACGAAAGAAGCGTCGAAGCCGAAGCGATGACGCCGAAGAAGGATAGTAGTATGGTATTATCTTTTAAAAAGAAAGATCTCGTTTCAAATTCTTGCATTAGGTCCCCAATATTCTAGGGACAGCCCTGAATCTCGTGATCGAATTTTGTTTTCATATTTTATCGGAAATGTTAATATGCACATTTTGGCGTCTGTGCCTCTTTACAATTCTTTTCCTTGACACCTTTGATCAATACATTTTTTTTTACTAACAAAAAACATACTTCACAAATCATATATTACACCCGCCAATTTTTGCAATTATTTCAAAAAAGAAAGAAAGAAAAGAATCAAGGATACATGACTGAAATAGAAAATGGGTAGTCATAGTTTTGGAATAATTGAAAACCAGAGCACAACATTCTAATCAAATCTAATTGTTCCATGCATGACTTCACAACCCAATCAAGGTGATGGCCACTTCTTGACGATTTCGAATTGATATCTGAAGTCCAAGTAGCATTTCCCATCATCATCCACAAACTGAAACCAAAAACAAGAAATTTCAGTGAGTTCAGTGTTCCAAAAGTCTCCGATTTGTCTGATTAATCTTATGTTAATTCTTTTACTCTTTTAATCTGATTAATTTTCGACTGAAAACCCTTTTCGCAAAAGTAGCACTTAACATTTTAAAAAAAATGTTACCTTTGTTCTTGCAGAGTATGAGCCCCTAGCAAACAAGCCTGAAGGTGTAGTTTCTTCCTCTAATTCGTACGAGTAAGGTTCTTGCTGAGGACTGAAAGTTCCTAGCATTACCTTTGTGCTGTCCACTGTCACAAATTTCATAATCTTGTAAGCTCGCATTGAATTTGTTAAAACCCGACTCACCTAATACCTCTAGGTTATAGGTGAAGGGTCGAATGTGATATTTAAGATCGCATTTTTTTGATGTGGGACGCTGACCACGCATGTGCAGATTGGTTAACATATGAATATACACGCTACACGTGGACTGTAAGACTTTGGGTCGTTTAATTTGCTGTTATGAATAACTTTATTTTATGATGTGGGACTTTGACTCCCCCACTCACTTACATGTGTGATAACACATCTGATACGTTACATGTAGACCGTTGGACTCTGGGTCTAGACTTGGACTCTATAACGTGCAGTTCGGGTAAACATAGGATATTTTTGCATGTGAACCGTGGGACTTTGGCCCGAGACCTAGACTTGTCATCTAAGCCGGTCTATATTCAATCACATATTTTCGATGTCTGACATTGACGCCCCATTATGTGCAGTTCAAGTAAACATAAAACACGCTTCGATGTTTGACGCTGACACTCCCTCACGTGCATGTAAAATAAACATATCTGTCACGCACAAATTGTGAAACCTTTACTTAAGGTCATATTTGTTACTCAAACTGGTCTCTCGTATCACATATTTTCAATACGAAACATCATCGGATGTCATACTGAAACTCGATTGAAGGGAAAACTTGTACTAAGTTTTTGTCATTGTACCTTTAATGCCGGTCTTCCAGACAGTGTTGATGTACTTGAGGCCGGAAACGATGTTGTCGGAGACAGTGAGAGAGAACTTGAGACAAAAAGTGGTTCCTTCTTTGAGGGAAAAAAGAGTGCCCTTAGGATTGGGAACAAGATGGACAGGCAAGACAACATCTGTACGGTCAGGACACATGATTGAGAGCCTCAACACCTTCACATCTGCTTCTTTACTCTCTGACATCAATCAACATTCCAAATCATACATAAGTTTCCTTTGTTTAACATTGGAAAATGATGTTTACTGTATGACTAATTAAAATTCTAAAACTCGAGATTAGACGAGGAAAATGATGAATGACAAAATTAATGATATCTCGACGAAACGAAATACTGTTAAACAACTTAATTAGTTGAAACAAAAGACAAATTATAAACCAATTTCGAAACGTGCAGAGTAAAATGAAAGTAAAAATTGACCACCACCTTTTACGTGTTTTGGCCGAGAGAGAATTTGAAAAAACCGATCCAAAATTCGATTTCACTTGAGTTCTCGAAGAAAAATATGGGAGGAGTTGAGAGTTTTAGAACACCGAGTACAACATAGCAAAATGTACCTCTAATTAGGGGTAAACAAGCAAAATCGAGCCTTTTTTTGCTAAAGTTTGGTTTGATGAAAATAGTTAGACTCGAATTTGGCTCAAATCAGTTCAATATGTTTAATCTTTAGTATACATTTATTAATAAATATTAACCGAGCCTTGATAATTCATTACACGAGCCCAAAATCAAGCTCGAGCTCGATAATAACAAAACCGTAAAACAAATATTTAAAGAACCGAGCTCGAGCAGCTCGTTAAAATCAACTTGACTCATTTACAGCCTTACCTCCAACAGCGGAGATATCAGCAGTTCCAAGTAGCTGCTCCTTCCACCTCCTCAAGCTCTCATCATCCTGCAAATTACAAGAAGAAGAGAAAATATAAGTTATGAAAACTTGGAATTGTAGATAAAGGAGAGAAAAATTTAATTAAATTAAATTGTATATGGTAAAAACAAAATACTGAATTATGTACTTTATCTTTCTCAAGCTGCTCCTTGAGAGAAAGCTGAGGGCCAAGATCCAATTCCACTTCCTCTTTGACATCTTCTTCTTCATCACCATCATCTTCTTCAAGATCCAACCCTGCACCAATCTTGCAGTTACTGGGCAGCTCTTGGTTCTCTGTTTCACCATTGAAGCCAAGGTCTTTGGATCCTGAGAAGCCACCCACAGCAGCTGCCATTTTTTTCAAAGAAAGTTTCTCTACAAGGTTGATTCTCTGATGATGCTATGTGCCTTATACTTCCTAATATAGGCTCATGGCCAAAATGGGATGCTCTTTTTACTGTTATTTTGTTTTCATCTAAAACTTGTGGAGGAGACGGTGAAGTCACAGAGACCTTATAAAATAAGTATGAGGTCGTTTGTTTCAAATTTTACGAGTTTGGGTATTGCTGATAAAGAAAAAGAGAGATCCGTAATAAAATGGTAATTGATAAAAGAGAGGATGGCCAAAATATCTGAATCTAACGACCTGCCTTGAATTCGCCCCGTCGTCATTCATACAGTGAGACGAATATCTCGGACCCATAGGGCACTCGAGATATCCCTGATCAGTGTTCTAAAACCCACGTGTCAGCCCCAAAAACTTGGTAAAATCGAGTTTACCGAGTTCTAAAATTTATTTTATGTGGATCGATTTTACCAAGTTCTCCCTCGGTCGATTTGATCAAATTTTATTTCAATAGTTTACGCATGCTTTGAAAATATTTTATAATTTATCTTTTTTAAACTCATTAAATTATTACAAAATATTTTATGTTACTAAATTTTTATCATTTTTGTTTTTCATTAGAACTGTACTTGAATTATTATAATATAATATTTATTCATTACAAAACAAGTTTTGCTGATTTCTTTTTAAAATTTTGAAATTTCGTATCTTTTGTCTCGTCGAGTTCTTTCTAACCCTAAATTTTAAAATTTGAACTCTAATTCAACATAATAGAGTTCGTATTCATCACAAAACTCGTTTCGAACTTATCCCGTTGCTATCCCGAGATCAGATCTAAGATTGGATCTAAGTTAAATTGTGGATAGGGATAATTTGAAATGGGGACAATAGATTGGCACATAGCACAAAGCCCAAAAGGAGAGACATAATTGGAATATTAAAGTAAAAGTTGGGGCAGGTATGGTAAAGTTAGTGATCAACACCAATGTTCTGAAATTTGATTTTTTTTGGTGCCCCAACATTAATTCATGATTATTATGTACCTGGAAATTGCCTTTTCTCACATGTGGTTCCTAAAGCAATTCATGAATAGCCAAAACAGTTAGGTAATGTGCTTCACATGAACTTTCTATTTTCATCTTTAATAAAAACCATAATTAACTCTTAAAACAAAAAAAACGAAGATGTGGAAGCTAAGTTACAAACCAATCTATCCTGTTAGAATTAGTTTTGTTTTTTGTTATTAATTTAGACTCGATGTATAAGTTGAATTAAACGAACTTGAGCCAAGTTTTGTATCACAAAATATTGAATGGGCAATTATAAAATATAAAATACGAATGAAAACTATATTTTAAGATTTAATTATTACAACTCAATCGAATTATAAAATTTGCTAACTAAATAATAATAAAAAATAAATAATATATATATGTATATGTGGACGAGGGTTGAACACGTGGCGATGTAACCGGTTCGGTTCTTAACAATTAACAAACAGTTTTAAATTTTGAGAATCATAACTGAACTAATATTAAATAGTTATCTCTAACTCAAAACCAAAATTTAACCATTAGCAACAGTTCCAATATTTTAGTTTCGAACTTGGTTTGATTATCGATTCAAAAGCGGTTCAGGGTCTAAAGTGTCCACCCATATTCACAATATCAAATACGAATAACAATAAAATTCGAAAATAGAATTTTGGCGTCACCAAACAGACAAACTAGAGGATGAAAACTACTAAATCTATCTGTCCCGAACCCTCCTCGTTAGCAAATTCGGAATCAAAACTCAAATATTAATTGTGGTTCAAATATTTTAGCTTTAAATTCGATTTTATTCTCAGTTCGAAACCGATTCTGAGTTCCAAGTCCCCAACCCCACAAACTATGAAAAAGGGATAACAAAAAGAATTGAATCAAACACAATTTTGGCGTCTCCAAACAGACAAAGTATTAGATGAAAATCACTTAATTTAATCCATCTCGAACCCATCTTATTGTCATTTTGACAGAAGAACAAAACATCTCGAACTCGACAAAGAGGCAAAAATAGTAAAGCTCAGATGTACCTATTTTTGTCTGAAGCCAGACATATGTGACGTGGCAGGGTACTATTCTACCACTAGACCACTGGTGCTTGTAGTTTGATTCTTCACCTACAATTATATATTCATAAAAATTCATTTCTTAAGTTTTTCTACTTACTTTCCTAATTGCACGTTGCTAGTCTTCTAAATCTGAGAATTGGCCATATATAATTTTTATTTTAATAATTACACATTTTTAAAAATTAGTCGAGAACTTCTTTCCAGCTCTTAACGAATAATGATATTCGTTTTCAAGACCATGTTTTAAATATACGAGGTCAGAGATCATACAGAAATTATTTGAAGACGGATATATCTGACTTAATCAATGAAAAACATCGTAAATAAAAGCTTTCATGCTTTATATAGAAATAAAGAGATATTAAACTACAGACTCAATTTACCCGAAATTAAATGTTCAGCTTAAACCTGTACCCAAAGTTCAAACTATACACACTCGAACATTACATATTGGTAGCGGAGTAAATATTATCATTCTCGATCCAATAAAGGGTTGTGAATAAAATGACAAAGATATTCGTGTGACAAGAATAAAATCGTGTATCTCTTAATAGAGCTGTCCAAAAATTACCAAAATTTATATCACTGTCAGATTTATGATACATTTAGTTCGTTTTAGCTCTAATAGATATACATGCACAATAATATATCTTAGAAATAATAACACTTTAATATGGCTTATATTACAACTTTTGTAGTTAAGTACAGATAACATCAAAAGTTTTTTGAAAGGTCGCCGAAATATATTTTGTCTCTTTAATTTGATAATGTCAAATTGAACAAAATTTTAAGTTTATCCATAACGGGGATTATAAAATTCACTTTCTCAGTCAAAATCATTATAATAAAGTTGATTTCGAACCTGAACTCAAGCTTGTTTAATAAACAAAAAGAACACAAACTGCTCGTCTAAAGCTCTGCTCGTTTCGGTGCCTATTCCCTCACATCGTCGTCTTGATCTCAAAATGTATTATATAAAGTGTACGGTTAAAAATGTGAGTTGTGTTTGACATGTCTAGACTAATTGTGGGCTCAAAACTAATTGTGTGCTCAAAGGTCAATGCCTAAATATAGGGTTTGAATTAAATTAGATTTGTCAGCTAAATAAAATCTAATTTGCCTTAATTCTTTAGTTTTGAGGGCCCAAAATACTTTTGGGGGCATTCCAATATTCATTATAAAACATAATTTTTCTCAAATATATATGTTACAAAATATGTTTTGTTCATCAAAAAATAAATTGATAATTTTTGAATATTTTATTTTTTTCTATAAAAATAAGCTTTATTGATAAAATAAGAATGAACATAAATAGTGCCTCAAAAAAGAGAATGAACATAAATAGAGTTGGGAAATAAACAGCAATACACAATCCAAACTAAGGAAATCAAAACTGAAGAAAAGGAAAATACTAGTCTAGTTTGAATTGAAAGACACAAATGAAGCACTTTTTTTTGAAGAAAAAAAGCGAATTTTATTAATTAAGTACGTAAAAGACCATTAAAATATGCAAATGACCATTTTCTATTATATATTGTCTATAATTTTGTTTAATTCCTATTGTATTCTCGATAATGAGAACTGCTCATGATACTGAAGATGATTCTCAACTAAACATAGGAATAAAACTGACATAAAACAAGGGTTTTGAACCCATTTTAACTCATGTTTGTTGATACATTTATTGTAATACAAAACAATAATATTTATACTTCCTAAAATGTTTTTTACATTAAATGTCTCCGAGATTCTCAACTAAAGTAAGAGATTTGAATTCGGACTTTTAGTATTTTAACTCATGTTTGTTGAAACATTTATTTGCAAACGATAATATTTATACTGCCTAGAAGTATTCAATTCAATTTAAGGAAATTTTTGCTTCATGCTTACATTTTTGGAATCAATATTTTCCACATAATTACCCAAAAATATTTTAGGAAAACACATACAATTCATAATCAAAGACAAATTTGATGTTGAAATTAAAAAAAATGGTATCATGGTTGGTTTGTGATTCCGCCTCAGCCCTTTAGGAACCGGTTCCCGTTCCGATTCGACGTATTTTACACCATACAGAAATAATAATAGTGCAGTTTGGTCGGATTTTGTTATCATAACTTTAAGGATAACAACACATTTGCTTCAGGTAGGTTCAGGATTGATCTAGTGAATTACTTTCCTATTTTTATTAAATTGAAGCTATTGAGTTCTCGTTAAGTTCAAAGTATTTTGTCTCTCTACAAAGACAAACCATGTAGATTTAAAAAGTATTTAATAACCGGTGATACTGAATTTTAATTGAATTTAAATTATTCTGCCGTCCATGCCCATCAGATTAAAAATACCGAACCCCGTCGAGAATTTAGCCCGAAAACTATTTTATTGTAATGACCCAAAATATTCATCTCCTTGGTCAAAAACAGAAAGAGGCAGACAAATTAGATTCATTAGCGTCAAGCACAACAAAAGAGACTCCTCCTTGTTAACCATTGAAATAGACCATTAAATAATATTAAAATAATTATAATAACAATAACAATAACAATAATAGAAAATACCATATAAGACTTGTGAATAATATAAACTACACAATAGGCAATAGCGTGTTGGGAATCAAAACAACAAAATCCCTTGATTTTATACAACAAACATCCCTTAATTCTATGTTACCAATAAATAATAAAAACCCATAAACCCAAAACACACATTCTCGTTGACTTTGATAAAATCTTTCTGGTGTGATCGATCCGATATCGGAGGGAATTGATTAAGAATGGAGAGATTGGTCTCTGCTGGTAGGTGCAATCATGCCCTTATCTGGTTCCTCTTCTTCTTCTCCTTCTTGTTCTTCGTCTTCTTCTCTTCCCTCTTCACCAGAAACATCACCACCATCACCTTCCTCGTCAACAATTACGGGAATCTGATCGAAACCCAGAATTCTACACTCCCTCCTGAAGGTTTTGATACCAAGATCGACAAATTTGGTCACCCACAGCTCAATCAATCCGAGTTTGATGGTGCCAAGAACAGGACTGACCCTGTTGCCAAACAGGCCAATTCCTCTGGTTCCTTGGGGCGCAAGGAAGGTGGGTTTTTGACCGTTGGGGGTGGTGGGGACAGGTGTGAGGGGAGGTATGTTTATGTTCATGACCTTCCCAAGAGGTTCAACGATGACGTGTTGAGGGATTGTCACTCCTTGATAAAGTGGTTCGACATGTGCGCGAACCTCGAGAACGCGGGCCTAGGCCCGCGCGTCTCGGGCCAGGAGCACGTCTTCTCCTGCAGGAACTGGTTCGCGACGAACCAGTTCCTGCTGGAGCAGATATTCAGGAACCGGATGGCGAATTACGAGTGCCTGACCCGTAATTCGTCGGCCGCGTCCGCGGTCTACGTGCCGGTCTACATAGGGCTGGCCGTGGGCCGGTACCTGTGGGACACCGCGGTGAGGCGGGACTCGATGGCCCTTGATCTCGTGGAATGGCTGACGGGGAGGCCCGAGTGGGGGAGGATGGGCGGGAGGGATCATTTCTTCGTGGCGGGGAGGATCTCGTGGGATTTCAGGAGGATGCGGGAGAAGGAGGACGACTGGGGGAGCGTGCTGATGCGGCTCCCCGAGGCGATGAAGATGACGATGCTCTCGATCGAGGGGACTTCGTGGAGGAGCGATTTCGCGGTCCCTTACCCGACCTATTTCCACCCGGAGACCGACCGGGAGGTCAAGGTGTGGCAGGACGAGGTCCGGAGGAAGAGGAGGAGCAAGTTGTTCGCGTTCGTGGGGGCCCCGCGGCCCGACATGGAGGATTCGATCCGCGGACAGCTCATAAGCCAATGTCGGGCCACGAACGGGTCGTGCCATTTGCTCAATTGCGCACAGGTACTCAAATTTTACTTAATCTGACATAATATATCAGGTCGGGTTTCACAGTTAAAATATTAAATTTTATCAATAGACTATAATCATAGCCATTATACTTAGCACAAGAGGTGTTAACAGTCCAAATCAAGCCTAATTTTGTTGTCATATCAAGTTTTGCTTAAAAAGTTAAGCCTGATTCTGCCTTGACTCAGTTTAATTTTTACTAAAGATATTCATTAAAATAAAATGAATTATAATATAATTATATCAAGGGATAAACGAGTAGTCTCACGAGTCTACTGAACTTTGATACATTCATTACTCAATATTTAAAGAACTGATCTCAGACTAGTCGTTTAAGACTCAATTTATTTACACATTTTTCTAACACTTTATTTTATTTATTTGAAAAATCTCTGACGTGATGGGTAGGGACAAGATAACAAAACTCGAACCAGACCGAAACCTAATATTCACGGTTTAACGGGACTGAGACACTTTATTTTCACCTCATATTTCTATACTCACCTTAATTTTTTTACGTATGTGCTTTTACTTCAACAGGTTGACTGCGAAAACCCAGCGACGGTCATGAAAACATTTATGGACACCGATTTCTGCCTGCAGCCCCCAGGGGATTCGTACACACGTCGATCAGCTTTCGACTCCATCCTCGCCGGTTGCATACCGATTTTTTTCCACCCGGGATCGGCCTACGTGCAGTACATTTGGCATCTCCCCAAGAATCACACGGACTACTCCGTCTTCATACCCTCAAACGTAGTGAAGGCGGGAAATGTGACCGTTGAGGAGATTCTAATTCGAATCCCGAGGCGGGAAGTAGTTAGAATGAGAGAAAATGTGATCAAAATGATACCAAGAGTGATTTACTCGAATCCGAGCTCAAAATTGAAGATGATGGATGATGCGTTTGATATTACGGTGAAAGGGGTTCTCGAGAGGGTGGAGAGGATCAGGACGGATATGGAAACCGAGTTCATCGACGATTCGAGTTGGTATTGGAAATTGAATCAAACGAGCGAAGCGGAGAAATGGGCTCCTTTCTTTTGAGAAAGAAATGGGTTTGAATCTTGGTACATACGTCGCGATAGAACAGCCGATAAAAAAATAAGTAGGAAGAAAATGAGGTTCTTGAAATTGTCTCTTTTTTGTTGGTATTTATTTAGTTTGGGATTTAGTGTTTGGTTAGTTTGTGATTGTTGGTTCTTGTTACAAAAATTGAAGTGTAAATAACATTGTCATTTTCTATAATTATAAAGATTTTTCTCTAGAGTATTAATATGTAATAATATTTTATAAATATTTTGCTTTGGCCGGCATATTAATTTCATATAAAAGATACATTCTTATTTTTAAATGACGAAAATGTTTATTAATAAAGTATTTAAGAGAGAACCCAATATTGAATATTTTCAGATTATGAAGATACAATTATTGTCCATGGAAGAATTTTCATGAAAGCTCTGATATCAAATTCTATAGTATTTTCGTGCAGGAAGGGAGAGCATAATACTGCAAACTCGTCACGTTGCCATTTTATAAAATTATAAAATATCTCGAATTTCTGTTATAAGGGGAACTCCTGAGCCTAGAGTCATGTAATCTTCCAAACCAGTTCTAACAATGCACTTCTCCGGCCGAGAAAGCGCAACTGCTTGGTATTGCACAGTATCCCCGACCTGAAGGGGTAAGAACAAAAATTACTAAATTTATCATGTTGTCATCCCTCATGTAAGTGATCCACTAGGATTCGGTTTCTAGATATCATATGAGCTAGTACTCCCGTGATGGTAGGGATGACACAAATATCTTAACTCGACCAGCTCAAGTATCAAAAATCTGATAGGGTAAATTTCCCCAAACCCGCCTTGTTTTCATTTTATAGAGAATAAATGTCCCGAACACGACGAGGATCAAATATCCCAATCCAACGAGGGTAAGAGATGTGAATTACTAAACCTAATGTATTTTCATCCCTACGCGCTAGTTACCTGCCATAATTTGAATGTTAAATGACATATATACTGTATAGTGCTCGTGTTAGACCAACTAAGATGGACCGAGGAGCAAGCCCTGTAGTAAGAAATAATATGAGAATTTAGACCCTAGTCGAGCCTTTTCTCGACTTGGAAATTAAGGATGGAAAAAAAGTCGAGAACTCAACATAAATTCAATATTCTCGATCAAACAGACATAGTAAGGGAGGAAATCACTAAATCTGCCATGAATCCACGCGTTATCGTGTCATGTCTATTGGAATTAGCATCAACATCAATGTGTCAAAGTCATGTGCAGGCTCTGGCGTTCGAAGATTGGAGACCTCAAGAAGCTGGTCGAAGAAGGCAAGATAAAGCACATAGGCATGTCAGAGGCGTCTGCCCCGACCATCAGAAGAGCTCACTTGTGGGTTCCAATCCACGGATCGTTGTTTCAAATATAGACACATTAGAAGTTGTTGTTGTCGTGATCGTTGTTCTTGTGCTCGCTCAGGGACAGTCCACTAGCTCGGGCGAGGATTTTTCACCTCGGGGCCTAAGTTAGCAGACAGCTTCGCAGATGGAGACTTCTGCAAGGTACGTATTTTGGTCAGGAAGGACATTTCCGACCCCGACAAAAATCAACATTCCCAATTCAAAGTATGGAGGACGCGAATCTCAAAACCCGACATGTTGTCGTCCCTGTAGACAAAATACCCCAACATGACGAAAATCGAGTATACCCAACACCAACAAAACTAGGCACTAGTAGCGTAAAAAATGCCTCCAGGTACTGATTGGAGATTAATCAGATTAATATACTGGTCGAGAATTAATAGCAAAATTAATCATGGACTAATCAACCTAGCCGAATTAATAGCAAATCCGATTAAATCCGCCTCGACCCCACTTTTTGCAATTCATTTCTTTCCTAGGGCACTATCCAAAAATATATAGATCATCTATAATTCTATAACACTGCCACTACAGGACCTGCCAAGGTTCCAACCTGAGAACCTGGAGCACAACAACCTGCTCCGGCGAGGGATCGAGATGGCGGAGAGAAAGGGATGCAGTACCTCGCAGCTGGCGCTCGCCTGGGTACACCACCAGGGGAACGACTTGTGCCCCATTCCCGGAACCACCAGGGTCGAAAATCTGAACCAGAACATCGGAGCTCTGATCGTCATGCTGTCACCCGAGGAGATGGCCGAGCTCGAGTCCATCGCCTCTGCCGACGCCATAAAGGGCGACAGGTCCGGGAGCAGCCTCGATGTACCCACCTGGGCGGATTACGAAACACCCCCGCTGTCTTCGTGGAAACCTTACCTAGACGCTCATATATAGAACACGAACACATTGGGACTTCCCTTATACACCTTATAACGATGTGTAACGGACTTTTTATTAATTTCGAATAAAACTTGCAGTGCAGTGTACTTGTTTACTACATCAATGAAATACAAATTTTAAATAGGTAATCTACCTTCTCACTATGTTTTACTCGCTCTGGCAGCGCACAACCACTGTCTCGGGCTCTCAAAGTCGTCGCCTGTGACTGTCGGTACATGCCACCTACCAAACTCCGACTCCTGCATTTTTTAAATTATCTGAAATTTTATTAATCCGCTTGAGAATAGCTGCAGATGAAGGGAAGAGCATAGCATTGTATGTATATTCAATCTCAAAGTTACCTGAATAACATTAGAATATGGGGGAGGCATGTGCAGTTTGACCGCACCCATTGAAACTGACAGTCGAACCTGAAGTGAAGTTAACAGGAAGATGAGTTTTTCAAAATCTAAATCGAGTACTTTTCAAATGGATTTATAGTTGCTCCGAATATTCAGAAAATATAATGTATCCAAACACTCTCAACTACTTTTAATATTTTTCTTTTAAATTTATGGTAAAATGGCAAAATAGTGTTGTATACTATCACACTTTTACAAGAAGGTGTTGTGTACTTTGTTAATGGTAAAAAGGTACTATGAGCTTGATTTTGTGTAAAATATGTATATTTGTACAAAAATGACGAAGTTGCCCATGAAATTAAGATTTTAAAAAAAATTAACTAAAATAATAAATTACAAAATTTGATTGTACAAGTTTTAGTTAAAAATATTTTTAGATACTTTTTAAATTATTAATATTATAAAAAAATCTTAATTTTAAGGGCAACTTCGTCATATTTTTACAAATATGCACATTTTGCACACAAAATCAAAGTTCACCGAACATTTTTATCATCATCAAAGTATACAACACCCTTTTACAAAAGTGTGATAGTATTCAGCACGGTTTTTTCATTTTTCCTTAATTTAAATAGGAATACTGCCAGGTTGAGGATTGGAACCAGCGACCTTGTGTAATAACATGAGGTCTCTGCCTCTTTAGTCACGGTCTTTAGTTCAACTGTTTCAATTCAATGTATTAACTAGCATTACGGTAATGAAAAGGAAAAAAACCTATGGCTTCTTTTCCAGAGTAAGTGTCATTGATTATCTTCCAAAAAAACCTATGGCCTCGCCGACGGAGGAGCGCGAGAACTTCCTATATTAACAGTTCACTCGGATAGTTGCTAATAATCCAATAACAAAATGTTTTACCTGATGCTTTTCCTTCCATCTCGAAAAAAAACTACTGCCAAGCAAATAGAACAAGTGGTCCCTCATCTCATCATTTGTCACGAGCAAACACTTGCACCTAACGGCCGCATATAACCAATACCTGCATACAAGTTACAAACATTACCCACATATTAGCAAAGTGTGTTATGCAAATCCCAAGAACCAATTTTTATGAAAATAAGAGAACTTAAGTTGTAGATAACGTAGCTACTGACTAAAAGTCCAAACTAAATGCCAGAATTTACATTTATTGCAAATGAGTACAAAATGAAAAGAAAGAAGACTGAATATAATAAGAGCGAGGGAACACATTTGGGGTCACTCTGTTGAGTCTGCTCGGAAACACTCCTTCCGTCCTAAATTAAGTGTCCTTTTGAGAGAGTGAATAATTATTCATGGATTAATAACAAGGGAAAAAGGCAAAAGGGTGTTGTATACTAGCACACTTTTGCAAGAGTGTGATCTGTACTTTGTTAATGGCAAAAAAGTGTCATGAACTTTGATTTTTGTGTAAAATGTGTATATTTGCCCAAAAATGACAAATATAGTCCCCTGAAATTAACAATTAAGAATTTTATAAATTAATTTTTCTTAAAAATAATCTAACTAAAAATTAAACTATAAAAATTGATTATACAAATCTTAGTCAAAAGATATTTTCAGAAAAACTTTTTAAAAGATTTAATTTAAATTTAAAACTTTATTGTTAATTTTAAGGCAGTTTCGTCAATTTTGCACAAATACATACATTTTGCACAAAAATCAAAATTCACGGCACTTGTTTGCCTTAACAAAGTACACAGTATGATAACATGCAGCATGTTCTTGCCATTTTCCCTGATAACAATGTACTTATATCATATGAGTTAGTTATCGCCACATGAGTTTCATAGAATAGGAAAGCGGTACACTAACTACTCCAATCCTTAGTTTTTTGGAAGAAATCAAAGTGGGACTTATTTTGGAACAATTAAGTATGTATTAGCATTAATCCATTTTCACATAAGAATGTGCATGCTTTACTTACCAATCATCATTCGAGCCATGTGGAGTAGCATAAAGTGCGCCTGATCTCTTCCAAGAATCTAACAATTTCCTGTTATTAGGTTCCAGAGCCGGACCCCTATTCACGCGCATTGTATGCATAAGGACAAGAGGCAATTTCTTGGACGGACTCATTTGACGCATTTGATTTACAACCGTGTTCAGCTGCAACCACATGGACAAAATAAGCACCCTAGTATCCAACCTTCTTGCTTTAAATAACCTAAAACATGTCATCTTAAAAAGTCAATTCTTACCCCTTACCTGGAAAAAGTTCATATCCTTATTATTTACAAGACTCACATTCGCCGCATCTATAACCGCATCAAACGGGCCGTGACGCTCGATCCAACCCTGAACGAGTTCAATTTTAAGTTATTCAGGAAGTCATTGGAAATTGATTTATGAACCAATATCGGTCATCATCTATTAATATGTAACAACGACAACATTACAAGATATGGAATAAAATTCTAATTCTAATTCTAATTACACAAGTATATAACTACATACGTCGCTAATGATTGCTTACTTGCAGATAAAACAAAAATGTATTGGATAACGAAGATGGCCATTGTCATTTCAGTATGATGAAAAGTCAGTCCTTTATCAGTCTTAGAGGACACACGTTAGTAATATGCTTCAAATTAAACAATTAACGAGGCATTGCAAAAAGGCCCCATTAATACATATTAAATTTACGTTTAAAGGATCACATCAGAACTGCATAAGCTACAATATCTTTGAAATTAACTGTCACTAAGGAACTCTGTTCCACGTCCACCAACTCAAATGAGAGACAAAAAGTTCAATGTTGATGGGTGCTTCCAAAATCATAATTCATCAGATAAATAAATTGAAAGATTATTTTCTCAGATAGAAAGTTTCCACCTTTTTCACTTATATTTTGTTCAGTGTAGGGCTATCAAGTTAACATGAGAGAAAGGCATTGTCATGAAATCTTCCTACATTAGCCCTTTAAAGAAAAGCACTTGACTTTTATAAGACAACAATGAAATACCAAAACCAAAAACTCTCAAGAACTTTAATGGTTTCAATGAGAAACTAAGGGTAAGCAGTAAATTCTGATGCATTGGACAAAACAGTAAAAATCAAGATCAACCTGAAACCGAGCAAAGTGGTCCTTCGCCTCCTTCTTCTGAGCATGTTTAATCAACGAGGTAGCAAAGTTCTCGGTCTCCCTCGGATCAATATCAATGCAAACAAGCTTCTCCCCACAGCACCCACAAACCCCATTCTCATCCATTTGCGTCCTGACCACCTTCCACGCCCCCTTCCCGAGCCACCCCATCCCGTGCCACCCTCCCCCTCCCTTTACAACCCCATCCCTCACCCTCTCCACATCCCAACCCTCCTCCCCGACGTCCCCAGCCCCCTCCGACCTAAACCAGTCCTCAATCACCGAGGCAGTCGACTCGGACACCTGCCTCACCGTGGCCCTAACCCTATGCAGCATTTCATAAACCTTATCGGCCCTATTGGCCCTGACACTAACATCAAGCAACGAAGCGAGCTCGGGCTCTTCCGCCATGACATTACACTCGATCATGTGATCATCGACCTCGTACGCCCTCTCCGCGTCGCCTTTCCTCCCGTATCCGAACAATGCAGGTCCATACGACCTCAGCTTCGGGTCAATCCCGAAGCTCCTCATCTGTTTAATAGATTCAAATGCCATTTCTGGGTCCTCCATTACCGCCGCCAGCCTCGCCAGGTTAGTGAAAGTGGCCTCGTTCGGATCGACCTCGGCCCCAATCATTTCGCTGAAAATCTCCAAACCCCTCCTCGCCATCTCCAGGTCGCCGCCTCCGGCGGCGGAGCAGAGGTAGAGCAGCGAGTTGTAATGGTGGATCTGGAGCTTGACGCCGTCGCGAACGGCCTCTTCGTAGAGGGTTAGGGCTTTGTCCACGTCTCCGCGCTTGGAGCAGGTGTCGAGACCTTGCTTCAGCAATCCCGACGGCGATTCTCGCTCCGCCTTCCTCCGAGCCTTCACGGAGCGCTTCGAGGGATGCGGCGGCGACGCGGCGGTCGGGGGCGGAGGGTTTCTCCGGTCGGTGACGAATCGGCGGAGAGAAGCGAATCGGAGGCCATTCGCGGAGCTGAGAAGTTGGAGAGAGCAATGGTTGCGGGAGGCGAGGAGGAAGAGAGGAGAGGCTCTGGGGAGCAATGGAACGAGAGAGGTGAAGCGAAGCAACATTTTTGTATAGGTATCGATTTGGAGAAGAAGGGTCTATCCTGTTCCGCGGAACAGGGACGACATGGATTGAGAGATACGGACACGACAAGGTTTAGGGTTTATCACTTTCAGGCTAACCCTTTATCCTTTTCTCCTCGGGCCAAATTCGAGTTCAAAATATCTAATGAATCGATGTTTTTAAGATTTAATACGTTCGTAAGTTTGTTTAACATTTAATAATTTTCAAATTTGAACATATGTTTATAATGAATTGAAATTGAATCGAGCCAATCTTACTAAATATTTAATGAATTAATTGTTTTAGTGTTATTATTAAACATAAAAGTCTCGATTCAGCTTGAATTAAGCACAACTCATCAATGCTAGATGGTTTGACGAACTAACTCATTTAATATTTAATTATTTTTATTTAATATAATCAAAATGTAATTATGAATTTTCATAAATATACATATAAAAAAGTAAACAAATGAAGCCAAACAGTGATTGATTATTTTTTTCTTGAGCTTGAACATAACTATACAAGCTTGTTCCAGCCCGAACTAGGCTCAAGTCGAATAATTATTTTCCTAGCCAAATCCGAGCATAGAATATGCTCGATTCGACTCATCTACACCCCTACTAAAAGACACATTCCTGTAGAATGAAAATAAATATAAATTACAAGTCTGCAACAAATAACAAATCTGGGCTCATACTTCACATTTTATAAACAAGAAAAGGCACTAGGCAAATTTTAGAAACATGATCAATATCAAAATCTATACAGCAAAAACACTACCAGAATCTTTCACACACCCTCTCTTATATCATACTAAAAAGCTGTAAAAAATCCTTTTAACATCTATGGCCTCACCTTTATTACTGAGCTCCATCAGGCTCAAGAGGTTGCAGTAGAAGCAGCGACGGTGCTCGGGTTGAAAGCCCCCTGCTCAGCGCAGCTGAGAACCTCGTGGGGTCCCGCCTCTTCCCGCCCGACACCCATCAGGTCGAGGTAATGCTGGTAATGAGAGATGATGGTGTTCATGGTGTCGATGTCGCCCTGGCCGCAGACGCTGTCCCCGTAGAGGACGTTCATCGTGGCGCCAAACCCAGGAACTCGCTTGGCTGATGTGTCGCTCTTTGTGGGCTTCCATTCCCCAACGAAGATCTCGTGGGCTGAGGGCTGGTTCTTCTTGATCGGTGTGGTCCACCTCCAGATCGCGGCCTGGAAGGCGAGGGTGGCATTCTGCTCGATGTATTCTGGGTGGTTCAGTAGGTCTACCTTCAAAGCTTCTCCACAAGCTCCATAGTTGAAGTTCCTGTAACGACAACGTCGACAACATAAACACTCTTAATGTAGCTTTTGAAACATACCAAGTACATAAAAACATGGATAATTGCAAGGATCAGGAGTATAGTATACTATTTTTGCAGAGTTGTCATAAACTTCGTTAATTGCAAAACCTTGCCGTTAACATCCGACATTTTGCACCACTAACAACAACCGATGAAAATGAAATGGAAAGGCAAAAATATCTTCAAATTATTTTTAACAAAATTGCATGTAAAAAAACAATTATATTTATCATCAAAGAATTACAAGTAAACAGTTTAAGAAAATTATTTTGTATTCTAGTGGAAATTATGCCATTTTTTCATATATTGGGGGTCACACACCCATTTTCGGTTTATTTTGATGGGAATGCAAGCCGTAATGTTTTGCAGTCATCCCTTAAAAATATAACCAGTTTTATGACCAAATGTATGATCTACTTCATATATTTTTTATGAGCAAAGACAGTCTACTTCATATTATGCACTGTTTCATGGTAGATAAGGCGTACATATTCATGTGTCAATAAACTTTTAGAAAACAAATATTTCGTGTCACAAAAGAAGTTCATAGTTGATTAACAAATACTGTGGGAGAATAATGTAACATACCAGTATTATGCACTGTTCGTATTCTATTGAAGATAAGATTTACATTTTCATGTGTCCGTCAAATTTTAGAAGTTTTTTGAAAAATTACATCAGTCTCTATCAACCCATAAAACCCTCCCCAAGGCAAAACAAGTGTTCTGTATCACAAAAGAAGTTCAAACTTGATTAACACATACTTTGGGAGAAATGTAACATACCAGTATAGTGGCAAGGCACCGCGTCCATAGTACTCGGCTCCAGGAGAGCAAGGATAGGTAAATTTCCAGGATTCGTCGCAGTATGATTGGCTGGGACTCATTTCCCTGTTGTAACATAGCCCCCAGGCCAATGGACCTCCTGTAGCCAATCCATAACCACCTGAAACCATCAACACAATACAACCGATAATCACCGTGGGATGAGTAAGATCCTCAGAAGTAAGAACCATTTCCCTAGACATTACTCCCATCACGGACTCAATCTAGCATTAGTTCATCATCCCAATCACACCCAATAATGCCAACAGACTCGAACACAACGAGTTCATTCAATTGGTTTTTGGAGAAGATCAGGAATGAAAAATGAATCAAGGAATTCAAAACTGAAACCATCAGAACAATACAACCAACAATCTCCATTACGAGTTCATCTACGTTGACGAGTAAGGTTCTCATAACCATTCCCCTTAATCCATAAATCAATTTCCCGAACATCCGAGCTAGACATTACTCCAATAACAGACTCAGCCTAACATTAGCCCATCATCTCGACTCGATCACACCCAGCAAAACCAACAGAGTCGAACACAACTAGCTCACTCAATTGGATTCAGGGAAGATCCTTCCGATATACCACGTAATCAGAAATCCAAAACTAAACGATTTCATGGGGTGGATCATTCCAACGCACGTATCGAACACAACCAAAATAATCAAACCCAAGTATTCAACTGTTTGTTTCCTCTTGCTAAAATGGGAATCAGCAACCAAGATTCACCATTATTATAAAAAATTCAAAACGCCAGGACTAATACTCAACAACATACTTAAATCTCTACAGATCACCTAAAATCCACAGCACACATTCAATCTCTATCTAATTCCAATTTCATATTTCTGATTCTAATCTCAAACTAAAATCTAAATCAATTCAACTAACCAATTTGCAAAATTCTTAAACAAACAAAAATCAAGGCCCTCAAGACCTTCGAAGAGCACACTCACAAGAGGTTTTGGCACCGAACCACATTCAGTCTCCAAGATCAACAACACATCCAATATCTATCTAATTCCAGTTTCATAATTGCAATCCCAAGCAATAATCTAACCCGATTCAATCAATCCACCAACCAACAAACAAAGCCATTAACCCTCAACACCTTCGATTCCCCAAAATCATAGCCTCCGATCAACAACAATCAGATCACAGAATTGCAAAAATCGAAGAGAAGACACTCACAAGAGGTTTTGGCGCCGACGTGGCCGAGGAAAGCGGCGATCTCCTTCATCTGCATCAGCTTCCCTCCGGTGGTGCCGAAGCCGAGCGGCTCGTAGAGCGACGCGGCGGTGATGAAGGAGCGGTAGTCCCAGAACCCGGCGGCGTGAGCCACCGGAGCGTTCCTCATGGAGAAGAGGCTCTCGAACTGGTAGACCTGGAACAGATCGGAGATGGTCTCGTTGCAGCAGTAGCGCGACCACCAGCTACACTCCCAGCCTCTGGTGCACAGCCTCTTCCCCTTCACCGTCTTCACCAGAAGCTTCGTCTCGTCGCCGCCGTCGGCGACGGTTGCGAGCAGGAGAAGCCCTAGCGCCGCCGTTAAAACGCACCGTTTCGTCTCCATTGCCGGTGATGATGACTGTAACGACTGCGAGAGCGAAAAAGCGAAAAGCGAAATGGAATGTTTGGTTCGGAACAGTGACGTGTGAGTGTGATTAAAGGTCGAACTGGTTTGGGGAGAAATAGACCGTTGATACTGGATAAGGCTGAAAACTGGAAAACCGAATAGAACCGGTGTGAATCATACCGGTTTCAATTTTTATTTTTGCTAACCAGTGTGATTTGGTTCGATTATCAATTTTTTAAAATAAAAAATCTCGGCTAACTAGTTACACCGAAAGTTGGTTTAACCAATAATATGTGGCATAATCGAGACGTATCAACAGTTTTTGTACTTTCACGCGGTGTCTTTTTGTCCACTCGCTCATCTCAACAGATACGCACCTTGTTTTATTTCTCTTTCCATTGATGTACAGATCCAAAAACAAATCTTTTTCTTGGTGACCAACATAGCAATGCTACTATTGGAGATCAACAAAGAACCAAAGAAGTCGAGTTTGGATGCTGGAGAAGCGATGAATTGGAGCTCTCCCTCTTCATCGGAGACATCAAGCCTGGGCGTCGGAGAATCGCCGGAGGGTCATCGTGAAGCTCCATTTGAGAGTGACAGAGTTCTCTCTCTTTGTTGTTGCCTTCTCCAAATTGGACATCTCCCTAATCTCGTTTTTTCTTATTTATCTGGGTCTTTCTATAGGGTTTTTTAGTTTTATTATTATTATTATGATTTCGACTGTGTCTTTCGTTCTTCTAAAAAAGGGTTTGCAGAGAGGTTGATAAGAGAAAGGTTTTCAAAGTCTTTCGTTCTTCTAAAAAAGGGTTTGCAGAGAGGTTTGATAAGAGAAAGGTTTTCAAATTCGAGAGGATGAGAGGAGTGAATAAAAAATTATATAATTTCATTGCTCATAACCAGTTATGGTTAAACTGAAAAAACGATCAAAATTTTCAGTTAACCAATAGTCCGGTTTCACACCATTTTAGGCCAACTTTGCTTCTAGATTTTGATGACCAAACTCTATCAGTTTGGTTTTCAATCCAGGGCACGTGTTCTATCATTTTTTTACACTAGCCTTTCAACTCGACTTGCATATGAAATATGAGAGTAGATATTAAAGTATTATTACATTTACAAAATGTAAATACGCTCATTTTAAGTTTTTATTTAATTATCATCGTAAACTTTCAGGTGAACTAGATTTCCACTCTCGACAAAACAAAAGTCTACAACAACATGATAAACTTAAGTTTCTTGTTCCATGTCTCATGTAATATGCCAGACACTAATGTATATATCATTCTTCTCTCTAATTAAGATTAAGAGTATGAACTCAACTTATGTCACAAACTTGATTCTAATCGATGCCGGCCAAAAGGAACAAACACTAAGTATCAATCTTTCCTCGACATCCACGCATGCCGTACGTAGTACAGGACAAAAAAACCTTAAGTTTATTCTCAACACAAACAAAAAAAACAATCAAGAACCCATTTCCTTGAACTCAACACAAAACCCCCCAAACCAAGAAACACAGATCGTTCTCTGTGTGAAACTCAATTCTTTCCTTGACCTAATCAGCCATGGAGAGCACCGATCAGAGCGCGTGGATCGAGAAGCTCCCGAGCTCGATCTCCATGGACATCCTCTCGAGGCTCTCCGTCACGTCTCTGCAGCAATGCAAGGCCGTGAGCAAGACATGGAGCTCCACAACGAACGATCCTCTCCTCGCGGAGGCTCATCTCTCTCGCGCTCCCGGTAACAGCCTCTGCGTGATGCTGTACACGGATTACCCGGGAAGCAAGATCGATCTTGTCCATATCGACGGCCATGATCGCTACACGAGCGCGGCGAAGGAGCTCGCTGTCCCGTTCCGGGATTTGATGCCGTATTTTGATGTTTTCGGCTCTTGCAATGGGCTCGTGTGCTTGTCCAACTTGTTGGAGGGCTATCCGGTATGTCAAAATATAGAGAGGTGTTACTTTTATTGATTGTAGTGTGATAGGTTCTTTCAGGTGGGTTAAACTTCTTTACTTGGTGTGAATCTGAATGCACTCCTCATAGTGTCGTTTGTTTGGATTTGGTGTAAATGTTGCATTATGACTCGTGCGTGATAGTATAGGATGTTTGATAGATCTGTTCACCAACTTCAGCAAAAATTTTGAGTATTTTTCTATTAACTTGATTTTTTAAGTGGGTTAAGGTTCGTAAATAGAGTTAATGACTTATATGCAGAGAGATTCGGGTAGGGTGACGACTGAGTGAGTTTTAGCGATTGTGTTTCTTACTCTATCAAATTGAGAATACCGAGGTTTAGAATATTTTTCCTAAAGTATGCGTCTTCTTAAATAACAAGTTTGAGTCTCCTTCCATCAACTTAAACTTTTAGATTGGTTAAGATTCACACATAGAGGGATCCGTGTATGACAACAAAGTGAATTTCAGTGATTATATCTCTTATTCCATCAAATTGGGATATCAAATTTCTGCCAGATTTGGAATATTTTGCCTCTTCAATAGATGACAACGAAACGAATTTACTCATCCACATTCTTTGCCTCAATTATATATATTAGAAATATCCAATTTATTAGTTATTCTAAGTTTGAATCGTGATGGTATAGGGATGAAAAAAATTCCTGAACTGGAGGATATGGTGTCATCGATTCTCGTTGCCATACTATAGAGATGTGCAATACTTAGAAACCGACGAGAATCCGCTAACACAATGTGATAGAGGATGATAATCACTAAATCCACTTGAACCATCACATTGTCATCCTACAAACAGACAAAATATCATGAACCTGACGATAACCAGATCTGCCCGGCCTGATAGGCTAGGACACAGAATCGCTAGCATCAAACTCACGTCGTTATCATCCCTACCCGATAAAAAAAGACCCAAGTATATAAATATTTTTATTTCAAAGAAAACCATTCAATCAATAATTATTTTATTTTATTTTAACAGGTATATGTCTTCAACCCTATTGGAAGGCACTTCCGGGAGCTTCCAAGAGTCCCCACAAGATGTGATCTGAGTGTGTTCAGCATTGTGTTCGGATTTGGGTTCCACCCAATCACCAAGTGCTACAAGGTGATAGTGATGGTGTACTACACAGAGCCAAACAACTTCTACTTTGGGGTCAGCCCCGAACCGGAGGCTTATGTCATCACCTTGGGAGCTTCTGAGTGGAGACATCTCGGGACAGTGCCGTACCAACTGACCGGTCCTTCATCGGAGGCATTGGTCGATGGGAGGCTCCACTGGTTGACTAGGAGCCATGGAGTTGAAGGTGTCAAGCAACAGGACATAGTTTCATTTGACATGGATAGTCAAGTGTTTCATAAAGTTCCTCGACCAGGTATTCTGTACAAAACTTGCATTGGTAACAGAGCAGGTCGATTTGAGCGTGTATTTGTGGGTCTTTGGTGATGGCCACCGGTAGGGCTGACAGTTAGGTTTTTGATCGAATCGATTTAAAACCGAATCGAACCAATTGGTTAGGTTATAAGAAAATAAAATTCAAAATTGAATCGTTGGAATTCAGTTCGGTTTAATTTTTTATGAACCGAATTTCATGAAATTCTCACATTTTAAAGCTGTTTTGAGTTATTATTAGACTTACTGAATTATGCCTAATTAATATGTTTAAGCCTGACTGACGGAGCTTCAGTCTTTTTTCATAACAGAACCGAACCCATTGGTTCTTTTTGGTTCGGCTGGTCATTTTTGGGAAGTTCTAGATACAAAGATGGTCCGAGATAGATTTAGTGATTACGTCTCTTATCTTTTCGAATAAAAGATATCAAGCAAAGAACAACCTCAACTAACAATCTGACCCAATATATATAATCTAATTTTACAGATTCGAGTCCGAACTGGACCAACTACCATATCGTGGAGCTACGAGGCTGTCTCTCCGCCGTCGTCAAGAACCATGACAATGCTCACGAGGTATGGGTAATGAAGGACTATAACATGAAGGAGTCGTGGGTCAAAGAGCACGTGATTCGAGATCACGTGCCGAGAGGGTTCTCCATAAGCTCCATGCCTCCGGCTAGGGCAAGGAGGAGCGGGACGAGCAAGAGAGCTTTTAGGGTTTTACGTAAGCTCGAAAATGGAGAGATCTTGTTTGCTTATCGATGTAGGTGTCTGGTGATCTACGATCCGAAGAGCGAGGAGTTTAAGGATCTTGAGTTCGAGGATCTTCCTGTGGAGTTTGAGACTTGTGTTCTTCTAGGCAGCCTCGTTTCCATTGAGACGGCCTTTGGCGTGTGAAAGAGAACATTATGAATAATACATGCATTGATTTTGATGATGAAACAGTGCATTAGTGATGATATGATTATGATTGTGACGGCTGATATGTTATTCGGCTTATAACGTTTTAGGTAATAATTTTTGTTATTGTATTGTTTTTAAGGATAATCTCACATATCTACACTAGTTTGACAGGTTTCTCACATGATTACAACTGATATATTGTTTTGGTAAACTGTGTTGAGTTTGTCTTTTATCTTCTGTTTGTTTTAACTCAACACCACCAGAATATTATTCAAATTTTCAAATAAATGTAATAGAGATCTATCTCTGCGTTCAAATTTTTAGAAGACGCTGACCATACAATTCAAAACATGCCGAAAAACAATATTAATATCTTCACCAAATTAGTAAGTAATAATATAGAGTTACATTATATTCATCAGTTACCCACCCAACCATATATATAATTCAAGTTTCACAAAAAATTGAGTAGCAGCAAAAGAAAACATTGGGTATTTCATAATGAGTCGCAAAATATATTAGTGCCTTGATCACCATAACTATTAACTTTCATATCAAAAAATGAACACACAAGGACCAAAAAACTGATCAAATCAAATATCATCTCAAATAATGACCCAAAATAAAACACCAAATCCTCAAAACCCTCAATATTTTCAATGGTATATGTTTTGATGGAGCAGCCGCCGACGACTTCGACGATCTTTGCTTACTGGGCGGTGGTGACCGGCGCCACCGTGGAGGATCTGGCCCACGGGCGCCGTGTCCCTTAACATTATTGATGGAGGATAAGGATGAACAAGAGAGAGAGAAGGAGAAATAGAAAAGGGAGAGACAAATGACATGTTATGGAAAGGGTAGTTTTGTCATTTTACAATAAAATTAACTGAAAATCTAACGTCGTATAGATATGTGAGAAAAACTAAACTCAGCGTATCTCACAGAAGAAAAAAATACATTAGTTGTAGCTATATATGTGAGAAACCCGTCAAACTAGATGTAGGTACGTGACATTATCCCTTGTTTTTATATGAGTCTAGTTTGTGTTGCATTGATAAGAATGATATATAATGATATTCGAACAGTGGATCTAATAATAATTTGTTTTTGTGTTGTGTTGTGTTGATAAGAATAACACGATGTTCAACAATGTTGCACTTTATGCGCCCAAAAGAGATTATTAAAATAAGGGTAAATTCCACATTACCTCCTTAACTATACGCGTGTCTCACATGACCCCCTTAACTACAAAATCAATCTGTGAGGTGCCTTAACTATCCAAAAATCCCACTTTACATTTTTTGTTGACTTTTTTCAAAATTATGTTATGTTTTTTGTGAAATGACGAAAATACCCTTATATCTGAAAAATGAAAATAAATAAATAAAAATGATTTTGAACTTTTTTTTCTAATTTTCTCTCTGTACAAAATAAAGAATAAAAATAATATTTTAGTATTAAATTTTTATTTATAAAAATGAATAAAAATAAAAAACGATGTTTAAAAGTAATTTTTTATTTTTAAATTTTTTTGTAAAAAAAACTTTTTAAAAATTATTGTTACTATTAACAAAATTTTATTCTTAATTTTGTACAACGAGAAAATTAGAAAAAAAAGTTTAAAATCATTTTTATTTATTTATTTTAATTTT
This sequence comes from Geranium rotundifolium, assembly GCA_963920655.1. Lineage (NCBI taxonomy): Eukaryota > Viridiplantae > Streptophyta > Magnoliopsida > Geraniales > Geraniaceae > Geranium > Geranium rotundifolium. The sequence goes on from OY987318.1 coordinate 1,645,151, forward strand.
TCAGATAGAAGGGTATTTCCGTCATTTCACAAAAACTTAACAGAATTTTGAAAAAAATCAACAAAAAAAAAAAAGTAAAGTGGGATTTTTGGATAGTTAAGGCACCTCACAGATTGATTTGTACTTAAGGGGGGCATGTGAGACACGCGTATAGTTAAGGGGGGTTATGTAGAATTTACCCTTAAAATAAATATGAGATAAGATGTATTGTTGTATAATTTGAATCCCGGTCAACATGTTTCAAATCCCGACATTGCTAGTCTTATAAGTTTTACTGTTGAATGAGAGACTTATGCGTACCAAATATAACAAGAAGTTAAAAAAATTAAAATAAAAGAAATTGTGTATATAACAAAAAGTGTCATACTCAACTACTAACTTTGTAATCATTATACAACTCAACATAAATATGAGGTTCTTTCATGTTATATTTTTTTTATTTTGCTCTTCTTTATCCTTATCATCACACCAAGTTTCATTAATGGGAGTAGGACATACATATATACAAAGGTAATACCATAGAATATAAACATATATATAGCTCTTGAGCATCTTCAAAGTGGACCATAACTTTGCTTGTGGGTTTTGTATTTGGTGGAATGCCATTGTTGAAGTACTCTAGCAATTACTCATACAAAAGCTATACTTACTAAAGAACAACCCATATATGGATATTTATTATATATGTGTGGTCTCTTTTGGGTTTATGAGAGAGACCCAACATCAGCCCTTCCATAGGGTACATAGATGTGTCCAGATGCAATGATTGTGCAGTTTTTAGGCTCTTTATTTGTCCTTTTGTTATTTGCTTGAATATTTTATTTTCTAAAATTATGTGTTCACTGGTGTAGGTGTTTTTATAGTTTTATGTACTAAAATATGTTTATCTAACTACTTATTGATGTGTAGTCATTTACTGTTGTAGTAGATTTAAGTATGTTGGATATGGCTTGAATCGAATTAGTACATGTTCGAACAATATAATGGTTTTGTTGATTGGTTAACAAGACGAAATCAAAAAGTTAAGGTGGCCTGACGGGATATGTTATATTTGTCGAAGAATTCATCACATCAATATTATCGAAAGAGTCGGTGCAACGAGATGTTATGATGTCGAAAGTCTTGTCACGACAAATCATTCAAGAAAATTGAAAGTTATAATATGATAATAATGTGACCCAACAAATTAAATGGATTAGAGTATTACGTGAACAGTTTTGTGTATATCAGTTCTATATAATAATATTTTTATATTTAGTCGGTGGACATAGTTTACACATTCCTATTCAATCTGTCTCGTTAAGACAATAGATAGATATACTCTATGGTAATTGATTTTTAGCAAAAAAAAATTAGTTGGATTTCAGTTTTATATTCAAATTCAAATCATTATCCGCCCTTTTAATCTCAAGTGAATAAATCGGTCATGATAATTGGAGAAAAAATAATTATTTATAGTTGTCAAATTGTCGAATAAAGAAGAAAATAGTTTTTTTTTAATCAAAAAAGCAGAAAATAGTTAGTCCACGTAATTGAGATTATGACGAATGATATATCTCATCATTTGTAATTTCCTATTTAGTTAATAAAATTCGTTTTACCTTCAAAAATAATAAATAAAAGCTAATATGTTTTTTACTCCTTTTTTGTTTTATTCTTAATAATCATCAACACACGACAATAATAATATTTAATATACTATCTTTACTTAATTAGTGAACACCAATAGGAAGTTCGAATCATGCCTCCACGTTGGCATTAACGGTACCAACCACTTGACTGATTAGGCGCATCCACGATATTAATTTATTTACATTCCTCTTGTAATATTTGTAATAATATAATAATAATAATAGTAATTTCAAAATACATTCTTAAAAAGGTACTTAATTAATAACCACTTATTTAATTTTCTTAAAAAACCCCTTATTTTACTTTTCACTCGACATGACACATAGTACCCTCAAAAATAAATTTTAAATGATAAATCAAAATAATTGGTTTTTTAACCCGGCTCGAACTCGAGTGACCTTATGTAATTAACCTCAAATTTGTAATTCGATTTAATTTTACTTGTACATTCTTCGTTATAGATCTAAAACTATAATTATAAAATATTAATTAATTTGATATAAAAGAGACTACTCACGAGTTAAACGAGCCTTAGAATGGTCGGGATCGAGCTCTATACTTAAATAAAATCGAACTTTGAGTTTAAATTTAATCAAAAATTGAATATAACAAGTCGATCCAAGCTCAAATTAACACCTCGATAAAGATGCGACTCTTTCCATTAATTTCCGGGGTAGAGGTATATATGTTCACAGCCTAAAGAATATAATATGCTTGGAACATGTTACATGTGTAATATTATCTGTAAAATTAAATTTATAAATTAAATGTATGGCATATGTCATATTCTGAAGAAATGTATAGTAGCTACCAAAGAGGAAAGGCATGGCATGAGGCATGTCCTTTTCTCATGCAATTTATATTCATCATTACAAAAGTGGGCTTCATTTTTCAATTCTCATGATATGTTTTGTTATGTCTTCAAATTTATTGTTTCTTTATAACCATTAGTCAATGTTTGGTTCATTTTTATGATTACATGTCATGTGTTCTGTCTTCTCTCTTTGATCATAATATTTGCTTTTGTTTATAGGCTCGAGTTCGTCTCAAAAATAATTAATTCTTGAATCCGACTCGATTTTTTTAAATACCACAAATATTTTATAAAATGTATGTGTTAGAGTATAAAACTATAATTAGTCCTTCAACTATCAGCTTAATCTTTTAGCTGAAGAACCAATTATAATTTTATACTCTAACAATATGCTTAAATTAGATATGTTATTAATTAGATATTAAATAAGTCAGTTCATGAGCAACCTATCGATAATTGATAGACCGTATTGTATTGAGTTCGTTTATTGAACGACTCGTTAAACGCTCGATCACACCTCTAATTTTCTTATTTTTCTGGGGCAACGTGGAAAATGTAACAAATTAAAATATACAATGTTCAAGTATAGACTTGAATCAAATGTGCTCCATATTTTTTTAAAAAATAAAATATGTTTAAATTAGATATGTTATTATTTAAATACTAAATAAGTCAGTTCATGAACAGCCTATCGATACTTAATAGACTGTGTTGTATTTAGTTCGTTTATTGAACGACTCATTGAATGCTCGATCACGCCCCTAATTTTCTTATTTTTTTGGGGCAGCGTGGATAGTGTAGGAAAATAAAATACAATGTTCAAGCATAGTCTTGATTCCAACGTGCTCCATATTTTTTTTAAAAATAAAATAAATGTTTGAGGGCTTACCTAATAATTAAATTGGTATATGGTTGAACATCAATGAAATTTTATAATATCCTCTTACTTGGTATATATTTATATTGCGACGATCAAAACAATAAATAATATGTTGGAATTGAATATTCTTGCGGTTTACACAAGGAATCAAAGAGATTGTGCAAATCAACCCAAATGATTTGGAATTATTTTTTGCAGGACACACATGAGAAAAAAACATAATTTCAACATTTTGATCACAATAAACATTTTATTTTGTGTTCCAACATTCTATTATTCAGACGATTCAAACGATATTGTTGGTTGAAAATAAAAAAGGAGAAACTCTCGAATCTGACAAAAACTTCTCAATCTATTTCTAACAGGGTTGAAAATGAAAATTGTCAAATCTGTTCCAAACCTAACTCGTTACGTTCTTGATGAAATTCGAGTTTTCGAGTTCATATCAATTGAGTATAAGTGTATATATTGGGAATAATCTTGATTCATTACATTTATTCTCCTTTTGAATAAAATTGTTTTTTTTCCCTCGTAAAGTCCACTCATGTTTGAATTTTGCCGAGCACAAAATGTACTAATACGGTCGTTCCCTACTCTTATATTTTTCTAATCTTTTAATGGAAACGTGACAATTTTGAGAAAGTCATAAATGATTAATAAAAAAAATTGAATGGCTACATTTTTTTTCTTCAAAATCAAGTTTGAGGGCTTGCCTAAATTGACTTGTAAATGATTAATGAACGCAAAAGAAAATTTTATGTCCCTTTGATGTGTATTGTTGTAAATTATTGAAGGTAAATTAAAATTTTATGTCATTTTGATGTGTATTGTTGATTCTTTCAAAGTAAATGAAATTATATGTTACAGTGAATGAAATTATGGATAATGAAAAATATAAGTGGTCAATATAATTATGAAGCACATGTGACATGCTAATCGATATATTATAGAAAAAAAAAATATTAATTGTGCAAAATTGACGATACAAAATGTTTAACATTAAACACAAGATATGGTTTAGCACAATATCTAGAAGATTACAAAGCAAGCTTAGGACAAATACAAAGTGGCCTAAGTCTCAAGGGTTCGTCTTTTTTAGGTCCCATGACATGACACCAACTTCAATATTGATGCAGTGCAAAATAAGAAAGTGTCGGATTTTGACAAAAGACTAGTGTTTTCTGGGCGGAAACAGCCATCCGAGCAAAACTCATGGCTTTGCCATAATGTACGATGGATTTCGGCCATCCGAGGTCATCTTGAGGTTCAAAATCACAATTTTCTAAGTTCCGGCACTATTTGCAATTTTTATAATTTTTTTCCTTTTTCCAATAAGTTTAGAAATTAGGTTTTGGCTATTTAAACACTGTTAGCCGTTTATATTATTCATTAGTTTTGAAGTTTAATAAAAAAATCGAGGTTTCCCTCAAATCTATCACCTTCGGTATTCGCAAGAATCAACGAATTTGATAAAGAGTTCTTCCTAGCCACGTACGCTGCATCAAATATCGTTTTATTATTATTCTCTATTATATTTAAATTATATACAATTAATCTATCATTTGATGAAAAAACAATTATTAATCCATTTGAAAAAATACTCTAAATTGTCGTGAAAAACGCTAAGCGGTATTCGGCCGGAGAGAATATTTTAGACACTAACTGAAATTAATTGAATTAAAAATTATAAAAGATAAATAAGATATTAAATTGAAAGCGGCGAAAATTTTCAGGCATTGAATGTAAAACATTAATTAATCGAGTGGATATGGTCTGAAGAAAATATAGTGTTTTTAATTGAATAAGAGCGGATTAGGTAAAGAATCGAAAATTAGCACATATACAACATCTCAATTTAGGATAGCGTTAGAAAAGATACATGTCGTATATCCATTATATTAGAAAAATGATAATTAAACGAGGTTGGAATTTAAATTTTTTACAACACCGTCAAACTCTATTCGTTAAATATTCATATCACATTATTTAAACTTGTTGGAACCCAAAAGAAGTTTGAGCTTTATCTTATCCATAGTAAGAGAAGAATGAATCTTCTCATTCCATTTCCATCACTTTCTCAACTCATTTTCACTCTCAATCTCACTTTAGTTTACTATAAAAATATACAATAAACAAATCTCAAATCCTACTTTGAATTAGCTTAGCTCTAGCGTGCAATTTACCATTTTACCTTCTTGTTCCCACCAAAACGCACCGTTTCGTCCCACCCAAAAACACACACACTCTCTCTCTCTGCCTCTTCTTCTTCACTGCTTTCTCAGATTCTCTCCATCACCCACAGCTTCTCTCTCTCTCTGTAAGTTCATGTCTTTCTTCACTTTTCATGTTCACTGTATCGGTTCCTGAACTGGGTTTTGAGCCTTTTGGTTTCTGGGAGTGTTTTTGAGTGACCCTCGAGGCTCCATGGTTTTTGGTGCTTACTGGGAGTGTTTTTGAGTGACCCTCGAGGCTCCATGGTTTTTGGTGCTTACATAGCTTTGTCTCTAATTCATGTTTTCATGCTTGTTTATGCTTCATTTGTACTCATTGTTGATTTTTTTTCTTCTTTATTTCCATTTTTGTGTGCCCTTTCGAATTTTTACTTGGTCTTTTGGTTATTATATTTTGTAATTGTTGTATTTAATTCGTGGGTTTTTGGCGTGGGGATTTTTATTTGTTTATGTGTTTAAAGACAATTTCTTGTTTAATATTGAATTGGTATACTAGTTTTGTCCTGTTATTGATTTTTATATGGATTTGGGTATCTGGCTGTGGTTAAGGCTAAGGATATGTGTGTATATATATATATATATATATATATATATATATATGTATATAGTTCTCTCTTGTTGGTATGGTGGTGTGTTCCATGTCTTGGTGCTAGATTTTAGTTTTTGTTTCTGGGTTTTGTTTAATTTCTTCAAGGTTTGCTCTTGGTGATTGTTAATGCTCTTAGTTTCGGTTTTGGTAGCTCTTTTGTTGAATATTGTGTTCTTGCATAAAGAGCACGCTCTGATGTTTTCTCTCAACGGGAATTGAAGTTTCTGTATTCTTGACTGCAGAGGATGGATGAATTCGATCACATGGCCGAAGAGGGTGAGATATCCGATTTCGTTGATGAGATTGAAGAAGATGACCATGATAGAGCTGGAGATCGCTCTGGTGTCGATGAATATGATATGGTGTGCTCACTTTTGCTGCTGACGAGATTTTTTTGTCACTTGACCCAGCAATGACGTTGTTTTTTGTTTTGATTGTAATTTGAACAGCTGACTAAAGTTACAGACACATCAGCCGCGCAAGCGCGGAAGGGAAAAGACATTCAGGGTATTCCCTGGGACAGGTTGAACATAACGAGGGAGAAGTACAGGTTAACGAGGCTCGAGCAATACAAGAACTATGAGAATGTTCCGTTTTCTGGAGAAGCCGCAGACAAGGTTTGTTCATTGTTACTAGACCCCCTATGTCGATTTCTTAGACGACACAAGAAATTTTTTTCTGATAATTGTCGTGTTGATCCAGAAATGCAAACAAGTGGACAAGGGCGGAAATTATTATGAATTCTTTCACAATACAAGATTGGTTAAGCCTACCATCCTTCATTTTCAGGTTTGTAGGTCTTTAATAGCCAACTAACTAACTTTCTTATTTATTATGTTTTTGATTTGGTACCTAATAGATGAAATTTATTGAAGTTTAATGCTGAGTTTAGAAATTTTTTAATCAATTAAGTTTTTCCGTCTTAAGTTAATTTGATGGGAGCTTTCTAATTTGGCTCCAATATTATTTGTAGTTGCTGTTACTTTTACTTTCTCTTCAAAGCTAACTTTTCTTTTTGTCTCATAACCGTAGAAACTATTAACCTTAAAGCAAAAGAAAACAAATTGGACATATGCATTCTGGTGATAATTTTTATATTATGAATTCTAGTTTTGATATTTTTGCACTAATCCAGTTTTTTCATTGCAATAAAATGGTGGGTGCATTGCATTTTTCATTTTTTGTTAAAAAGTTGTATTTTCATTTTCACTTTCTTATATCGCGATTGCTGTGTCCGGTAACTTTTATAAACTTATTGTGCAGCTTCGGAACTTGGTATGGGCTACTTCAAAACACGATGTGTACCTCTTGTCTAATTATTCAGTCATGCACTGGTCATCGGTATCAAGAAGTCAATCACAGGTCCTCAATTTTGCAGGACACGTAGCTCCTAACGAGGTATTTATTTATTCCAGAGAAATAATATTATTATTTGCAATTCAAACATAAAAAAAAACAGATCCGCCTTTTGTCGTTGTTTAAGTCTTATGTTTTTTTTGCTTCCTAACGTGTTTTTTATTTTGTGATTTAGAAACACGCGGGAAGTTTGCTGGAAGGCTTTACACAAACTCAGATTAGCACATTGGCGGTGAAGGATAATTTATTGGTCGCGGGGGGTTTCCAAGGAGAGCTTACTTGTAAGGTAAGTTAATATGTATTGTTCATACATATTTTCGTTTATAGTCGTATGTCATAGATTTTCGATATCCGATTGTTGCATGTAAGTCGTTCTTTCTCTTTGTGATTTTCAAAATGTGCAGTACAGTTGTAATGAAGTGAATATATATTTGAGTAGCGTATGAACTCAAGTGTCGGTTTGGAGTTGTGTGAGTTGGAGAAAATATTGTTACATAGTTCGTCTTGGAGCAGTTTTCATTGGGAAAGAAAATCTTAGTAGAAACTTCTTTTCAATTACCGAAGGTGCCTCGTGTGATAAGCATGAGGTCGCTGGTTCTAATCTCCATACTGACAATGTTGTTATTTTAAAAAAGGTCTCTTCGACTAAATGGTTTAATTAATTTATTTATTTTGCCCAAATTTCAACTTGAGTTACTTTGTTGAAATTGTGCGGTTTTGCTTGTCTCTTGCTGCAGCATCTTGACAAAAAGGGAGTGAGTTTCTGTACGAGGACCGCGCACGACGACAACTCTATCACAAACGCCATTGAGATATACGATGGCTTGAGGTCGCTTCTTCATTTCCAGTTTCTTGTTGAGAAAGAATTCACCGTCTTCTATTGGTTGTTTAATTTCTTCTTCTTTGAACTCGTGTTAATATAGTAATTGCTCTGCAGGGGCGGAATCAATTTTATGGCATCCAACAACGATTGTGGTATAAGAGTGTTCGACGCGGAGAGGTTTCAGCTTCTGAATCACTTCCGCTTTCCTTGGCCAGTGAATGTAAGCTCTCACCACTCACAAGTGCTTACATGTAAGATTCGTCTTTCTTTCATGATTTTCTCATTTTCTGGACTTGTTGAATTCTCGTGCAGCATACATCGATAAGCCCCGACCGTAAGCTCGTTACAGTTGTTGGAGATAACCTAGACGGGTTGCTTGTGGATTCGCAAAATGGGAAGGTATTCTATTTTCCTTATTGTTCTTTTTGCTATACTTGTTATCAGCTTTGAATGCATCGAGAATTAGGGTAAAGACCTCCTTTATGAAGAAGGGAGCTATTTTTTTGTCACTTGACAGAACATAAGCCGGTAGAGAGAGATATTGTTGTTGAGACTCAAACCCTGTTCTTATACCATAAGTTCAAGTGCTCGACCAGTTAGAGAAGCAAGCTTTGATTTGTTCTTTTTTGCTATGCCTTGTTGTAATTCTTTTGGAGAAAAACTAATGAACTCATTAAGTTTTCCTTCGTATATTATTTCAACGATAACGAGTTTTGTAAAAAATGCTAGGTGCTAGTCAGTTGGAGAGAGCCTCTTAAGGATTAATTGGGAATTTATTGGGGATTAATCATAAATTAAATCAGATCAAAGGATTAATGCAGAATTATAGAGGATTAATCAGAAATTAATCGAACAAGTCGGAGATTTTTACATTAGGTTTAGAATTTAAAAGTTCGTATACTATTCTACTTCTTTCCTATGTTCTATTTGCATGGAGAATATGCAATATTATCGTATAATGATTTTATCTGTTGTAAAAATCCTCGATTTGTCCAACTAGTCCCTGATTAATCCAGTATAATTCTTGATTTATCCTGTAATCTGATTTGTCCAACTAGTCCCCGATTAATCTGATCGACTGGCGCTTAGCATTTTTTCAACACTAACTTTTATAGGTAATGACTCTCGCCGAAACTAGCTAAGTCATCACATTTGTATTTATAAGAGACCGCACACTAGGGTTGACCTAGTGGTGAAGAAAGTGTCTTATCTCGTAAAAGGGAATAGGTTTGAATCCTAGCGGGCACCTGCTTAGAGTCACGTCGTGGTTAGAAGTAGAATTTTCTTAAATATTATGTAAAAAAATATTATCGATGATGTGATGTTGAACCAATGCCCTTGCAGGTCGTAGGCTCTGTCGTAGGCCATCTCGACTTCTCGTTTGCATCGGCCTGGCACCCAGACGGGCGCACGTTCGCCACGGGCAACCAGGACAAGACTTGCCGCGTATGGGATGTAAGAAACCTATCTTCGCCCGTGGCGGTTCTCAAGGGGAACTTGGGGGCCGTCCGATCAATTCGTTTCTCGTCTGACGGCCAATTCATGGTCGTGGCCGAGCCTGCGGATTTCGTGCACGTGTACAGTACAAGAGACGATTACAAGAGGAGGCAGGAGATCGATTTCTTCGGGGAGATCTCTGGTGTGTGCCTGAGTCCCGACAACGAGTCACTATATGTGGGCGTGTGGGACAGGACATACGCGAGCTTGGTGCAGTACAACAGGAGGCGGTCGCTCGGGTACCTCGATTCCTATGTATGATTGGATTCACGCTCAAGCGGAAAAAAGAAAAGGAAAATGTAGCGCTTCGGGTGAATCGAAACCTTGCTTACTTGAATTTTTATGTGTTGTGAGAGCAATGTATAGTGATAGTTTAGTTTATAATTTCAAATGAGAACCAAATTTTTATTGAGGTCTGAATATACTGATTATAGAGAGCTAATATATGACTGTAGGTGAAATGTGTTCTGGACATTTTGATTTGGACTGTATGGATTTTGTTTTCTATATGTCACAGTGATTTTGAAATGCATTGTCTGTCTCAAGTTTTGCTGTTGATTTTTAATAATTGAATCAGACGAAATTGAACTCAATTTATAAGCAAAATTATTATATTCATAATTTTAAAAAATATTAAGAAAAACCAGTAATGGGTGTACTTGAATCTGTCTTGTTGTGTTATCTTCTCTATAGAAAAGCAAAATACTCTCAAACTGACGAGAAATTGATATCTTTAAAATATCGAGGTAGAGATGAGAATACTAAATCTATTCTCAACTCACCATGTTGTCATCTTTATAAGGGAAAATTGTAAAATCATGTTTTATACCATCTTAATTTTGCAAGAACATGTCTTACATTTTGTTAATGACAAAAATGTGCCGTCAACTTAAATTTTTTTTTTACAAAATGTATATAAATGATGAAATTACCCTTAACATTAAGAACCTAGTCAAGAGTTCATTCCAAACCCCTATAATTTGCTAGCATGAATCACTGGCGAATTGAGACAGATTTCCCAAGACATACGATGGACACAAACAACTGAAACATAAGAGGCTGGTTTATAAAACTGTTGATCAAAACAAAATTAAATATATATCTTCAACAAATTCTCCTCACTTCCTACCAGATGATACAAAATCTCTACTTTCGGATACGAATACCAATTTTCATTTCATCGTCACAAAGAAGAAGCAAGACTTTTGAAAGCGTAATGTGATGTAATGAAATCGCACAGCACGAGCGAGACTTCATCATGCCTTGCATCAATTCTCATGCAACGCTTTCATCAGATGTAGTCTGCTGAAGCTCTGTCCAGCCACCCTGCAGAGTCCACAGACCAAACCTATCAGTTAGTAAAATTCAGTGGGAGTTATATCTATCGTATCTACTATTAATTACTAACTTCTCTCCAAACAAAGAGGGAAAATGAAAACATATCAAAATTCTCGCCAAGAAATAAAAAAAGTCACCAAATCATGATATACGCTAGGCGCTAGTTGGGCGTAGAGGGTCTTTTGAGGATTAATCGAAAAATAAATTGGATTGAAGGATTAATCAGAAATTATAGAGATTTAATCATGGATTAATTGGACAAGTCAGGGATTCTTAGAACATTGCTGTAAAGTCCAATTGTCAGAACTGACTACTGATTCAGGTAAGTTTATATGAAAGAAAAAAAATAAATACATTGATTATAGCCTCTTTCTAATTTTTATAGATTTTGCAGCTTCACTTTATTGAGATATAAATCTTTAAAATGTTTTAATCCTGCCCTCAAGATTTGAGACATACCCATTAATTTGGTTGCAGTAGTTGGAAATTTGATTCGTTATGAGGAAGCTTTCCAACCGTGACGGCTCCGGAACTGGCTTGAAGATCGGGTTTGAAGGATCTTCCTCGGGCAGAGGATCTTCTCCAGCTGCTTTTCGTGCCATGTTCTCAGACCTAGAAAAAAAGGAAAACAAAAGATCATATAAAAGAAAATAGTTAGATAAATTTGCCAACTATGAGTGGCAAACAGTTGGCCTAACTTCTAAGCTTCGCACGATTATCGTAAGCAAATATCTATGTTATGTTAGTACTCTACAAGTGTCTTTTCTAACAGTCATCTCTTCCCGGCTGCTTGTAAATGTGAGTCGAAAAAAAAGAGTCTTAGCAAATATGCTCCATACATAATGATCACAAACAAGCAATTACAATCTGTTGCAGACTAGGTTCCAATTTCTTGTTTGTACATTGCGCTAGTCGGGTGGAGAGGGCCATCTACGGACTAATCGGACAAGTCGGAGATTTTTTAAAACACTGTCGTAGACACACTAGGTATCCCCCAACAAACCAAATATTTCACTGTAATTTTAAAATTAAAACTTTACTAAGAAACCAAGATACGAACTTGAAATTGTCATTAATACCTTCTCTTCTGAAGCCATGCCTGCTGTTGTGCTTGCTGGCGTGACAGATTTCTATAGTAGAATTGGAACTGAAAAAAAAAAGACATTTACAATGTTATACAAATAAGCAAAGATGATGAAAATCCAAGAAAAAACGCACAAACCTTCTGTTGTTCCATAGATAAATCTTCCATGCATTCAATCAAAAATTCCACATTCCTTTCCATGAATGGGTTGGTTGATAATTGTAGACGGTCATAATCACACTATAAGAAAAAATGTCGGTTATATATTATACAAATGTAAAATAGTACTACCGAGAAAAAATTGATGCTTCAGTTTTATATCTACCTGGGTGACTGGCGTGTCAGCTTCCAGCTCAGTCATAAAGGCACTAATAAGTGCAGAGTTCGAAACCTTGATCTGTTTCATAAAAGAATCAAGATAAATATATAAAATGCTAGCATGTATATCTTTTGATTTTAAAACATAGACTATGTTTAGGAACCATTTGACCACAAAACATTTCAAATCACAATTCATGATCTAGAAACATTTACACTGAAGAGGTGATAAAGAGAATGCAAGAACACGGCTACTAAAATATAGCATTAAACGCTATAAAAACACCAAGTTGAGTGTTGGGGCTCTTACGGGTATCTCTTCGAATATATCCACCCATGATAAGTTTTTCTCCCTCAACCTACAAAAGCAAACACAATGAGAAACGAGAAACATACATAATCGGTAAAAAGAAAAACTAAAAAATTTATGCAGGAAACCCCATACTTCTCTCCTGTAAAATTGTTATTGCGATAAAGCTCCATGAAAGAATCAGACAGCTTCAATGCTTTGAGAGCAAGAACACCTTGATTGGACTTTGAAGGATCGTAGATTATGCACACACACCTCCTAATATTCTCCTGCAACAACCAAACAAGACATTAACAAACACACACAGTGCATATAAAGGTAACATAAGTTCAAACTTCAAATTTGAAATATTTGACTACAAATCATTACCTGGTAATTCATAAAAGTCTCGATAAGCTCCACTGTCTGGAATGAACCCAGCAAAGTCGACTGGTACCTGAAAAACACTATAGATAATCACGCTACAACTCCTAACAAAGACAACAAAACAAAAATCTACATAATTTACACACTTCACATTGTTTCGACAATTACACAACCAACAAATCAAACATACCACCCGACGGTGTTATTATCAACATTGACCTCCCTCAAGCATCGCATCATCTCGAGCTGGTAATTGGCACCATCTGCTTCAATCTCCTCGTCCTCCTCGCGTATCTACACCATCAAATTTAAAACCTTTATAACCAATTGCCAAAAAACAAAAACATAGTACAAACTATAATCCCAATTGAGCAAACCCAAATCATACCGGGAATGGGAAGCAATTGGTGACCTCAAGAACACTACCAACATCCAAACCCAGAAGCTGCCCTGTCACAAGCGCCGGAGAAAACTCCTTGCAGTGCTTGATAATCTTCAATATCACCTACAATCGACCAAAACGATCAATTCAATCACCGGATTTCACAAATTTCAAGAAATAAACACAACCCAATACTTGATTAACGATTGTTGGAGCAGTAAAGATTGGATTTTTGAGGGAAGATAAAAGTACCAGCCCCTCGATCTGGACGACCCTGAGAGGGGAAGCGACCTCCTCCGTCGTCGCCGCCTGAAGAAAAGACCTCGCAATCGGTGCCGCCATGATAGGAGAGGTTGATAAGTTTCTGAATCAAACCAGAGATGTGATGAGTTTGGGGAAGAAGAAGTAAAAACCCTAACTTTGAGCTTTTGATTTGTTGAAGGTGAATGAGTGAAGAGTATTGGGCTTTCATGGGCCGAAGAAATAGGTGATTCCATGTATTTGGGATTTATTAAGCCCATACAGAAAAAAAAAAACTGAAAATTAATAAGATTATTGGAAAATTAATAGTAAGATTTTATAGCATCAGAGATACCGGGTTTTCGTTAAGTTCGAGAATTTTGTCTCTTTATGACATGACAATGAGGTAAATTTAAGACAATTTGAATGACGAAGTCATCTAAGTACTAAAACATCGAATTATTGAGTTCAAAAACTTGCGTCGCTCGTATATATATATGATAGTTATGATTTATTATCATGTCAATGTTTTCGGCATTCTAAGTCAATACATGTAAGAAAAAGTTGCACCAGTGTTGTAATAAGGTGATCAAAAGAAGAAAACATGTATACAACTGTAATTAGGCAGAGGATGAACGGTGCACATGCGTGTTATTTCCAACACGCGCTAAAAGAAGTGCATGGCATATATGATGTTATTTAGTTATGATATTATATTAGAGGATTACTTCAACTAAAAACTTAAACTGATAGTTGAATGATTAGTTACAATTTTGTACTCTATTAGATTTCTTCATGATAGGTAAGCAACACGAGAACTTGACAATCTCCTACGAAGAAAACGTTTTCAAAACAAGCATTAGGAAGGTTGAAGGGCGACAAATTGACGCAAGCCTGCCAATTCGCATAACCATAATGCCACTCGTATATTTTCCCGTACGAGGGCATTGGAATCCCTTAATGAAGCACAACTCAACGAGCGACGAGGTTCTAGAAGCATGCAAACGAGAATGTTGTCGCATGTCAAAAGTATGTTATTTAGAACCCTCCACACAATCATGTGCAACGTTGTTTGGCAAATCACTTTCTTAGATTATGTTTCCCACATTTTCTAACACGATCACAAGACAAAATGCGAGACATGTAGAAGCAATATGTTATACAAGCATGTTTCATACACTCGAACTTGTTAACGCACGCACACATTATCCTCGTCGATTACCCATACTACTGGCCAACGCCTTGCTCGATCATGTTGAAGCCCTCGAGGTCTAATGGAAAGTATAATGAAAGCAAATTGACATGTTCATGCGTGAAACGAACCTCAACCTCACAGCAAAACTACGCAGGGATTGGCTTTTCGTCGTAGAATACCTCATCCAAAGCGCGAACCGTGTCTCTATAACCGTTCGTTAGTATCCCGAGGGCGGACACCATGTTATAGTTGTGGGCCGCAAAGAGCAAATCGCTCTCTAGTCTATCAAACAAACACAAATCCCACAATCAAACTACTGGTACGAAACTGAATCCCACGACGTGGGCATCGTTGAAGCGCACGACAAGGTTTACACTGCATCGCCCAACTATTGTGTGATACACCATAACGAATCATCACGAATAGACACACTTCCCGAAGTCCCACCAGCACGAGCGCGACATTTAATTGATTTGAAAAAAACTTTATCTTCGATTAAGCAAACCTACACTCTCTATCATAATCACAAAAACGAGTTGTGTGAAAGAAGTATACATCCGACGAGTGAAAATCGCACATTTTTACTTACCAACAATGTACCTAAGTAATATAGGAAAAATAAATTTAAAACCCAAGAATATCGAACACAAGAAGAAACACGATGATAAACACTCAAAATCTAGGTCATGTATCAATCAGCAAAATCAAGTATGAAATATGTACTTGTAACAAAAATCAACAAAACTGTAAAATCGAAAAGAGTGTCAAATAGTAGAAGAAATTAAAGGCATTGAGGTTAAATAACACTTACACGATAAAGAGATCGACAATCACGCATAAACGACGTTTCAAATAACAAATAGACGACAAGAATTCTTAGACTACCAAAAATTCCTTCATGACTGACAAAGAGACTAATTCAACATGATAACATTATCATCCCTCTCTTATATTTATTTAATCGATAAAAAAGCATTAAGTTCCCAAAATTTCACCAATTTCCAGTTCTTGCAAAATTTGAGTGGTTCTCACATGTTCTGACGCAACTTTTGGTTCTCACTTGAATGTATATATATATAGGCTATAATTCAGGTGAGAACCTCCACCCAACATTAGAACGTGAGAATAAATCACAGCCGTTCGATCTCGCTGATGAGATAAGTGAATTTTTTGGCGCAAATAATCCAATTGAGGGCACAATCGTCATTATACATAGTTGACATATATAATATCTCTTAATTATTTACTTACTTTTTTTATCTGCGGAATAATATACATTAACTACTTTCTTTTTTATTTTTTCCTTATCTTTTTTATTTACACGGAATAATATACATTAATAACTTTTTTTTACTTTTTCTCTTATCTCTTTTTATTTCTGTTGAATAATATATGAAAAACATTTTTTCTGATATGCACATATTTCACTCACAAATGGACAATTATAATAATCGGACATGTATGACTATATTTTTCACATAATTTGCAGTATAACATATATGTTTTGGTATTGACATAGTTCACTTCTCGAGGGACAATATTAAAGACTTAAGTGATAAGCATGAACCCTATTTTTTACAATATTTGTTAAGACATACATGTTCTGCTATGGACATACATGTTCTGGTGTGTTCCATTATCTTTCGGTGGACAAATTTCGTTCTAGTATAGACATAATTCACTTACAAACAAACATTTATAGTAATCAGACATGTATGCTCGTGTTTTCACATAATTTGTGGTAGGATATACATGTTCCCGTGTGGACATAGTTCACTTCTCGATAGACAATATTAACAACTTTAGTGGTAAGTATGAACCTTATTTTCCATTATCTTTGTTATAACGTACATGGTCTGTTATGGACATAGTTCAATTCGGGTCGGACAATATTAATACTCGTAATTGTAATGAAAAGACCATATTTTGTTTGTTATTAATTTAGAGGATATTTTGTATTTTGTGTTGACGGACTAATGTAATAACCACTTTATATTCGTAGAAATTAAATTTAGAAATCTAATTTATAAATAAATTAGATCTTACATGTAAAATTATAATTTTAGAAATAAATATAAAGTATTTAAATAGCTCTATTAATTATAGATCCTATATGTAATTAGGTTTGGTTATTCCTAAACTAACCCCCATTGAATATGTATACCGTTTTTTTCTTATTTAAACTCATGAATCTTTAACGTTGGATGCACAAAAATCATATGGTCATGGTCTATTCTCATATTCTAATACAATAATAAGTTCTCAGCCGAATACATCTAAATCCATATATATATATATATATAACAGAGAGACCGTATGAGAGATTTATGCTCTCAAAAGATTTGCATATGCTTTATAATTTCTTTTATCGATTTTTACTTAAATTTTCTACCTTTTTACCTCAATCTTGTAAAATAGCACTAAATACGCGTGAATGCATAATGTCACAGATAGAGAATTATATGCAAAATAAGAGTTAAAATCGTTGAAAAACAACAATTTGATTTATATTAAACACATTATTTCAAATAATTTAAATTTCATCGTTTAAACTTAAAATTAACACTGTAAAATCAATTTTTTTATTATTCTTTTCCAATCCGAACTCAAATTCAAGTTCGAATCAAACATAAAAATAATAAATGTTGTGTGAAATATAATATAAAAGAATATTCTATATAAGTTGTAAATAAAGTAAATAGAAAATAAAAGGGTGTAAACGAGTTGAGTCGAGCCTCGTTTTGGCAGGCCCGTCTCGTGAAAAAGTGTTCGGTTCGATGTCGGCTCGGGCTCGAACGAGTTTATGCATCTAAGCTCGAGTCCAGCTCGAAATAAAATAGACAAGCTGGAGCTCGAGCTCGAACTCGAATCGATTCGATTCGCTTAAATTTCAATACAAATATTCATTAAAAATTAAATAAATAACTCATTAAATAATTATAAATGAGCCAATTTGAGACTGGCTCAACTAGATTCGGATCGTCTAATTATATCATAAATATTTATTAAAATTTTAAATGTGTATTAATACTAGTATATAATTAATTAAATATCAAACGAGTCTGCGCTCACGAGCTTATCGAGTCTTGAAAAAGTTAAGTTTGAGCTCGGCTCGTTTATTATACGAGTCTATTCTTGAACTTGAATTCGACTCGAACTTCGTTATAACAAGCTCGAACAAAATATCTAACGAGACGAGCTCGAGCAGCTTGTCTACAACCCCAGGAAATATCAACCAAATATCAACCATGATAAATAAATAGGAAATAAAATTATGAAAACCTAATACCTTTTTTCATTGATATATTTATATCCTAATCTAAGCTCTATCTCTCTATATATATATACATAATATAAACTCTATCTTTGTACAGAAAAAAAAAAAACTCCATATTCGTCTCTATCGATCTTCACAGTCAAATATGGCAGTTTCTCTGCTGCTATCCAATTGCTTGCCTCGCAATCCTCGCAGCCAAACACTCCATATTCGACCCACCTCCAACTTCCTCCTCCACGAAGCTTCGTTGTTCCCCAATTCTCTCCCGTTTTCTCACAGATCGCTCGCCGGAGCCACCGCTCGCGCCGCCGCGTCCGGCGGATATCCGGCCGGGGACGAAGAACCTGCGGGTCCGGGCTCGCGGGAGCGGAAGGTCCCTTCGTGGGTCGTCCTCGCTGCGATTCTGGGCGCGGCTCTGCTCGTGTTCGATGCGATTTGGAATCTCAACTTCAGTCGCTCCCGCAGGTTGATTCTCGCCCCCATCGCATCTCTCTCAGATGGGATTCAGGTAATTTTTTGATCAGATTTCGATTTCTGAAGTTTGTGATTGTGTTCTGGGGATTTTTTTGTTGTTGCGTTTTTGGGTGTTTGGTTGCTGAGAAAATGTGGGTAGGAGGTAAAGTTGGATTTTGAAATTGATGGGGGTAAGGATGTACCGCTGCTTTGTGGAGGTGTTTTGGTGAACTATTTGGGGGTTTAGGTTTGTTGTGTTGTGTCGTATGGAAACTCCAATTTTGAATTCTGGCAAAAAATCAGCTGTTGTGCATTGATTGGTGCGTGTTTAGGTGTTTGGTTTATGAGATAATGTGGGTAGGAGGTGAAGTTGAATTTTTAAATTGATGTAGTGAGTAATGAAGCTATTTTGGTTAACTATTTGGGCGTTTAGGTTTGTTGTGTTTTATGGAAACTCCAATTTTGAATCCTGGCAAAAAAATCAGTTGTTGTGCATTGATTGGTGCACGTTTAGGTGTTTGGTTGCTGAGAAAGTGTGAGTAGGAGGTAAGGTTGAATTTTGAAATTGATGGGGGTATGTACCTATGCTTTGTTTTGTGGAGCTCTTTTGGTGAACTATTTGGGGGTTTAGGTTTTTTGTGTTTTATGGAAAGGCCAATTTTGAATTCTGGCAAAAAAGTCAATTGGTGTGTTTGGTTGCTGAGATAATCAGGGTGGGATAGAAAGTTGAATTTTGAATTTGAAGTAGTAGGCGTCTATGTTGGAGCAAGATTTCCTAAATTTCACTTGTTTGTGGTGAACTATATGGGCTTTTAGGTTTGTTATGTTTTATGGGAAGGCCAATTTAGAATTCTTGCGAAAAAGTCAGTTGTGATTATAATTGGTGTGTTTGATTGCTGAGAAAATATGGGTGGGAGATAGAGTTGAATTTTGAATATTATGTATTAGGCTCCTCTGCATGTTGGAGCTAATGTTTGCCTAATTTGACTTTATTTGGTAAACTATAGAGGCATATAGGTTTGCTATGATTTATGGAAACGTCAATTTGAATGTAATGGTTGTGATCGTGATGAGTAATTAAATAAAGATCATAACACCTCAAAAATTTTACTTTTTTTGGTTCATGTCAACTACGAGTACAACTTGTGGAGACATGGGCAGAGGAATTGTGTGCTCGTTGAGATATAAATAATAGTATCCTTAGAATGATTTAGGTGGATAAATCGTAAATTAGGGCATGAACCCCAGTTTCAAAGATCATCTTTGCAAAACTGTGAACTCAGTGCGTCTAGCTAAACCCGCTCATATACAAAATTACTAAAGCATCCAACTAAAAATCAATTGTCATTTGGCGACATGCCCATGTTAGATCTTAATTAGCAGGGAACCTCTAATCTACTCAATGACTGTCTTCTGCAAAACTCTACCATATGTCCACATCGCTAAAAACTATAGATATGACACTACTATGAGAAAGTCTTTACAATAGCACTCATTTTCAATTACCACTATGTAATGGTTTAAAATCTCTTACGTTTCAACTATGTTATGTTTCGTATTGCATTTTATATGTGATAAACATAAATAAGTTGCTGGTTTAAACTTCCTTTAATATGCCTATAGTATCACTGCCAGCGTCCTTTTGCAGTTAATCAAGTGTTACAATATACTACCGAATCTACTTGTTGATTCTATCCTTGTAGAGAACCTAAATTTATGGTTTCCTCTCGTCGATAAATGAGTGGAAATCAAGAAATGGGCGTGCAACAGCATAAAGAAGATTCAAACATAAATGATTATATTCAATATGAGCAGTGACACCAATTTTGGATCAAATTAGAGGGAAATGATATAGATGTAGTAAAAGAACGATATGCTTGCTTGGGTTGTTTCACAAAATACCCGTTCTGTGACAGTGCTGAATAGAGGAAAATGATGTACTGTAGTCAATTAGTTTGGGATTAAGCTTTTGTCAAGGACTAAATTATTTAGTTTCACTATTTGTTACTTTATGTTGTAAACATCGTGCCAAAATATTTAGCGTAGCCGACGTAAATAATTGAACTTCTTGCTTGTTTGGTTTCTGGTTGCTGCTAGCTAAGAGTAAAAAGTACTGATGTTATCATATGGCGTTCTATAGGCATGATTATATATATAGATTAAAGAAGTTTTGCAATGAACATGATTTGAGTTTAGCATATGATTCAGAGATTGGAGCAGTTTCACAACTTTATTTTGTCTAAATCTTCGATTCAATCATTGATATTCTTTTGCTGAATAAACTTTAATTTGTTTTTCTGTTTAAGACGCTGCTCAAGCCGAAGGAAGCGGAAAGACAAGCTATTTGCGATGGAAGCATCAATTCGAAGAGAAAGCTGAGCATGGTGTTTGGAGTGTCCGACATCCCTAAAAAGAAGCCCCGAGGAGAAGACGCCTACTTTGTGTGCGAGGCGGAGCAGATCGTGGGTGTGGCTGATGGCGTTGGCTCTTGGGCAAGGAAAGGCATCGATGCAGGCGAATACGCACGTCAACTCATGGCCAACTCAGTCACTGCCGTTCTCAGTGAACCAAAAGGAGCCATCAACCCGAAAAGAGTCCTTCAAGAAGCATACTCAAACACCAAGGCAGAGGGCTCCTCCACGGCCCTCATCGTAACGCTGAGAGGCGGAAACCTCTACGCCGCCAACGTGGGAGACAGTGGCTTTGCACTGTTCCGAGGCGCAAAATGCATTTACCAGTCTCCCTTGCAACATCATGGGTTCAACTGCCCGTTTCAGCTGGGCAACGGGGAGTCGGGTGACAAGCCGAGCTCCTCTCTGGAGTTGACGGTCGGAGTGGAGCCTGGAGACGTCATGGTAGTAGGAACCGACGGGTTGTTTGATAACGTGTACACAGCTGAAATCGAGTCCTTGCTGGGTGGAGAAGCAGAAGACGGGACGATGATGGATCCGAAACGTCTGGCCTTGGAGCTAGCCCGACTTGCGCTGCAAAACTCTATCGACAGGGATCGCTGCAGCCCTTTTGCCAAGGCGGCGCAGGAGGCCGGTTCAAAACACTGGGGAGGTAAGCCTGACGATATCACCGTTGTCGTGGCACATATAATAGACGCTGAGGATTCGAATCTTAATGGGTCATCGGTTGAGGGTTCGAATCTTAATGGGTCATCGGTTGAGGGTTCGAATCTTAATGGGTCATCGGTTGAGGGTTCGAATCTTAATGGGTCATCGGTTGAGGGTTCGAATCTTAATGGGTCATCGGTTGAGGGCTCGAATCCTAATGGGTCATCGGTTGAGGGTTCGAATCTTAATGGGTCATCTGTTGAGGGTTCGAATCTTAACGAGTCATCCGTTGAGCTTTCGAATCCTAATGGGTCATCTATTGAGGGTTCGAATCTTAACGAGTCATCCGTTGAGCTTTCGAATCCTAATGGGTCATCTATTGAGCGTTCGAATCTTAACGAGTCGTCTGTTTAGGTTTTTGATAGGGGTAAATTACGAATTGCTGATAGAAAAATATAGTAGGTTATAGAGATTTTGTTTGTCCATGAAGTTCCCATTTGATGAGGCTTGGATTTTGTGTGCATTTGTTGATTGATATGGTGAGGCATGAAATGGAAATCAACAGAACCTGAAGCTATTGTGCCATTTTGATTTTTGTGAAAAAAAGAGTTGAAAGTATTTCATTTTTCGTGCATGACACAAGTGTTAAACAAAAGAGTAAATTGTCGTTAAATTTGACTATGACTATGTTTATCTTTATAAACAAGAGTGAATTGTCTTTACATTTGACGTGAAAACAGATTTGCAATTTTTCATCCAAAACTGTTTAAATCATAAATAAAGGCGTGTGGATGATTTAGTGAGAAAATCTCAATTATAGCATATAAGTTGAAACTTTTCGTATTTAACTCCAGCTATAATTGATTTTTAAATTCTCAAATTTGGGTCATATTTTTTATATTTCATATGCCGGTAAAAATGATTAATTTTGCAAATTAAGACATTTCAAATTACTTCAGAGTTTTCGTAATGAAATATGATAACTAGCTGATATGACATTTCAAATTACTTCTAAGTTTTTGTAAAAAAGATTATATACCTTTTTAAAATGTCAAGCATCACGAAATTTATAAATTATTTGATAAGTCAAAAGCAAGGCTGTAAAAATCTCTAATTAGTCTTTAGTTAATTTATTACAAGTACAGACTAATCTTCATGTAATTTTTAGAACACCTCCTCTTGCCGACTAGTATCTAACAATTTTATACAACACTAGTCAAAAACAATGTTATGAAACTCGTCAATATCTGGTTGGAATCTGAGATTTTGGGCCGAGCAAGATGAGTTCGTCGAAATTTAATCAAAGTTTAGTCAAATCGGTCAAAATTTGATCTTTTCTTTTTTGAAAACCGAATCCTCTCCTTCCATGTTTTCAAATTCAATTAACTCTAGTTACTAAATTGTATAATACATTCAATCAACCATAATTGTTTGGTTCAATAAATAAATATTAAATGGTAGAACATTTTGATTACGTATATATTCAATCAATTACAACTTTTTGATCTTCTAGTATTCAAATTTATTGAATAAATATTAAATGCTATATGATAAACTTTGATATACACGATTAACTTAAAAAGTTTACATCTATATATAATTAATTCGGATAGATTTTGGAGTTCGCGTGTCACGTACACTATAAATTTTGATTATATATAATCAATTTTGTCTACAATAAATATTACATATGAGTATATAGATATAAATTTTTTTTTAATATAAAACGATTTTTGCTGAGTTTGTCGAGTTTTGTCTGAGTTTCGAAGTTTTTTTATTTTTCAGCGAGTCGAGATTTGCTCCAAATTCCGAGTTTTATAACCTTGGTCAAAAGTGAGCTTGAAAACTTGCTTGTTCGGAAAGTTATCTTCAGAAAAGTAAAAATGTATGTAAATAACATAAGGTCGATATTTTAACCCGATCGATCGAGGTAAGTTTGAGATTACAAAACCCGTTATGGTACTATAGAAACTCGATATCTTCGATCCGATCAGGTGGAATCACACAGTTACCTTGTTACCCTCCCTAAATAAGTTGGGCTGCCACTAACTTATTATGCACCAAAAAAAGCCAAAAAGAGCACAAAGAAGCATAACTATATCCAGATTCCCTCCACTCTTCTCTTCAGCTCAACTTCTTCTTCTTCTTTTCTCTCTCTCTCTCTCGGTGATTCCAATTTCCAGATTCCATAAACCTATGGCATCTTCTCTGTTGCTCTCGAGCCCCTTCTCCCCAAACCCTCATTTTCTCCGCAGCCAAACACCCCCTCTCCGTCCCGCCACCGCCAGGCCCACCACCGCCTCGCAACGCACCGTTTCGTCGCTTCGCGCCTCCCCTCCCGATTCGTCACGATTGTCCCTCAGATTCGCCGCCAGGACCTCACTCAGAGACGCCGAGACCGATGCGCCGAGCTCGGCGCCGGCCGGCGAGGACTCGGCGGCCTTCGAATTGGGGGAGCAGAAGGTCTCGTCGTGGATTGCTTTCGCTGGGATTCTGGGAACTGTCCTGTTTGCGCTTGACGTGCTGTGGATCGACAACGAAACCGGTTACGGCAAGTCCTTCATCGATGGCGTGTCGACTCTCACGGACAGTCCCGAGGTGGTTTTTTGTTTTGTTTTTGGTTATTGGGTTTTGTTTCTGGGTCTGTGCTTGTTGGGGTATTTGTGAATGGGTTTGCTTTAAAGTTGATTGGGTAGATAGGACTAGAAATGATTTGTCTTGTTCACTTGCAATTTATGGAGTGGTTCAAAATTTTCATTTTGGTTGATGATTTTTTCTGGGTCTGTGCTTATTGGGGTATTTGTGAATGGGAAGGTTGATTGGGTAGGACTAGAAATGATTTGGTGTGTCCACTTGCAATTTATGAAGTGGTTCAAAATTTTCGTTTTTGTTGATGATTTTTTCTGGGTCTGTGCTTGTTGGGGTATTTGTGGATGGGTTTGCTCAGAAAGTTGATTGGGTAGGTCTAGAAATGGCTTGGTGTGTTCACTTGCAATTTATGGTGTGGGTTGAGGTTCAAAAGATGAGGTTGCTTGCTGCAGTCCTGAGGTGGGATTTTTGGTTTCCATTGTTGATTTTTTCTGGGTCTGAGCTTATTGGGGTATTCAGGTATTGTAAATAGGTTTGCTCAGAAAATTGATTGGATAGGTCTAGAAATGGTTTGATGTGTTCATTTGGAGCTTATGAAGTGGTTTGAGATTCAGAAGATGAGGTTGCTACAGGATATGGCTTGCAAATTTGTGTGCTCAATCCTATTGGTTTGGATTTGGGGTTGAGGCTATTTTTGAGTTTGTTGTTATGTCTTATATATCATTTCATCATCAAGCTACTATTTTCCTTGTGTGTGTTCTGATTTCTTGCATACGTTCGTGTAAATGAATTAGGGGGTGGGTGGTTGCTGTTTCTGTGGTTTCAAATTAAAGAGCATCTGTCAAGAGTTAGTTTTAAGTAGCTGTAGAGGGTGTAATGTTTGTAGTGTCCTAAGCAATGTCCCGAGGATCCATGATTTGTCTGATCAATCATCTGTTAATCTCTGATTAATCCTTTAATCCGATTAGTCCCTAGAAGGCTCTCTTCACTCGAGTAGCGCCTAGCGTTTTTTAGTAAAACAGTCCTGAGTGTGAAGTTCGCGATTTGCCTATGATGAGATGTCAAACCAGTTGAACTAGAATGTATGGAGATTTACACAGTTCAGGGAGTATATTTACCTATATATTGTAAGGATATATTTTGGTCTTAACTTAAGGATACATAATTTATAGATTGGCAATTCAAGGCAAAAAAATAGTTGTTTATATGCTACTTCTATTGCTTCGAGATGATTATGTACCCATATTAAGGAGTTGTCTGCTTTATCAATTAAGGTGTCTATTTCATGCAAACATGGTTCGTTATTTTGGAATGTTTATGGAAGAAAAGAGATGGGATTAAGAACGGAGGATAACGACCCTCATTGTTAAACAAAGGGTGTGAGAGAAATTGCAAAATCCTTATACTTGAATAAAGAGAGAAATATTGATATTTTGATTGTCACTGAATGTATTGTGTAGAGGCAGATATGCAGATATGGGTCGTTGGAACTAGCCTACTAAATAAGAATAGTATTGTATGGAATTTTTGGTTTACAACCCTTTTAAATGATAGGTTTTAGCTACAATATACCGGTCGTCATGCCTATTGCTACTATGCGTAGAATGATCACTGACTTGATACTATGCATAAAATTTGATATATAAACAATAATTTAATCTTTTTTCGTGTTCACTTGATATATCGTTTATTGCAACACATGTGAGTATATAATGCTTTTGACGATAACAAGCTGACCAGTGAAATGTGGTTGTGCAGGTTGTGATGTTACTTCTCATACTCATATTTGCTGTGGTTCACAGTGGTTTGGCTAGTCTCCGAGATGCCGGTGAGAAAATAATCGGAGAGCGTGCATTCCGTGTCTTGTTTGCCGGAACATCCTTACCATTAGCTGTTAGCACCATCGTGAGTACATCCAACATTTCAAGGAAGTCACTTTTTCGGAAATAAAAATGATGTTTTCACATTCATCAACTATGAACTTGTTTTCAGGTGTACTTCATCAACCACAGATACGACGGGACACAGTTATGGCAGCTCCAGGGTACGCCTGCACTCCACGAACTTGTGTGGCTTTCCAATTTCATTTCCTTCTTTTTCCTCTATCCTTCAACCTTTAACCTATTGGAGGTTGCCGCTGTCGATAAGCCTAAAATGCATCTTTGGGAAACTGGAATCATGAGAATCACCAGGCACCCACAGGTATGTTATGTCCATAACCTTGAATTTTTATGTCCATTTACATTGGCGAAACTCCTCTGAGCATTTGGAGGAACATGTTGCGTATCTAGGCAATTTGGGATGAAGTGTGGGTTGTTTTGATGATCTTCATGCCGTAGATTTAACCTCATGCAATCATATTGTCCCTACACAAACCGTAGTACACATAATGTAATGACCACTCGCCCTAATATGATATGATACTAAAAACATAGGAAAATGGCTCATTTAAGAAACTAATCTTTGCTATGTGCTAGATTTGGGATGAACTGTGGGTTGTTTTGATGATCTTACCATATATAGGTAACTTGGGATGAACTTTGAGTTGTTTTGATACATATAATGTAATGGCCACTTACCATAATATGTTACGATATTAAAAACACAGGAAAATGGCTCATTTAACAAACTAATGTATGGTATATGCTAGATTTGGGATGAAGTATGTGTTGTTTTAATGATCTTTACATATGTATAACAGTGCTCTGAAAATCCCTGACTAAGGCAATTAGTCCCCGGAGATCCTATCTGCCCACATTGATATATAGGCAATTTGGGTACATATAATGTAATGGTCATACAGCAGTGTTCTAAAACCCCCGAGTAAGACGATTAATCCCTGATTAGTCTCCAGAGATTACAGGACTAGCGCCTTGGATTTCTTAAAACACTGATACATAACATAGGCAATTTGGGATGAATTATGTCTTGTTTTGATACATATAATGTAATGGCCATATAGCAGCATTCTAAGAAGCCTCGACTAAGGCGATTAATCTCCGATTAGTCTCCAGAGGCCCTATCCACCCGACTGGCGCCTAGC
Source organism: Geranium rotundifolium (assembly GCA_963920655.1). Taxonomy (NCBI): domain Eukaryota; kingdom Viridiplantae; phylum Streptophyta; class Magnoliopsida; order Geraniales; family Geraniaceae; genus Geranium; species Geranium rotundifolium. The sequence goes on from OY987318.1 coordinate 1,672,627, forward strand.
ATTTTTTATAACATTGCTATATAGGCAATTTGGATGAACTGTGTGTTGTTTAAGTTTTGATACATATAATGTATACTAAAATCACACTAGAAAACAGCTCACGTAACAATCTAATTTCACTTAATGCGCATCTCTCCAGTTGGTCGGACAGGTGCTTTGGTGCCTAGCTCACACCGTCTGGATCGGGAACTCTGTGGCCGTGGCAGCCTCCGTCGGCTTAATCGGGCACCACCTGTTTGGCGCTTGGAATGGAGATCGGAGGCTATCCATAAGGCACGGGGAGGCTTTCGAAGCAGCAAAGGCACGAACGAGCATCGTTCCGTTTGCAGCCATCCTCGACGGGCGTCAAAAGTTACCGGAAGATTACTACAAGGAGTTTATCCGATTGCCTTACTTGACAATCACTGCACTGACGCTTGGCGCATACTTTGCGCACCCTCTCATGCAGGCCGGTAGCTATGGGCTTCATTGGTAGGGTTTATGAGGTTTGTACTTAACACAGAAAGAGGTATAATATAAGGATTATATGTATGAAAAGAGACAAATGCAATTTTCAGAATTGTATATAATTGTTGTAATAGCATGTATTCAGGTTTCTTTCAAGAAACTTAAAGGAGAAGGTGGGTTTTGTGTAATTGATTTAGTTTTCACATGATGTTGGTGGATAAGTTATGACCTGAGTTTAAACTAGCCGTTCAAGCTCGATTTATTATATCGAGTTTTGAGCTGAATTTAAGTTCAAGGATGAACTCATTTGATAAATGATTTGAGCTCTATCCAATTTAGCTAGGCTCGGTAAGCTAACAATTCAACTCGTTCAATATTTTAATTAATATAATTAAATTATAAATTTTATTGAATATATGAAATAAAAACTAAATAAATTGAATTGAGTTTAATCAAATTGAAGTTTGACTATCCTTTTTACGAGTCTAGCTCAACTTAATTACACAAGCTTGTTCAAGCTCAAGTCGAATATTTATTTTGGACCCGATGATTATGCTCATTTATTTCTCTAAAGTCTAGCTCTGATTTCTTGTGCTGAGTTTCTGGCAGGGAATGATAAAAATTTCTAAATATGACATAGAGGACAGAAATACTAAATCCGCCACCTGTTGCCATCTATACAAAGGGAAAAATACTTATACCCTAACATGACCCAATATTCCAATCAGACATAACAGGAGATGAGAATCGCTAAATCCGCCCTATTGTCATCCCTACTTTTGGGTCGTGCATTATAGCATATTTGATTGACAAGAACTGGTGTGATAGAATGAGTTCAAAAATGGGTGATTCTGGTCCAGTTGTTGGTTACTTGTACCACAAGGCACACTTGTTCTGATGCATTCAATCACAGCTTTAACTAGAAAAAAAAAGAAGAAAGCTATCAACATCCAATCACAAAACACAACCCATTGATAGCTAACGCTTTGTTCAACAGTTCACTTATAACAATCAACATGCAAAATGAGAGTGCAGTTTCAGCTCTCACCAGATATTCCAAATATGCAAAACACAAAACCCTAAAATTCCACAAGAGCTAAAACCCTACCCAAGCGAGGGCTCGTTATTGAACGCTTAAACGAAGCCTCAAGGCAATAACACTGCTGACCCAGAAGTTTTCCGGCTCTCGAGGTCAGCGTGAGCCCTCGCTGCTTCGGATAAAGGGTATGTGTGATTGACATGAACGCGCAGAACACCGGCTGCTACATTGGCAAATACCTCGCCTGCAGTTTCCAGCAGCTCGTCCCGAGTCGCAGTGTAGTTCATCATGGAAGGCCTCGTCAGGAACAGGGACTTCACTGCAAGGGCAGACAATGGGACTGGGTCAATTGCGCCTGATGACTGCCCGAAACTCACCATGTACCCGCGAGTCTTCAAGCAGTCCAATGATCCCTGAGTAATATCGGGTTACCAATCAGAAGACGTTTTTACAGATCAAACAAGATGCAGAGTTATTTCATATGCAACATGGGTTTGTTAGGTCCTCCGGTCAGGAAAGACCCAGCGCCTGTGAACGCCTAAACCGAAATCATAAATTGAGGCTATTTGAAAATTAAAACAATCGGGAAAATGTTCGAGTTTTCTTTTTGGATAAATTTATTTGTCTAGCTTTCTAACCAAAATTTTGCAAGTGTCAATTCGTTTAATATTCTTATGACCCACAAGAGCTAGCTCAGTTGGCTAATACGAGTTCAATCTCAATTTCATATGCAACCCACGAGTTCAAAGTAATTTCGTATGCAACATCCTAACGAAATCATAAATAGAGGTTATATGAGATTTAAAACAATCAGGAAAAGGGCTTGAATTTTCTTTTTACATATATTCATTTGTCTAGCTTCCCTGTCAAAATTTTGTAACATGTTAACTGATATAATAGTTGAATCAATTAATATTTCTTACGGTTCACTAGAGCTAGCTCAGTTGGTCAAGACAAGTTCAATTTCATATGAGATCTTGAGTTCGAATCCAAATGGGCCACTTGCTCGTTACGAGTTAGTATATGTCACATAATATTAGTTATGCGTGTAATATCACTAGTATCCTTCCGTAGTTGCATATCACATTTGCCCACTAGGGCTAGCTCAGTTGGTCAAAACAAGTTCAATCTTGTATGAGATCCAAATCTAATGGTGCTAAATAAGACACTCACTTTAGGAAGGAGTATCTAAGATGTTACTTGCATATGAAGGAAATTTGAAGATTAGTTACTGACTGTAACCTGTGTGGAAGTCAAACTATTGTTTCTATCAATCCATTTCAACATATTAAAAAAAATGAAGGTTTTGTTGAAATTGAGGACGATAAAAGAAGGCGTTACCTGGAAAGTATCTTTTCCGACAGAGTCATATACAACTTCAACCCCATTTCCCGATGTTATTTCATTTACACGAGCAACAAAGTCCTCCTCGTTATATATTATGACATGGTGGCAACCGTCGTCCTTGGCTTGAGCTGCCTTCTCTTTGGTTGACACGGTCCCGATAACAGTTGCACCAAGGGCATTTGCCCACTGGCACAGTAGAGATCCGACCCCACCAGCTGCAGCGTGAACAAGGATTGTGTGCCCGCGTTCAACCTGTAATACAATAAAATTAAGCCATATATTCTGAAAATTGTAGTAAAGGGGAAACTATCTTTTATGTGAAATAAAACAATTGAGAACAAAGGGACAGATAAATCAGTGTTCTAAACTTCCCCGAGTACTCGGTAAAACCGAGTTGACTGAGTTTTGAACCGATTTTCGCTTGAATAGTCAATTGTTTTAACTTATTAAGGTTTTTGGAACTATCTTATTTTATTAAAATGCTATTTTTGTTATGAAAATATGCATTATATATAAACATATATTTAATACAATTTATAAACGAGTTTTACCGATTTCTGAAAATTCCTTATTTGTCGCCTAGCCTAGTTTTGGCCAGTCCCAAGTTTTAGAATCTTGGTAAATATAAGAATATAGAAGGTTTTACATTCAAAGTAATGCAATCTACATGATCGTAAATTTTTTTTACCGTATCAGTAAACCATCAAGTGGTTGCATCAGAAGTCGTCAACTGTTCCTGTTTCTTAATCCTTACTCAGAAATCCATTTTATTTTATTTATCTTCTTATGTATATACGTAAGTGTTTCATATGCTTTTGCAGTGTAATGGAACGTCCTAAGAAGCAATACCTCAAGTTGTACGAGCGAAGGTACCTAAAAGCGGGTAGAGGAAGGAGGGGCACCTACCTTAAAGCAACGGCGGAGTAGAAATTGGGCTGTCATGCCCTTGAGCAAGATGGAAGCGGCAGTAACAGGATCGATAGATGAAGGGACGGGCACGACTTTGTTTGCGGGGAGGATCTGCTCTTCAGCATATGATCCCATTGGATTGCCAGCGTAAGCCACAAGATCTCCAACTTGTCGGCCAGTCAGTCCAGGGCCTACTGCCGTCACCACTCCAACAGCCTCCATACCTAGAACATAATAAAATATAGAATGGATTGGAAATCCGGAACTGCTTTCAAATCCCGACATAGAAATAACAGGAATACATGTTTATCAGTGCTCTAAAAATCTCAACTTGTCCGATTAATTCTCTATTCATCCCCAATTATTTCCCTAATCTGATTAATCCCCGACTAATCCTCACAAGTCCCTCTCTGCCCGACTAGCGCCTAGCGTTTTTTTAGAACACTGTTGTTTATTTATTCACGATAAAATAATGTGCCTAAATAATATCATGATTATTTCTTCACAAGACATGCTGTTGTGGTCAGCTACTTTCCAGTTTTCATTTTTTCCGTGTAATAACTAATAAAAATTAAATCTCCCGAGTAAGATAACTGATAACAGCGTACCCGGCGTGAAGGGCATAGTGGCAGCTTTGTAAATTCCTTTGCGGAAGTATACATCGATGAAATTAAGCCCAATGGCCTTGTTTTTAACTCGAATCTCCCCATCTTTTGGTTCTCCTATTTCCACGTCCTCCCACTTCAAGACCTGTGAGCAATTGTTGCAAAAAAGTACATATCTGAGTCAGGCAGAGCAAGAAACCAAAATCCGTGAAAGAAACAATACAGTGCGGAATATGAATAGAATTTAAGGGATTTCATCTAAAATGGTACCCACTGAGAACCAGCACATTGAGACATACTTCAAATGACCAAACAAAGTATCACTTCTTCAAACAATTATTTCATGATTATATCTAACAAGTCCAACACAAGATTACTATAGAACTAGTAACAAATCATAAATCAGGACCTGATTCCCCAAATGACGCTAGAGTCTCCAACCCAAAAGTAGTATCACCAAAAGGGGTTCATAACTCATAACACATCCACTCAACATATACACAACTTCAAGTTTTTCAAATCAAACAACCAAAATCACCATTACCACAAAAGCAACAGTACCTTGTTGACCACTGACTAGTAAAATGAAACTTGGCTTCTCACAACACGAAGAAAATAAGAACACCACCTCAGCAATATCATACATGAATCCAAACTTAATGAAGAAGAGAACAGGACAACACCTCAGGTCCATCAAGTTCAGGCAGAGGAAGTAAACCAAATCCGTAAAAGAAATAGTACAACACATAGCATGAATAGAACTTAAAGGATTTAATCTAAAATAGATACCCCCACTGAGCAACAGCACATTGATACATACTTCAAATGACCAAAGAAAGTATCACTTCTTCAAGTAGTGATCTGCATGGACAACCTAAAGACTGGTTCCATGATTATCTCTAACCATGATAATGACATAGCTTACAGCAACAACAAAAACAAATCCAATGTCAAATTACTACAAAACTAATAACAAATAAAAAATCAGGACCTCCTGATCTCCCAAATGATGCTAGAGTCCCAGACCAAAAAGCAGTACCACCAAAATGGATCATAATAATCCACAATTTCAGTTCAGAAAATAATACAACAGCAGGTTGTTTGAATCTCACAACCAAAATCGCCATAACCACTACAACAACCCTACCCCGTTGACTAGTAAACAGATGCAAGAAGATACCTATCCGAGCGAGTCAAGCAGAGCAAGTAACCCAACTCCGTAAAAGAAACAATACATCACATAATATGAATAGAATCTAACGGGTTTCATCTAAAATAGACACCCATTGAGCAACAGCCAACAGCACATTCAGACATAATTCAAATGACCAAACAAAGCATCAGTTCACCTCTTCAAGTATTGCTCTAAAACACTAGCTACGTGATTATCTCTATTCTCTAACCTTGATGATGAGATAGTTTACAAAAACAAGCCAAGTCCAACACCAAATTACTATAGAACTAATAACCAATCACAAATCAAGACCTGATTTCCCAAACGACGCTACAGTCCTAACCCAAAAGCAGTATCGCCAAAATGGATCATAAAAACCCTCAATTTCAGTTCACAATACAACACAACAACAGATTGGCCAAAATCACCATAGCCACAACAACAACACTACCTCCCTGACTAATAAATTAGGGTTTTCACAATCTGAACCATAACAAGAACACCGCCCAAGCAACATCATACACAAATCAAAACTCTATTCAGCAGAGAACAGCACAATACCTCAGGTCCACCGAGTTCATGAACCCTGATAGCTTTGACCATTTTCGACGGTGCTTGAGCCACTTCCGATCCTTGATGGGAGCTAGAAACTGCTCTGATCAGTACCCTCTTGCTCGAAATCGAAAATAGAGCTGATGGGTAGGTGAATTTACGAGCACTACCAGTAAAAAGGCTCGATTTTGGGAAGAAATGGAGTGGTCGCGGTGACAGAGACACTGCTTGTTTCTGAATTAACTCAAATCTCAATAAACCCATTTTGTTTTTGATTAAAACAAAGTCGCATCTCTTTTTTTCTGTGTCGTTTTGTCTCTCTGATGGCTACGCGCCAACTGAAATAAACGACGTCGTTTTCACCGTGAGCCAAGGTGTGACGTTTCTTCATTTGAAGAGGCAGAAGTTGGGCCTGGCTATGGCCCATGTAGAGTTTGGATATCATGTTTAACTAAAATTAATTGAACAATTGTTTTGTTTTTGTTGATTTTCCATACTATTTTAACTATTTTTTATGGGTGAGATTTTATTAGTATGCTATTAAAATTTGAAATTTAATCTCCTTATTCAAAGTCTAAGTTCTCGATCACTTGTTAATGAAGGATGTTTCTCATTAATAATTTCAATATATTTAATTCTAAAGTACAATATCAAATACATTTCAAGATATTAATTAATATGGTAAAAGCTTAAACCAAAATAACTTTAAGAGAAAATTAACGTCTTATTATTCTGAACCATGCATAATTATTACATTATATAAAATTCTCAAAAGACCGAAATTACTCCTGATATAATGAAGAGAACATACCCAAATTTTTAAAGAGTGTGAAAAGACGAAATTACCCTCAACTATTCATCAAATTTTCAAGTAAATGCAATAAGACCCTCCTACTTCACCAAAACAGAGCATCATGAGCATCTCGTCGATCGCCGGAGTATCATGAGCATTGTCGATCGTCGGAGCATCATGAGCATCGTCGATCGCCGGAGCTTACCTGCTGGGTTTTGTACCTGGTAACCGGAGGGACCAGAGTTGGTGGAGGTGACTGAAGTTGTGCCAAATTTTTCACTCGCCGGAAAATATGTTCCGACACACTTTCCGGCGAGTGAAAATTTTGAACTCTTGAACTCATTTCTTATTCTCTCTCTCCCTCTATCTCTTTTCCGGCCATTCTGTGCCGGAGATGATCGTCGGAGCAACGCATTTTACCCTTTTGCTCGCTGCCCATTGCCCACCTCGTCGATACTTGCCATTTTATGTTGTGCAGGCTGCAGAGGAAGAACCATGGCCGGCTCCGGCGAAGAATCACCGGAGAAGACGAGAAGGAGGGGTCGAGGACGATGGGGTCGAGACGGACATGCACCTTGGCAGGGGTGTTCTTGAGGCCTCGTCGGTCCACCGTGCTCCCCACATGTCGGAGAAACCCCGGCGATGGATGCCGGAGAAACGCCGATGAGGAGGGGTGGCGAAGGAGGAGGAGAGTAATAGTTGAAAGGGTGGCATACTTTTGAAAATTTGATGAATAATTGAGGGCAATTTCGTCTTTTTACACTCTTTAATTGGGCCAGAATTAAATCATATTTAATTTTGGTTCAATTCAGGAGTATTTTGGGTATTTTGAAATTTCTGAAGAAAGTTGTCCCAAAATGAAAGTAAGGTATAGAAAAAAAAAATTAGAGTATGAAAGTGTCAAAAGTGTATATTCAGGTACACAAAAGTATAATTTTTCCTATTATATATTATAAATTTATGTATCATTATTATCAGTAAAAAACTAACAAAAAAATTACTATTTCATGTCACTTGTTAAGCCATATGCATGACCATATTATATTTAAAAGACGATAAAAATACCTTCATGTCATTGTTCAATTGTTTATTATCTTCAAGTAGTAGGTGTATCAGTATAATATAATTTAGGGTAAATTCCACATGACCCCCCTTAACTATGCGCGTGTCTCACATGACCCCCCTTAACTACAAAATCAATCTGTGAGGTGCCTTAACTATCCAAAAATTCCACTTTACCTTTTTTTGTTGACTTTTTTCAAAATTCTGTTATGTTTTTTGTGAAATGACAAAAATACTCTTATATCTGAAAAATGAAAATAAATAAATAAAAATGATTTTGAACTTTTTTTCTATTTTCTCGTTGTACAAAATAAAGAATAAAAATAATATTTTAGTATTAATTTTTTATTTAAAAAAATTATTCATAAAAATTAATAAAAATAAAAAACGATGTTTAAAAGTAATTTTTTATTTTTAAATTTTTTTTGTAAAAAAGACTTTTTAAAATTTATTTTTACTATTAACAAAATTTTATTCTTAATTTTGTACAACGAGAAAATTAGAAAAAAAAGTTCAAAATCATTTTTATTTATTTATTTTAATTTTTTAGATAGAAGGGTATTTTCGTCATTTCACAAAAACTTAACAGAATTTTGAAAAAAGTCAACAGAAAAAGGTAAAGTGGGATTTTTGGATAGTTAAGACACCTCACAGATTGATTTTGTAGTTAAGGGGGTCATGTGAGACACACGTATAGTTAAGGGGGTCATGTGTAATTTACCCTATAATTTATCGATAACACGTAATTTCTTTGAATTTTAATTATTATTTAAGAATACAAGACTTTTCAACATCACATGCTCTCTCACAGAAAATCCAATTATATAGACATCAATCAAAGTGATATTATTTTGCTGGTCTTTACTCTTCAACAAAGACTGCTGTATCTCTTCACTATCTTCTTCTCTCTCTCTCTCTTTTAACATATTGTATTGTGAGCTTGATTCAACTGGAAATGGCACCGGCGGCGGGAGTGGCGGTGGCCGGAGAAGAAGGAGTGAAGTACAAAGGGAAGATAACACCATTTGTGGTAGCTTCTTGCATGATGGCTGCCATGGGAGGTGTCATCTTTGGCTATGACATTGGAATTTCAGGTCTCTCTCTGACTTCATGTATCCAATATTTTAAGTGTATATTTAATCTTTATTCGAAATCTTCATTTTCGGCTCTAACAAGATTTTTAGATTTGACGGGTAACAAAATTTATTTGTATATAACTTTTATTTTTTTTTGGTGTGTACTCGATCTGATGAAAAGACATGAAATTCAACGTAGACATGACATTTTAGTTGTTGCTGATAAATAATTTGAGTATATGTGATTTGGTGAGTTCAATAATATGAGTTTTGGTTAGGAATATATGAAATGAGATCCATATTCTCCATGGAAATTGGTTCAAGCATTGGTTGGTCCACCCTACCCAGCCTGTCAATCATGTGCAGGCATGCACAAAGTAACAAATCAAAGTAAAATAACCCTACAATTTGGTAACATAACCATGTGTTCAATCCTAGTGTTAGTTTGGTAAGTCCAGACGAGCATTGTCGAGCAAAAAGTTTAGTTTTCGATCCTTATAGGTGAGTCTTCTTGGCCTATACTAGTTGCTTACTACTAGTTCATTAGGTTTTTAATTAAATACCTTTTGCTTATCGAAAAAAGATAGTGTTTGGGTGACACAACCAAAATTATTGTTATCTCCCTTAATATTCTTTACGGTGACCCATATTTGTGCAGTGGTAACGCGTGTGACTATGCGTCACAGTATTTATGTCATTTGCCACGATGGCCTGATATGAAATTAATTTGGACTGCTTATTAAATTAGGTGTCCGTGATTCTCTATTTTTCTAATTAGAGTTTGATATATAGATAATTCTATTAAGAAAGAATTCTTCTATTATTGTCGACACATTATCGATAAATCACATAAATTAAAATTTATTTGTTTATCATTTTAAATTCTGATTTCTTTCTTGTTTCCGCGTAAATCTCTCTCGTTATAATTAATTAACACCAATTAACTGTGTAGGAGGAGTGACCTCAATGGACCCATTTCTGAAGAAGTTCTTCCCAGAAGTGTACACAAAGCTCAAAGAAGACACAAACACTAGCAATTACTGCAAATACGACAGCGAGCTGCTGACGTCATTCACCTCCTCGCTCTACATAGCCGGTCTTGTCGCTTCCTTCCTTGCCTCGTTCGTCACCAGAGCCTACGGCCGCAAGCCGTCCATCGTCGCCGGCGGCGCTGCCTTCCTCGCCGGAGCCTCCCTCGGTGGCGCCGCCGCCAACGTCTACATGCTCATCCTCGGCCGCGTCTTGCTCGGCGTCGGAGTTGGCTTCGCAAATCAGGTACAGTGTTTCAATAATCCTCGATTCGTCCGACTAATACTCGACTAATTACTCGGAATTCCTAATTTGTTAGTCCGATTTATTTTTCAATTAGTTCTTATAAGACCCTTTACATCTTATTAGTGTCTCGCATTTTTTAAGACATCGATAAAATATACACATTATGTTAGACGATTAGTCAGACGGATGAGGACTACGATAATTGGAACTAATCATATTAACAAGGGGTTACTCGGATTAGTTGAAGATTTTTTTGTTGTCAAATATTTGAAATTTGGACAATAGCTGTAAACATGATGGAAAATCGAGTTGAAAAATTGAGCTCAATTTCATTAGGGTTCTGCTCGGTTTGAGAAGAAAACTGATTGATTCGGTCCAGAATGAGTTTATACAATTAAGCTTGAGTTCTGATAGAAAACGAATATTGACTTTAGAGTTGTTTCTTACATGTAGTCGGTGCCGTTGTACCTGTCGGAAATGGCGCCAGCAAAATACAGAGGAGCCATCAACAACGGCTTTCAATTCAGCATTGGGATCGGAGCTCTCTCCGCCAATCTCATCAATTACGGTTCCGAGAAGATCGCCGCCGGCTGGGGCTGGCGCCTCTCCCTCGCCCTCGCCGCCGTGCCCGCCGCCATCCTCACCGGCGGCGCCCTCTTCCTCCCGGAGACCCCCAACAGCCTCGTCCAGCGCCACCGCGACCCCGGCGAGGCCAAGCGCACGCTCCAGCGCGTGCGCGGCACCGACGACGTCTCGGACGAGTTCTCCGACCTCGTCCGAGCCTGCGCCGGGAGCACGCGGGGTCGGAGAATCGACAAGATTACGGCTAGAAAGTACCGGCCGCAGCTGGTGATGGCGGTGGCGCTGCCGTTCTTCCAGCAGGTGACCGGGATCAACGTCATCGCCTTCTACGCGCCGCTCGTGTTCCGCACGCTCGGCCTCGGGGAGGGCGCGTCGCTGGTCTCCACCGCCCTGATCGGGGCGGTGGGGACCGCGTCGACGCTCGCCTCGATGCTCGCCGTGGACCGGCTCGGCCGGAGGACGCTGTTCCTGGCGGGCGGGGCCCAGATGTTGGTCTCCCAGGTAACCGTAGGCTGGGTCCTCGCCGCGAACCTCGGGGACCGCGGCGGGGTGAGCGGGCCCCACGCGTGCCTGGTGCTGGTCATGATATGCGCCTACGTGGCGGGGTTCGGGTGGTCGTGGGGCCCGCTGGGGTGGCTGGTGCCCAGCGAGATATTCCCCATGGAGGTGAGGTCGGCGGGGCAGGGCGTGACGGTGGCGGTGAGCTTTCTGTTCACGTTCGTCATAGCGCAGGCGTTTCTGGCGATGCTGTGCCGGATGAGGGCGGGGATTTTCTTCTTCTTCGCCGCGTGGGTGGTGGTGATGACGGTATTTGTGTACTTTCTGTTGCCGGAGACCAAGGGCGTTCCGATCGAGCTGATGGAGAGGGTGTGGAATAGGCATTGGTTTTGGAAAAGATTTGTGGGAGAAGAGGACCATGAGGAGGAGATGAAGGTGGTAGAGGAGCCTACCAACTTAGGATAAATCAGACAATATGTTACATAATGGATTAGACCGACCAACAATTCAGAGTACACGAGTAAAGTGTCCAGTCTAGGGTTTGGGGGTGCAAATGGCCACCCAGTTCAACAATATGCTATGTTCGAATTGTAATGATACTGTATTTTAGCCCATTCTCGAGCATGTTGTAACTTTGTTTTTCATGTTTACTTTTAAAGTAGAGTTCGATTATAATATTATAAGTACTATACTAGAGTAACTTAGTTGACTACTATGCAATGTATATTGTTTCTCTCTCTTATAAAATGTCATCATGAGTGAAAATAATCATCACATTGTTGATAAATAAGTTTTTATTCTAATTATTTGTTTCCACAGTCTTTCTCATTATAACACTTATGAAAAAGTAGAATTTGTGATTCATTAATCATTATGATGGCCGTGCTTATACGCGTTATACAAGAAGTTAACTCGAGACTATAATTAACTAATATATAATAAAAGTCAGGGGTTTGAGAACAATCAGATACCTTTCTAGCTCAACCTAAACAACGTGGTTAAGAATTGACGTGTTGTCATTATACGAAAACTATTGAGTATGAGAATATGTATCCATGCAAGGTTTAAATTTAAAGAAAGCAAGTATTTCGTATATAAGTTTTATGTTAAAGTATGTTACTTCGTACCAATCGAACATCAATATACTTATCACTTATATATGCAAGTGCGACTTTGAATTATTAATTTTGAATTTTAAGTGGGACGGAATTTGACAAAATAGCATGGTCGAGTCAATTTTTTTTTGAAACTTAATATATATACTTCCACTTATTGTGGCCTTCACGACGTCCACGCGCTTGTCCACTGTCCATGCTCCAAAAACGGTTAATTCAGTTAGATACACTCCAGAGCAACACCAACTGCCAATCCGGTCCCACATCTACCCACGTGGGCAAATTCCATTGGCCAAATCTCCTACCCAACGACCCCACGTAACGCCCAAAACCAGCCGTTGGATCTTGAAACCAAAGCCGTCGGATCTGAATAGTATTCTATACCTCAAAAGCGACTTTGAATTGTAGACGATTCTCTTCCATTTTCTCAATTTTCACAGAGAAAAAAAAAGCTTCGACTCTCTCTCTCTCTCGAGCTCACACGAAAAAGGTACGATTTTTGCTCTCCCTCTCCGTTCTTCGAATTAGGGTTTTGTTTTCGTTTCGTTTCTTCTCGTTTTGGTCTGTTCTGATCGGTATTGGGTGTTTTGTTCGGTGACTGTGTGATTCTATTTCAATCAATCTGAGTTCCTTTTTGGGTGTGATTAAGAGATTGTTTTTATTTTTATCGTCGATCCTCAGTGGAAACACATGGATTATGCGTGGAGTTGTGTTTAATTTTGTTCGGATTAGTGTTATTGAGTTTTGAGGGCTTTGTGATTGGGTAGGAGTGAATAGTAGAATTTGGACTTTGCATAAGTTGTTGTGGCTGTTTCTGTTGTGTTTGATAATGATGCTTTTACTGTTGATGGCTGCTAAATTTTGTTTTTGTTGTTTTCTGTTTGGACTGTGAGAAAATTCTAGGGGAAGGGTTAGAATTTTGGATATTTGTAATAGGGCTCATTAATGGGTGGGTGAGGTAATAAAAATTGCCTAGAAATAAGCTTAGAGTTGACTTTTCGAAGTTTTGACGAGACTTCAGATTTCTTACTCCATGGCTTGTAGTTTTTTCAGATTGATTTGAGCTCGGCTAGTTTATTAAACGAGGCTCACTTTGCGCACAAATTCAGTTTGAACTCGATAATATAGAGTTTGAATAAAATATCTAACAAATCGAGCTCCAGTGCTTAGTTAAGGCTCTATCACTATGCACAGCTTAAGATGAAACATGTCCCCTACTCTCTTTTTTCTTGTTGTAGCAGACTAGTCCATATGTAGGAATGTATGTTATAATGGTTTTGTTTCACGTGTTCTTCACACATATTTTTGGGTCAACTTAATCAGGTTCTATTTATAAATTTTTTTAGAGCGAGTTAATATTGTTTCCGTTGCTGCTCCAATGCCTTCCATAACCTCACCTCAGTGGCATGAGAAGGCCAGTGGCTTCTTTTCTTCCTCAGGTACTAAATGATTTGTTGCATGTGTTGTGAAATTTTTTCTCTTCGCCCTTTTTCTTCCGGTTCTCTTATTGTGTGATTTTTTTTTCACGCTGTAATTGCAGGCGTGAAGATTAAAGAAGCTAGGCAAACTGCCGGGACATTTGTGGAGGAAGTTGCAAAGGATGCAAAGGGTAATGTTGCTGACGTGGCGGAACGAGTTGGGTCGATGTTTAAAAGTCGATGGGCTCTTTTTCGGCAGCCATCAGCAAAACAGGCGATGCAGGAACGGATTATATCTGCTGCGGCTACGACTAGCGTCATCTTGAGGAAGGGTGTGTCAGAGACAAAGGAGAAGGTTGCTGTCGGGAAGACAAAGGTTGAAGAGGTAATGCTATAGATTGTTACGCATCTAACCCTATTTGGCATATAAAATTTATCATGAATCATTCAATATGAATTACACTCCAGCTACCTTTTGTAACTTTCTTTTTCTCTTTCGTAATAAAGTTTCGAACCCAAAAAGAAAAAAATGAACTATGAAGAATTGAATGACTGAGTGATGCAAAGAAGATCAAATCCATAAGTTGTTATTTTGTTGTCACTTGACATTATCTAGCATGTTGATATTGGATCAATCAACCCATTTTTTCTCTTTTTTATCAGCGATTAAAACGATTATATTAAAAGAAATAGAGAAATCGATTCCCAAGATGGGAAAAGAAAACTGTAATAAGCAATACAATGAAATAAAAGAAATGCAGTAATAAAGAAATTAAAAGGCAGAACTGAAAAGAGAGACGACAATCCTAAAGAGCGGCTTGGATACTCTAGGAGACCGCGGTTTAAAAATCTCTTGCATTTTCCTCTTGGATTTGATAGAAAGTCTGAATCATATCATTAATTTTTTCCCTTGATATTCTTTATAGTCCTGCATCCAACTTTGACATATCCGTGCTCCAAAATGTTACCATGCAAAAGGAGGTTATGAATATAAGTAACTAAGTTCATGGCGTAGCGGTAAAATAATGGTTAAAAGCTTATGCAAATTCAAGTCTTTAAGGTCAGATGGTGACTGATCAACCTGATGTGGTGTCTGTATGGGTTCAGGTGGCTAAGAAGACAGCACAAAAAAGCAAGACTATTTTAACCGATATCGAACGATGGCAGAAGGTACAGAACTTTCTTGCCACAACTTTCTCTTTTGATATTAAAATTTACCTTCGTTTCAGAAATCTCACATCATCTTTTAAAATCCAGGGAGTGGCGAGTACTGATGGTGAGTTTCTTTGACTTAAGTCATATCTTGTAATGGTGGGGTTTCCATGGTAATTTACCATGCAGCTAGCATTCAACGATCCTCCAAATTTGCATTGCGATTATGTTTTTTACTTTTTACTTTTGACATATATTTTTATAGTCAAGCCGTTTGCTAGATTTTCCACTCCAGCTCTATGATATATTTGATATATAATAGACATGTATATCGTCTTTAACCTCAGTATTTGGAGCTCCAATTGAAGTCACTGTACAACGTCAACAATCAAGCAGAGCCATTCCCCATATTTTAGTCAACTGTGCTGATCGTCTCATACTATCAGGTATTTCTAATGTTAATTGAATGTATAAATATGTTGTAATTTCAATGTCTACAGTGAATTGTAATGTTCTTATTTTTAGGACTGAACACGGAGCACTTGTTTAAAGCCGAAGGAGACAAAAAAGTAATTCAGCAATTGGTTTCGGTGTACAACCAAGGTATCTCATATGTTCTTATGGCTCAAGAACTTCCTCTAGTCAATTAAATTGGATGATATCGTAACACGATTGTCTTATCCACATATTACAGACTTAAATGCCTCGTTACCAGAGGGCATAAATCCAGTCGATGTGGCAGCTCTAGCCAAGTATTATCTTTCAAGTCTTCCCGAGCCACTTACGACGTTGGAGCTTCATAGTGAGATTAAAGGCGCTCGTTCTAGCATACATTCAATGAGGAACATCTTGAAGAAGCTTCCTACCGTGAATTATATGACACTGGAATATATCACTGCACTATTTCTTCGTGTCAGTCAGAAGTCTCAACTCAACAAGGTATAGGAAGCTCTCTCTCTCACTCATTAATTTTTTCTGTCATGTATATAATTACCCGATAAATATGCTCACTGATTGCTTCTCCGCAGATGGATGCTCGAAGCCTTGCAATGGAAATGGCCCCTGTTATTATGTGGGAGGTAGGGAGAAAACCGGATTCTTATAGACATTATTGGAATCAACCTACCAAAACTCCCTCCAAGGACACGGACTTGCCACCTACTTATAGTTCATGGGACTTGCTTGCAGGTAAGTCCAGTTCTGTTCGTGCATGTCTTTATGTTTAGATTCTTCACCAGTATGATGAATAATATTGTGTATATATCAGAATCATGAAAGTAAATCTATAGTTCAATAAGGATAAAAATATTTGTCAAAATTTGAAATGAACTACAATAACATAATTATAATTGCTTGAGAATTGTTCAGCACCCTCTTCACTAAAATGCACAAGCATAAACTGAGAATTGGGTGTAAAAACTAAAAACATTAACATCATTTAAAAAATGAATACACAGTATACTTTTCTCCTATCACATTTAAAAAAAAAATTGTTTACATATATTGGCATATTCAAGAACAATGATAGGGCATGATCCAATATCTTTTAATCCTTTAGAATTCTAGGATATGATCTTGTAAGTAAATAGTAACTGTGATGGCATGCAATGGATAAACAAATTTTTTTTATCAGCAATAAATTAAACAACATTATCGTCAGCGTGGAGATTGGAATCATCGACCTCATGCACATTGCATGAGGTGTCTGCCACTTCACCCACGATGTTTTGGTAATGTGTGAGGCTCTATTTGCCACTCTGAGACTCGAAACCCCGACCCCCATACCATAAGTTCAAGTGTTTGACCATTTGACCAGACAAGAGTCGATATCCTTTAATTTAACGTCCTTTTGTTGTATGCGGCGACAGATGAGGACGAGGAAATGGATGTTCCCCTGGATGATGGCATGCCAGTTGACTTTGGTGCTATTGAGGTTGTGCAGTGCCTCATAGAACACCACAATGCAATTTTCACAGATGCAAATGAGACAATCTGGAGATGACCAAGAGTGCTTTACTTTCAGTATCAGATGGTAGCAGATGACTTTGCACAGAACAGCTGAACCAGTTACCTTTCAAGGTGGTCAGATTGCATAAAATTGAATTCTATAGCAATTATGGTGGGGTTTTTTGAATTTCATTTCTGTAAATCCTGAAGATGGGTCATTTCTATATATCAATGTATGTAATATGGATATATTAGTGCTACTTGGGAACAGGATCTGATTGTGTACAACCTGTAGACTTTTGACTGCAGCATATTGCAAATGGAGAACTGGTTTGGTGTGGAATGTGTTTGTAACTCCTTTTTCTTGTGTATGCAGGGCTTTTCTTGGTTTCAGAACCGGACCGAAATGGTCCATACGGTTTTATATTTTAAAGAACCATATTACGAATCAAGGGTAACTGAGGGGTCGGTTATAATCGATCATGGCTACGGCTGGTTCTTTGATTATAGTTATTTTCGAACTTTTATTTTATTTTATGCCATGTAATATTAAATTATAAACTATAATTATAAGCATGCATCAGTAATAAAAAATTATACAATATAATTGAAATTTAAAATTTGCAAACATTAAAAACATACAATTGTCATTAAAAACTATACAATTCAATTAGTTCGATTCTTCTTGAGTTAATTGCTGTTTTAGTTTACATGTTACAGATCGAATCACAATCAATAAATCTCTAAAAATTAGAACCACTATTGAGCCATTATCCATTGTTTTTGATTTTTCATTTCTAGCTCGACTCAGTTTTCGGTTCGGATCCAGTTTCGGGCTCAAAATGGACAGCCTGCTGGTGTATGTGTTAGTGATGGGATTCGTGGGGTTTCTACGGGGAGGTCCAGGGAGAGAACGGTGCACTTGCATTGTAACGCGTTGTTACTCTGTTGCCATCTCTACGTCACATCAAATCTAGTTGACCGTGTAACCTTTTGCAATCACTATGCACCTATCATGTGAACCAAAATAGGTGAAAAACATTTATTTTAAATCTAAGGAATGTGCCCAAATTCTTCCTTCACTGTATTTTGCACAAACTTTTCCTCATTCATGTTCAAATTTGCACCGTATATGCAAATTCATGAAAATTAACGAAAATGTCTCTTAAGTGTTGGCCGTTTAAGTCCGCACGTTTAGGAGTGGGCATGGGTCAAAAATCGGGCCAAACTGGTTAAGAATCAGACCGGACCGGACTCAACGGTTCTCTATTTTAAAAACCAGAACTAAAATCATTACCCACGTTTCCCGATTCTCTGGTCCCGGTCTCCGGTTTCGTTGTCAAATACTCCATCCCTAAGCACATTTGAGTTAACACTTAAGCGACATTTTCATTAATTTTCACGAATCTGCATAAACGGTTACAAAATAAACTAGATACATGTTGGTAAGTCAACTTGAGAAGGAAAGACTTGAATGAAATCATTGCAGGATTGAAGAAAAGACTCCACTTTGGACATTTCTCTTTGGACATTGGAAGGACTTACCAAAGTCTCCTCTTTGGAATTTTCCATCACACCATCATCAACACTACAAATACACACCCACTTCACATAGGTTTCTCCATCTCCACCACCTCCTGCAATGTCTTCGCCGGCAGAGTAACTCTCTCTCTCTCTCTCGTCTGTGTTTTTTTCTCTATAGTTTCCGATATCCAATCGTTTTGATTTCAATAACTGTACTGATTCGTTCTGTGGTTTAATGGTTTCAATAACTGTACTTATTGTTGGTAATAAGCTTTCTGTTACAGCTACTACAGGTCTCTGCCACCAGTGAGCAAGGTTTATGGAGTAGCTTGCTTAATGACAACGAGCGCTTATTATCTGCAACTCTACCATCCCGAGAGCATATCTTTGTCGTATCAACTCGTAATCAAAAAGTTTCAGGCAAGTTCATCTTTACCATCATTTTGAGTCGTATTCTGCAGATTCAGTAAACAAAAATACAATTGAAGACTCCATACTGTTTATAAAATTTGCCTACTCTGCAGATTTGGAGACTGCTCACAAACTTCCTCTTTCTCGGGCCGTTTTCATTCCCTTTCGCATTTCGTCTCCTGATAATGTAAGACTCATCGGTTGATTCGAAGTATGTAACATTCGCTGCATATATATAGCATCTAATATAGAGTTTCTTATGGATTTGATTTCATAGAGCAAGATATGGAGTTCAACTTGAAAGAGGACCCTTTGATAAGAGGACAGCGGATTATGTATGGATGTTGATATTTGGAGCTCTCTCACTTCTGGTAAGTAGGGATTTCCAAGTAGAAACAAGAACTCGTAAATTTACGTGATTCACCAACAATGTGTTAGTTACGTCCGCAAAAACAAGAAATGCATATCACAAAGCTATCCAACTAGATTATATGGATTATTAATATTTATAATGCGAATCTCAACTTGCTTACCGGTCAATATAACGACGATTGTATCTCGGGTTCAGACCGATTCAAGACATATTTCAACGATACCATATGTATTCTTGACGCAGGTGATGGCTGCTTTCCCTCCGCTATGGTCTCCTTTCATGGGAGCTTCCCTGGTTTTCATGATAGTCTATATCTGGGGGCGCGAGTTTCCCAATGCGCAAATCAGCGTATACGGGCTCGTGACGATGAAGGTACGATATCTTCATTTTGGCAATGCAAGTAGGAGGCATGAAAGCTAATGCTTCTAAAGTTTTTTGGATCGATTGGCAATTTCTTTAGGGTTTCTATCTTCCATGGGTGATGCTAGCGGTAGATTTGCTTCTGGGGAATCCGTTGAAGCCTGATATTCTGGGGATGGTTGCTGGACATCTCTATTACTTCCTCACAGTTCTTCATCCTCTTGCTGGTGGAAGATATGTTTTCAAGACTCCTCTGTGGGTGTATCCTTCTGTCTACCCGTTTCATACACTGTCAATTTTTTTCATTAGTAACGGCGTATGCAAATACGCCGTTACAAATTATAACGGCGTACAAATTGCCGTTAGACGATACGCCGTTACAAAAGCGCCGTTACAATTTGTAACGGCGTACACAAGACGCCGCTACACCAACACGTCATCGTTTTGACGAGCCGTTAACGGCGTAACCGTCGATAACGCCGTAACCGTCGATAACGCCGTTAATTTTGTAACGGCGTATTATTTTAGAAAAGACGCCGTTACTAATTAGACGGTGCCGTTTAGATGACTTGACACCGTCAAATTAGTAACGACGTATTTTCTAAAATAGTACGCCGTTAGAAGGTATTAAAATAATTATTTTTGAAAATATTGTAACGGCGTATTATATACAATACGCCGTTACAAATTATTAAAATAATAATTTTTATTTCCAATTTGTAACGGTGTATTGTACATAATACGCCGTTACAATATTTTATTTTTTACAGATTAAAATTAAAATTAAAACTAAAATTCAAATCCAAATAAATAAAAATTACAATTGTTTAAATAAAAATAATATGAATTAAACTACGAGGGTGGAGGACCGAAGTTGGAGAACATGCTCGGGTCGTAGGGGGCATAGAAGGATTGACTATTCGCATCTGCTCGTACATCCATTGAAAGCTTCTTTGTTGAGCTTCCATGTTTCTTTCTTGAGCTTCGAACCTCTCATCTTGCCGCGCAATATGCTCCGTCGCCTGGCTGAGCCTAGTTTGCATATCTTCGAATTGCTCTGCAGACACACCGCTGGAGGACTGGCCACGTTTTCTAGGTCTGGCCGGGACCTGGTAATCATCTCCAAATCCCCGAATTTTGCGTCCTCGGGGGAATTGGGCATCTGATCGTCCCGCGGCAAGCTTGAGGTCGTGACAAGGCTGATTCGCTAGCATCATCACTTCATTCTCTTCCGCTTCGGTCATTCTTCTTAAATTTCCGTGCTGGTCTGTATTGGCCGGGTCCTGCCTCCAATCCAGCAACGCCCTCTTAAGATATATCTGTATGAAAAGAAAATATGAAAATTAATGAAAAATTAATAAAGTAGAAAAAAAAATATTAATAAAGAAACTTACGCGTTTCGCCTTGTTGTCCTCATCCTGTAACAGTTCTGCCTCCGAAGCATCCTGATCCGGTTCCTGATTAGGGACATTTTTTAAAAAACTACCGAAAATGCCCTTAGGGACATTTTCGGTAGAAATTACGGAAATGCCCTTACGGGCAATTTTTTAAAAACTACCAAAAATGCCCTATGGGCATTTTTAAAAAAATTACGGAAATGCCCCTAACGGGCATTTCCTTCAAAATTACGGGAAATGCCCTTAGGGGCATTTCCATACAAATTACCATAATGCAATGTAAAGGATAAATAATCTAACATATTCAAATTCAATCTAACATATTCAATTTTAACAAAAATTCAAATTTCAATTTCAAAAAAAATTCAAATTCAATCTAACATATTAAATAATTAAACATTTCAAATTGAACATACAAACATATTCACATATTTAATATTTTTAAATATTTAATATATCATACAAACAAATTCAATTTAATTTTCGCCATATTTAATATTTTTAACCTAATTTAACATATTTTAAAATTAACATACAAACATATTCATACCTAAATTAACATAAAATTAACGTACAATTTTTAACAAATTTAGTAAAAATATTATAAATTTCTAACATATTCACAAATTTTAACATATATCCCTAAACCCTAAAATTTTAAATATCTAACATAATAATTGAGAGAGATAAAGTACTTACCTGATCTGGAAGAGGAAACGGCGACGGAGACGGAGGTGGCTGGCCGGAAAACAGGCAGAGAGACAGTGAGGCAGTGAGTGATGAGGGAGAGGCAGTGAGTGAAGAGGGGAGATAGGCAGAGAGAGATCAGAAGAAGAGAGGCAGAGAGCGAGGAGAAAGAAGAAGAGGGGTTGGGTCTTTATATACCCAACATTTGTAACAGCGTATATAAGGTAGATACGCCGTTACAAAATCCCCAACGGGCAAAAATCTGAACGGGAAGATTTTTGACCGTTACCCAACGGATTAAAATTAGTAACGGCGTATAGGAAAGATACGCCGTTACTAATTTTTTGCCCAGGGAAAATGAAAATTTTGGCGCAGAATTGAAAATTCGCCAAATTTTCAATTCCCGCCCACTTTGTAACGGCGTATTCATCACATACGCCGTTACTGTTTCAAACCCTAAATTAATATTTTATTCGGTTCGACCGATCGTGATTGATCTGGAGTGTTCCCGTGGTTTGATTTTTCTGAAATTTGGACTATATCACTTCAATGAGATTTCCAACATGTTTAACAGTTTGGATTATTCACTTGATATTGAATTGAACTAAACGTTCGATGAAGTTAGCGTTTAGGGTATAGTTTAGGGTTTACCATCCTAAACCCTAAACTCACGCTTTCACCGAAAGTGATTGGTGTCAAAAATCGTGTTTTAATCCAACCGTACAGATTGAAGCGTAATAGTGTTGTCGTTCATAGGCCAAATTTCTAGTAAATTTTAAACATATATAAACCTCCATCTAAACCGATCACCCGTAAACACATCCGTAAGTAACGGTCAAACCTCCGAAAATGTCATTTCCGTTATGAAATTGTTACGTGGTTTTCAATTTTGATTAACGTATATGATTTTTAGGTAGTGTACAATGATTAATTTCAATTGGGTAGTCATTTAGTATATGAAACGACAAATTAATATCGAAGTCAAACGTGAAAGTCAACAATCTTGACTGGTGTGATGGTCAATATTGTTAACCACTAGTAACGGCGTATTCAACATAATACGCCGTTACTAAATTATACAGTGATTTAGTAACGACGTATTTACCACATACGTCGTTACTAAATCACTTCTTAAAAAAACTTTAATTTCTCAAGAGAGGGTCTTTTCTTATTACGAACCCATTTGAGATTGAGATTAGTCTCCGATTCCAAGTTGTTGTAGACGACTGGTTATGGAGGAGAGCAAACAAAGTGTTGGTGCCACTGCCAGATTATCATTTGAGGCTCATAGTGAAGCCAAATGGGTGTTTGAGGCTGAGGAAGAGAGTGGTTATGTGGAGAGAAGGTCTCAGCGTCAGGATTGAGAGGTGTTATGATAACCATTAAATGCATCAAAACTCATATATCAATCATCTCTCTTCTTCTTTTGCTTAATTGCCGGTGCTAACTATATGATATGTAGGTAGTGTACAATGTTTATTCCCAATTCGGTAGTCATTTAGTATATGAAACGGGAAGTCAATACCGAAATCAAGCGTTGAAGTCAACAATCTTGACTTTCTGATTGTTGACCATTAGTAACGGCGTATTCATCACAATTCTCAACAACAGTCCAATTCGCCCAGAACATCTCGGAAACGCTCAATTTCTCGTTTCGCACCACGCTTTTTACTTGTACATGTGGGGAAACAACTGATAAGTGGAAACCTAGAGCTGGACTAACAAATGTTTCCCTGGCTGAAGTGGCGTAGTTTAGGTACATCTAAGTGAAGGTGACAGACTCGTGCATCAAGTACTGTTGGGCTATACAACCTTCTGGATATCGAGGGTTTCGCACACTTTTCTTGTACACGCCAAGTTGCCTACATTCAAAATATGAATGTTAATGTGATATTCGATTATACATTTCAATGGTAATTGGAAATGAAATTACTGAAGAGAAGGATCATACCGTTCAATTGGAAACATCCAAGTGAAATGAACTGGGCTGGTCCGCATAACTTGATCCGATAGGTGTAGTAGCAGGTGAACCATAATGGTACAGAATGATGGAGGGAAGATAGTTTCCAACTTACAAACTAAAACCACCATATCTTCGTGCACTTTTTTTAGTGTTTTCTTCGTCGGCTCCCTCGTGCACAACACCTGAAAAACCCTGCCGAGGTCTGCTAATGCTTCTGCCACATGAGTCTGAACGTACTTCCGAATGAGAAGGGGGAAGATGCATTGGATAAGCACGTGACAATCGTGGGTCTTAAGTCCGAGAAACTTTTTCTCATCAGGATTGACCTTAATCTTCAAACTTCCCGCATATCCGGAGGGGAACTTCACTGCTCGGATATGCTCAAGTACGGCCCTCCGGTGTACACCCTTGACCCCATAAGGCGCATCAGGGAGCTCCCCATCCTGGCCCACCCATTGGTCTTGGCGCACATTCTGTTCCTCGTACGTTCTCCTCGCTTTCAAATCATCTTTAGTCTTCCCCGCTAGTCGGAGAACTGTACCTATGACGTTGTCGCACACATTCTTCTCTATATGCATTAAATCCAACGCATGTCTCACTCTGTGAGTTTTCCAATAGGGCAGCTGCCAGAAAATGCTTTCATGAGACCAACAGATAGCTAAACCAGTTCGTTTATTGTGCTTCGGGTGTAGACTAGGCTCGAGATAAGTATGACGCCTAATAGCCTTCAGTATGGCAGTCCCTGAATACCGCTTAGGCCTTCTACGAGTCTCGATCTGCCCGTTAAATGCCTCCGGGACAAAGCGCAGTGGGTGCTTCGGAGGTAACCACCTACGCGCACCTTGGTAAGATATTCTTGAGTTATTGCGTGAAGAGTCGATGTTATCCAAACATAAGGGACATGCCTTATAGCCTTTAGTGGTCATGCCACCCAACATTCCCAAACCCGGAAAGTCACTGATTGTCCACATCATAGCAGCCCGCATTATGAACGGCTCTTTCTTGGAAGCATCCCACGTGACAACTCCGTTCGTCCACAATTGTTTCAACTCATCAATCAATGGACGCATAAAGTTATTCAAACATTTACCAGGTGATTTTGGACCTGATACCAACATGGTGAGGATGTTATACTCCTTCCGCATAGCCATCGAGGGCGGAAAATTTAACGGGACAGCAACTATAGGCCACAAACTGTAACTCGCAGCATTAGGCCCAAGTGGAGAAAACCCATCGGATGACAAGGCCAGCCACACGTTTCAGACTTCTTCCGAAAATTGAGGATATTTCTTGTCAAACTAAATCCAATCAGCACCGTCCGATGGATGTACTAATACGTCATCGTCCTCCTTCTCCCGCTCACCGTGCCATCGCATCCACTCAGCCGTCTCTTCCGCAAGATATAACCGTTGAAGTCGAGGAGTCAATGGGAAGTACCACAACGTCTTCTTCGGAACTAATTTTTTCCCTTCCATAGTAAACCGTGGTTCTTTACAAACTCCACATTTGTCCAGAGCAGAGAACTCTTTGTAATACAAAGTGCATCCGTACAAACATGCGTCGTATTTCACGTGTGGCATTTCGATGGCCTTCATTATCTTTTTCGCAGCTGCGTAGCTAGGTGGAAACGAATTAGGTTGTGGTAACATACGACATTGCTCTTTCGCGACCTGGGTAAAAGCCGCGTCTGACATCCCGGTGCTCTGTTTGATACACAACATCCTTAACATCGCTTCCAAAGACGTATCCTCACAAGTGACAGCACTTGTGGTTTTGTACAACGGCTGTTGTGACTCCGTCACCAACCGGTTGTACGCCGTCATCTTCGCTTTAGCAAGTCTGGCCTCGACTTCGGTCACCGAACTTATCTCCAATTGTGGGTCCTCGTCCTGGTCCTGGTCCTCGTACTCATCCTCGTCGTTCTCGCCTTCATCTTCGTCAATCCTTACATCTCTACATGGATCTACATCATTCACGAACTGATGCACCGGATCGACAAACTCTGGAGTGTGCGCCGACGTCGAACAAGGGGGATTATGCGAACTTGACGGGAAACTCATATCTATATTTCGGCTCGAACTAGGCCGACTCGAACTAGGCCCTCTAGCTTCGCCGTGATGGATCCACACATCGTACGATGTAAGGAAACATTTCTTCAATACATGATCGCAAATGGTGTCCATATCGTGCCAAGAATAATTACAACATCTAGTGCAGGACACTTGAAACGTCCCACGCCATCTGTTTGCGCGTTTCGTCTCGTAAATTTGACGAAACTACTTAATCCGTTCATCCACTCCTCACTCATCTTACGGGATGTTATCCACCCACGATCCATTCTATATATTATACAAATAACTACGGGTAATAATCAATTAGAATTGACTATATTTATCAACTATAACAACAATTAAATTATTTTATTATTATCATTATAACAACAAAATTAATGAAATAATCTATGTGCATTTAACTTAAATTAATAAAATACATTACATAATGCATTATTAATAAAAAAAATGTACGTATCTGCTAATATGGAGAATGATGATATGAACCGTAGTATTTTGAGAGAGAGTTGTCGAAAAATGGAGATGATATTACGGAAATGCCCTTGCCGGGAAGTATAAAGTAGGAGAGAATTGGGAGAAAAATGTGGGGAGAATGGGAGATGGTTCTGTAAAGATTTATACATTGATTTTGTAACGGCGTATTTACCTAAATACGCCGTTACTAATTAACGGTAACACAACGACAGAACGGTAACATAACGGGAAGATCTTGTAACGGCGTATTTACCTACATACGCCGTTACTAAATACAAAAAGTAACGGCGTACGCAATAAAATACGCCGTTACAATTAGTAACGGCGTATACTATTGAGTACGCCGTTACAAATATTTTTGTAACGACGTATTCGTTATGTATACGCCGTTACTATGGGAAAATCTGATAGTGATAGTTTTTGTTTACATAATCGGGCTGGGATATGTAACTTGAATGTCAACTTTATTAGTTGGGGGTACGTGGCCCTAGCATGTCGTTTTGTGCTTTTACACGTGAGTCATAAGAAGATTGAACTTCTGCACGCCGGTTTTTACTTCCTCGCGCTTTTATACACAAGCCTTTACTTCAACACCCCCTAACGAGTAGGATTGCCCTTCTACACGTGGGTCATAAATGTGCTGGAGCTTACTCTCTCACGTTTTTACGCACAAACCTTTACTTCAACACTTTTCTTACGAGTAGGAATGCCTCTCTACACGTGGGTCTGGACTTCTGCATGTGTTTCTGGGCTTACTCCATCACACTTCTACACCCGACCCTTTACTTCAACATACACTTCCCTCACGAGCAACACGTGTGTCATAGCAAAGAGGCACATAGGCTCACATACACATGTCTAAATCAACCAACTCTAATATGGATCGGGTACGGATGTGACCCTAAAACCTTTATATTTACGACGCAAGTTTATATCACTTCCTTAACGAGCGTGTTGGTGTAGACACAAAGTAGTAGCATTCTGGGGCAAAGGAACGCAATTCAACGCCCCGGTGCAGTCCGATCCCTCAGCCGGAGTGGCCTTCCGGGGAAGGAGCTTTCGTCTCAACGGGAACAGAACGACCGCCGCCACCCCCTCGCCAGAGCAGCAGCAACAACAACAGCCCAATTCAGCTGATCAGGGAGTTGCATTTCGCGGAAGGAGCCATCGACTCAATGCTCAATAGTTTTTCTCTTATTTACATGCAATTTATATCTATATCTATCTATCTATTTGTCTATTGCACTTCTTTCGGATTCAGCAATGAATAATAATTTTGAGTTGGTTACAATTATATATTGGCTGCTATAAGTGACGAGGACGTGTTAATGTGAAAACACTAATTTCAACAATAATATTGTTAAAATTTACTAATTCTTTTTGTGTTGGAGAAGAAGAGAATAAAGGAGGTGTGAATATGCCCGGGGATGGTAAACAATTTCGAACTCGATGTTAATTCAATCTCTTTGACACGACAAAGTGACTTTTTAGGGATAATGACACTTTGATATACCTAACTATAGCGAAATGAAACTTTCATACCCTAACTATTTTTCTATCTTTTTTAGTACCCTAACAATTTTTTTTGACAACCTATCTCTAAAATGTTTAAAATACCTAAATTACCATTGGGGTAAAAAATTATAAAATGAATTTGTTCAATTTTTTTTATCTGTGGTTCAATTTGTTTGTACTTAAGATGCATTTATAAATTATTTTCGCTCAATTTTATGGAATCGGATAAACAAAATATATTGTAAATAACTTTTATTCATGAAAAATAGTATAAGATGTTATTAGTGACACAATATACTGATCATGCACACGTTTTAGCCCAAGGAAGATTGATATCTATATTTGCAGCACCGAGTTCTTTGATTCCATGAAGACCGCTTTCGTCGAGAGACCAATTACACGTTGATATGCATCTCTTGTCCAAATCTCTGCCTTGCTTGTATATCTGTCCAGTAACGCATCCATGAAGACCACTCACAACAGTGCATGTGAAGAGTGTTTCTCCAACCACCCTTGGACGGAACGTGAAATGATACGACGTGTTAACAGACACGACCTGCGTCGCAAGATTGTTGTCTTTCGATTTGCAGTGGATGGTCACATCGGATTTGTCACTCAAGTGGTTTGTTATAGTGACGGTGGCCAGTGGCTGTTCTAAACCATGGACTCCACTGTTTCCTTTGGCTTGTGTTGTAGTTGATGCTCCCAACAAGCTAATAACAAAAACCAACAACAACAACAACAACACCTTCATTTTTATCTCTATTGTATTGTTGGAACTAAAATCAGAATATATGTTAACGTATTTGAATATGAACAAAAAAACTAACTCCTAATTTATTAAAAATAGAAAGTTGACTGTCTTTTATATGACGTATTAATTAATACATTTCTATAGAAAAAAACATTGAATACATTATAAGAGAGTTTAAAAAAGATACACCACTTTGTTAGTGACTTTCAATGAACTAATGAGGGGTCCGCGCGATGCGCGTGCTGTCCGTAAACTTATTGTATCGATACAACCTGTAAAATTATTTTATAATATATTGTAAAGCAAATTTAAAGATCGAACTATAAAATGTTAGTACATTTTTTTAAATACATTACACTATAAACTAATCATAATTTTTCTTATTTCTCGAGAATGTTTTCACAAAAATGGTAATTCAATTTGATCAAAAAGTTTCTAAAAATTGATATACATGTGTGTTAGAAGAACCACTTTATTTAATCGCTACCGTGCCTATGTTTTGCCCAGGAAATAGAATTAAGGTCCTAACTATGACAAACTCGGTACATTTAACCCAATTCCCACAGCGCAATGTAATGCTTGCAAAAATGTAACCACGTTGAAGAAATAAGAATCATCACGAAAAAAATGTTATTAGTATATTTTTTAGCCTTTAATTCAAATCTGCTCTCAAAAGACTACAAGGTTTAAGAGACCGAGTCTTGAAAACAACACAGTTTGTTTTACTGAGTTAGAAAACAAACATGAACCCGCCGAACCCTCCTCCAAGTTAACACTAATGTAAATAATGCATTCATAGTCATAATTAAATATTAAATTTTAATAAGTAAATTAAAATAAAATAGAAAAGATGAAGTTTATTTGCTATAACATTTTAAAGGTAAGGTAATCTCGGTATTTTGGATTGATAAAATAATCTAAATTTTTTTTAAAAATCACAAGTTTGGTGTTGCCGTATTTCATCATAATATAGTTGAACCCAAATCTTGATACACAACTTGTTGATAGAAAAAAAAACCTGATATGCCCGAGAGCAAAATGTTGCTCTTGTTCTGTGTCACATCAGTTACAACAAGATCAAAATCGTAAACATAAAATCAAGAACACACATCAGTTTAAATTTGAATATGTATATCTTAGCATTGAAGTTGAAATCAAGAAGTATGTTGGCAGTTTTAAGATCTCTATGTATCAGTGGTGTCCTACAATTCTCATGCAAATACTCTAAACCTTTGTCGAGAATGGTAAGAAAATTAGCATACAATACCAAATTACGATAAAAAGATGATAAATCTTTGCATACATACCCACCTTGTAGTGTCAAGAGCAACTTACATCTGAATAGGCTATGTTATAGCTGAACCAGGAGGTATTCTTACATGTCGATGAAAGAAAAAATTATACATCAAAAATTCATTTGAATATGTACTGCCCTCTCAATTTTTAGGATTTGTTCTATCAGCAATAAAAACATTATCATACGTTGTATGATTGTACAAATGAATGATTTAATACACATGCTCGCTTAATCAATTACTAAAAATATACAAATTATAATAGAACTCGATTTGCTAATGTATTGAACGCGTGCAATGAGAATATCGATTTACCGTGCAGTGTGTTCCCAAATCTGTTTTCCATCAATTCATAAATAATGAACCTCTTGTCGGCATAACTATTACATCTCAATAAAAAAATTATATTCGGGTGCTGCCATTTGTTCAACAACCCCACCTCGTTTGCAATTCAAACGTAAAATCAATTCAAGATCAAGTTACGTTCTTGATTTTTTAGGCTAGCAACTAAATGGGGAGGTACACACTGTACCTCATATTTCCCGTATATATATAATGGCTTGATCAGGAGTGCAGTTCATTGTAAGTATGAGTTGATTGCCAAGCTAACCACTACGACGTTAATATGGCTTCAATCAAATTTTGACACGTAAACTATATATGCAAAATAGAATTTAAAGTTCCCTAATCACATTACATTCTCTACATTAGACTACACAAAGAGAATCACACACCAAAACAAAACAAAGTTCAGTAAAATGATGGTAAAATCATAATTTTCTAAATAAAATCATGTAATGTAATCCATCAAAAAGATGACCAATTAGACATACTGTTGAAAATTTTATAAGAAATTTTATAATGTAGTAACGCATGGTTGACACATTTTCTATAAATACTCATTTCCAGGCTATGCATCAAACCCAACAGTGAAAAAGGACCAATCGAAACACACTTTACACAAAACAGAACAACCACTACAAAATAATCGAATCATCACAAACCCGCAATCGATCAAGCGGTCAAATTTAGACAAAGCAAACTACGAAGCAAACCAAGAGAGCAATTTTCGAGGTGAGCTCATATGCACCAAGATGCTTCAAAGCTAAAATAAATTGGTCTCTCAAGCTATCTTGAAGTTTCCCAGATATACACATCCTGTTAGTGATCAAAAATCTTCCATAATAAAAATAACACGTATAGCACCACCTATTCCCTTCTATGTATAATTCCATATGCGTCATCAGATCAGGTAAGATTGACATGCATTTAGGAATTTACTTAGCTCTCCTTAACAACATTTGAGAACACAACCCTAAAAATTATGAGTCAATTTCTCTATTATAGCTTATACTGGTGTTGTGAGTATTTAAAGCTTGCTCACAAGACCAAGAATCCAAGATCACCCAAGTAAGTTTTGGCATGAGGAAGAGAAAGGTAACAATTTAATAATATTTTATTAGGATGGCAAATATGTGAGAAGTTAACCCGTAAAATTTCTTGGATTTGAAATAACTGACTAGCCCTATGATAATAGAAAAAATAAATTCACCCAATCTATTGGTGTTAAATTTTTAAAAAAATCTAACACCATGTTAGCATCTATAATAAATAAGAAGATTATGCTGGAAGATCTTTCAGATCGGAGAGAGAAACTAAATAATTACAAGAATTATCTCTATATCAACTATAAAATTGAGGGAAGATAGAATTTAAGGCGGTTACCAAACTGCTTTGCAAGAAAAATGAAAACACCCGTTCGGTTCCACTCTATCCCCCATTCGCGTCAATCAGGAATCCATGTGTCAACCCTCACAGAGAAACTCATCACGCCAGATGTCAAACTACAAAGAAGCTAGATGTCACAAGCAGGCAATCCCAAACCCTACCCTATTCACATTATATATAAGATAGATTACACCCGTCGACCACTTTGGTCGGTGTTTATATTAAACATGATCACTCTACATAATCATTGCTTGATTTTTATGCCATTTTTTCGTTTTAGTTGCCAATAAGTGGTCGGGAAAGGTTTAACTTAACCGGCGATATATGCAATATCTCGCCGGGAATAAGTAAATTTCCAGTAGTAATACAACGTTAGGTTCGTGATTTTTGGTATTCAGATGGTGTGGCTATGGGTATTATATCAACGTGGTAGACAATTCGATATAAACCCTGTATTATATTCTCGTGCATCCGTGTTAGTTCGCGGTCATTGTGTGTGTTGTGTATTCTATTCACGTTCTTACTTTTGTTTGCCCTGTTCGTATGTTGTGATTTATATTATCATATCGACATCCGTGGCAATTCGATGTAACTTTTGCAATATATTTTTGGTACACCAATCTTGTAATTTTAAACATGTGTTATGGTATTATCACTATATTGAATTGTGTGTCTTTGACTCAAAGGTAGAACCGGGTGCACCACCCTAGTGTTTTTTTACAAAAATATATTAATACATAATAAAGAAAAAGTCAACCTTTCTATTTTAAATAAAGTAGAGGTTATTTTTTTGTTTAAGCGCCTTAACATATATTTTGAATTTATTCGAGTGAATAAGCAATTAAACAATTTTATTTCTGACGTACCATTCCAAGTTCCAAGAATACAATTCAATATAGGGAAAACTATACATAACTACACCCAACTAAAACCAAAAGACACATAACTATCCCTATCTTTCAAACTGGACACCTAGCTACACCCAGAGATTGAAAATGGACACTTAACCCCCACTGTTAGATTTTCTGTTAAAATTTTGAGTAAAAAGACGAAAATGCCCTTGGTCAGACTTCAAATTTTCAAATCATGCCATTTATGAGTTTTTGTGTTATTTTTCGATCAACCTTCTCCACAACCACCGTGTTCCTCGCCGGCCTTGTCTTCTACCTCCGACCGACTTCTTCGATCGTCCTCGTCTGTTCCACGGTGGTTGTGGAGAAGCTTGATCGGAAAAACACATCAAAACTCGGAAATGGCATGATTTGAAAATTTAAAATCTGACCAAGGGCATTTTCGTCCTTTTACTTGAAATTTTAATAGAAAATATAACGGTAGGGGTTAAGTGTCCATTTTCAATCTCTGGGTGTAGCTAGGTGTCCAGTTTGAAAGATGGGATAACTATGTGTTTTTTGGCCTTAGTTGGGTGTGGTTACGTATAGTTTTCCTTCAATATAATACAATTGAGATCAAAATGAGGCCTCTATTGAACGGAGCTCTCTTGTTGGTTTTTGTTATATTTTGTATATCTGACTCGATAAAATTGAGGGAAGATAATTTATGTGTGTAACATTTCAACTAGTTTCGAGCAGTGACATTGAACTTGTATATTATAAAGAACTTTTATTCATGAAAACTTATTATAAGATGTTGGTGATACAAATACTCATGCACACGTTTTGGCCCAAGGAAGATTAATATCTGTATTTGCAGCACCGAGTTCTTTGGTTCCATGAAGACCGCTTTCATCGACAGACCAATTACACGTTGATATGCATCTCTTGTCCAAATCTCTGCCTTCGTTGTATATCTGGCCGCTTGCGCATCCATGAACACCACTTACGACAGTGCACGAGAAGAGTGTGTTTCCAATCAGCCTTGGATGGAACTTGAACTGATAAAACGCGTTAGCAGACACGACCTGCGTCGCAAGATTGTTGTCTTTCGATTTGCAGTGTATGGTCACAGCAGATTTGTCACCCAACTTGTTTGTTATAGTGACGGTGGTTAGTGGCTCCTCTATGCTATGGACTCCACTGTTACCTTTGGCTTGTGTTGATGATGCTCCCAACAAGCTAATAACAAAAACCAACAACAACAACAACAACACCTTCATTTTGATCTCTATTATTGTATTGTTGGAACTTGGAATGGTGTGTTAGAAATAAAATTGTGATATATATATATAGAGAGAGAGAGAGCCCATTGCTTAGGAGTTAATTAGTATTTGAAGTTACTGCTTCGATTCACTAAAATATATTCAGAATATATGTTAACGCTTTTGAACAAAAAATAACCCCTAATTTATTTAAAACCGCAAAGTTGACTTTTTCTTTATTTTGTATTAATTAATACATTTCTGTAAAAAAACGTTGAATACATTATGAGAGAGTTGAAAAAACAACACAGTATCAGTTTTCAATGAATTAGGAGTTTATTTTGTTTAATTTCAAAAAAGGAATTAATATTGTTTTGTTCAGTCAACTATTAACATAAATTCTGATTGAAATTTCTTAAGTTTATTGGGCGGGAAAGGTTAAAATATAGATAGGGTTATGATGTAATATTCAAAAATTAAAATTGTTCATGCTTCCATTAATATGTTTTAAACCTATACTACCCAACCCAAAGCCCAGCCCACCCAACAAACACAACCCGACCTATATAGTAACTACTAACCCACCTCTTAATTTCTAGCCCAACTCATAAATCCGTCCCACATGACTCGGCAAGACTCAAACCATGGCCGAAGCCAAGAAAAGAGTTTCCTATACTACTACGTCAGGGCTACTCACTTCCTGCCATTATATTAATAAGTAACATTGTATTTAAATTGCACATGAAATCCAATAATGTATTAAATTCACATGTCAGCCGGGTATTAACATTTTTAATAGTGTATTAGCCCTATCATATAGTACTCAAAACACTGGACGATATATACACGAATAGATTTCAAGCACCCTCTTTAGATCGACACGCGGGCTTAATAATGGATTTATCCGCTAGTTGTAATGGATCTACCCGCAAGTTGTAATGTGACCTAAGTCTCAAAACACTGGACAATATATTCCAGCACTTGAGATCTATCTCCACTTCTACATGGAGGCCAACAACATTTGCTCTCACTTGCAGTTAAGTGATCTTTCTACTTTTACATATAATCACTGCATTACATATTTAGGTGGGTTCGGGCGGGGATTCTCCCACAGGTAGGTTTCTGTTTCCAACCCAAAATAATGCTCTTAAAAATATTATTATTTTATTAATATAAAATATTATTTTAATATTTGATAATATTACTTTTCATTAAATATACATTTTAAAACAAAATTTTAATAAAAACGTATATTTTTGATGTATTGGCACGAGGCATCGAACGTCAGAAACGAGAGTAGCACCATCCCGACCAATAGATCTAGGGGGGATTTTTAGAACACGCGACTTAAAACCCTGGAATGGATCCAGGCAGCAGGCCCGTGCACCAAAAACGAAACCGAATTGGGTTCCAAACTGAATTCGAATCGAAGAATCGTGAGTATTGGATTGGATTGGAGTCTGAAAATTGAGAATCAATTCAGTCCAGTTCCGGTTCTGAGATTGCATAATCGCTGATTAATCTGTTAAGAATTGAACCGATTCTAGGAGTTTTCATTAGCATTTTTGTATTTCATTTTAATTTTTTGTCTACAAAGAGTTTAATCATGTAAAATTTTACCATAAATTGAACAATACATGAGTATCACAGTAATTGAGTATAATCAGGAACCGAACCGTAGAATCGTGCCCATAACCGGACTAATGCCTACTTATTAGGTTCGGGTCTCTAAAATGAAGAATCAGTTGATTCGGTTCGATCCGGTCTCAGAACTGTGCCTAATCCTACTCGGCAGATTGTTCAAATTTTAATTAATAAAATTTATCCAAAACTTAAACAGTTTATAATCGTTAGTACTTTTTTTGGTACTTATTAGTTCTCAATTAATTCTCGAAAAACTTATTTGCTTGATGTCATAGATAAAAAAAGTGAGTGTTCTAAAGATCGTATCGTAGAATCGGCGTGGCCATGACTTAAGAAGCCTTGTAGGCATAAAACAAATGAAAGTAGTGCAAATAATGAAGCTCTATAATTCAATTAGGTCCATATCAGATAGAATTTTAAATTGGCCATTCTCATTTCAATATAACCGAATGTGTAAATAATATTACTGATAAATCAATAACATATCATACAAAACTCACATTTAATTACATAGTTTATTACAACAATTGAAAACCCAAAACTATCTAGGATGTTGTGGCCGTGGGTTCGGGAGGAAGAGTAGAGCAACCAAAGCACTGGCCACGGCCGCGATGCCTCCCATTACAAATGTTGGGAGATTTCCTCCACCGAGGGCGGCGTCCAACGGGCCGCTGACCACAGACACAAACATCTGTGGCGTGACAACGGCGATGTTGACGATGCCCATCGACAGGCCTTGACCCCCACCGGCCTCCAAGCAGTATATAGACGCTAATGCGAACGGGACACTGTAAGTCACCGCCAACGGGATCCCGAGGACAGCGAAGAGCACCAATGCCGGGCCCGTGGGAGGAATATCCCCCGAGTGATGCGCGGTCCTCCACTCGTCCGCCTGCCTGGTGACCAGGAGGGTCATAACCAACCCGACAGCCAGGATGATGTTGACGATGCCCCAGAGTCGCCTGACTCCGCCCAGAAGGCGAGCGACTGGGTCACATGCCAAGGAAGCGAGCAGTAAGACAATTGAGTTGAGCATCAACCCAATAGACCAGGCGTGGACACCGCGGCCATATATGTCCTGCTCGACCCTGGTGCCCACGGCCCTGCCGCAAAAGACGTCACGGCCCATCCAGTCGGCCCCGTAGAGGAACAGCGAGAACCATGCCATCCAGTTGAGGGCCGTCATCAAAAGGAGGGTCCACATTGATCTCGTCATGCTCCTTAAAGCAGTCACCAACTCTCGAAAAAATGATGACGTCGCCGTCACGAGATCGGCACGGGTTACCGGAGCCTCTGACACCGTGATGGCAGCCAACACGGTGACGAAAGTGAGCAGGAGGATGTGTACGATGAAGCACGCTTTCAAGTTCGCGCAGTTCTCGTCGCACACACCCGTCACTGTGAATGGGAACATCTTATGCAGGTCAGGTAGCGACCCGACGATGCATCCTAAGATGTTCCCCGCTCCCATGAACCCGGCGAACAATGTGTTCGCCGTCCTCATTTTCCGGTGATCTCCACCGGAGAGGTCGGCCAGGAATGCCCGACACGGTGCCTTCATTTAAAACCAAACACTATATTAATTTTAAACATTTATGGCCCTATGAATTATTATTAGCTAATTTATACAACAATTAGGTTTAGATCAAATTTATTCGAGTAATTGCAGATGTTTACCATTCAAATTTTGGTAAAGTACATATCTCAATCTTTAAATTTTCAGCACATGATTACCTAAATAGATTTTTTTTCTTTTACCTTTATGACACCGTTAAGTTTTTCAAAAACAACTATTTTTTGTAATTTCACATTTTCAAGTTCATATCACTACTAACTCAAAACTTTCATTAGTATTTTCATTTTATTCTTCAAAATGATTATTAAT
This sequence comes from Geranium rotundifolium, assembly GCA_963920655.1. Classification (NCBI taxonomy): domain Eukaryota; kingdom Viridiplantae; phylum Streptophyta; class Magnoliopsida; order Geraniales; family Geraniaceae; genus Geranium; species Geranium rotundifolium. The sequence goes on from OY987318.1 coordinate 1,709,795, forward strand.
TCTTTAATTATGTAATTTCATTTTATTCTTCACAATATTTGTCTAATTTTTCAATTCAACTAATATTTCTCTAACGTTCTACATTACTCTACAACATTGCATTACACGAGCTTACAGTTTGAACGTTTTGACACCTGAATTTAGTCTGTAACGAATTTCTTTTATATATATATATATATATGTTTCTAAAACCTTCACCAGTCACCTAGGGTTGTTTACGGTTCAATTTTTATTATGTCGGTTTTCGATTTAGTTCGATTTAGTCTGTTATGAACCAAATTTCATGAAACTCTCGTATTTTAAACTGCTTTAGCTTATTATTTGACTTATTGAATTTTGGTTGGATTTACTTTGAACTGATTTTCATGAAATTCTCACATTTTGGATCAATTTTAACTTATTAATAGCCCAATTTCTTTAGTCCCGATTAATAAGGATCAATGACTTAAAACTAAAATTGGTTTTTGGTCTAAATCAATTGGTTTTTCGTTCGATTTGATTTTTTTATTGGTTCTAATTTAATAAACTAAAATTGAATCAATGAGTTTTAGTTCGATGTTGAACTAAATCAAATTGATTTCTTTCGGTTAATATATTTTTCGGTTCGTGTAGGTTCAGTTATATTTGAACACCCCTACCTTCACCCAAACTCTGAATTTTAATTACTATATTGATTTTTGAATCATTTTGTCATCAAAATTTCGTTATGCCTTAAGATGTTTGTTCGACTATTAAGTTATAGAAAGCATTCATAGTCGAACGGACTATCTTAAACCAGAACGAACATTAAACTAATTATGTGTTAAGGTGACACAATATATGTGTTACCCTTAGTATAAGATATGTCACTTAAAGTGTTGGGTGACAACATGTGTGTCACCCCAATGGTGTCACATATCTATTGTCACCCAAAGTATTGGGTGACATTTAAAGTGTCACCTAAAGTATAGTTGTGTTACCTTATATTGATTAAGGGTGACAAATTGAATTTGTTGTGTCACCCAAACACATAATTGGTGTAGTGAATTTTACCAAATAAAACAAAATTTGATCCTATGAGAAAATTTATTAATAGATGATCATATTGAATTTTAAAACTTACGAGACTGAGATCATACCTGAACCATATAGTTGGCCACGTCGAGTATCCAGAAGCCGATGACAAAAACCGCGACAGCTCGCGGTTTTGTCTTCTTGTCCACGTGGTCGCCGGCTGCGTGTCCGATGTCCTTGGCGAAGCTGATGAGGACCACGGCTATGCAGACGCAAGCGGCACCGGCGGCTATAAATGGGTGCCGCCGACCCCAGGTCGTGCAGCGGTTGCTGTAGAAGCCGACCAGGGGCTGCACCAAGAGGGCCGAGATGGGCCCGAAGACCCAAATAAATGATGCCCACGCATGAGGCACGCCCAGTGTCTGGACGTACGGCGTGAGCAAAGATAATTGGAGGGCCCATCCGAATTGGACCCCTGCGGCGATCGCGGCCACCGCGATCACCTTCCGGAACCAAGACTGAACACATAAATATATTTTTGATCAGTATGTCAAATTATGAGAGTTTTATAACACACATAGCAAGTGATAAAAGTAAACGAAAATGCATTTTTCTTAAAATTTTTTCTCTTCATAACAGTTATGAAAAGACCAAAATACCCTTAAATATTGCTAAACTCACTAGACCCAGTTACACTAGCCCATATTCCTGCCCACATTGGTGTATAGATTGATTTTGGTATGGTGAGAAAGCTGTCGTGGCGAGCTGCAGCCCGTTGATCTCTCATTTAAAATGTAATTGACGTTTAAGATTAATCCATACGAAAGACTGTTAAATTTAAGACTATTTTCACCCCAAGTTAAATTCTCTCTAGAAAACTACCCTTTTCCCGTAACTTGTAAAATAATTAACTAAAGTCTATTTTATGAAATAATTTTGTTTGTGAGTTAATTAAAATATTTAACTAATTTTTTGAAATGTCATTTTTTGTCTACTAAAACTTTGGGTCTAAATGGGAATATATCCACAACGTTACATATAAATTATAGACAGAATTTTTATTTTGTGAGTTTCATGTTGATATCTAATTTTCCAAACCTAATTTTTTTCTCTTATTAATTTTTTGTAATTTTTTAATTTCACGTGCTGGTTTTTGCTCAGATGCTATTATTTATCTCCTCATCCTATATTTCTATTTGTTTTGTTAATTTTAACATCATCCTATTTTTGTCGTACGTCTTCGCATATCTAAATGTTTCTTTCTATGTAAGGAAATGAATAATAATTACGTAGCATGTGAATAATCTACAGAGTACGTAGTAGCATGGGGAATAATATTTGCACTAATTACCTCCAAATACTGAAAAATCCTAACTTCATTGTGCTTCGAAAAATTAAATTTCTTATAACTAATTACGTGTTAATGACACATATTTTTGAATTTTACATACATATATATGTGTGTTTTTTTTTCAAAAAATTTACTGCCCTTATTATGGAATTAATAGTGATGCATGGGTGAAATATTTTTTATAACGAAAAGAAAACAATATATACTATACTAATTAATATGTATATATTAATTATTACTTACTTCAAAAAAAATACGTATATTATTAATTACGAAGATAATCGGAAAATGTAGATCAACGGAAGGAACTCCCACTGCAAGGTTTATAATATTCTCCATATTTCTTGGCAACTACAACATAAACAAAACAAAAACCAAAACAAAAAAATCAGTGTCGGTACAAACTTGAATGCAGAAATAAATTAAAAAAACATGGAGACAATATTGAGAAAAGAAGCGTAATTAATGAAGATAAATTAAGTAGTTTAAATCATGTGAGCCAGAAACTAAACAGAAGATTATAATAATGAAATGCAAAATGTTATTATATGATAAAGAAGCAATTAACTGAGGCAAGAAGATAGCAGAGAGAAGAGAGAAACCTGAACTGTGCTCAAATCTTCTTCTTGAAATATGAATTTGAGAGGAAATTAATGATGGGCTTCAATATTTAAGGAGGAGGTTTTGTCCTGACATTCCAATCAATTATACATAAATGTTTCTTGTATATATATATATGAGGAATGATCAGTCATGTGTTGTACAATAATATATAGCTCATGCATGAGAATAATTAATACAGTAGCTTTGCTAAATCTATAGTGTGGACTTTGGATTTGTCTTCATTTGGATTCGGAGAGGTTGAGAGGTCACGTCCTTTCTCAACTCGATCGAGCAATTTAATGCATGCGACTAATTAAAGAAAAAACAGAGAAAATTTTGATGCTATAGCTACTCATCTAAGTCTATAACCTTAACATGTTTATGGAAATCAACTAGACTGATCTGTACTGTGATCATGAATAAAAAGTTTCTTTTCTTAGTAACTATTAATTGTTTCACTCCATGTTGAATAAGCTTTAAGTGAAAGTCGAATATACACAAATATAAATTTAAATACCAAATCAGTTAGCTATATATATATATCATTGATGATTTCTTGAAGAAAATGATTTTTTTTTCTATTAAACTCAAGTTGAGACCACAAATACCAAATTGAAACAAGAGATTGTTTTGGCCATTTAAAAAACAAACCAAATCTACAACAACATAAAAAAAACAAATATCAACACAAGCCGTGTAATTAATATACTAGACTCCACAATTTGAAATTTACAGACAATTAGAAAAATAAAACAAAATGAAATCTTAGTAAACCACAATTTATAAAATTTAACTATACTAGCACAAAATGAAGAAAATAAACTTTGTTCAATTGTGGACCTGAATTTTTAGTCAATATCTAATACAATAGCTGGTTAATAATATTCTCAATGATTTACATAATTAATTACCAGCTTAAGCGTGTGGCCTGTCACTGCTAATAAGGCTCAACCAGTATTTGAATATGGAGTTGCAGTTGTTCCTGCAATTAATCGACAAAAACATGTAATTAACGATTGACCAGAAAAAAAATGATATGCAATTCAAATAATTTTAACAACATATAATATATAGTGTTTGTGGGTCTTCAAAAACAAGAGAACATATATATATAAAACACAAATAATTAAATTCTGATGACTTTACCTCCCTAATTAAGAGCAACAACACACATGAAGCAGCCACTACTTAACAAGCTCTCAGAACTCGATCAACAGTAATTAATATTCAACAATGAGTGAGTCCATATTTATAGATGCAATGGTGGTGTGCTCTTGCCTAATCGGTGCTCTCCACGTGGTGCTAAATACGGCCACTCATTCCCTGCCACGTGGCGCATCTTATTTACAATCTTGCCCCTGTGTTTACAATTGTTTATGAATAATTTTAATGAAAAATAGAAACGAGGGCAGCTCAGTCAAATAATTCTCATTTATTCCATTTTTATCCTTCTTTTATTGAAGCAAATAAATCCCAATGATGAAAATGGAATATTGTTATTAGTTTAGTTGTATGTATTTGTAACAGTTTGAAACCCTAATTTTGAGAAGGCTATGTACATTTTTTTTTCTCGGCAAAAGATTGTATATTAATTAATGAGTATTACTTAACCATGTCAAGACGAGACAGGAAAGCTAAAAAATTACATTAATATGAAGTTGAGATGATTTGAGAAAATTGAAACAAGAATTGAGATGTGAGAAATTATGATAAACTACTCTGTTTCGGTCCAAAAAATCCGTTCACCAATTCTTTGTTGAGTGGTTATTTTGTTGTGAGTTTTTTGAGGTTTAGGCTTGAACTCGATTAAAATAAAGATAGATGAGACCCTATTTTTATTTGAATTGGAGCCCAATAAAGATCCAGCTTTACTCCCAAGAAAATTATGTACGTAGCATGTGAATTAATGTAATTACTATATATATACATGCATATGTGAAGGCTACGTCGCACCAATTATGCCTCATATTAATTAACTCCAATCATTCTTCATTTTATATATTCTCATTTCTCAGCCCAATCTTCGTCAAAACCTACATTATAGATTACAGGGTTGATTCAAGGTAATAACTATATGAATGAGTAACTAGGTGCATATATAGAAAAGATATATGAATTTAATCCATTTTTTTAAAATAAGAATAATAATTTGGAACCTATTCAAAACCTTCAAAACAAAAATCATGACTTAGCCCGAAATTTTCAAATAATAAAAAAAAAGTTAGTACATTTAAAACCCAAAAGCCCCAAACCGGAATCCACATTTTAAATCAATCATTTGAGTTTTCTTAGTGTAAAATAATAGAGTAATTTTAAGAAGTTTTCTGATGCCTAAAACAAAAAATATAATTACAACTTATCAGTGATAAATCTTACTGTCGTGACCCGTAATTATATTGTGATTGTAATATTTTATAAGGTAAACTTCTCTGATGTTCAGACCTCACTAATTAAATAAAGATGTAGCGTGTCACGTCATTCCAGGCATCACTAATTGGATAAAGGTATAGATTTGGTTTATTTTCTAATGGTTTTTTGAAGATGACCAAAATAACCTTTTGTTCATATTATTTAAACCTTATATATCAGCATCAGATATTCGTTATATTAAACTTAATTTTTTTTCAAGAGTTTTTCTGGGATTCAAAGTTTCGGACTTAAATTGTGAACGGTACTCTCTCATCATTAATATATATATTTCCATTGTATATATAGCTCTACTTATTGTCTTATTATATAGCTCGGTCTTGATTTTTGTAAATGAATTATGGATTGAAAATGACATCGTGCTGAGAATTCTGGTAGGTTTCATTAATGAATTTGTTGCTATATTAATTATAGGTACTGATGAAATCATAATTTTCCTGCAGGCCAATCATAATGAATTAATTGCCCATAATAATCTCATAATGAATTTATCCTAGTCATGAAAGGAAGGCTGAAACATTAATGTTGATCTCATAGATACTCTTTTTTTTTTTTTTTACTCTTAATTACCCAACAAACAAAAAAATAGTTTCTTATCATTAGGATCCAAGTAAAACATGAAAACTCACAAACAATATATTAATTTTTTAATAAATAGAAATATAATAAGTATGTAGATCTAGAATTCTGATGAAACAAAATGATCAGATCAGATAAAAGCAAAAATACATGCAATTCATGATATAAAACCAATGATCAGAGAATAGAATATTTGCATGATCTGCACAATAAAAACAAAAACAAAAACAATATTCTTCATGAATTGTCATGATCAATAGGTTTCTACAGAGCCATAGCCAATACAACAGAGGAAAGTCTAGGGTTGATGATACCATATATATATGTGTGTGTGATCAGAGAGTTGATTAAAGAGAAGTAAATGATTTTTTGTTGATTTACACATATAGTATTTTACAAACCCTAGCTCACACCATTATTACTTGTTCTAGTCTAGTCCCCATAATTAGCAAGATTACATTTTTATGCAAGACTTCAGTACTATAGATTAATTAGTTCCAACGTTAATTAATTATTAATTGGTATCCCAAAATTTAAAACATTTGGACCACTCTGAGATTCAGTATGGGTTAATTAGGAAATTAATTTGGCAATTAATATGAGACCAGAGAAGTGTGCTATTAATTGTCCCACATCAGGGGAATTATTTCACAAACAAAAATGGTATTTGAAAAAAATAATTAGTTAAAGACATGAAAACTAAAAAACAAAAAATTATTTTAAAAAATAGACATAATTTAGTTGATTATTTCACTAATTAAGGAAAGCAGTAGTTTCCTGAGAGAAATTTGGGGGTGAAAATAGTCATAAATTTAACCGTCGTCGACGTGGATTAATCTTCATAACGTCATTAATGAGATCTTAATGAGAGGTTAACGAACTGCAGTTCACCACGAGAGCTTTCTCACCATACCAATACACTATCAGATTTTTCTTTAGTAACGGCGTATACAGGAAGAATACGCCGTTACAAAATTATTAGTAACGGCGTATTTTAATGCGTACGTCGTTACTACCGTTAATTTGTAACGGCGTATGTAGGTAAATACGCCGTTACAAGATCTTCCCGTTTTGTTACCGTTTGTTACCGTTCTGTCGTTGTGTTACCGTTAATTAGTAACGGCGTATTTACCTAAATACGCCGTTACAAAATCAATGTATAAATCTTCACAGAACCATCTCCCATTCTCCTCATATTTTTCTCCCAATTCTCTCCTACTTTATATTTCCCGACAAGGGTATTTCCGTAATATCATCTCCATTTTTTGACAAGTCTCTCTCAAAATACTACGGTTCATATCATCATTCTCCATATTAGTAGGTACGTACATTTATTTTTATTATAAATGCATTATGTAATGTATTTTATTAATTTAGGTTAAATGCCCGTAGATTATTTCATTAATTTTGTTGCTATAATAATAATAATTCGGTTTTTGAATTGGTGTTATAGTTGATAAATATAGTAAATTGTAATTGATTATTAACCGTAGTTATTTGTATAATATATAGAATGGATCGTGGGTGGATAACATCCCGTAAGATGAGTGAGGAGTGGATGAACGGATTAAGTAGTTTCGTCAAATTTGCGAGACGAAACGCGCAAACAGATGGTGTGGGACGTTTCAAGTGTCCGTGCACTAGATGTTGTAGTTATTCTTGGCACGATATGGACACCATTTGCGATCATGTATTGAAGAAAGGTTTCCTTACATCGTACAATGTGTGGGTCCATCACGGCGAAGCTAGAGGGGCTAGTTCGAGTCGGCCTAGTTCGAGCCGAAATCTAGATATGAGTCTCCCGTCAAGTTCGCATAATCCCCCTTGTTCGACGTCGGCGCACACTCCAGAGTACGTTGATCCGGTGCATCAGTTCGTGAATGATGTAGATCCATGTAGAGATGTAAGGATTGACGAAGATGAAGGCGAGAACGACGAGGATGAGTACGAGGACGAGGACCAGGACGAGGACCCACAATTGGAGATAAGTTCGGTGACCGAAGTCGAGGCCAGACTTGCTAAAGCGAAGATGACGGCGTACAACCGGTTGGTGACGGAGTCACAACAGCCGTTGTACAAAACCACAAGCGCTGTCACTAGTGAGGATACTTCTTTGGAAGCGATGTTGAGGATGTTGTGTATCAAATAGAGCACCGGGATGTCAGACGCGGCTTTTACCCAGGTCGCGAAAGAGCAATGTCGTATGTTACCACAACCTAATTTGTTTCCATCTAGCTACGCAGCTGCGAAAAAGATAATGAAGGCCATCGAAATGCCACACGTGAAATACGACGCATGTTTGTACGGATGCACTTTGTATTACAAAGAGTTCTCCGCTCTGGACAAATGTGGAGTTTGTAAAGAACCACGGTTTACTATGGAAGGGAAAAAATTAGTTCCGCAGAAGACGTTGTGGTACTTCCCATTGACTCCTCGACTTCAACGGTTATATCTTGCGGAAGAGACGGCTGAGTGGATGCGATGGCACGGTGAGCGGGAGAAGGAGGACGATGACGTATTAGTACATCCATCAGACGGTGCTGATTGGATTCAGTTTGACAAGAAATATCCTCAATTTTCGGAAGAAGTCCGAAACGTGCGGCTGGCCTTGTCATCCGACGGGTTTTCTCCATTTGGGCCTAATGCAGGGAGTTACAGTTTGTGGCCTGTAGTTGCTGTCCCGTTGAATTTTCCACCATCGATGGCTATGCGAAAGGAGTATAACATCCTCACCATGTTGGTATCAGGTCCAAAATCAACTGGAAAATGTTTGAACAACTTTATGCGTCCATTGATTGATGAGCTGAAGCAATTGTGGACGAACGGAGTTGTCACGTGGGATGCTTCCAAGAAAGAGCCGTTCATAATGCGGGCTGCTGTGATGTGGACAATCAGTGACTTTCCGGGTTTGGGAATGTTGGGTGGCTTGATCACTAAAGGCTATAAGGCATGTCCTTTATGTTTGGACAGCATCGACTCTTCACGCAGTAACTCAAGAATATCTTACCAAGGTGCGCGTCGGTGGTTACCTGCGAAGCACCCACTGCGCTTTGTCCCGGAGGCATTTAACGGGCAGATCGAGACTCGTAGAAGGCCTAAGCGGTATTCAGGGACTGCTATACTGAAGGCTATTAGGCGTCATACTTATCTCGAGCCTAGTCTACACCCGAAGCACAATAAACGAACTGGTTTAGCTATCTGTTGGTCTCATGAAAGCATTTTTTGGCAGCTGCCCTATTGGAAAACTCACAGAGTGAGACATGCGTTGGATTTAATGCACATAGAGAAGAATGTGTGCGACAACGTCATAGGTACAGTTCTCGGACTAGCGGGGAAGACTAAAGATGATTTGAAAGCGAGGAGAACGTACGAGGAACAGAATGTGGGCCAAGACCAATGGGTGGGCCAGGACGGGGAGCTCCTTGATGTGCCTTATGGGGTCAAGGGTGTACACCGGAAGGCCGTACTTGAGCATATCCGAGCAGTGAAGTTCCCCTCCGGATATGCGGGAAATTTGAAGATTAAGGTCAATCCTGATGAGAAAAAGTTCCTCGGACTTAAGACCCACGATTGTCACGTGCTCATCCAACGCATCTTCCCACTTGTCATTCGGAAGTACGTTCCGACTCATGTAGCAGAAGCATTAGCAGACCTCGGCAGGGTGTTTCAGGTGTTGTGCACGAGAGAGCCAACGAAGAAGACACTTAAAAAATTGCACGAAGATATGGTGGTTTTAGTATGTAAGTTGGAAACTATCTTCCCTCCATCATTCTGTACCATTATGGTTCACCTGCTACTACACCTAAGGGCAGTTTTGTAATTTATACCAAAAATGCCCGTAAGGGCATTTACGTATTTTTTTAAAAAATGTCCCGAGGGCAATTTCGTAATTTCTACCGAAATTGCCCTCGGGACATTTTCGGTACAAATTACATAAATGCCCTTACGAGCATTTTCTTTCACAGTAATTAATAATGCTTAAATCGTATTTAGATAATGGCCTCCTCGTCAAGCGATTCAAACGCCCGACAGAAGAAGCCTCATGCTCGTGCACCGAGGCATGAGTTGATGGACCCAAAGTTCTTCCAGGCCTACGAGGAATCGGCGCTCGACACTCCGCCTCCGTCACCGCCTGTTGGTGGGGAGTTCCCTGATCACGGGGATTGCTACACTCCCTTACCTCCACAGCCGACTTAGCCGACCCCCGATTTCGGTTGGGGATACTGGGTTGTGCCGCCTACATTCACGGGTTGCGAACCCTCGAATGTAGGAGCATCCTCTACTCCTAGTCCGCCGGTGAACGAATACGGATTCGTTTCCCTAGACTGCGACGAGATGCCGGAGAAGGAGCTGTACTTCGACTTCAAGCTGCAGCCGAATTGCTTGACGACGAAGAGCTGGATGGCCAGGAAGGACGTCGAGCCAAAACAAGACGTCTGCCTCGACTTGGAAGAGGAGGCAATATCCAAGAACGGGGGGCCATTGGGATTGTTTTGGGATGCGGACTTACAGCGTCCGTGGAGTATGTTCCCCCCGGAATGAACGACGCCTGGAGTGTGTTGAAGATTAAACATATGGTAGGAAAGTTTGCACGCGAGTGCGACGCTTCCTACCAGCTGTTTTGTGATCTTCCTATGTCCGAGTACAGGAGATTTTGGCGCAAAATTCGGGTAATTTCAATACTTTCTCAATTTATTACCCGAAATTAAATAACTTGGATATTGACAAATTTTTTTTTAATTTTGTAACAGCGGTATTATGAATTGCCGTCTGATTCAGTTCCACTGAAAAAGTGGATTCGCGAGACGGCATGGTCCACTTATAAAGAGCGGAAATCAAATATGAAGCCATGGTACAAACTGTACGTCTCGCCTGATTATCTGAACCGCAATGGCATTCCCAACATATTTAGAGGGAAAAAAGCACAATGGCGGTGGCTCGTCAAACACTTTGACGAGAACGAGGTATTTCCTTATTTTCATACACTTTGTATGAAACATATCTCTAATTCAAATTCTAATTTTGTAATCATTTCAATGTGTAGGGTGTAGGGAGTCTTGGAGAACATATGAGTGAAGTACGCTTGAGCGGCAACAAGATTAACCATCGATCTTGCCGGAAATCTTATCGGACTCTTTGGACGGAGAGAGAGCAGTCGGGAAATACTAATATCTCCGCCAAGATTGAGACTTGACTTCTGGTTAATCGGGAACCGGATCAGGATGCTTCGGAGGCCGAACTGTTACAGGATGAGGACAACAAGGCGAAACGCGTAAGTTTTTTTCATAATATTTTTTTTCAACTTTATTATTTTTCATTAATTTAATATTTTCTTTTCATACAGATATACCTTAAGACGGCGTTGCAGGATTGGAGGATGGACCCGGCCAATACAGACCAGCACGGAAACTTAAGAAGAATGACCGAAGCGGAGGAGGCTGAAGTGATGATGCAGGCGAATCTGCATTGTCACGACCTCAAGCTTGCCGCGGGACGAACAGATGCCCAATTCCCCCGAGGACACAAAATTCGGGGATTTGGAGATGATTTCCAGGTCACGGCCAGACCTAGAAAACTGGTCAGTCCTCCAGCGGACCGTCTGCAGAGCGTTTCGACGAAATGGAAACTAGGCTCACCCAGGCTCAGGAGTATATTGCGCGGCAAGAGGAGAGGTTCGAAGCTCAACAGAGAAACATGGAAGCTCAACAAAGAAGCTTTCAATGGATGTACGAGCAGATGCGAATAGCCAATCCTTCTACGCCGCCCTACGACCCGAGCATGTTCTCCAACTTCGGTCCTCCACCCTCGTAGTTTAATTCATGTAATTTTTATTTGAACAATTGCTATTTAAATTTATTTGGATTTGGATTTTAATTTTAATTTTAATTTTAATCTGTAAAAAATAAAAACCGAATAAAAATTATATATTATATTTAATATATAATTTTTATTCAGTTTTTATTTTTTTATAAATAAAATATTGTAACGGCGTATTGTACATAATACGCCGTTACAAATTTGAAAGAAAAATTATTATTTTAATACCGTTACTAATTTTAATACCGTTACGTATGTTGTAAACATATACGCCGTTACTAATTTGACGGTGTCAAGTCATCTAAACGGCACCGTCTAATTAGTAACGGCGTATGTTGTAAATATATACGCCGTTACAAACTTAACGGCGTCATCGTCTGTTACGCCGTTAACGGCTCGTCAAAACGACGCCGTGTTGGTGTAGCGGCGTCTTGTGTACGTCGTTACAAATTGTAACGGCGCTTTAGTAACGGCGTATCGTCTAACGGCAGGTTGTACGCCGTTACAATTTGTAATGGCGTATTTTTGGCTTGTAACGGCGTATTTACATACGCCATTATTAAAGAAAAAAAATGGCAGTGATATCAGCCTATATACAAGTAGAGATTCTCATTCCTGGTTAACTGGAACCGACGCCTGCAACTGATAACTGAATAATCGGTTCTAACTGGTTTCCAGAAATTAGAACCGAGACTGACCGAAAATGAGTGGTAATCAGATGTCCTGTCAACCGGAAATTATTACAAAATCATTCTTGGTCTAGTGGTTGGGAAGTCGATTTGTTTATCTGAGGTTGCAATTCGAGTACTCTTGCTGAGACCTCCTTGTTTTTCATACTACTTACTTAATCAAATCAAATTTCGGATGAAAAAGAGAGAGAAGAAGAGTGAAGAAAGGCGAGTGACACCTGCGACTCGGTGTGTTTTCGCAACCGAGTCTTGTTAGGGAGGGCGTAGTAACATTCGTCAAGTAAATTTTGTATCTCCGGCTAAAATTCGGGTCGATTCCACATGAATTAAATGAAGGTTACTATTTAAACAATTTATATTCGAGAATGCAAAAATGTAAATAGAAAGGAAATAAGTCCAATTTAGAGAAGTTATATTTGATGGTGTCACTCGAAACAAACAAAATATGAATAAAAAGAAAGTAACGGTGAAGTAATTGGTGTTTTGAATTCAGTTAACTAACAACAATGGGTGCTAGACCGACGGCTCAATGCCAATGCAAGTTTCAAATATTCAATTGATAGTAAATATGTGAGAAATGACCTATGTTTTTTAATTACCGACCTCGTCTCTCGACAGAGGGAACGACCTAATTAAACTCGAGTCTTACTATCTTACAAGGGTTTCCACATTCACACAATGTCACTCAATGCAAATGTGAGTTCACCTCATAAACGTAAGACTCTAGGCTAACCCCATTATTAACAACAACTTTCGAGTCAAGCGACCGACTCCAAGAGGCCGTTTACTCGATTCTACTTAGTTCAACTTATCACTATCCCTCTCGGGTCTAGCATCCAAACCTAGATTATGACTATAAATTAACTACTCCCATAATCACAAATAAGCTCATAAACACAAATTAAAATCATCTCAACATATAAAATTTCAATTAAAAGTCATCACAAGAATTAACAAGAAGTGTCTAATGTCTAGCACCCATGATTGGGGTTTTTAACTCTTCATTATGGTGCAAAATATAAGAGTACAAATTTGAAAGTAGAGAGATAAAAAAAAGAAGAAACAAATAAACTCTGGGCACTAAATCCCGGATCGGATGCAAGAATCTTCAGTCTCTACTCCAAACTTGTGACTCCTTGCTAGTCTTGATGATTCTAAGTAATAGAAGGTGAAGCGAGAGCTTGAATTGGAGATTTGGGAGCTAAAAATGAGTTTGAACTGTTGTATTGGGTGAGATAGATCCTTTATTTTAGGTCAAGTGGCTTATATATGTCTGAAGAATCGAGGGGCGGGGTGTCAATCAACACCTCATCGCCAACTCGTTGCCATCTCGTCGACGAAAGTCTTTGGAAGTTGGTTAATGTGGTGTGTCGATCCTGTGTCGATCGACACACCTATCGACACTCAGGTGTTGATCGACACCTCCTCTTCTCCCTGCACTTTGTCTTTTGTTCCTTGTCCCGAAACCATCTGATTTTTCCGGTTTTGGCCCCGAATCACCTGCATCCTGCATAATAACATACCCGAAGACATAAAAGTAGCGTAATTGAGGTTCTTTAAGCCCGATACGAGAGACAATTCGGCACAAATTGTGTCCGGTTTGTTTTGGTTTTGATTTTACCGGGTTTGATTTTCCCTGGTTCTAGTCGATTTCTCGGTTACCGGTTATATTTGAACATCCCTGTGCACCAATCTCCCAGGGCCAATGCTGTGTCTAGTGAGTTGAGCAGTATTTTGAAGGTATTTTGGTACTTTAAATAAAATTAGCAAAAGAGAAAATCAGGTTTAACTGTTATTAACAGAAAGAAGTTGAGTGAGAAAAATGCACTACGGATTATTTTTATCACCTTTTATGTGTGTAATATAAAACTCGGCTGATTTTACGTAGTGACCAATATATTTATATGTTCAGCCTTGGCTCCGGAAGGTGATCACGGTGGCCGCTATTGCCGCCGGGGTCCAATTCGGATGGGCTCTACTACTATCTTTACTCACGCCGTACGTCCAGACACTGGGCGTGGCTCCAGGTCCATTTCGGGCTTTCTGGTGCAGCCATTGGTCGACTTCTACATCAATTGCGGCACGCAAGAAACCGATATCTCAAAAGTCTCTACCTTGACAACGTGGCTACAATTATCAAGCCATCAAGAATCCCGTCTACTAGCTTTTAGTGCACTTTAATTTGGTAATTAGTATTAGCATTAAGACTATTTATTAGGAGTTATTTTCTTTTGTTCTTTAGTTTTCAAACCATTGTGATCTTTTATAAATAGTTTTTTTTTGCTCAGCAAAATTGTGGATTTTATTGAGCTTGCCCTAGCTTCCCAGGAGGAAGCAGGAGCAAGGAAGACAAGTGGAGTGAGAACAAAAGTGAAAGAGTGAGAAGAAATTGAGAATTACAAGCGTGAATAATTATGTTGAAATCTCGTCCAGCAAATTGGAGATTTTCAAGATGATGGCTTCTGAACTCGGAGGGTTGTTGTTGTAGATGAAGTTGTTCCGAGCTAACCAAAGGAACCATAGAGTCAAATTGCAAAGGGGGTTCCACTGGCCAGCGAGAGATCGATCGTGGATGAGGCGCGGCCAAAGATCGAGGAATGCTCTGATTGATCTCGGAAAGACTCTGTGACACTTATATTTGGACATAAAATAACCCCAGACAGTATGAGTCCAAACACAATGAAGAAGGACTTGCTATGGAGTTTCAAAAGCTAAGTGGCAGAACTGGCACATATTCTGGGCGAGAGGTATCTCGATACCTCTATCTGCTAGAAAATCTCTGGTTGGGAGGGTGTTATGAGAAGCGATCCAGCAAAAACTCTGAATTTTAGGAGGTACAGAGGCTTGCCAGATGATCTTGGGCCAGCTAGAGATTGGAGAAATCGATACCTGGGCGAGGTCATACATGGCTTTTACTGAGTAGCCTTTCTCATTATGAATCCACATTAATTGGTCGTGTTTGGATATGTTGGGAGCAAACAGATGGAGGAGAGCCTGCAAATCAACAAGAGATGCTCTGTTTCTCCCTGACAGGGGCCGAGAGAAAGGTGGATTCCAGGCACTCTGTTCCCATGAGTAAAAAACAGAGGTTGAGGGATTCAAAGCCAAGGCGTAGAGACGGGGAAGCGGGAAGCCAGGGAAAACGTACTAGCCCAATTGTCTGTCCAAAAGCAAATGAGCTGCCCCGAATCGAGTCTCCACTTCAAATGACACGATCTCATTAAATTCATAAAATCTGGTTCGGAACTAAGAGAAAAAAGGTGCTGAAGAAAGAAAGAGCCAATTTGAGAGGCAAAGTTGAATAAGTCCCATTCCTTCTTCTCCCATTTGTATTTCTCACATAATACCATTTTCAAGAGAGAATTAGCTCATATGAGTAAGGGATAAAACCATCTTGTGGTGAAAATGTGTGTTTGTTGATTGTTTTTTTTGTTCTTGAAGCTTTATGATCTAATATTTGGTATAAGAGCCTCACAACAATGACTAGCAAGACACTAAATGAGGGATCAAGAACACCACCAAAGAGAGTTGGCGGTGAAAGCTCAACAGAGGTTAGAGCTGGACTAGAAGACGTCCTGGTACTGAAGTGTGAGCCAGACGCTCATCATAAAAAAGTGTAAGCCAGACGGGCTTATCACGAGAGAAAAATAATCACGAAGCCGAAGAGGCCACGGTCGTGAGAAGAAACCCACAGAGGAGACGGCTCCGGCGGAAAAGAAGGCCACCAGGGTGGCGATTCCGGTGACGGAGGCGGAGCTGATCCACTAGAGAGGGAGGAGACACGTGACGGATCTTGGGAGACGCAGCCACCAGAGCAGAGGGCGCCGTAACAAGGTTGCTATTGTTAGTTTAATCTTATGGTATTTTATTAGTATTAATAGTTTGGAAATAATAATAGAATGAAGTGGCATGTGCAACAAGAAGGAATATTATTGTTACACATTACGTGACCAATCAAGAGGTAGGTGAGTAGTGCATGGTCAAAGGATGAGGTGTTCCTTAGTTTGTGGGAGAGTGGTTCCTTAGCTTTAGGTATAGTGGTTGGTATTTGTAGCTTATAAAAGCAAAGCTAAAGTGATGAAATAGAGTGTGGCATTGAAATTGAGTTTGCATATTCTCATCTCCTTTGCTTTCCAACTTGATATATATATATTGCATTCTTGTATCTCATTTTGTTCATCTTACTTTGCATTTATTTATTCTTCTTGTGAGCCTTGTTCTTGGAGTATTATCGTTTCAGATTCATCAATTGGTATTAGAGGGTGGTTACAGAAGTAATGGGCGATAAAACTCCAGTAATGATATCAAAAAGTGGGAGCGTGGCTACTGAAGCAAAGACATTGGGAAGTGGGGTAAGTAGCACCTCCTCGCCGAAGGTACAGGCGAGAAGTGGCAGTTTACCATTTTCATACACGATTCTGACTGACAACAACTACGGGATGTGGGCTAAGAGATTGAAAGTTATAATGCGAGCTCAAGGAGTGTGGGATGTGATTGAAGGAGATGCACCTATCAGTGAAGAAAGAGATCAGTGTGCACTGGCGATGATTTATCAAGCCATACCCGATGCGGTCATGATGGCAATATCTGATAAAACCACAGCAAAAGAAACATGGAAGGCGCTCAAAGACATGCATGTTGGCGAAGCAAGAGTCCAAACTGCAAATGTGATGGTGTTGAAGCATGAATTCAACAGAATGCTGATGGCAGAAACAGAGACTATTGGTGAGTTCTCTTTAAAACTCATTAATACTGCAAATGAGATTAGGGGACTAGGAAGCCCACTTGCAGAAAGTGCAGTTGTTGAGAAACTGTTCAGTTCCGTCCCCGATCGTTTTCTTCCAATTGTTGGGACCATTCAACAGTGGGGAGACATGACCACCATGACTGTAGCTGAAGCAGTGGGACGACTCAAATCTTTTGAAGCCACCCTGAAAAAAAGGAGGCAAGTGAGAGAAGAAGAAACAGGAGAGCAACTACTTCTCACCCGTGCACAGTGGGAGTTACTGACCGCGAAGGAAAGAAAGAATTGCGGTAAGCGCGACGAGGAAGGTGAGAGGAAGCTGTATCGTAAGTTTGATAAATCACGAATTAAATGTTTTAATTGTGATAAATATGGACATTTTGCGTCCGAATGCAAGAAAGAAAAAGAAGAGATAGCTCACTACGCTGAGAACTGTAGTGATGATGAACCTGCACTACTTTGATCGAAACATGCGAAGAGGGGTCAAAGATGGTGCAACGTGAAATGGGAAGATCGAAGACGTGAAAACAATACCACAAGATTAAGGGGGTGATTGTTAGTTTAATCTTATGGTATTTTATTAGTTTTTATAGTTTGGAAATAATAATAGAATGAAGTGGCATGTGCAACAAGAAGCCAAGCAAGAGGTAGGTGAGTAGTGCATGATCAAAGGATGAGGTGTTCCTTAGTTTGTGGGAGAGTGGTTCCTTAGCTTTAGGTATAGTGGTTGGTATTTGTAGCTTATAAAAGCAAAGCTAAAGTGATGAAATAGAGTGTGGCATTGAAATTGAATTTGCATATTCTCATCTCCTTTGCTTTCCAACTTGATATATATATTGCATTCTTGTATCTCATTTTGTTCCTCTTACTTTGCATTTATTTATTCTTTTTGTGAGCCTTGTTCTTGAAGTATTATCGTTTCAGATCCATCAGCTGGCGCCGGATGGGGTTGGGCGAGATGATGCCGGACTCACGTGGATGGAGGCGCGGAGGTAGGAGAAAGCGTCGCCGGCGACGGTCATGTTGACAATGAACTCGGTGTAGGAGAAGGCGGAGGGTTGCGGTGGCGACTCTGATCGGCCGAGCTCTGTGAACGAGGCTGAACGAACGGAGGCAGAACTCGTGAACGCTGACGAACGGTAAACGGAGGCCGAAGGCGGCTCCAGCGAGCCAGAGAGTGGTGTCGCGGCGGTGAGAGAAGACAGAACACCGAGGCACGGAGGAGGCCGAAGCGGTAACGATGAACGGAGAGTGCGTGGCCGGCCAGGGCTGCGTGGCCGGAGACGATCATGCCGGACGGTTCCGGCCAGAGAGGTTGCTGCGACTGCTTCGGTGAGTTGCTGGTCGTTGATGCTGCTGCGAGCTGAGGTTGGTGGCGCCGACGGGCACGACAACGATGAGCTGCTGGAGGCATGTGGCGATGGTGCTCCGGGGCAGGCGGCGCTAGAAGGCTAGAGGCGCGGTAGCGCGGAAGTGACCGGAGAGGGATCAGCGCGACCGAGAGGACGAGCCGCCAGGGTTGACCGGATCGAGCTTGCAGGAGGAGTCGGTAAGTATGGTGGCGGTGCCGGCGCGGAGCTTGACGTGGCTAGCTACTGATGTTTTTGCTGATGAGAATGTGATCGGTGAAGGTAGCTGTGGGAGTGGTCTTATGGAGGACAATACCACTGTTGCTGTCAAGAATCTGCTCAATAACAGAGAAGCAGACAAGTAGAGTGATGTGTGGTGCAGCAAGAGAATCCATCCATGCCTCCACGGAGAAGGAGTTCATACATGCATGCCAAGTGGACTGTGCAAAATCATGGAGGACTTGATTTTGCAGAACCATTTATCAGATCATGGGTTTTGTCAATTGTGGGAAACTGGTGCAACCATTTATTAGTTCATACATGCATGTCAAGTTTGCCGAAGCCTCTCTTTATTCTAGTTACTTTTAAAAAAAAAATTCTATTAACTTTTTGTAAAATAAGAAAATACCTTTTCATTAACAAAAATGATTTTAAACTTTTTGTTTTCTTATTTTTTTTACAAAAATAAAGAATAAAAAATACATTTTAGTATTAAATTTTAGGGTAATTACACTTTACTATGGCTATAGTGACATGTTTTACACTTTACTACAACTAAAATAAAAAATTAAAATTGAGGTACACTAATTTCTTTTTTTTTACATATTGCTCAGTTTCATCCATTTTAATAATTTTTTCTGTTAAAATTTTCATAATGACATATATACCCTCAAATACATAAAAACAGAACAATTATTGGGAACTTTTTGGGTCAGTTAAAACACTAGAAATGTGAAACGGATAGTGTGGTCTTTCGGAAAGACAAAACAATTAAAAGAGAAAAACAAAAAATAAATCAGAAAATAAATATGACGGGTAGCTTTTTGAAAATTTGATGAATAGTTAAGGGCATTTTAGACTTTTTACATTATTTAAAAAAATTTCATCTAACATTTGACGGCTTAAGAGCAAAATGTAATAAAACACAATTAACTGACCTCAATTTGAACTTTTCATTATAACTATATATAGTAAAGTGTAAAACTCGTCATTTTAGCCGTAGTAAAGTGTAATTACCCCTTAATTTTTTTAAAATAAAACTTCATAAAAAAATTAAAAATAAAAAAGCAATGTTTAAAAATCATTTAAAAATTTTTTAAAAAAATTTATAAGAAAAACTTTTTAAAAATTATTTTTACTACTAACATAATTTTATTCTTTATTTTATACAATGAGAACATTATATAAAAAAAATTCAAAAATCATTTTTTTAATTTATTATAATTTTTCAATAAAAAGGTATTTTCGTCATTTTGCAAAAAAGTTAACAGAAATGAGTAAAGTGAAATTTTTTCAAAATTAAGAGACTTCACAAGTTGATTTTGAAATTAAGGGGAGTTAAGTAAAACTCGACTAAACTTAAAAGGAGCTAAATGAAAATTTTATTTTTTTATAAATAGTTCATATGAGTAAAGGATAAAATCATCCATTTGGTAAAAATGTGTGTTTGTGAATTATTGTTTTTTGTACTTAAATAAAGCTTTATGATCCAACAGAACATTGGGCACACAGACAACAAGACAAAACTGCATGCGCGATTTTTTCCTCGGCTTCTGGATACTCGACGTGACCAATTACATGCTCCAAGTATGGTCCCAATCCCATAAGTTTTAAAATTCAGTAATTTGCACATAGTTCATATTTTACAATTAATAAGTTTAATATCGTAGGAATACAATTTATTTAATTTGTTAATATTTGTAATGTATTATAAGATGGTGCCCTAAAAATATATTAGTTGACATGAAAGGTTAGATTCCAATTCAATTACAATCCAGTAATGCACACTCTCTGCTCCTAATAACATGCATGTGCAATGTATAAAATAAATTTAAATGCTAAATCAAAAAAAAATAAAATGAATCTAATTGAAACCAAATAAAAATAACACATATCATATTGCAGTATTATAAAACAATTTGTATGTGTTATAAGCCATTATTAATTTATGATGTATACTAAAACGATAACTCATAACCGTGGCATATTATAGTATGTTTTTTGAGTTAAGAACTTGTCGATTTTATGGGGTTTATAAAAGCTAAACTTGAATAAATTTAGGGATAATAACACTTTATTACACTAAAATGATAGTTTCATATCTTAATTAATAAATTTTTTTAATACTTCACAAATTTTTTATGACAACCCATCTCTAACATGCCTAAAATACCGAAACTACTCATGATTCAAGAAACCATTATTGAAACGATTCAATTTGATTTATATGTAAGATGTAATTACAATTATACCCCTAAATCTAAAATTGAATTGAAGGGCATAATAATTATTTAAGATGTATTTTAGTTTCTTAAAACATGGGTATTTTAGTTATTTTAGCGTAGGTTGGCACAAAAAAATTATAGGTACTAAAAAAGAAAGATCATTAGTTAAGGTATGTGTTAAAATATAATATTACATATTTTCTATTCCTATTATATATTAGTTTATTACCTAATATCTAGGTTTTACTATTGTCATTAGTATTTCCTAATTACCTTAATTCTTAACCTATATAAAGGGCTCTCCTCTATTGTATTTTACACAACACACAACTATCAATTATATCAATAATATCAATAATATTCTTTACACTATTTCTATCAGTATGAAATTGTCATTTCGTCATAATTAAGTGTAATAAAGTGTCATTATCCCTAAATACTATAAAGAAGGTTATGAATCCCAATTTTATCTAATCATAAATTTTTAAAATTTTGACTAAACGTAATTGCTACATAAATAAATTAATAATAATTTGTATCGGGCCATGGATTAATGTTTAAAAACAAAAACATGATATGGGATTAATTAGGCTCATTATGTCAATATATATAGTAAAGCTCATGCCTTAAATATATTCTAGGGGCTAAAGCAAGGGATTTTCTTGCTTTATGCTTGAGCCGACTCTGATATCTTATGTTTGTTTTAAACATTTAATTTAATGTTTGGTTTTGAATGAATGGACCGTGTTGGGCGTTCTTGGACGACCTTCCCGGTGGAGATCACCGGAAAATGAGGACGGTGAACTCATTGTTCGCCAAGTTCATGGGCGTGGGAAATATCTTAGGATACATCGCCGAGTCGTTGCCAGACATGTATAAGATATTCCGTTCATAGTGACGGTGTGTGCGATGAGTACTGCTCGAACTTGAAAGCGTGCTTCATCGTACACGTCCTCCTGCTCACGGTCGTCACCGTGTTGACCGCCATCACAGTGTCGGAGGCACTAATAATCCGCGTTGATTTCGTGACGGTGGCGCCACCATTCGCTCGAGAGCTAGTGACTACTTTCAGAAGCATGACGAGACCGGTATAGATCCTCCTTTTGGTGACGACCCTCAATTGGGTCGCCTGGTTCTCGCTATTCCTCTACGGGACCGACTGGATGGGCAGCGAGGCCTTCGGCGGCAGGGCCGTGGGCACCAGGGTCGAGCAGGACATGTACGGTCGCGGTGTTCATGCTGGGTCTACTGGGTTGTTGCTCGACTCAGTTATCCTACTGCTCGCTTCCCTGGCCAGTGACCCCGTCGCTCACCTTTTGGGCGGAGTCAGGAGACTCTGGGGCATTGCCAACATTATCATTGTTAAGATTCCACATGTGAGTCAAGATCCCACATCGGAAGAGTACGAGATATAAGGAAATTTTATACACACATTGGACCCTAGACCTGATAGGTCTAGTCTTTTGGGTCAATGATGTCTAATGTGTGTATGGGCTTTCCTTATGATGTGCTTCTCCTTGGTAAGACCCGATTCTCCCAAACAATTATGGCTGGCGGGTTGTTTATGACACTCCTAATCATCAGGCAAGCTAACAAGTGGAGGAGCGCGCATGAATCGAGGGATATTCCTCCCACGGGCTCGGCTTTGGTGTTTTTCGCTGTTCTCGGGATCCCGTTGGCCGTGACTTTCAGCATCCTATCTACCCTGACATTTATATATTGCTCGGAGGCCGATGTGGGTCCAGGCATATAGATGGGCGTCGTCAACATCGCCATAGTCATGCCACAAATGTCTGTGTCCGTGGTTAACGGCCCATTAGACGTCGCCCTCAGAGGAGGAAATCTGCCGGCTTTTGGAATGGGAGGCATCGCCGCCATGGCCAGTGCACTGGTGGCTCTATTCTTCCTTCCAAATCCACCACCACAAACTTCGAGATAGTTTTGAGTTATGTATTAGTATAATAAATTAAGTGATTGAATATGAGTTTGTATAGTTTTATTGATACATGTAATATTTTGAATTTGACATTCATTGTTAGTAATGTTATTTACATACTATTATACTTTTAATTAAATTTGCAATACTATTGTATATTGTATTGCGAGTCGTGTCTTTTAACACGTTTTATCAGTTCACGGTTCGTCCAAGGGTGACAGAACATTATTTTGGACGAAACGTGAACTGATAAAACGTGTTAAAAGACACGACGCACGATGTAATATATAATAGTATTACCAATTTGATTGAAAATAAAATAGTATGTAAATAACATTACTAATAATGAATGTCATATTCAAAATATTGCATATATCAATAACGCCATACAAATTCATATTTAATCACTTAATTTATTATACTAATACATAACTTAAAACTATCTCAGAGCTTGTGGTGGTATATTTGGGAGGAAGAATAGAGCTACCAGTACTGCACTGGCCATGGCGGCGGTGCCTGCCATTCCAAAAGCCGGCAGATTTTCCACTCCAATGGTGGCATCCAGTAGAACTCTAACCACGAACACAAAATTATGCAACACGACTATGGCGATGTTGACGAAGCCTATCTATAGGCCTTGACCCTCACCGGCCTCCGAGCAATATATAAATGCCAAGGCAAACGAGACGCTGAAAGTCACGGCCAACGGGATATCGAGAATAACGAAAAACATCAAAGTCGAGCCCGTAGGAGGAATATCTATCGATTCATGCGCACTCCACTCGTAAGCTTTCCTGATGATCAAGAGCGCCATAAACTACCCGACAGCCAGGATAATGTTACAAAACCCCAGAGTCGTCTGACTCCGCCCAAAGGTGAGCGACGGGGTCACTGGTCAGCGAAGCGAGCAGTAGGACGATTGAGTTGAGTAGCAGCCCAGTAGACCCAGCGTGGACACCGAGGCCGTACATGTCCTGCTCGACCCTGGTGCCCACGGCCCTGCCACCAAAGACCTCGCCGCCCATCCAGTCGGTCCCGTAGAGTAATAGTCGGAACCATGCGACCCAGTTGAGGGCCGTCACCAAAAGAAGGTTCCACATCGGTCTCGTCGTGCTTCTAAAAGCAGTCACCAGCTCTCGAACGAGTTGTGGCACCCCCGTCACGAGATTGACGCGCGTTACCGGAGCCTCCGACACTGTGATGGTTGCCAACACGGTGACGACTGTGAGCAGGAGGATGTGTACGATGAAGAATGCTTTCAAGTTCGTACATTACTCATCGCACACACTTGTCACCGTGAACGACAACATCTTATACATGTCCGGAAATGATCCGACGATGTATCCTAAGATGTTTCCCGCGCCCATGAACCCGACGAACAATGTGTTCGCCGTCCTCATTCTCCGGTGATCTTCACCGGAGAAGTCAACCAGGAACGCCCGACACAATCTACTCATTGAGAACCAAACGTTATATTAATTAAATAGATAGCATTAGGTCCGGCTCAAGTATAAGGGAAGAAAAGCCTTTGCTTTACGCCCTCGATTTCACTAGGCTTAGATTTCCTTTTAGACTAGTAATGTTATCTCACTAGTGCATATCAATTCGTAAATTATATTCATAATTAATTAAAGTGCACTGATCTCATATCAATTTTTGTTTTTAAACATTCATGGCCCTATAAATTATTATTAGCTAATTTGAACAAGAATTAGGTTTAAGATCAAATTTATTAGGTAATTGTAGATGTTTACTCTTCAAATTGTATAGAGTACATATCTTAATCTTTAAATTTTCAAGACATGATTATCTAAATAGAATTTTTTCTTTCACCTTTATAACGCCGTTAAGTTTTTTTTGAAAAACAACCTTTTTTGTAATTTCATACTCTCCAATTCATATCAGTACACTACTAACTCAATTATTTCATTTTATCTTTCAAAAAGATTATTAATTCTTTAATTACGTAATTTCATTTTTTTCTTCCAAATATTAGTCTAAATTTGCAATTCAACTAATATTTTTTAACTTCTACGTAGTATTACAAATTTCATTACACGTTCTACAGTTCGAACGTTTGGACACTCAAATTTAATTTGTGGTGAATTTTTTGTATACATTGGTTTCTAAAACCTTCACCAATCACCTAAGGTTGTTTAATGTTTCGTTTTTATTATTTCGATTTTTCATTTAGTTTGATCCAGTTTGTTATCAACCAAATTTTATGAAAGTCTCATATTTTAGACTGTTTTAGTTTATTATTTGACTTATCGAATTTTGGTTGGATTTATTTTGAACTGATTTTCATGAAATTCTCACTTTTTGGGCCAGTTTTGACTTATAATAAATTGACTTTTTTGTTGTTGGTCCAATATCTTTAGTCCTGATTAATAAGGATTGATGACTTAAAACTAAAATTGGTTTTTGGCCCAAATCAATTGGTCTTAGTTCAATTTAATTTTTATATAGGTTCTCACTTTATAAACTAAAATTAAATTGATGAGTTTTAGTTCGATTTTGAACTGAATCAAATTGATTTTTTGTCTGTTCGTGTTGGTTCATTTATATATGAACACCCCTACCTTCGTTCAAACTCTTATTTATATCCTCTTTTTGAATTTAATTACTAATTTATTATCAAATCATTTTGATATCAAAATTTTGTTATGCATTAAGATGTTTGTTCGACTATTGAGTTATAGAAACCATTGATAGTCGAACGAACCATCTTAACCCAGAAACAGAATTTTACCAAATAGAACAAAACTTAATCTTATCAAAAATTTTATTAATATATAGTTGATATATTGATTTTTAAAACTTAAAGGACTGAGACCATACCTCAAGCATATACTTGACTACGTCTAGTAATCAAAAGTCGATGACAAAAATTGCGACACAGCCCGATTTTGTCTTCTTGTCCACTGGCCCATATTCATGCCTTCTTTATTGCCGCTTACTATCGATGTGGGACATTTGTGTATAGATCGTGGCGAGCTGCAGCCTGTTGATCTCTCAATAAGATCCAGTTGACGTTCAAGATTAATTCACGTGAACGACTGTTAAAATTATAGGGATGCATTCTAGTAAAAACTCACTTTTAGATAAGAATATAAGAATTATTATCATCCGTAGGATGTTAATGATTAATTATTCTCAATGATTCATTGATTTAACAATAAAAATAAATGAAATATCAAAAAACGGGTATGCGGGTAAAATAAAAGTATACCAAAAATACGAAAACCTACTAATAAATGCTTTGATTTCAAAAGAACACAATGTCCATTTGTGAAAATGAAACATGCACATAAACTAAAAAACATATTCGTGAAAATGAAAATGAATTTCGTGAAAATAAATTATGAAATCACAACCATGAAGAATGAAAAAGGAGAAGAAGTAGAAAAATCAATCAAAGATTGCGACAAAGAAGAGAAGATGATGATGTCTCAAAACAAGAAGGCCCTAGCTATTCATTTATGTTCATTAAATCAAAATGAGTATTCAAGAGTTGTTGGTTCAAAAACGGCTTATGAAATTTGGAAGAAACTCCAAGTCACTCTTGAAGGAACTTCTCAAGTCAAAGAGGCAAAAATTGATATGTTACTTGAAAAATATGATTCTTTTAAAATGCAAGCCAGAGAGAGCATTCACTCAATGAGTGAACGAGTCAACAACATTGTAAGTCGTTTTGCTCTTCTTGATACAACTTTTACTAACAAGCAAAAAGTGGACAAAATTCTTAGGAGTCTACCAAAGGAGTGGCAACCAAAGATGACGACCAGAAATAAAGTGAAAAATATCAAGTCGGTGGAATTTGAAGAACTCTTGAGAAACCTTCTTACTCATGAGATGGCTATAAAAAAGTTTGAACAACCCAAACCAAAGAAAACCTTGGGCTTGGTATCAAAATCCAAAGACGAATCCGAAGACGACGATGAAGAAGATGAAGTTGCAATATTCGTGAAGAGCTATAGGAAGTATCAAAGAATGCGGAGAGCTCAAAAGAAATATCCTCCAATAAGAAATTCAAAAGATAGTAAGGAAAAATACTCAAGAGAAAATAACAACTCCAAATGCTACAAGTGTGGTAGTAAAGATCATTTCATTACCGATTGTCCAGTAAAGAAAGATGAAGAAAATAAAGAGCGGAGGCGGGAAGGAAAGAAGCTAATGAAAGCTATGAAGGCGGAAACTTGGGACGATCTTCTTTTCGGTTCGGAGGATGATAACTCTGATGATGAAGTAGAAGTTATAGCACTCATGAAAATTGATCTTAATGTTGAGGTAAGTTCTTGTATTGATTATAATGATAAGAGTTAATCGAAAAATTAAACAATAAGAATAAATTTGCGAAAAAAAGTTCTTAAGGAAGAAAAATTATCCAAGGAGTTAGTCGAGAATGAATACGAAGATAAGTGCATGAAACTTGGAAAAGAGAATGCTATACTTAGAAATAATTTTAACAAATTTTCTTGTAGTGTAGCACTAAACTTGATAGTATATTATGTTCTCAAAAGTCTACTCAAGATAAAAGTGGTGTTGATTATAATGATTTTTCTGATCATATTTTGTATGTCTAGTACATCACATGTCTAAGAACGAGATAAGGAGAAAGGTTATCACATGTATTTATTGTGGTATTGTTGGGTATGGTAATTTCGAATGTAAGATAAATAAAGAAAATAATTTAAAGAAATGTCATAAAGTTTGGCAAAATAAAATCTAATCACAAAGGACCAAAAGAAAGAGTATCATATCAATCAAAATCACCTGTGAATGTAGGAAATCAAAGGTGGTTTTGTAGATGCTCTCTCTTCTCTTGTTTCTAAATTGACCGATGTGGGACAATTAAAGCTCTCCCAAAAATAGCACACTTGTTACATTTAATGCCTCAACTCCCTCTCTGGTCTCATTTAATTGTCAAGTTAATTTCCTGATTAATTTAACGTTGGAACTTAATCTACTGAAATTTTGCATAAAAATGATGTAATCTTAACTAAGGGGATTATATCAAGTAATGGGTCCAACTAAAAGAAACAAAAGCTTTGAAATCAGTATATATATAGGGTTTGTAAAATAATATATATATGTGTGTGTGTGATTCAACAAAAGTATCCACAACGTTACATATAAATTATAGAGATTTTTTTTTGTGAGTTTCATGTTGGTATCTAATTTTCCAAACCTAATTTTTTTCTCTTATTGATTTTTTGTATTTTTTTAATTTCACGTGCTGGTTTTTGCTCAGATGCTATTTTTTTGGTTCATTTTTATTTTTTATCTGGTAATACATCTCCTCGTCCATTTATTTTTCGTCTTCCCATATTTTAAATCTTTATTCTATGTCAGGAATATGTAGCATGCATGTGAATAATATATATATTCATGGTAGCATGGGGAATAATATATACACTTATAATCTCCAAATACTGAAAAATCCTAACTTCAGTACTGTGCTTCGAAAAATTAAAAAAAAAATTATAACTTAGGTGTTAATTAGGGACACATATATATTTTTGAATTATGGAATTAATAGTGATGAGTGAAAATTTTTACACCCATATATACGAAAAAAAGAATCTATACGTATATTAATTTACAATCTATACTATACTATACTAAAATTATAACTTTTAGGTACTTATTACATATTTTTGAATTTACATACATATATGTGTGTTTTTTTTTCAAAAAATTAACCCTTATATATATTATGGAATTAATACATATTAATTACTTACCAAGAAATGGGAATATGGTAAATCAACTGCCACCGCGAGGTTAAGAATTCTCTCCGTACATTCTTGGAAATTAACTACAACATAAACATAAACATAAACAAAAAATCATTCTTGTACTTTCTTACATACAAAAAAATCAGTACGTACTGAAAAGTATATATTATTGGAGATCAGATATTGTATAAGAACAACCTTATATTAGTTAAAAAATTAAAAACTAAAAACTAAAAATATAATTAATCTGTGGAATATTGGGAAAAGTGAAGAGAAAATTTATAAACTTGAAATCAGAAATAAATTAAAAATACATGGAGACAAAATTGAGAAAAGAAGCGTAATGAAGATAAATTAAGTAGTTTATTAAATCATGTGAGCCAAAAACTAAACACAGAAGATTATAATAATGAAATGCAAAAATGCTATGATAAAGAAGCAACTGAGGCAAGAAGATAGAGAGAAGAGAGAAAGGCTTGCCTGAGGAATTGAAAAACCTGAACTGTGCTCAAATCTTCTTGAAATATGAATTTGAGAGGAAATTATTACAGAGTTGTTGTGCAGTGTACTGCAAATGCAATTAATGATGGGCTTTGAATATGGTCATGTCACCTTCCAATAAACTCTGACACATAGTCACATGGTATCATCAACCCCTAATAAATTAACTTTCCTCAATTTGTTGGTTATATCTACATTTGCTCTCACCTATTGCCTATGGCTCTGTAGATCAAACAGAGAAAGCTATTGATGAGATCATGACGACTTCATGCATGAAGAATTGTTTTTGATTTCTGGGTTTTTTCAGATGTGACTAATTCTTCTCTTATTGGGTTTTATATATGAATTGCATGTATGTATGCATGTGTTGTTCTTTATACTTTTGTAACTATATATATCTGATCCCATTTTTTGTTTCATCAGATCCTTATTATATCTCTATTTTTTAAAATATTTTTTTGTTTGTGATTTTTCATGTTTTTATCTAATTTTTTATATATATTCTTAGATATATAATTATAATATATCTAATATATATCTTATTGATTTTCTGTATTTTTTCATTATCCATATATCTTATTGATTTTCTATTTATTTAGTTTAATTATCATTATTCATATATATTTTTCTCAGCCTATGCACGTCCTTGTGCATATTTAAATGTATTTCTTGTATATATGTGAGGAATGATCAATCATGTGAATTTGATCAGAAGGCAAATTAATGTGTATTCATTTCATGTTCAGAGAGAGTTGAGAGGTCACATCCTCTCTCAACTCAGCAATTTAATGCATGCTACTAATTAAAGAAAAAACAGAGAAAATATCAAGAAAAATAAATAAATAAATTAATATTCTCACTCCATATTGAATATATATACATAGTAGCAAATAGCAATAAAGCTTAGTGAATATGTCAGCTAATTATACAAATGTAAATCTATATACCAAATCAGTTATAGCTAATATCATTGCTTCATTCAAGAAAATGATTTTATTCTATTAAACTCAAGTTGAGGCCACATATACCAAATTGAAATCAAAAGAATATTATTTTGGTTAATTATTACGAGTAATTGGCCATAACATATAATTTTAAAAAATTTACATCCAAACAATTTATAAAAATAAGTCAAATGTAAAAAACAATTATTTTATGAAATTTTAATTTTTTAAAAAGCATTAATATAAAGTCTTGTTCAAAATTTTCATATAACATTTAACCAACTAATTTGTTATTTTGTAGCACTTATCATTAAGAAATAATTTAGAAGATTAGTTTGTTAGTTTTGTACACACTAAGCTTAATTCTTTCGAGCTTTACATTTTCATCCTAATGCATTTTGATGTTTTCTTGATTTTGTTTCTTCTGTGAGAAACTGGGGCCATTGGATTTACTTCCTTAGCCAAGAAGGTGAAGATTGTTTTTTTTTTGTTTCTCCTATTCAAGCTCTCACCATAGTTCAAGGTAGATTATCAAGAATAGTTACACATAATAATAAATTAACTAGACATTGTTTACCACATGAATAATTCTAATTACAAAAATATCTACTTAATCACATTTAACTATTTTTTTAATTGTATAAGACTTATATATCAACTTGAGATATATAAAAGCATTTTGATTTTGAATACACCTTTACATCAATTTAGACATACTGCTATTTTCATCATTAATTCTATATTTTGCTAAAACTACTTATGTATGTCTCTATTGTCTTCAGAATTGAATTTATAGCTTGTAGGTCTTCACCATCCTCAGAGCAGTATTTAATGCAGAAGAGCATCTATAGTGTGGTATAAATTTGAATATTAATAACCTAAGATTGATAGTGACTTTTCTAAATTAAAAATTTAACCAAAAGAAAGTTAAAACTTCAACTTATTGCTGAGGAAATTTGAATTAAATTAATTAACAGACATTTCTTCAAAATTTTGAAGCAGCCACGGTCATGCAATGCTAAGAAGAAGACAAATCAAATAAGTAACATAATTAACCAAATGTTATTCAGAAGAGTTTCCTAATCATGATTTTTGTTCTGTAATTATCTGATTTGGGGGATTATGGATATCATCAGTGTGACTTAAGAGCGTTTAATGAATTTATTGTATTATTATTATTATATGTTTGTAGATTTAGCACACAGTTATAGAATCTTTAAAATTCTAGGTTTTGGGACATGAATTAATTCAATTGAGAAAAATCAAGTATGAATTTTCTGGTTCTTCAATTGATAGAAATCAAGAAATTAATTGAGAAAACAATTTTTGGTCGTAAAATGTATTAAAATTTCAAGCTTTAAGTTGATCAGAAATTAATTAAGTGAACCCATAAATATTCCATCACAATTCTTCATCATCCTTCCATTTCCTCCGTAGCCAAACAGAGTGAACCCTGAAACTGAGAAATAGAAAACATATTGGATCCCATTTTTGAAGAGAGAGACGAGCTCGTGATCTCAGCCGCCCGGTGATGGGTATGTTGTGTTTCAGAAACAAAGAAGAAAGAAGTGCATAAATTGAACCTAAAAGTTTCTTCATTTTTCATTGATAAAAAGGTGGAATTGGAACTCACAGAAAACCTAGCTACTGTAGACTACACTAATTACCCTAATTACAGACAATTTACTTGATAATCGATAAAAACTCTTGCCTTTTCCCTCTCCTATTTAATGTCTCCGTTGCCATTCTCAGCTCTCGTGCTCCCGGTGCGTGGCTCTGTTTCCTCTCTGTGTGTTCGTACCCATTTCAGCAATTGCAGAGAAGATGTACAACGGCTAATTGAAGAGCCTCTCATATCTCGCCACCTGTCCCGCCATTGCTCCTGTCGTAGCACGTCATCTGTCGTCCTCGTCCGCTTCTCCTTTACTCAAAGCGTTGTGTTTCCTGTGGTTACTTACTCATACGACGTCGCCTCCTCCTTCCTCTTATTTCCTCGAGCTCATCACAATATCACTGGGTTTTTAAGTCAGTGAGAATCATGACAAACCTTCCCCCTTAGCAAGACTTGTCCTCAAGTCTTGAACTGCAATTCAATCTCAGGAAATTGAGATCCAATTACAGTAGCATCCTCCCATGTAGCATCTTCTAGAGTCGACCTTTCCCATTACACCACGTACTGCACAACTGCAACATTGTTCCTTTTAATCATGCGAGTCTGCAGAATGAGTTTATGTGTTACCTTAAGTTGTCCTTCTCCGGTAATGTTAGGAAATTGGTTGAACAAGAGGTTTTGGTGTCCCAATTGCTTCTTCAGCAATGACACATGGAAAACTGGATGGATTTTGGATTCTTTAGGCAACCTTAGTTTGTAGGCCACAGATCCAAAATTTTCAATTATCTGGTATGGCCCAAAGAATCTGGCTGCAAGCTTCTGATTCTTTCTTAGCACCACTGAGCTTTGTCTATAAGGTTGCAGTTTCAAGTAATCCCACTCTCCAACCGCAAAAACCCTCTCTGTTCTGTTCTTGTCAGCATAATTCTTCACCTAGCTTGAGCTGTCACCAAATTTTCTCTAATGATCTGATCCACATGAACTCTTTGGTTCACAAAGTTTTCCACTGTAGCAACTTGAGATCCGATCTCACTCAACCCCATCACAGGTAGTTTATAACCATACAGAACCTCAAATGGTGAGGTCTTCAAAGAGTTGTGATAGTTGGTATTATACTAAAACTCAACAAGATTCAACCATTTTAGCTATTTTTTTGGAAATTGATGAGTGATGGCTCTGAGGTAGTTCTCTAAGCATTGGTTGACTCTTTCTGTTTGCCCATCACTTTGGGGATGATAAGCTGTGGATAACTTCAATAACACCTCTATGGCCTTAAATAATTCTTTCCAAAAGTTGTTAGTGAAGATCTTGTTTCTGTCTAAAACTATATTCTCTGGCAATCCATGAAGCTTGTAGACATTGTCCAAAAAAGCTTGAGCTACTGTCACAGCAGTGAAGGGATATTGAAGTGGAATAAAATGTGCATATTTTGAAAATCTATCCACTATCACCATAATACACTCAATTCCTCATGAATTTAGTAATCCTTCTATAAAGTCCATTGATATATCTGTCCAAGGCCTAGTAGGTACAGGGAGAGGTTGCAACAATCATGGGTACCTGACATTCTCATACCTACACCTTTGACAAGTATCACATTCTGGGACAAATTTCTTAACATCCTTATCCATACTAGGCCAATAGAAATAATTCTTAAGTCTTTTCTGAGTGGCTAGAATACCTGAATGTCCTCCCATGACTGAGCTATGCAGTTCCTTCATTACTTGTTGTCTAATGTTGCCTCCTTGCCCCAAGTAAATTTTGTTGTGACGTATCACCATTCCTTTCCTCATAGAGTGATTTGGAAGAGAATATGGTGAGATGGCTAATTGCATGACAATGCTCCTTGCCTCCAAGTCATCATCATAACTGTCCACCACTTCTTGCATCCAAGTTGGTATGATCATAGTGGTGCTTCCCAATTATGCTTCTGGTAACCTAGACAATGCATCTGCCACCACATTTTCTTTTCCCTTCTTGTACTCCATTTTATAGGATAACCCCATCAGTTTGGCTAGCCATTTGTGTTGGAATGTTGTTGTCAACCTTTGTTCCATCAGATATTTCAAACTTTCTTGGTCAGTTTTAATGGTGAAGTGGCTATTTTCAAGGTAGGGAGCCCATTTCTGTATACAAGCTATGATAGCCTTAAACTCCTTTTCATAAGTAGAAAGCTTCATGTTTTTCGGACCCAATGTTTTGCTCATGAAAGCAATGGCCCTCCCTTCTTGCATCAACACTCCACCAATGCCATGCTCACATGCATCTGTTTCCACTGTAAAGGGTAAGTTGAAATCTGGCAGCCTCAGAACTGGTGCAGTAGTCATGGCCTCCGTTAATGCTTCAAAACTGTTTCTGGCTTCCAATGTCTACTTGAAATTGTCCTTCTTTAGCATGTTGGTAAGAGGTTTGGCTATGCTCCCATAATTCTTGATGAGTCTCCTATAGTACCCAGTTAGGCCTAGGAAACCTCTCAGCCCTCTCAAGTTTTTTGGTAATGGCCATGACTTCATAGCTTCAATCTTCTGGGGGTCAATAGCTACTCCTTGGGCTGAGATGATATGCCCCAAGTACTCTACCTCAGATTTTCCAAAACTACACTTGCTGATTTTGGCAAACAACTTGCTTTCCCTCAACCTTTGTAGTATAGTTTTTAGATGTTCAACGTGCTCCTCCTCATTTTTGCTATAGATCAGAATGTCATCAAAGAAGACTAATGCAAACTTTCTTAAAAATTCTTGTAGCACCTGATTCATTAAAACCTAAAATGTAGCTGGTGCATTTGTCAAACCAAATGGCATGACCTTGAACTCATAGTGACCTTGGTGTGTCTTGAATGCAGTTTTGTGTTCCTACCTTCTTGCAATCTAATCTGATGATACCTAGATCTCAGATCAATCTTGAAATAGATTGAGCTCCCATGTAACTCATCCAATAATTCCTCCACGGTGGGAATTGTAAACTTATCCTTAATTGTTTGAGCATTTAACTGTCTGTAGTCCACACAGAGCCTCCAAGTGCCATCTTTCTTTCTGACTAACAGTATTGGGAAAGAGTATGGACTTCTGCTAGGCCTAATAATCCCTGCATCTAACATATCTCTGACCATCTTCTCAATAATAGTTTTCTGTTGAAATCCATACCTGTAGGGAACTAAGGATGGTGGTTGG
Organism: Geranium rotundifolium; assembly: GCA_963920655.1. Taxonomy (NCBI): domain Eukaryota; kingdom Viridiplantae; phylum Streptophyta; class Magnoliopsida; order Geraniales; family Geraniaceae; genus Geranium; species Geranium rotundifolium. Next base: position 1,744,695 of record OY987318.1, read on the forward strand.
CTCCCCTCCTTCAATGGTATGGTGTGGTCATGATCTCTTCTTGGAGGTAATCCTTTTGGCTCTTGAAACAAATCCTGAAATTCATCCAGCACCTTCCTTATCCCTTCACTAGTAGTCTAACTTATTTGTTGGTTCTCTATTTGAAAGAATTGGCCAATATAGAGTGATTCTCCACCATTCAGTTCTCTACAAACATCATGTAGCTTGATCATTGCTGGAATTTCTGATCTGGGATCCTCTTTCAGAATGACCACCTTGTCTCCCAAATGCACATTAATTGTTATGTGCTCATAGCTGAAGGTGATTGGATCTATGGTTTTGATCCAATTTACTCCCAATACCATATCACTATTTCCAATAGGCATTACCCTAAAATTCTAAACAAACCATATTCCTTCCATTTTCCATCTGACAGCACAATAGAAATATGAAATGAATTGCCCTTCATTTCCCATTCTTATCAGTATGGTTGGAGCAGGGTAGATTTCCAAGCACATAACCTTAGCAGTTTGGTTATCAATGAAAGATATGGTAGCACCAGTATTAGCATTATTGAAATGACCTTGCTTCTCAAGTTCCCTCCTACTCTTATAGAGGAATCACATTTAGGACTTCCCATTGCAAATAGTCTTTCTTCAGGCAAAGGCTCACCTTCTCTTTTTTCACTTGGTTCTGATTCTTCTTCTTTTCCTTTGATGCCTTCTGTTTCCTCCAGCTCTTCTTCTGTTTCTAGTCCTAACTCATCTTCTTCTCCATTTGTCAATATGAACAGTTGTTTCTTGTTAGGACAATTATGATCTCTACTCCATTTTGCTGGGCAAGTGAAACACAAGTCTTTTCTTTTCTTTTCTTCTATATAGGCATCATTGATCTTCTGAAATCTTGATGGATTGGTTGATCTTGGCCCACCATCAATCCTGAGAGCTTGGTTTCTTGAGCCAGTGAGCTGTGGTATTGTCACTTGCTTGTTTTTGCCTCCTTCCCACCCATTCTGTGCCTATCTTGGTCTGGTGATCTAAGTGATTTGTTGGAACTTTAAATTCCTCAAACCTGGCCATTTGCATAGCTACTGCTAATGTTTGTGAGTTTAACATCCTGATCCCTGGCCTCAAATAAGGCTTCAGTCCTCCAATGTAGTTAGATATGAAGTAGTCTTCTCCCAATGTTGGGTTTCTGGCTATCATAAGTCCTCTTAGCTCTTCAAAACTACTCTCATAGTCCTCCACATTCCCTTTTTGCTCAAGATGCTTAAACTCAGTAAACAAATCCTCATGACCCATAGACCCAAACTTCCACAACATATCCCCACAAAGTTGTTCCCATGTGGTCCACTCTCTTCCTATGATATAATCTGCAAACCAGATCTCAACCTTCCCTTGAAATGTAAGGCTGCTAGGCTAACCCTTTGTTCAAGAGGAGTCTGACAGTAGAAAAAATGAACTCTGCACCTCCTGATCCAAGCTCTCACACCCAAACCATCAAACTCAGGGAAATTTAGAGTAGTGGTTCTTACCAAGGGTTGGTTGGTTCTGTCAAATTGAGGAGCCTGAAAGTCTACTCCTTGGTTTGGCCTGAAGTTGGCTTCGTAACTGGCCTCTATGGGTCTCTGTCTCAGATCTGGCTAGTGCTTCAATAGGAGTGGGTGGTTGATATGCTTGTTGGTGTTAACAGACTGGTTTATGCTTCATGTTTCTCTGGTGCTCTCCTCCAATGTTGGTAGGATATGGTGAGGAGGGGTAAACATGATGTCCTTTCCTTTCTCATGCCTGTTTGGTTCATAGGATCCTCCCTCCTTCATAATTGTTTGGCTTGCCTTCATGTTATCGTTTTCTAGCAATGCTTGAATCATCTGTCTCGTGGTTTGACTCTCCTGGGTAGCTCTAGTTTGCATCTCAGCTATCTGCATAAACTGAGTTTTTGTGTCTTGAGCCAGTTGAATCACATCTTTGGTCACTTGATTTAGGGCTCCTGAGAGTTGGTTTCTGACCTCCTCCGCTTGTTTGTGCCCTGTGTCGATTGCCTCAGCAGTTGCTTCCATTTTTGACTTCATTTCTTCCATTCTTTCTTCATTTGTTGTGACTATGCCTCGGAGCTCACACATCTGTCTCTTGAGATATGAAATCGCAGCATCATGACTTGATGTCCCCTTGGCTATGGCAGGAGGATCAACTTCTGATACCAATCGTTGTGTTTCAGAAACAAAGAAGAAAGAAGTGCATAAATTGAATCCAAAAGTTTCTTCATTTTTCATTGATAATAAGGTGGACATTGGAACTCACAAAAAACCTAGCTACTGTAGACTACACTAATTACCCTAATTACAGGCAATTTACTTGATAATCGATAAAAACTTTTGCCTTTTCCCTCTTTGTTGTGGGGTCAAAAGGTCTCGTTTCGAGACCGTTTAACCTCACAAATCGGTGCATTTGTGTCCGATAGTGGCCGAGTCAGGCCCGGGAGTGCATACTTTATGCTTTTTGGTGTTTTGAGGTGCGTACGCAGGTTCGGCAGGAAAAAGGGCCAAAAACGAGGCACCGAGCAAAAAGTCAAAGGGCGTTGACCAAACAGCCGGGCAGAGGGCATTGGTCACGATCGTGCCTAATGGAGGCACGATCGTGGCTCATTAAGCACGATCGTGCCTCATCCAGTCGCGATCGTGCCTCCCCTATAAATTAAATGGCCGAATTATATTCAACTTACAGTGGGCTCCCCCGATCTCAGTCACGGGGGAGTCACGATCGTGACCCATAGAGGCACGATCGCCCCTCGAAGACCCACGATCGTGGCTTTACAGGGTACAGAATCGAGGAGATTCAAAAATATCTTACCTACCCCGAGCCACGATCGTGTCTGAAGGAGACACGATCGCCACCATGACCAAGTCACGATCGTGCCGCGACCAAGCCACGATCGTGACTCAGACAGAGGCACGATCGTGCCTTGCTACCCACGATCGTGCCTTCCCTCAGAATCAGAAAAGTATAAAAGGGGTAGAGACACTTTTTGAAGAGGAGGAAGAAACATAGAGAGAGAAAACGAGCCAAGAAACTTTTCAGCCATTCTTCAAGTGTTCTTGAGCGTTCTTCGTGGTTTCTCAAGCGCTCTTCATCTTCCTCGACACTAAAGACACCGCTAGTTCTATCGCGCTTCATCACACATCGAAGACGCACCTTTCTCGGGAATTCAAGAGCATTTCTATCCAATTATTTTATTGTTCTTCGTGTTCTTCATGTTTATGTGTATTGCTACCATGTTGTTGCTTAGCTTGAGCACCATGGTTATGGGCTAAACCCCTTAGTCATGGGTGCTAGACAATATAGAATGTGAATGTGGAGTTTAATGAGATTAGTGATTTATTGATGAACAAATGTGTTGTGTGGATTGTTGTTTGAATGCATGTGTTGTTTAAGTGACGTTTTACAATATATGTTTGAGGTGTTCTATCCGATATCGAAAGGGAAGGATTAGAACCCGGACTTAGCATCCACCGAGGGTTGTAGGCTCAAGACCGTGTCTTGGCACCTTCTAGTAACCCTTAGCCTTTTATTGTCGTTTGTATGCGATCTCGAGTTTACTCAATACCGAAAGGGCACGGGAACACTCGAGATTAGGCCAACCTCATTACCGAAAGGCGAGGTCGGAATTTAAGACATAGGCTCGACCAACCGTTTATTCAATAGATTGCTTATTTCTCGAACTTGTTCACTTGATGATTGTCTAGCACCCTAGACGTTTGAATCTCTACGTATTCACTATCGCGCTTTGTTACGTTGTCATAATTGCAAACACGTTTATTAACTAATCGTAAACCCCATATTAATCCATGTGGATCGACTCGGTATCTTACCGGATCATATAAATATTATTACTTGCGACCCGTGTGCACTTGCACGTGGAAACCATTGTGCGACGTTATCACGTCACATTTTGGCCCAACAAGTTTTTGGCGCCGTTGCCGGGCATTAATCGGTCTACGATTGGTAAATGCTTGTGTATGTTTTGTTGTGATATTGATATTGTTTAGTATATTTGAAGGTACTTATTTGGTACATGACCCGAAGCTCAGGAGTGCTAGAGTTTAATTGCAACCCAGAAATCGAAGCTTTGTGTCGGAGAAACAACGCTTTGAGGAAGCGTATTAGTGGAAATCTGGCTCAATCAAGAAGTATGGACGATACTCCCGCCAGAGTGGAGCAAAGACCTCCCATTTTGGGACGGGATCGGGAAGAAGTTCCCGCTGAGGTAAACAATAATGAAAGGTCGTACTTTGGATCCGAGGATCACGAAGACTACTATGCCGAGGATGACGACATGCCTCCGTTATCTCCGCTTCCCCCTAGAGGACCGCGAGGGAGGAGGGGAAGAGGAACGCCACGACCTCGTCAACCTAGACATAGAAGAAGGGTAGACCAATACCACCAAGCTCCGGACTTCGAGCTCACATCAGTAATGCTGAGTCTATTGAGGACAAACCCGCAGTTTATGGGCAACAATACCGATGCCCACAATCATCTCAAGCTTCTTGAAGACGTCGTGGAGACTACGGCCAGTAGTTATCCGGAGGATCTAGTCAAGACCAAACTACTTCCCATCTCTTTGGGAGGGGCGGCAAAAGCATGGTACATGACGCTACCACTTCGTGAGAAGCGAGATTGGGCGAGTCTAGAAAAAGCATTCTTGTCGAAATATGTGCCGCCTCGAAAGGAGGGTTTGCTTCGGAAGGACATTAACAACTACACCCAATTCCGGGGGGAAACTCTTGGAGAGACGTGGTAAAGATTCAAACAGTTGTTGAGGAAGTGTCCGGACCATCAAATCTGCGATGAGGTCTTGAACAAGACGTTCTACTGGGGTCTGAATCAAGCGTCTCAAATGGCGGTGAATGCCGGTTCGGGAGGGTCACTTCTCTCAATAGCCCCGGGCGCAGTGTTTGATGTGGTGGAGCAAGTTGCGCTCCAAAGTTATGAGTACAATGAAGCCGAAGCGGTTCAGAATAACCAAGGACCCCCGCCAGCACGAAGAGGAGAGGAGCAAGAAACACTTAAAAGTCTCTCAGACAAGATGAACCGGCTATTAAACATGGCACAAGGAGACCAAGGAAGGAATTCGCGGCCTCAAGCGGGGGTGAATCGCATGGACGACGACGACGACGACGACGACGACGACGACGACGACGACGACGACGACGACAACAACAACAACAACAACAACAACAACAACAACAACAACAACAACAACAACAACAACAACAACAACAACAACAGGGGTAACTTTGGGGGATATGGAAGTGCACGAGGATATCAAGATCGACCGGTGCAAAGTCATCCCCAAGGGTACGGGAGCAACTACAAGCCAAGACCACAGGCCAATGCAAGTAGTTATGGCAAGGTTTATCCGGATCGTCCCCAAGGTGGCAACAATGAACAAAATAACCGTCTGTCAACCTACGACAATGGTCAACACTCCAACTCCAAGGGCGATGAGTCGCTCAGAGATGTGTTAGAGGCCTTCATAAAAAGCCAAACGGCGGTGACCGACGAGCTAAGAAGAAACCAGAGGGACAGTAAGGCACGATGGGAGCAACGTAATGCTCAAAGACCAGCGGGAAATCTTCCGAGTAACACCAAGTGTCCGCAGGACAATGGGAAGAGGCATGTCAATGCCATCTATGTCGGTACAGAGGTGAGCTCCTTGTCTAAGTCCCAACCCCAGAAGATCAAGGACCCGGAAGCTTTGTAGTGCCTGTCGGGATAGGCTCGTCTCAACTCATGGCACATTGCGATGTAGGTGCCCGAGTGAGTATGATGCCTCTTACCTTGTACAAGAAGCTTGGGTTGACAAGCATGGAGGAGACGAAGGTGGTGTTGCAACTCGCCGATCATTCAGTGGTTACCCCAGTGGGAGTTGTTCAGAACCTATTGGTGAGGATAGGCAAGCATCAGGTGCCTACAGACTTCGTTGTTCATGAATACAAAGCAAGCCAGGATGTGGACCTCATTTTGGGAAGACCGTTTCTAGCAACCACAAAAACTTGCATCAAGGTTAGAAGCGGAGTACTAACAATGTCCATTGGAGGTGAATCTATTACCTTCAAGAAGCCGACATCCAATGAAAGGTCAAGCTCCCAGAGCTACGAAGTAAAGGCCGTGTCTGTGGTTGAGGAACTCGAAGAAGTTGAGTTCGAGAAGTTCCTGTTTGATGAACTCGAGGGTGAGGATGAGGCCGAAAAAGAAGCAAAGGCCGTACAAGAAATAGCAGTGCTGGTGACGCACGAGAAATCAGGAGCTAATACTCCCGGAAAGAAGAAATCTCCTCGGAACCGGAGGAAAATGAGCAAGAAGAAGAGGAAAGGCGTTGTGACGCCAAAAACAATGAAGACGGTTTGGATACCTAAGAGTTGGGTAGACCAGCTGTATGTGGAAAGCACCAAAGTGACGGTGCAAAGGGCAAAGGACCCACAGTGGAACTGGTGGGAACCACCGGACTGCGCAGAGCTCAGGAGTGATAGGGCGGGTTAAAACCGCCGTTTCGTCGAGCTAACGACGTTAAACAAATGCGCTATTGGGAGGCAGCCCAAGTTTCTAACCCCATCTGTGTAAATTCCCGCAATTTAGTTTATTTGGGTAATAGCAATGCACTAATTATTGTTTGTTTATCGCATGAAGGAACCGGTGCAATCACGACGCTTGGCGTACACCGCTACCTCGCAAACGAACAAGCCAACACCCGGGTCAACCCATCAAGACAAGTCAACCATATTATTTTGAGAAAGGTAGTATGGACTTTCTCCTAAGTTTATTGAGTTGAGTTGATATTGCTTAAGGCTTGTGATCGCCTTGTAACCTTGAATGGTTTGCCCCTCTATGCGGGTTGTTGTGCACTAATTAGTAGTATTGTCGGTTTTATTTGTCTAATCGTGTCACCGTGAAAGTTAGGCGCGGTTGAGTCGTAAGTGTGGTGTGTACGGGGTACACACCATTGTTTAGTTTAATTAAGTTCGGGTATAGTAATACCCTAAGTGTGGTGTGTGTCTCACACACCACAATTGAGTCATTTAACAAGTTTCAAATCAAGTCTAAGTGCAGGTTATGGGTTCGAGTGCTCTACGTGGGAAGAAGAAGAAGAAGAAAAGAGCGGAAAAGCCACAAAAATGGGTCTAGGCACGATCGTGCCCCTCCAGGGACGATCGTGACCTGGGAAATAAGTCGAGTCACGATCGTGCCCTCCCTAGGGACGATCGTGGCTGAATATATTCGAATTAATTCCAACTTACCGTGGGCTCCCCCGATCTCAGTCACGGGGGAGTCACGATCGTGACCCAAGGTTTTTTTGCGAGTCACGATCGTGCCTCATCAGGCACGATCGTGCCTCTGTGCGCATAAAAGGATTTCAGACCCTTTCTTCCTCATTTTTTCGCGAATCCTACTTCCAAAGAGAGCCGCCGCCGCCGTTTTTCGCCGGAAAATCGCCAGAACTCGCCGTTTCTTGCCTCCAATCACCGGAAAAAGGTATTCCCCTCACTCCCCACTCATTTCCTAGCCTCGATTTGTTATTTTCTCGCATTTTGTCCACAATACCACTCCAAAACGCCCCCACCATAGATTCCGGCCACTTCTCGCCGGAATTTATTGATTAGACCGACCACATTCACTCTCACACGCCTCACCCTACACACCACCCCCACCTCCACATAAAGCCCACCTTTCCCTTTTCCGGCGACTTAGGCCGGTAACTTTAGGTTCTCACTTGCATTCTCACACTCACGCTCACTCACTCTAATGGCACCTAAGAAACCCGCAGACCAAACCCGTGCTCAACTAGTGAGCAAAAAGTCTCGAATCACCGGAGCCGGTACCTCGGGGTCACGAGCACCACCGGCCCCACAAGGTGCCCGTCTCCCGGCCGAGACGCCCAATATGACGTGCCTTAGGTTCACATGCCCGGGCCCGTATAAGCGACGTTATGAGGCATTCCAAGACAGGGTAGTGATGACCGGCCGGTTCTTCAACGAGTTCTTATGCCGGAGCTTAGGCATATGGGAAGAGCTCCACGAGAAGGCCATTCGGCTAGGATGGCCGGGGATGATGACTTGGAGGCCCCCGGTCTTCGAAGACCTCACCCGGGAATTCTTTGCCACCGTGGAGCCGGTGAACAAAGAGAAGACCGAGATTTCCTTCCGGGTGTGTGGGAGTAAATGCAAGATGACGAGAGATGACCTCACCTCCATGTTCGGCTTTTCGGAGGGAGAAGCGCCAGAGATGGGTCTTTCCAACAGCGAGATGTGGCATCACATCACGCTGAACCCTTATTGGGAAAAGACCAACAAGGCGAAGGACATCCCCGAAGACCAGCCCGGGATGCTTATGTTGCAGCGGTTCCTCGCGGGAACCCTATTCTGTAGAGAGAACGGTCAGTACGACGTTACTCTCAAGGAATTGTGGATTCTGAACGCGTATCGCACGGACACGAGGGCACCGTGGGAGCGGACCATTTGGGATCAGTTGCTCGAGATGCCTTCGAGATAGTCGGGGGGTATTGGAGCAGGCTGCTTAGTCACTCAGATCGTCTGGGGGCTTGTCAGCGGGGTGAACTACCCTATGGGCCCTCCGATCTTCGAGAAGGAGGCAGTGCGAGGGCAAGAGGTCCAGGGGTCGACCTTCGCGGAGATTGTGAAGGAGAGCTACCCTCGCCTAGAGCGGATCCGGCTCAAGATCCAGAACAGGCAACCGCTGCTGACAAGGATGGCACCAGAGGACAGAGCGAGAGGCCGGGCAGCGGCAGCACGGGCAGACAGAGCCCAGGAGGGAGGAGCAGCTCAGCAGGAGCCGGAGCAGGAGCCGGGACAGGAGCAGGAGTGGATGCCGGGACATGATGAGGATGTGCTTGCCATGATGAGGGCGATGCGCATTCATCAGCAGGAGGACTCCGAGCGGTCCCGGCATGAGTGGGCGAGGATGCATGCCTTCCAGGGGCATGTGGACCAGACGATGTACCAGCAGCACCACGACATGTGGGGCATCGCGAGCTTCTACCAGTCGCGACTCCAGGAGCATCCAACGTTCCAGGGAGCTGTTTTCCCGTCCCTGGCCGGCCCGTACATGCACTTCCACTATCCGGACCCGGCAGGAGCAGACCCGAGTGGAGCATGCCCGAGCGGTGCTCATGACTAGGCAGATGGAGGAGCAGGTGATTTCCTCTTCGACGACCCGACATATTGAGAGGTATCATCTGCTGTTGTCGGTTTTTAGACTTGTTGACTTTTGAGACTTTTTTGTTGAACTTATGTATTTTGGGTCAGTTTGGATGACCCTTGTATTTTGGTGATGTATGAACTTTTACATGTTGATTATATCTTGGTATTTGACATGTTAGTTTTATTTTGCTAGAATTGATGGTTGTTTGATTTTGAGCATGTGGGGCATTTGCCCAAGTTGAGATTTTGTGAGCATGATGTTGTGATGGCATGATAGTGTAAATGTCGAATTTGGGATAAGTGTGGAAAGTGCCATTGTGGGCCAAAGGGTATGAACACATTATAACACGTTGTGTGTGAATGCTATCCTTTCTGTTTACACTATATGCATCCTCATCAATGCTTCGTGACTATTGTTAATGGATTGACCATGTTGGCCTCGGCCAAAAAGACCATAGACCAAGGGAAAAGATTCGTAGGCATTCTATTGGACCGTTGAGTAAAACACGAGTAGACCCTATACCCGCCATCCATAGTACCCTCTCTTGCCAAAAGGCCTTGTTTATGAACCGTACATGTTGAAACCTAAACTCATTAGCCTAACTGTGACACGAACCCGAGTCTCTCATTGCTTAGTTGCTTCAACGAGTGGGGGGGAAGGCTTAGTCAATTGTATAGGGATGAAGACGGTGACATGGGGTTTTGGGGAAAAGAAAAGGTAAAAAGGCCATTGGACGAGAAAATCACTACTAAAAAGACACCGAATGTGACACTTCAGAAACTGCTGCGTTTCGGGTTTGAGGACAACAAAAGAAAATGAGATAGTGTAAGTGAAGTACTTGGCATGCCGGAAGATCCTAAGAAGGAGAGCAAAAATGCCGAAGGAAAGAATAGCACTATGAAAGGAAAACCAACAAACCGAACCCGGACGAAAGCCCAAATGCAAATCGCCAAAGTGGTTGAAATTTAGTATTGTGGAGCAAACCAAAAGCAGAGGAAAGTGTCGGTGATCAAAGCAGAAAAGATGGGAAAGGATGGTTTGGGGTAAAAAGGGGTAACAAGTGATTGACAACGAGTCTTGGGGAGAGATTGAAGTGTAATGGGGTTTGTGAGGTTGAGGCAACTTAGGAATTGAGCACCATTGATCTTCCTGAATTTTCCCTCTTAAACACCCACCTGAGTCTAACCTACACTACAAGCCAAATAAGCCCTACCGTATGGATTCACTTTTGGCTATGGTCTAGAGATCATCGGGATCGGTTCGAACCATGAAGGTATGATCACCAAAGTATTGAGGAAAAGGGATTTATGTGATGCATGTTGTGTAAGGGAAAGTGTTGTTTAGCATGTATGCGGAGTGAAAATGATACCCTTCGTGCACGTTGTCCTTTGCATGAGTATTTCGAGTTCACATGAATACTTACTTACAAACATGAATTATGCCTATGGAGTTTCAATGTGTGTGTTAGGAATAGTGTTGTCTTGAGTCTAGTAGTGTCGTGTTTTGTCGTTGTAGTATAGTGGTAAGTTTTCCCGCTTGTTTTACTTGTTTCGGTTCGGGGGTGTTTGCCTAAAACCCCTAGGAGATGCCGAGCTCCTCCTATTGAGTTGACTCAGGGTTCTTAACTCGGTGAATTTTGCAGTACACTTGTTGACTTATCAGGACGATAAGTGTTTAAGTGGGGTGTGTTTGTTGTGGGGTCAAAAGGTCTCGTTTCGAGACCGTTTAACTTCACAAATCGGTGCATTTGTGTTCGATAGTGGCCGAGTCAGGCCCGGGAGTGCATATTTTATGCTTTTTGGTGTTTTGAGGTGCGTACGCAGGTTCGGGAGGAAAAAGGGCCAAAAACGAGGCACCGAGCAAAAAGTCAAAGGGCGTTGACCAAACAGCCGGGCAGAGGGCATTGGTCACGATCGTGCCTAATGGAGGCACGATCGTGGCTCATTAGGCACGATCGTGCCTCATCCAGTCGCGATCGTGCCTCCCCTATAAATTAAATGGCCGAATTATATTCAACTTACAGTGGGCTCCCCCGATCTCAGTCACGGGAGAGTCACGATCGTGACCCATAGAGGCACGATCGCCCCTCGAAGACCCACGATCGTGGCTTTACAGGGTACAGGATCGAGGAGATTCAAAAATATCTTACCTACCCCGAGCCACGATCGTGTCTGAAGGAGACACGATCGCCACCATGACCAAGTCACGATCGTGCCGCGACCAAGCCACGATCGTGACTCAGACAGAGGCACGATCGTGCCTTGCTACCCACGATCGTGCCTTCCCTCAGAATCAGAAAAGTATAAAAGGGGTAGAGACACTTTTTGAAGAGGAGGAAGAAACATAGAGAGAGAAAACGAGCCAAGAAACTTTTCAGCCATTCTTCAAGTGTTCTTGAGCGTTCTTCGTGGTTTCTCAAGCGCTCTTCATCTTCCTCGACACTAAAGACACCGCTAGTTCTATCGCGCTTCATCACACATCGAAGACGCACCTTTCTCGGGAATTCAAGAGCATTTCTATCCAATTATTTTATTGTTCTTCGTGTTCTTCATGTTTATGTGTATTGCTACCATGTTGTTGCTTAGCTTGAGCACCATGGTTATGGGCTAAACCCCTTAGTCATGGGTGCTAGACAATATAGAATGTGAATGTGGAGTTTAATGAGATTAGTGATTTATTGATGAACAAATGTGTTGTGTGGATTGTTGTTTGAATGCATGTGTTGTTTAAGTGACGTTTTACAATATATGTTTGAGGTGTTCTATCCGATACCGAAAGGGAAGGATTAGAACCCGGACTTAGCATCCATCGAGGGTTGTAGGCTCAGGACCGTGTCTTGGCACCTTCTAGTAACCCTTAGCCTTTTATTGTCGTTTGTATGCGATCTCGAGTTTACTCAATATCGAAAGGGCACGGGAACACTCGAGATTAGGCCAACCTCATTACCGAAAGGCGAGGTCGGCATTTAAGACATAGGCTCGACCAACCGTTTATTCAATAGATTGCTTATTTCTCGAACTTGTTCACTTGATGATTGTCTAGCACCCTAGGCGTTTGAATCTCTACGTATTCACTATCGTGCTTTGTTATCGTTGTCATAATTGCAAACACGTTTATTAACTAATCGTAAACCCCATATTAATCCCTGTGGACCGACTCGGTATCTTACCGGATCATATAAATATTATTACTTGCGACCCGTATGCACTTGCACGTGGAAACCATTGTGCGACGTTATCACGTCACATTTTGGCCCAACACTCTCCTATTTAATGTCTCCGTTGTCATTCTCAGCTCTCGTGCTCCCGGTGCGTGGCTCTGTTTCCTCTCTGTGTGTTCGTACCCATTTCAGCAATTGCAGAGAAGATGTACAACGGCTAATTAAAGAGTCTCTCATGTCTCGCCACCTGTCCCGCCATTGCTCCTGTCATAACGCGCCATCTGTCGTCCTCGTCCGCTTCTCCTTTACTCAAAACGCTGCGTTTTCTGTGGTCACTTACTCATACGATGTCGCCTCCTCCTTCCTCTTATTTCTCCGAACTCATCACAATATCACTGGTTTTGTAAGTCAGTGAGAATCATGACAGGGTATTGGGTACCCAAGTTTGAGAGCTGCCCACTTCCTCAGATCTTCTTCAACCTCCAGAAATGGAGCAGTATCAGAGCCTCCTTCACTTCCTCACTCATCCAGGTTCGTCTTCTCTGACCATGAAATAGCCCTAGAGGGTATGAACCCAGTTGGAGAAAAGTTGGGGGTTTTTGTATGCAATCATGAATTCCACATACACATGATGAGAGACGGTGATTTGGTGATTTGGGTTTCTCAGAAATGGTGTCCAGAGACCAACACCTTCATATTGGAGGACATGATGGTTTTTGGTGGCTGTCCTGTTCTTGGAAACCCATGTTTTAATTTAGTCCTATTGAATCTGATGATGAAATGATGAATCATGTTATAGAGAAGTGGCCAAGGGTGGTCCTCATGGCCACTACATATCCATGGCTGGAACATTTCATGAGGAGTGGCCATGAGCTTGAGAGAGCTTGACCATGAGGCCTTCCTCTCCTTGTGGTTATCAAGGTTTGTCTGGAAAGAATATGTTTCCAATTGCTGCCAATTTACAAGGATTTGAGTTTGTTGAAACGAGAAATGGTGAAATTTATAGAGGAAAGAGACAAGTATAGCTGCTTGGTGCTTGCTTGACTTTTGGTCGCCATTTCAGTTGGTGCAGCTTTGGGTTTGGGAGAGGTTCCCAACATTGAGGCCTAACCCCAATATGATCGTATTGGGGGAGCCAAAGGCAGCTAGATGGCACCAAGTTTCAAAGATCAAAACCGATAATTTGAGAATGAGAATGGCCTTCGATTCTGCGTAGGAGATTGCTTTCAGTGGCGGCCTTAGACTTCTGGTGCGAGTAACTGGCAGCTCCCAAAGCTCTAGAGAGAACAAGAAGAGTGGGTTTTGGTCGCACCTGATTTGAGCAAAGAATTGGAGTCATTTGCTCGATCCATAAGGGTCAGCGAGCTAGTTAAGCGAGTTGCAGTGCAGTTTGGGTTGGATCAAGACGTTCCAGGTTGTTTCCCTCAAGATGTTGGCTGGAGAAATTATGAGAGACCCATAAGTGACAATAGATTGTGCATTGAATCAGATGTTACCACAGGATATATAGAGTGATGGAAGCATTCAGTGTTGAAGTTGCAAATGTTACCACAAGTTGAAGCCATGGTCAATGTGAAGAAACCAAGAAGTGAAGAGCAAGGACTGGTTCTGTTTAGGAATGTGGATCCGTTCTTCTGCAAGAGTTAAGGTCTATGAACAAGGAAGGCAATAGCAATGGGAGGTTACAGAACAAGTATTTGCAAGAGATTGTTCAGAGTGTTGCTTCAGTGCAAGTGATGAAAGATGCAGATGAGAAAATGATAGCTGAGGTGAAAGAAGAATTTGGTATCCAATTTTGACAACCAACCTGAGAAATGTCTTGAGAGTGAAGGTCAATTTGAATCATAGCAGCACAATCACATCATTGTTCCAAGTTTATTTCAGAATCCTTCAAGCATACAGGTTTTTATTTGTGAATATGCAAATGCCCACATCAATTGCACTTTGCACCATCCATATATATATATATAGTATCAGATTCAGTTCTTAACATTTACAGTGCAAATTTCAAAGTTAATTCTGTTATTTTTCATGTTATTCGATCGAGTTTCAATTGAGTTGAAAACCTTTTGATATCTAGACAAATTTCAGATGTCATGTCGGGTTATATATGGCTAAGGAGGTTGGGAAGACTAAAGCTGAAAATGCTAAACAAACCTTTTGGCTCAAGAAATTTATGAGCAGTGGGAGTGACATTGAACATGAGGCATTTCTAGTTTTCTGGTTGTCAAGATACATTTTCCCCAAATGCTATGATCTGATCATATGAGTAGCACATTTTTGATTGCCATTCATCTTGCTCGGGGAACGCGTATGTTCAATTCTTGCTGCCATTTACAAGGACTTGACACTGCGGAAACAAGCAATTGTTGATTCAATTAGATTTCAATTAGATTATACTCGACACAGGCAATGAGGAACAAGCTTAACAAAAACTACAGTGAGCCTCAATGGTAATGCTGGAGAAGAGTGCACCTGTAAACACGAGACAATCACATTAGGCCTTGAAGTTCGAGTTACTAAGCTGGAGGAATTTTTCGCGAAGCTAAAAGCAGCTAAGCTTAGGCGCGGGCTTTAGAGAAAACCTACAAAAGACAGCTGAATGATTAGACTCTAGACATTGCATGTATATGTTGCAAACTGTCGAGCAAATTACCAGAAATCCGCTCCAGCTGTGAACGATCGAGGTATCAAACCATGATAAACCAATGCTTTCTTGTCCAACTGTTACAGTACCATGGAAATCTATAATGAAGAGAAAGGCACGATGCCTCCTTTATCAAATTGGTACTGTAAATATAAGTATATATTTGGAATATTATGATGATCCAAGCAAATCAATTAGTTATCTGGATATATTCAAACAATACATACCACATTCACATTCAATGCTTCACACTACTGCTCTCTTACAGTCACTCTGGTTCCAAGAAGAGCCTTCCTCAACCCATCAATCTGAACCACAACATTATTGATATGAGGTCGTTCACTGGGCGAATCTGCAGAGCAAGCAACTCCAATTCCAAGTACTGAAAGCAAACACTCCTCGACACGTGGACTCATTCCTTGGCTTGTATTTGGATGCGGGTTTTGAGTGTTGACATCAACAAGAATTATTGGATCCACAATTTCTGTAACACGACCAGGAAGAGCTTCTATAACAAATTGTCCAAGGTTTAGGCCATCTTTGAACATATTGTCGGTAGGTCTTTTCCCTGTGAACATCTCCAACAGCAATATACCATAACTATACACATCCCCATTTGTCGATACCCCGCTTCCCATGCCGTATTCTGTATAAACCAAACAAGAAGAATCACAAATCAAAATTTGAAATCATGTTAAAACCCGACCCACGTGAAAACTTAAGTTGGAAATTAGTCTATTGATTCACATTTTCATTGATCAAGATATCAAAGTAGTGTGATAGCATGTACATGACAATCTATAACGAAGAGAAAGATGGAATGCCTATAATATCGGAATCCCTGAATGTTGAAAGCATCATGTATTTATATTAAGCATGAAAGGGTTTGAAACTTGAATCTAAGAGTGATGCTTTGAAACTTTAATTAACTACCTGGTGCAATGTAGCCTATTGACCCTTTCAATCCAAGAGTGATGCTTTGATCTTCAGAAAGAAATCTTGCTAGTCCAAAGTCACCGACACATGCCATCATGTCACATGTCCAATAGAATATTGCTCGGCTTCAGGTCACAGTGAACGATTGGCGTTTGGCAGAAATAATGGAGATAGTTCAGAGCGGAAGCCACATCAATGGCTATGTCCAACCTCTTTTCAAAACTAAGTTTTCTTGGATTGACCTCATCTGTATTAGAAGTTGTATGCAACCACTCCTCTAAGCTTCCATTCGACATGTACTCGTACACCAATGCCTTGAAATCATTCCCTTGGAAATCAATACTCAAGCACGCGCTTAAGACCTTGACAATGTTCCTGTGTCTGATGCCTCTCAAGGCTTCACATTCCGCCATGAAACTCTTGGTAGCTTGTCCCATTTGGAGGTCGAGGACCTTGACCGCGATTGCTGTTTCATTTTCTTCTAAAACGCCTTTGTAGACAGAACCAAAACTACCTCGGCCGAGCAAGTTTGTTGAAGCGAATCCATTAGTTGCTCTCAAGAGATTTTCATAAGAAAGCCTCATCACCAAGTCGTCAAACAAAGATGTTGAGGAGCTCACTTGCAGTTTTCTCCTTTTTAGGAGCCAATAAGATACAAAAACTACAAGTTTTAGTACTATGAGTCCAACAATGATCGGAATCTCAATTTTAAGTACCCTTTTCTTTTTTGACTTGTCTGCTATACACTTTGGCAACTGTAGCTGAGCAATTCCCCCACAAATCTTCTTGTTTCCGGTAACTGAAATGCTACTTTTATTAGCGAAAACACCTTTTGTAGGAACTTCACCTTCAAAATCATTATTAGATAGATTCAGATATTGTAGAAAGACATAGGTCTCCAAGAATCTTGGAATTTGACCTGAAAAGTTGTTGCTTGATAGGTCAAAAGCATCAAGAGCTCTGAGGGAACTCAAAGTTTGGGGAAGGGTTCCTTGAAAGTGGTTGTTGCTGATGTTGAGGCTCGTCAAGCTCGTGCAACTGCTTAGACTGCTAGGAATTGCGCCCGATAGCTTGTTCCCGGAGACATCCAAGTTGGCCAGACTTGTTAACTTGCCTACTTCAAAGGGGAGACTGCCTGTTAACTGGTTGTTAGAGAGGTCAAGGGTGCCAAATAAAGATGTTACACTCATTACCTCGATAGGAATTGTACCACTGAGGTTGTTATTTGAAATTTTCATGAAGTCTAAGTACTTGTATTGCCCAAGACTTGAAGGAATGTTGCCCTCCAAGTTGTTAAATCTCATAGCGAGTCTCATAAGAGAAGTCATGTTTCCGAAGGAAGGTGGGATCATCCCTGAAAGCTTGTTATAGCTCATGTACAGCCCGGATAGCTTCTTCAATCTACCAAACGAGCTCGGTATCCTCCCACTCAACTGGTTTGATGACATGCCTAATGACTTCAGGTTGACCAGATTTCCAATCCCATCTGGAATGGTTCCATGTAAATTTTGATTCTCTTCGACGTTTAAGCTAAACAATTCAGTCGAGAAGTTCCCCAAAGATTCAGGGAGCACGCCACCGAACAGGCAACTGCCTATGCCAATAACTTGCAACAAAGAGCAATTGGCTAGAGATGGGAGAAAGTTCAAGTCTTCATCTTCTCCGCTCCCCAAACTGTTGTTGCTAAGTTGAACCATTATGAGTTTATGCAAGATTCCGAAAGAAGGAACACCTCCAGTAAAATGATTATTGAGGATGTCGAAAACTTCTAAATTCGAGGCATTAACAATGGACCTGGGAATTTGACCACTAAAATTATTTGTGTGTACGGCCATCCTTTCAAGTCTTGGAAAGGACTTAAGACCCATGTCTGGTGGGAGAGTCCCATGAAAATTGTTTGCTGGTACCGAAAAGCGAGTGATGTAGGTCAGATTGTAGACAGAAGGAGGGATGGTGCCAGACAAGTTATTTACACCAAGATAAAGAAATGACAAATTCGTTAATTGGCCTATGGTGCTTGGAATGCTACCCGAAAGGTGATTGATGGCAATGCCAAAATATTGAATCGATGTCATATTACCGATCGAGACAGGAATTGTTCCTGTTAGAGAGTTGTTAACAAGGCTAATTTTATGGAGATTTTGTAAAAAGCCAAGTTGTGGTGGAATTTCCCCTGTGAGCGTGTTACTGTCTAGGCCAAGGTAAACGAGTTTTGAGCAATGCGATATATTACCAGGAATCTGACCTTCAAAAGAGTTAGCTCCAAGGTCAAGAAGCTTGAGCCTGAATAGTTTACCTATTTCTTGAGGAATCTCTCCGCCAAAGTTGTTTTGACTCAGCTGCAAATCCTGAAGGAAGCTCAAATTTCCTATGTGAGGCGCTAAGGAGCCTTCCAAGCTGAGAGAAGATAGATCTAAGGCGGTGACTCTCGGGCGCAGCTTACTGCACTGAACGCCTCGCCACTGGCAAAAACTGATGGAATCGTTCCAGGAAGCCATGACACCAAGTGGGTCGCTTGTTATGCGGGACTTGAAAGCAACGAGCGCAAGATGATCCGTCTCGTTGTCTCCAAGCCCTGCATGAATCAACAAGACAAAGCAACAAGCAACAAGGCACAAGGAAATAGAGTGTATAAGATGATGCATAGTGGTTATTATCAGGAAATGTGTATCCAGTTTCTGTTTTGTTGCAGTTTCAGATGCACAAGTGAAGTATTTGTAGATGATCCATGTCAATGAATTTGCTAATCATAAAAAGGGTTGGTTCATATCTATACTATATATCTATATGTGTCATGGCGGCGGCTACACATTATATAATTCAACACTGTTCTTCAGTCAAATCAACAGCCAACAAGGAATGTAATGTGTGGTCAAGAGAGTGATGCATATTATTCATTACAAAAAGGATTCAATCATCAGTTGAATTGAAGAACAGGAATATAATAAGAATTAAATGAACAAGATATATCGATCAGGATGAAGATTGCTACACACCTGGTTCGTGAATCCTTCAATTTTGGATCAGATCTCCAGTACTGTTCTGGTCTCAATCATATATGTTCATCAGTACTGTTCAATTTTGGATCGCTGGCCGAAACTTACTGTTCACTGTTACTTCGTTACTTTGTACTTAGGTTGTTCATGGTTCGGTTTTGAGTCTGTTCGGCTCGATTTTGAATCGAACCGATTAATTTGGTTCTAAGAAAATAAAACTGTAACTGAACCGATGAGATTTAGTTTGGTTTTGAACATGTCGTTATTTAGTTTGGTTCGATTTGATTTTTTATAAGTCGGATTTCTTGAAATTCACACATTTTACACCGTTTTGACTTATCGAGTTCAATTTTTTGAACTGATTTTTATGAAATTCTCACATTTTGGACTGACTTTGATTTATCATTTGACTTGCATTTTGGTGATCCAATATTAATATGATTTATCACGTTTAGACTTATCGAATTTCGGTTCGATTTTAAACTGAAATAATCGGTTCTTCTCAATTTAGTTATTTTTTGAGTCGGTTCAATTATTTTTAGACACCCTTGGTTTGAGTGGCCGACTCTCACAACCTTTTTATTTATGGTAATTACAATGTTGATGTTGGACTAAGTCACAGTTATGGGCTAATCACATATAATTACCCTTACGAACTGATCACAAATATCGCCCTCACGAATTGACCACAAATACCATAATCTATTTGGAATATCATGATGATCCAAGCAAATCAATTAGTCAACTGAATTTATTCAAAGAAAATACAAACCATGATTCAAAATCACATTTAAGTACAGGCACACATATACTACTACTCTCTTCCAGTCACTCTGGTTCCAAGAAGAGCCTTCCTCAAGCCATCAATCTGAACCACGACACTGCTGATTTGAGGTCGTTCACCGGGCGAATCTGCAGAACATGCAACTCCAATTCCAAGTAATGAAACTAAACACTCCTCCATTGCAGGACTTGTATTTGGATCAACAATAAGTAGTATTGGATCCACAATTTCTGTAACACGACCGGGAAGAGCAAGAGCTTCTTTAACAAACTGGCCAAGATTTAGGCCATCTTTAAACGTATCGTCCGTAGGTCTCTTCCCTGTGAACATCTCCAACAGCAATATACCATAACTATACACATCCCCTTTTGTCGATACTCCACTTCCCATGCCATATTCTGTACAAACCAAAACAAAAAGAATCACAAATGTCAAAATTCTCTATATCAGATGAGTAATTGACAGCTAGAGTTTCAGACTCATGTATCAAGTGATGAATAAATCTACATCTTTTTGAATGTGGCACTCTAATATATATGGTAGATTAATTACCTGGTGCGACGTAGCCTATTGAGCCTTTCAACCCAAGAGTGATGCTTTGATCTTCAGAGAGAAACCTTGCTAGTCCAAAGTCACCAACACATGCCATCATGTCACTGTCCAATAGAATATTGCTCGGCTTCAGATCACAGTGAACGATTGGCGTTTGGCAGAAATGATGGAGATAGTTCAGTGCAGAAGCCACATCTATGGCTATGTCCAACCTCTTCTCAAAACTCAGTTTTCTTGGATTGACCTCATCTGTGCTTGAAGTTGTATGCAACCACTCTTCTAAACTTCCATTTGACATGTACTCGTACACCAAGGCCTTGAAATCATTTCCTTGAAAATCTATACTCGAGCACGCGCTTAAGACCTTAACAATGTTCCGGTGCCTGATGCCTCTCAAGGCTTCACATTCCGCCATGAAACTCTTGGTAGCTTGTCCCATTTGCAGGTCGAGGACCTTGACCGCGATCGTTGTTTCATTCTCTTCCAAAACGCCTTTGTAGACAGAACCAAAACTACCTCGACCGAGCAAGTTTGTTGAAGCGAATCCATTAGTTGCTCTCAAGAGATTTTCATAAGAAAGCCTCATCACCAAGTCATTAAACAGAGATGCTGAGGAGCTCACTTGCAGTTTCCTCCTTTTTAGGAGCCAATAAGATACAAAAACTACAAGTGTTAGTACTATGAGTCCAACAATGATGGGAATCTCAATTTTAAGTACCCTTTTCTTTTTTGACTTGTCTGCTATACACTTTGGCAACTGTAGCTGAGCAATTCCCCCACAAAGCTTCTTGTTTCCGGTAATCGAAATGCTGCTTTTATTAGAGAACACTCCTTTTGTAGGAACTTCACCTTCAAAATCATTACCAGTCAGATTCAAATAGTTCAGGAACTCAAAAGTTTCCAAGAATCTTGGAATTTGACCCGAAAAGTTGTTGCTTGATAGATCCAAAGCATCAAGAGATCTGAGGGAACTCAAAGATTGGGGAATGGTTCCTTGAAAGAGGTTGTCGTTGATGATGAGGCTCGTCAAGCTCGTGCAACTACTCAGACTGCTAGGAATTTCGCCCGATAACTTGTTCCCGGAGACATTCAAGTTGGTAAGCCTTGTCAGATTGCCCACTTCAAAAGGGAGACTGCCAGTTAAATTATTCTCAGATAGATCAAGAGAGTCAAATAACGACGAGATACTCATAACCTCGACAGGAATTGTACCGCTGAGGTTGTTATGTGAAAGTTTCAAGGTAGTTAAGAACTGGCATTGGCCAAGACTAGAAGGAATGTCACCCTCCAAATTGTTATACCTCATAGTGAGTCCAATAAGAGAAGTCATGTTGCCGAATGAAGATGGGATCGTCCCTGAAAACTTGTTATCGCTCATATACAGGCCGTATAAGTTCTTCAATCTACCAAACGAGCTCGGTATCCTCCCACTCAACTGGTTCGATGACATGCCTATTGACATCAGGTTGACGAGATTCCCGATCCCATCTGGAACGCTTCCATGTAAATTCTGATTCCCTTCGACGTTCAAAGTAACCAAATTAGTTGAGAAGTTGCCCAAAGATTCAGGGAGGACGCCGCCGAAGTAGCAATTGCCCATGTCAAGAATTTGCAACATGGAGCAATTGGCTAAAGAGGTGACAAAATTCAAGTCTCCATCTCCTCCTCTCCCCAAATTGTTGTAGCTAAGCGACAGCGTTTCGAGACTATGCAAGCTTGCAAACGAAGGAACATCTCCTGTAAACGTATTGTTTTGGATTCGAAAAGCAATTAAACTCGAGGCATTGCCAATGGATCTAGGAACTTGACCGCTGAAATGATTGCTGTGTATGTTAAACCTTTCGAGATTTGGGAACGAATTAAGGCCCAAGCCTGGTGGGAGAGTCCCATGAAGGTTGTTTACTGGTACCGAAAAGAGAGTGATGGAGGTCAGATTGTAGATAGAAGGAGGGATACCACCAGACAAATTATTCGCGCCGAGAGCAAAATATGACAAACTTCTCAACTGGCCGATGGTGTTTGGAATGCTTCCCCAAAGGGAATTGGTACTCGCAGAGAGTATTTGGATCGACGACATGTTACCGATGGAGGCAGGAATTGTTCCTGTTAGAGAGTTGTTATATATGAGAAGCTGCTGGAGGTTTTGTAATGACCCGAGTTGTGTTGGAATCTCCCCTGTGAGCTTGTTGCTGTATAGGCCAAGGTATAAGAGATTCGAGCAATGTGATATGTTACCTGGAATTCGACCTTCAAAAGAGTTGATTCCGAGGTCCAGATTCTTGAGCCTGGATAGCTTGCCAACTTCTTGAGGGATTTCTCCGGCGAAGTTGTTTTCGCTCAGGTGCAAGACCTGAAGGAAGCTCAAATTTCCAATGTGAGGTGGTATGGAGCCCGCCAGCTCGAGGGAAGTCAGGTTCAAGGCAGTGACTCTGGGGCGTCGCTTACTGCACAGGACGCCTCGCCACTGACAGAAATATGTGGAATCGTTCCAGGAAGCAAGGACTCGAAGAGGGTCACTTGTTATGTGGTTCTTGAAAGCAAGGAGTGCGAGACGATCCGTCTCGTTCTGTCCAACGGGTGAAGAAACCGCATGAATCGACAAGAGGAAGCAACAAGGAAACAATAATATGAGTTTGGCTAAAATAATGGAAATGCAGTTTAGATGATGCATAGTGGTTAATTGCAGGAACTATGTATGTTGTTTGAGAAGCTCAAGTGAAGTATTTGTAGATGGAAGTCATGATCCATTGACATAAATTATGTTGAGAAGAAGAATCTGCAATGGTCAATGCTAGACAGTTTGGCAATTTCCTACTCTCATTTTTCAAAGTCAATATTAGCTGGGCAGGGGTGGGCAACTTGATCCGGAACCGGTCTCGAACCGATATCCGAGCCAAATCAAAATTAAAATATCAAGAACCGCGAGTAACAGATTGGTTTTGAGTTTGATTTTGATTTTGATTTTGTGAGAGCCACTGCCACATTATAGGTTTGGATTTGGTTTCAACAGTGTAAAGATCGCGATTAACCATAACCGAACCCGTTTGAATGGACAGGTGACACCCTGTCACTCAAATTTCAGGTGTCTCGCGACTCGCTTTGAGACACTCCGTTTCAAACCTTTGGAATTAGTTTTCGTTATTATTCTTCTCTAACAGCGACTTTAACAAATTTGCATATAAATCGGGCTCAATTTTATTTAATCTGCCCCATAAATCGAGCATGAGTTCAAGATAAAAAAAAACTAAGCGGTTCCAACTGGGTAGAACCAGAATTAGGTAATGTGTCGTTCCCACCCCTAATATTAGGTAATGTGTTCATTTATAATCTTCATTTATTTCATTAAATTATTCAGCCTATAAATTGAGTCTAAATTGAAAATAGGAAACCAACCGCTTCCAATCAGATAGAATCAAGAACCGAGGTTAAAAATGAACAATTTTCTCACATAGCAATTTCAGATATAGGTCTAATTATTGGGGAACCGAAGGATCGAGTCCAGCTCTTACCGGTTCGATCCGGTTCCATGCCCACCCCTACCAATTTGCTGCTCTCCCTTTTCAAAGTCAATATCAGGTAATGTCTTCATTTCTAGCCCTCATTTATTGTATTGCATTATTTTCATTGAATTTAGCTATGGGTCAGATAAGCCAGCTATGGAAATTCAACAATGGACCTATTTTGCGACTGTTCCATGGATCATGACTTATATAATATTTTAGATCCAGGCTCAAGATCACACACCATGTGATGTGAGCTTTCATCTATCTTCAAGATATAATATATATATATATATATATTGAATTATAGAAGAAAGTAGATAAGCTGTCTATTCTAAAATGGAATTAAATAAAGTAAATTGAGTCGAGGCGAACTCGAATTTGAGTCTAACACTGTTTTACGGGGAGAGCCAAATCCTCACAAAAAGCTACATTCAGCTTGTTGAGAATGACACCACATCGTATTTTGTGATTCATGAGTTATGACTCAATTTCAATTAGATCGGAGATACTGAGTTTTTGTCGAATACAAAACATTTTTAAAAACAATATGCTTAACTTTTATAAGAGCATATCACAATCTATAGACAATGAGTCAAAACCATGAAGGACAGACCCTTTTCCCACTTACCAATGAGATTCTGATAGAGCCACACGAGCCAGTAAATTGTCGGGTCATTTTATAAAAGTAAGTTTTACACAATGGACAAACAATATGAGCATCTATACTAACTTGAGCTTGACCTAGTGATTGGTCCTACTCGCTCATTGGCTTTAAACCGGGGTTCGAGTCCCTCAACACGATATTTGGGTTGGTTGGGTGACGTGGGGTTAAATCGTACCCCGTCTCGTCCCATTAAACCCAGCGTTTATCGTACTTTTTGCCTTCGTATCTTGTAGACCAATAATTATGAATGTAAAAGAGAAGTAAAACTATAGCAAATGGAATAAGGAAAACGTAAGAATTGTACCGAAACTGTTTAGACGGAGATTGCAGATTGTGTGAAAGAGTCGTTCGAGTACAGCAAGTTGTTGTTTCCTTAAGACAATATTGCTCCCTCTGTGGCACTTGAAGGAATCTCGAGCAATTGTCTCCCGAGATAAAATGGACTAAACAACTAACGAGTGCTACGAATAGTGTAGTCTGGCGATCTAACGATCGACGTGTATTTTAGAGTATGGAGGAGATGGTAGGAAGAAGATGAAAATTCTAATCCCATTTCAAACCTTTATATAGGAAAATTTGGGAAGGTTGCGACCCTTGAACCAGAAGACGTTCACTCCCTTTGTAGCCAAAATGTATCAATAACGTTCATGTATGAATGCATTCATTTGATTCAGAGTTGAATCAGTAAGATTCATGTGCATATTCATATGATTCAAGGTTGAGTCAGCACTAGACCAGACCAGCCAAGCCGGGACGAGTCGGGCCGAGACGGCAACAGTGGTTGTTTATCAACCCGAACTGGCGTGCGGGTCTCCCCACTACACGTTAAGTGATGACCCCCAAGGCCACACCTTAAGCT
This sequence comes from Geranium rotundifolium, assembly GCA_963920655.1. NCBI lineage: Eukaryota > Viridiplantae > Streptophyta > Magnoliopsida > Geraniales > Geraniaceae > Geranium > Geranium rotundifolium. The sequence continues at coordinate 1,769,990 of OY987318.1, forward strand.
TTCATTTCCAAGAATATAAATAGTCACATTCGTTCAAGTGTGAGCGATGTGGTACTCGATATATTAATTATATAACTTGTAGCATCTTTAAGTGTTATTATCTTGATTGATTTTTATAAGTGTATACCCTAAATTGTAGTTCTCGAAAAGGTGAACACAACGGACATACACATGAACCGATTTGATTACTATAATCAATTGAAATGTTTGCCGGAAAATCAAATCGAAACTTTGTTTCCAACAGTATCGGCTAAGAAATAGCCATTTTTATTCATTTTATGTCTTGGTAGTGTTTTTGGGTGATTGGCATGTTTTGGGAGCAATTTCATGATTTTTTGGAGCGCGTGATAGCGTTGCTTACAGGCCAAGTCAACCGAGAGTCGAATTTATTGAGCAGAACAGGCCAAGTCAACCGAGAGTCGAATTTATTGAGCTGCCACGATGCCCGTCACGATCGTGACGATTATCGTGACGGTATTTTGTTAGCTTCCCGAGAATTCTCACGATCTGTGTCACAATCGTGACACTCTAGATTCAGCTCGTTGAGAATCACACCATCAAATGATGACTTGCCGTAAGCCACAAGTCAATTCAAATCTGTGCCCTTATTTGTAAGTATTAATTGGCAGCAATTAGTGAATTGAATTATTCCAGCAAAATACAAACCATAATTTACATTTTGGTACAAAGACACATACAATGGATCAACACTACTCTCTTCCAGTCACTCTGGTTCCAAGAAGAGCCTTCCTCAAGCCATCAATCTGAACCACGACACTGCTGATTTGAGGCCGTTCACTGGGCGATTCTGCAGAGCATGCAACTCCAATTCCAAGTACTGTCACTAAACACTCCTCCACATTAAGACTCATTGCTTGGCTTGTATTTGGATGCGGGTTTTGAGTGTTCACATCAACAAGTAGTATTGGATCCACAATTTCTGTAACACGACCGGGAAGAGCTTCTTTAACAAACTGGCCAAGGTTTAGTCCGTCTTTGAACATATCGTCAGTAGGTCTCTTCCCTGTGAACATCTCCAACAGCAATATACCATAACTATACAAATCCCCATTTGTCGATACCCCGCTTCCCATTCCGTATTCTACATATACCATAAAAACAAACAAAAAGAATCACAAGTTCATCAAAATTGCCTATTGGTTATGATACCATGACAATCTATAACGAAGAAAAATATGAAATGCCTCTGACCGTCTATAGCATTGTGCATTTATGATAAGCATGAAAGGTGTTTGATACTTAACTATGATCTTGATATACCGGGACATGGTTCGTGCCCCAGCAGTGATATCTCTGTCGTCTATAATATCTATCTATCATTTTATACTGGCTCAAGTGGCAACAATAGCTCCCTTCTACCAAAGGGAGGTCTTGAGTCCAAATCTTGATACATTTAAAGATGTTAAAGAACATATACGATAGATTAGTTACCTGGTGCAATGTAGCCTATTGAGCCTTTCAACCCAAGAGTGATGCTTTGGTCTTCAGAGAGAAACGTTGCTAGTCCAAAGTCACCAACACATGCTGTCATGTCACTGTCCAATAGAATATTGCTCGGCTTCAGATCACAGTGAACGATTGGCGTTTCGCAGAAATGATGGAGATAGTTCAGTGCAGAAGCCACATCTATGGCTATGTCCAACCTCTTCTCAAAACTCAGTTTTCTTGGATTGGTCTCGTCTGTACTGGAAGTTGGATGCAACCACTCTTCTAAGCTCTGTACTGGAAGTTGGATGCAACCACTCTTCTAAGCTTCCATTTGACATGTACTCGTACACCAAGGCCTTGAAATCATTCCCTTGGAAGTCAATACTCGAGCACGCGCTTAAGACCTTGACAATGTTCCGGTGCCTGATGCCCCTCAAGGCTTCACATTCCGCCATGAAACTCTGGGGAGCCTGTCCCATTTGGAGGTCGAGGACCTTGACTGCGATCGTTGTTTCATTCTCTTCCAAAACACCTTTGTAGACAGAACCAAAACTACCTCGACCGAGCAAGTTTGTTGAAGCGAATCCATTAGTTACTCTCAAGAGATTTTCATAAGAAAGCCTCATCACCAAGTCGTCAAACAGAGATGGGAATCTCTGTTTTAAGTACCCTTTTCTTTTTAGACTTCCCTGCACTACACTTTGGCAACTGTAGTTGAGCAATTCCCCCACAAATCTTCTTGTTTCCGGTAACTGAAATGCTACTTTTATTAGCGAAAACACCTTTTGTAGGAACTTCACCTTCAAAATCATTATAAGAGAGATTCAAATAGTTCAGGAAGACAAAGGTCTCCAAGAATTTTGGAATTTGACCTGAGAAGTTGTTGCTTGACATATCCAAAGTATCAAGAGCTCTAAGGGAACTCAAAGATTGGGGAACGGTTCCTTCGAAGAGGTTGTCGTTGATCCTGAGGCTCATCAAGCTCGTGCAACTGCTTAGACTGCTAGGAATTTCACCTGATAACTTGTTCCCAGATACATCCAAGTTTGAAAGACTTGTTAATTTGCCCACTTCAAAGGGGAGACTGCCTGTTAACTTGTTTTTAGAGAGGTCAAGAGTGTCAAATAAAGCTATGAGATTCATAACCTCAGCAGGAATTGAACCACTAAGGCTGTTATGTGAAAGTTTCAAGGTAGTTAAGAATTGGCATTGGCCAAGACTTGAAGGAATGTCACCCTCCAAATTGTTAAACCACAAAGCAAGTCCTATAAGAGAAGTCATGTTTCCGAAGGAAGATGGGATCACCCCTGAAAACTTGTTATTGCTCAGATATAGACTTCCTAGCTTCTTCAATCTACCAAACGAGCTTGGTATCCTCCCACTCAACTGGTTTGCTGACATGCCTAATGACACCAGGTTGACGAGATTTCCAATCCCATCTGGAATGGTTCCATGCACATTTTGATTCCCTTCGATAGTCAAAACCGTCAACATAGATGAGAAGTTTCCCAAATTTTCTGGGAGAACGCCACCAAACATGTTAAAGGCTAAATTAAGATTCTGTAACATGGAGCAATTGGCTAGAAGTGGGAGAAAGTTGAAGTCTTCATCTTCTCCGCTCCCAAGACGGTTGTGGCTAAGTATGAGCCTTTCGAGATTATGCAAGGTTGCAAATGAAGGAACATCTCCAGTAAACTGATTATTATTGATTGCAAAATATTGTAAGGTTGAGGCATTGGCAATGGACCTAGGAATTTGACCACTGAAATGATTTGTATGTATGTTCAACTTTTCAAGATTTGGAAACAAATTAAGGCCCAAGTCTGGTGGGAGAGTCCCATGAAGGTTGTTTACTGGTACCGAAAAGAGAGTCATGGTGGTTATATTGTAGACGGATGGAGGGATGGTGCCAGACAAGTTATTTGCCCCCACAGAGAAAAATGACAAATGTCTTAATAGGCCAATGGTGTTTGGAATGCTTCCCCAAAGATAATTGATGGTAGCAGAAATGTTTTGTATCGATGACAAGTTACCGAAAGATGGAGGGATTGTTCCTGTTAGAGAGTTGTTCTGTAGGACAAGTTGCTGGAGGTTTTGTAAGGACCCGAGTTGGGGTGGAATTTCCCCTGTGAGCTTGTTACTGTATAGGCCAAGGTATATGAGGTTTGAACAATGTGATAGGTTACCTGGAATTTGACCTTCAAAAGAGTTAGTTCCGAGGTCCAGACTCTTGAGCCTGAACAGCTTGCCTATTTCTTGAGGGATTTCTCCAACGAAGTTGTTTCGACTCAACTGCAAAGCCTTAAGAAAGCTCAAATTGCCTATGTGAGGTGGTAAGGAACCTGCCAACTCAAGAGAAGTTAGATCTAAGGCAATGACTCTCGGACGCAACCTACTGCACTGGACGCCTGGCCACTGACAGAACGGTAAGGACTCGTTCCAAGAAGCCAGGACCCCCAGAGGGTCGCTTGTCACGTGGGACTTGAAAGCAACGAGCGCGAGATGATCCGTCTCGTTGTCTCCAAGTCCTGCATGAATCAACAAGACGAAGCAACAAGCAACAAGTAACAAGGAAATGGATTGTAGATGATGCATAGTGGTTATTGTGTATGCAGTTTGTGTTTAGTTGCAGTTTCAGATACACAAGTGAAGTATTTGTAGATGATCCAAACATGTCTATGAAATTATGTCACCAAACATGTTCTGACTTTTGTGTTTTAGAAAATAGCGGCGGCTAATTATAAAAGGGTTTAAGCACTGATCTCCAATCATTTCAGCCACCACACCATACCAGCAACTGAAAATCATATGATACATATTGTTCATTACAAAAAAGGTTCAGGTGCACAAGTTGAGTCACCAAACATGTTCTGACTTTGGCTGATTATAAAAAGGATTGGTTCATCTATATATATATGCAACCAAATCTATCTATATACATATATATGTCATAGTGGCGGCTACACAGTAACAAGCAATGGGAAATTGTATTCTGAGCATGAAAAGGAATGTAATGTCTCATCAAGAGAGTGAAGTCAATGCTCAGTCCATCATCATCACTGGCCATAGTTTAATGGTAGAGGCATTGACAAATATATGTTACTCATACCTTAGTTGAAGTGAAATCCTAACCTAACCTAACCTCCATTTCCACTCCTTAGAGAAAAAAATCACTAGATGAGGATGGAGATGGATACGAACCTGAATCGTGGTTGAGATTTTCAGTATTGGATCAGATCTCCATTGGTCTTTGGTCTCGAGCATCTCTGTTGATCTCTAGACGCGGAGATTTTGGATAGTTGCACTGTGCAAATATCTCCGAGCGCCGACAGAGATCAAATGGCTCCAATTTGACTTTCAAGTAAACCCATCAATTTGGTTTTATGAAAATAAGAATCGAAATCAAACTGGAAGAGCTTGGTTCAGTTTTAAATATGTCGTTCTCTGTTGGTTAACTTTAGTTTGTTATGAACTAAATATCATATAATTTTCACATTTTAAACAGTTTTGACTTATCTATATTTTATTGGAATTAATTTGAACCGAATTTCATGAAACATTAACATCTATTTGCTGATTTCGACTTATTAATCGACTTATTTTTTTTGTTGGTCTAATGTTTTCATGACCAATTAGTGTGTTTAAAATGAGTCACACGTGTTCATATCAATCAGTTTTAGTTTGGTTTGATTTTTTATCGGTTCTAAATTTATAAATCGAAACTGAACCAATGACATTTTGGTTCGTTTTGATTTTGAACCGAATTAATTTGATTTCTTTTTTTTTTCGAGCCCGTTCAAATTGGTTCGGTTTGGTTAGTTCGGTTATTTTTCGACACCCTCGACCTCCATTGAGCATGCCGAAAAATAATATCACTACATAAAATGGTGAATCTACTAATACATGTCTTATTATTTTTCGGTTTTTTAATATCTCATGTTTTCGTCGGATTCATAAATCTCACTACATAAAATGATACTTTAGGGATAATTCCAGATGACTACACATGAACATGTCACATGTCACATTATCACATGACTACACCTAGAATTTTTCGTGTTAGGGTGAATACTCAAGAATTTTGTTTTTCTCACCGTTACTCATTCCGTCCATTTCCGTTAGTTTTTAACATTTTTGAAAATTAAATGAATAGTGAAGGGTATATTAGTTTTTCATTCAATTTAAAAACAATTATTTACCTCTGAAGGGTATTTTAGTCTTTTCACGCGTTAAAAATGTTAAAAACTAACGGAAATGGACGGAATGAGTAACGGTGAGAAAAAAAAAATTCTTAGGTATTCACACTGACACGAAAATGTTTAGATATAGTCATGTGATAATGTGACATATCCAGGAGTAGTCATCTGGAATTATCCCGATACTTTATAATGGATATACCAATCCATTCCTTATCTTTTATCTCGCTAAATTAGAAATCCTTGATCTCCGTCTGGTTCTGAGATTTTTATCAACCTAACTCAATATTTTTTTTTTGTGCATAGGATTGTACATAAGATAAATTTTTGACGAGCCGCTCGATTCATTAAATACTCGATTTAGTCTCGTTATAATCAAACTTGAACTAAATTCGAGCTCAATATTAAGTTTGTTTAATCGACAAGTCGAGTTCTAGCATGATCTTTTAAGACTCACAAGCTGATTCTTTAATACTAATTAATGATATAATATATATATATATATATATATATATATATATATGTATGTATAAAATTTTAATAAATAAATATAATGAAATTAGACAAGCCGAACTGAATCGATCTAAACTCGAGTTGGCTCGTTTAGTATTTAATGAAATACATTTTTTGAAGGAATAATTTAATTTAATTTAATATATAATTTATTTTTATGAATATTTGTATTGAAAATTAGGTCGCACTACAATTATAATTATTGTATGAGATTCAAGCTGACTATTAATGACATACTAACATAATTAATCGTATATTTTTTGTCAATTAACATTAAAATATGATAAATTAGTATTTTTGTACCAGTATTTAATTTTCTTATTTATAAATGATTTAACTGTATGAGTTCCTTATGAAACCAAGTGTCAACAGATTAGTTTCATTTGTTTCATGTACATCGAGTCATGAGTTAGTTTCATGGTTTCACGAGTTTATGTTTTAGCGTTTCATCGTTTTATTATATAGCTTCATTGTTCATGTTTCAACATTTCATGATGTATCGTCAAGTTTTATTCGTGAAGTTTACCATGAGTAAGATGTACTGTGATCTCGACTGGGGGTAAATTTGTCTTTATCCTCTCGTGAGATAATATCCTTTTATCATGAGCGATATGGTGAGTAGCACCCGAGTCAATAATCTATGAGTAAGATGTACTGTAATATGTGCCATTTGGAAGAAGAACCTTGGAATGTGTTGAGTGGGTATAAACGAGCCGAGCCGAGCCTCGTTTTGTCAAGGCTCGGCTCATGAAAAATGTGTTCGGCTCGAGTTCGTCTCGGGCTCGAACGAGTTTATACAATTAAACTCGAGTTTGGTTCGAAATAAAATACACGAGCTCGATTTAAGATTGGTTCGATTTGATTCGACTTATCTAATTATATTTTAAGTGTTATAAATATATAATTCAATAAATATTTAACGAGTCGGCTCGCGAACCTATCAGCTCGACTTGTTTATTAAACGAGCCCAATTTTAAGTTAAAATTCAGCTCGAGTTCGATTATAACGAACCTGAACTGAATATTTAACGAGTCAAACTCGAGCGGCTCGTTAAAAGCTCGGTTCGTTTACAACCTAGCGTTGAGTGTTGATGCACCTGAATGAAATCTGTTAACCCAGCTATACATGCTGCTCCATTTTCAACTCTAACTTTACCTTTATGTATTGTGGGCCCAAATAAGCAATTATGCCCACTTTCTCCCTCAGCTATACAGAACATGTTCACGAAGCCGCCACTTTGGGGAGCATGGGATAGCAATCGGGCAGGTTCGAGGTGAATTTAATAATTTCATTCCGTAAGAAATGGAGCGGAGATTCTTTGTTAAGTTCAAAAAATTTTCATTTTTCGTTTCAATCCAAAATAATGTTAAAACATATTTAACGAAAACACTGTCATCCCTAAATACAAATGTGAGCTGTTGCATCGTTTCAAGACTCGATTTTGAATTTACGACGGCTTGGCTTGTATATATAATCAACACCAAAATTAGATTAGATGTGGTTTCGCCTTGACTGTCTTGATAAAAAAATGACCATGAATATCTGATACCATGTAAAGCAAGGATTTTAATATATTCTGACGTAAGTGATATTTTATACTAATCTACAATGCATGAATGATAACAATAGGAAGGAAATCATATAACTATTACAAATTAGTCATTTATGAAATTGTCTATGGCTATTCAAATTATGATTTCATTCCATATATTTCCAACCATGGCGATAGTATTTAATTGTTGGCATCCGCCAATAAATATTTAGGAACATTTAATTAATGTCCCATAAAAACTAGATTATTTTATGTTTCCTCTCATAAATAAAATGTCAAAAATACTAATTTCTAACGTTGTTCAATTCCATGCCTATAAAACCATTCCCATGCCATACACAAAAACACACGATATATAGTAAAATAACCGTTCACTATGAAGATGGTTTCTCTCAATTTTGCTCTCTTGCTCCTCCTCATATTTTCCACGGCTCGTAAGTATTGTTGCGTGTTTCCATTTTTCCAATATGCTAAACCCAAATTCGTATGTAGAACACCAATTTTATTTTATTTTTAAATAATTAAATTATTTACACATGCAGGTGAATCGAGTTCGGAAACATTAGAGGGTTCTGTGAAATGCTCGGTCAACATCGATTGCTCGATCGCTCAATGTGATTTTGGAGGAAGCGAGTGCGTTGACCGAAAATGCATGTGTACGGTAGCTGCCGGAGAGCGCTTGGTCGCGGCCTCCAGCAGGAAGCTAGTAATAGATATGTGCCAGACCGATCTGGATTGCTTGCACTATTGTGATAAGAGAGGGTGTAAAAGCTGTGCTTGTGTTAAAAGTGGCCCCAACTCCTTATGTGCATGCGACGACTGCTAGATTAATTGATGTTACATAAAAATACAAACAAATAAACAAACAAACAGAAACAGTCACACATATATGATGTGTTAAAAATAAGATTGAGACGATGTACAAGTTTGATTTGTGACATGTTTGCGTAATGATTAGGACGAGAAATAAAATAGGAGAATTGTTAAAACAAAGCCCAAGTCCTGCATAAATCAACAAAACAAAGCACCTACAAGTAAATTTATTTTTGTTTTGGGTAATAATTAAAATTATTAAATTAAAATGAAATAAAAATTGAAATAAAAAAGATAAGATCGGATCAGGAAAAATTTATTCATACGCTATTAAAATTCCATCAATCTAAAACTATATAGTAGCCAAATAAAAACTCCCAAATACTAATTAAATGGTTTATGAGTACACATTTTTGTGACAAGTAGGTGGGAAACAAATGCCATATTAATAAATAAATAAATAAACAAACAAGTGTTTAATTTCATTACATCTGATATAATTACATAAAACCAAAAAACCCAATAGACAACAAAGCAAAGACGAGCATCGAATAATTAAAGCAGCCCCCACACAACGGGCAAAAACCAAATGCCTTAACCAACACGGAAATGAAATCAAGCTCAAATAAGCTAAATACAGACCTCTGTGACAGACCCTCTCTGGCAAGAACCAGACCCAATGAAGGACCTGTGAGAAGAAGAAGCCACCATGCCCTCATGGCCTCATCACTATAGCCTCTTTTTTGATACCCAATTAAATCAAGAAGCTCAGAGGCACAAGAAAACAAGACAATAAAAATAAATGGGTGAGCCATGAAATGGGAGGTTTCATGGGAAAATGAGGAGGAAGCTCTCAGGCATGGAATTATTAATGTGAGCCAAAACATGATGACTCAGTCTCTTTCTTGAATCTTGAGAGGAGAGGGAGGGAGGGGGGGGGGGGGGGGGCCTACATGTGGAGGGGTGGGGGGCCCTACTCCTATCTACCTATGGCTACCCACCTTCCCCTTGGTTTCATAGCTGTGGAGTTTTGCTGTAAATAACTAGCTTTCAAAGTGGGTAAAAGGGTAAAAAATGAAAAGGCAAAATGCATCTACCCATCTTTATAAATGGTCCACTTTTGTTTAGTTCATTTGTTACTCACAAATAAAAAGTGATAGATGATTGATTATCTTTATAAATTATGAACATGTCACCTAAATAAATGAGTTTGTTTAGATTTTAAATTTTTAAACCATGTTGTTATACAACAAGATCATATTCAAATATCTAATCTCCATAATATGAATTTGATGGAAACGATACATGTTCAGATAATTATGACGTCATACGATAAACTTTAATTGCGAGAGGAAGTGTTTTACTGGAATTTCTGTTATTTCAAAAAGAAAATCACATTTTCACACGTGCAATAATAGGTGTCGGTTAAAACTACAAGACGGTGTTGCTTAGACAGTATGACATGACAACCATATGAAGGAAAAGCAATTTACAATGCATCTGATTATAGAAGCCCGGCCTGGTTAAAATCAGAATCTGATTGCTTGGAAACAACGAGATGAATATTTTACTGCTGAAGAGAAAGTAGAGGACAAACCAACTTTTTGTGTCGTGATATAATAAACCCGACTCATCTAAATACTCAAACTTATAAGTGGAAACTCGTGCTTGTTACTAAACTACCCAGATCAGTGATGACAAAATCATCCGAACATGACGAGAGTTAAGTCTCTCCAAATTGTTAGAGTAAGAGACGGAGATCACCAAATCTCCATCAAATCCACCTCTTTGCATCCTACATAGAAATACAATATGAATCAAATGAGAACTCGAAATCCCGATCCGGCTGGATAAAAAATGAAAATCACTCGACTCACCTTGTTATCACCACTAAAACTAATACATACCTAGTGTCCCAAAAGCGACCGAGTAGGAAACAAAGATCACTAAATCACCCGAAACCATATAGCTGTCACTTTACAGAAAAACAATACACTCTAAACCTGACGGTGATTCAAATTCTCCAATCCGACATGATAAAAGATGAAAACCATTAAACCCATATGTTGCTACCCTTAAAACCGATACACATATTTTAGACCTTGTACATTAACACCTATGTACCAACAATTTACCCAAATGTACCACACCCTCTCTCTCTCTCTCTCACTCACCTCCTTTACTACTCTGTACTCTCCATCTATAGTCTATTCTGTGTTACTATCCTCACAGACATTCGTACACTTCCCACACAACACAACCCTCTGTTCTCTCTCTGCAGACACAAACCCATCTCCCTCCTCTCTCTCTCTCTCCTTCTCTCTCACACACACAACCACAGAAGCTTTTAAGAGTAAGCTTTGGAGTGAGTGTGAGAGTGAGAGTTGAAACCCCCCCAATTCTGCTTCCTCCTTGAAGCAAAGGAAAGGCAAAAAAGAAAAAAAATTGTACTGATCAATCTTCACCATCATCATCACCACCATCATTGATCCATCAATCTGGTGAGTTCTTAATATTCCACTAGCCTATACCTCTTCGTCCCCGACATGCCTCCCCAAAACCACCACCAACCCTTTATTTATTATTTCAAAAAGGACCTTTAATTTCATCCCAAAAAAACCCATTTCCCTGTACTTTAATTCTTTAATTTTATTTTTTTATTTTTTGTGGTCAGAAAATGCTGGACTACGAGTGGGGCAACCCGAACAACATGATCGGAGGCGGGTCGGAGCCGGAGCAAAACGGCCGGGACTTCAGCAACGGTTACGACCATTTCTCCTTCAACAACGTTAACGACCACAACAGCAACAACAGCCTCATATCTCCGGCGGCGGTTCCGGCGGGCTTCTCGCTGCACCACCAGTTCATGCCCCCGCCGCCCCAGCAGCAGATCCACGGCATGAACCTCGTCAACTGCGTGTTCGACCAGCGCGCGTACGGCGGCGCGTACGGGTACGCGCCGCCGCAGATGGAGGCGCCGGGGTTCCTGGTGGTGCCGAAGGCGGAGGAGGGAGGCGGGTTCGGGGGCGGGTCGAGGATCGGGCTGAACCTGGGCGGGCGGACCTACTTCTCGTCGTCGGAGGACGACTTCGTGAGCAGGCTGTACCGGCGGTCGAAGCCGGCGGCGGAGGCGGGGTCGGCGGCGAACGCGCCGCGGTGCCAGGCGGAGGGCTGCGCCGCCGACCTGACCCACGCGAAGCACTACCACCGCCGCCACAAGGTCTGCGAGTTCCACTCCAAGGCCTCCACCGTCGTCGCCGCCGGGCTGACCCAGCGCTTCTGCCAGCAGTGCAGTAGGTGAGTTGAATTTACCGATAAACCCCCGCCCGCACCCTCTATTCACGCTTGCGCCACTGTTTTATTTATCTGTTGTCCTCAAATGACGGGAATGCCCTCGCTCCTGATTCGCGCTTAACCGCCCAATGATTGACCCGCCGTACGTGGCCGTGGGCTGATCCCGAGGGTATTTGTGTCCGTAAATTATTTTCCTTTTGCGGACACTGTTTAGTGTCCTTCTCGTTTGTGGTAATGACAGCGAGCGAGGGGCTCATAATTAATCGCCTCCTTTATCCATAATAAGAGGAGGCCAATTACCACACCTGCGCAAAAGACCATAATACCCTTCTCATGCCCGTCCGTTTCGTTATGTTAAATGACGAAAATGTCTCTCTAGTTTATATTTTATTTTATGAAAATAATGTGTGTCTTGCAGGTTCCATCTTCTGTCGGAATTCGATAACGGGAAGCGGAGCTGCCGGAAAAGACTGGCCGATCACAACCGCCGGAGGCGAAAGTCGGCGCAGTCCACTAATGAAAACCAGAAATCCCAACTCGGCATTGCCCGCAATCTGTCTTCTGATAATCTTGCAAGTAAGTATATATTCAACGTTGTAGAAGTCGATAGGCGCTAATCAAACAAAAATTAATCAAATTTATAACTTTTATTAAATAAATATACACACACACACACATATATATATATATATATATATATATATATATATATATATGAATTCCCATATAAGCATAAACATCAAAATATATTTATATTTTTATATTTGTTACATTCATATATATATATATATATATATATATATATATATATATATATATATATACTTACTAAAAATATACATTATATTAATTTTAGGTACCTTTTGTTTTCTAAATTAAAATTTAGAAAATACACGAATCCGTCTTAGGTGTTTATCTGATTTAAACCGCTCGATTTTTTAAGATCAAATACGTATAGATAGTGCAAAAATATTTGGGAATTTTTACAACACTGAATATATAATGACTTTTATTATTGTGCTATGTACGTATAGGTTCACCTCCCGACTCTGGAGCTCACTCATCCTCCTCGGTGACGGTGGCGATCTCGCCACCACGGATGTCGCTGGACTGCTTCCCTCCGGCGAGACAGTACGGCGGAGCGGCGCCACCGTCGTCGTCGAGTTCACTGTTTTTCTCGAGTGGGTGATAATAATGTTTTAGGCCATGTTAACCCTAATTAGGAGGAGGAAGTAGCAATAACAAGAATGCTTTTGTTCTAGTGTTGGGTTTGTAGTAACTAGTAAAAAATTAATGGGTGTGTATTTAATTTCGAGTATTAATTAATGGGGGCTGAAATTGAAATTACTTTTTACCCCAATAATGGTGTTTTGTTTTTTAAAGTTGTTATTATTTATTTATATATATATATATATTTTAGAGGAGTGACGAGAAGAGAAGAGACAAAGAGCTGTCTCCTACATGGAAGCTGAGCCTGAGAGCGAGTTGTGTTGTGTGTGTATTATTGGAGTTGAGAAATGAGAAAAAATCTTCAATAGAATCGTATTGCTTGGTCTGCAAGGCACAGAGGCCACACACTCAGCCTGCAACGTCTATAAAGGAAAAGTGATAAAAAGGCTGTCCTTGTAGGGCCCTTTGCTTTGTGGGACCCTCTCCCTCCTCCTATACACCAAAATTCCTAAACCAAATTTATTTCATAAAAAATAGGTTTTATTTTAATGTTAGAAAAGGTGACAAGAATACATTTTCACTATTTTATGTGGTCATTTTTTAACCATACATTAAAGTTAAGGTAAATTGTAGATATCTACTTGATATTTTACTTAGATGCATTATGTGCAGGGATAGGCACCTTAATTTGAACTTGCAACTTATATAATTTCGTTAAAATAGACGGAAATCTTGAAATATTTTCATAATCTCGAAAACACACTCACTACTCAGTATTTAAAATTGTAAAAATTCTCTATATATTATTGCACTTTTGCAGAGAGACTCGGTACACAAAACATTTTTTGTACGGTCAAAACAATAACATATGAAAATAATTCAAGAAATTCGTCTATCTTAACATAACTATGCTAGCGGTACAAAAACATACAAGACGACGGATCGTTTTTTGCAAGAAATACATCAGACAAATAATTTCTATAAAATTTAAATAACACACAGAGAATTGTTACGAATTTCTTAGCTGTAATAAAGACGTTAATCAGTGTGTATTGACATTTCTTTAAAGATTTTGAGTTCCTATATTTTTGGGTAGCAATGAATGTGAATTATGAGAATAAATCGTCAACCAAAGTGGTTTTTACCTTTTTTACAAAAAGAATAGTAGATAAATGTGTGTATGAATATGTAAATAAAGATATATATAGCGTCGGTGGGTGCATGAGAAAAGATCTTACAAAAATAAAGAGAGAAAAAAATATAAATATTTGTTGAGGAATTGATGATCGGAGTCAGAGAAATAGAGAGCTGGGGGGGAGTGGGACCCACGGGAGTGGCCACGTGTAGGGTTTGAAAAGTAAAGGCAGGCACAGAGCGTGTCTGCGTGCGAGGGAGTAAAGTGAGTAGTTGCATTCAATGCCTCGTGGGTCCCACCGCTGTCCGAAGTGAGCCGGTGGGACCCGCCAAACTGAACTCTGTACAGTTCTGCATTGGCTAAACTGGACGAAAATTCTGCACTGCTTTTATCGTATTCATTACTCCTCCAACTTCTTCTCTATCTCTCTCTCTTTCTTCAACATGATGAAGCAAATAAATAGTAGAATTTGCAATTTTGATGTGCTTTCTTTTTTCTTTTTAAATGTGCTTTTGCTTAAGCAGCTCAGAGATCATACCATATCGAGAACATCAGGTGCCCTCCCACTCCTACTGTATATTATGTTCAGTCTTAATGAAATATTGTAAGGTAAAGTAATTTGGAATTTCTAATCGATTATATTAAGGTTTTTACTAAGGGCTAATTGTAATGATCTAAATACTATATATGTGACATTATCGAATTATCTGCCAATTTTATAATTTTATTTACTTGGAACTAACAATAATTTTCTTCTAAGAAAAAGAATTGTGGCGATTTAGGAACTCTTTTGCCAAAAAAACATAATTGGGTATAGCGGCCTGTACCTTTTTCTTAAAATATGTTTCGCTACAATCGGGCGAAGTCTCGCGGCGTCGATCTCCCATGGGCGTCGACGTCTGCGTGGTATTAGCGGCAACGTCATCGTGATGCGGCGGCAGGAGCATAGCTCCTGTGGAAGTAGATTTGGGTTTGATGGAAGCGTGGTCGGGTGGTAGATCGAGTTTTGACGGAGGCGAGGTCAGGTGGTTTGAGGATGCGTTGAGATGAGTGAGGCTGGAATTGCAGATGGGTCGCGCATGGTTTGCGACGGCGGAGCAAGGAGGGCTGGAGGGTTTTGCTTTTGGTTGGTTGGTAGGCCGGTACTTGGAGGGAACCGGAGTTATATGGCATCGGTGGGCAAACTCATGCAAGCATACCAAACTAGGGGGCTCGGCTTACTCAAGATTCAATACATGTCTTATTGGGATCGGTACTGGAAGGAAACGAGGGGTCCCTGATGTCGATGGGTTGATCTGGTTAAACTTAATGAGCTGGGAGGATTTGAATTTCGCGATTGCCATATTGATCGCATGGTTGATCGAGGAAACTGGTTTAAGTCGGTCTGCAGCAAGATCACGGGGTTTCTCTATCCGTATGAGTTAGAGGCCGTGGCTCTACATGATGCTAACTGGTTCGATTTGATTGGTCTCTGGGGCTATCATAAGTGCATGTGTAAAGCATTCTGCAACAAGATCACGGGGTTTCTCCATCCGTATGAGTTGGAGGTCATGGCTCTACATGATGCTAAACGGGTCGAGTTGAACAATTTTGGAGGAATTATTAGCGAACGGTGTTGCGTACTATCTATTATCGTAACTTATGTGCTTTGTTTTGCTCGTAATCAAATGACTCGCGAATTGGCCATATTTGTTCTAACTAACAGTAACTGAGATTATGGTGAGATGTCTCACCATCTGTAGTTTTAGTTGTCCGACTTGATGCATGGTTAGTTGTTATTTAATTAATAAAACTCGTTTTTTCTTAAAAGAAAACAATAATTTTCTTCCGTACACTTAGACATAAACGAGATATTTCTAACGGATTAGACGGTATAGTAGTTTTTAACACAGATCAACAAGTTGGCGTTTAGGAAAGTGATTTTCTTATATTTATGACAAATAATAAAATTATAAGTGCTTTGAAATAAATGAAGAATTTCTTACTTCTCCATTATTTGTATGGCCAAGTGTTCCAACCAACCCAACCAACAAGGGAAGCAAATAGGATAAATAAAAAGGAAGCCCAAGTTCACAAAGAATGGGACATGCCCAATCATTTCTCATTCAGCCTTTTTCTCTTCTCATTTGTCCAATGTTAAACATACTTTAATTTAATTTTATGGGTTTGCTTTCTCATTGAGTTTGGATTTGGGTGGGTTTTGATGCCCATGTAAGAGTATCTAGGAACTTCAAAAGAAATAGTTTAAAAACTAAAAGTAATCACTAATCACCCATAAAATCCTCCCGACCGAGTTTGAAATTACGACCTCACTGACATAAGTGCGGTGATTAAACTATTGGGGTTGCGCAAGTTTTTTTAAAAGCAAACAATTTATTCATTCAATATTAATATGAGAGGGACAAAACTCACACTCGAAGATCAAACATCAGAGCGTACAGTTTACAAAGAAATCGTATAAGGCAATATAAATTAACGACACCCTGTCTCTCTGAAAAGACCAGAAAATAGACCGGTCACTGACCATCCACTCACACATTGACTTAAAAAAAAGGGACCTTTGTCGGACAATACTGACCACTGTAATAACTACACAAAAATTATCAAACTAAAACCTACCCTAACTCTCCATCCCAGATTTTGCATGTCATGTGGCTCCTTAACTTGTGGATAAAAACCATACATATGGTTAGACTAAGGAAGTTAACTGACAGCAAGATATTTCAAACTCAATAGTATTAAGTATCTCCGATTTGCTATACTCGAGAACTGATAAGATTACACAACCCATTATAAAATTGCTCTGTTTACTTTTATAGAAAAATTAAATACTTTTTATTTAACAGCTACTTGATATTTTTAATTTGATCGACACAAAAAAAATAATAAATAAACTCGCTTAAACTCTCATGTTTTATTTCTACAACACGTCGAGTAAAAAATATATAAGTATTTGAGGTTGGGCTTTCTCCTCCTCCATATTTCATAAGAAGTAGTATCCGTACCTAGATGAAGACTCACTCTATTGTGAATATGACAAGCCGTGTTGAGTGCTTCAGCACAGAAGTAAGTAGGCAGATCTTTGGCGAGCATCATTATCCTGGCCATTTTCTGGAGAGTTCGGTTTTTTCTTTCAATAATTCCATTTTGTTGATGGATGATAGGCGTTGAGAACTCGTGGGCTATCCCCTCAGCATCACAGTATTTCGAGAAACTCATATTCTCAAATTATTTCCCATGGTCACTTATGAGTCTGATAACCTTTCCAATATGATCGCCCTTTTCTCGTTGAATTATGTTGCACAAGGCTTTAAAAACAATGAATGTGTCAGACTTTTCACGAATAAAGTCTACCCAAGTGTACCTGGAGTAGTCTTGACACATACAAATACATATTTTTTCCCATCAAGGCTTTCTACTTGCATTGGTCCCATCAGATCCACATGGACCAGTTCCAAAATCCTTGAGGTAGTACGATGTTGTAACATCTTGTGGGACATTCTTACATGTTTTTCAATCTGGCAGTCACCAGAGATTCTTCCTTCAGTGATCTTGAGATTTGGGATTCCGGTTATGACTTGCTCTGATATTATTTTCTTCATACTCCTGAGATTCAGATGCCCAAGTATTTAATGCCAGAGATGAGCCTCATTTGTTTTGGATAAGAGACATGTCGGTCTTGTATCACATGATGTTGGTGACCATAGATAGTAGTTATCTCTGGATCGGGATTCCATCATGAGCTCGACCTGTTTCTCATTCATCACAGAGCACTGGTTACGAGTAAAGTTCACAAGTAAGTCGAGATCACATAATTGGCGATTGGTAGTTAATCTTTCCACCAATAGCACCTCGGTCAAGTAAGTGACATTTGGGAAGCTAAGTTATCCTTTTCCAATCACTCTTGCCTTGACACCATCTCCAAATGTGACATGACCGACAAAGTCTGATCTCATGTTTACTAACAGACTCGATCTTCTGTCATGTGACGAGAGCATCCACTATCAAAGTATCAGCCTTACCAGTAGAGGGAGTCAAAGTGGTGTAGGCTATGTTGGCGTGATAGGTTACCTTCTTTACTCTCCACTACTTCTGTGATGGGGTCCTTCTTCATGAGGAAGTATGTGTGAACGATGTCTTATACTGTGAACGTGTCTTTCCGTAGAGATGATAGCAATACGGTCGAATATGTCCCTTTTGGCCACAGTAATGACAGACCCATCGTGATCTTTTGGAGACATTAGAAGGATATGCATGATGATGTCGTTGAACCTGATTTCCACCATATGTCTGTAGTGTTATATTGGATACACTAGAAGGATGTTGCTGATAATGTCTATGATTTCGTTTGTCACCAGATGTCTGTGACATTTGGCTTGACATTTGGTTTTTCTCCTTATGAGGAACAAAGATAGTCTGAGACGTAGAAGACTCATGAGTGTAGCCTAGCCCATGCATGTTCTTAGAAGGCTTGCCTATGGACAAGAGTGTGTTTAACACCTCAGTGCTTGAGTTCATCATTCTGACAGATTTAGTCATACGATCAATCTCTTCGTTTAGCCGTCTCACATCCTTCTTTAGGTCGACAACTGTTTCCAGTAGCCTTGTCTTGTCTTCAATAAGAGACGGGATGGTATCCCTCTGTTTCTCAAGAATCTTTTTCTCTTCTACCCATTGGGTGAACAACAGGTTGTAGGCATCGTTCATGGCATCATTAGATAGCAATTCTGTTTCGCCAATAGTTAGAACTTTATTGGTTGAGGTGGAAGCTGTAAATGCAACGAATTTGCTAATCTGTTCGGTGTTATTGTCTTCCTCTTCATCATCAGACATGGTTGCATTGAATACTTTTTACTTTCTCAGGAAGTTAGGACATTCCTTTTGAATATGTACAAACCCTTCACATTCGTGGCACTGGATGCCTTTTCCCTTTCCGCCACAATCTACACTTTTTCCAGGCTTTGGATAGTTTCCAACCTTCTGGAATTTTTGCATCTGGTTTTCTTTGACATCACGGAGAACATGTTTCCCTGTCTTCTTGGTGAACCTTTTCATAATCCCGCTGTAAATTTTAACCATCAAAGCAATAGTTTCATCAGTTTCATCGTCTGAGTCAGAAACTACTTGTTCATGATAGCTGGATGTGGAACTTCTGATAGCCATCCCTTTTTTCTTCTTATCCAGACTGGGAAGCGAGAGCTCAAAAGTCATCAGAGATCCCATGAGTTCATCAAACTTGAGTTTCTTTAGCTCATGCATTTATTGTATGGCTGTGGTTTTCATCTCGAATCGTGGACTCAATGTTTTTCGTACCAGATCCTCATTTGTCATGGGTTTTCCTAGAGAGTATGATTCATTGGCTAAATCTCTTATTCACACGTTGAAGTCACTAATAGTCTCATCTTCCTTCATGGACATGGCTTCAAAATTAGTGGTAAGGTATTGAAGTTTCTGCTCACAAACTTTGGTCGTCCCTTCATAAGTGGTGGCTAAGATCTCACATGCTTCCTTTGCACTTGTGCATGTGTTTATAAGCATGAATACATTTTGGTCAACTCTATTGAATATTGCATTCAAGGCACATGAATTACCTAGGACAGATTCGTCTTCTGCAGGGCTCCAGTCACTTTCAGGTTTGAAGTGTGCAACATTTTACGCATCAATAGTTTGTGGAGCCTCCCATCCATATATTACAGACTTCCATGTTTTATTATCAACGGACTTCAAGAAGGCACTCATGCGAGCCTTACAATAACCAAAGTTCGTACCATCCAGCATCAGAGGCATGTTGACCGAACCTCCTTCTCTTGAACTGTCCATTTTAGATTTCCAGAATTTGTCTTGCAAGAAATCACCTATCAGTTTAGATGCCTCATCTGATACCAATTGAAATTCTAGTTAGTCGCGACATGTTTCTCACAATGTTAAGATTTAGTAATAGACACTTGCCTTCAAGCAGCACCTCTACTCAGATTAGTTTATGTTCTTCAACCAGATGCACGAGACTTCAATCGCGCGAACACAATCCCAAATCAGTCAAGCACTCATTCTTCCTTAAATAGTGATTGAACACATAATGTCGTTCTTTGTCAAAACAGTCAGCTTCCCAACACGCTCCTCTTACACACTTAGGAACTCTGAATGATCAGCATAAAGATCGACTTGCAAAACCACAAGCGTCGACTACTAATGGGACGCCGCCTGACTTTTATAGTAGTTGATCGTCTCGTTTTTATGGTTTCCTAAACCCTTACTCATCTTCTTCTTGAAGTTTCCTTAAACATCTACACAATCGAATCATATCGAAGCACAATCCATTTAAGAGATTTTCTAAAAATAGAAACTCACCGAAAGTCGTCTCGAAAGATGTTTTACTTCTCATGTTGCTACTTCAAAATAGCCAATCTAATGATAACAGCAGGAATATTGAAATTTTCACAAGCTCGATGAATAATTTTTTTCCCGGATCTCATCCCCATGAGTTCAAGAAGCTTAGAATGTCTTCACTTTCAGAAACAGAGACTTCACTAGTGAGACTACACCCCAAAATAGCTTCTAATTCTTCGAATTTCTAGAAGAACAATTTGATGTCATCATTTTCACGACCCCTATCTGCTAACCATTGTACTTGATCGACATCAAGATCTATAGTTCCATCTTTCCCCTGCTTGATACTATTAACTATGCTAATACCAATTTTCCATTTATCCCGTTGGTTAGCCCATGCAATTTTGTTATTTAATGGTAACACCAGGTTGCACCATATGTCCACAAGTCTTGATAATCAATTATTTATCGAGATCCATGCTTCCGAGTTGTTAAATTATATTCACGTTAGGGTTAACGTCTATTAAGGTTAGCCTATTTATATTAAGTTTCATTTTCTCTTATATTAGAGTTTTCTATTCTAATTTTATTATTTTTATAAATAGAGGTCTATTGTAATTCACAATACACATCAATAATATATATCACTCATTATTTCTATTATGGTATAAGAGTAATAACCTCTGCGAAACCCTCGCTTTGCCAACTCGTCGATGATTTGTAATTTGTACGAGTGGGCGAGACAATTCAATCATTCTCTAACCTATCGCTTCCGTCAAATCTCTCAAACAATCAAAACCTCCTCGAATCGTAGCCGCCACCATCATCAAATCACCTTCCGCGTCCAAACCTCTCAACTCACTCTCGGCCCAACCCTATCACACCAAACCAATTGGTGACCAATCAAACTCACTCTCACGTACCAACTCTTAAAATGACTAAAATACCCTTGATTTAAGAAATCAAAATAAAACTAGTTCAATATGATTTATCAAACCATATTTGAAATTATTCAAATTTAATTATATATTTTTGGGTATAATTGTATTTGCATCTTAAGTAAAATCAAATTGAACCAGAGATAAAAAAACTGAACCAACTTAATTTATAGTTTCTTACACCAAGGGTAATTTAGTTATTTTTGACATTTTAGAGATGGATTGTCACAAAAAAAAATTGTTAGGGTACTAAAAAAAACTAATTAGGGTATGAAAGTGTCATTTTGCTATAGTTAGTCGTATCAAAGTGTCATTATCCCTTTAAATTTTAGCAAGTCACCTGTTTGAGAGTATGTATTTGATAGGAGCTGATAAGAAACGTTTTAGCAATATTGTCTCTAACTTGTTGGATCCTCCACAAGAGATTGATCGGATGAGGATGACGAGCTGTCAAATCATGTCTGAAAGCATAACATGAGTGACCGGGGAGATCTAGAGATGATAACATTACAAGTTCGGAGCACATATAGAATAGTGATTGGTGTATGAGCTCTCAAGAGAAAATGAGTTTTGGCTCGATCTTATTGGATCCTCCGCAAAAAAAGTTAGCCGGAAGACAGGGAGAAAATAGACTACTGGAATGTGATTGGAAGCAGAAAAAAAGTGACGAAATGAGATTTAAGAACGTTAAAATGACAGGTTTAGAGTGAACTTAATGATCTCTATCTTCTATTTCGTCTGATCAAACATATTGGTTTCTCGTCAAATTTTCAACAAAATTTACTCCTATGTAGAAGTCTCGTTATATTTTCAATAAAATTTACTCCTAAGTAGAAGTCTTAATAAGTATAGCAATTTTGACCTATTAACTATTTATAACTTTACAAATGAAGCTATCGGGTTTCAATCAAGTTCAGAGATTCAGTGTCCCAGGGCCATGTCTGTCAAGGGACCAGCTATTTTAGGTGCATTGAACCATAAGCATAACAATCACAGACAAAAAAACCTGCAACGAGCCAATACTAAATACAAGTTGCAGACTTGTTACGGCCCCAATAGGGCAAGTAGTTGAAACTTTTGTCCCCTAATACCCTACACACACCTCCATGTACAATGGGTCTACCCTTTGATTTGATAGAGAGACCTTACAAGTTACAAACACACAGTAAGAATCCATTCTGAAAATTAAACAACGCTGCAAAAAAAACAATCGTCTTTCTGGACACCGTACTACTTGTACCAATGAGAATACAATACATTACGAAATACACAAATGTTACGGTTAATTAAGGGAGCCGAATTTTTCATATACAATCTACGAACGGAGCGAATCTCAAATACAATCCTAGTGAGAACGAAATCAGGTAAGAACTAGTCCTTATCGTGAAAACTAAAAACCATGAAAAGTACATGAGGGTCCAGTGAGAACTGAGAAGTACAACATTATATAATGAAAACTGCGCTTTTCATTGGACATGGTTGTATTTTACGTAGTTTGTAGCTTTGGTTTTCACCTGAATACACCTCTGTGCCTAAGTTGCATACATAAAAATTACATGAAATACACCCCTATGCCTAATAAGTTGCATGCATAAAAGGTTACATGATGGAGTAGTAGCCAAACATGTTTCTTCTATGTGAGGAAATGATCAATCATGTGTTGTATGACATCTTCGCCTTCTTTATGAATGGTCTCATCTTTTACCTGTGTATTAATGATAGGAATTAGCTCCCTCTTCCAAATGAATACACCATGTACAAGTTCTATCATTTCGAGTTTCGAGTAGGGATGACAACTGGATGAGTTTTGTTGTCCCTGCCCCGTCGAATCAGGGGCGCCGAGTTACAGTCAAATTTGAGGTATTTTGCCTCTTTATAGGAGTGACGATGGGACAGGTTTTGAGATCCCCATCCCTGTCCCGTTGGATCAGGAGTATCGGGTTCCTGTCGGATATTTTTGGCATCCCTAATTTCGAGTAGAAGGTACCCATTGAGAAGGTGACCACGGGACCAAAGACAGATGTTCGCAAAAACACTAAACGCTAGTCGAGCGGATAGGACCTCCGATGACTAATCGAACTAATGGGGGATTTCTAGTAAAAAGAAATTGGTCATAAATTGCTTGTGCGTGAGAGAGATAGGGAGCGAGAGCTCTACCTGTATGACACTATGAGCAGCAGACCTCTGCTTGCTACTGTGAAAACTAACATCAACCTTTTCCCAAGATACACGAGACAAGCCTATCACGAGCTCCTCTGCAAGAAAATAAAACTGAAATCAACAAACTTCTTCAGCTTCATAACCCTCATCGGAGAATACGAACTAAAGCAAGAAGCAATACAGCTAAATCCCAGGCTATCAATTAACAGAAGCAATACAAAAAATGGCCGGCCCGAAAACCATATGTCAATCAATAACTATTATGCATACCTTCTAGCTTGTCAGAGTCTTGTGTTGAAGTGAAATTGCTTTCCTCAGCATCACAGGCCTTGCAGTGTTCTTCATGTACAATATGCGGATACTTCTCACTGAGACAATCCTCCCACTAAAAACATAAAATGGGTATTAGTCATTCAGCTGCAATGTTATTTCCATATTTTCAAAGGAAATACCTTTGGCAGTTCACTATCGCGCCTAATTGACGAGGTTCTCCAACCCACGATATCTTAGAAACAGCCCGTCAAGGAAAAAAAAAGAAAGGATACTATTTGTAAAGCATACATCAACTAAAGTAAAACAGCCAAAATAGGATACGATCATAGCCCACATTTGAGTAAGCCACACGCCGTCTGAACGAACGCAATGCAGACCTGCGTAGAGATATGTTCAGTCCTACTAATGTCATCTCGAGAAATATAAAATGTATAAGGAAATGCCAGATCATACATGAAAGAACAGTCATCGTGATCTTCTAGCATGCGTCTAAGAAGAGGAGGTTTTCCATCATCGTCATCGTTAAGAAATAGATGGCGACCGGTTCTTCTAAATATCAAATGAATGACACAATTTGCCAACTTCTCGATGGCATTTAAGCCAAAAAGGAATGGTACCTACAAAAGAGACCAAGTAACAAAAAAATGAATGGCTACTAAATCTTTAGAATGCTTCATGATTTTTCTACTTAATTCAATTTCTCTATTTTCCGGTCAATGTTTTCCATTTCAGTGTTACGTCATGTGGAGTTCGCTTTTCCTACCTTGGGATTCTGATTTTCTTTTGAATTAATAAATTTTTTCTTGCTTGATCATAAAAAAATCTTACTGGAGCAAAATTTGATAAGTATAAACATTCTTATGTTGGAAGTAAGGGTTCCAAACTGCTTGTAACTACTACAACACACCATGGATTCTTTCATGATAAAAAATCCAAATCTACATTAAACAACCAATTGATTGATCACAAAGGCAATTTTGAAACTCCATTCAATTTGATCTTCTCAAGGTAATTCACAATCCCCCTGTGAACGAGATGGGAGTAATTCTAAAAACCAAGGAGGTGTAAGATAAATATAAGCCATAATGCATGCAGCTTCATTTCAAAAGACAAGGTGTGAGGAAAGATGTCATATCTTCTCGTTTTTTTAACTTGTTAAACTGTGGATATACTTCCGAAAGTACAACATTGGACATCTCATTAAGCATACACAAAAATGGAAAGGGAAGAGAAACTGTACCTGTTTATTACCCCTTGAACCAAGATGAGGGGTGGCAACAGTAATGAAGTTCATGGCCTCCAAGCCACCAATTGTCCCTCTAGAATCCTCAACGGACGTCTTTGCCAACATTTCATCTACATTTTCTCTCTTTGGAGGTCTATATAGTCTCCCAATTACATATCTTGCCACCAAGCCCCCCACAGAATGAGAAACAAAAGATATCTTACGAAAATTTGGATTTATTTTAACCAGTTTGAGAATCTGCAGTTTTGGAAAAAAAATGTGCATAAGCATCCCCGGCTGGAAATCTAGAAAGACCTACTTGAAATGACAATGTTAAACTTTTCTCCAGAAGTGTTCACATGAGCACTAGTTGCTTTATCATGTAAAGCAAATCTACAAGACAAACCTCTTCTGCTAACCGCTCACCCATTATATCAACGCCATCTAGAGTCAACGACACATTGCATTCACTGCCTGTAGAAGATGTCAACCAAATATTTAAGGTTGAGCAACCAATTTCCCAAGCAGTACGAAATATGAGATTAACCAAAAAATATTTAAAAAGGAGACAATTCAGATCTTATAACTTCAAACAGACCGGAAAATGATAACAATAAACAGGTGAAGAGTGTGTTGAGCATGTTCAAACAAATGATAGGTTACTCAATGTGATTGCTATAACGAAAAAAAAAGGTACACTGATAAGTTAGTATAGATGCAGAGGGGAGGTATATAACAAGGATTAGCAATAACTAGTGACTGGGAGAGACTAGGTAACGCTGCTATAGTGCACCACAAAATATGATTGGTAGATACAGGTCGTTAGTACATTAATGATCAACTGAATGTATCAGTTGTTGGTCGTTTGGCTTAGTTACCGAACGCTCACTTACAGCTGAAATCATGACCATCACATAGCAGTTCACAATTGAACCAGCAACTAAATGAGTTGTTATCTTTTGAAAGTTACGTGGCAAGAGCGGGATAATAATAACCAAGATATAATGACGATAAAAAAGGAAATACCAGTTTTCAAGTGATACCAACAAAACTATACATTTACATATAGAATGCAATTATACAAAGAAGAACCATTCTTACAATGAGCAACCACTTTATCGGGAAGCATCTTAGCAAACTGCTCGGCCGCAAACTTCCAATCCGTGGTACTGCAAAAACAAATGCACCGCAATATTAACAATCCAAACAAGTAATCAAAACCAACAAGACTCAAAAAGGAACTTAATCTTTTTATACAAAACCAAATATCAGTAAGCAAATTTACCAAGAAGGAACTCAAAACCAATAGACTGAAATCAAAAAGGAATTGTCTTTGTATCTGTCAATCAGGAGGGCTCTAGAGTTACCTATTTTGGGTTTCCTAATTTGCATTAGTTGTAAATTTAATATTGTTATAGGGTTATCTTTTCTATTGTTTCCTATATAAAGGATGCTCCTATTTTATTATGAGACATCAAGTATCATCAAAAAAGCTTGAGATTGACAGTATCCAAAACCAAACACTAGTAAGCAAATTTACCATTACCACTTCTAGCTAACAAGTAACAAATAGGGAGATCAAAGCAACTTAATCACATAATTACCAGTTATAATTCAAAAGGTGCAAGCTCAAATAAAATTATATGAAAACAACCCACAAACCACACTGCCTAGAAATTTCATGATATTGAATTCAAAAGTTGAAATCCAGCTCAAATCGAACCAAACCAACACAAATGCTAGCATCGCAAATTCTGCTATTAAGCCAAATAAAAATCTAGATAGTAAGCAAATTCACTAAACAAGAAATCAAAACAGATAGACTTCAAAAATGAACTGTCTTTGTATCCAAAACAAATACTAGTAACCAAATTTACCATCATTACTTACTTCTAACTAACAAATAGAAAGATCACAGCAACTTCATCACATAATCGCCAGTACAAATTCAAAAGGTACAAACTCAAATCAACCTAAGAATTCATGACATAGAGCTCAAAAATCGAAATCAAGCTCAAATCGAGCGAAACCAGCACAAAATACCAGCATCACAGTTTCTACAATCAAGCCAAGCAAAATACAGATCGAAGAAAGGACCTGCCGAGAATTCCATGGACCAAGACGATGAGGTGATCAGCTGACGAAGAATCAGAGCCCTTGCGACTCCACACGTCTCGACCTCCATTGACGGACTCCGAGGAGCAAACCTCGCTCTCTGATGCGCCTCTCTCCATCGAAATCAACCCCGCAATCGCCTCAATCGAGCATCGATCAGGCGATCGATCTCCGAGAAGGCGACGAGATCGGGAGCAGAATTTCTCGGGAAAGTGTGGGAAAAAGGACTCAGAAGTGAGGGCGAGAGAGTTGGTTGGGCGAGAGAGCGAAGATACGAAAGTAGAAACTAAAAATAATAAATAAAATAAAAACTGAAAAGGGTACGAATTAAAACTGAAAAAGGACTAAACGTTAAATATGGTAAACAATGGTCGGTGCACTCGTGACGGTTTGGTGCTTTGTTCTGTTAGCAAGTCGGCAGCGTAATTACTTCATAAATATACTTTAAAACATTAATTTAAACAATAATAATACCGATTTTTTCAATTTTCATTTTTGTAAATATAATATGTAATCAATATATCTAGAGAGATATTTATAGATAAATCGTTTAAACTACCTATGAATCCGACATAAATTGATTTTTTTCTGAACTATCATATATATATATATATACCATGACAAAAGTTGGTACAACATAGTTATCGATGATACTCTCTACTTTATGTTTGAACGTAGCACATAAATATTGTTGTCAACAATTTGGCGTATGTGTATTCAATTTTTTAGTTGTTCCAGTTGGTTTATTTTCACTCTTAACTATTTTATTTGTGATAAGATTTGAGAAATTTTATTTTTACATAATGTGAGTTTCTTAAGTTGCGACGATCGGTGTAAAAGAAATTCTCTCTCATACTTACACTGTGTACTCAATTTTAATTGCTCAAGTTGATTTATTTTCATTTTTAACCATTTTATTTGTGATAAGCTGTGAGAAACCTTATTGTAACATAACGTGAATTTCTTGATGCATGAAATTGCGACGATTGATATAAAAGAAACTCTCTCTTAGACTAAAACAATGACTTTAGAAATTAATATCTCCGCCCTTAGCACTTTAAAATTTTCATATTATTTTATGTGAATATTAGTCTTCTGGTGTGTTCTCAGATGTGTATGTTCAAGTTGTAATTTATGCTTAAAAACTCCTAAGACTAATTATGAATTAATAAAGGCCTAACTGAAGATTATTCAAAGATTTTTATAACACTAATTACCATTATTTTTAAAAATGTTAAACGCTAGTCGAGTAGAGCAAATTAATAAAAAAAATTGAATTTAAATATTAATGAGGATTGTAAAAAATTAATTAGAGATTAATCGTACGAACAAGTGAATTTTTAGAACATTTTCTAATCAGAATATAATACAAGTCAAACAAATGATATGTTAATTGGTTGAAAGCTACATCAAATCCAAAGCCTACCAACACACTACAACACCATCTCACAGAGAGAGACAACAGAAAACAAAACAACACAGCTCAAACCAGTCATGAAGAACAAACACCAAGCAAAACATGGCTTCAATCAATCATCAGAGCTGTATTCACTGGATTCTTCAGGCAGTAGAGGCACAGCAGCACAGCAGAACGAGTCCTTGTCCTTGAGGAGAACGCAACTCCCGTCCGAGTTCCACTTCAGGTCCGTTATGTTGAATTGCGGCAGTGGGATGCTCACGCAGTAAGCACCCGAGGGAGTCCACATGTACAGGTGAGGGCTCCCCGTGCAGAGGACGAGGCGCGTGCAGGTCGGGTCCCACGCTGCAGCTCGGACGGGGTCTTTCTGGACCAGGATGGCCGCGAGCTCAAGGTGGCGCATGTCCCATATCCAGAGAGCGGTCGGCATGCTGTCGTTGCGTGTGCAGATGTACTGGCTGTCGTTGCTCCATGATAGAAGACCTATGTTGAGAGATCGATGTTTTTGTTATTAAAATGTAGGGATTATTACTGATCAAACTAAAATAATCGAAAATCCAACATCTGACACATACATTCATATATAATTCACATAAAAGATGAAAATAACCGAAGATCCAACATTCGGGTCCTAATGGATCGCCTGGTTGGAAAAGCAGGTGTGTGTCGAGGTTATGTGAGATTTCTTACTTCATTTCTTATCAGACTAAAAAAGCCGAACAATTGGGGATCCCTACCTTGCTATTCGCTAGTGTTCTAAAAACGTTAGGTGCTAGTTGGGCGGAGAGAGCCTTATGGGGACTAATTGAAAAATAAATCGGATTGAAGGGTTAATAGGAAATCATAGAGGATTAATCGGATATTAATCAGACAAGTCGGGGATTTTTAGAACATTGCTATTCACTAGTGTTTTTAAGAATGTTAGGCGCTAGTAAGAGATTTTTAGAACACTGTGTCAATACTAAGGAGAAACCCATCACTAGACTTTGATCCCATTGCTTTTAAACAGAAATGACAATCACAGGCAATAAGTGTCCCAGTTCTTCAAAAAGGATGCCCCAAAATAAGCGTATTATAATCTTTTTGTAGCTAGTTATTTACCCATGAATTGCCAATAATATTATCAAGTGTTAGGAGCACGTGGATAAATAAGAAACTTATTTTGGGGCGGAATGAGTACGTATTTTCATCATATAACATTTGAGTATGGAGACACTTACCCACTCCCTGCTTAGGATTTGGTTTGTCTGCGGGAGGCTTCTGAATAGGCAAGGTGATAGGGACTTCCGTAACTTCATATCTGATTCTTAGGTGTCCTTCCGGGGAATCTAATTGGAAGAAAAAGAACAATTGCTTAAGAAAGAACTAAATATACCGAAAGGGAGAAACTCGAATAGATCAA
Organism: Geranium rotundifolium; assembly: GCA_963920655.1. Lineage (NCBI taxonomy): Eukaryota > Viridiplantae > Streptophyta > Magnoliopsida > Geraniales > Geraniaceae > Geranium > Geranium rotundifolium. Next base: position 1,799,969 of record OY987318.1, read on the forward strand.
GTAACTGCAAAATAAACTATGGTATTTGTGTTGCTAACTAATTAAGAAAATCCATAGTACTGAATAACCGGTTTGGCCAAGGTTTTTCTCTGGCTGTACCAATGGCCACCGACCTTAGTCCAAGAATGTCGTTAGAGCAACCAAACAAATCGTCTATGGTAACAAAAACAACTATATTTGCATAATCTAGAGACTTAGACGAGAAAACCAACCTATGCAATTTCAACTACAAGTGAGATGGAATACACATTCGTCATCAACAATTTTCAAGAATCTTCAAGGCAGGAAAAACATTTATCCAAAGCATACAAAATCCATTTCGAGGCACTGCAGCTAAAACTTGCCCTTTCCGGGATTTTAAATCAAATCCATGGAATAAATGAAAAGGGCATGTTCCAAAGAAGTAGAGAGCCTCCCATTGAGGAAGAGATAGTCGATTCGCTAAATAAATAAATAATTGGCATCACTTACCCGAATGACTTTGCAGGAGATCATCACTCAAACACAAGTCCGACATATTAAATTCCAATCGCTCATCTACCTCCTGTAGTTTCAAGGAACAAAAGGTGAATATATCTACCCAAAAGATATATCATCATTGCGTGAATGCCAATTTACCTTGAAAACAGCAGCCGAGCAAGGACCACGAACACTGGACAAGTGCAAGAACTCAGCAAATGTCTTCCATGTCAAGTGATTCAATACCCGAAACATCTGGTCATAACTACCAACAGCTAGATATTGCCCACATGGAGACCATGAAACGCTTTTTACCCCCAACCCGCTTTCATATGCTTGATATCTAAATAGACACCTTCCATCCGGCGAGTATATTAAAACCTTGATCAAACAACACAATGATTAATTTTCCTACCAAATATCTGTAAAATCCTTAATATATCCTATGCCTAATATAATATGCTGATAAGTAAAAATGACTTTTATATGAATTTAATCCATTGATAATTTAATTTGAAACCATAATTTTATCTAATCCTAAAATCTTTTGGATGGTCAAAGCAATCCAGAACTAAGAATTTGCGTGAACCTCAAACCTTATACAGTTCCTGAAGTCTCCAATTACAAGTGGCGAAAAGGTAAATATGCCTAACAATATGACCACTGCACCCATAAAATCATTGCACTATTACGAAGATTCATGCCAATAAAAGCTACAATTAAATCATAGGTTGCACAAACTTTCCCCAACTGTTATATAATACGTAAAACAACAGGTTCAATCATTGTAGTTTGTATGATTCAGGTATTATTACTTAGTGGGAGAAAGCATAGTTTAGGTATAAACCAATTACTATCTAAATTAAAAATACATGAAGGTTTTATATTATGTACCTTATACTCAAGAGGCGAATCCCATATCACTATAGCACTGTCATCCGGTGACCACTCAATATCAGCCAAATCTAGCGTGTCAACGGCGAAAACACCCATTATTTCCCACGTATGACAAGAGAGCAGATGTACGTAGTCTTTGCAGTCACGTCTTGTGCAAACCGCGGCAAATTTTCCATCTTTGGTAAAAGAAACCCCCTTGGAAGCATGCTTAGGCCACTGGACATGTACACATGCTGTGTTCAATAGCGACCAAACAGTCAAGCGTAACTGGAAATCTGATGTGGTAAGTATGTGGCGACTATCGGGGCTCCACCTAGCATACGCAATGCCAGCAGGACCTTCATCTATTTTACACGTCCACTCAGGTTGGGTCAACGACCATGCCTGTATCATTGGTCTTTTGTACAGACCACAAAGTATGTATTCGGAATCAAGGGCCCATTCGATATAGCTTATCTTATCCAAGCATGAAAATAACTGCACAACCTGCATTAGAAAATGTAATATATGTAAACCATATCGACAAACAAAGTTGCATTCAGTTGATCAATCTATGGACACAATAGTGTACTAATGATTATAAGACCTAAATCAACACAAATGATAGAAAATGGAAATGAACGGATTTTACTCACGGATAATATGTATGTATCGAACTGTAACTCTAACATGAATACAAGATCTATTACTTCGCACCCAGTTCTGATGTGAAGACATGAAAATAGCGAAAACGAAAGGAGCATGACTATTTCAGCTGAAAAAAAGGATCCATATGCAATTCAAACTTCAAACCTATTCTGATTAGGAGCTGGGTTAATCCATGGCAGACTGAACTTAACAGGGTCATAACTAAATGAACAGATACACTTCCAAAACACATTCATAACAACTATGAAAACCCAAAACATAAAAATCCTTTCTTCTCCCCACATTTTCTCAGAAACCAAACAGATTCTAAGCATTATTTCCTGTAGCTCTACATTTCACATGGAATAATGTTGAATTCTTAAAAATGGGCTCCTTTTCGCCCAATTACAAACAGTTTGGCTGCCAAGAACACGCCCTTTGGAAACCCCACAGAAAATAATCGAAAAAAAGAGGTTTCCAATCGAACCCAAGTACATAAAAATGAACCCAGAAGCTTAAAGACAAAGAAATCAGAAAGCCCATGGACGAGAGTACCTTGAAGGACAGTGTGTCGCGAATCACGAGGCGGTAATCGGCTGCGACGGCTATGTATCGGGCGTTGGGTGAGAAGCAACAAGGACCGGTCTGCTTGAAGGAGTCAGTGAACTCCATCTCTCTCTCTCTCTCTCTCTCTCTCGCTCTCAAGATACAGAACTTTCAGAGCTCATTTCGCCATGAAAGACCCAGAAATTGGAGGGCAATGTGGGCAGCGAAGCGAAGGCTGTGACGATCCCGACAATCTGGGAGGTGCGGAGAGGTAGGGGACGAGCAGATCTGTGGAGTGAAGGCTTGATGGGGTTGAGAGTGTTGACGGAGACTCGGATTTTGGAGCTCGCGACGGTGAAGAAATGGTAATGTTGCTGTTTGGGTCTGTGTTACTGTGGCTTAAATTTTGAAAGTAGATACAGAGATGAGAGAGTCAGAGAGGGGCGGTTATGGTTTCGAAACTGGACCGAACTGGTTAAGAATCGAATTGAACCGATCACATCGGTTTATAATTTCTTTAGAACTGTATTCAGAATCGTGTGAGAGGAGGCAGTCTGGTTCTAACTGTTTTTGAACGTTTAATTTCTCAACTCTAATCAATTAGGATTTTAGGGGTGTTCACAGTTTGATCGGAAACCCAACCAATCAGTTCGTTTTAAGAAAATAAAAAAATTAATGATTCGGTTTTGAATTGATCGCTATTTGGTTCGACTATTTTTCATGAACAAACCTTAATGAAATCCTCAAAGTTTAGTCCACTATGTCTTATTGATTTTCGATTTTAATTTTTTGAGCCGATTTTCATATAATTTTTACATTTCTAGGTGGTCTTGACTTATTTTTTGTGGGCCAAATAAATAAAAGCCGATGGCCTAAAATAAACCACATGTTCAAATTGTTTGAGTTTTGATTCAACTCAATTTTTATCGATTCTACTTTTATAAATCAAAATCAAAACGATACAATTTCAGTTTAGTTTTGAACGAACCAATTCATTTCTTTTCAGATAAATTATTTTCAAGTGAATCTGGTTGCTTTTTGACCCCTAGTTGAAATTGGTTGAAATTGGTTGAAATTGGGTTTTCAATTTAAACTCAACATATGTCTCGAATAATTTGACGAGTTTGGATTCGACTCATGAGCCAAAACCTAAAAATTGCTATCATAAAAAATAGCAATAAAACCCTAATGAAGTAACCGATATCGATGAGGGAGAGATAAAAATATAACATACGTACGAAAAAATGAAAGGGTAGCACATGCGATTCCTAATTTATGAGAACCAAAATCAAAAAAATTATATAATTATTTTCTGAAATATGAAATCAATTCTGAATTATTATTTACCGTTCTCAATTTTTTGATGCAGTTCAGGTAAGTTATATCCACCTCGAGACCACTTCCAGATCCAAATTGAACACCTATAAATGAGAGATTGGGACAAACGGGGCGGGTTACTACTGACCCGAACTGACCTATATCCGAACCCGAGGGTTTGAGAAAAGAACCAGTCTCTGACTCTCTGTAGCTTGAAACGTATCGCACTTCAGAACCAGAGACGATCAGATTCATCAGAAGCCATAACCTAGAGTTCCGCTCCCGAGTCTTTGATTCCAGGTGTGTGTGTTCTTAGAGTTTTAGTTGTGGTTGATTCCATTAAGCTTCAGCTGATTCGAACTGTCATGAGCTGATTTGATTCCATCTACGCTTTTACTGTTTTAATGCCTCTGTGCTGTTTGGTTGCTGAGAAAATGTCAGTGAACTGGAAATATGAAGGGTTTCTTTTTTGCTGATTTATTTGCTGAATGCTGATGGTTTTGTTTGTTGATTGTGTTTAAGAGCTTCATTAATTCAACTAAATTTGAAGAAAAAAAAACTACCTTTATGTCCAAATTGTAGTTCTTTTTCTTGCATTTTCTCAGCAACTGAGCAATGATGTATATTAATATCAATATTTACCAGGAGGGGTCTGTATGAATTTGTATAAATGAGGTTGCTTTAGCTTCCGGGTGATTGTTTCTTTTGAGTTTTAGTTCTGGTTAATTCCATTTAGCATCAGCTGATTTAATCTCTCATCAACTTATTTGATTCCATCTACGATTTTACTGCTTTTGATTCGTGTTTGTTATAGAATGTCTCTGTATTATTTGGTTGTTGAGAAGATGCAAGTAAACTGGCATTTTAAATAGTTTCTTTTTTGCTGCTTTGTGTGTTGAATGCTGATGATTCTGTTTGCTAAGCGCCGTTAAAAGCTCTATCAACTCCACTAAACCCCCAAAAAATACTTTTATATCTTGTCGTTTTATATTTACGTATGTATAAATGAGGTTTCTTCGGTTTTTTTGGTGTGTTATCTTTTCAAAGTTGGTCTGGGTATCGTTATTCAGTTGATGCATTGCATATGACTAGGGAACTAGCAATGCTACCAAGATGGAGCCAAACGCTCACTCGTCTCTCAAGGCTTGTGTCGCACAAGGGTATGGAAGGCGGAAATGGTCTTTGTGGAGTTCCAAATAGAGGGTACGCCAAAGTTGCTGTGGCTACAACTCCAGTTACTGCTGATTCTATGGATAAACATTTCCCCAGCAACCCAACAGTACGGCTCTGAATCCACCCTCTTTGTGTGTCACTGCACCTGATTAATTTATCTGTTGGTTTCTGACAATCTTTATGAAACGAATTGTATTTTATTGTACTTGCTTTCTCAAATTGGTTCCAAATTACATAGAGGAGGTTTACTTATATAGGGAACAATAGGAATATAAACCAAACTAGGAAACCCTAATACACAAACCTAAAACCTAATGGGCTTTCCATAATACTAGCTCTAATGGGCCTAACATAATACTAACCTGATTGACACCCCCCCTCAAATTGATGTGGGTCGACCAACATCAATTTGACTACGGAAAAAAACTGATACAGTGGCGGCACATGACGGTGAATGACAATGACTGGTGCTTGAACTCGAAACTCGAAGACAGAGACCTGAGTCTGAAGGCTTTGGGAATTTATACCCAATTCTGAAGAAGACCGGAGCCTTGAGGCTTTGGGATTGATACCCAATATTGAAACCAAATACGAAGACCAGAGACGGAACTGGAAACTGATGTGAATACCGAATACGGAGACCACGGATATCGAGTTGAATACCGAAGTAGAGTCAGATACGGAAATACCGAATTTAGAGATAGATACCGAATGCGCTACGGCTTTAGAACATCCTCCCACATTTAAGAGAGGCTAATAATATAAAATAAATCAAATTGTCTCGAGAAAACACCCAAATCATGTCGATGAACGAAGCAAATTGGCCGAAAATCTTGGTAGCAAACGGGGTATTAGAGCAAATCAAGATGATGGCGGATGACGGATGATGGCGGATGACAGATCTGGATGGCGGATGATCAGATAACGGATCTGGATGGCAGATGACGGATGACGGATCTGGATGGCGGATTATCGGATGATGGCGGGTGATGTTGGATAATCGGATGCGCGGATGACATATCTGGATGACGGTGCGGATGACATATCTGGATGACGGCGCGGATGAACGATGCCGTCCTAGTCTCAATCATAAACGATGCCGACCAGGGATCGGCGGATGTTGCTTATAGGACTCCGCCGGCACCTTATGAGAAACCAAACTAGGAAACCCTAATACACAAACCTAAACCCTAATGGGCTTTCCATAATACTAGCCCTAATGGGCCTAACATAATACTAACCTGATTGACAGTTTCGATCATTTAAGAGCATGCAGTGAACTTTTACTAGTTTTAGTTTGATTTAGATTTTTTGGTATTTCATTGTAAGACATCATATATTGCTCTTAATCTGTATTTCTCAATAGTCAATATGCAAGCAATAAATGATGTATAATGTTTTTTTTTATCAGAATTTTTTTTTGCATAATCTGTTTTTTTTCTTCTCAATAGTCAAATGTTTTTTTTATGATGTATAATGTTATACTAGGAATTAATATTATCAAGCAACACATTATCAATACATTTTAAATAATATATACATTAAGATTCTAAATAGAATTATGAACCTTATGGTTGTAGCCCTAACTATTCACGATAAGAACCACAATTTGACAACCATGCTTAAACGTCATTTTAGAGTGTAGTATTTTCGTGTATTTTCATTAAGTTGTATCTTATCTATCACCCATCACTTTGTTAAACATTCGTTCAAGACCAAATATGAGGTAAATCATACTTCTAACCAAACAACAAATATTTCAATGGGCATCTTATTAAATAAGAATAAAATATTCAAACGTAGTATATGACTAAATGAGAACACCTATTTTTGACAGGTAAACTTGAACAGGATGTTTTGGACTAAGCCCTCTTCATTGGCTCTAGCCTCGGATTCTCCATTGAGAATTGAAGAGCCTAAGTATGAGGGCATCCGCCATGTCATCTTCAAGCTGTTGATGTTTTATAGTAAAACCAGCAAGTCTATTCGAGGAGCAAATGTGGCATACCTACGAATCAGTTCACAAGTTGACAAACCTCCCATTTATGAAGGTCAGTCTGTGTTACTTGGAGAAAATGGTTTCCTGTAACTACTTTATGGTTTCGTGTCTTGTAAACTGACACTCTTGCTTACTAGTTTATTTCTCTTCTTGAGATTAACTTTATGATGCTGTGGGTGAATATAAATAAGTAGAACTGTATGATGTGAGGATTTATGGTGAAAGATTGATGTAAAAGGACAATTTTTCCACCAAAGATACTATGAATTACTTGGCTGACATATAACTCGTTGGCCTTCTTTTATGGAACTCTATAATTGGTTCACACTAATTTACGGCAGAAGTTTGTGCAAATGTGTCGATCAAACTAGCCCTTCTTTACGCTACTAAATGAAAAATATTGACCCATTTCCTAGACTTTGATATGAACATAGATGCTTTGTATCTTTTGAGTTGGGGCATACATGTTACAACATTCAGATGTGTTGTATTTATGCTTCCCATACTGTCTTGAAACTTTTTGCATACTAATTAGTCCACTTTCTTCTCCATATACAGTGTTTAACTTGGAGAAGACTTTCAAAACCACGTTCTCTTTACTTGTACTTCACACGTGGCTTTACTTACGCCGATTGAAAGAAGAGGGAAAAGAAGGTGCTGATCTTGGGCAACACTTGTATGAGATATATAATCATGATGTGGAGCTGAGGGTATCTAAAGCTGGGGTATGCCATCACTGTTTAGTATTTACATTTCGAATATTAAATGCTTCCTTATCTCTCTAATAGTTGTTACAACTAGGGACATCCAATATGTGATAAAAATCTACCTTCAAGGTGAAGGAAAAATTGTACATAGTAGCAATATGATCAACTATTTGGCTGATGAATATATATGATCAACTATTTGCATGACATTGATAGTTAGGCTCCCAAAGATGATATGAGTGTAGCAGCCACAGAGATGAGATAATCGGGTTAGTTACCATGTGAGGAATGGCGAGAGAATTCAATGAAGATGGCCTAAAAGGCGTAGGAGTTGACCAACCCATGTTAACACTGAAAATAGTAAGAAAAACATGATAAATAATGGAGGAGATAGCATTTGAATTCACAGTGGAGAAAATGGCTGTTGTAGTTCCTATAAAAAGATGATATTCACTTAGCATTTGCAAGGATAGTATAGTCGTATAGGTATTGTTTGGTCAGGTTATTTTGTTTGTAAGATTTCTATTGAACTATTTATCCGTTGGCCGTTGCCTTGGATAGCGACTGGTTATAAACTGTACTTATTAGTTTGTGCTGTACATTCTTGGCATTTAGGTCTACTTTTACCTTTACTTACCAGTTTCTGTACAGTACTTTCTTGGTAATGAAGATCTCACACTATATGACCAACAGTTTTTATGTGCATATCAATTGTTTTGTTTATTGTGTATTATTATTAGGCTGCCAATGCAGATCCAACAAAAACCCAAATTTCATCATGTCATATTGCTCATCTAAGTAAGTTTTGGGGTTACTAGATATAAACATACAAGCATAAGATGGTTTCAGATACTAGAGGTTTTATCATCCACATTTGGATCTTAATACATACCTGATACCAGAAACACAGTTTTGTCTTTGATTATGCTTTTCCATTGACACTGTGGAATATATTTTTATGTCTTCTGAATGGTAGGTTAACTTGCTCTTGATTAAATGGATGAAAGATCTTGAGAAGATATTTTATGGAAATATTGTTGCTTACGATGCTGCCATGCTTCCTGATGCAGAACAAGATGCACTGACAAATGTCATATGGAGGTAACATACCATCATCATTTCGACAGTGTAATTAGTTTATTGGTCGCGTATTATTGCCTGTAGCTATGGTTGAATGATATGCAATGTTCTAAAAACGCTAGGCGCTAGTCAGATGGAAAGGGCCTATGGGGACTAACCAGGGATTAATTGGGTTGCCTATAGCTATGGTTCAATGATATGCAATGGTTCTAAAAAATGTTAGGCTATAGTCAGACGAATAGGGCCTTTGGGGACTTATCAGACTAGTCAAGAATTTTTAGAACGATGTTGATACAAAAACAAATATTTTATTCCCATGCTTGTCAAGCGATGAGAATACTATATGGTTCCTAACCTTGCTATACATCCGTATTCAATATAGCGTTTCTTGAAATTTGATTCTGTATTTGCTTTCTTAACGCTATATTTGAACCGCGGCAGGAATGTCTTCTCTGATGATGGTATGTCGGAGCCTAATAGTGTTGCTGCATTACAGGCAGCCCAGGCATGTTCTCATCCTTGTTTATTTCTGTGACTATCGACTGAAGTGAACTGTATTGGTTGTTAATGAGATCATATCACCAACATTTAACCGTTTAGCATGTTTTCCTCAATTCTTCATAATTCTTTCTAGATTCTTATAGTGATTCTCATCTTTCATAGCGAGGAATAACGTTATTGTCTCTGATGTGCAGGGGATGGCTCGGTACGCTCGTAGGGAATCCATCTGCCTCTCCTTGACAGGTACACCTTCTCACAGATTTTATATACATATAGTGTTAGAGCTTTTATTTATCTTGGTTGTAAATCGTTTATATTAATAGGTAAAATTAATTTGATTAACTTAGTGATCCAATTAGACCATTCGGTAGGACTGTCTATGGTCCGGTTATCCAAACCGGTTGAGTAAAAAAGAACTGAACTGGGGAAGACGGTTCTGAATCATGAGGAACCAGACCCGGACCAAAGGGTATATTCGAGTCGGTTAAAACTGCCCGAATATTTTGATGGTTCTTCGGTTAGAAACAGACCTGACCGGTGTGCAATGGACCATCATTTTGGGCTCGGTTTATGGGCTCATTAGGCACGTGAAACTTATTTTCACTTTGTTCTAGTTCGATTTTTTGTGGGTCTGAACTGAACATCTTAAAATAAAAGACATTCAAATTCCATGTGTCAATACTAAGTTGTAGATTATAGGTAGTCTTGTAGACATACATTCAAAATAGGAAATTATACTTTAAATATTTTGATTCGGTTCTTACTGGTTAACCGTCGGTTCTGGCTTCTGAGAACCATATACTCGAATCGCAGTTGACCGGTTTACTTACAAAATAACCAGAAATGATATATTATCCACAGTTCAGACCATTTTCCTAGCTCCAAAAATTTGTTTGTTGGAAATTTGAGTTTTGACAAAGCTGTTGAAATCGTATGCGCAGAAAAAGAAGCTATATACTCTGGGAACTTCATGTTCACTCCATTGAAGAGCCAGTAGTTCAGAAGAAGATTTCAAACTCAAAAGTGGATAAAAATTAAAATGTCTTGTCTTGTAAGGTAAATTGTTAAACTCTTGTAAATTTCACTTTTTCTGAAATATTCATTTATCGATCAAGTGAGCAATTGCTTTGTTGGATATATATTTCCTTGGTTCCACCAGTAGTGATGCTGAGTCGACAATAATTTGTTGTGAAACAGTGTTCTAAAAGGCGATAGATAGTCTTTTGTCAGGTGGATAGAGCTTCCCAGGATTAATTATATTTGTGCATATATATAATTTTTTACCTTATCAAATAAATTATCATATGCGATATCAAAATATGAATTGTTGTGTAGTTTCTTGAATGAACCTTGTCAGGTCAAAATCGCCAAGCCGGGCCGTCATGTCACTGCCCATAAGCACATTGCTAGGCTTCAAAGTCACAGTGATCGATAGGGCGTTGGGTCCAACAAATTCACAATGAAGGTACCTTAGAGCACAAACAACATCAACGGATATATCTAGTCTCTTCCAAACACTCAACTCTGGTCTCTTCCGGACACTCAACTCTGGTCTAGAAACCGGATGCAACCACTCATCTAAACTCCCATTCGACATGCACTCACACCAGAGCCTTGAACTCGCTTCCATGATGATCAATGCTCGATAACACGGTTAAAACCTTGATGAGGTTTTGATGCCTGATCCCTCTCCGGGCTTGGCATTCCGCCTTGAAGCTCTTCATTGGCCCACTGGCTTGGAGGCAAAGTACCTCTCAACAGCAGGATCAGTCTCGTTTTCAGGGTTTTCTCCGAAAATGAAAACGCCTTTGTAGATAGAGGCAAAACTTCCCTTACCAAGAAAATTGGTCGAAGAGAATCCATCAGTAGCTTTCAAGATATTATCATATGACAAATCTCACAATCAAATCATCAACAACAGCTTCTTCTGCAGAAACAAGCTGCACTCTCCCCCTTTTCAAAAAATAGAGCAAGAAACCCAAAAGATGTTAGCACTATAAACCCATAAACAATGAAGATCACAACAATCTTTGCTTCTTGCATATTGGCAGCTTCTATTTTAGGTCATCTCTATACAAACCCTTTTGAGGAACCATTCCTTGGAAAAGGTAGTCTCTCAAATCTAGAAATGTCAAGCTTGAGCAAGTTCAAGAGTGTTTGGGATTGTACCAGATAGCTTGTTCCAAAACAGGCTGATGGAGGTGAGCAATGTGACTTGCCTACTTCAGAAGGCAGAGAACCTGAAAACTGATACCCCGGAAGGTCAAGGTATGATGATAACGACGAAAGACTCGCTATTTCTTTATATATGATGCCATTCAGTTTGTTCATGTTTAGGGTCGAGAACTCGAGATTTTGTAAATTTCCCGTACTTGGTGGAATCTCACCCTCTAATCTTTTGGTGAAGATCTGACCCTTTAGGAGGGTTGATTTTTGTGTTGACATGAACCTACAAAATCCCAAGGGAGTGCTAGGGCTCAGTGGGTGGAGGCAGACCCACAAAAAAGGATTAAAAATGAAGAAAAAAAACTTGTAAAAATGATTGTAGAACAATAGCAAGTTGGAGGTTGAAGAGATGCAAATGTATTTGTATATACAAGACAGTGAAAATGGTTCACTTTGATGATTGTTTCACCGATGCGGATGACAAAAATCCCTAAACTCAACATAAATTCAGTATCCTTGATTCGATTGGGTAGGAAATGAAGAGCAATACATTCATTCCGAACGCGCCTCATTGTCATTTTACGGAAAAAAACAAAAATATTTTGAACCCGATGAAAGTATGGTGTCCCAAGTTCAACAAAGTAAAAGACGAAACCACTAAACCCGCTCTATTTCCATCCTACTCTATGTTGAGATGCTACCTTATAAAATTGTCATAGGTTCTTCCATTGAGCTCCTTACAAACACATACGAATATACTCACCACACCATTTCAAATCTTCCTCATCATAACATAGATTTTTGTTTCATTCCCTCTTTTGCAAGGCCAGGTAGATAAGTTGTTAATGTTTGCTTGATCGACTGGCCAATTACTTGAATTTATATATGTATAATCTCTGTCTCTTAGTTTATGTTGGATCAAGTGTTCAAAGAAGAACTCCCTTCTTCACAAGATAGACTGTGGATTAAGCCAATCGTCATTAAGAATGACAAAAAATTTTGAATCCGACAGGAACTCATTATTCTGAATTCACAGGAATCATTAAATTCATCCCAAACAATCCCTAGTGCCATCCAAATTCTAAACCCGATAGAGATTCAATATCTCCGATCTAACATGATAAAAGACAATGTCAATAAACCACATGTCGCTGTTCCTAACAATATGTTAATTACACTACATTGATTAATTAGTGCCGGAAGTTGTAGGTAACATAAATTAAAGCCAATCAAGTCAAGCTTCCTGCTCTGGTTTTGACCATCACTAGCAGATGGATTGAAATATAATAGGCTGGTAGGTTTTTTCTGACTTATTGGTAAAATATCATCACCAGTTGACTTTGACTTTGACTTTTTTAGCACAAATCTATATTTTTCAAATGTGTATTTTGGCTTTCAATGTTTCAACTGAGCAAATAAATAATCAGAATTGCCACGCTAACTCCCATTTCAATTCACAATCTGCACAAAATTTTCTGTTTTCATGGCATTTTTGCCTGTAATGCTCATTGCTTCCTTGTTCTTGTTGTGTCAGCATCAAAATATCCGCTTAACCTCTTCGGCCACCATATACTCCAATCTCATCTACCCAAATGCCAGTTTTTCCAGCCTCGACTACATTGATTATAATGGAGCTTTCTTGACCTCTCCCAATGACACATTCCGAGCCGGATTCTTCAGCTCCTCCTCCCATGAGCTCACCACCGGATTTTACCTGTCCGTCTTCCATTTCTCGTCGAACATTGTCATTTGGACCGCGAATCCCACCGCCCCCCTCCCCTCCTCAGGCTTGGGCATGTTTTTCCTGACTCCCGCCGGCATGGCTTTAACAGGTGATAATTTTATTTATCGGCAATAATTCGGGAAATCTTAATTTAACTGTCAGTAGGGCTGTCCATCGAGTCGGGTTGGGTAGACTAGGCTCGGGTCGTACCCGACTCGGTTTGAGTTGGGTACCAAAACTCAGAAACGATACTCGACTCGGTTAAGGAGTCGAGTAATCGGGTTCGGGTAGACTCGGGTGTCGGGTATACCCAAGACACCCGACACAAAATTCCCAATTTGTATTCAAACCCAATTCGAAACACTAACCCTAACCCCTAATTCCTAAATTCGTAATCCAAATCAAACCCCTAAAATTAACCCCCAATTCAAAATGGAAACCTAAATCCCCAAATTGAAAACCCTAACAATCCCCAAATATTCGATTCAAAACCCTAATCCCCAAATTGATTAGGGTTTCTCCAATTCATATTAAAAAAACCACAATTGATAACTTACAATGAAATTAAAATCGAATTTTGCATTGAAAACTCTAATAATTCCCAAATTGAAACCCTAATAACCAAATTGATTAGGTTTTCCCAATTGAGAACACAAATTCAAATAAAAATTGAAAGAAATTTGAAGTCTCGAACCCTAAACCCCAAATATGGAAACGGTGAAGAAAATTTCAAACCTTTGACGCCGGCGTTGTCTGACGGTGAAGCTTCATTCTCCAGTTCCAGTGGCGAATTGAACCGTTGATGAGCTTCCTCTCCACTATTTCTTGATTTATAATGGTGGAGATGAGAATCACCAACAGATCGATTCACAATAATAACTTTGTGAAAAGATCTGTCGTGAGTTGGAGGAGAGAGGACACGAGTTGACTGCCTCAGACAATGAGAAAGGAGAGGTGAGGAGGACGGACGGAGATGTTAGGTTTTTCAGAGAGATCGGAGACGAGATGAGAGGGACGAGAGAGAGAGAGAGAGAGAGAGAGAGAGAGAGAGAGAGAGACGAGAGAGAGAGAACGAGGGTTAAAGTGAGGTCGCCGACTCGATTATGTGTGTGGAGAGAGGAGTGACACGTCGCTCAAAACCAACGGACAAGATTAATTCAGCCGACGGAGATTGAAGGTGGAGAAGATGCCACGTCGCCGCTTCATCTTCAGCAGCTTCTTTTGTATTAAGCATCCCACATCGGAAACACATGAACAAGTTTTGTTGTTTATAAACGTCTTTGTCACAAAGCAGAGCAAAATGGAAATGGGTCGTGCTGGGCTTCATTGGGCTGAAGTTTGAGGTTGTTGGGCTGGGGGCAGTTAACAAATTATATTTTTATATATATATATACTGTCGGGTTGTCGGGTACCCAACGGATTATAGAATTGGACCCAATACTCGACTCGGTTGGCTTGTCGGGTATCGGGTCAGTCGGGTCTCGGATCAGTCGGGTATCGGGTTAGTCGAGTCGAGTGTCGGGTGAGTCGAGTCGGGTGTCGGGTTACTGGGTAAAATGAACAGCCCTAACAGTCAGTGCCAAGTGATGGGTATGCCTTGAATCAACTATATACCCACTTGGATTTAGTTCAAAGTACCAACCAGATATCTACTAGTAAAATTAATTTTTGGCATTTTATATTATTGTTATTTGTTTAAAAAATTAATTTTGAAAAAAATATCTCAAACCTACATTAGTCCGCCTAGACCCACCTAACCGACTTGGTCCACTCAGTTATATGAAATCTAGGCGGTGTTCTAAAAATCCCCGCCTATCCAAATTTTTAGAACATCGTCTATACTATATTTGTAACCTACCTGAACACTTCGTGAATACTAGACTGTCTCTCTCTCTAAAAAAAAGTCTTTCTGCTCTATGAACATAATCGACACATTATTAGAAAACCACGTAAACTCGGACGTGCTTATGATTACTTAATTATTTTTGTCAGCAATAATTCAGGAAATGCTAATCTAATTGTCTGTACCAACCTTAATTACTAGGTGATGATGGCAGCGTTTTATGGTCCACCCCAAGTTTTGACTCTCCTGTGGGAGCCTTGCTTCTTGCAGACACCGGTAACCTCATTTTGCTCGACAATTCAAACGCGTTGCTCTGGCAGAGTTTCGATCACCCGACCGACACGATCGTCTCCGGCCAACACCTGCCTGTCGGGAAATCTCTAACCAGCGCTTCGTCGGAGCAAGACTTCACTCCGGGGCAATACAAGTTGATGGTGACCGAACAAGACGCGGAGTTGCAGTGGAAGGGACAGACGTATTGGAAACTGTCAATGGACCCGAAAGCTTTCAAGAGCTCGAATTCGCCCGCAAGATCTCTTGCAATCAACGAGACGAGCCTCGCTCTGTTTGGTGGCGACGGGACGGAGATTGTGATCCAGGTTGTTAAAAATAACATTTAGGAATAATTGCAGCTAGATACAACGGCTGAAATCACGTTTACACTTAAATATGTCTAGCAATTTTTTAGCTCGTCGGGTCACACAAAATTCTTCTTTTTGTTATGTTACCAGAATTGCCTAAACTATATTTCCTATTTATTTTGACACATAGTTATTCTTGAGCTCCGCATCCATTCTCCGGATAGCAAAACTCGAACCCAGTGGAAAGCTCACCGTCGCGGGCTTCCTTGGCGACGAGAGATTGCAAGAAGAGTTCGTCGCACCCCCCGAAGATCGCCAGCTTCCTTTCCGGTGTGGGAAACTCGGGTTCTTCACCGACACGCCGCGCGAAGGCTGTTACTGTCCGTCCGGGTTCCACGGTAAGGACTGCGGCTTTCTAACCGATGAAAGCTACTCACTTCCACCCGCGTGCAATCTGACTAGTGTCGAGTCCGATGTCGCCTACATCGGACTCGACGCCAGTTTGGACTACTTTGCGAATCATTTCAAGGAACCCGCGGGTCGCGGCGCGAGCCTGTCGGGTTGTCAAGATCTGTGCTCCAAGAACTGTTCTTGCCTGGGCGTTTTCTTTGAGGCGTCTTCGGGTGCGTGCGTGTTGGTGGAGAACGACTTGGGTTCTCTCATGTTGCGGAGCTCGTCTTCTGGTGGAAGAAACGATGTTGGTTACATAAAAGCTGTACTCAAGCCTGAAAACAGAAATGCTGGTGGAAATGGAAAGCGTAGTTTTCTATTTTTGTTGGTATTGTTTCCGGTAATTGGATTCTTGATCGTAGGATTGGCGGTTCTTGGGATTCTCCGGCGAAGAAGGAACATGTTTTCTGCGGCTAAATCATCGGGGTGGAGGAGTTCATCGTTGTTCGCACCAGAAATCAACTCGGTATTGGGTGCACCACTCAGGTATTGTGAATTTTACCTTATCGAGTTAAATATATTTACCAACGTTTGCTTCACCAACTGATTAAACACTTGTTAAATTGAGGGGACATAAATTTTAGTCTCGTTGCAATATTTTCTCATTTTTATTATCTTCTAATTTCTATTTGGCATCTCTTTAGGTGATGACAAAATTAAGGCTCCTTTTACATAAGAGTAAGTCTTGAGCTTGCTATTGGTATAACAACCTTAAGAACCTTTAAGAATAATAAGTTTGGTGATAAATATGTGGTGTCAATGAAAAAAGGGAAAATAAAACATAATTTTACAGGAAGTCCTAAAACTAGCCTCAGCTGGGATAACCAAAGTCTAAACATAACATATCGTAGGTTGGAGTAACTCTTCGTGCCTCGAAAAATCCTAAGCCCATTTATTTATTATTATATTTTCCTCTAGCTAGTAATTAGAATCATGATTGATCAGGTCATGATTGCTAGATAGGTCATCTGGTGGGAGTGTAAGACGACTTGGTCTTAGGAGCTGAGCAACCAGGTGCGATTAGAATTTCACGTATGAGTACAAGTTCTACATCGAAAGATTACGAATATAACGGGAGATTATATATAAATTAGACCAATACATAATATTTTAGCTTGTATATATAGATTTCCTTGTGATGTACCCCACCTTAATAAGACCCACTTCTCCTTAACAACATTTACACATGAGTTTAAGCTAAGGAATTGATTCCAACAGGTATGATTACGAGGAGATAGTAGCGGCCACCGAGAACTTCAAGAACCGAATCGGCTCCGGCGGGTTCGGAGTAGTCTACAAGGGCACTCTGCCGGACAAAACCGCCGTGGCGATCAAGAAAATCACGAGCTCCGGCGCCAAGGGCAAGGAGGAGTTCTACGCCGAGATCGCGATCCTCGGAAAGATCCACCACATCAACCTGGTTAGGCTTCGTGGCTTCTGCGTCCAAGGCAACAACCGGTTCTTGATCCTCGAATACATGAGCCACGGCTCGCTCGACGGCCCGCTCTTCGGCCGCGCCGGGCCCGTCCTGCAGTGGCCGGAGCGGCTCAAGATAGCGCTCGGGACGGCCCGCGGGCTCGAGTACCTGCACAGCCTGTGCGACCCCAAGATCATCCATTTCGACGTCAAGCCGGAGAACATATTGTTGCACGGCGGCACCGACCACGTGAAGGTCTCCGACTTCGGCCTCTCGAAGCTCCTGAGCTCCGAGGAGTCGGTTCTGTTCACCACGATGAGAGGGACGATCGGCTATCTCGCGCCGGAGTGGCTGGTCAACTCCGGAATCACGGACAAGACCGACGTGTACAGCTATGGAATGGTGTTGTTGGAGATTGTCAGGGGAGAGAGGAATTGGTCACTGCACGTAGAGAGCAGTGAGACATATCAAGTAGACCAAATTAACAGGTTAGCCCTTTTTTAGCTTCCATTAAATACTCGGTTTAAAGTCAGAATATTTGAATTTGAGTCAAACTCGAACTTAAGATTAACAGAATAAAACATTTCAAAGCTTGATAGGCATGCGAGCCATCTCGTTTAGTAATTTAATTAATTATATATTTTTATTTTTAAATGTATATATAATAAATATTTATACTAAAACTAGACGAACTGGATCGAGTCATGATGATCTCGACCTGACCCATTTAATGTTTAATTAACTATATCATTTATTAACATAAAATTTAATTTTTACGAATATTTGTAATCAAGCCAAGCTTGAGCTTAGTTATTTTCTTATTTTTCTTCACGAGTAGAGCCTTGAGTCTCACTTGACACTCAATACGGTTCGTTTACTTCCCTAGTTGCGTGTGAAGGGGGAGATGTCTCGTAGAATGAGTATTAGGTCAGTGCTGGCGGTATTGCTGATTAAATTTGTTGCTGATGAAAAAAACAGGTCACCTTTTTTCCCGTTATTGGCGTTGGAAATGCACGAGAAGGGAAGTTACTCGGGGCTGGCGGACCCGAGGCTGGAAGGCCAGGCGACCGAGGAGGAGGTGAGGAGGCTGGTGGTGGTGGCCTTGTGTTGCGTGCAGCTGCATCCGATGCTCAGGCCGAGCATGGCCGATGTAGTTGGCATGTTGGAGGGTCGGATCCCCCTGAGAGAGCCGTTAGCAGAATCTTTGAATTTTATTCGAGCTTTCGGGCGAGGATTCGTTGCAACTCATCCCCTTGTTCGCCCTGACATCTTATCCTTACCCGAACCTGTTGATGTCGTCACAGCCAAAACAGAGGCTGATCGGGCCTTTTGTCGATCTCTCGGTGTTGTTTCCTTTGGCAATGACGACGAACTTATCCACGAGGTTCGCATAACTCAATCTAGGAACAAGTCTCCATAATTTTTGGTTCGATGTTCTTATAGCTGCGTTGGAAATCCAAGCAAAGCTTTCGAGATTGATCTTCATTCGTACATTGAAGCTCATGTAATAAACATGAGACCGTTGACGATATTACTATTTAATTTTTGCCAGACGGGATTCTTTCTGAAGCTCGTTTAACTCATTGGGGATTGTCAATATTCTAAAAAAACGCTAGGCACTAGTAATTAGGCGAAGAGGGTCTGATAAGAACTAATCGAGAATTAGCCGGAGAATTGTGAAGTAGTAGTCAAATGCTATTCAATCTACTCCTCATGGCTACTCACCACTCTGTTCCATCTTATTTGATTGCTTCGTTCTTATCAACCAATTAACACACGTAATGGTTTGATTTGTAAACCGATGAGCTTCATGCGCACACGGCCTAGATCTACTCATCACTGTACTTGCGGGTTGGGCTTTGGCGTGATGGGTTTTAGCGGTGGGCCTAGGCGACGGCACGGGATGGATCGGCGGGCTTCATGCACATACGGCCTTGATCAACGAGCTTCGTGCGAGGCTTGGAGGCGAGGTTCCTGGTAAGGTCTTGTGGTTCCCGGTCCGAAGTGCGAGGCTACAATGCTAGGCGAGTGACCGGGAGAATCTCGGGTGAATGTTGGACACTTTTTGGGGGCCGATTTAGATGAGTTGGGTGTGTAGGACTATAATTTGAGTATAACAATGGAAGGTTAAAAAATACTTTTCGATTTAGAGTTACCGTGTCGTGGTATGATGACTACTGAGTTTCGATTTATAAATTTAGAACCGATAAAAAATCAAACTGAACTAAAAACTGATCGATATGAACACTTGTGACTCATTTTAAACATACTAATTGGTCTTGAAAACATTGGACCAAAAAAAAACAAGTCGAAATCAGCAAATAAATAATAGAGTTTCATGAAAATCAGTTTAAATTAATTCTAATAAAATATGGATAAGTCAAAACGGTTTAAAATGTGAAAATTATATGATATGACATTTGGTTCATAACAAACTGAATTTAACCAAAGCAAAAACGACATATTTAAAATTGAACCAAACTCTGCCAGTTTGATTTCGATTCCTATTTTCTTAAAATCAAATTGATGGGTTTGGTTCAAAATCAAATCGGAGCCATTTGATCTCTGTCGGCGCTCGGAGATTTTTGCACGGTGCAACTATCCAGAATCTCTGCGTCTAGAGATGAACAGAGATGCTCGAGACCAAAGACCAATGGAAATCTGATCCAAAACTGAAAATCTCAACCACGATTCAGGTTCGTATCCATCTCCATCCTCATCTAGTGATTTTTTCTCTAAGGAGTGGAAATGGAGGTTAGGTTAGGAGTTCACTTCAACTAAGGTATGAGTAACATATATTTGTCAATGCCTTACCATTAAACTATGGCCAGTGATGATGGACTGAGCATTGACTTCACTCTCTTGATGAGACATTACATTCCTTTTCATGCTCAGAATACAATTTTCCATTGCTTGTTACTGTGTAGCCGCCACTATGACATATATATGTATATAGATAGATTTGGTTGCATATATATATAGATGAACCAATCCTTTTCATAATCAGCCAAAGTCAGAACATGTTTGGTGACTCAACTTGTGCACCTGAACCTTTTTTGTAATGAACAATATGTATCATATGATTTTCAGTTGCTGGTATGGTGTGGTGGCTTAAATGATTGGAGATCAGTGCTTAAACCCTTTTATAATTAGCCGCCGCTATTTTCTAAAACACAAAAGTCAGAACATGTTTGGTGACATAATTTCATAGACATGTATCATCTACAAATACTTCACTTGTGTATCTGAAACTTCAACAAAGCAGAAACTGCATACACATTAACCACTATGCATCATCTACAATCCATTTCCTTGTTACTTGTTGCTTGTTGCTTTGTCTTGTTGATTCATGCAGGACTTGGAGATAACGAGACGGATCATCTTGCGCTCGTTGCTTTCAAGTCCCACGTGACAAGCGACCCTCTCAGGGTCCTGGCTTCTTGGAACGAGTCCTTACCGTTCTGTCAGTGGCCAGGCGTTCAGTGCAGTAGGTTGCGTCCGAGAGTCATTGCCTTAGATCTAACTTCTCTCGAGTTGGCAGGTTCCTTACCACCTCATATAGGAAATTTGAGCTTTCTTAAGGCTTTGCAGTTGAGTCGAAACAACTTTGTTGGAGAAATCCCTCAAGAAATAGGCAAGCTGTTCAGGCTCAAGCTTTTGAACCTCGGAACCAACTCTTTTGAAGGTCAAATTCCAGGTAACATATCACATTGCTCGAACCTCATATACCTTGGCCTAGACAGCAATAAGCTCACAGGGGAAATTCCACCACAACTCGGGTCCTTGCAAAATCTCCAGCAACTTAACTTTCGTAACAACTCTCTAACAGGAACAATCCCTCCATCCTTCGGTAACTTGTCATCGATACAAAACATTTCTGCTACCATCAATTATCTTTGGGGAAATATTCCAAACACAATTGGCCTATTAAGACATTTGTCATTTTTCTCTGTGGGGGGAAATAACTTGTCTGGCACCATCCCTCCATCTGTCTACAATATAACCACCATGACTCTCTTTTCGGTACCAGTAAACAACCTTCATGGGACTCTCCCACCAGACTTGGGCCTTAATTTGTTTCCAAATCTTGAAAAGTTGAACATACATACAAATCATTTCAGTGGTCAGATTCCTCGATCCATTACTAATGCCTCAAATTTACAAGCTTTTGAAATCCAATATAATGAGTTTACTGGAGGTGTTCCTTCATTTGCAATCTTGCCTAGTCTCAAAAGGCTCATACTTAACAACAACAGTCTTGGGAGCGGAGAAGATGAAGACTTCAAGTTTCTCCCACTTCTAGCCAATTGCTCCATGATACAGCATCTTAATTTAGGCTTTAACAGGTTTGGAGGCATGCTCCCAGAAAATTTGGGCAACTTCTCGTCTATGTTGACGAAATTGGATTTCGAAGGGAATCAAAATGTGCACGGAACCATTCCAGATGGGATTGGAAATCTCGTCAACCTGGTGGCCTTAGGCTTGGGATATAACTATTTGAGCGGGAGGATACCGAGCTCTTTTGGTAGGTTGAAGAAGCTAGGCGAACTGTCTATGACCAGCAACATGTTTTCAGGGGTGATCCCATCTTCCTTCGGAAACATGACTTCTCTTACGCGACTCGATATGATGTTTAACAATTTGGATGGTGAAATTCCTTCGAGTCTTGGGCAGTACAAGTACTTAGGATACATGAAACTTTCATATAACAACCTTAGTGGTACAATTCCTGCCAAGGTTATGAGTATCTCTTCTTTATTTGACATTCTTGACCTCTCTCAAAACCAGTTGACAGGCCGTCTCCCCTTTGAAGTTGGAAAGTTAACAAGTCTTTCCAACTTGGATGTCTCCGGGAACAAGTTATCGGGTGAAATTCCTAGCAGTCTAAGCAGTTGCACGAGCTTGACGAGCCTTAGCATTCACAACAACCTCTTCGAAGGAACCGTTCCCCAATCTTTGAGTTCCCTTCGAGCTCTTGATGCTTTGGATATGTCAAGCAACAACTTCTCAGGTCAAATTCCAAAATTCTTGGAGACCTTTGTCTTCCTGAACTATTTGAATCTATCTTATAATGATTTTGAAGGTGAAGTTCCTACAAAAGGTGTTTTCGCTAATAAAAGTAGCATTTCAGTTACCGGAAACAAGAAGATTTGTGGGGGAATTGCTCAACTACAGTTGCCAAAGTGTAGTGCAGGGAAGTCTAAAAAGAAAAGACTGTCTTCTGCACTTAAAATTGAGATTCCCATAAGTGTTGGGTTTATAATAGTAGCACTTGTAGCTTCTATCTCTTACTGGCGGCTAAAAAGGAGGAAACATCAAGTAAGTGCTTCAACATCATTGTTTGATGATTTGGTGATGAGGCTGTCTTATGAAAATCTCTTGAGAGCAACTAATGGATTCGCTTCAACAAACTTACTCGGTCGAGGTAGTTTTGGTTCTGTCTACAAAGGCGTTTTAGAAGAGCATGAAACAACGATCGCGGTCAAGGTCATGGACCTCCAATTAGGACAGGGTCCCAAGAGTTTCATGGCAGAATGTGAAGCCTTGAGAGGCATCAGGCACCGGAACATTGTCAAGGTCTTAAGCGCGTGCTCGAGTATTGATTTCCAAGGGAATGATTTCAAGGCCTTGGTGTACGAGTTCATGTCGAATGGAAGCTTAGAAGAGTGGTTGCATCCAACTTCCAGTACAGATGAGACCAATCCAAGAAAACTGAGTTTTGAGAAGAGGTTGGACATAGCCATAGATGTGGCTTCCGCTCTAAACTATCTCCATCATTTCTGCGAAACGCCAATCGTTCACTGTGATCTAAAGCCGAGCAATATTCTATTGGACAGTGACATGATGGCATGTGTTGGTGACTTTGGACTAGCAAGGTTTCTCTCTGAAGATCAAAGCATCACTCTTGGATTGAAAGGCTCAATAGGCTACGTCGCACCAGGTAATTAATCTATCATATATATTATTGAGTGCCACATTCAAAAAGATGTAGATTTATTCATCACTTGATACATAAGTCTGAAACTCTAGCTGTCAATTATTCATCTGATATAGAGAATCTATCAATTATTCATCTGATATAGAGAATTTTGACATTTGTGATTCTTTTGGTTATGGTTTGTACAGAATATGGCATGGGAAGTGGAGTATCGACAAAAGGGGATGTGTATAGTTATGGTATATTGGTGTTGGAGATGTTCACAGGGAAGAGACCTACGGACAATATGTTTAAAGATGGCCTTAATCTTGGCCAGTTTGTTAAAGAAGCTCTTGCTCTTCCCGGTCGAGTTACAGAAATTGTGGATTCAATGCTACTTATTGTTGATCCAAATACAAGTCCTGCAATGGAGGAGTGTTTAGTTTCATTACTGGGAATTGGAGTTGCATGCTCTGCAGATTCGCCCGGTGAACGACCTCAAATCAACAATGTGGTTGTTCAAATTGATGGCTTGAGGAAGGTGCTTCTTGGAACCAGAAGAGACTAGTGTGAAATTGTATGTGATGTCTTTGTCTGCCAAAATGTGAATATGAATCATGGATTGTATTTTGTTGGAATAAATTCAGTTTGACTAACTGTTTTACTTTGGGTCATCATAAAATGACAAATAGACATTGATATTTGTGTTTAGTTCATTAAGTACATATAATTGTTTTAACTATACACTATTTCAACTTACTTATACCCAACTATTTGGATCATTCAACCACACTTAAGTTTCACAAATTTATGCATGTTAACAAAATGTTAAATGCTAATTTTGAAAGTGAGAGTTGAGAATAGATATATGTACTCTTGAAAGATAACTATTTCTGTTCAGAACCGAGTTTATAGAAAAATAAAAATTTTAAAATCAACGGCCGATAACTTTAAAATTGAAAAGTAAGAGATGGAGTTTACTAAACACGTCCGATGTCATTCTTGTATTGAGTTCATCTAAGAGGATCACACGGGTCTTCTATCATAGACCTAAGGGTCTTAACAAATAATCGAACCGACCAAACCAAAGGTCACGAACCAAACCAACCCGAAGTGAGTTGAAAAATGACCGAATCAAAGAAATTTATTTGATTTGGTTCAAAACCGAAGTGAAATCTATAGGTTCATTTTTGGTTTATAAAATGAGAACCGATAGAAACTGAATTGAAAACCGATCGATTTGGACACATGACTCATATTAAGTGATCAATCCTTATTAATTGGACCTAAAAATACTGGGCCAACAAATAACAAGTTAATGAATAAGTCAAAACAGCCCGAAATGTGAAAATTTCTTGAAAATCGGTTCAAAGTAAATCCAACCGACAACCAATAAGTCAAATAATAAGTAAAAACAGTCAAACATGTGAGAATTTCATGAGATTCGGTTCATAACATACCAAAAATCGACATGTTCGATATGGAACCGAACCAAACTCTATCGGTTCAGTTTTGATTTTATTTTCTTAAAAGCAAATCGATCAGTTCGGTTCAAAACCAAAGCGACTAAAAATCGAATCGCGAACAGCCCTGTATAGACCTGCTTCAAATTTATCTGAATTGGACTCTGGTTTGGGCTTGGGGTGGATGAGTAAGCACAAACAAGGTGAACAAGTCATTGTCTTATTCATTTGATTGATTCTAATCATATTTGTCAATTCTCATATGGTGTATAACATATATATTAGCATTGACTTCACTCAATTCCCTTTAATAATGAAATAATATGCATCACTCTTTATTTAGACATTACATTCCTTTTCTGGCTGCTGTTTTGACTGAAGAACAATGCTGAATTATATACACATATATAGATTTAGTTCTTAGAAATTTGAACCAACCATTTTTATAATAAGCCAAAGTCAGATCATATTTTGCGACATAAGTTCATTGACACATATACAAATACTTAACTTGTGCATCAGAATCTGCATAAATGATCACTATTTTCTAATAAAACACAAAAGTCAAACATGTTTGGTGACATAATTTCATTGAAATGGATCATCTACAAATACTTCACTTGAGCATATGAAACTTCAACAAAACAGAAACTGGCAATCAACCACCACGCATCATCTGAAACCAATTTCCATCATTTTCACCCAAATCTTGGTACTGCTTGCTTGTTCCTACATCTTGTTGGTTCATGCAGGACTTTTAGCAACAAACTCTTTAAAGGAACAATTCCCCAATCTTTGAGTTCCCTCAGAGCTCTTGATGCTTTGGATCTGTCAAGTAACAACTTCTCAGGTCAAATTCCAAGGTTCTTGGAGACCTTTGTCTTCTTGAACTATTTGAATCTATCATATAATGATTTTGAAGGTGAAGTTCCTACAAAAGGTGTTTTCGCCAGTAAAAGTATCATTTCAGTTACCGGAAACAAGAGGGTTTGTGGGGGAATTGCTCAACTAAAAATGCCAAAGTGTAGAGCAGAAAAGTCCAAAAACAAAAGAGTCTCCTGTGCACTTAAAATTGAGGTTTCCATAATTGTTGGGCTTATAGTTCTAACACTTGCAGCTTTTGGCTCTTAAAAAGAAGGAAACTGCAAGTGAGCTCATCATCAACATCTTTGTTTGATGATTTGGTTTTGAGGTTGTCTTATGAAAATCTCTTGAGAGCAACTAATGGATTCGCTTTAGCAAACTTGCTTGGTCGAGGTAGTTTTGGTTCTGTCTACAAAGGCATTTTGGAAGGAAATGATACAGCAATCGCGGTCAAGGTTCTCGACCTCCAAATGGGACAAGCTACCAAGAGTTTCATGGCGGAGTGTGAAGCCTTGAGAGGCATAAGGCACCGGAACATTGTCAAGGTCTTAAGCTCTTGCTCAAGTATTGATTTTCAAGGGAATGATTTCAAAGCCTTGGTGTTCAAATACATGTCAAATGGAAGCTTAGAAGAGTGGTTGCATACAACTTCTGGTATAGATGAGGCCAATCCAAGAATATTGAGTTTTGACAAGAGGTTGGAAGGAGGAAAGTTTCATCGAGCTCGAGTAAGAGGTCAGTGGTCATATTTCGATTAAATTCAAGGCCCATTCCGCCCTACGTGAAGTCCCAATAAGCTAGGGTCATAAAAACTACGCCACGAGGAACGGTCGTCACGGGAGAACGCCGCGAGGAATGGAGGATAGGTTAAGAGTTCACTTCAACTGATTTGAGTCTGCCAGGAACATAACATATAACATATATTAGTCAATGATCATATATATAGAACCTTTACCAGTAAACTATGGCCAGTGATGATGTTGAAGTGAGAATTGACTCACTCAACTCCTTTATGTAATGAATAACATGCGTCACTCTCTTGATGAGACATTACATTCCTTTTCATGCTCAGAATACAATTTCCCATTGCTTGTTACTGTGTAGCCGCCACCATGACATATATATGTATATAGATAGATTTGGTTCCATATATATATATATATAGATGAACCAATCCTTTTTATAATCAGCCAAAGTCAGAACATGTTTGCTGAACCTTTTTTGTAATGAATAATATGTATCATATGATTTTCAGTTGCTGGTATGGTGTGGTGGCTTAAATGATTGGAGATCAGTGCTTAAACACTTTTATAATTAGCTGCCGCTATTTTCTAAAACACAAAAGTCATAACATGTTTGGTGACATAATTTCATAGACATGTATCATCTACAAATACTTCACTTGTGTATCTGAAACTTCAACAAAGCAGAAACTGCATACACATTAACCACTATGCATCATCTACAATCCATTTCCTTGTTAATTGTTGCTTGTTGCTTTGTCTTGTTGATTCATGCAGGACTTGGAGACAACGAGACGGATCATCTCGCGCTCGTTGCTTTCAAGTCCCACATAACAAGCGACCCTCTCGGGGTCCTGGCTTCTTGGAACGAGTCCTTCCCGTTCTGTCAGTGGCCAGGCGTTCAGTGCAGTAGGTTGCGTCCGAGAGTCATTGCCTTAGATCTAACTTCTCTCGAGTTGGCAGGTTCCTTACCACCTCACATAGGCAATTTGAGCTTCCTTAAGGCTTTGCAGTTGAGTTGAAACAACTTCGTTGGAGAAATCCCTCAAGAAATAGGCAAGCTGTTCAGGCTCAAGAGTCTAGACCTCGGAACTAACTCTTTTGAAGGTCAAATTCCAGGTAACATATCACATTGTTCAAACCTCATATAGGGAAATTCCAGGTAAATTTTTTACCAAATGTGATATGTTTGAACAATCCCTCCATCCTTCAGTAACTTGTCATCGATACAAAACATTTCTGCTACCATCAATTATCTTTGGGGAAGCATTCCAAACACCATTGGCCTATTAAGACATTTGTCATTTTTCTCTGTGGGGGGGAAATAACTTGTCTGGCACCATCCCTCCATCTGTATACAATATAACAACCATGACTCTCTTTTCGGTACCGGTAAACAACCTTCATGGGACTCTCCCACCAGACTTGGGCCTTAATTTGTTTCCAAATATTGAAAAGTTGAACATACATACAAATCATTTCAGTGGTCAGATTCCTCGATCCATTACTAATGCCTCAACCTTACAATATTTTGAAATCCAATATAATGAGTTTACTGGAGATGTTCCTTCATTTGCAATCTTGCATAGTCTCAAGAGGCTCATACTTAACCACAACAGTCTTGGGAGCGGAGTAGATGAAGACTTCAAGTTTCTCCCACTTCTAGCTAATTGCTCCATGTTACAGAATCTTAATTTAGACTTTAACAGGTTCGGAGGCATGCTCCCAGAAAATTTGAGCAACTTTTCGTCTGAGTTGACGATATTGGATGTTGAAGGAATCAAAATGTGCACGGAACCATTCCAGATGGGATTGGAAATCTCGTCAACCTGGTGGCAATAGGCATGTCATCAAACCAGATGAGTGGGAGGATACCGAGCTCGTTTGGTAGATTGAAGAAGCTATCTGACCTGTATTTAAGCGATAACAAGTTTACAGGGATGATCCCATCTTCCTTCGGCAACATATCTTCTCTTACGAGACTCAATATGTGGTTTAACAATTTGGATGGTGACATTCCTTCAAGCCTTGGCCAATGCAAACACTTAGGAATCTTGAAACTTTCACATAACAGCCTTAGTGGTTCAATTCCTGCTGAGGTTATGAATCTCACAGCTTTATTTGACACTCTTGACCTCTCTGAAAACAAGTTAACAGGCAGTCTCCCCTTTGAAGTGGGCAAATTAACAAGTCTTCCAAACTTGGATGTGTCTGGGAACAAGTTATCTGGTGGACTTCCTAGCAGTCTAAGCAGTTGTACGAGCTTGATGAGCCTCAGGATCAACGACAACCTCTTCGAAGGAACCGTTCCCCAATCTTTGAGTTCCCTTAGAGCTCTTGATACTTTGGATATGTCAAGCAACAACTTCTCAGGTCAAATTCCAAAATTCTTGGAGACCTTTGTCTTCCTGAACTATTTGAATCTATCTTATAATGATTTTGAAGGTGAAGTTCCTACAAAAGGTGTTTTCGCTAATAAAAGTAGCATTTCAGTTACCGGAAACAAGAAGATTTGTGGGGGAATTGCTCAACTACAGTTGCCAAAGTGTAGTGCAGGGAAGTCTAAAAAGAAAAGACTGTCTTCTGCATTTAAAATTGAGATTCCCATAAGTGTTGGGTTTATAATAGTAGCACTTGTAGCTTCTATCTCTTACTGGCGGCTAAAAAGGAGGAAACATCAAGTAAGTGCTTCAACATCATTGTTTGATGATTTGGTGATGAGGCTGTCTTATGAAAATCTCTTGAGAGCAACTAATGGATTCGCTTTAACAAACTTACTTGGTCGAGGTAGTTTTGGTTCTGTCTACAAAGGCGTTTTAGAAGAGCATGAAACAACGATCGCGGTCAAGGTCATGGACCTCCAATTAGGACAGGGTCCCAAGAGTTTCATGGCAGAATGTGAAGCCTTGAGAGGCATCAGGCACCGGAACATTGTCAAGGTCTTAAGCGCGTGCTCGAGTATTGATTTCCAAGGGAATGATTTCAAGGCCTTGGTGTACGAGTTCATGTCAAATGGAAGCTTAGAAGAGTGGTTGCATTCAATTTCTAGTACAGATGAGACCTATCCAAGAAAACTGAGTTTTGAGAAGAGGTTGGACATAGCCATAGATGTGGCTTCTGCACTGAACTATCTCCATCATTTCTGCGAAACGCCAATCGTTCACTGTGATCTGAAGCCGAGCAATATTCTATTGGACAGTGACATGACAGCATGTGTTGGTGACTTTGGACTAGCAAGATTTCTCTCTGAAGACCAAAGCATCACTCTTGGATTGAAAGGGTCAATAGGCTACATTGCACCAGGTAATCAATCTATCATATATGTTTTTAACAGCTTTAATAAATGTATCGAGATTTGGGCTCGAGACCTCCCTTATGTAGAAATGAGCTATTGTTGCCACTTGAGCCAGTATAAAATGATAGATAGATATTATAGACGACAGAGATCATAGTTAAGTATCAAACACCTTTCATGCTTATTATAAATGCACAATGCTATAGACGGTCAGAGGCATTTCATATTTTTCTTCGTTATAGATTGTCATGGTATCATAACCGATAGCAATTTTGATGAACTTGTGATTCTTTTTGTTTGTTTTTATGGTATATGTAGAATACGGAATGGGAAGCGGGGTATCGACAAATGGGGATTTGTATAGTTATGGTATATTGCTGTTGGAGATGTTCACAGGGAAGAGACCTACTGACGATATGTTCAAAGACGGACTAAACCTTGGCCAGTTTGTTAAAGAAGCTCTTCCCGGTCGTGTTACAGAAATTGTGGATCCAATACTACTTGTTGATGTGAACACTCAAAACCCGCATCCAAATACAAGCCAAGCAATGAGTCTTAATGTGGAGGAGTGTTTAGTGACAGTACTTGGAATTGGAGTTGCATGCTCTGCAGAATCGCCCAGTGAACGGCCTCAAATCAGCAGTGTCGTGGTTCAGATTGATGGCTTGAGGAAGGCTCTTCTTGGAACCAGAGTGACTGGAAGAGAGTAGTGTTGATCCATTGTATGTGTCTTTGTACCAAAATGTAAATTATGGTTTGTATTTTGCTGGAATAATTCAATTCACTAATTGCTGCCAATTGATACTTACAAATAAGGGCACAGATTTGAATTGACTTGTGGCCTACGGCAAGTCATCATTTGATGGTGTTGTTATATGTTCAATCCAATTTGACCCTTTACTATATTTCAGTTGGGTATATAAGGACATGTGACAGACAACTTTTGGAGACCTCTAAAAATTAATTTGTGGTGTCATTATCAACGAGCTGAATCTAGAGTGTCACGATTGTGACACAGATCGTGACAATTCTCGAGAAGCTAACAAAATACCGTCACGATGATCGTCACGATCGTGACGGGCATCGTGGCAACTCAATAAATTCGACTCTCGGTTGACTTGGCTTGTAAGCAACGCTATCACGCGCTCCAAAAAAATCATGAAATTGCTCCCAAAACATGTCAATCACCCAAAAATACTACCAAGACATAAAATGAATAAAAATGGCTATTTCTTAGCCGATACTGTTGGAAACAAAGTTTTGATTTGATTTTTTGGCAAACATTTCGGTTGATTATAGTAATCAAATCGGTTCATGTGTATGTCTGTTGTGTTCACCTTTTCGAGAACTACAACTTTAAGTATACACTTATAAAAATCAATCAAGATGATAGCACTTAAAGATGCTACAAGTTATATAATTAATATATCGAGTACCACATCGCTCACACTTGAACGAATGCGACTCTTTATATTTTTGGAAATGAAAGCTTAAGGTGTGACCTTGGGTCATCACTTAACGTGTAGTGGGGAAACCCGCACACCAGTTCGGGTTGATAAACAACCACTGTCGTCGTCCTGGCCCGACTCGTCCCGGCTTGACTAGTCTGGTCTAGTGCTGATTCAACCTTGAATCATATGAATGCATTCATACATGAACGTTATTGATACATTTTGGCTACAAAGGGAGTGAACGTCTTCTGGTCCAAGGGTCAATTTGTTATAGAAGCTCTTCCTGGTCGTGTTACAGAAATTGTGGATCCAATACTACTTGTTGATGTGAACACTCAAAACCCGCATCCAAATACAAGCCAAGTGTTGGATCTAAGAATAACTCACAGAACAATAATAGAGAAAGATCAATAGAATCGAATAATTTTCTTGGTTTATTTCATGCCTATTTATAGGCTCCAACTACAACTAATATAACATACTAGGAAATAAACAAACTAGGAAATAAACAAAACAAGAAGAAAATAGGAAACAAAACACCTACATACCTAGCCTAAGTCTATATATAGAGATTATTGGCAACAATCTCCCCCTTAATCTCGAACATATATGTCTTTGATCTTCAATTTTCTTCTCATTTCAAGAAATTTGAGTCTTCCAAGTGGTTTTGTTAGAATATCCGCCATTTGTTCACTTGAGCTGACATGTTCGATCTCGATCTCACCTTTTTCAACACATTCTCGCACAAAATGATATTGCGTGTCTATATGCTTGCTTCGGTCATGAAATACTGGATTTTTGCTCAACAATATCGCAGATTTGTTATCAACTCTCAACCGCACCACCTCTAGGTCTCTCCCTAGAAGTTCTCCGACAAGTCTGGAAAGCCATATTCCTTGACACGCAGCTGAAGTTGCTGCAATATACTCTGCTTCGCACGAAGATAATGCCACCACCTTCTGCTTTTGTGAGGACCATGTTATCAAGTTGTTCCCTAGAAAATATACAACCCCCGTTGTACTCTTTCGATCATCGATATCTCCAGCCAAATCACTATCACTATAACCAGTTAGTGTTGATACACCATTACCATAACAAACTCCAAAACCAAGAGTTCCTTTCACATATCTGAGAATGTGTTTAACTGCTTCAAAATGTTGGACTCGAGGTTTCTCCAAGAACCTACTAACGATGCCCACTGAGTAAGCAAGATCTGGTCGTGAATTCACCAGATATCGTAAGCTTCCCACAAGACTTCTATACTCAGTAGCGTTCACAAAGTCTCCTCCTTCCTCCTTGCTCAACTTTGACCTGTACTCCATGGGTGCTTTGCAGGAATTGCATTTTTCTAGACCAGATTTTTCCAAGATTTTCTCAGCATAATTCTTTTAGCTTAAAGTGATTCCGCGGTCACTTTGATTAACCTCTAACCCTAGATAGTAGGTTAAAGGCCAAGATCACTCATCTGGAAAATACTACACATTTTAGTTTTGAACTCTATTACCTCGGTGAGCACCGATCTTGTGATGATGAGATCATCGACATATACACCGACTATCAGCTGTGATGATACCGAGAGCCTTGTATATACTGCATGCTCCAGACAACTCTTCTTGAACCCGAGAGTTTTGAGTCTTGCATCGAGCTTGACATTCCAGGCTCTTGGGGCTTGTTTTAATCCATACAGGGCCTTCTTGAGACGCAAAATTTGGTTTGGATGACGTTTATCAACAAAACCGGCTGGTTGACTCACATACACTTCTTCCATGAGCTCTCCATTTAAGAAAGCATACTTTACGTCCATATGATGCACATCCCAGTTCTTTTGTGCTGCGATGGCTAGCAGAAGCCTCACTGTTTCGAGACGAGCCACTGGTGCAAACACCTCATCATAATCAATTCCTTCTCTCTAGGCATAACCTTTCGCCACCAAGCGAGCTTTGTGCTTCGTCACTTCTCCTTTTGCATCCTTTTTTACCTTTAACACCCATTTTAGCCCAATGGCCTTCTGATTTGGAGGAAGAGAAGTCAACTCCCAAGTCTCATTCTTTTGAATACACTTCATCTCTTCTTCCAAGGCTTTTCTCCATCTATAATTTGCCAGAGCTGCATCTATGCTTTCGGGCTCCTCAGATGACAGAAAACAGAGGCTTACATGCTCTGTTTCGACTTCTGAAGTTTCTTTGTAGATGTCTCTTAAAGATCTTACACGAAGTGGTTCTTCGGATTCAGGCGACTCATGAGTGTTTTGTTCTGGTGTATGAAGTGAGTGAGGCGTTTCAGGAGATTTTGGCGATTTTGGTTCTTTGTCTTCGAGGACTGGTTTATCACCCCGCTCCACATAGAAAATGTCGTTGTTCTCTATTTGTGCTTCATTTTCTGAGGTCCAATCCCATTTTTTTCCTTCATCAAAAACTGCATCTCAACTAATCATTACTTTATTAGTGAGTGGATTATAGAACATGTATGCCTTCGATCCATCTGCATAGCCAATGAACACGACACGGGTGCTCCGATCATCAAGTTTTTTCAGATTTGGGTCAAGCACATTGATGTGTGCCACACACCCAAATACTCGCAGATGATTCACCTTTGGTTTCTTCTTATACCACATTTCATAGGGAGTCTTGTTCTGCAAGCTTCGGGTTGTTGCTCTGTTTAACAAATAAACTTCAGTCATCACTGTCTCTCCCCAAAACTTACCAGGCATGCCCATATTCTTCATCATGCTCCTCGCCATTCCCACGATAACCTGATTTCTTCTCTCAGCTACTCTATTCTGCTGAGGAGATCTTGGAGCAGTGAGATAGCGTGTCAAGCCTTCTCCCTCACAGTATACACTGAACTCGCCTGATAGAAACTCTCCTTCTCTGTCTGTTCTAAGTGCTTTCAGTTTGCGTTCGACTTCCACTTCGAGTTTTAACTTTAGCACTTTGAAAACATCAAGGGCTCGATCCTTTGTTTTTATGAGGATAGTCCACATAAATCTTGAATAATCGTCCACAACAAGAAAAAAATACTTATTACCTGCAGGAGTCTCTGGGGTAATTGGTCCACACAAGTCTGCGTGAGCCATGTCGAGTTGCTTTTCTGCTCGATAAGTGGATTTTGCAGGAAAAACCCTTCTTCGTTGTTTTTCTGCCAGACATGCTTCACAAATTTGTTCTATATGGCATATGTTGGGCATCCCATCAACCATACCTTCTTTAAACATCTTTTCTAGGGAACGAAAACTTAAATGCCCAAATCTTGCGTGCCAGAGCCATTCCTTCTCCTCAAGTATGGTGAGCAAACATATTGGTCTTGCATTTCGCAACTCTAGAATATATAAGCAATTTTGAGTTCTCCTGGCTTTGGCTAGAAGTCTTCCCTCAGCTTCGTACAATCTGAGCCATCCTCCTTCAATCTCTATTTTGCATCCTTCTTCATCAAGCTGCCCTAAACTAATAATATTACTTCTCAAGAGAGGAATGAAGTAAACATTAATCAGTGTTCGGTGCTCCTCATTCAAACCTTTGAGTAGTATTGTGCCTCGGCCTATTATTCTAACAATCGAGCCATCTCCGAACTTAACAGAACCTCGTACCTTTTGATCTAATTCTGCAAAAACACCTCTATTCCCAGACATGTGATTGCTGGCGCCAGTATCAAGGTACCAGGTGGTTGACTTCATTCCTTTTTCGAGGCCCAGCTCGGGATGCACTCCCAATTCGTTCAACTCAACGAACTCTTCCTTCCTGCTCGTGACTGCCATAAACAGAGCAGGTTCTTCCTCAACGAACTCTTCCCTCATGGTCTGGTTCGTGACTGCCATAAACAGAGCAGGTTCTTCCGTGCGACACTGCTCCACAAGATTGACTTCTTCTTTTGCAGGATTGTTACACTCATAGGCAAAGTGTCCCATCTCAGAACAATTATAGCACCTTTCCTTTGTCTTATCAACTCTCTTCCAGTTGTTTTGACCACGACCACGACCACGGCCACGACCACGACCTCTGCCGCGCCATGAGCTTGGTCCTTCGTGATTCCTTGACTCTTTAGCTGACTGGGCCTCGCATTGAGCACGAGTAAGCAGAAGTTTCTCGCTTTCTTTCTCCTGGGCTTCCCATTGAGCACGAGTAAGCAAGAGTTTCTCGCTTTCTTTCTCCTGACTCCTCCCCTTCAGTGTTGATTCAAACGCTCCTAACCTCCCAACAGCTTCTGCAACTGTCATCTTAGTTAAGTCACCCCACTGTTGTATAGTACCTATAATATGTAGAAACCGATCTGGGACATATCGAAACAGCTTCTCCACCACCAATTCTTCTGTTATTTCACCCCCTAGGGTTCGAACCTCATTCACAACGTTTGTCAACCTCAAAGAGAATTCGCTTATGGACTCGGACTCTTCCATAAGTAATCTGTCAAATTCTCGTTTGAGCACAAGAACGTTTGCTCTCTTGACGCGATCCTCTCCAATTCTCATCTCCTCCAAAGCCTTCCACGCTTCTTTGGCTGTCTGTTTGTCTGCTATCGACATCATGACAGCATCCGGAATTGCTTGGAAGATCACAGCTAGAGCCAACTGGTCTATTTCTTCACTTACAACGCCTTCTCCTTCGATCGCACTCCAAACTCCAATAGCACGCATCGATACCTTCATCTTACAAGTCCATACCCCGTAGTTGCTATCTGTCAGCATAGGGTACGTGACTGCAAACCCTCCTCTTCCTTGTCTTGTAATAGAAATCGAGCCTTCCACAGGCGCTTGAGCCCCAACCATCGTTGAGCTCTCCATAGATTCCCTCTTTAATGTTTCGTCCACCATTATTTGTGAGTATTACCTCTGATACCAATTGTTGGATTTAAGAATAACTCACAGAACAATAATAGAGAAAGATCAATAGAATCGAATACTTTTCTTGGTTTATTTCATGCCTATTTATAGGCTCCAACTACAACTAATATAACAAACTAGAAAATAAACAAACTAGGAAATAAACAAAACAAGAAGAAAATAGGAAACAAAACACCTACATACCTAGCCTAAGTCTATATATAGAGATTATTGGCAACACCAAGCAATGAGTCGTAATGTGGAGGAGTGTTTAGTGACAGTACTTGGAATTGGAGTTGCATGCTCTGCAAAAATCGCCCAGCGAACGACCTCAAATCAGCAATGTCGTGGTTCAGATTGATGGCTTGAGGAAGGCTCTTCTTGGAACCAGAGTGACCGGAAGAGAGTAGTGTTGATCCATTGTATGTGTCTCAGTACCAAAATGTAAATTATGGTCTGTATTTTGTTGGAATAATTCAGTTGACTAATAGCTGCCAATTGATACTGATATTGTTCTTGTCCCTTGCTTTAATTACAGATAGGGGCACAGTTTTGATTTGACTTGTGGCCTACGGCAAGTCATTCTCATTAATACGACCCCTTTATTTATTTTACACCGGTTTGATGGTTTTGTTATATTAAATGTTAGCATAAGTTACGATATAATCGTATCCATAAATGCAAGTGAATAAAATGTATTGTGAACTTACTTGGTTCGTTGAGTCATCAAAGCGCGCGATGATTTACGAGTCACTATTCCTTTCGGCTCCTCAACCTTGCTAGCACTACAAATGACAATCAAAATTCCAGCGAGATATTGGTCTCGCTGGGAATCTATAAAACACTCGCTGAAAATGCAAAGCCAGCAAATACCTCGCTGGGAATAAGCTTGCCGGGAAGGACTCGACGGGAAAGGTCTTTCCCAGCGAGATTTTGATTCAAAGACTCGCTGGGTAGGTAAACTCAAAACCTCGCCGGGTAGGTTTATACATAACCAGCGAGATTTTGGAAACACGCGCTGTGTCAGTAAAATTTGAACTACCGGCGAGAATTTGAAAATATTCGCTGGCTTTGTCAACTTGTAATTACCAGCGAGTACTTTCAAACACTCGATGGCTATGTCAACATGTAATTACCAGCGAGTACTTTCAAACGCTCGCTGGCTATGTGTATTATTAATTACCAGCGAGTAGTAAGAAAAACCTCGCTGGCTATGTTTATTATTAATTACCAGCGAGTTTTAAGCAAAACCTCGCCGGCTAGGTTTGTAACAATTTTAACAGCACAGATCCAAAATTGTTGTTGCCCCTTCCTGCCCCTGCTATAATTGCAAGCAAGCTTGTACCAAATGAAACAGCATTTGAAAAATATAGCAAATTCCACACAAATATTCATAGAACGAAGTTTTCTAAAACAGTTGTTAAGTTTATAACACGAAATATAACTAAAGGATGCCAAAAAGTGATTTTGTCTTCTTCGGCTTCTTCTTCGACTTCTCGACCGAAGTTTGCTCCTGAGTCTGAGGCGGGGGAGTCGGGCTCGGTACCGCAATAGATATTGGGGCCGATTGCGACAACTTTACCGGAGTTGAGAGCGGTACCTGAGGGGGCAACTGTGCCGGAGTCGAGATCAACGGCCGTGGCTGGAACTCTGCCGGATTCGAGACTGGCGCCGGTGGCAGCAACTCTGCGGGAGTCGAGAGTGGCGCCGTTGGCAGCAACTCTGCCGGAGTCGAGAGTGGCGCCGGCGGCAGCAACTCTGCCGAAGTCGAGAGGGGTAGCGACGGAGTCGGGACCGGCATCTGCTGCATGAACCGTCGAAGCATGTCCTGCAACTGATTATCGATGTCGGCCTTAAAACGAGCCTGCATTTCAGCGCGCTCTGCCTCAGCTTTCGCACGTTCGGCATCAAGTTGCTCCTTCACCCGAGCCTCCATTGCACGACGATCTGCCTCACGTTCTTGGGCGTGTTGTATTTGCATAGCTGCTAATTCGGCTTCAACCTGCCGCTGCCTCTCCTCAAATATAGTCGTTCTGGCACTTATCTCAGCAGCAATCTGCTCCTCAGACATCACAGAGCCAGCAGTACGAGCACCACCTCTCGATTTCAGTGTGCGTCTGTATTCAGCACCCATGCCGGGGATGATGCTACCCCGATGGTTGTCCGTTTCGACCAACTCCTGCAAAACTTCAACCTCTTCATCGCTTTGCACTTCAGGTAGAAGAATAGAGTCGCTAGTTTCGTCAGTAGCTTGTGCGGCACGTTCAAGAGTTTCACCATCGATAAAAGACTTCACTTTCTGAACCTGTATCTCAATCATATTGTATACAATACTTAAGGTCCACATATAATTATAATATTCAAGAATAGAGTCGGATATAAGCAGATTAAAAGCAAATCAAATAATTGCACATGAATATATTGAAAAGAATAAAGTGGACATTAGCTATTTCATGTGAACGAGTTCAAAAAAATTCAATACTATTCAATTAGCTATTTCATGTGAAGGAGTTCAGAACAATTGAATACTATTGAATACAAAATTTATGTGAACGAGTTCAAAACAATCTACACATATTGTATATTTTGTATCGGGATTGTCGTATTTCTCGTAGACGTCCACATAGACCCCCAAATGCAGATACAAGGCTCCAGCCTTCTTCTTCTTCGTAGCGTGGTTGATAAAGGCGCATGATCCGCCGGTATGGATAGGTCTCTTCTTCGAGATATGTGTCATACTCTCAGACAGGGCCTGAGACACATGAATTAATTGCATTACCAACAATGTATATTAGTGTTTAGTACGAAAGATAAATTAAAAAGTTACCCGATGAGAATGAGACTCGAAGTGGTCGCATAGCCAATACCAACTGCTCTCCCAGCCTATGAAGTCTACCGGAATCGGGTGTCGTCCATATCTTAAGAAATTTCTCTTGCACCCCCCCCCCCCCCCCAAGAACTCAGAGTAGCGCCTCTGCATATGCCAAGCAAGCCACTTGTAGACTCGCATTGGCGATGCTTGATAATCTACTACCGACTAGAATTGAAAAATAGTATCGTTACATCTCTATTTTGAAAGTAGTATTGAAAAATAAGGAAAATCGAGCATACCGCGACTGCAGACCAAATCTTCTCTTGTTCGTGGCGTGGGAGATCACGAAATAAGGCGCCGGTTGGTACAATCCTCGTCCTAATGTGACCCCCAATGAAGCGGACGATTTGGGAGGTGTCAAACGACGGATCGTTGTTGATTTTGATTTTCCTCTTCTCGAAGTCCCACGTGATCGGCAAGGGTTTATCCTTTATCATCGCTTGGAGCTTACGGCATTTTGCCAACCCGCGCGAACTCTTCTTTGGCTCTTGGGTCCCACTTACCGAGCCTTCTTCGAACTGGCTGTTCAATGATTGGAACCGGATGTGTCGGCCGGGGATCACCGTTCCGGGGGAGGTGGATGCACACCTCGACCCCGAGGCCGAGGGGATGATGCATCCAATAAGGCCCTCGGGTGTTGGTCCACCCTGTTCGGACTGGTTGCTCTCTTGAGGACGTGAGACCCCTTCATCAGGACTCGGTTGACTCGGCTGCGAACTCGGTTCACCCGTCACCGATTCATCCATCGTCGGACCGTGTCTCCTTGTCATGGATGTAGCCAACCGTCGAATGTCTGCAAAATACTCGTCGTCTATTTTCTTCTTCCCCTTATAGTCCGGGTTCTTTTTTGGTGGAGCCATGCTAAGAATAGAAAAATAAGTAAAACACAAATTGAACCGTTAAGTTCCTAATTCATAAATTGAACAAATTGTAGATTATATACAATGTAATCATACTGAATACAATGGAATTATCCCTAAATTCAACGATTAGAACAATTAGAACCCTAAATTGAACAAATTGAAATACGTATAACCCTAAATTGAGCATTTTGAACATATAACACCC
Source organism: Geranium rotundifolium (assembly GCA_963920655.1). Taxonomy (NCBI): domain Eukaryota; kingdom Viridiplantae; phylum Streptophyta; class Magnoliopsida; order Geraniales; family Geraniaceae; genus Geranium; species Geranium rotundifolium. The sequence continues at coordinate 1,839,944 of OY987318.1, forward strand.
TAAATTCAGCAATTTCAATAAATTACACCCATAATTTCTGCAATTTGATCAAATTACACCCTAAATTGAACAATTAGAACAAATCGAACCCTAAATTGAACAAATTCAAATACGTAGAACCCTAAATTGAGCATTTTGATCATCACACACCCTACATTCAGCAATTTCAATACCTTACACCCAGAATTTCAGCAATTTCAACAAATTACACCCTAAATTGAACAATTAGAACAAGTAGAACCCTAAATTGAACAAGTAGAACCCTAAATTGAGCATTTTGATCATCACACACCCTACATTCAGCAATTTCAATACCTTACACCCATAATTTCAGCCATTTCATCAAATTACACCCTAATTTGTACGAATTAAACCCTAATTTCAGAAATCAAAACTAGAATTTGAACTCTAACCTGAGGGTTGTCGATGGACGGTGAGCTTCCGGGGCGACGGCGAAGAACGGACCGGAGAAGAAGGGAATGAGGTGCGGCTTCTGCTCGGGCTAGTATTTGAGCTCTACGGGCGACGTCGACGACGGACACGGTATCGACAGGAGGTAACGGCGAGGCTAGGTCGGCGAGGCGAGGTCGGCGAGGCAGGGTCGGACAGGCGACGCCGAGGACTGACGGAGGGCAGCGACGGAGCGACGACAGAGGCCGAGGTCGTCTTCGTCGCGAGAAATTAAATGACAAATATTTCTCTAAGTACTCAATTTATAATAACTCATTCCCAGCGAGTTATTGTTCAAACACTCGCTAGTAATAAGTTAATATTTCTTAACTTTAATTACACATACTGACAACTCTTTCCCAGCGAGTTATTGATGAAAAACTCGCCGGTAATGAGTTTACATTTCATAAATTAAAAATTAAAATTTTGATTTATTACCAATATTGAAGATTATAACCAATGGATTTAAAATTTACTATGTTATGTTTTATGTGTTAAAATTTTAGATGCTTTGGAGTTTGATTGGTATGTGTAATATTCAATGTTTGTTAACAACCGTTGAATGGTTTCGAGTAATCTTTGTCTAATCGTGACCGATCACCCATGCTTTCGTGGTTTGATTGTAATGGAGTTTATACTATATGATATACATGTTATTTAGAACATATTGAACGGTTTGGATTTCATAAAATTTATGTGCATCATTCGAACGTACACTCTTCTAAGTGTTTAGGGTTTAGGATAGAGTTTACCTTCCTAAACTATAAAGTAACGCTTTTACTATAAGTGTTTTATGTCGCGATTGATTTTGTTTTCTAACCGTATGGATTATATTGTACTCCATTTAATACGATTAGGGTCTAAATTGTAGTCAATTCTGATAACCCTAAACCCTCGATCAAAAACGAAGTTTATAAACAGTATTTTACTCTATCACTTTCCCAGCGAGTTTTTTAGCAAATACTCGCCGGGTATGTGACACACATGCCGGGCACGTGACCACATACCCAGCGAGAATTATCAAACACTCGTCGGGTATGATATTCACATGCTGGGCACGTGACTACATACCCAGCGAGAATTATCAAACACTCGCCGGTTATGATCATCACATGCTGGGCACGTGACTACATAACCAGCGAGAATTATCAAACACTCGCCGGGTATGATCATCACATGCTGGGCACGTGACGACATACCCAGCGAGAATTATCAAACACTTTCCGGGTATGTTAGACACATGTTCTTCCCAGCACAAGTTTTCGACATATTGAACGGTTGTGATCATATTTTTATTCGAGTTTCATACTAATATGATATACACAATTAGAATATAAATACCCGTTCCATTTGAAACAACAATATTTTATTTCGTATCATTTAGACAAGAAAAATAAATAGTTACAGAAAATTCCTATTAGAACTTATTCTTCTTCTTCTTCAATATCGGGCAAAGCTTCGTCATCATTAAATTCCTCTTCGGCGCACAATTCATCTTCACTTTGGATATGATCATCTTCATAGGGCACATCTTCGTCGGGCACATCTCCGTCGGGCAAATCTCCGTCGAACACATATGTTGGAAGCTGTTGCTACGTTTAATAGTTGGCATGATTTTTTAGCGCAAAAGTAAGAAGTCGAGCAACATGTTACATGACATGTGGAGCGACTTGTTACGAGCCGCAGATTAGGAAAGACTGAAGCTTTCCTATTTCGACAAAGCTTGGAGCGAAGGAAGAAAGGCGCCACGAAGACTTGGAGCGCAAGAGAGTGACGTCGACAAGTCAGGCTACTTCCAGCTGGCAGTTACACGTCAGCAAGAGGCGGCAACTCGACTTGCCTGATTTCATCAGGAAGTCAGAACAGGCAAGACGACTTCCAGCTGTCATGGAAGGCGGCAACAACTTGCCTGACTTTCCTGTTCCTGATCCAAGAAGGATTAGGAATGTGAGCTGCTATAAAAAGCCCTTGGCTTCCCATTAGCAGATCATCCGTTCCTGTTCTAACAATTGCAAGATTTCTCAGAGCTCTTAACCGTGCACCATCGGCGTGTTGAGAGGCTGATGAATATTCGCTAGAACGGATCTTTGCTCCGATCAAACCTTGAGTCGCGAAGACTAAGTGTTTGGGTCGGTTAGGGTTTTTGTTTGTGATTGAAGATTCACAACTTCGTCCAAGAAGACAACGACACCGAGCATAGGCTTGCTCGAATGGTGGAATTAAGGAAATCTCAAAGACAGGGGGAGAGGCTCTTGGTCGAGGCGATTCACGGTGAGATCTATAGTAGCTTAGGACAATAGCTTGTGTGATAGCTAGTTGGGCTTGAAGTTGTACTATTGACTACCTGATAGTGAAAAACCTTTCCACTGGCAAAGTGCCCCCAGACGTAGGTGCGGAGTCACCGAACTGGGTAATCATCTCTGGTGTCGTGATTATTATCTGTCTATTACTTTGCTTACGGTTTCCACAAGAAGTCGATACACAAGTCAAAGACTTTGTGTTTGACTTCCTGACTCGGCTACGATTCGGAATTTCAATTGGTATCAGAGGAGGCATCTTAATCTCTTAGGTGATTTTCCTGCAAATCTGAGTAGCTAATATGGATTCAAAGGAAGGAGGATCTGTCAATCGTCCGCCGGTACTCGACGGAACAAACTATGGATATTGGAAAGCACGGATGTGTGCTTTCCTGAAGTCCCTCGACAGCAAAACCTGGAAGTCTATCATCAATGGATGGGAGGAACCTTACTATGCTGATGCTCATGGAAATCAAACCAGCATCAAACCAGAAAAGGAGTGGAGCATGGAAGAAGATTGCCGCCCTAGGTAATTCTCGAGCACTCAATGCTATCTTTAATGGAGTAGACAAGAATGTGTTTCGACTCATCAACACATGCACAAGTGCCAAAATTTCCTGGGATACACTTGCGGTTGCTTACGAGGGTACTTCAAAAGTCAAAGAGCAGAAGTTACAGTACCTCACGACTAACTTTGAGGCTCTGACCATGAATGACGACGAGACTATTGCGGAGTTTAATGTGCGCATCAAAGACCTGGCCAATGAATCATATTCACTTGGCAAGCCTATGACCGATGAAGATTTGGTCAGAAAGACACTGAGAGCCCTAAGTCCCAGATTCAAGATGAAAATCACCGCCATCAAAGAAGTCCATGACTTGAAAACACTGAAGTTTCATGAACTCATGGGCTCACTAATGACTTTCGAGCTCTCCCTACCTCCTATTGAGAAGAAACTTAAAGGTGTGGCTTTCAAAAGTTCTAATCAGAAGAACTCAACACACTCTGAGTCGGATAGTGACATCAAGGAAACTATCGCTATGCTGGCCAAAAACTACAACAGAGTCATGAAAAGATTTGGCCAGATGACAGGAAGAAAAGTCACCCGAGAAGTCAGAGACAAGCCATAGCACAAGGTTCAGAAACTGGACATCACAGCTAACGATGGAGGACGAGGAGAACAATCAGGTAAAGGCGCCTAGTGCTTTGAATGTGAGGGGTATGGACACATGCAGAGAGAATGTCCCAACTTCTTAAAGAAACAAAAGAAGGGATTCAATGCCTCTCTAATTGACGATGGAGATGAAGAAGACATTGACCTTGAGCATACAAGTAACTATGTGGCTTTTACTTCCTCCACAATAGATCAACCAGCTGAAAGCTCAAAGAAGTATGACTCTGATGATGAGCTATCCGATGAGACTCTCAACAACGCTTACAACGAATGGTATGTCAAGTGGCTTGAAGACTCTCAGGTAATCGAAAAACAGAACGCTCTCATTCTTACTCTTAATGAAGACAAGTCAAGACTTCTTGAGACGACTATTGATCTCAAAAAGGAAGTTGCTCGACTAAAAGGCGAGTTAGAGCAGGTCACCAAGTCTGTAAAGATGATGAATCCAAGTACTGACACTCTGGATCAAATACTTTCGATCGGGAAACCATCAAGGAATATGGAAGGTCTTGGATATTCGAAAGAAGCCTCATCATCGCGCACCATCTTCGTTCCTCAGAAGTTTGTCTCCCAGAAGTCTCGTCAGAAGTCACCTAACTTCACGGCTGACCAGGCAACCAAAAAGCCTCTTACTCTGGCTGCTTCAAAAACCCAGACCAAAAGACACAACTGGGTTTGTCATCACTGTGGACGAAGAGGACATATTCGACCCTTCTGCTATCAGCTATATGGGAAGAGCTCGGTCAAGAAAAGGACCACCATCAAGAAAAGCCAACCTCGGAAGGAATGGCGAGTCAAAGAGGTCAACTATCAAGCTAACATCGTGTACACCGCTTTAAAGGCCTCAACCAGCAACGATTGGTACTTCGATAGTGGATCCTCTCGACATATGACGGGTAATAGCTCTTTCTTGGCCACTTTAATACCATGCACAAATAGCTTCGTCACTTTTGGAGATGGAGTAAAAGCTAGAGTGCTCGGGAGGAAAACTCAATCTTCCCAACTCTCCATGTCTGAAAGAAGCTCTGCTAGTAGAAGGCCTCACAGCAAACCTCATCAGCATAAGCCAGATATGTGATTTAGGTCTGGATGTCCACTTCACTAGCGACAAGTGCTTGGTCAAAGACAAACAACAGAAGGAAGTCATGATAGGCCACAGGTCCCTTGACAACTGTTATCTATGGTCTCCAACAGTCAGTACCTTGCCAACCAAGTGCCTTTTATCCAAAGCTCAAGAGACAAAACTATGGCATCAAAAACTTGGACACATCAATTTGAGGAGTATGCAAAAGATTCTCTCTAAAAAGGCTATCATCGGAGTTCCCAACCTCAAGATCATTGAAGGAAAAATCTGTGGAGAATGCCAAATTGGGAAACAAGTCAAGACGTCACACAAGAAGGTACAACATCTTACTACTTCTCGTGTTCTAGAACTTCTTCATGTTGACCTTATGGGACCCATGCAAGTAGAAAGTCTAGGAGGGAAGAAGTACATATTTGTATGTGTAGACGACTTCTCAAGGTACACATGGGTAGATTTCATTCGAGAGAAGTCAGACACCTTCTCAGTCTTTGAAGCCTTATGTCGAAGAGTTCAACGAGAAAAGGGAGAAGTTATTGGGAAAGTCGTTCGACTTCGGAGCGATCATGGAAAAGAGTTTGAAAACATCAGCTTCGCAAACTTTTGTGATGCTGAAGGAATCACCCATGAATTCTCTGCTCCCATCACTCCTCAGTAAAACGGAATCGTTGAAAGAAAGAATCGCACTCTTCAAGAGATGGCGAGAGTCATGATGTTAGCCAAAAACATCCCGCAACACTTCTGGGCTGAAGCTTTGAATACGACATGCCATATTCATAATAGAGTGACTCTTCGCCTTGGAACTTCGCTCACTCTTTATGAAATATGGAGGGGGAGAAAGCCGAATGTCAAATACTTCCATGTCTTTGGATCGGTCTGCTACATACTCGCAGATAGGGAACCTCGACGCAAGTTGGACCCTAAAAGCGACGAAGGCATCTTCCTCGGATACTCCAGAAATAGTCGAGCGTTTCGGGTATTCAACAAACGCACCCGGACTATCATGGAATCCATCAATGTCGTAATTGATGATGACAATAACGAGCAATCAAATGACGAGGACGAAGAAGTCCTTAATCTCTCAGGAGAAGTCAGACCAGAGGTCAGAGGAGAAGCCAGGCCGGATGTCAGACCAGAAGTTAGACCAGAGGTCAAGGACGATGAGCGCAACAAAGAGTCTGAAGACGAAAGCCAAATCATCCCGGATGAAGAGGCAACCCCTACAAGGCAAAGAGCTCCGTCAAGAAGAATTCAGAAGTATCATCCACCCAGGGATGTGATTGGAGACATTAATGAGGGAGTTCGGACTCGACAAAAAGCATCTCTTGACCGCCAAGAACTGATAGGTAACATGTGCTTTATTTCCAAAATTGAGCCAAAGAGTATACAAGAGGCCATCAATGATGAATACTGGGACTGCGCGATGCAAGAAGAATTGGTTCAGTTTGCAAGGAATGAAGTCTGGGAACTTGTACCCAAACCTGACAATGTCAATGTCATCGGGACAAAATGGATATTCAAAAACAAATCTGACGAACAAGGAAACATCACTCGAAACAAAGCGAGACTGGTGGCTCAAGGGTACACACAAGTCGAAGGAGTCGACTTTGAAGAAACCTTTGCTCCGGTAGCCAGACTGGAAGCCATACGACTTCTTCTCGGCATCGCATGTCATCTGCGCTTCAAACTCTATCAGATGGATGTAAAGAGTGCCTTCCTTAATGGAAATCTAAACGAAGAAGTCTATGTAGCCCAACCAAAGGGATTCGAAGACCATGACTCTCCGCACCATGTCTACAAGCTAAAGAAAGCTCTCTACGGTCTCAAACAAGCTCCACGAGCATGGTATGAACGTCTTACCCAATTCCTTGTACATAATGGCTATATTCGAGGGGGAGTAGACAAAACTCTCTTTGTGAAGAAGGAAGGAAGGGACATCATGATTGCTCAAATATATGTCGACGACATCGTATTTGGAGGGAAGTCAGACAAGATGGTGGAACGCTTTGTTCAACACATGCAGTCTGAATTTGAGATGAGTATGGTCGGGGAACTCACATACTTTCTAGGCTTCCAGATCAAGCAGATGTCAGATGGAATATTTATCTCCCAGAGCAAATACGCAAAGAACATTGTCAAGAAGTTCGGGTTACAAAGGCTTCGCACAAGAGGACTCCTATTGCCACACATGACAAGTGCACGAAGGACGAGATGGGAGAACCAGTTGATCAAAGTCTTTATCGAAGCATAATAGGAAGTCTCCTCTATTTGACAGCAAGTCGACCCGACATTGCTTATTCTGTGGGAGTCTGTGCTAGATATCAAGCCAATCCAAAAGTCAGTCACTTGGCTCATGCAAAGAGGATCATAAGGTACATCTCAAGAACCTCTGAATTGGGATTACTATATTCCTTTGATACCTCTCCTACTCTGGTTGGATATTGTGATGCTGACTGGGCGGGAAGCACACCAGATCGAAGAAGCACCTCTGGAGGTTGTTTCTACCTGGGGAACAACCTTGTATCATGGTTCAGCAAAAAGCAAAATTGTATTGTTTTGTCTACTGCTGAGTCCAAATATATCGCAGCTGGAAGTAGCTGTACTCAGCTTCTTTGGATGAAACAAATGTTGGCAGAATATGGAGTCAAGCAAGAAGTCATGATTTTGTTCTGTGACAACATCAGTGCAATCAACATCTCGAAGAACCCAGTGCAGCATAGCAAGACAAAGCATATTGACATCAGGCACCACTTTATTCGAGAGCTTGTAGAAGACAAGAAAATAAAGCTCGAATACCTACCCACTGAGAAACAAGTCGCTGACATCTTTACAAAAGCATTAGATGCTAAAAGGTTTGAAAGTCTGAGGTCAACCCTCGGACTTTGCTGTCTAGAATAGCCAGAAGTCAAGCAAGAAGAGGAAGAGCATTTAGTTGATTTTACTCTTTCTCTCGATCAGGACCAAACAGGGTCCACAAAATCAAGCCGGGCCCAAATCCCTTTATCAAAAGCCCGTTAGTCCTTTTTTGAATTTTGGGAATGATTACGATCTGACTATCCACCTATCAGAAATCATTCTGTTCAACTCCCACAGACTCTGCACCTCCTCCATCATTTGAAATCGCTAGGGTTTCTCAGATCAAAAAGCTCAGCAAGAATTTGCTTTCCCCCTCAAAGAACAAAATCCTAGCTAAATGGTTGGTACTCGCAACGGTAGAATACCATCTGCTTCAAAAGTACTTCGAGCAAAGATGAGGGCAAAAGTCATTGCCAAGAAATTATCTGCCTCCAAATCGACTAGAACCAAGCAAGGAGTAAGGATCCGAGGAGGAAGAGGCTTAGGGTAAACTTCGGCAGCACCTCAGAATGTAACAAGCTCGCCCCCATTTGTTACACCGGAAGACACAATCCCTGTCGCTGAGAAGGACGACGCTCTAGCCGCTTCTGCAAACATTGAAGAAGACGCTTCTCTCTCTACTCCGACTCCAACACGAGGTAAATCTGCTATCCTCTCTGAAGAAAACTTAGAAGAAAGCCTGCCTGAAGAGGGTTTAGAAACCCTTGTTCCTGAAGTCCACAGCACTAGCACGGAGGACCAACCTAGCCTCTCTGAGTCGACACCCGCACCAGAGAAATCTCCTCTAAACGAGGACTTGGAAAAGGAAGAAAGTTCCCTTGTCGCCCCAAACAGTGATTCAGGGCGTGATGATAATCCTGAAGTCATTCCAGAAGTCACTCAACTTTTAGAGGAACCTGTCAAAGAAAGTGTCGATATTGAAACCATGGAAAAGGAAGAAGATGTGCCCAAGAGGGATGTGACAAGGAAACTACCAACACAAAGGTTGGTTGATGAAGAAGAAGAACCTCAAGTTCAGAGAAGATTGACCCCAAAGAGAGAGGCAACAGAAAAAGGAGAAGCTTCGGCGTCCAAACAGTCGAAGAAGTCAAGAAAGAAGTCAGTAACCACAACAGCAACCTCTGTCCCTGAAGAAAAAGAATCTGAAGAAGAAAACACCCTAATTGTGCTACCACAGGTGAAGAAGAAATTAGGAGGGCAGAAGCTCCCCAAGTATGTACCGAAGGCACCCACAGACAACGTTTCTTTCCACTCTGTAGACAATGCCGTTAAGTGGCAGTATGTCTATCAACGGAAAATTTATCCAGAAAGAGAACTCTCCACTGAAGCACAAGGGATAAATGCGATTGTAGAGCTTATTCGTAGAGCTGGCCTGACCAACACGGTCATAAATATTGGCCCATTCTACCCGACTTTGGTTAAGGAGTTTATCGTCAATCTATCAAGCGAGTTCGATGACCTTGAAGATGCTGAATACCGAAAGGTGTTTGTTCGGGGGGAATGCTTCGAAGTCTCTGCCTCAACCATCAACACATACCTTGGTAGAGATGACCCAGAAGTCACTCCGGAAGTCCCGCACTTGGACAAAGTAGCGGTCGAAATAACCGGAGGACGTAAGAAGGGATGGCCAGTCAAGGACACCATTGCGGCAACCGAGCTCACAGCAAAATACTCTATTCTCTACCGCATCGGTCTGGCTAACTGGGCACCCTCTACGCATGGGTCAAGCATCAAAACAGAGCTGGCAAAACTCATTTACCAAATAGGTACGCAGTCTCCCATTGATTTTGGCGCTTACATTATTGACCATCTAGTTAAGCACGCCAAAGCATGTGCAATCAAACTTCCAATCGGGTTCCCTTCGCTAATCACCGGTATCCTTCTCCAACAATGTCCTAACATTGTCCGAGAGTCGGATATTCCGGGTAAAGAGCCACTGCCTCTAGCCATCAATCTCAAGAACTTTGAAGGACAGCAGTTGAAGGACCTTGGACTTATTATGGCCAAAACTCCAGGAGCTGGATCAAGCTCTCGTCCCTCAGGACCAATTGGCGCAAGGATGCAGGAAGAATTGGTGGAAATGATTGCTGATCTGGAGAAGACAATTGCCACGCTCTGAACTCGCAAAGTCGCCTGTGAAGCCCTTCTGGAAGACCTCCGATCTACTGCTGCTGCTGCTACTGCTGATGTTCCTGCTAAAGAAGAAGATAACGACTCCACGTCGTTTTAGTAATTCTCTGAAATTTGCTATGATAACTTTGTCCCACACACACTATTAAATTCTCGGGGTTTGTCCGAGTTACTTTCCGCACAATGTGACTATTTTTTGGGATATTTGCTCTTGATTGAGCTGGATTTGTGCTCATGTTTGAGCTGTTTATTTGCTCATGGTGTGAGCTATTTCTCTTTTACCCTGCTGTTTAGACAAATTTAGGTTATGAGATTGCCTTTGGCAATATTATTAGACAAACAGGGGGAGATAAATGTGATACGACGCCAAAAGTTGCGCCGAAAGATGTACGCCAAAAGTTACGCCAAAAGTCGCGCCGAAAGATGTACATAGAAGTCGCCGCTCCAGAAGCTGCTCCAGAAGATAAACTAGAAGCCGCACAAGAAGTCGCATCGGAAGTCACGAAACTTGTTGTGTGCGTAACTGCCTCAAGGTGACGACGATGTGCCTGCTTGGAGTAAAGAAGTCACATCACTTGTTGTGCGTAACTGCCACAAGATAAGTCACTTGCTGTGCGTAACTGCCACAAGATGACGATGGGCTTACAAAAAGGTGTTTGCCTAAAAAATTGCCAAAGGGGGAGATTGTTGCTACGTTTAATAGTTGGCATGATTTTTTAGCGCAAAAGTAAGAAGTCGAGCAACATGTTACATGACATGTGGAGCGACTTGTTACGAGCCGCAGATTAGGAAAGTCTGAAGCTTTCCTATTTCGACAAAGCTTGGAGCGAAGGAAGAAAGGCGCCACAAAGACTTGGAGCGCGAGAGAGTGACGTCGACAAGTCAGGCGACTTCCAGCTGGCAGTTACACGTCAGCAAGAGGCGGCAACTCGACTTGCCTGATTTCATCAGGAAGTCAGAACAAGCAAGACGACTTCCAGCTGTCATGGAAGGCGGCAACAACTTGCCTGACTTTCCTGTTCCTGATCCAAGAAGGACTAGGAATGTGAGCTGCTATAAAAAGCCCTTGGCTTCCCATTAGCAGATCATCCGTTCATGTTCTAACAATTGCAAGATTTCTCAGAGCTCTTAACCGTGCACCATCGGCGTGTTGAGAGGCTGATGAATATTCGCTAGAACGGATCTTTGCTCCGATCAAACCTTGAGTCGCGAAGACTAAGTGTTTGGGTCGGTTAGGGTTTTTGTTTGTGATTGAAGATTCACAACTCCGTCCAAGAAGACAACGACACCGAGCATAGGCTTGCTCGAAGGGTGGAATTGAGGGAATCTCAAAGACAGGGGGAGAGGCTCCTGGTCGAGGCGATTCACGGTGAGATCTATAGTAGCTTAGGACAATAGTTTGTGTGATAGCTAGTTGGGCTTGAAGTTGTACTATTGACTACCTGATAGTGAAAAACCTTTCCACTGGCAAAGTGCCCCCAGACGTAGGTGCGGAGTCACCGAACTGGGTAATCGTCTCTGGTGTCGTGATTATTATCTGTCTATTATTTTGTTTACGGTTTCCACAAGAAGTCGATACACAAGTCAAAGACTTTGTGTTTGACTTCCTGACTCGGCTACGATTCAGAATTTCAGAAGCGAACCAAAATCAATACATAACCCTCCATTTATAAGCAGAGGAGTATCTGTTACCGCTTGCTCCTGATACGGGTCTTCGACCTCGTATATTGGCCCTTCATTGACATTCCTGGCAATTGATGAAGGATCATAAATACCTCTGTGGAACATGTGGCTGACAATTTTCCAAGCACCCCCTTGCAACGGATCATCGACGTAGAAGACTTGTTTCACCATTTTTGCCAAACAAAAAGGATTTTCTTGATACACCTTTGTGGATGTGTCGACGGACTCCATGTTACGGTCCCTCCGAATAGTACTCTCGTTGAACCACCTACACTTGAAAACTATAACCGTCATTCCTTGAGCGTATACGAGTTCAACAACTTCTAAGAGAATTCCATAATACTTCGTCTGTGGTGTTTGGAACATGACACCACAATTTTGTGTCCTTCGAGATTTATCTTGTCGGTGACATACGTACTTTACTCCATTCACAGTGCATTGTGAGTACGTGCGAGTATGAATCGAGCCCCGCGAGAGTATATACATCTCAATGTTATTCTCACCAATCTGCAAAATTAAATAAAGTTAGTGTCATTTGTGTATCTAAATTGAACAATCGCAAAAAATTAGAGGTATGCGTAAATCACTTACTATTTCCCGGAACGATAAGAAGAATGATTCTGCTCGCATCTTCTCCGTACCGTTGGGCATTTTACTTTGAAATTGAATGAGGTGGCAATCTATATACTTTTGTACTTCCTCGCAATTTTCCATAACCGTCCAATGAGCCCAATTTTCCTCGGATGATGACAGAGTCACGTTTATGACGAAATTCCTTGGAATGACAACTGGGGAGACAACAGAAATGTTCCATCGTCGAACCTCGTTCACCTCATCATTGGGAGTAGATTCATCGTCGTCGAGGTATAAGTTTATGAAACTGCAGCGTTCATGCATCAAATATGATTCAGCTATGCAACCATCCGGGTACCTGCGGTTCCGTACACTCTTCTTGTACTCGCCAAGTTGTCTGCAACAAATATAGGTATATTGTAAATGATATACCTTCAAACTAAAAGTATAATATATAAAGAATATATACCTTTCAATTGGAAACATCCAAGTGTAATGAACTGGGCCAGCCATCAAAATTTGTTGGGGCTGATGACGACAAAGGTGAACCATGATTGTGAAGAATGCCGGTGGAAATATACTCTCCAAATTGCACATAATCAAGTTCATATCACTTTCGAGTTGATGAATTTCTTGCACCTTCAATTCTCGAACACATAACCTTTGAAACCATCTTGATAAGTCCACTAGGGTATCTGCCACACGCGACCCAACATATGGTCGGATGATTATCGGAAGGATTCACTGGAGTAATACATGACAATCGTGTGTCTTCAATCCTAAAAATTTTTTATCCTCGACCTTCACCTTATGTTTTAGCTGTCCGGCATACCCGCTCGGATATTGTATAAAAGCTATTCTTTCAAACACCTCGGTCCGCTTTTGAGGTAACACAGTGAACTCTGAAGACGTTCGAGTGATGCCCATGTCTGCAAGGGTTGCACGGGCATTCGCATCATCCTTGGTCTTTGACTTGATGCCGAGTACGGTGCAGATTACATTATCGCATACATTTTTCTCTATATGCATGACATCAAGAGCATGTCTAACCCGAATTGACTTCCAATACGGTAGCTGCCAGAAAATTGTTTCATGCGTCCAGCACAACGGAGCCCTACCTTGTCTTGGCGCACATGACGGATGCAAACTCTGTTTGGGATATTCATGAAGTCTTGTCTGTCTGAGGACTTCCTCATAAGAAGGAGCCATTAGGGGTTGTCGATGCTCAGTCGCCCCATTGAATTCACGGGTCATCTCTCGGTATTCGTGATCCGCTGGTAGCCATCTACGGTTTCCTAGGTATGACATTCTACGGAGACTGTATGTAGCATCGAGTTGGTCAAGGCAAATGGGACATGCCTTATATCCCTTCACCTGAATTCCACCTAACATCCCCAGCCCTGGGTAGTCGCTAATTGTGTACATCACGGCTGCACGCATCCGAAACTGCTCGCAACTTAGCCGATCATACGTTGGTATACCCGCGCCCCACAAAACTTTGAGGTCGTCCATCAACGGCTGCATAAACACGTTCAAGCACTTACCAGGTGATTTTGGCCCAGAAACAAGTAGTGATAGAATATTGTACTCCTTCCTCATACACATCGACGGGGGGAGGTTGAGGGGAATCATCACCACCGACCAGATACTGTGAGGCGAGGAACTGCTACCGTACGGGTTAAAACCATCACTCGCTAGCGCAAGACGCACGTTACTGTAGTCTGCAGCAAATGTTCGGTGCAATGCATCGAACTCTTTCCACGATTCACCATCTGCTGGATGCGCAACTTTGTTATTGTCTTTTACCCTTTGCCCGTGCCATCGCATGTGGTCAGCAGTCTTCGCTGACATGTACAGATGCTGGAGCCGCGGAATTATAGGAAAGTACCTGACAATTTTCCTTGGTTTACGTCGTTTCTGTGTCTTGTCTTCCCATCTAGACGTCCGACAAGTAGGACAAAAATTGGCTTCTTTGTACTGTTTGTAGTACAAGATGCACCCGTACTCGCAAGCATGGTACTTGATACAATCCATCCCTATCATATTCAACATCTTCTTTGCTTCGGCATGTGATCCAGGGTGCGAATTTGGCGACGGGAGCTCTGATTTGTAAAACTCGCAAAATCTATCGAAAGAAGTGTTCGACGTTGATGTTTCTTCCTTCATGGTCATCAACTTCAACAACGTTTTCAGACAAGAGATGTTGGACCCTGCATACAATGGGATTTTCGCAAGACGTATTAGCTCGTCATACGCGTCCATCGCCCTTTTTGTCGAAGGGTGCTCACCCTCTCCTCTTTCTTCTTCCGCATCTACTCGATCTTCACCAAAGTTTTCTGGCCGTTGGAATAAATCCTCCACAAGCTCTACAACAGGATCGACATTTCGACTACTTGAAGGCTCGTCCCGTCTTCCTTCCCGTCTTGCACTCGAATACGAATTTGAGTCATGTGCTTCATCGTGACAGATCCAAACTGTGTATGTCGGGACCATGCCATAGCGCACTAAGTGTGCATCTATTGTATCTTTATGTTGGTCAATCATATTAAAACAATCATTGCACGGGCACCAATATCGGTCATGACCACATTCTGATGCATTCTCTTCGATAAACTTTATGAAATTCAAAATTCCTTCCGTATACGCTTGCGATCTCCTATTTTCTAAATGCATCCAACTACGGTCCATAACTGACATAAATAAACTATGTCTTAGTTTTTTATATATACGCGTAACGATAAATATTCACAAACAAATTTCACAGTTGTACACACTTTTTCTGATATTATCTATCGAATCCTATAAATATATGCACATATCATATGATATTTTCTACCGAAAACTATAAATAATATATCATATTATCTATCAAAAACTATAATTATGCATATATCATATCATATTATCTACCGAAAACTATGATTATGCATGTATCATATGATATTATATACCGAAAACTATAAATAATATATATACCAACCTGATAATCTTTGACTTCAAGTGCAAGGAAATCTTCACCTCTATAGCTCCAAATTATCCTCCACAAAACAACAATGGAGAAATGAACACTAAGTGCTACCTTTTATAAACAATTTCAGAAACTATTCCCGGCGAGATATTGCTCAAACACTCGTCGGGAAAGATTTAGTACCGTTGACGGTCAAATCACACCGTCAACGGTAATATTTTTTACCCGGCAAGTCCTTCAGCAAGTTCTCGCCGGGAATAAAATAGCACTGTTGACGGTGTGATTTGACCGTCAACGGTACTAAATCTTTCCCGGCGAGTGTTTGAGCAATATCTCGTCGGGGATAAAATAGTACCGTTCGGGGTTCATATGTGAATCATCGCGTCTGTTGGGGTGGAATTTTACTATCCACATAACCGGCGAGACTTGTATTTTATCTCGCTGGTAATAGGTTTTTATTACCAGCGAGTTTCAAAACACGCTGGGAATGTGTAACATTACCGGCGGTTTCAAAAACTCGCTGGTAAGGTGTAATTATTACCAGCGAGTCATTTCAAGTTCTCGCTGGCTAGGATCTGTTCTCCAGTAGTGTAGCATCCACTCCTATATGAAAAAAAAAAACTCTTTTTAGGTACAAACTTAAAAATCATATGGCAGCCCAAAATCCCACCAAAAGTCTGAATGGCATTATTCCGAAGGTTACACTGAATTGGGAATTTGGTTGTCTTCGACGCGCTTGGCTGAGAGGAGACCACAGCAGCCGGAGGCTGTAAGGGTAAAATTAGTTGCTTGATCAAAAACCATATTCTTAACTTTAAGATAAATTAAGCTCACTTTGTCTGAGATCTTATCTACCATGGAACCCTCGTAAAATGGGCCCAGTGTTGAATTTTCATGGCTACCTTTGTCTGACCCGTCACTAAATTCAATGAAATAGTGCAATGAAATGATTGAGGAGACATTACCCAATATTGACTTTGAAAAAAGAATAGGAAATTGATGTGCATTGATTCCTTTTGCACAATCTTTTCTTTTAGCCTTGCTGAATTTTGTTTCATTAGTTCGAGTGCCATTGCCCCATACAATACGTTTTCTTCATTTTCCACATAATTTATTTTCATGGATCATCACTTGTGCATCTGAAACTGCAGCAAAACAAGAAAATCATATACAGCTCCTGCAATCAACCACTATGCATCATCTACACTGCATTTCTGTTATTTTCACCAAACTCATGTTACTGCTTCCTTATTGCTTCCTCTTGTCGGTTCGTGCAGTTTCTTCGCCCGTTGGACACAACGAGACGGATCGTCTTGCACTCCTTGCTTTCAAGAACCACATAACAAGTGACCCTCTTGGGGCATTGGCTTCTTGGAACGATTCCACCAATTTCTGTCAGTGGCGAGGCATTCGGTGCAGTAAGCGACGCCCCAGAGTCACTGCCTTGAACCTGACTTCCCTCGAGTTGGCGGGCTCCATACCACCTCACATTGGAAATTTGAGTTTCCTTCAGGTCTTGCAGCTGAGCGAAAACTACTTCGTCGGAGAAATCCCTCAAGAAGTTGGCAAGCTATCCAGGCTCAAGAATCTGAACCTCGGAACTAACACTTTTGAAGGTCGAATTCCAGGTAACATATCACACTGCTCCAACCTCTTATACCTTGGCCTATTCAGTAACAAGCTCATAGGGGAATTTCCACCTCAACTCGGGTCCTTACAAAAGCTGCAACAACTTGTCCTATTTAACAACTCTCTAACAGGAACGATTCCTGCCTCCATCGGTAACATGTCATCGATCCAAACACTTTCTGCGAGTATCAATTATTTTTGGGGAAGCATTCCAAACACCATTTCTCAACTAAGAAATTTGTCATATTTTTCTTTTGGTGCAAATAACTTGTCCGGTGCAATCCCTCCTTCTGTCTACAATCTGACTTCCATCACTCTCTTCTCGGTGCCAGTAAACCACCTCCACGGGGCTCTCCCGCCCGACCTGGGTCTTAATTCGTTTCAAAATCTTGAAAAGTTTAGCATATACCAAAACTATTTTAGTGGTCAAGTTCCTAGGTCCATTGCCAATGCCTCAACCTTACAAGTTCTTTCAATCAATGATAATCAGTTTACTGGAGACGTTCCTTCTTTTGCAAGCTTGCATAATCTCGAGAAGCTCGACCTTGGTGTGAACAGTTTCGGGAGTGGAGAAGATGAAGACTTGAACTTTCTCCTGTCTCTAGCCAATTGCTCCATGTTACAAATTCTTAATATAGATAGTTGCTACTTCGGTGGCGTGCTACCTGAATCTTTGAGCAACTTTTCTTCTAATTTGAGAGTATTGAATGTGGAAGGGAATCAAAATTTACATGGAACCATTCCAGACGGGATTGGAAATCTCGTAAGCTTGATGGAATTAGGCATGTCAACAAACCGATTTAGTGGGAGGATACCAAGCTCGTTTGGCAGATTGAAGAAGCTATCCGGGCTGTATTTGAGTGATAACAAGTTCTCAGGGATGATTCCATCTTCCTTTGGCAATATGACTTCTCTTACGGAACTCACTATGAGGTTTAACAATTTGGAGGGTGTCATTCCTTCTAGTTTTGGCCAATGCAAGTACTTAGAAAACTTGAAACTTTCACATAACAACCTCAGTGGTACAATTCCTGCCGAGGTTATGAGTATCTCATCTTTATTTGGCATTCTTGACCTCTCTGAAAACAGGTTAACAGGCAGTCTCCCTTTTGAAGTGGGCAATCTAACAAGTCTTTCAAACTTGGATGTCTCGGGGAACAAGTTATCGGGCGAACTTCCTAGCAGCCTAAGCAGTTGCACAAGCTTGACGAGCCTCATTATGAACAACAACCTCTTTAAAGGAACCATTCCCCAATCTTTGAGCTCCCTTAGAGCTCTTGATACTTTGGATATGTCAAGCAACAACTTCTCTGGCCAAATTCCAAGATTCTTGGAGACCTTTGTGCTTCTCCAATATTTGAATCTATCGAATAATGATTTTCAAGGTGAAGTTCCTACAAAAGGTGTTTTTACCAATAAGAGTATCGTTTCAGTTACAGGAAACAAGAGGCTTTGTGGGGGAATTGCTCAACTGCAGTTGCCAAAGTGCAGTGCAGAGAAGTCGGAAAAGAAAGAAGTGTCCTCTACGTTGAAAATTGTGATTCCCATAATTGTTGGGCTTATAGTACTAACCCTTGCAGCTTCTGTGTGTTATTGGCTGTTGAAAAGGAGGAAAGTGAAATTGAGCTCCTCAACCTCAACATCTTTGTTGTTTGATGATTTGGTGATGAGGCTATCTTATGAAAATCTCTTGAGAGCAACTAATGGCTTTGCTTCAACAAACTTGCTCGGTCGGGGTAGTTTTGGTTCTGTTTACAAAGGCGTTTTGGAAGAAAATGAAACGACGGTCGCGGTTAAGGTCTTTGACCTCCAAATGGGACAAGCTCCCAAGAGTTTCATGGCGGAGTGTGAAGCCTTGAGAGGCATCAGGCACCGGAACATTGTCAAGGTCTTGAGCGCGTGCTCGAGTATTGATTTTCAAGGGAATGATTTCAAGGCCTTGGTGTATGAGTACATGTCGAACGGGAGCTTAGAAGAGTGGTTGCATCCAGTCAAGGACAGACCATGGGAACTGAGTTTTGAGAAGAGATTGGACATAGCCATAGATGTGGCTTCCGCTCTAAACTATCTCCATCATTTCTGCGAAACACCAATCGTTCACTGTGATCTGAAGCCGAGCAATATTCTATTGGACAGTGACATGACAGCATGTGTTGGTGACTTTGGACTAGCAAGGTTTCTCTCTAAAGATCAAAGCATTACCCTTGGACTGAAAGGCTCAATAGGCTACATTGCACCAGGTATTTAATCTATCATATACCAATTCTAGTAACTTATACTTTTAGGTTGGTCAGACTTTAATATAATATCATAATTAGATTCGTGAATCTTCTTGTTTTTATGATTATACAGAATACGGTATGGGAAGCGGGGTATCGACAAATGGGGATGTGTACAGTTATGGTATATTGCTGTTGGAGATGTTCACAGGGAAGAGACCTACCGACGATATGTTCAACGATGGCCTAAGTCTTGGTCAGCTTGTTACCGGAGCTCTTGCTCTTCCCGGTCGTGTTACAGAAATTGTGGATCCAATACTACTTGTCGATCCAATTACAAGCCAAGCAATAGAAGAGTGTTTAGTTACAGTACTTGAAATTGGAGTTGCATGCTCAGCAGATTCACCCAGTGAACGACCTCACATCAGCAATGTTGTGGTTCAGATGGATGGCTTGAGGAAGGCTCTTCTTGGAACCAAAGCCACTAAAGCCGACCTGAAATAGAGAAGTGTGAACCAAAATGTAAATGTAAATCGTGTTTGTATTTTGTTGGAATAAATTCAGTTGACCAGTTGTTTTGGTTGGATCATCATGAAATGACTAGTAAAGACATATATTTGTGGTCAGTTCATAAGGGCATTTTATCATATGTCATATATTAGTCCGTAACTTTCCTCAATGAATTAGAAATTAAAAACACCACTTGAAACAACGGGCATGTTTGAGGTGGATTTAGTCATCCCCGTCTCCTACCTTGGTCGAACTCAGGGTTTGAAATACTAAAAATTTCATTAAAGCACAGGTCTCACGGCTCAAGCTCATTGTACGACCTTAGATTTACGGAAGCATACATTGAAACGACTTTTCCTTCCTCTTCTCAGACTCTTTGTGCGTTGGCAATCCCTTTGCTCCCATCAAAAATTATATTTTTAAGATGTATCTAGTTCATACGGTATGAGATACTGATGTCTGAATCTAAACTATGTAATCTACTATGGAACGCTCGCAAAATGGGTCCGGTGTTTAATTTTCCTATAACTAGATTGTTCGACCTGTCACTAAATTCAATGAAAATATCCCATGAGAAAATGTGACTCGTAGTGAGAATACTGTGACTCGTAGTAAGCATACCGTCACTCGCCAAGGCCTATCGAGGGGCATACCGCCACCGATCTTGTTCAGAAGAATAAAACCGAATCTGAAAACTTTGGTAATAATCAACGCAAAATGCAACAACATAGTAGTGAGAAGAAAGTAGAAACAGACACGTCCGGTGGACATAAAACTTGCGGCGCAAAGAGTCAGGGTAAATCAACCATAGGCCGTTGCGTGAGTGCACGCCTGTGTAGCCTTTAGTGACCGTGGGGAATGAGGATGAGCCTCCTCTTTTTCCGTCCAAAGGCAACAGTTTGACAGCAAAGAAAGAGGAGAGTTTTGAGGCTTGGGGAGAGAGATAGTGGGGGTTGTGGAGATGAGTAAGATTGTAAGAGCCAGTGTTTGGATATGAACTTGAATCTTGCAACTGATTTCAAAGGCAAGGAGAGAAGAATCAGTGTTAAGAGATCGTCCATCATGTCTGTTTCGAAACTCAAAACAATCACAAAATAGAAGAAAAAAATCAATCCGAGGCTTAAACTTCAGTTTCGAGGGCCAGTCAACGCCTCGAATCCCTACTTTATCTCTCTATGATGGTAACAACAAATTTAATAAATACATAACTCTCGAGTGATTATTTATAGTGCTCAACCCAAACCCTATAAAGAAAGTGGTGCATGAAGCCCTAATTTTTTAGGTTATCCTTGTGGAAAAAAAGGATTACGTGTACTTAGGTTAAACAGTAATGGCAACAACCAAGCATAGATCATGAATTTACCTATTGAGCGTCAAATCCGACTTTGTACAATACATTTTTCCTTAGAACATACGGAGAAAAAGACAGGAAAGAATAGAGTTGTAAGAATATCTTACATAACAACTGAGGAAAGTAAATCATAAAAGGGTTCTTTAGGAGATTAGGCTTCTCTGATTCAGAGACAAACAGGCATGCCATAGACGATTGAAGAAACCAAGTTAAGACGAGCAACAGCCGCTGCTTTTCTGGTTAACGGGTTGTCCCTTGATCTGCACCGTCGGTAGCCTTGTAGTGTTCATTGCTGGCTGACTTGCCATCCTGCAGCATTAGAGTGGTGCTTGTGAAAACGGGTTGCACACAAATATGTTATGATAAACATTAAGCCCCGGATATAAATATAATAATGGCCAAAAACATTTATGACCAGTGTTCTAAAAAAACACTAGGCTCTAATCATGCAGAGAGGGACTCTCAAGACTAATAGTCAGGGATTTTTAGAACACTGTTCATGACAAAGTTATATATTAGTTTAGCAGTGTGAAACCCAGAAAAAATACATGTTTTTGTCAAATACATGCTTTTTTTTGTTTTGTACAAATACAAGCGTATTTTTGTCATTTCCGTCTGAATTTATGTAAGTTGCAACAATGTCAAAGTACAGGGTTGTAAATTGCAATTACCCCTTATTTCAACAATATAACAGAATGATAAAAAGATTCGTACCTGTTCTTGATATCAGCGCACATAGCCATAAACGCCTGCTCCACGTTAGACGCGTTTTTGGCACTCGTCTCCATGAATGGAATACCAATCTCATCGGCAAATGCCTTTTAAAACAAACAAGAAAGCTCAATTATTTGAACGCTTTGATTATTAAATATGGGAAAACACGGCAAGACGGAATAGTAGTGAACCTTGGCGGTTTCATACGACACGACTTTGTTAGCAGTGAGATCGGACTTGTTTCCGACCAGAAGCTTGTTGACATTTTCACTTGCATATCGGTCAATCTCATTCAACCATTGCTTAACATTGTTGAAGCTCTCCTGGTCTGTCACGTCGTACACAATCTGCAAATCATAGCAATAGCGTGTCAAGCAAGTTTGCATTACACCTCAAGATACATATAAGAAAAAACGGTTAGAGAGAGAGATCGGAAAAAGGGTCTTACTATAATGCCATGTGCCCCACGGTAGTAGCTACTGGTGATTGTCCGGAAACGTTCTTGCCCAGCAGTGTCCCACTACGCGATACGGAAATGGAAAAAACATGGATATGCTTCATTAGTCAGCACAGAAACAATAGCTAATAGCATATGAAAACTTTTCTACAAATCAAATTCAACAAATAAATAAGGGAAAATTGTGAAAAGTTGTCATGCTTCATTGGCTATGAACTTTCACTTTTGCAAAAAGTGGCAGTGAACCAACCACTCTTTTTGCAAAACGTGTAAATTTGTCAAAAATACCCTTAAAATTATTGTTTTTTTGAAAAATCAGAATAAAAGAAATAATTTTTTCAACTCGAGCTCGCTGGTTTTTCTCTTTACTCGAACTCATCTAGATCTTAAGTCTCACAAAAGGACATCGATAATGTGCGAGAAAATAAAAAAACCGACGAACTCGAGTTGAAAAGATATTGTTTTATAAAAATTATTTCAAGGGCATTTTCGTCATGTTTGGACAAATGTACACAGTTTGCAAAAAGTGGCAAGTTCACAGCCACTTTTTGCAAAATTGAAAAAGTTCATGGCAACTTTTTGCAATTTCCCTAAGAAATAAATACATGTCTATGATGAGGGGGAGAGGGGGAGAGAGACTCACAATTTGAAGTTTTATGGTCTTCCCATCTTGCTCCACGGTACGTATTTTCTAGCAAGTAAAAGGCAGAGAAGAACCATTATCAGAACGATACCATAAATTACGAGCATATACACGTAGATAATAGATGCTTACAAAATCCACTCCAATTGTGCTGATGTAACTGTCCAGATATGAATCGTCCTGCATAGAAGATATCAAACAACAAAGTCAATTGGACTATTGACAAGAATCAATAACTTAGTGTAAGATATTATACTATCAAACAAACCCCATGTGCTCCCAAGTTCCCGACATCCAAGTTTTTACAACTAACTCAGGGTAAGATGTTATTATTAATCCATAGAAACTTATTTTTGAACATCCATTTCAAGAAATGATACATCTATTTTGGGATGGAGGGAGTGGTTAATTTCAAATATAGATCTAATCCCCAGTTCCAGCACAGAGTCGTAATAATATAACATAGATTTTGTGAATGATATCATATATTTCGAATATCTCATGCAAGTTTAAATGCCGACATATAATACTTATTCAACTGCATATTTACATTGCACTGAATACTGAATAGACATGATACTATTGATATTTCATTTAATTACTAGAAAACTTTCAGACTTCTAGGTTTTCCTTTTTGTTAAAGTTGGCATTTGCTACATCACCAACAGCACCCAAAATAAAACAAGGTCATGGAATAACTACCGTACACACCATAATCTCCAATCTAAAAAGAAGAGAATTATAAACAGCATAGTGCAATAAATAAGCATTGATTCTCTCGACCTAGTTAAATGATTGTTACATGTTTCTTCGTTATAGCAACCAAACAAAAATATAAATACCACATAACAAAGAAAAAAGTAAAAGAAATGAATTAGAAACCGTATCCGTATCGAGAACAAAACATTTTCTTAAACATGATCTCTTATTCAGTAATGTTCTTCTAGCATAGTTTGTCAAATACAGATGATATTAAATGTAAACGTGATTTTTGATTAATTATATTAGAAGTAAAACAATGATGGCCATTTCTTTTTAAGGGTAGTAAAGACAGTGACAATATTATGAAATCTTACAGCAAATCTTAGAAGAAGACATGATTTGCCAACTCCAGAATCTCCAATGAGCAAAAGCTTGAAGAGATAGTCACTGCAGAAAAAAATAATAATAAATGAGTCATACCCCAATTTGCAAAGATTCAACCATCAATACAAGAAAAAACAACTCAATCACACAACAAATTTAGAAGACAATTATGTGGAATATATGGTTGAAAAGGCAATCTTAACCAAGCCAGCCTAAACAAAGCAAGTGCCAGGATCACTGATCAACGACCTGATGAGGTCAAGTGAGCAAGATTGGCTATGGCCTATATGGGTACACAACGATACTTTATGCTCACACAATACACGTGTATAAATACTCAACAAAAATAAAGCACTGCATCAATCGGATTTCAAAACAATAGTGCGACCCATCGACATGAATTCACATCAAGCACATCTAAAATGGACCATTCTCTTCAATCACTCATTCCAATTTGAGGTTACCATTATAAGATTAATTCCTCTCTTGACCTCACAGACAGGTTTATAATTCCATCTGGCATAAGTATAGCATATGAAGTCGGCAAAATATTTTAAACATTGAAAATAAACTCTGACTCATATTCCTCTTTTCTTCGTTGACAATATTAAGCATCAAGCATCCTCAACTTTAGGTGCCCCTCTCGTAAAAGCTCTAATTCGATTGGAACAATAACATCTATAGTTCCCAAATCATGAATAAAATTCCTTCGCATATCCAAAAACCAATGATTGATCGATTAACAGGCATGTACCAATATACCAAAATGTTGCGGAAAATCACAGATACAGAACGCCTAAAGGTCACAAAGGCATTACACTTGGACCCAACTAAAGTTACTAAACAAGCCTATTCCTAGCAGTTTACAAACCAATTCAACATTATGACATTCCACATTCCTTCTCATTCCATTATTCATTCCAATCCAATACTCTCACAATCTAATCAATAGTAATTAGTCCAGATACACTCCTTTCCACTTGACTGATATCTTTTATCTTTGCTGATCACAATTTTCAGACACAAATACTACAATTAAACCAACTGGGATGAACCCAAATCCGAATAAGCCAATAAAGTTCACCATTCCAACCTAGTTCTAATACAAACTATGAACTCTAACACAAAAAACCATGGATCTATGCCACCAACCACATCACACCAACCTCAATAAGCCCAAATTGAAAGCTACCTCTCTCCTAAGGCTCAAACCAACCCAAAAACACCAAACTTATCGAGAGTCTATGGACGAAACAATGAAACGGGAAATTGTACGATCACAACAAGATAAACCTCGCACACACAGCAATCAAAACCTGAAATTAACTCAAACCCATCACGGATCTAAGGACAAAGTGTCGACTTCACGCCTCGCTCGCTCGGTCAATCCAGATACAAAATGGACAAAATTTACCTTCCCCGTGAATTTTCTCGGAGACCAAACAGATAGTGAGAGCGAAAAAATCAGAATCTGAAGAAAGAGAGAGATCGGGAGCTTACTATTCAGGATTCATGACTGTGGCGTGGTTGATCTTCGCTTGTAATCGACCGGGATTGTACCGGTCAAGGAAGAGAAACAAAGATGGGAACAAAAAGTGTATTGTTGTGTTTGTGTGATGATGAAACCGAGATGTACGGCGTTTATAGGAGGATCCTATCCTCTGCTTTTGCTCCCCACCGTATGACTTAATCTCAGCCGTCCATTCCATGTAGGACTAGGGGTGGGGACGATTCCCGAACCGGATCGATTGGTTCAGAACCGAACTGGACTCCTCGGTTCCCAATTTATAGGAACCAAACCCGGAACCACGTTGTGATAAACGGTTCGATTTCAGCTCCGGTTTTTAGTTTCTCATTTCTCTGTTTCATACTGACTAGTTTTTTATCTTAAATTCATGCTCGGTTTGTGGATCGAAATAGAGCCTCATTTATAAGCAAAAAAATATTAAATTTGCAACCATAAAAAATATCGAAGGAAAACGAATGTTATGGTTAAATTACTCAAACCCAATTGAAATATATAGTTCGCTAACTAAAAAAATAAATAACATATGATATAGTATGTGAACGGTTTGGTTATGAATCGGTTAATCGCAAATTTTACAAGGTTGGAATCGGAACTGAAATGAATTTATCGGTTCTCTCAAAATCACAACCAAAGTCGACCCATTACCCACAATTTTTCAATATTTTGCTTATGGTTCGGTTTGAGTCTCGTTTCATGATCATTTTTTAGTCTAAAGTGCTCACCCTTACATTGGACTGTTCATTTTGAGCACTAATTGACCTAAACCGGAACTGAAAATTGAGAAGTATATGTAATGATGTCATTTCCATTCTAATTTTTAGAGAATGTTGAATTGCGTCTCGAATCCGATTCATATTAACAAAACTCCGATTGATCGAAGAATAATCTTATCAATTGGATTGGATTGTAAATTACGGTTTATTTGTATATTTTTTAATGTATACTAACTTAACTTTTTTATCGAATTATATAAAAAATTATTGTTTATATTACGGTATTTCATTTCATGAAATAAAATGAAGTCGCTTAATTAGTTCGAAAATGGCTTTCATATGCCTAACTCAACTTATAAATCATGACAAAAATTAAAGGTACAAGGTCAAGCAGTTCGGTCCAGTAACAAACGAATGGTCACTCATAGCTATGTAGTTATAATCGAACCGTTAATCATCTTTAGTTTTGAGTATGGTTCTTCAAAATTTAGAATTGTATGGACTGTCTCGACTCAATCATTTCAACTAATTTTAAACGCATTAATATTCTTATTATCATGGGATTGTCAATTGAGCAGGTTAATTTGCTTATAACTCTCAAACTGAGTTCAAAAAAAATAAGCTCGAGATTGAATTAAATAAAATATATTTAAGCTCAAATTGGTTATATTCTAATCAATTTGTTCAAATCTAACATATAAAATTTATATACCAATTAAAATAAATAAATAAATAAAATGAGCTCACTCGATCTTAAATTTTATGTATATTTTACTATTGTTTAGTGAATTAAGCTCAAACATTTCACTAAAAATTCGATTTTTTTTAAATGTCCAATTACGCAACAAGCCCAGCCCAAGCCTATACATGCAACTATACCCACACCTCAATCCTCCCGAACGAGACATATAGCATGACTCAAAACCTAGCCGAAGCCAGATTCGAGGTTGTCTGAACCACTACGCCAGTATTATCCTCAATATTAGTTTCTATAAAGTGAACATTTATTATTTAAAAGTTTTGTTCGCTCATATATATCTCTCCTTTTATGCATTATAGCGATTGTTAATAATTAATGTTCATAGAAGAGTTGGTAATTTGTGTATAAACTGTTTATTTGTTTCTCTAATAATTTTTATAAATTTATCTTTAGTGTTACTCTCAAACAAATGAGCTGTTATTTTTATTTCAAATATTAATATTTGTTAAGGAGCGAACAATATCAACCACTAAGCCACACTTAACCTGATAAATTTTAATATTTGTTGGATGAAGTTGACATTTTACACAAATTAATATGGACCTTGTTTAAATTAATACTTTGTAAGGTTCGCATTTTCTTTATAGGTGACAACATATTTTAAAATAAAATGCTACCCTTTTATTTTGAGCAAGTGAAGTGTGACCTTTTAAAATTATTTGTTAGTAAATTTTGTATAAGCTAAGAAAATATGTCATTAAACATTATTATAAATTATTCATATACAATTTAGATTACAATATAATTTGTTTAATAATTTGAAGTGTTAGAGACTCCATACAATAAGTATATGGTTGTTGACAAAAGTAAAACTCAATGTCTTCATCTTCACTCCTTGTCGATGTGACTATGAATGGGACGAAAAAAATCTTATCTGCCAATTTCAATACATAACCTCCATAGCATGTGTGCGACGATCGGTCGATCATTCCTTCATTAGAGAATCTATTTGGTTTCTTTTTTCCACTTTCATTGTTTAGGACCCATTGTATTGTCGACTAGGGTTTGTTGATCTCATTTCGAGATTTCATCATCTCTTTTAATTCTTTTGATTGTTGATCGAGCACAAACTGCCTAAAATCAAGTTATTAATAAATGAATATTCAAATTTATTGTTTAAGTTGGTAAATTAATTCACATATTTTTTTATATTATTAATGTACATAGAACAACAAGATGTACATTAGCCCATGTGACTACATCAAACTGCAAGTAAAAGATCACTAAGTTCTTATTCAAATATATGTCATAGAGAATATTTTCAAATATGGTCAAATTCAGGTATTATGAAATAAGTTCAGTCTTCTGAAAAACTCAATTTGATAAATTCAAGTACATACTTAATATGTAATATGTCATGTAATAAGTTCGTAACATGTCTATATATTTTATTCTAAAAATCATAACCAAAAAAAAACTTCACCCATCAACTTAGTTAACAATTTTATTGCAAATTCACGTGTGGCTATAAAGTGCACTATATATACATACTTCCTCCCGATTCATCGTCCTTGCACCTACCTCCCGATTTGGTAAGCAAATAATAACTTTTCTCTCCAAACTTTCCGGAAAAATCTAATACGCACCAAAACTAGAAGAAAAAAAACTATAGTCTTAAAGTTAGGTCAACAATATTATTGGCCATGCCAATTCATATATATATATTGAGAGCATTTGTCCAATTTCAACATTACTGGTATTGTATTTTAGAATATATAGTTGTGCATGCAAATCATGGCTAAGTATTATCTTGTTGTCGCAATGATCCTTGGATGTGCGTTGACGTGCGTATCTGCTACATCGTACGTGGTCGGAGACAGCGCCGGATGGGACATTAGTAGTGATCTTGATACTTGGGTTATGGGCAAGACCTTTCAAGTTGGTGATGTTTTAGGTATTCAAATTCTCTCATTTCTTTTTTGTTTCTTCCATTTTATTACAAATTATCCTAACACAAATAAAACATGAACGTAAGGAGTCCCATGTTTGTGAGTTTGATTCAAGTACTGGTTTGTGCTGACCGTGATGATAATGGTTTTAAGTAACTTGTTAATTAGTGTTAAGATTTTACGTGGGACTTCAGATTCCAGATCTATATATGCGAGATATGATAGATTAATTTTGTGATCAAGAGTGTGCTTTTAATGATGTGGTATTCCTTAATATGATTGGCTTTTCCCCTAACAAGTGGTATATGTAACACTCGAGAAACACGTGAAGGGCAATTTAAATTACTTAAGAGTGTGAGCAAACTGATTTGATAAATTCAACGTGAAAAGAAAGATAAGTTAAAATTTTACTATTTTTATCCCGACATCGGAATATTAAAGAGAGACTTAATTGTTTTCTACTCAAAGAAAATAGTTTTTGTGTCTACAAGATGTTACATCATTATTAATATAAATAATTCTAATAGACCACCAACCCATCTATTGTTTAACTATAAATTTTCAAATAAGTAGATTATCTCAATCTAAATCGTACAAGAATTATATGTTAATATACAACCTTAAAATGTGTATTTATCATTTATTAATAAACATTTCAAAATTTCTACTCGTATACTTAAATTTTTAAATGGATCCAATCTCTAACATTACTTATTTCATCACAAAGTCGATATGATATAATTTATAAGAATTTAAAAAAAAAAATAGGAGCATCAAAAGTTGAAATGATCACGATTATTTTCATGCATGCAGTGTTTCAATATTCATCATCCGACGCAGTGAGCTCCGTAACGAAACAAAGCTACGACACATGCAACACGACCAATGTCCTAAGAACATTCTCAACCGGCAACACAACGGTCACATTGGACCGGCCCGGTCCTTGGTACTTCATATCCGGTAACCGGATATACTGTCTTGGAGGCATGAAACTTGCACTTCACGTCGACCAAGACCGGGCCGTCTCGCCCGCCTCAGCTCCTCTTTCGGCCGGGGCTCCCGGTTCTCAGCCCCGGCCGTCTTCTAAGAGCGGCGATCCTTCGTCGATCGTTCCTTCTTCGGCGGGGAAGGGTGTTTTAGTCACTTATCTTCTCAGTCTTATGGGTCCATTATTGATAGGGCTGATCTAGTTGATAAAGACGCGAATTATCAAGTCATATACGAGCTATAAAGTATCAAATGTGTTTAAATGTGGTTTATTTTCTCTCTTATTTTTATGCATGAACTTTATTTCAATATTTTCAGACAAATACTATACATGAATTATAACATTATACATCATAAAGAAACGAATTTAATCATGAGCGTGTTCTTATCGTTACTACACTAGTCAAATGTTCAAGTATTATAGTATGTATTTGTTTAAGACAGTTGAAATTGTTTTGATTGACAATGTGGCGGTGACATTATTATGTCACTCGTTTTCACCAATATTTTAACTGTTAAAATGAAAAACATTGGTACAAATCAGATCTCGATGAAAGTCCTTTTCACGCTGATCCACGATTAGGGGCATTTGATTACACCCGCCGAGACTTCAACATTAATGCTTTCAAAACCTCAAATCGAAAGAAAATGAACCATATATATAAATTGCAATGTCGTAAAAAATTTCGACTTATCTGACTAGTCTTCTATTAATCACTCGATTACTTCTTGATTAATCTTTTATAATTCATGATTAATCCTTTGATCCAATTTATTTTCAATTAATCCCCGACTAATTATCTGTTAGTCCCTCGAAAGTTTTAATACTCAGCGAATTTTACGACGCTGAATTAAATTGAGCAGCTGAAGTGCTGAACCTAAAATTGAACTGTTGATTTTAATTTTAATTTTTTTCAGCTTACGGATTGAACCAGAGCCATAATAATTAGACCGATTTATGATCCAAATTTAGTTTAAATTATTGTATATCAACGAAGATATGTATATTTATCAACAACAACAAAAGTCAAAATCAACTATTAATTGCCGTTTCATGACAAAACTAAAACCGGATGAGGCGAAAACGACACCGACAAAGAAACATTTGTTTTCTTTTTTCTCATAATCCAATAAATCCCCAACTCAGCTCCACTCAAAATCATAAAAATTTCCTCCCACAATATTCAAATACCAATATTACCCCTCCAGCCACTGATAAATTACAGACAAAACCTCCTTCCCCTCCGATACGACACGTACCCCAACTGTCGTATTCGCACCATTTCTGGTTCTCTTTCTCTACCAGAGAAGATCCTTCTTCTTCGCCATAGCTCACACCTCCGCTGCTTCTCCAGAACCGGAGCCTCCGTGTCGCCGCCGTGGAAGAGGAGAGACGGTACTTGTAGGTTCTGAATCCGGATTCGGAGAGGAGCGATATGGTGTGCTCGGGGCGAGTGCTGTCGGTTTCGTACCCTGCTTCGCCTCCGCGTCCGTACGGTTATGGCGGATTGAGCTCCAGGTACGTGTACGTGAGGCCGAGGTTCAAGTTCAGGTGGCGGTCCATGGCGCCGGAGCCAGATCCTTCTTCGTTCGCCCCCTCCGTCGATTCCGATTCCTCCGCCGATAAAAACGCCGCCTCCGCCGCAGGGTAACGATGCTTAAACTATCTCTCGTTTTCTGTTTCTTGTGATCGCGGAACGTGGATTTGATTGAATTCGTTTTAGTTCGAATTTGAGAACAGTTGGAGAAGAAGAAGTTGAATGTTAGCAGAAATTTTCTGGTTTATTTTCGGTTCGGTTTTCTTAATTCAGTAATTGAATGAGATTAACTGTTTATTGCATTGTATTTTTGTTTAATTTAAGGGAAGTTTGGTTAGTTGTTGATATCTAGCTGCTAATTTGTGTTTGTGATGATATTTTTTGTGGTTTTGTTGCTCGTTTTTGGAAAGTTTATTCTTGATCAAGTGATTCTAGTCATCAAGAGAATTTTTTCATTCAGATGAAAAGAAATTAAAATGCCTTGTGGTGATGGAGATTGTAAATCTTAGTTGCGAATGTAGTTATTAGAAGGAATTGTAGCAGAAATGTAGGATGGTCCTTATGTTTGTAAATTAAAGTAGAATTTTGACATTGATGACTAGCCAATGAACAGGCTGAAAGCCGGGAGATGGGTTAGGCAGCATAGCACTTGCTGGTTCGGAGAGGTATAGTTTCCCTGAAAGACTTTCTTACGGGTGTTGGGGGATGAACTCTAAGATCTGGTCTGATTGTCTCACTCGTCACCCCTTTTAATGTTGCATTTTAACTATGAATATACATTTCTTGTTTGTCCAGCACTGTTGTGGAGAAGGATGCAAATGTTCTGTTTTCGTTCTTGATAATAGATTACTAGAAGTATATAAATAACCCCTCCCTGATGGTGGTATTTGTGTTATGTACAACGTCATTAAATTCGGTGAGCATGAATCCTATGTCCATAAACGATCCTCCCTAGATTCTGTAAGGGTAATAGCATAGCACACTGGATAACACGTATTCTCGTTTATAAAGTACTAGAATGATTTAGTGTAAATGATTTGTTACGTTTAAACCATAATTTTTATTGATGCCTTGGCTATTGATTGCAGATTTTGTATTATAGAAGGACCTGAAACGGTGCAGGACTTTGCTAAAATGGAACTGCAAGAAATTCAAGATAACATCCGAAGTCGCAGGAACAAAATTTTCTTGCATATGGAGGAGGTGAGCATGAAATGACTTTCTCTTAGTAAACGTCCGCTGCCTTGTTATGACGACCGTATGTTTTTCTTCACGGGTTCTAAGTGTCTTCTCAAATGATGGACGTCATGGAATCGCTTCACATGGTTAGGACCTGAAACAACTTGCATGCTGCAGCATGACATGACATGTTTAATGAAAAAGTCATCGAACAATCTAAAGTGGATTAATTTCCTCAAATGGGTGTTTATCTGAACAAAATAAATATTAATGGAGGTGTGTAAACACATTCCTAAACTTAATGTTGAATCCACTATTGCCAAATATTCTTGTTTAAGGTGTCATTCTGTGACTGAACTATAAATACTCGGTTAGGAGTGTTTATTATTAGTTCCAAGTTGATAGTTGTAGGATAAACAGTTGAAATACCTAGGTACTTGAGAAATAAAACAGCTCAGAGAGTTCATTTTCATCTGGTTTTCTTAGTGTTTGGTTGTTCAATACTTCTTTTCCTGCATCTGCATGGCTCTGAGCTTAGTCATGGACCTTCCATAATAGTAATGGAGGGAAATTGAGAGGAGAAAATTAATCTTTTGGATCTGATCCTGAATATCTAATTCTTTTTTCATTAATTTTATTGTTTGAATTGTGCAGGTGCGCAGACTGAGGATTCAACAGAGGATTAAAAATGCTGAACTTGGAATTCTAGAGGATCGACAAGAAAATGAACTTCCCGACTTCCCATCATTTATACCATTCCTGCCTCCCTTGGTATGCTTCCTCCCATTAATCTAGAGTGTGGTGACTACACACCTCTATAACTTAACTTGCATAGTTGCATTTTTTAGTTCACAACCTCTCGTTGGTTTATTCACTATTGGAATACCTTATCTGAAATTCAAACTGATATTAAATTACTAATGTATTAATTGCAGACATCAGCAAATCTTAAACAGTATTACGCCACTTGTTTTTCACTTATTGCCGGAATTATCATTTTTGGTGGTCTTCTAGCACCAGCTGTAAGTTACTCTTGTACTCAAGTATTTGTATGCACCATTCCTTTGATTGGATAGTACCTGAAAGTTGAAATGCTTTTTTTTTCATTCCTTGTTGGATATTCACGTGTACGAAATGCACTGCATTAAAATATGATATTGTATGTTAATATGCTCTCTACCAACGTACGTTGAGTCATGCGGCAAAAATAGAGCTCCCTTATTCATAATGGAGGTCTGGAGCTTAAATCTTGATACATTCAAAAATTCAAAACTGATAAAAATGTATGTTAGAAAAAGGATCTAAATTCTCCCAGGACAAAAAACAGTAAAAGAAACTACTTGAATGTCTAACATTGAAAGGTGTATGATGCAAAGATGACATTAACTTAATCAATGTCTTTTTTCACCAGTTGGAACTTAAGCTGGGGATAGGGGGCACATCGTACGAAGATTTTATTCGCAGTGTGCATCTGCCTATGCAGTTGAGGTACATCTCAATGATCTCATAAACTCGTTATCTTCATAATTTTTATAACCAATTTCAGATTCTTATTTTTTAAGTCTGCTATTTTATAATTCATATGTATCTGGGAAGTTAGAAAGGAATTATGTAATGTGCAGTGAAGTTGATCCGATAGTTGCATCATTCTCTGGAGGAGCTGTTGGGGTTATCTCAGCCTTGATGGTGGTTGAGATAAACAACGTAAAGCAACAGGAGCATAAAAGATGTAAATACTGTCTTGGAACCGGTATGGATGTTGAACTATCCCATTTTCTATCGTTGTAGTTATTCACCTTCCACGTATAATTCTAATATCCGTACTTGAAATGTGTCATGATGCTATGAATATGACAAGCAACTACATTCAACGTCTTAGCTTAGGCTTTTCTACCCGTTTTCTTACCAGTGACCTTGAAATGTACCTGTTTCTACATAAGCAAGGTTCTGATTTCAAACCTTGGTACACTCAATTTCTGACCAAAATAAAAAAAAATTCCATGAAACTCTTGTAGAGGCAAATATAGGGCGTGTTTGGATAGTTTTTGTGTAGAAATAAATAAGAGCGAGAACCACCTCTCTTTTGTGTGTAAATGAGAGGAAATGCAAATTGTGATGTTTAGGAAATGTGAATGAGAATCAAAATGAGAGTAAATTACATACAAATTAAAGTGACTCATTTCCACTTCCAATCATTTGTCTAAACACGGCCATAATTTGATCTGATCATCTAGGTTATATATATGTTGTCATTTTATGAGTAAATGGAACCCAGATGTTTGTTAGTCAAGTTAATATTCTTATACACATATTTAATCCTCTACTTTACTTGATAAATGCAGGATATCTTGCTTGTGCCCGCTGTTCAAGCACAGGTGCACTGGTTCTTATTGAACCAGTTGCAACAGTCAATGGTGGTGATCAACCGCTATCTGCACCAAAGACAGAGCGATGCTCTAACTGCTCTGGAGCTGGAAAGGTATGACATCTACAAATGTGGTTTCAATTTCCATTTATTGGACCAAAGGCTGTGAGTGAAGTGGCAGAGACCTCATGTAATAAGCACGAGTCGTTGGTTCCAATCCCCATGCCGGCGGTATTGGTAGTTAAATTATTACTGGTCGAAAATAATTCCACTTACCGGACATTGCATTGCACTGAGTCGTTTGTTCACACCATTCATTTTTTTGCCTGCGGTAACATCTCTTATATGGGATTTTGGA
Source organism: Geranium rotundifolium (assembly GCA_963920655.1). Classification (NCBI taxonomy): domain Eukaryota; kingdom Viridiplantae; phylum Streptophyta; class Magnoliopsida; order Geraniales; family Geraniaceae; genus Geranium; species Geranium rotundifolium. The sequence continues at coordinate 1,875,083 of OY987318.1, forward strand.
GACTTAGCATTGAATAGTACAGAGCCACTTGGGGTCATTATTCAAGATCTTTCTGGATGTCTGCTTCAAAATCCTAAAACCAGTGTCCTACTCCCCTATTTTAGATGCTCTAAAGTGTCTTTTTTTCTTGTTAGAAGTTAATTGCGCAAAAAATACGAACAATATTGTTCTAATTAGCCGGTTATTTTTATGCAGTGGTTTCATATGGGAAAGTTGAGGTATAGACACTCGCATTAGAACCATTGTTCTACAAAACGCTAGATGCTAGTCGGATAGATAATCTCTGAGGATTAAACGGGAACTAGTCGGAAATTTTTAGGAGACTGTAGAACAAAGAACAGCTTTGATGCTGTTATATTGGATGCTCTTATTTGTAACACCATTTTTATGTTGCTCTTCAGGTCATGTGCCCTACCTGCCTCTGCACTGGAATGGCAATGGCCAGTGAGCACGACCCGCGGATCGACCCCTTTGACTAGAAAGGTACCATCACTTTCTGTCTCAACTTGCCAGCAAAACCGTCTCTACAATCAATATCATTTTCTTGGCCTTCCTTGTAATATGTACAATGTAAAGTTTGTATACTGGAGTTATTGGACATGTATATCACAGAACTGTAGTAATTTTAGCCTGTTCTCAATGTTTCCACTTTCATCTTTGTATGAGACTGAATTAGGCACTAAATCTCCTGCTTTGAACTTGTGTCTCCTTTTTTTTCTGACTCTTGCTAGCATATCACATGTAGAAACTGAATGAATATTTGTTAATCAAAGTGCGAAATTCAAATCCATTGTGTTAAAGGATCGAAGTGCAGAACAAACAACCGAATATAAAATTACAAGAACACCAAGAATCATGTGGTTCGTCGATTGTGTTTATGGGCAGAGAACTCGCTAACTGATCGACAATATGTCATTATCGAAGGCCATTCCAGCCTCCCGAACCCCAAACTAAATTAGGCTCAAACCAGAGTGCCAAAGTTTGGGGCCACTCTACGGTTCAGAACTTTGACTCGCTGACTGATCAACGAAACCATCACTATCAGAGGTCATTTTGGCCCTCAGAACCCCAACTTACACAAACTTGTTATTTAAGTTATAGGTCTGCATGTGAAAACAACGAGATGGGTCACCACAAAAATTGCAGGTAAAAAACCGTCAAGCTCAGATATTGTATCAAAAGTTCAACCTACTTAAAAACTCAAGTTGGTAAATACACAAACTTATTATTTAAGTTGTTGAATGGATCTCTCATTGTATCAATTCATTCTTGGCTGCATTACAGGTGCAACTATGCTAATCCTTCTTGCAAAGTTTGTCGTGAGAGGCACAACCACCGGAAGGAGTGAAGCAAATGCAGCAAGACTCTCATGCGCCATCCCGGCGGCCCCATATCTACTATAGAAAAGCTGTAAGTGAAGTACATTGCAACCATGCACACTTGAAGCTCGAATTGCAGAGGAAACTTGCTTGTCAAGAAATTGGTGATCAGGAGCGATATGGTGAACCCTATAGAGTTGAAAACCACAATGAGGGTGAACCAGACCGCGCTCTTCGATCCCATTATCGACTTCCCTGAAACAATGTTTCTGTTGTTGTTGTTGCTGTTGCTGCTGCTGTCGTCTTGCCAGACACCCCCTGGAGGGCTCAGACCGACTTGGGATGTCGCGGTCGCCACGAGCACTGCTATGACTAGCAATGCGCTTCGCTTGGTGAGTCTCTCCCTTTCTTGAACTTGAAGTACTCTGATAGGTTTCTTGCTTCTGATGATGGCCGGCGGGTCGTCCTCGTCGGCTCCGGTGATGTTTGATGGTTTTGTAGAGTCTGCGTTGCTCTCAGAGCTCCGGCGGTTTGGAGGATGTCTGATATTTCTCTGTCTCCTGCTTTACTTGGGAAGATTTGGAGGATGTCAAGTGCTGTGAGGCCACTCTTGTTTATGGCATTTACTTCTATTGGTGGATGGTTGGTGGTTCCATTCCTCAGCAAAAGTTCTAGCACCTGTTGAAGGTAAAGATGTTCTATGAGATGTATACAAATTTGCTGGTATGTGTTGTGTTTTAAAAAACGCTAGGCGCTAGTCAGGTGGAGATGGACTTATGGAAACTAATAAAAAATTAATTTAAAAATACATCATTGAATGATTAATAAAAAATTATAGATGATTAATAAGTCGAAGAATTTTAGTACACTGCTTTTAACATGACATCTTGCACAGACGATACAATGAGAAAGATTAAAGTGCATGGATAAATAATTGCAAACCAGTAATTAGAAGTAATCAAATTTATGTTGTTTGGCGATAATGTGTACGTTTGTGGGCAGAAAAAAAAATTTCTTATTGAGAGAACACAAGACAAACATCAAGTAAATTCGGGTATGTTATGTAATGTTGTATTTATATTTACTACGCTCAAACATGAATACAAGAAATGACAAATAGCTCGTGTAATAAACACGATGGCGTAGGTTCCAATATTGATTCTGACAATATTGCCCTTTAATTTATTAACAAAAACACTAAATTTAGGGATGAGAGAAATCTCCAGACCCGACTAAGAATCGATGTCCAGTGGTCGAAATTTAATATGATAACAGAACTTGATGGATTTAGATGTCTATTCGTGTATGTCAATATCCTATTTCGAGCCTAGGGTCAGCATGCATGTTTGACAGTGTTCATGACCGAAATAGGAGGCTGTAAAAGAGTGGGCGTCTAGATTCAAACAAACCTATGTCGCATAAAAAACAATGAAGACTTGAGAGATGTGTTGTGCATCAAATCATAGTGACATAAATTTCGTGTTTATTACATCACATAAAAGACATGTACGTAGTACCAAATTCAAAGGTTTAAATTACAAATGAAGCAACCAAAGACAATAGATCCACAGGAGGCAAATGAATCTCGGAGGAGGAGACTTGCTCCGCAACGTAACACTCCTCCATAGTCCGAGGATCGAACCGGCGAGCCAGGGAAAAGCGCTTGAACTTGATGGTGTCGTTGTCGTCGGAACGATCAAAATGAGAAGAATCACAAGCAAATATCACACATCCCCGTCCGTCGGCGAGAGCCGGGGCCTTGGCGGGGACCCCCTTGATTCTGCACCACTTGACGATCCGAACCAGGTCGTTGGGATCGTCGTCAAGCTTAACAACCACGTGGTAGAAGTGGCCGCGGGTTCCGAGACTGGGGCTAAAGCGGCCTTGAGTGTCGGGATTGACGGTGGCGTGAAACAACACGCCACCGTCATCATCGATGCCCAGGGCGGTGGCCAGGGGCATCATGTCAAAGCTTTGTACCCAGGGAGGGTTGTAAACGTCCCTAACCTCTCTCCATCCTCCCCGCCAATCGGAGGTGTCGAACACGAACATGGGCTTGTGCGCATTCGACAAGGGCTTGTACGGATACGACAAGGACCAGGGCTTCTGCGACTTGAGGTCCGCTTGACACAGGACCAACTTGGTCCCGACCGCTGCTAAACAACACGTGCACTTGTCCATTTCAACCGGAGGTTCCGAGAGTAGCGTGGAAGTCTCGGTGAGGGGATCGAAGACCTCGAAGCCCGACACAGAGAAGGTGCTGAAATCGGACGAGTAGAGGTAGACCTTGCCACCTACGGCGACGGCCTGGCGGCGCAAGACGGGATCGAGGAAGGTGCGGTTAGGACGGGCCGTGGGGCCGTGGAGGACGGACGGGACTCTCCTCATGATGTCACCATTGGTCATGTTGTCGTCAATGTTTCTCGTTTCCACGACGAAGACGTCGGTGGAGATGTCAGGCATGTCTCCCACGGCGATCATGTAAAATCTCGACCCGACCGCCGCGAAAGCGAACCCTAGGAACGGGAAATCGTCGTTCATCGGAAGGCGGAGAATAGGGCCGCCGTGGCTTGGTGAATCCGATCCGTCGATCTTCGATCGGTAGATCGCGTGAACGCCGTCGCCACGGTAGATGCTATAGAGATAGGCTTTTCCATCTTCCTTACACATAACTCCGTGTAATGAAATTGAACCAACTTAATTGAATTTATTATATACTAATATGAAAAGGGTAAATTGGTAATCCTACGTTTTACATTAGTGTCGGGTGTTTCCTAATTCTACTAGTTGTTTGCTACTAGCTCTTCCCATTTTCGATATGCATTAGAATAGTATTAGGTTAGCCTATTAGGGTTAAGCCCATTATAGTTTCATTAGGGTTCTAGGTTTGGTTTCTGTTTCCTATTTCAACAACTATACATCCTATAACTATTATAAGGTTATGCAACTCGGATCGCGAGAATATATCTGCCAGCTGATAAAAAGGGAGACCTGACAAACTCGAGAAAATCGCGAGAAGATCACTAGAAGAATCAGAGCAATCAAGTCTGAATTCAGACATGTCTGAAAACTTGATCAGTGACAAGCTGTTAAAAAGGTATGCACACCTGAGGAATATACCAACATGAGTGAAAGTGAACAATGATTGTTGCTTGAAATGATAGATCTGAACTATTATAATGATCGAGGGTTTTCAGTTATATGAAAGGCGTTCAGGTTTTCAGTTACAAAATATGAAAGTTTTTCATATTTTGAAAAAACCTTGATCTGAATTGTTTATTAGTTGATACATTTGAATTTCATGAAATGTGTCTCAAAAACCTGTTCGAATGTAGTTCTTCATTGTTTGAACATGTTTTCAGTTATATGAAAGGCTTTCAGGTTTTCAGTTATATGAAAGTCTTTCAAATTTTTATTGTTTCCAATTTCTCATGTGAAATTCGTGGATCCAGATCTGGGCCTCCTTCGAGGCGGTCCAGCGCCATGAGCTCGTTCAATGAACTAAGTGCTGAAGCACAATCATGGAGAAGAGAGGGAAGCGTCGGAGACAAGAGTGAGATTGCAAATAGATTGAAATTCGGGGACTGAAATGGAAATAAGGAAATTGAGAAATGGAGCATAGAGAATGAGGATGTTGCGGAGGAAGGAGAGTCGGCCCTGCCGACGAGCGGCGGATTGTGGCTGGCGGAGACGCAGAGGACGTTGGAGAGAAGGCTCGGGTCGCGGACGAAAGAGGAGAAGAGGTGTGTGAGGGAAAGGAAAGGAGGGCAAGCTTGAGAAGAAAAATACAAATATACCCCAATGTACATGTTAAAAGACTAATAAAAATTATAACTTCGACTTATTTACACCAATGTGTCACCGCGTGCATCTTGACCATTGCTTATATAATTATGTAGCTGAGATTAGTCCTTTAGTACCTATTCGAATGTATGGTTTTCTGCTGATTCTTTCTCTACGAGACATTTCTTTATTAGGGGCATTTTTTTATTTGGGACCTTAAGCAATTGCTTATATTACTTAAGGGTTGGGCCGGCCCTGCTGCCAGGGAAGTCACGTGTGATGGGTTCTCAAGAGAGGTTAATGCGGTTCTGTGGAGGATGAGTGGACTTTGTCTGAGGATTTGGTTCCCCAAGCCGCCGCCCACCTGGGATCGAACACTAGACCTTACAAGAGGTTGCGATATGCATTTATATTGTGTATTAACCCAACATTATATATTAGAGAGTATAGGGGAACAAATTTGCTAACAGTTGAGCGTTTGATTAACAGCTCATGTCTTGCAAAGTCAGTGCTAGTAAACATAATAGAAATTCTATCATTACTAGATCGATTCATATAATTCAATGTAGAACGAGTTAAAAAGGAATTTTTTTGGATAAGTTCGCACTTAAATACTATTAACATTGTTCTTAGCTTCTCAAGTCATCTGATATTCTTACTTTCATTATACTTCTAATTCTATTGCAAATTTAGCCAAATTTTAAGTATTTATGGGAAAAAAATATAAATAAGAATTTTGTGATTTGACAAGAAGAAAAAATAATAAGGTGAAAAAATAATTTTTATGAATGTACATAACTGTAATTATTGGTGATAAAAGATCTATGCGGTTGATCGGCCCATAAACACCCTAGCTGAATAAGAACAAAACAATTGCAACAAGTTGGTAAATACACTATAATATGAAAATGTATTGAATTAGTATAAATTATGGGTAAATTCATATCATTACCCTAACTTTGCCTTATTTCGAAATCAGTATCTTAAATTTAAAACTTTTTTTGCCGGTACCCCAAGTTTATTTACGTTGCAGTTAAGGTAACGGCTGTGAAATATAACAGAATTTGTGTGCAAAAAGTCTAAAATGCCCTCATTAGTTTGGTGTGTTAAACTGATTGGTTCAATTGATATGATTATGAAATAACTATTTTATCCCTAATTAAATACCCAATTTAACTAATGGCTTGAGGGCAAAATTGAGTTTTATATTACACAAATAATAATTATAATTCTTTAATAATTAAACTATCATTAATTGATTATTAATCATTAATTAAACCTAATTAAATATATAATAATATTATTAATATTTAAATATATATAATATTATTATTAATTATATATTATTATTAATCATTACTTATCGTAAACAAACCCAAATTAACATAACCATCTTCAAACCCTTAACCTACTTCTGCCTCTGCCGCCGTCGCCGCCGCGCTCAACCGCGACTCTGGCCGGCGACCCCGACCGACGACTCCGCTACCCCGACCGGTGCTCCTCGCGGCCTCCTCCGTAGCAAACCTCTGTTATGGCCTCCTACGCGTCTTCGTCTTCCTCACCGGCGATCCCAACCATCGAGAACCCTCCGTCGCCACCCACCTCCGTCGCCACCCACCATCGAGAACCCATATTTGGGTTTTGAGTTGAAACCCAGATTTGGGTCCGACCTCCATCTCGAACGAGCGACGACGATGCGGAGAGCTCGCCGAGAGCCTCTTCATTGCCGAGAGGGCTCTCGATGGTGGGTGGCGACGGAGGGTTCTCGATGGTGGGGGTCGTCAGTGAGGAAGACGAAGACGCGTAGGAGGCCGCGAGGAGCACCGGTCGGGGTCGCCGATCGCCGGCCAGAGTCGCGGCTGGGCGCGGTGGCGGAGGCAGAAGTAGGGTAAGGGTTTGAAGAGGATTAGGTTAATTAAGGTTTGTTTAAGATAATTAATGATTATTAATAATATATAATTAATAATATTATTATATATTTATATATTTAGTTAGGTTTAATTAATGATTAATAATAATATAATTAATAATTAATAATCAATTAATGATAATTTAATTATTAAAGTATTATAATTATTATTTGTGTAATTGAAAAACCAATTTTGCTCTCAATCCATTAGTTAAATTGAGTATTCAATTAGGGGTAAAATAGTCATTTCATAATCATATCAATTAAACCAATCAGACCAGTTTAACAGACCAAACTAATGAGGGCATTTTAGACTTTTTGTACAAATTCTGTATATTTAACAGTTGTTACCATAACTGCAACGTAAATAAACTTGGGGTACCGGCAAAAATAGTTTTAAACTTAAGAAATTGATTTCGAAATGAGACAAAGTTGGGGTACTGACATGGAATTACCCTTATAAATTATTTTATTGATAGAGATCAATACCCTGTTTTATGGGTTAGGTAACAAATTTTATGAAAATCACGAAAATGCCCTCTTGAATCTTCATCCCTCACTTTTTGCTGGTATGTAACAATTTTTATGCAATTTGAGATAGATTTAAAGATAATAAAAATCATAAACGTGAAAGCATTAAATCACACAGAAATGCGGATTAAAAAATTTAGAGGGATAAATTTTATAATAATATAATTAAATAAAACAAAAGCTAATTTCATTAATAAAATAATTACTAAATGCATATAACAACTATTTAAACGAGCCCAACTTTCATGTCTTAATTCATTGAGAGAATCGATGTTGCTGAAGGAGACTGTAGGAACTCGATTTCCAAGCGAATGGACCGAGACCCACTAGGCCATCATCAAGAAGTTCATTTTGAATGATCTTCACATCGACGTTTGATCATGCATCATCCAATACACTTCAATCTAACCTCATGGTCACTGAGAAATTGGAATGGTCGTTACATTGAAGAGAGGCAAGGATCAGAGTCAGCAAGGAGCCAGAGAGTGCGTCTTTAAAGGATTGGAAAGGATTATGGGCATGTATCTCAACCTGGCGTTGGATGGATGCCCGAACTGGCAGGTAAGGAGGACCCTGAGTAATGACAATGATAATCCGAACATGAGCATGACGGGATTCGGCAAGAGATCATACTCCATTATTAACAACTATAACTTTGCACAATAGCTTATGGACAGAGATATCATTAGAATGTACCAGAAGGAATGCATCAAGTAATTTGTAATGATATATCTACTTCAGTTATTGTAATCATCCAAAACTAGTTTACAACTTTTGTAATTTAAGAGTGGATGATAAAATTTCTCAAAGAAATGTTATTTACTCTATGCCCGTCGTGTCCAATTGAACCATAAAGTGTTGGAGGTCGGGTGCCATATTAGTAATAGTAGGTGCTATTCCGATGTATATTTCTATAATCAACATCCTCAACCTTGATAAATCATCATCTTTTTTTTTAGAAAGTGCGTTTTCTTCACATGGTGCTTCAAGTCCTCCTTGTCCGCGAAGTAGTGCCCACGGTCTGGTTGTGTGCAAAGGAGACTCTAGAGATGGCTATGCTTATCACGATAATGCTTTGCCATATTCTTATCACTGACCCAGAGAGTTTCATAGCTCAGACATGATAGATCCATTTTTTTGTCACTCTTCTTTTCCTTTATACCGCAACTCTTGCTTGTAGTGTTGTATCTAAATCAATTTTTATAATCATCCAACACTAGTTTACAACTTTTGTAATTCAAGAGTGTGGATGATAAAAATTTCTAAAGTCGATGGATAGGGGATGAGATTGCTAAACACTCTTTAAACCTACTTTGTTGCCATATTATAAAGAGAGAAAATAATCCACAAACCGGACTCATATTTGTGTCCCCAATTTGACGGGAATCTTTAAATCTACTTAATAAAGATATATGGATGAAACGCATACATTTTTTGGTATCTTCATCGTAATGTTTTAGATAGACCTTGATAAACTCTTTTATTGAGCCCGCCACCACCCTTCTATCCCTACTCATTTGCCATTTTGGAAATTGAGTGTCAATGTACTCGATGTAATAGTCTATTGCCTCTTGCATGCTAATTGGGTCATCACTTGTCATGTAGCAAAGCCATTCGGTTAATGCATGAAACGTATCCTCTTTGAGATGTTCATGAGTGCAATACGTCTGAGCATGTAGTATATCTTTTGTAAAAAAAAGTTTTAGATTTTAGGAAAAAAACCACAAACAATTAAATAAATAGTAAAAACAATGTTACTTACTCTACGCCTGGCGTGCCCAATTGAATCAAAAAAGTGTTGGAGGTCATGTGCCATATTAGGAATAGTAAGTGTTATTTTGTTGCATATGTCTAGAATTAGCATCCTCAATCCTAATAAATCATCTTCTTTTCCTTTCTGCCAATGGTTGAGAATCAGTAATAATTGCATATTTGTAGTATTTATCTTTTATGTTAGCAAATAAAACGATTATATTAAAGAAATGAAAAGGTAATTCTCAAACCGAAAAAAGAAAACTCTAATAACATTATAAAGGGGACTAAAGAAAGGAAGAAATGAAATAAAACAAAAGGTCTAACGAGCTTCTTGAAGAATATAGAATTTACCTTTGCTGACAAATACTTGATCTTTGTTGAAATCACGATAACAAAGGTCAATCTTGTGGTGCATAACCACACAATTCAAAAAAATACCTGTAAAAGAATTAGTGGGATACTTAAGGATATTGGATAAAACAAAACACTTTTAAAAAAATCTAAATTGACTTGGAAGGTGTGCTTCCTTCACTTGGTACTTTCGGTTCTCCTTGTCAGTGAAGTAGTGACCAAATTTAGTCGCGTGTGGAGGAGTTTCCAGCAATGGTTATGATTATCATGGTAATGTCCGCCGGATCCTTAGCACTCGCCTATGAAGTTTAGTAGCTCAAACATGATAAATCCATTTCTTCGTCTATCTTCTTCTTTTTTATATCGCATATATATAGTGTGTAGTGTTGTGTCTAATTCAGTTTTTGTAATCATCCAAAGCAAGTTTACACCTTTTGTAATTGAAGAGTTTGGATGATAAAAATATCCAAACTTAATGGTTGGGGATGAGATCACTAAATTTATTTTGAACCCATCATATTATCATCTTATAAAGAGAGAAAATAATCCACAAACCCGACTCGAATTTGGTGTTCGCAATTACTAAATCCGCTTGGTACCCGCCTTGTTGTCATCACTATTCAAAAGAAATAAAAACAACATTTTAAGAAGGGATAATTTCAGGTGGCTACACTTAGATATTGTTGTTTTTCACATGGGTGCACCTAGAATTTTTTTTCCAGCTGACTACGCCTAGAATGTGCAAAATTTTCACTTTGCTCTTTCCGTCCAATTCTGTTAGTTTTTAACATTTTTTTCATGTAAAATGACTAAAATGCCCTTAAGGTTAAAACAATTATTATAATTGGATTGGAAAGACTAAAATGCCCTCACCTATTCATCTAATTTTCAAATACATGCCACTCACTCTCTCACCTCTCTTTATTCTCTGCAACTCCACCACCATCTCATCTTCTTCATCGTTCAATTATAATTGAAGATTTAAATATCATTAAGAGTTTTCAATTAATGGGCCTTTTCGATTGATATATTTGGGGTTTCATTTCATCGTTTCGTTTATGGGTGCCACAGATTAACGATTTGATTTGGTTGTTGCTTCTATGTTTCAATTTCTTTGATTAATGATTTGGGTGGATGAAGTTTTTTAGTTCAATGGATTTCCTTAATTTCGCTACTGATTTTGTTTTAACATTTTCATTTCATTTTCTTGTTGGCAATGAGAATCGACATAGAAATTATCTCCTAAATGTTCACCAAAAATGTAGTTTGAATTGGATAGCAATAGTATTTAGTTGTTGATGTTGAGAATTAGATCGGTTGAGTTCAGTCAATTATTTATTTAGTATTGTTCTCTTCCAATGAAATTAATGTGTACAGGGCAAATGCTCTAACCCCATTTGCTTTTGTAAGTTTTTGTTTTGGCTTAACCACTGTGTTCTTAGCAGAATGAGTGTTTATGTTCAATTTTGACATGTGTATGTTTATTTTGATTGGTATCGAGCTAAAAGAAAGCCATGGACCCTTCAGAGCTTAGGTATTTGGAGGAAGAGGATGCTCCGCTGATGAAGACGATAAAGGGTGCTACTTCGGGTTTCGTAGCTAGAACCATCTGGGGAACCGTCGTTGCTACTTGGTTAGATGTTCCTCGAGTTGAGAGACATGTTGCTCTTCCGGGATTGATAAGGACCCTGGAGATGATGGGTAAACATGGGGTGACATTTGCCGCGATTGGAGGAGTTTATGTAGGTGTTGAGCAGTTGTACTGAGTTTGGTATTTAAATCTTCAATTATGATGAAGAAGATGAGATGGTGGTGGAGTTGCAGAGACAAAAGAGAGGTGAGAGAGTGAGTGGCATGTCTTTGAAAATTAGATGAATAGGTGAGGGCATTTTAGTCTTTTCAATCCAATTATAATAAAGGTTTTAACCTTAAGGGCATTTTATTCATTTCACATGAAAAAAACGTTAAAAACTAACAGAATTGGACGGAAAGTGTAAAGTGAAAATCTTGCACATTTCAGGCGTAGTCAGTTGAAAAAAAAAATTCTAACTGTACCCACGTAAAAAACAGCAATATCTAGGTGTAGTCACCTGAAGTTATCTCTTTTAAAAAAGGCATTTCATATGTGATGTTTTAAATAAGAAAACAATGTACTCAAAGAAGATTATGTTGGACTTTATCCAATAAGTGGAGTTTCAAACTCTATGTGGTTAGTAGTCCACGTGGAGAAGAAATCTGAATTGCTCTTCTATAAATATTAGATAATAAAGAGAAGAAAGTAGCATAATTCAAGAGGGTAAGAGAGAAATTTATGTGATACATTGATCTGATCATGTGCCACCAATTCGGTGAGATTTCTCTACCTTTTTCTCGTAATTGTGGCTTGAGCCAAGATTGTTTAATGTAGAGATAGTGTGATACTCTCATTGTAGTTAGAGAGAACTCGTTGTACCAATTATATTAATAGTGGAGATTAAGCGGCATCGAGGGTCTCATAATTTTTTTCTCTCTCGCGTTGAGGAGTTTTTTCCACGCTAAACTATGTGTGTCAATTGTATTATTGTTTGCTAATATTTATTGGCACGCTTGATTTGGTATGCTTGATTGATTACTATAAGATTTGCACAGATGTGGAGATTTATTTAATTATGTTGCATCTAATTGTTTAATTAGTTTGGACAATTTAAATTATCATAAGACAATATGCATTGTGACATACAATAATTTACGGTGTTTATTCTTATACATTATACAATAATGTTAACAAATTATGTAAATTGAAAAAATACAAATATGAATGAATAAAAAAATTATAAAGATATATGGATGACATGCAGACATCCTCTAGTATGTTCATCTTAATGTTTTGAATAGACATTGAGAAATTTTATTATCTTAATGTTTCGAATAGATATTGAGAAACTCTTTTATGAGCCCACCACCAGCCTCCAATCTCTACTCACTTGCCATTTTAGAAGGCTATACCCATTTGCCATTATGTAAAAAAATGTTATTATGAGCATGATTCCAATAATAAAATAAGGGATGAGCATGATTGGGAGTGTTATTACGAGAATGATTCCAATAATAAAATAAGGGGAGTAGTAATTGGAAAACAAAATCTTAAATTGTAAAACGGAGAACTAATGTGAGGCATTGGATCCCATAACAAATGGTTGAGATTTACCCGCAATTATAAGGGTTAAGGTAGCTAGATATTATTTTTTATAAAAATATTTTTTATTAAAATTTATTGGTGAAGGGGTTTTATGTAATTGTGATATATTTAATTTCGGCCCACTATTAATAACTAAAAAATCGTGAATGAGGTGGAATAACTGAATGGAAATCAGAAGATCAATCAACCATTTTAATAGTTTTGTTTAAAATTGACATTCAAATTAGGTATAGTGACAAGTTCAATTTTAAGAACTGTAAGCTCTGAAAAAGGTTTGAAACATGAAGATCAAGAATTCAGGTTTGTATAATTTATGATTAATTGTAATGTTTTGTATAGTTAATTTTATTTGAAATTATTTTTCGGTATTTATTGGCATAATTTTTAATGCTTTTCATGCATGGAAACAAAGAGAAAAAATTATAATTTTGGCTGACGATTTGGGTGATGACGAACACGAGATATTGTCTAAACGTTTGAAGCGTCGCACGAATGCGAATGTAACTAATTCATCGAGAAAGAAGGTTGATGGACGTGTCACATCGAATGATGAATCTTTGTTTAATGGTTCGGGCTCCATACCAAGTTTTATGTTTTATAATTAGTTTTTCAATGTATCTTTGTTTCGATCATATATGTGTATCTTGTATAATAGATAATTCATTAATCATATTTAAGAGAGACTTTCTAATATATAGGAAATGAAGTCTCATTAAAATGATTTGGTCTCATTTGTATTTGTGATATGTTTCAGTGAATAATATTGAAAATTTTGTAGTGGAAAATGGAATAATATCTTCCTATATATATGTATGTTATAAATTTTCACAGGTACATGCAAAAAAATAATCGATATACTCATTAATTATTTTGAAACATATATGTATTGTACTTGAAAATTATGTGTTCGTGGTGATTAAATGGCCTCAGATTATACATTATACGAATATTATGAAATTTTGTAGGTGTGGATCGAAAATATTGAACAACATGCATATAATTTTTGAGACAAAAAGTAAAGGTGATGGTTTTACTATAATTGAAGGTAGGGTGATTTTGAAATTAAGAAATTGGGGAAAAAAGTGGGTACTAGTTAAGAACCCATATCAAAAGACAAACAACTAAAATATGTAACTAATTCTACCATCATCAATGTCGATATTTGTCCCACATATCGATGGTGTGAGGGCTGGATCATAATGTGGCTTGTAGAGATCATTACCGTCTGGTATCCATAGATTTTCTATATCGAATAAAGTATCAGCTGAACATGAAAAATACGTATAGTGAGAAAATTATTTGAGATTACAAGAAATTACGTTACCTTAGTATTGATCCATTACCTTAAATTTGGGTTGTTGAAGATCAACATATGAATTTACATGTTTCAGAATAAGGGTTTATGTTAGTCTTGATGATGATGATGCAGTAGTAGTTAATTTAGGGGCGGATATTTTGGTTGTCGTTTTGGCATGAGGCTGCTGTTTATATAGGCATCATGCAAATATCCGCATATGACGGTTAGGGATTGGAAATTTCAATTACCAATTTACCCTTTAGTTTAATTATTTATTATTGTATTAATTATCTGAAAGTGGGGTTGGTGACGTTGTTTTTCAATAATCTACATGTCGTCATTGGTTTCTCGTTTTACAATTTAAGATGAGTTTTTCACTGATTGCATCCCATAAAATAATAGGAGGTTCGAGTCCGACCCATTCTGGTTAGTCTGGGTTCCGAAACCACATCCAACCCTATACATGATCATCATGACTCAATAAATCACAGTTTATTATTAAAATGAATAGTTTAAATATTCTCAAATTAAACACTAACCACGCAAATTAAAAAAAAGACAGAGGAATCAAAGACCCATTATATACTATTATTGAATGACCATCTAATTATTTTAACGAGTTTCATTTCCATTTTTAATTAATTGATGGATTAATGATTGAGCACTCAAATAGTGTCCACTAAGCAATATGACAAAAACACATGGTTTCTAAAATTATTTTGGGCAGTGCTAATGGGTCAAACCTTATCAACAAGCGTCTCTATTAAATATTGTTAATGATCTGACAAAATATTATGATGATATTGACGTTTTTGTCGTACCGTTTATACTATTTTATAAGGTGTTTATATGTGCAGTTTTCTAAAAAGACGTCAGGTATTAGTCGAGTACAAAATACATTTTGAGAACTAATCAAAATTTAATTAGCTTATATGATTTATAGCAAATTAACATATAGTTGCTTGAGTATTAATTGAACAAGTCAGATGTTTTTAATATATTGTTTGTGTACATGCAAATGAAATTAATTTATTGATATGCTTAATCATATAATAATTAATTGAGGATATAGAATAGCAGACACAACTCTTCTAGTTGCGTCTATTATAATTTATCAGTACCAATGCAGCGCATGGTATTGTGTCGACTGTAGTGAAGGCGAGGCCTACTAATGCAATTCAATGGCACTTTATTACCAATGTGCATTCATCAAATGGGTCGGCTATCTGGCACTATACGAGTTACTAATCATAAGAATTTTGACCTACCTATGAGATTATTTTTTTGTATTATTTAAAATACAAATCAATTATAAGCTGTTTGTAAATATGTAAAATTTATAGTTGACTGATAGTGTGAATCATAATCATGAGATTAATAATTCGTATTGTCATGCAATATTTGATCAAGATTAATAATTAGATGAATATATAGGTAAATGAGTAAATTGTTAAACACGTGTCTGCTCAACATATAATAATATATTAGTTACATAAATAATTTACCAGCAATTTAAGCGAACACAACATTTTTTTCTAGTCAAAAAACACGTTTAGCTCTATTGGAATATAGTGCTAATTTAAATTCTATAAGACAATGACTCATAAGTCTTTCTTTCTCAAAGAAAAATGACAAGAAAGTCTTTAAATATATATAATGGACGTTGTTTTCAAATACTGTGGAAATATAAATTCAAATTTGATAAACAAAAGGAAAATGAGGGGTGTTCGCGGTTCGTTTTTGAACCGAACCGATCAAAACCGAACCGAACCGACTGATTCGGTTCTTGAATAAATCAAACCGAACCAAAAAATTGACAAACCGACCAGTTCGGTCAGTTTTCGGTTTGAACCGAAAATCAGCCACAAAACCAAAAAAATTCATAAATCAAGCAAAAAATGATTAGATTTCGATCGGTTTTTAGAAGAATTATGTATAATAATTTTACACGAACTAAAATAAAACGTTAATAAAGCCCAAAAATAAAAATTCAATTGAAAAACACCCTAAATTGAAGCATAAACCGGAGAATTCATTTTAATTTGAACCGGAGTCGGTCGGTCCAGTTTTTGATCGGTTTTGGTTGATTGAACCGAAACCGAACTGATCAAGAGCAAAACCGACCAGGACCAAACCGACCAAAATCGACCATTTTTCGGTTTGGTTCGGTTCGGTTCGGTCGGTTCGGTTTTTTTTGAACACCCCTAAGCTACATATAAGTTGTGCAGTTTTATAAAACATATGACTTCATGGGAGGGGTGTAAATTAGCATAATTTTATTAAAGATCGGTTTAATACTTGGATCGAAAAGAAATAACCCACTCAAATTTGAACGAGTTTACTTAATTAAATTTGAGTTCAACTAAAATTAATAGCGAAACTCGAAATCAGTTCGATTGAAGTAATTTTCAGTGTACATATTTAAGTACAAATTATATTAATTTTTATACCGAGTCTGGATAGTCGAGTTTGATACATGCATATCAGTATTATGAAAAAAGCACATGAAAGACAAATTAATAACCCATAATATTAATTTATATTAAGAAAAACAAAGTGAAATTAGGTACAAATCTCTTGTGCACGTGTAAAAATAATATATGCAAGTGACCAAGAAAGATTCAAGTTTTATAATTGGCCACACCAGATTCACATGAAATGATTAAAATAAGAATCACGCGTGCCACCTGTCCAAATCCCATTGGTGCCCACTCTTACTCAGGTCAAAAACAGCTTCATCAATCATCGCCACGCCACTTGCACAAACTCATTATGTACGCTTTTGAGGCACACAACACATCCCAACCGTCCACTTCAAATCAAGATGACAAGATCCAACAACTCACACTCGTTTGATTAAATCAACGGTGAAGAAAAGATTGCGTACACAAAATATTGTACGCCGCCACCACACCTGAACCAAAATCCAGAGTCAAAAAAGTCTCCTCCCTCCTTCTCCAACTTCCAACTCCATTATTTCTTAAATCGTTTATATTATTTTATTTTCTCCTCGAATAAATTATTTACAATTTGATCGTTAAAATCGAATACATTGAAATTGAAATTGAGCTGACCCAATCCTCTCTTCCTCAGATCCTCCTCCGCTCCACCACCACAGCACCGCCGTAACCGCCACCGTCTCCGCCGCCATGTTATTGCTGGTGAATTGCTCTCACTGTCGAACTCCGTTGCAGCTCCCGCCGGGAGCCAAGTCGATCCGCTGCGCCTTGTGTCGCGCGGTCACCGTCGTCGCCGATCCGCCTCCGGTAGCTTCTCATTCCTCCTCCTCCAGCCACCACCACAGCCACCGCCCGTCTCCTCCGGCGGCGGCGACGCTTGCTCCTTCCCCGCGCATCCACGCGGCGCCGGGACCGCCTCCGCCGGCGCACGGCCGGAAGCGGGCGGTGATATGCGCGGTGTCGTATATGAACACGAAGAACGAGCTCAAGGGGTGCTTGAACGACGCCAAGTGTATGAAGTACCTGTTGGTGAATCGGTTCAAGTTTCCGGAATCTTCGATCATCATGCTCACCGGTACATAATCTTCAATCCGTGATTTTCACGTCTTGTGAATTTAATTTGATTTGATTTGATTTACTTAATTGTGCCCTGCAATTTATTCGTTGGCTGATCATTCATGAAAGCTTAATTGAATGGTTGCTATGTTATTGTTAGGTTGGTAGAGTTATTGTTCATTTAATTCAAAATCAACCATTCAATTCCAACGATTGTAGATTTGGATCTCCTGAAATGGAAACTTGATTTTGCAAGTTCGATTTTAGGTGTTGTTTCGATACACGGTTGTTCTTATTTCTAGTAGCTACTGGTTGGAATGGATTGTTATGTTGATTGATTGTTCTTGATTCTTGAATCAGTCGGACATTGAGCTGCAAGTTCCATTTTAGGTTTTGTTTAGCTACTGGTTGGATCGTTATGATACTTAATTGCTCTCGATTCTTGAATCAGTCGGACCTTGAGCTGCAAGTTCGATATATGGTTGGTCTTAGTTCTTGTAGCTACTGGTTGGATCATTATGATACTTAGTCGTCGGACCTTGTAGCTGCTTTGATTTTTTTTATTTTATTTAGGACACTAATGAGCAGGCATGACAATCCTAGCATTTTCTTGAAGTGCTTAGAAGTTGATTCATCTGTTATGTTACTGGTATTGCTCTGATCTGAACTCTGATATCTGCTATTCAAGAAAGTCTTACTTTTGCTTTACTTATCTGCAATGATGGTGATCAGGTCAAACCAGATATGGATTCATAATTGGTATTCCTTCATTGAGTGAGAGTAAAGAGTGCTCTTTCAATCTAAATATTAAGAACCATTGACTTGTAAATCAATATTCCCTTTATCCATAGGAGTAGTCAGTAGAAGAATATGTTTTTGAAATATATATCAGAGACCTCAATATCGTTAGGTCGGTAAATTTATGAGATATTTGCTTGCTTAATCAAGCTCGTTTTTTTCTACTGCGTTTCACATGTGTTATTAGTAGCTACCAATGCTTTTTAAGGCTGAGATGTTACATTTTGATCTTTGAATTTGCTTTGGGAAATTTAAGTTGTTAGCTAAGAAGCATGAGCTTGTATTATTTTCTGGTTGCATTTGTCTATATTGGTGTTTGATACCTAGATGTATATTGGTAGTGTTTCTTCCATTCTAAATTGTCTGCTAATTCATTTCTTGATTATTCTTTTGATGTTTCCGTGCATATTCTTTTTCTTTTTCTATGATGTTCCAAAACCCGGTTCTGATCTCAATCCGATTTTCTGAAAGTCAATTTGCAGAAGAAGAAACAGATATGCACAGGCGGCCAAACAAGTACAACATGAGGATGGCATTGTATTGGCTTGTCCAAGGTTGCCAGTCTGGTGATTCCTTGGTGTTTCATTATTCAGGTCACGGTTCACAGCAAAGAAACCACAATGGGGATGAGTTGGATGGATATGACGAAACACTCTGCCCCACGGACTTTGAAAAACAAGGAATGATTCTTGATGATGAGATCAATGCAACGATCGTAAAGCCTCTTCCCCGTGGAGTCAAGCTCCATGCTATTATAGACGCTTGCCATAGTGGGACAGTTCTGGATTTGCCTTACCTGTGCAGGATGGACAGGTTAGATGATTTTTTGCTTATTCAATTTCACTTGAGAGTCCAAAACTGATACCAATAGAACACTCCTACATCTAGTGGGGTTTTCTTCCATTTTCCTTGCCAATTTATGTCCACTAGGAGTATGTATAACTATTGTTAAAACCCGACCCAATTATAAACTCGAATTGATAGGTAGATACCAAATTCTGATACTGTGTTAATGTTTGACCAACCAAAAATTAGATAGGTTGAGGTGGTCCATTGGGTACATTTTTTGTGAAAAAAAAAAGAAAGAGAAAAACGAGAAATATAACAAATTTTAACCACTTTTAAATTGAAAAGCTGCAAGGAGTTGAAGGAGACTTTGTTGGGATAAAGGGACTTGAACCTTCGCGATTTTTCTTTTACCATAAATTTCATTGTTACCTGTTATTGACATGTAGAACACAACTCTCTTTTATTGCAGTCTGATTAATCAGTTATTCAAAAGAAAAGATCCATCAGACTCTGGGGTCAATATATGATCATTGACTATTCGATTCTCATGTATAAATTCTCTACATGCACGAACTCAGGTTCTCATTATTCCTGTGAAATCATTAAAATCAATCTTTCAGTATATATATACAGCGTTTTGAAAATCTCTGACTTGTCTGATTAATCCCCAGAAGGCCCTCTCACTAGCACCTAGCGTTTTTTAGAACATTGCCTATATGTATAGGTTTACCTTCATCAATGTGTTAAAATTGCAGACATGGGAAATACGTGTGGGAGGACCATCGCCCTCGGTCAGGCGTATGGAAAGGAACAAGCGGCGGGGAAGTCATTTCCTTTAGTGGCTGCGACGATGATCAGACCTCTGCTGATACTTCGGTACAATCTTAATCAGATCGTTGATATAAACCGAATTGTTGTCATTTCCTCCACAGCTCAGAACTGTAATTACTAAATCCAAACCAACGTTCTCATGATTGTTGGCGTGCAGGCTCTATCGAAGATTACGTCAACAGGCGCAATGACATACTCATTCATCCAAGCTATCGAGCGTGGACATGGAACCACATACGGCGACATGTTAACTGCTATGCGAGCTACTATCCGCAAAACAGATGGACTCAACGGTGGTGTCGTGACATCTCTTCTCTCCATGCTCTTGTCCGGAGGAAGTCTAGGAAGTGGCTTGAGACAGGTATGTTCGTGTTGACATCAGCTCTATAAAATGTCACTCATTTCGCACCATCGGGATTTTCCCATGTCAATTAATTCCCAAAAGAAGAAAACATATATAACAGTACCATTTACAATCATACCACCAAATGAGAAAAGGAATTTTGATTTCAAATGGGATTATGCACCTAGTGTATTATCTTACAGCAGAACCTAGAAACCGTGTTCTAAAAATCCCTTACTTGTCCAATTAGTTCTAGATTAATCCTCTGCAATTCCCGATTAATCTTTTAATCCGATTTGTTTTCCGATTAGTCCCTATAAGGCCCTCTCCACCGACTAGCGCCTAGCGATTTTTAGAACACTGCCAGAACTGAAGTTATAAGATATGAGAATACCTTGTAAGATGTAAAATGCTCTAACTTGCTAATATCTTGGGTTAATTCCGTTGTGCAAACGATTTAAAAATTCATCGTATTGTATGAATTGTTGAAGTATTAAACATGTACACTGCACTAACTAGAAACAGACTAAAAGCCCGCCGCATAAGCATGTACATTTCACTGCACGAACTAGAAACTTACTATAAGCCTGCGGCATAAACACGTACTAGAAACTTACTATAAGTTTGTAGCATAAACACGTAAACTTCATTGCACAAACTAGAAACATACTATAATCCTGCGGAATAAACACGTACACTTCACTGCAAGAACTTGAAACTTGCTTTTATAAGGCTATAAGCATGAACTTGACGAGTTCATCTGTTGTGCTTTCTGCAGGAACCGCAACTGACAGCTAACGAACAGTTCGATGTGTATAAAAAGCCTTTCTCCATCTAACTGCTTTATGTTTTACAAGGTTCTCCTCTTCCATATACAGTTCTTGAGTTATAGTTACAGAGAAGAAAATTTCAGATTTTTTTATATATATATATATATAATAGTATTAGCAATAACTATTGACAATGTCCCGATTCCTGATGTTCAAATATGTAATTTTGCGGAACCTTTTAAATTTATTATTAATAAAATCGAGTCTATATTTATTTGTCATTAGTCTATATTTGTTGGAACTCAATATAGGAAAATTTTAAGTTATTGAGCTTGACTCAAACTCAAACGAGTTTATAATTAAATATGAGAAGAGAAGATAAAACAAGTCTGAATTCAGCTAGACTCGTCTAATTTTTAATATAAAATATTATTTATAAAAATACAAAAGAATTGTTTTGCGTAAAGATGACAAAAATTCTCGAACTTGTTTGAGAACTCGGTTTCCTCGATTTTTTTTTATCAGCAAATTATTTTATTGAAAGTAACAAACCATTACCACTCGTTATCACCTGAATAGAGTGGATAAAGTTGAGGGTTACAAAAGAGTGATATGCATTGAAATTTGAGAAACATGAAAGAGAAAATAAGACGTGATCATGAAGATTTTCAACGTAATTTAGTCCGATCAATCTTCTTTTCTTAAATGTGGTGAATTACCTCTTTATCGATAAAACAGTAAAGCTTTAGAAGCAAAAGTTTTGAAAGCACCTTCAAAAGAAGCATGATCGATTTTGACATTAATTCTAAAATCATCTCAAACCTATTATGTTATCATTTTACAAAGAGACACTGTTATAAACTTCACGAACACTTAATATCGTTAATTTGATAACGTAGTAGACGGATCACTAAGTCGACCAAATTCACCTTTCATAAAAATATTTAGCTGAAGAATCTCGAGCATTAGCCTAACTGTTATAGCCACAAGTTTCAGTCCACGTTACTTGTTTTCACTCAACCAGAGGATAAGAATCGAAAAACACCATAAGAGCCATGACTCCACTCTCTCCTCCTTTCTTCTCGTCGACACAAAGCCATAGCCATAACCAGAGGCACTCTTCAGAGCACCTCCCATGGCCGTCACCACCACCACCACCACCACTGTCCTCCTCCCTTCCCTGTCCCCGCCACGTCACCAGGCCCGACCCGCCCTCCACGTCTCGGTTCCGGGTCGGAGCAGGGTCCGAACATGGTGCGTGGGCCACGACAAGCTGGGGGATTTCGGCGCGAGAGACCCGTTTCCGGCGGAGATAGCGAGCGAGTTCGGAGACAAGGTTCTGGGACACGGGGACACGGAGCACAAGATCCTCATCCCCACCATATCCGCCCTGTCCCTCGCCGGACTGGATTGGACCCCCGTCTCCCCCCTCCAGCCTCCCATGTCTAAGGCTGACGCCACCAAGCTCTTGAACAAGGTCCATTTCTGCTACCCATTTGCTAATATTGTGTTATAGGCTATGAAAGAAGGCTAATTTATGGTACCCTTTTGATGATTATGTGTTATAGGCTCTTAAAGAAGGTTAATTTATGGTACTAATTTGATATTTCTTTGGTATGAGTTTGGTACCCATTTCATAATTCATTGTTATAAGCTTTAAAGAGGTCCATTTATAAGCTTTAAAGAAGGTCCATTTATGGTACCCATTTGCTGATTCTGTGTTGTAAGCTCTTAAAAAGATTAATTTCTAGTGCCTATTTGCTAATTCTTTGTCACAAGCACTTAGAGAAGGTTAATTTCCAGTACCCATTTGCTAATTTTGTGTTCTAAGCTCTTAAAATGTAAATTTATATTACTAAGTTGTCAATTCTTAGTTGTTAGCTCTTAAAGAAGGTTAATTTATGGTGCCCATTTGATGATCATGTGTTATAGGTCTTAAAGAAGGTTTATTTATGGTACTTATTTGATAATTCTTTGGTATGTCTTAAAGAAGATCAATTTTTGGTACCCATTTGATAATTCTTTGCTATAAGCTTTAAAGAAGGTTCATTTATTATGGTACCCATGTGATGATTCCTTGCTATGAGATCTTAAAGAAGGTCAATTTTGGAAACCATATAGTAGTTCTTTGCTATGAGCTCTTGAAAGGTCAATTTTGGTACCAATTTGATAATTCTTTGTTATAAGTTCTTAAAGAAGGTAAATTTCTAGTACCCATTTGCTAGTTCTTTGTTACATGCTCTTAAACAAGGTCAATTTCTAGTACCCATTTGCTAGTTCTTTGCTTTAATCTCTTAAAGAAGATCAATTTCTAGTACACATTAGCTAATCTTTGTTATGAAGTCTCAAAGAAGGTAAATTTCTAGTACCCATTTGCTGATTCCTTATTATAAACTCTTAAAGAAGGTTAATTTATGTACCCCATTTGCCAATTATGTGTTTTTTTGTCCATTGCATAAGCAAATTTGTGTTTGTTGCTCATCTTGGGCTAAGTTGGGTTGATGAAGAAACCTAGTCAATGTTGTTGGGTTAATGCTATAGTCACTACATTGTATTCTGTGATCTAATTTTTAGAGCATTACTTTATGATTATACTTTTTCTACATTTTTTTCATATGATATTATGCTTGAAATAAGTATTTTTTGACAAAATAATTTAGTTTTCTTTCTTTATTGTACATATAACTGTTGTTTTGTTCATTTTGTGTGGATTAACTATTGATACTCTATATATGGTCAAGTTTTTATTAAAGCTTTTTTTAGGTGCTTAAATATTTGGTTTGGTGGTCAAATTGAAGTCCTGGTTTGGTATAAAATTCACCCTTCAAAAATATTATCACATTTGAAAAGTTTCCATGACCTATATGATTAGAACTGCTAGCAAAATGTGGAAGATTATGGAATCTATCTACACATGTGAGAGAGTTGCTAGCATATTGAGGATTTATGTAGAACAGTAGAAGTGTACTTCATGGAAGACTACAGAATGATGTTCCATATGGTTAATATTAAAAACCACAATGAATTGTATAGAGCTCAAAGAATCGTTTAGATTTCTCGTAGAGGGCATATATATATATATATATATATATATATATATATATATATATGTATATATGTATATGTATGTATGTGGAACATTTCGGAATTTCATGAGTCTCTACACTTGAGAGTGAATTGCAAGCACAACGAGGAATTTTCTAAAAGTGTGTAGCATTTCATGGAAGACTAGATTTCTTTTTTTCAGCCCATGGAAGACTTGATTGAGATTGGAATTTGTATGAATATTACAATTTCAACTACTAGGATCGGTAGAGCTATGTTCTCTACCTTTTACATTTTGTATAAGATTTTCGAGTAAACAATGGTTCATCAGCGGAGATAATCGTATAGAAAGCTTAAACGTTTGGTCTCTACCATCGTAATAGATTGCACCTTTCCCTCGAACCAGTTATTCATTTTCTCCAATTGATGACAATTTATAGTCTCTCTTTCTCATAACATATGACATTAACAAAGAACTTTATATTCCAACATATTGGTTTATTGTCCTGAGTTATCACTGTTGCTTTAACCATATTTCATGTCATTTTAGTTTTTTTAGTAACTGCCAACACAAGATTCTGTTTTTCTTGTGTGGAAATTTTAGTTTTATTTTCCTCGTAATCTAGGATATTGGAAGGAAAAATAGTAAATATTATTGTTTAGCCTCATATATATTTTTCTACTTTCTGTTTGTGTCAGTAGGTTCTCGGTTGGAGACTATTGGAAACGGACGGAGGACTTAGACTGCTGTGTCTATGGAAGTTGAGGGATTTTAAATGTTGCTTCGAACTAGCCAATAGGATTTACAAGGTCACTGACGTCGTAGGGCACTTCCCTAATCTTCACTTGGAACAGCCAAATCAAGTCAGGGCTGAACTATGGACTTCTTCCATCGGTAATTTAAATCTCTTACGCGTCATCGTCTCTTTATGCAGATGGATCGGTTTCTTAATTGCATATAGGTTACATTTATTCTAGGGGAAATGGAAAAAATGTGTTGTATACTATCTCACTTTTGCTTTTTGTAAGAGGGTGTCGTGTACTTTGATAATGGCTAAAAAGTGTCGAGAACTTTGATTAAAATGATGAAATTTCCTTTAGAATAGGATAGTATATAGCATCATTCTCCCTTTAATCTACGATGTTATTGAATCAAAAGTCCTACAAGTTAATTGCTTGTGTGCGTGGTATATCATATTCAAACTGAAACTTCCTACGATTTTGCAGGAGGTTTGAGCATGAATGATTTCATTGTGGCAGCGAAAATAGACGAGATAAAAACATCGGATCTTGTCCCTAGAAGACGGGCTTGGGCATAGTTCGAGCGTATTATGTTTCATTAAAGTACAAAAAAAGAATATGTGAAGTTGTAGCCTTGATTTTGGAGCATGTAATGGCACATTCCACAGATTTTGAGTTTTGTTTATCAAGTCTTCTACACATGGATGATTTATTTAATCAAATTTCATATCATCAAGTAACTTATATGTCACGTCTCGAATAATTTATTCCAAATATTCGCGGTACGTGCGGCACTTAGTCACGTGTGCAACTCGTATGCTCGTGCTAAGTCAGTCTGACTCTCGTTATCTCAATAGCAAGACCCGTGTGCGGAAGCTAGAACTTGAACGAAGATGGAAATAGGGTGGAAAAATTCTCAAAGTGTTTATGTATATACTTGAAGAGAGAGTTACAAGAGATTTACAATACTTAGAGAAAGTCTTGGATGATCTACAAATACACATATCTATACTATTTATACTTGAACAAACCCCTAATGGATGATCAAGATTTACCCATATAGATACTCGAATTAATTCTCTAGATCCATCTTTAGAAATATCCTAAATATTTATATTTTCATGTATTTCTAGAGTATTACTAGTCTTGGGTACTTCTCCAATATTCTAAAAAGTTCCGCCCAAGACATTAAAATTGGGCCATTTAGTCCGATCGGGCCATTTGGCTAGCCCAACGCGCATCCGTGTCCACGAATTTGCCCAAAACCATTCGGTCTCATCTCCATGACATCCGTGGCGACCATCCTCGGTCGAGAACATGTACGGATGTGGACCCATTCTTCCGGTCCGTGACATATAGCATGGTATTTTATTATTTTGGGGGAATTTATCTTTCTATAATCTATATGTATAGGTTTTTGTTATTTACTGCATTATTTATATAAAAAGATAATTTATCTTGATATTCATATGGTGTGATACAAGATTGATCATTCTCTAAGCTTTTGTTACTTTTTAAATAGAAGGGAAAATTGCAAAAATTCTTAGGCTAAATTGCATTTTCATGTAAAGTGGATGTGAATTTCCTGTTTTCTGCAAAATGTTGACATTTGTTATAAAATGATTTTACATTATTCTCTTTACTGCAAACTCGTCTAAATCTAAAGAAAAAAATTGTCGAGCTGAAGTTACAAAAATATTTATTAAAATTTTAAATTCAAAAAGAATTGATTTCAATTGCATTTTGTGATTTTTGGATAGATATACACAAATTGCTAAAAAAATGGAAAGTTCACATTCAACTCTTGCAAAATTAGAAAAGTCCAACCCAACTTTTTTGCAATTTACACTAAATAAAGTGAAATAAAATAAACAATTTACTAAAGTGGACAGTTTATGACGATAAATAGGCATCTAAATATTCTGTTTTAACAAATGAACATGACACTGTAACAACTATATATTTGAACAACACTTGTGCTTGGCTAAAACTAAAAGTACAAGGCAGCTAAAAAATAAATATTTTTCAATATGAGGTTCAAATACTCCATGTATTTGATAGACAAACTACAAGTTTTTATGGTACTGGAGTTGAGATAATCATCAAACATGGGTTACAATTCAACTATAAGAACAAAATCGTGATTGCTGATGTTTGCAAACTCTTCAAAATATTTTTTCACCAACCACCAAAATCGCTTTGGACTTTAGAGGAGGACCTACCGCCTTTGTCTTTGTAGCAATTTCTGGAGTTCTTGCCCTTTCGTCTTCCATGGGCGGCCCTCATGGCGTGCCGTCTCTGTTTGTGCAGGCTCTTTGTTAGTTCAGCGTCTTCCTCCTGAAATAATATGGATCAGGACAGGTGCCCGGCAAATTATTTGAAGTATATTATCGGAAAAACAAGCAACAAAATCGTTCAGTTTTGGTGGAAGTCGAGCATATTTGTATTGTGACACGAAATGAATAATTGTAATTTTCAGGAACTCTAATGGCGCGTAACCGTCATAAATAAGAGAAACCGTGCAGTTAATTAAGCATATAATGTTATCACCCACCTAGTCCATACTAACAAGTATATAATGGTACGAATTTAAAATAATAATAATAGTTTATATATTAATATTATGTAATATAATTTACATTCTTATTAATTTTTTTAACAAAAAAGTGAAAAAAAACTAAATTTTAATTAACAACTCACTCCAAAAACCTAAATTAATATAATATAACATATATTTATATTAACTTTTGAACTTGTGCTGTAAAAGAAATTTATTAATCGAATTAATATTTGAACTTTTAGGTAGGGTTTCGGGTTACAAATAAAACCCGCTCACGATGAATGGATATTTTGGGGGTCGGGCACCCGGCCACGGTGAACAGGTGCGGGTTTGGCTAAACCCAACCCAAACCCGGCCCGTAGCCATTCCTAACGGGGAGGTGAGACCCAGCAACACAGGCCTAAATGACTTGCTCTAATACCGTGTAGAAATGGTCATAAACAATTTGGCGATAGACTATCGTAATTTGCTCAGGTAAATATCCACAAGACTGAATATAACATTTTTGACAAAAAAAGAACCATAATTGAGGCGTGGTTTGGTCGAACGGATTGTTCAAACTTCACAAATCAGCTAGAGACAATGACCGAGTGTAAGATAAGACCAAAGAATAATGTTCAACAGCATACCTTGTCACTCGCATCTTCAGTTTCAGATCCATTATCTTCACAGTTCTCTTTATCCTCCTCTACATTACTTTCCAAGTTACATTTTGGAGTTTCTTCTTGCTGAATGAAGTTGCATACGAGTTAGAGAAGCACACCGTTATACAACTTACAAGAAACTATCTATAAAAGTAAGGATCCTAGTCCTATAAAGACGCGGAAATGGAAGGATACAAAGTAGACCGAGCACTAGAAAATTAAATGTAATAAAAGCAAGCTGTCTGATTAAAATCTAGCAGCTGAATATAATATGCATTTCTGTTTTAATAAGAAAATAATTATTTTCACAAGTTTATTAAAAAAACCTTCCCCAAGACGCCACCCACCTGGGATTCGAACAATAGACCTTGCAAGAGGTTGCGATATGCATTTATATTGTGTATTAACTAAGCATTATATATTAGAGAGTAAATGGGCACAAATTTGCTAACAGTTGAGTGTTTGATTAACAGCTCATGCCTTGCAAAGCGAGTGCTCATGATTCTTATTACTTCTGAAAAGGGTTCAGGTAATACCTGCTCTAGCAACTCGAGGGAACCGACATTTTTAATTGTTTCATCACAGGCAGACGTGTCTTCTTTTTCAGTTTCTTCCTCATCCGAAGCACTTCGCTCATCCATGTCTCCTTCGATGAACTGCAGTAACAGTAGTCAAGAAACACATTAACACGGTATCTGAAGGTATAGATTGTAAAAACAAGGCATATAAGAGACAGCTCCCAAAAGGTAATATTAGGAGGAGAGAAGCTCATATAATATTTTCAAAGCATGTCACATGTTTTATAGCTACAGATGGTCTGGCATTTTGGGTTTTGGTAGTCCTCCAATATAACAGTAATACCTAATGAAAATAATCCAGTTCCATCAAAAACACTAAACCATGGATCTCTAGCACTGGCTGATCCCATAAAGAAGAATATGAAAAGTCCCACAAGAATAAGCCAAGCCATCACATAAAATCCCAAGAACAGCAATTAAGATCAAATACTTTTCACATCATTAAAATCAAAAACACTACGGATGTCACGTACCTTCTCAATGACATCTTGCTCCTTTCTGCTAAACCCACTAGCCGCTAGGTCCTTGTCTAGAAAACCAGAAGTTTTAACTATTGAAGAAAAGCAGATTCTGCTACCTTCATCTGCCTGTAGTTCTGAACCATCGGCGCCATCTATTTCTTCATGGAAAGACATGTTGAACCTGGAACCAAACAACGAAATTATCACAGAGGAGAGCTTAACCATAAAACCATGTTTTGAGCTTCTTATTGATGCCAATTTCATTATATCATGGAACAAATAAGATGTCTATCTCCTAAAAACAACAGGAATAGCTACTCCGACTTCCATAAACTTCCGCGTATTGTCAACCGGAATGGGATAAATAACCACATACATGAATGTTTAGTGAAGCAGTGCTCGAGAATATTATTACTAACCTCTTTTTGAAGAACTTAAAGATGCATTCAACGTCACGGTCAAAGTACCTGCAAAATGCATTATATTAAGACATGTGTCTCCATTTACAGTTGTCCGAGTGTATATCAATATGAAACCATGACTAGAAGTGTATATTGCAAGAGGCAGTGTTCCTTACATCTGCGCATTGCGATGCGATACAGAAACCATTTGTGGAAAATCAATCATGGTGATCTTCTCATCGTCATCAATCTGTGAAGTATGGATTATAAAATTTTAATGTCAAGCTCACTGTTAAGTAGAAAGAGTTTATAAATCTAATGGTTATCAAAACTGGAATACAAATCGTGCTCAGTGAATGACTTACAACATCAAAAGTCGTATAACCAATCTTAGGATATTATAAATGAAAACAGTCATGAAGTCTAGATATATAACTACAGGCTACATTGCTTACCATTATGTTGAATTCATTGAAGTCGCAATGAATAAGGCCATGTTCTGCTAGACGAACAACAACACCAATAATTGTTTCAAAAACTGTTTCTGGATTCGTTAATTCCTTGACCTGTACACTGTATCAAACAGAATAATAAAGAATACTGCGATGTGGATAAGAAAACTGCAACGAGAGAAGAAAACGCCAAACAAGATAGAGTTAATGGATAGCGGAATCTTACAGTGGGTAACCTTGGACAAGGGACATAACCACACAATGTCTATTGTTATCTACAGCATTTGGAACCGGAAAACCATGTTCTTCCAGAGCCTGTTCCAGTCAGGGCGTCAAGGTCAAGCCAACGAGTCAATGATATCAGGAAAAACAATTAAATGTAATGCAAAAGAGGAAAGCAAAGAACCTTCATAAAAGCAAACTCTTTGAGTGCAGAAAGCCGCGACAAGTAGAGCCAATTACAACTACTACGATGCCTCAAGTAATCACGCTTAGATTTGACTGCCCTAAAAGAAACTCTACCAAGTCTATGCAGTTTCATTGCCATGATGGTACCATCCTCTGTTCTAACCTCAAAGATATCTTGACAAAAAAAAATTATAATCCTAAAGTTATCAATTGCGGCCAACAAGCATACTACCAAAAGGAAAGAACAATGGAAATTTACCAGACTCTTTTCCAACCCCAATTTGGCGACCGACGGATGTGAAAACTCCGCGTTGAAACAAGGTATGAATCGCAAGAAAATCATAACCGAGGTAGGTGAGGCGAAATCCGTCATCTACACTCATTAGATAAAAGATAATGAGATGGCTAGCAAAGTAAACTTGTGCTATTTCGTTGCTTATGCTGACAGTGTAGAGTACTCACACTTGGAAGAGTCATGGTGCACGAGCTTATGCTTGAGACAATTCTTTAAATATTTGTAAGTACCTCCGTGCCTGACAAATTGGTAAGGTTATAATTAATGATAAAATATGAAAATTCACCTAAAATGAACTAAAACATAAGGTGATAACAAAAAAGAAATAGTTAGAGAAATAAAAAAGAGACTCACTTGAGACGAGCAATGCGCTCCACAAGTTCCACAGGTACAATTTCATGCTGAAAAGTAAATACCAACAATTTAGAGCACCAGTGACACACGTTGAAATCTAACAAACGAAACAAAATGTGAATTGAAATTTAAATATAAACATAAAGCAAGGAGGGTGCCATGACTACATACATTCCTCATTCCCATCTCAACGGCAGTAAGAACCCTAAAGTCCTCCTTTTCAAGCTGCATGAATACATCCACATTGAGCTTCATACAGGGCCGGCTCGACAATTCTTGGGGCCTAAAGCGCAAATTACAAATTAGGCCTTTTGTTTTGTGTAGAAAAATAATATCATACTCCAACAATTTTATTAATTAATGAAACAATAGTATTAAAAATAGGACATAATAAACTTTACCGATTTAATCCAAGTAACACACATTATGTATACATGACAATAGTAAATATAAAAATTAGATCACATAGTATATAAGCATATACATAAATTAGATAAAATGATATAATTACAGGGCTCCAAAAAAATGAACTAATGATCATCATAAACGGGAGATTTAAAGGCAATAAATACAAAGATTCAACTTATATAATCTTGAGCTTGGGAGCTTAACCCATCTACAGAAACATCCTCAAAGTCAGGAATTCTTAGACAAATCTCTCCCACATATACAGAGGTTTTTAAACAAAAAACATTAAATATTCTAAAAAATTGAGATTTGCGCGATCAATCATGAGGAACCCCAAAACCGGCAAATGAAGTCACAAAATTCAGGCAAACCAGTTTGCATATTCACATTAAACTATCCCACAAAATAAAAACTAACCCATAAAAATTTTCACCACTCTAAAACTCAAAACAAAAAAACTCCAGCAAAAAGAAGATGGTGGAAATAAAAAAGTTCATAGAAAATATATCCCGTTAAGCCAACCAATCTGAAATCAGTACATACCTTGAATATGAATATCCGAATTGTTGAATTTACACAAGTCGATGGGTCTCAGTGTTATAGAAGTCGATGGGTCTACTCGGAGATGAAAAAAATTGATGAGAACCGAAAAAAATTATGAGAACCGAAAATACTTGAAAGGAGAAAAGTAAAAATTAAAATAAAATGATAGTTGTAGTTGGGGAAGGAAGATTCGGCGCAAGAGGAGGTGCCAGGAATAGGATGTTTAGGGTTTAAAGATTTTGGGCCTTTTTCCCTCAAAACAAATGGGCCTAATCCATATTAATAATTAACTTACGAAATGGGTTATAGAGTGTGGGCTGAAAGCATTATCATTGGGCCGGCAGAAAAATGGATAGGTCCAAATCCACTCAATTGAAAATAGATCAATTAATTTTGTTTAAAATTAATTTACACGATTTTTAAAAATTTATATGAAAATTACAATTAATATGCTAGTTTATGAAAAAAAAAAGCGGGAGAGTATTTTTTTGGTAAATACTAAACTAAGGGGTCATAATTCTCTTAATAAACAAATTCTTCATTTCTCAAGACAAAACCACAAATAGATTGGATTCACATTTATAACCATACTCGGGATGAAAAGTTAAATAAAAATCCAGACATGATATGAAATATTGGAACATATATAGGTGATGATCACTAGCTATATGTTAAAATGAGCTAGAAATTTGTTGTTTTTTATCATGGAAAATAGTCAGCTTATTTAAAAATCTCGTACGTATCTTTTAAATTGGTGCGTGAACAGAAGCATGCATACATATAAAATGAATATAAAAAAATTATTTTCATTACTCTCTCTATATATACAATGCAACATGAGTAAATGAAAAAAGATGAGGATAAGTGTTTGTTCTATTATATTTGTATTTTTATATAAGTAATAGTTAGTAGCTAGCTAGGATTTTACGTCTATCACTCACATTTCATTTCAGTGTGTCAAATCAACAATAGATGAGCGAAATAGTGAGAGAAAGAGTGGTGTCGAGTGCAGTTCTAGGGATGAGCCCGCGACGTAGCAGACTCGTCCCTAAAACTGGCCTCGAACTTGAGGTGTCACCTCCACAGCAACGAGGTCTCTGTTGGGGGAAAAGCGGTCTCCCCTCTTTCGCACAACAACACGCGGTCGCGGCAAGTACAAATAAAATGGTAAGATACTGAGTCGAATCCACAGGGACTAATGAGGGTCGTATGTTGTTCTAAGTATTTGTATTTATTTTAGTAAACTACCAACAAGTAAATAGCAACAACATGATAACAATAGAAGTAAAGCGCCTAGAGTGCTAGACAAATAGCAATGTAAATAAGTTTGGGAGTTTTAATTCCTTTGGATGGAAATTAATGTTGAGCATATGTCTTAAGTGCCGACCTCACCTTTCGGTAATGAGGTTAGCCTAATCCCGAGTCTCCTCGTGCTCTTTCGGTATTGAGAACAACTCGAGACCGCATTAGATTGACAATAATAAGCTAAGGGTTATTATGAGGTGCCAAGACACGGTCTTGAGCCTACAACCCTCGGTGGATGCTAGGTCCGGATTCTATTCATTCCCTTTCGGTATCGGATAGAACTCCTCAAACACATATTGTAAAGCGTCAATTAAACAATACATGCATTCAAACAACAATCCACACAACAAAGTCTTCAATCCTATAACTAATACCTCAATAAACTCAATAATCACATCACAAATATCTAGCACCCATAGCAAAGGGATTTAGCCCTCAACCATGGTGCTCAATCCAACTATCATCATACAATCAACAAAATTAAACAACAACATCAAAATAAACTAGTAAATAGGGATAGAAATTGCTCTTGGTGTTCTTGAGCAAGATGAATCTTCAAGCTTGGTGGATTTGATGGTGGGAATCTCTCCAAATCTTCCTTTCCTAGCTCCAAAAGTTGAGTTTATGGTGGAATTCACTCTAAAACTCCCAAAGTGTCAAGAAGAGATGAAGAAATCTTCAAGTTTGATGAAGAACTAGAGGTTGGAGCTCTCAAACTCAACTATCTCCTCCTCAACTCGTTTTTGGTCTTTGCCCAACTCCTCCACTCAACAAAATATATGATTTCTGCACTTTATTATCAGTTTCGCGCCTTAGTCACGATCGTGACTCAAATCGTGCCTCACCACTATAAGTTTCGAGCAAATTTCGGAAAAAAATACATTTAGGCACGATCGTGCCTCACCTAGGCACAATCGTGACCCCTTGAAGTCTTCACCAATGGATTAGATCTTCACAATCCGCTCAAATCGACAGATTATGGGCCCCAATCGGACTTCGGACGAGAAATCTACACCACCGGGAAGTTTCAGCTGCTGTGCAGAACTTTCTTAACCGATTTTCAGCTCCAATTATTCTCTAATTGTGCCTTGCACCTACAAAATGTCAAAAACACACAAAGGATCAAAAGTACCAAATTATTGGCTCTAGAAAACCAAAACGAGGACAATTATGTGCTCAAATGCGGATCAGAAGTGTAATTGCGAGGTCACATTCGGGCCCGCAACAGTCTCCTCTGCCGGGCGATTGAAACTGCACTGTGGTGCTTTTGAGAGATGAGACCACTTCGATGGTTGGAGCTACCAAGGCCAAGGATCCACGGCGCTACTAAAATCTCCTAACGACGGAGAATTCGCTGGCGTCAGTGGCATATCCAACAAATTTATTAAGGGGGTGGGGGCAAAATTGTATACTAAAATTTAATTAATAATATAACTAATTAAAAATAATATTTTTATTAATAAAATAATTACCAAAAGTATATAACAAAAAGTTATTCAATCTTAATCATTTATTTTTTAGTTGAGTTTGAATTTAAATTTTATTTATATATAAATTCAAAGTGAGTCGGGTTACGAGCCTTACAAACTCTAATAGTTTGAGCTTGAGTTTGATTCGTTTATCAAACGACCCATCATTAGGTGTAATCTCTGCATAAATTTTCTTAACAAATTCACAAGTTTACAATAATTAACAAATAATTTAATTAATATAACATAATCGACAAAACAAAGAGCTTAATGAAAAATGAAAAAAAATTAATTAATGCTATAGTTAGTAAAAAATAATAATTATACCTATGAATAACAAAAGAGAATTTTAAAATAAGTAAATAGATAATAAAAGATGTTCCATGAACATTAAAAAGCACACAACTATTAAAAATAATGTCAATTCCAAGGTTTGAAACTAAGATCTCAAGGATAAAACAATATATCTTTACCATTAAGCCAAGTAACATTTATTATTTGGTTGCAGAGTTTTTGTATACATATCAGAATTTAAGGGAGGGCATATCCAAATTTCGAAAAAAATTTATGCATATTTTTTCGAAATTCCCGGACCAGGGGGGCGGGTGCCCCCCCGGCCACTCCCTTGGATCCGCCACTGGCCGGCTAGAGGTGGCAGCTACCATGAACGACGACGACCAAGTTACTTACAAGGGGCTACCCTAGAATTTTCGAGGTCTTAAGCAATACTCATATTTTTTTTATTAATTAAGTAAAAACAGACAAATCTATAACAATAAACTATATATAATCTATCATATATTACAATGTACAATTATTTTTCGTCGTCATCTAATTGTATTCTTAACGTCATCCAACCGTTTTTTTTATAAAATCGTCATGTTGTTTCTAAAACTTTAATATACCAAACAAATCCTCTTATTATATATTGTATGATTTTGGGGTATTTTTAATTAGGGGCCTTAAGCGATTGGTGTCTTTTTTAATTAGGGGCCTCAAGCATTGATTTCACTCGCGTAATGGTAGGGACGCCCCTGGCTTCATAGCTTCCTTTCACTTCAATTATCACTCCTCGCATGGTTTTTTATTTAATCTCAAAAATATTGAATTAAAAAAAACATAAAAAATTTAACTTTCCATGAAAGTGACAAACTCCATTTTTCACCTCCATACAACTCACTTAGTAGCAGATTAACTATCATATAGTATGGCTAGAAAACCTAAATCAATCAATTCATTAACCATATTCGTTCTCCAACTACGAAGAAGATACCAGAAACAAAAGCAACCGAATAAAAATTCAAATCGAACCCATTCAATTTCAACAAGCATGAATTGACAAAGTGCATGCCAATAATTTCCCACGAAATTACCAGAAATACGCCAATCTAAACGATGACGACGATCGTTGTTGAGGTTGTACAGGACTCGACTCCACCACTGAGAGAGAAGAGAGAAGCTAGGGTTCAGATGCTGAACATGGGCCTCAAGACAGTTGGGTTTATTTGTTCTTTGGAAAAATGTTATATACCTCCCTCGTAATATAAGCGATTTTCACTTAACTCTCTCATTCGACTAATGCATTTTGACAGGTTCATGTGCTTTCAGAAATTTCTCACATAAGGTTAACACCGTTAATTTGTAGTCAAAGTCAACTTTCTTTTTCAAAATGACAAAAATACTCCTTGTATTTAAAATATTAAAAATTACTTAAAAGTTATTTTTTAAACATTATTTTTGAAAATATATATTTTTATAAAATAAATAATATAAACTGGTTTTATTATTTAAAAAAATTATTTTAAAAAAAATATAAAACATAAAAAAAGATGTTTAAAAACCGTTTTTTCATTAAAAATATTTTTAAAAAAATAATATTATAATCAGTTTTTATTGTTTATTTTATAATTTTTTTTAAGAAAATGCTTTCAAAATGTTTTTTAAATTTATTAATACATGGACATTTTCGTTATTTTGACCAAAAACTAATACCGTTGGGCCTCCGTGAGAAATTCTTACAGTACATGGACGTGTCAAGATGCATTAGTCGACCGAGGGAGGTAAGTGAAAATCGCGTATTCTGTGAGTGGTGTAAGTGACATTTTCCCTTGTTTTAAAGAACAGACCCACCCGGAACCGGCTTTGATGGTTCGGTTTTTATTCTCAAATTAAGAGAACCGTATAGTTTTAATTCGGTTCTAATTCTCAAAATTCAAAATTGTTTGATATTCAATAAGAAGCAAACTAGTTTGCGTCGTTGTGTAAATTGTAAAATAGTTCTAGAATATGTTATTTATCTTATTTGCTTGTGAATTTTATGATATAAATTCGTCGGAGTTCAAAATTTTATGCAGACAATCTATCAGAAAGGTTCGGATAGAGACGAAGTTTTCGTGTGGAAAGCCTCCGAGTTTATGATGGATCGAATGAAGCCACGATAGGTTGTGAAAATCCCCGCAATTCTTGTGGCGTTTGTTCGAATTATCAACAGGATTTTCGCAACCCATCGTGGTTTCATTCGATCCATCATAAACTCGAATTTTTCCACGCGAAAATTTCGTCTCTATTTAAACCTTTTTGATAAATGGTATACATAAGATTTTGGACTCCAACGAGTACATATCGCTTTATATTTCGATTTGATTTTAATAATTAAATATTAATATTTAGATTTCGTTAAGTATTTTTATAGTAAGTTAAAAAAATTGGATATAAATCAAGCTCAAATTTGTTAATTTCATGATATAAAGTGAGTTTGAATTGAAAATAAGGAAATTATGGTTCCAAACAGGTAGAATCAGGAAATTGAACAAGAGGAACGAGGTTGAAATCGAAATGATTACTAGTATAATGACTCCGGGTATGGTTCTAAAATTAAAAGAACCGAAAGGTTCGGTTCGATTTCAAAATCCGCCCAAACCCTTAGTAAATAAAAATTAATATGAGTGGTCATCAGTTTAGCATCGGACCGGACCAAACCGAAACATATAAAATGATTCTTGAATTATAGAAGTCATAATTGTTTAAAAGAAGACGACCAATTATTAACCCTTCAATTCAGCTATGGTTTGGTTTTTTGGTTCCAACTTCAACCAATTAGAGCTAATTTGTTTTGAATATTCAATTTGGGCACGATTTATATACTGAATTAGACGACTTTGGAATACACTTCCCTACAAATTGTACTTTCAAACAAACCTACAAAACATCGATTAAACCCATATTTTATTACACAAATAATTTAACAAAATCTATAAATAACAAACTAGCCAATAGGTAAGATGTTTTCAACTAAAATAATTGGCTTTAATTTATTAAAGCATGTTTCATTTTCTTAAGTATTGTAACGAGATGATAAACCGTTTCAGCGAGGGGAAATATGTAATGAGGATACCGAATTTTATACTATATCCAATGGATGAACCTTGTTGGGGTGTAACGAAGATCATGAGTTAAAAGACGAATAAAATCTTCGCTAAATGACCTATCTCGTTGTTCAAAATTGATTTGTAAGTTTATATTTGAAGTATAAGTTTGTAAGTGATTAGAATGTTATAAGGAGCAATTTAACTTAGGTCACCACAAAAGTTTGTAGTCTCAATTAGATCACCAAAAATATAATTTAATTTATGAGGTCACCAAAAACATATTTAGTCTCATTGTTACCATTTATGTTACTTTTTCCCTGTTATCTCGCCTAGGTGTCCGACACGTGGCAACAAAATACGTTATGTGCAAAATACACGGTAAGAGATTGTTGTACTGAAACCCTCATTTTTCTGAACTCGATTTCAGATTTGGTGTTTAGAATCCAATAATTTTTCTGGGTGATTTGTTGATAAAATAATTTGACTTTTTAGATGGATGGTTCAGTTTGAGCAATAGAATAAGCCTCTCTCGTCTCCCCCTCCTAAGAGACATTGTTTTCCAATGTTCACGTGTTGCACTTAATATCAAAATTTTCATATGAGAGGTTGTGGGACCTAATTAGGGATAGTTTGACCATTATTAGAAAAATTATGGTAACTTGACACGCACATAGGCGAGATAACGAAAAAAAGTAACGAAGTTATGAGAGTGAGACTGAATATATTTGTGGTGATCTCACAAAATAAATTAAATTTTTGGTGACTTAAGCGAGACTACAAATGTTTGTGGTAATTTAAGTGAAATTACCCCATACTATAATTTAAATATTATAACTCAGTCATTACGTAAAATTTGCAGTTAAACTAGTACAATTCGTTCAGTTTTGGCTCGATTCTGCCGATATAGCCAACAATTTTAACCTTTCAGAACTAAACCCGAATTTTTATTATCTGGTTCCCTCAAAATTAGAATCAAAACCCGAACTATTATTTATGACTTTCAAATTTTCAATTACGACCTGCCTCGATCCTTAGACTCTCTTTTTAAGACAAATTTCAGGTACAAAATGAACATCTGTGGACACTAAAGGTAAGCAAAGAGTCCAAGAGAGATATAACCGTCGTTTCCAGAGTTATCAAGCGTCGTTTTGCCATCAAGCTAGAATTAAAAATTAAAAAATAAATTAAAATTAAAATCGTTGAAGTCGCTCCTCTCTTCCTCGTCCTCGGCTCCGATAGCGAGAGGTTTCTGGAA
The DNA here is from genome assembly GCA_963920655.1 of Geranium rotundifolium. Taxonomy (NCBI): domain Eukaryota; kingdom Viridiplantae; phylum Streptophyta; class Magnoliopsida; order Geraniales; family Geraniaceae; genus Geranium; species Geranium rotundifolium. The sequence goes on from OY987318.1 coordinate 1,914,539, forward strand.
TAGGACCAAAATTCGCAACAGTAATAGGTTTTTCGCAGCCATAGACGCTCTGTGATCGGAAGCTCCACTCTTGCGCTTGGCTCAGAGTCACGCACTCCACGCGATTTCGGAGGAGTAGTGCTCTGGTTCGGCGTCTCGACGATGGACGGAGACCTGTCGCCAGCGGTGGCGCGTGAGATACACGCTCCGGCAGGTAACGATCAGCAAGCCGCCGGAGTGGGAATCCTCCTCCAGATCATGATGCTCGTCCTCTCCTTCGTCCTCGGCCACGTCCTTCGCCGCCACAAGTTCTATTACCTCCCCGAGGCCAGCGCTTCTCTTCTCATAGGTATCGTCGTCGACGAACAACACCGTCGTTTGGTTTGATTTAGGGTTTTTGGACTCGCTCTGTTCTTGAATTGATTGGATTTTGTGAATCTGTTGCTCAGGTTTGATTGTTGGTGGACTTGCTAACATTTCCAATACTGAAACTAGCATCAGGTACTTTTTGTTGTTTGTTTATTGATGTACTGTACTGTTTTTGTTATTTTTAATTATGTGTTTACTGTTTCTGCAACAATTTGTTCTTGTTCAAATTTGCAGGTCCTGGTTCAATTTCCATGAAGAGTTCTTCTTTCTCTTCCTGTTGCCGCCTATTATATTATATCCTTAGTTCGATTCTGATGATTGCTCTGATCGTTTTAATTTTTGTGAAAATTTGTTATTTTGTTTGGAAGTTGTGTTGTGTTTCCTTGACATGCTCGTGCTCACTCAGTCGGGGTTCAGTCTTGCACCGGTATGTTCTCGTTTACTGACTTGAGTACGTGCTATTTGAAGTAATTATTTTTCATGATTCATGGTGTAGTGTTAGTTACTTTATTTTGGTGGATTTTGCAGAAACCTTTCTTCTCAAACTTTGGGGCCATAGTGACGTTTGCCATTCTAGGAACTTTTATATCTGCTATTGTTACAGGTGTACTAGTGTGAGTACATCTTTCCTCTCAACATAGTGTTTCTTTGAGTGAATTCCATTTTTTTTCATAATTTAATGATCTTTTTCATCTATAATTTTTTCGTTTTCAAATGCTTATCGTTGCAGGTACTTAGGTGGAGCTGCCTACCTGATGTACAAACTTCCATTCGTTGAATGCCTGATGTTTGGTGCCCTTATATCGGCTACGGATCCTGTTACTGTTTTGTCGATATTTCAGGTGCTTTGGGATTTCATTGCCTTCTCTGATCCATGCCAAGCAATGGAAAAATGTGGCCAAATTCGAATTATATCTAAGATTATTTGCTTTGGACATAATTGCAGGAACTTGGTACAGACACAAACCTATATGCTTTGGTGTTCGGTGAATCTGTCCTGAATGATGCTGTGAGTTGTTTAGCGCTGTCAATTTTCCAGTCTTCTTGATGAATACTCTTTTTCCATATAATATGGATAAATTAACCTGCTTTTTTCTTTCCAATGGTGGATATTGCAAAACATGGTAGATGGCAATTTCCTTGTACAGGTACGCTCACTAATTGCAGTGATATCAGCTAGATATGACTAGAGTTTGCTTCTAAATCAGTTAGTGTTCGCTGTGCAGGACTATGTCATTGGTTAGAAGTCAGGAATCATCTTCTCAAAACTTTTTCATGATTGTCATAAGGTTTCTTGAGACCTTTGTTGGATCAATGTCTGCAGGTCATTCTCATTGTCCGCTTTTAATTTGTCTGTTAAGTAATCAAATCTCCTTCAATTGTTGTAAAAGAAATGTCACATTTGTGATGCATGGGTTAAAGATCTGAGCATGGTGGTTATATTAATTATTGTTGGAGATGATAAATATCCAGGATTAGATTGGTTTGCAGATGTCATTTTATTTATTACTGCACTAGTTTTAATCCTATGTGCCCTACAGTGGATAATAAAATATTTAATAATTATGTTGATAAACCCCTGAACTGTTAGTCAGCGGAGTATGATCACTGAAGCTTGCAAGATGAACTGAGAGATTGTTCAAGAGTACATTTGGCTGAATTTTAGAATCGAATAAAATGGTGACAATTGAAGAAAGAATATATACCATAAGAATATTAACAACAATGCTGGGCACCAGTAGCTGTGCAAATTAGATATTTAGGAGCTGTACGACAATTCCCTTTTTCATATGGCCATCTGATTCCAGGCCAGATGTCTGTCTTTATATTACTAATAACACATGAGGGTTACTGGCAATGTTTCTCAATTGAAAGAGGGAGAAACATTGTTTCATGTCTACTTTATAATATGAAACATATACCTTTTTCTGCTTTTGGTTTTTTCTAGGATAGTATAAAGGTTAATTTTTCTTTAAGAGACATTAATCATTAATTATTTGATAGATTGAAGGGTCTCTTCAATTTTTGGTTTTACTATTCTAGTATATCCCGTTGTTTTCAGATTGCTAATTGTTCATTTCACATTGCTTTACAGGTGTTGCTGTTGGGTTTATTTCTGCTTTGATATCCTTTTGAATCAACATTTTGCTTTATTTATTAAGTATAGGTCGTTGGGCATTTTTCTCTTAAGTATTTTTAACTAATTTGGAGTATTGTTAAGCCTTAACTCTGCAAACCTTTTCAAGTATGCTGGTTTGGATATCGACAAGTAAGTACTGCACTACATTTTACTTTTGGTTATGTATTATGGTATATATTTGACACGTTGACATAATCCCTAATTATTTTCTGTGCAGTCTTCAAAACTTGGAATGCTGCCTTTTTGTTCTTTTCCCATATTTCTCGTAAGAAATTTCATGGTTCCTGAGCCCATCTTAATCTACTACCTGGATTTATGATGCACCTGAATGCAAACCTATCTTATCTATAGGTATATGCTGGCAGAAGGTCTTGGCCTATCTGGAATAGTATCAATCTTATTCACTGGAATTGTAAGTTATGTTTTGGTTTGATCTTCTAGTTACCTCTTATTTGATGATACATATTCTAAGAAAATCTCTGTATTATAGGTCATGAAGCACTACACATACTCAAATTTGTCAGAAAGTTCTCAACGATTTGTATCCGCGTTTTTCCATTTGATATCATCATTGGCAGAGACATTTGTGTAATGATGCCTTTCATTGCTCAGTACTGAGGGGTGGTAGAATCATTCGATGTAATTGACAGTTCATGCTTTTGTTTGACATACAGATTCATATACATGGGATTTGATATTGCCATGGAACAGCATAGTTGGTCGCATGCTGGATTCATCTTTTTCTCAGTCGTATCCTTATGAACATTTCTCTGAAGATTAGTTTTGCAGTTTTCTATCTCCCTCTTACACACACACACACACACACACACATGTACAAGTACAAATGTTCTAACTGAAACCTTTTGTTTTTATCCTTAATTTCGCCATGCTTGCCCCAGCTGTTTATTGTTCTTGCAAGGTATGTCTGCTATATTTGTTAATATCAAGAAACTTTGACATCCGATGTTCAGTGCAGTCTTATTCTTCAGTAGGGTGTTGTGAATTAATCATGTTGTCTAATAATTTTGTTCAGGGCCGCAAATGTCTTTTCCTGTGGCTATTTAGTTAACTTAGTTCGACCCGCACATCGGAAGATACCTATGAAGCATCAGAAGGCGCTGTGGTACAGTGGTAAGAAGAGGAATTTTTTTAAAACTTTCTTCTTTTTTTTCTTCTTTTTTATTGCATTATAACTATGCAATTTGTGGGTAGGGCTTCGAGGGGCTATGGCTTTTGCTCTTGCTTTGCAATCAGTTCATGATCTTCCTGAAGGGCACGGCCGGACAATTTTCAGTGCAACTACTGCAATAGTTGTTTTGACAGTAGGCCAACTTTCTTTACATCAATCCTTTTGTTGATATCTGATGAAATCTGAAATAATATATTCTCGTTAACTATTGGGGATTACTATATTGATCTTCCTTAAATACAATGTATGCCTTCCATTTTTTTACGATATGTTCTGGTTGGAAGGGAGTGAAATGCGCTGCTAAAAAAGGAAGTCTGATCTAGCTTTATATATGCTTGCATAGGACTGTTACTAGAACAAAAAAATTCTATATAAAAAGCTTGTTAATTTTTGGACTGGAATACATATGTCAAGGAAATAAAAATTTTGAATTTCATTTATGGCATAATAAGGCTTCCTGTAGTTATATTATGATGGGTCTTTCAACACGAGTAGAATCAGTAGATTATGTTCGTACTTGTCTTGCAGGTTTTTGTGACATAGCTCTAAACTTCTACGTGATCTTTCAGGTGTTACTAATTGGAGGTTCAACGGGAACCATGCTAGAAGCTTTACATGTTATAGGTGACGGCCATGATGGGTTCACCCGCGAGGACTCCTTTGTCGAAGTAAGTTCTGCAATATTGCAATTATATACTCCTAGTATGATTAATCACAGAAGAAAGAATACCAGTTCATCTATTATGTATGTTCCCTTTTCCTAGTATTGAGAAACTGTTATGGGGGCATATGTTGGTTCACATGTGAAGTTGTGGGCTTCTGACACATTCTTCTCGCTTTTTTGGTGGACCATATATCATTCAGGCCTTAAGAACATCTCTGCTCATACATTCTACTAATAATTTGATTCCTTTTGAAAGGGAATGTCCAAATCCTGACAGTCAATGTAAGATTTATCACGAGAGATTTCAATGCATTTTGTTAGGCGTCTCAAGAGCGCCGAAGGAAGTTTTAGCAGGGTTTCATGTCTTCAGATATTTCTGTAATCAACTATGACAGAATTATAGGTCGTGAACGTCATTTTTAGCTTCAGGAATCCCGTCTACATGCATTATTGACCATTCGCTGTTAGGGAGGTCAATACGTGAAAATAAGATTAAGAATGAAGATGCGACTAATGTTGATCTTACTCTATAATTTTGCAGCCATTTGAAGGGAACAATCTCTATGTGGCTCCTCCTTATTCTGAAAGTGAATCATCCTCAGGGAGCAGAATCAGGATGAAACTTAAAGAGTTCCACAAGAGGTAACATAGGGAATATAGTTTTTCACGAAAATAATAATCCATTTTATTTATTATATTTTCCGGCTTCTAATTTTCTTTGCCCGTGCAGCACTGCGTCGTTCACGGCAATAGATAGGAACTACCTCACTCCCTTTTTTACGAGTCAGAATGGAGATGAAGAAGAAGACGATGGTAAGATGAATAGTATCTTAATTTAGATTTGGATTTATTACTTGCTAAAGTTAGGGTTACTTGATTTGAACGTTGACTTGCAAAGAAGATATGATTTATGCACACGCGTAGACCGGAGAATTATTTGCATTTGGTTAATTTTCGAGTTAGGATGTTTTGTTTGGGAGACCGGTTCTTACCAAAGAGGGGTACCCATCAAAGAAGCATATATACAAGTTAGAGCTTACACTTGACTCAAAAAAGACTAGAAACGAACTTGCATACATTCACCTGCTGGCCCATTGGCCAATCTCCTAGCCCGATCAATCATGGTTCTAGGTCATACTAGCCCACCTGGCTTGATCCATTGGCTGTCTAGCCCGATGAGATATGTACAAACCTAGGCTCTAATATACCACTTGTTGGAGAGAACCAGATCTTAACTAGAAATTACTTGACCCAAAAGACTAGAAACGACCTTGCACACTCACCACCCGTTGGCCTGCTTAATCAGCTCTTTATCATACTAGCCCACCTGGCTCGATTAATCATGGGATCCATCGGTCATAGATGCTCTGGTAACCACTTGTTGGGGAGAACAGGGTTATTAACAAGAATGAGCACACAACAAATGAAGCCTGTTTGTATACTCATTAGAGCTTGCAAATGACCCGGGGGACTAGCCAATCGGGTTTTAGGTCCAACTAATATATACTCCTATCTCTATACCTCATGATTACCCGATGTGGGACCGGGACTAATCTTGATCACCCGAAAGTCATGCCAATATATAGAAGGAAAATGCATTGATCACTATCTCCAATTAGTCATTTGATTAATCCTTAGCGCCTGGCGTTTTTTAGAACACTAACAGAATCTGATGTTTTTTCTTGCTTTGACAGCCGAGCTGCTGCCCAATTCCAGAAGAGTGGGTTACCATGTCTAATAACATTCACAGCCACAGCTTCTCTGATAGCCCAGACGATCGCAACACAGAGATAGATAGTTTCTGTAAATAAAATAGCACGATCGAGCACGGACTGATTCGAGCAGCACTCCAACATTCTGAAATATACATTTTCTGCATATTCTGGTGTCATGAAAGATAGATACGTCTATAGCTGTGTTACTTACTCCAATTAGGATCTGGTTCCGGACCTTGATATCAAACTGATTGCTGTATACTTAGGTGATTTAGGATTTTAGGTACTTGTTTGAACTCTGAACTATTGTAACAGACTAGCTATATCAATGGTGGTACAGATTTAGTTGCTTTCCTTATCTACTCTGATCAAAACTACGTTTTGAAGGCCGTCGCATGATTATTGTTGATACGTTGGGACAGCCTTTATTGCCAAAAACCCGATTTGGACTGACTGTTCTTTTTGTACAACGGTGACAAGCGAATTGATTTATTTGGCTATGCATGTGGAGAAAAAGTTTAAAGGGTAGTTTTGTGTTTGTGGATAATTCATTTGAGTATATATATGCTACACAAAATATAGAGTATAGTTTTGTATTTGTGAATAATTCATTTGAGCTTGCATGTATAATTAGCCCTATAAATATTCAGTGCTTGTGTGAACTGCGAAATGAGAAAGGCTGATAAAAATCTTCGAACTTGATGAAGACCTGTTTTCTCCTGTATGACTAGAGCATATACGAAATCACAAAATCCCTTGAAACTCAATGAAGACTCAGTATTTTGGATTTAACATAATAGAAGCGAAATCACAAAATTCATTCGAACCCACCTATTACCGTCCCTTATTATCTTACATCCAAAGAAAGGCAACATAAATGTGACCCAATCCAACTCGGCAAGGTATCGAATTCATCTTCCTCTCTGTTAGAATCAAGTGTCAACTGTCAAGTGTGTAAACAAGTGATATGTTGAAGCTCGGCTTGATAAAAAAAGTGGCCGATTCAAACTCGAATGAGCTTCAACATTCAAACGTAAATTTGATTATTTAATTCTCGCCATATATACTTTTAAAAAGTTAAACTAAATATTAAATTAGTTGGATCATGAATGGGAATAACAACGCGTTGGGTTTGGGCCAACCTGTAGCCGATCGTATTGAACGGGCGCCCGACCCATTCGAAACCCGAGAAACCTTTTTGGGTGCCCGACCCATTTAAAACTCGACAGTACGAGGATTTCAAAAACCCGAAACCCGACCCGAAATTAATGATTATAATATTTAAATTATGATATATAGATATTAAGAAATAATAATATAATTATAATTTTTAAAATATTTTAGGGCGTGGATCGACTTCGGAATGGATATAGGTCCACTTGCACCCGTTAAAAAAATCCAGTTTAAGAACTGCACCAAAAATTTTCGGGTTTCACCTGTTCCCATCGAACGGGTGCATCGAATATTCATTAGGTTCTTATTCTTTTTGCCATCACAACTCTATCAAACTATGATAAACTATGCTCAAGTATGGCTCATTTATTAAACAGTTAAGCGAGCAAGTTCTGAATATTTCTCAAATGACTCAACCCAACTTGCCACCTTCCTCCCCAAACCCCAGAACCAAAAATTCTCTCCGAAAACCCAACCTAACAGTGCTCTCCAACCCAACAATGGCGTTGAAGTTTCTGAACAGCCCTGTCCATATGGCCATGATTCGAGAATCTGTAAGCTCTTCTCTATCTAATTTGACCCTTTTGAGCTCTGTCTATAACTCGCCATAGTCTCTGGAAAGACGGTAAAGATATTGACAAACGAGATTCATTGGTAAAGAGTTGTGATAATGATGCAATTAGTGGAGTGGTGGTGTTTTGGTGTGTCGATTTATTGATGTCATTTGTGGCTTACCATTGCTACACTGTGTATTTCTGATAGCAGAGGTGTTTGACAGGACTAGTTTTTATTGGAAAGTTGGGATTGTGAGGTTTGCTAATGATATTTATTACACAAATTTTAGTCAAAACTTGGGATTTTGAGGTTCTCTAATGATATGATAAATTTTAGTAAAAAGTTGGGATTTTGAGTTCTGCTAGTTGCTAGTGAAGTAGTGATATATTAACACTTCAGAAAATTTTTAGTCAGAAGTTGGGATTTTGAGGTTTGCTAATGATATATTAACACCTTGGATAAGTTTTAGTTAAAAGTTGGGATTTGAGGTTTCTCAATGATATGTATATATATATATATATATTAACTTGTGTAAATTTTAGTCAAAAGTTGGATTTTGATTTTTGAGGTGTTCTAATGATATGTTAACTCCTCGGATAAGTTTTAGTCAAAAGGTGGGTTTTTGAGGTTTGCTAATGATTTGTAATATATTAACACCTCAAATAAGTTTAGATATGAAGTTGAGATTGTGAGGTTTGCTAATAGAATGTTAAGTGCTTTTGTTTGTGTTTTGACCTCACAGTTCATTGATGTGTATTTTCAATCATATAGCATTAGTTGATAGATTGTTTGTTTTTATTATCTTAGTAACATTGAGTACTAGTGATGCTTAAAATTTCTGGAATGTAGAAAATGAGATCGAAGGATTAAACATGTGTTTTCTTGGATATTAGAATTAATATAACCTTGTTAAAAATTGGGAACAAGATACACAACACCGACACGACACGACAATATAGAAGTTTCACATGTTAAATCTACATAATGGACATGCCATATTAACGAGTATGATTTATATAAAACTCATTTAACACTTATATTCTATGTTTTAAGCACCTAACTTGATGAACTTGGTGGATGAAGAACTTGTTTGCATTAAATTGGAAGATAATAATTTGAGGTTATCCAAGTTAGTTGCGATGTTGTAAATTTCCGTTCATGTAATTGAACACAAATGTTTTGGATACTATTTGATGATGAAAAGGAGCACAAGGCCAGAGGTCGTGATAAAAAGGAGCGGCAGGAGAAGTGCCACCATAGCAGTTCAAAGCACAAGAAATATTCCTCATCAAGACTACAATCACGTTCAGATGATGACATAAATGAATACATAAAAGGAAGGAAGTCTGGTAATAATAGCTCAGATTACGACAAGCATCATCATAAAAGGCATGCAGATTCCAAAAGCGACTTGAGTGAATGAGATCGTCGAAGCAAGAAGAGTCACTACAAGAGATTGGAAGACGAAGAGCAGACACCCACGGGGCGATCATACTCAAGAACTAAGCAAGATGATGGTCGAGATGCCACCAGGAAGAACCTTGACATATCAAAGCGGGACAAGTATTCTTCAGAAGATGTGATTGATATCAGTAAAGGAGAGAGTACAGATTGACCCAGCATAGAAGGTGATTGTAATATTTTTCAGTCTTAAGGGCTTAACACATTTACTTATTACTAAAGATGGAAACGGGGAGGGTTCGTGACGGATTTAGTGATCCCTGTACTCTATCCGTTGGATCAAGTTCAAGAATTATTACCTCTCTACAGGATGACGACATGGCGGGTTTAGTGATCTCGTCTCCTAACCCGTTGGATCAGTAGCACTGGGTCTCCATCAGGTTCGAGTATTTTTGCCATTCCTTGTTGTTTGTGAGTGTTGCATTTATGTGCTGTTCAAATTATTTTGGGGCATTAAAATATTAGCTTTGGTACCTTTGGCCTTCTGGTAGGCCATTAAGGTCCAGGGGGGCATCGCTAAAATAGATCTGTCCTATTTAACAACTAGTTAGGTAGCTTCTTTCATTTTCTCTCATTATACACATGTCTTAAAACTCAAAAGCATTGGATTGGTTTGGTATTGAGTCTTAAATGCTTCTGGCTTTACTCTTTTGTTTGAGTGTCTACCTAGCTATCAACTGTGGCTTGATCTTGATGATGCCCATTATAATGCATCATTAGTGAAACTTGCATGAGTCACTCACCAGGACAAGAATGGCCTACTTGGTATTATATTATCTCTCTGCCGACAGTATTTGTTTATCTCTTACCCTTTAGATTTTAGCCATGCTGTCCTTTTTATTTATGAAGGATTCATGTGCATTTCACAGTAATGACAAAAATTCTCGAATCGGACGGAACTCGCTATCCCCGATCCAACGAGGTTATAAAACCCTTCCCAAACCTGCCCTGCTGCCACACTTATAGAGATGTAAAATACCCCGAACTTGACTAGGGATGGCAAAAAATCCCAACCCACTATCCCCAATCAGACAAGGCGGGCGGGGACATGGTCACAATATTTGCCCTGAACCCATCCCGCTGCCTCTCCTATAGAGGGTAAAAATATTCCAAACCTGACGTGAATTCGATACCCCTCACCCAATGGGACAGGGAAATGATCACAAAATTTTCCCTTGAACCCGACCCATTGCCATCCCTATCGAAGATTAAATGTGACAGTTATAGTATCACAATCGAAAAATATGTGAATCATATTATTATTAGATAAACGCTCGAGATTTCTATCATATCTTTTTAACAGTGTTGGTGACGCCTCGGCTCTCTCATCTGGCTGGTAATGTTGCTGGCTCCTCCATTTTTGGCACTTGAATACAACCCCTCAGCTTCCATAACCAGGTAATTTTCTTCTTCCTCTACCTCATTAAATGAATGAATCTATAGCTTCTTGCTCATAATAACTAACCATGTTCCACGTGACAGCTCGTCTCCACCTACCTATTTTGTCATGCCATATTTATTATTGTTCTCTTGTAATCTTGAGGATGAGTTTGCTTCTCTACTTTTGAGGCTATTTTCTACTTCAATTAATTTCTTGCTTTTATTTTCCTTTATCTGGCTCTGTCAACTTCAGGCAATGCATTAGTCTGAAGAATGTGAAAGTAGGGTTGTTCACAGTTCGGTTGTAAGTCGGTTCGGTTTTGAACCGAACCAATCAATTTGGTTTCAAAAAAATAAAAATCAATACCGAACCAATGAAATTTGGTTCGGTTAGCTATGAACCGAACCAATGAAATTCGGTTTGTTATGAACCGGACCGATGAAATTTGGTTTGTTATGAACCGAGTTTCATGAAATTCTCACATTTTAGACCGTCTTGACCATAGTATAAAAAGGCTATTGAGGCTTACGCCTTGAGGCTCGCCTCAAGGTGAGGCGGTCAAAAATAGCTTTTGAGGCTACGCCTCTCATCTGTGTACCGAGGCTAACGCCTCGGCTCTGTCGAGGCTTACGCCTCACGCCTTAAGTATCGAAGTGGTTGAGGCTCACGCCTCAAATTTTAGGCTAAATTTTAAATTTTTATAGCCCATTTTGACATTTTATGAACGTCAAATACATCTGAATTTTTTTAAATGCTGTTATTGAGCCTTTTATGTTGGAAAGAAGCTAAAGCTAACCTGATAAATCTAAGGAATATCAAACTAAAACATAAATTAGAAGAGAAATCGGCAACAGCTCTTCCTTCGCCCTCCATCTACAACTCCTTTTCTAGCCAACCACGCTTCTCCCTCAGTTTTTTTTGCTTATTTTGCTGATTTATTATTTGTTTTACAGATCTTTCTTAATTTATAATTGCGTATTTAACTTTTGCTGATTCTTTGATGATTTCTATTTGTTGTTTATTTTGCCATTTTTTATTTTTCTTATATTTTTTCTTATTTATATCATATTTTATGAACTTATTAGTCTTATTATTGAGGCTTACGCCTCACTGCGCCTTGAGGCTTACGCCTCGCGGTGCTAAGGGAAAACGCCTTAACTCCCGATTTAGCCTTTTTAAACTATGGTCTTGACTTATCGGTTTCCGATAAGATTTTCTTTGAACTGATTTTTATAAAATTCTCACATTTTGGGCCGGTTTTGTTTATTATTTGACTTATTTTTTGTTGTCCCGGTATTTTTAGGCCCAAATAATAAAGATCGATGACTTAAAATGAGCCACCAAATCGATTCGGTTTGATTTTTTTATCGGTTCTCATTTTATAAACCAAGACCAAACCGATGGAGTTTCAGTTCGGTTTTGAACCTAACCAATTTGGTTCTTTTCGGTCCGGTTATTTTTGGGCACTCCTATGTGAAAGCATTTACACAAACTCCTTTTAATTTACAGTATTGTGTCACACTTGTTTTAGATGCCTTGCTGGTGTGTGAAGCATTTTGTTGCTTTTCTCCATTTCTGGCTGTTGCTTCTCTTTTTATACATAAAGTAACATCATGAGCTTGTTCTTAGTCTTTTGCTCTGATGCAATTGCAATACACGCATAGGAGATGGAACCAGTTCGGTTTCTAGTTTACTGTCTTCTACTTGCAACTTCTTCAGCAAAACTTCATGGCATGAATCTTCTAGCAATTTCTTTAACTCTTTTCATCGCCATATTTCAGTAATTTATATATCTATGTTCTTGCAGAGCTTCAAGTGATGTATCTTCCTCTATTTCTTCAATGGAATATTTCTTGAGCGTCTTTCAGTAGTTTATTTTCTTATCAGCATCTTTCAGTAATTTATAAATCTATTTTTTGCAGAACTTCTTATATCGTTTAGCAATTTCAGTAATTTATTTTCTTATCAGTATGTTTCAGTAATTTGAATATCTATTTTGGCTGAACTTCTTACATCTTTTAGCAATTTCACTAATTTATTATCTTTCTAGGTGTCTTTCAGTAATTTATATATCTATGATTTTGCAGAACTTAAGGCATTTATCTTCCTCTAGTATATATTGTTAGCAAAATTTCTTTACTGGAATATATTTCTTGAGCGTCTTTCTGTAATTTATACATCTATATTTTATGTTTCTGCAGAAAATGAGCTGTATCTGAAACAAAATCCCATCTTCTTGAAAATACATCATGTTCATGGACATGGAAAATCTTCAGCTCACTTGTTTAATATGCTCGCGAGAGACCAAGAACGCGTCGAGGGCCTTAAGCTCAGAATTTCCAGGAAGAACAATACGACGACTCGCAGTCGCGCCTCCCATCACATATCAGCAGATCTCCAGGGGACAAAATCTGTTAGCGTATCGTTGAAGCCGGGTTTCTCCATTGGCGCGGGCAATTATTACGCGAAAATAGGCCTTGGCACGCCCGTGAGGTACTTCTCCATGCTCGTGGACACCGGGAGCTCCTTCTCCTGGCTCCAGTGCCAGCCCTGTGAGATGTACTGCCACGACCAGGTCTGTTAGAATATTCGTCTATTTCCTATTCTAGTTTATTTTTATGGGTAAATTGCAAAAGGTTGCCATGAACTTCCTCAATTTTGTAAAATGTGGCTGTGAATTTTGATTTTTGCAAAATGTGGTGGTGAACTTGCCTTTTTTTTTTTTGCAAATTGTGTATATTTGTCCAAAAATGCCCTTGGAATTAGATTTATTGTAAATAATATATTTCTTCAACTCGAGTTCGTCAGTTTTTATATTCTCTCGCACGCCATTGATGTCTTTCCGCAAGACTTCATATCTAGACGAGTTCGAAGTAAAGAGAAAAACCGGCGAGCTTGAGTTGAAAGTTCACAACCATTTTTGCACAATTAGAATAGTTCATGGCAACTTTTGCAATTTATCTTATTTCTATTCTAGATTAGTTTAATTACTTGATATATAGGTTTTCCTATTATCGTTACATTTTCTATCTAGTTTGATCCATATGGCTCTTTTCTATCGTATTTCACATAATATTAATATCAATAATATTATTCTCTACACTATTTCTATCAAGGTCGATCCTTTGTTCGATCCCTCTGCCTCGCGGACATACAAGACGTTGTCATGTGCTTCACCAGAGTGTTTGTCGTTAGAGGAAGCTACGCTCAATGATCCGCTATGTGACACGGCTGATGTATGCACCTACACGGCCAGTTATGGCGATTCGTCGCACTCGATCGGGTCGTTGAGTCAAGATTTGCTGACTCTGACGGCAAATGAGTCTCTGCCTGGTTTTGTGTATGGTTGTGGGGAGGACAATGAAGGGCTGTTTGGTATGGCTGCTGGGATTGTGGGACTGGCAAGGAACAATCTGTCCCTGTTGGCTCAGTTGTCTGCAAAGTATGGCTATGCCTTCTCCTACTGCCTACCATCGGCCAATCCTCTTTTCGAGCCGAAAACAGGTAAAAAAACCTTGAAATAGTTGACATTATCGATTCGAGACTCGCCCTCACACGCAAGTCGATCAACATACTGAGTCTTGCATGTGAAACATATGTCAATGTAAACAAGAAACTAAAGGAGCAACTTCAACCAGCCCTGAACCCTAAACCCGTTTTTGAACCCGTCGAACATATCCAATACATCCCTGAACCCATCCACTCTAAACTCTAGACGTTGAACCTGAAAACTCAAAAAACTAACTGCAGCCAGTGTTCTAAAAGTTCCTGACTTGTTTAATTAATCCTATATCAATCTCTGGTTGATCCTCTGGTTTAATTAATTTCGGTTCATTCTCAACTAATCCCTTATTAGTGTCTAGAAGACCCTCCTGCAAGATTAGCGGTTAGCGTTTTTAGAACACGGACCAAAACATAAAAAAACTTGTCTAGAACGAGCTACCGATTAACAATATCGCTGATGGACAATACCCGTGATTAGCGTCAGATGAACAGCGCCCGATGTGAATAGTACCGCCACACGATAGTGTCGTGACCAGTATTGTTTGCCTTGCCCACTCATCAAAACCCGGGATGAGTGGGCTGAACCGCAAATCCGCAAGAGCCAACCCAACATCATACCAAATGCTATGATACCATGTAAAACCAAAAAACTTGATATCATTCAGTATTCTAAAAAATGCTAGTCAAACAGATAGTGCCTTTTTTTGGATTGATCGAGAACCACCTACTAATCGGACAAGCTGGAGATTTTTAGAACACTGCCTCTATCAGATGATGATAAACCTAATCAATTACTAAAACTTAAACTAATCTCTATCTCTCCAAACAACAGGCAATGACAGTAGTGCAACCATAGGTGGAGGCTTCTTGTCCATTGGAAAAGCCTCTCTTGCAACATCAACATACCAATTCACTCCAATGTTCAAAGACTCTCAAGTGCCTGACCTCTACTACCTCAGACTGGGGTCCATCTCAGTCTCAGGCAAGCCTTTGGAAGTCCCAGCAATACAATACAGGGTCCCCACAATCATAGACTCAGGAACAGTGATCACCCGCCTCCCCGAGCCCATCTACAGCGCGCTGCAGGACGCCTTTGTCAGGAACATGTCCAAGAAGTACACGAAAGCGCCTGCATTCTCGATCCTGGACACCTGCTTCAAGGGGAGCGCCAGGAGCATGGTGGTCCCCGAGATTCAGATGACATTTCAGGGAGGCGCGGACGTGAAACTTGGGGCATCAAACGTTGTTATAGAGGTGGATAAGGGCATTTCGTGCCTGGCGTTTGCGAGCGCTTCTGAGTCCGAGATGATCGCCATTGTTGGGAACCGTCAGCAGCAGACGTTTAAGGTTGCATATGATGTTACAAACTCGAGAATTGGGTTTGCTGCTGCTGGTTGTCTGTAGAAAATTTAAGGATAATACAGATTATTTACTATTATAATTATTATTATACAACAGCAGAGAATAATCTGGATGGTGAGTTCAAATACATTGCCTCCCTTTTAAAGTTGTAGATAGTTAATTGTGTTGTGTATTTGAAATATGCCTATGCACTGTACCTGTTTATTGTGAATCTCAGTGAAATGTGTGAATCAGTGGGAAATAAGATTTTCTTTACAGTTACTACCATGCTGGTTACTTGTGTTTGTGTTTGTTCTAAAAATTTCGGACTAGTTCCGAGATATTCTATCCGTTCGAGTAGCACCTAATGTTTCTTTGAAGACTGTTAAAAATGGCCCAAGTGGAGATTTTTAGATTATCGACCCGATTTTATATGATCGAGCCATTAATCTCCGGACACTCTATGCGCCATTTTCCAGTGTTATTTTATTTTGATTTTAAAGATGCAACATTTTTTTTAAACTTAAAGATGCAACATTAAGGCTTCCAAAGGGCTATCAGAACAAGAGCTGACAAGTTGTTGACATGATAAACATCATCACATACAAATATTAAATGGTTGGTACAGTGCAGCCATCAATTTGCATTCATATTTCAAGTTTCTATTCCCAAGAGCTTCATTCACACATACAAAAATAAGGTTGTTGGGATGTTGACTTTGTCAATAGCCTGCCACTCACTACTGTAGAGCTCATGGCTTGAATTTGAATGTGACATATTATATTATGGTTTAGGTGTATAATAGAAATTTCAAAGCTTTGACTCTGTATTTGCCTTGAGAGTTCATAATACATTTGATAAGCAAAATCATCCATGACTTGCCAAAGTTGGTCTTGCAGAGAGCCTTTGAGCCTCTCTGCTGCAAGTGGAGAGAAAATAGATTTATTGGTATCTGCAGAAAGTTTTGGCTTTTCAGAGACTCATGTTGTGTTTTTCTGCAAGTTGAAGGATTTAAAGAGCAAGAAGAAAGATTCAAGATCTATTATCACATATTGTTCAAGCAGGTATGCAACAGATCACCAACTCCACTTATTGCTTCTTTTTCTTGTGTTGAGCACTTTGTTTCATGAGAAATCTATAGTCAGTGTTCTGAAAAGTGTTAGGCACTAGTTGGGCGGATGGAATTTTCGAGATTTAGTAAGAGAGTAATTGAAAATTAGGATTAATCAGAAATTATCTTGAAACTAAGCAAGAACTAAACAAATTATTCGAAAACTAATCGAATTAATTAGGAATTAGTTGGACTATTCATGAAGAAGCTAGTTAGTATTCTAAAAACAATAAGTGTAGTCGGGCAGATAAGGCCTTCAGGGAGTAATAGAAAATTAACAGATTAATAGGAAACTAATAGTAAATTATTCAAATTAATCAGACTAATTAATGAACTAATCGGACTACCTAGAAAGTTATAGTTAATGTTCTAAATAAACACCAGGCACTAGTCGGATAGATGGGACCTCTAAAGATTAACCGAAAACTAATCGGACTACTCGAGAATTTTTAGAATATTAAAACATTATGCATGTGATTACAACATATATTTTTGTCAATCATCTAAGCTCCTAGCAAAAGTAGAGTCCCTTTATTTCCTGAAAATAGGGAACACTGAGCACTAATTATTGGGAAAACAAACTTGAGCCATATTTAACTTCACCAAAAGCAGAAGTGGTTGGAGTTTGGAGCAATTTCTATGATTTAAATAATCTTCCTAGGTTGGTTCCATCTGTTTTTGTCTGAATATGAATCAATCACCATCTTATTAATTTCTGTAGGGGTTCTCTTTAAAGCTCTAGGCCACTCAAGGTGATGATTATAGATTGTTAATTAATACTTATATAGGTCATTTAGGAGCTGTTTAGCCTTTTAAATCTTGAATATATCAGCTTTTAGCTCAAATCTCAATCTCTTCTTCAGATGATGAGAATCATATCAGTTATTACTTCAGCACTCCCATGGTGATTTGTTTTTCTTCAAGTTCCAACTCCAATCCACCATTGAAAAGGTACCTACCATTTTAATAGATTTTCCCCTAAAATTGCTATGTATGAAAATTTTCTTCATGGAGTGGTAATAGTGGTTCCTATTGTTTTTATTGAAATATATCTTGAATCGATTCTGAACCCACTCGGATTGGTCAATATGGTGATTCTGTTCAGTTGTATGCTATGTTCGGATTTTGATTATCTGGTGTCTTAGCCTAAATTGGGTTTCCCGTGAGATAGTGTATCATGTTCCTTTTTCTCGTTAGGGTTTGAGTGTACTAGTATAGACTATAAATACTGCCTTATGCAACCTAGTTGGACTATTTGGTGATTCTGTATCCCGAACTCTCTTAATAAGGAATTTATCTGCCTATTAATCCGATTAATCTCTAGAGGGTCCATCTGCCTGATTAGCGTCTAGCGTTTTTAGGACTGCATATGTATCATGCTTCCTTTTCTCGTTATGATTTGAGTGTAATAGTATAAACACTACCTTACGTAACCTAGTCGGACTATTTGGTGATTCTGTCTTCCGACTCTCAATAAGGAATTCACCTGCCTCGTGTTTAAAAAATTCCTGATGAATCTCTAGAGGGTGCATCTGCCCGACTAGCGTCTAGTATATTTTAGAACACTACATGTAGACGTAGTTGACTTATTATCGGTGAACCACGTAAACTCTGATGTCCTTGTGACTGTCTGATTCCGATTGTTTGTTTATTTCCGCACTTTAATCTTTCTCGTTATAATAGTCTGATAATCAAAACCTGTTGTTTCTTGAAGTCCAGAGGCCAGGCTACAAACCTCTCTCTCTCAAAAAGATGGGATGCATTACCTCAAAAGTGATGTCCAAATCAATAAGCTTCAAGGAAGAGCTGAACATTACCCTCCAGAGAAGATCCAACAGCATCTCCTCCATTCAAGAACTCTTCATCTCCAGCAACAACAAAACTGACCAACTCCTAAACCTCCTCTGCACTTCCAATACTGAAACTCCAACATCAAACCCAAATCCAAAACCTGACATTATTGATGATCTAGCAAGAAGGTCCAAGAGCTGCCACTGGTTCCCAGAACACGAAGCCTCTCCCGATCACATTTCTGATGAAATCATCGAACAAGGATCGAGCCCGAGCAAAATCCCCAGGCGCAGAACCAGGAGCATTCACACAGTGGAAGAATACGATGCGATTCTTGAAAATCTATGGCTGTCAAGAAGTTCTGATAAAAATTCAACAACAGGCGAAGAAGAATCCTCGAAGTCAACTGAGGAGGCCATTGAGTTTACAGAGAAGGGTTTGAAGAGAAAAGCTGTGGCAAAGGGTCTTGAGTCACTCACACTCCCACAGACCACCATTGAGTTTCAGAAAGTTGATAGCCTCAAAGATTGGCTACAAGTTGGAGTTGGAGGAGCTTATGTGACCCCAAGGTTTGGTAGCTATGCTTTGCCTTGCGCCGCAAGCGAGAGCAGGGGCAGTGACAGTGTTGGCTTCAACCCTGAGCTTGTTGCTGCATTTGAAGAGTGCATGTTGCAGCTTCAAGAAGAAGAAGACATTGTCCTCAAACATATTGCAGGTGATTTAGAGGAAGGTGAAGGAGAAGAGGGTGTTTCATCGCTCTCGAAAGATATCGAGGTGCAGATTTAGGCAGCGTTCCAAAAAATGTTAAGTGCTGGTCGGGTGGACAAGGTCTTAGGGGGCTAATAAGGAATAATTCAGGTAAATCAAAATAATTAGGAGTTTATTGGGGATTAATTAATAGGAAATTAATCTGAGATTGGTAGGAGATTGGATTGATCAAACTAGTCAGAGATTTTTACAACAATGAATTTAGGTAGTGTTCTAAAAATGTACGACCAGTCTGATTAGTCCTTTATACAGTGTTTCAAAAATCTTCGACCTGTCAATAATCCTTGTTTAATCTGATTGATTTCTCAACTAGTCCTCACAGGCCCTGTCTGTCCGATTAGCGCCTAACATGTTTTGAGAACAATTGTCCTTCATTAATCATGGATTAGTCTGGTCCGTTTGATTAATTCCTGATTAAGACCAGTTTGATTAATTCCTGATTAATCAAATTTTTTTAGAACACTGAGTTTAGGCCAATGTAAAAAATGGTGTCATGATAAGAAGGTTTGGGAACTTATGTGCAGAAGTGTGCTGTGGATAGAGAGTGATAGATGATTTGATGCTTATGGACTTTTTTGCCTGCAGTTAGTGAGAGACATTGCTCCAGCCAAAAACCATTTGAATGGTAATGGGCTGTGATTGATGTATTGTATATGTATCAATTATTTTTTCTTCCCTTTTTTGGTTTTCTGTAGGAAAAAATTCACTTTGTAGCTAGATTATTGTTATAACTAGAAAGAATGAGGTGTGAAATAAATAAATAGGATCGAAATAAATAATTTTTGAGTTTTACGTAGTTCACTGAGAATGTGTTGATTACGTACACAAAGAGAGGAGATGCAAAGCCCACGTCGACTTTTTTTCCCTGATCAACACGCCCCTCCCAGGAGTCGGGGCTTGTTGCACGTATCAGCTCTATAATTACGCATTATCATGAAACATCATAGCAACGGGTAAATCCCGAGTCGACTTATTATCTGATAAATGCAAACTGAACTTTCAGAATTAAGCAAATGAATCATAGCTCCAAAACAACATAGTGAGAGGAGAAGAATCCAAACAAACAGAGACAAATACCATTGTGTTTCAGTTCACAGACACATCAAACAGTTCACTCACTCAAATCACAGCTTTATACAGAAACCAAAACCAAATCTATCAACAAATAGTTTCATAGTATCAAGTTTCTTGAGATGAGACTCCAACCTCAGTTCATAGCATACTTGCGAGTCCAAGCCCTCGCCACTTCCTCGTACTTGTTCCTGTGGTTCCTGCACAAGTAGGCGATCTCGTGACAGAGAGGGTCGTCGGGGTTAGGGTCGGTGAGGAGCGAAGAGATCGAAAGGAGGACTTTCGAGATGGTCAGCGCCGGGCTCCACTGATCCTTGAGAATGTCTAGGCAAATGCTGCCGTTGGAGTTGATGTTCGGATGATAAACCTACAAGAGAGTGAAAAAAAATGGTGTTATGTAACGAGACAGAGAGATAGACGTACTAGAACAATCACGAGAAAGTCGCATTTAGCGTGGTTTCACGGTAATGTATCGACTATGTCTGTGCAGAGGAAAGAAGTTGTTACTAAGAGAAAGTCGGAATACGTAATCATCAAGTATTTGTATCGAGTAGGTTACGATAGGTAATATTTATATTCATTGTTCCAAAAAAAGATAGGCACTAATCGGGCGGAGAGTGCCTTATGAGGAATAGTCGAGCGAAAAGAGCTTTATGAAGATTAATCGAAAAATAAATCAAATTCGAGAATTAATTGGAAAACTATAGAGAATTAACGGGAGACTTCAGACCGAACGCTTTTCCCTTGAACCCCGAGACCACCATGTTATCCAGACTGAATTGGAACAATCGATTCTCAATATAAGGGAATCGATAAAATAATATGTGGTTCTTCGATTAAAAATGGGTCGAACTGGTAATGTACTGAACCTTTATTTTGGTTCCAATTTATGGATTTAATTAGCCGTTTGAACCTTGTTTTCGAATTAATTATGCAACTTATTCATTTCGATCTAACTCTTGGCACAAGTTCAAATTTTGGACCAAATTGAACATCACAAAATAAAAAAAACATTCAAATTTCCATTTACTATTGAGCTATAAACTATACTTACAAACATACATTTAAAATAAAAAATTATATTTTATATTCATAACCAATTCGGCTCAGCTCTTCTCGGTTAACCGTCGATTTTGACTTATAAAATCATATTTAAACCGAAATGGACTAATTTACTAAAATATAACCAAAACCAGACTATTATCTGTAATTTATTATTTTTCAAAAATGATTTGGTCCGGTTCTCAGCCAAAATGAATACCCCTAATGCTACTTCTAAGGGTCTATAAATTTTCCAAGCAACACCAACTCACAAATAACTATCCTTGCAATATCTCAAATACAACAGATATCATCTACAACAGGGCTGTCCCGTCTTAAGGCAAGAGAGATTTTTGCCTTAGGTCCCGACCCTAAAGAGGCCCAAAATACCTAAC
This sequence comes from Geranium rotundifolium, assembly GCA_963920655.1. Classification (NCBI taxonomy): domain Eukaryota; kingdom Viridiplantae; phylum Streptophyta; class Magnoliopsida; order Geraniales; family Geraniaceae; genus Geranium; species Geranium rotundifolium. The sequence goes on from OY987318.1 coordinate 1,936,187, forward strand.
CGACCAGCTCAACATTTTAAAGGCCCAATTTTTTAATTATTATCTACATATATACTAAGTTTTATTATCTTAATTCAATAATATCGAAACCTAAATATTATCTACATTGAAACTCATATATATCAACTCTTACGCTCAATAGTTTTAGCAGCTTAATAACATAAGTTTTATACGTAATTCATTTTTCACGAAGAGAAGTCGAAGCGATGAAGCCAAAGAAGGATGGTAGTATGGTATTATCTTTTTAAAAGAAATGTCTCGTTTCAAATTTTTGCCTTAGGCCCCCAATTTTCCAGGGACGGCCCTGATCTACAACATTACCAACTGAAATCCACACAAAAACCACACACTATCATCATCAAGTAGGACCAGACATTTTCGACCCGGAATCGGAAACCGAAAATTGGGGTTCATAGTTCAGTTTTAGCTCTATATTTAAAAGAACCATTCAGATTCGACTATAGCTCTCAAAACTGTTGATTAACCAATAAGAACTAAACCGGTTCACCGAGAATGGAGTAGGTGAATTGAAGATCGAAGACCAAGAATATGTTAGTTATCTTGTATCGGTATTTTGTCTCCAATAATCCAATAATGAAATCTCTACATTCAATTTTTGTCTGGCCAGACTCAAATTCGTCCAATTCGACCTATAAATACATCTTAAATAAAAAAAACCGAAAAAGCTAACCGATTCCAACGATGTAAAACTGAAAACCAGACCACAACCATGGTCAGAACCGGACCATTTCCTCACACAACGGTCCAAAACATGACTCCAATAATTAAAAAACAGAAAGATCCGTCCGGTTCGGTCCGGTTCCAGAACCGTATCGTCAAGCAATAACACCCAATTGAATCACATGCACATATAAACTCAAAAACAGGGTGCTCAAAACCACAAACCTTGGTCTGGAAGGTAACTTTGGGAGGCTTAAAGGGGTAGTCACCGGGAAAACGGATCACGATCAAAAACACACCGCCGGCGTACGGACTGTCCGTCGGGCCCACGAGGCTGGCCTGCCAGTTGAACAGGTCCTCCCCGACCGGCCCGGCGCTGCACGACGCCGGATCGTCCCTCTGCAGATCCTCAAGCTCCTTCTGTATCCTCTTGCTCGCCATATCCCGACCCCAGAAACCACGGACTTATTTAATCAGCAAGCTGTGTATCAAGATTTGGACAGGAACACGTGGGAAATGGGTTTTGCAAGAACAGTGACGGATTCAAAAGGGAATGAACCAAAATGCTATCTTTAAAGGATAATGCTTTAGCATAAAACGAGGATCTTTTTTATTCTTCCTAAACAAACCGGAATGGGAATTATGGGATTGGTTTTGTCGTCAACTTGGTAGAAAATACTAGATAGATATGCTCTTGACTAAAAGTGACTGGATTTGGGTATGGGATGCCACGTGACCTCGTTGTCTTGACAAATCAGTTTAATCCACTGACATTTAAATATAATCTTGTTTTCTAGTGTGCCTACGTGTCTGTCTTTAGGGTAGACACGTTTTCAAGACGCAACTAGGACTATCTGCTAATTCAATAATTGAAATATTCTAAACAATTATGCGAGGAAGTTGTCTGATTCGAACGGTCGTTCCTCTAAGTTCTTGGTTGATTTTCTAATTTTTAATTTATGTGTCATTTATGAGTAGACCTTGACAAATCTAGACTCGATTTATAACCAAAACTTTAAAATTTGTGTTTTTAAAAAGTAATACTGAAAACTGAGGGTTTAGATTTAATCATCATAAATATAAAGTTTGTAAACAAAATAACAATAAATGATAAATAACTCGTATATGTGGACAAGAGGTGAGTACGTGGAAGCGCAAATTAACTCGATTTTACTGATTAACCGTTGATTCTGAGCTTTAAGAACTACAATCGAATAGCTCTTTGAAATTCATAATTAAATATCGATTTCGGATCCAAAATACACACCTCTTTGTGTCTTTCACGTTTCTTCCTAGTGTAATAATATCAGAAGTTCGGACGGAAGTTGATTGGGAAAAAAAACTCGTTAAAATCAAGTATATTTAAGTGAATGTGACTTGTGGAAGTCAGATAATTCCATACCCTAAACTATTTTGTTCTTCATCCGATCATTCTATCAAAAATAAATAAATATAAAGTCAGCTCATTTTGTAAAAAAAAATGCAAATGCGCTTGAATATTTTAAAATGTTAACAAAAACCAAAATAAATATTTTCAGCTTATGAGCAAAGAAACATATACCCTCCAAAGCCTCTTTACACCCTCTCTCTATTACTTTACAGACTCATCTCAGATCAAACCCTAATCTTCACTGTTTTCATCAAGAATCAAATGTAATCAGCAATACCGTCAACATGAAGATTAGAACCAGCGACCTGATGCTTATATGTATCTGGGTACGGAATCACCACATGGAGTCGAGATACGATCGGTTCCTGCATCGGTTGTACTGAAGAAGGCTCCCGTACGTCCGATCCCACACGCCAACGAAGAGGACTTCCGTGTCGGGACTGAACGACACGCCCGATATCTCCCCGAAGAGATCTATCTCCTGCTCCTTCTCGAACCCGTTCTTTGCGTCGTACACGTGCACGAAATCGGCTGGCTCCGCCATCGCCATGAACTGGCCGTCGGAAGTGAAGCGGATTGATCTGATGGCTCCTAGGTTTCCCTTCAGCACGGCGACTGACCTCGACAGGTTCCGAGCATCCCAGATACGGCACGTCTTGTCTTGGTTCCCGGTGGCAAAGGTCCGGCCGTCGGGGTGCCATGCCGTTGCAAATGAGAAATCCAAGTGACCGCTTAGAGGCGTGATAATCTTGCAAAAACATATATTATCATCAAATATTATGGATGCCAGAAAAAAGAATTCATTCCGAAGAGATTAGAAAAACGACTACCTTCCCTGTTTGAGGGTCCGCCAACATCCCCTCGAGGTTGTCGCCAACAATTACTACAACCCGACCATCGGGACTCAAAGAGGTATGCTATCAACGAGGAAAGACAAAAGATAGGCAAGTCAGTACTGTGTTACATTACAATGATTTAAATCTAGCAGCTCACTATTTCATCATGCCGTCACGTTAAACCCGGAAGGTTGGCACTTATGCTCGTTTTAAACAACAGCGATATACAAAAATGCATGCTTATATTATTATTTACCTTAATTTTAGTAACACGGGCTTTGATAATTCCAGCAATATACAATAATGCCTATTGTTTGATGAATATTCAGGAAAAGATAGCTTACATTTACCGGCCAAGGGAATGAAAAGTGATTTGTTAACTGAAATCTCTCCATATCGAAGTTCCTAACCCCGCCGTCATTATTTGAGGCCATGAAACTGACGGCACCACTGGAACACGAACAATTTCAATTAATATCAAAATAAACTTTCCCGCCAATGAGAAATAAGAAGATGCAATGGCAAATGGTGGAACCTGCGACTTTCATAAATGTCAATAGCGTTTGTAATCGCATTATCATCATGAGTTGTCCTCGAGCAGAAGCTCACTCCAGGCCGATCTAAATACTGCAATCCAACAAGAGAAGTAACCATCAATAAAGTATTCTAAAACTCCTGATTTCTCGTTGGTCAAATTTTGTTCTTACATATGCTTTGAAACTGTTATATAAGTTATGCTCTTGTTTTAACTCATTAAGTTGTTTGAAAGTATCTTATTTTCTAAAATTTAAAATATTGTTATTTTTATCGTTCATGTGAATTATATATGAATATATGTATATAATATTTATTCATTTTATACAAAACGAGTTTTGCTGACTACTTCCTGAGTTCTAAGAACTCCTTATATTTTGCCTCGCCGAGTGCTCCCCAATCCCGAGTTTTAGAACCTTGTCGATGAATATAGTTTGTTGCAAATATAGCAAGTCATAATATCAAGCTAGTGTTATTATAATACTGATGAATTCTTTCCATAATTGAGAAATATTTTTTTCAGAGCAAGATGATAACTATATCATTGAAATAGTTGAAGATAATGCAATTATGAATTACCTTACAAATAAGTTCTCCTTGAAACCCGCCAGCAATCAGTAAGTTTTTGCGTACAGCGAGCGTACTAACTTGGGTCTGGGTAAAACCTTCCAAGAGACTTCCAGGGTGTTTCTGTCAATCAAATGAAACTTCAGTACAAGTACGCTATTTACAAAAATACCATAAAAGCGAAGAAAGATATTTTGAATAGAAGCATAACAACAGCAGCAGCATACCTCACATGGCGCTACATGTCCAGAAACATTGAGAACTTCCGTCTTCTTGCAACTTAAAGAAGACCAGTGGACGATAGAGAAATGTGACATGAGGTAAACGTCGTGTTTTGATGTCGACCAAACCAAGTTCCTGAGCTGCATGTCAAACCAAAAACAGAGTTCAACAATCAACCATTTCTAAGCACTTTCACGTAGCTCTAAGAAATATATGATCAAATACAAAAATATGTCAGCTATGGTGGCATGGCATGACAGCTTTGTTTAATAGCCTTCACATCAATGTAATTTATCACTGTAACAACAATCGGAACCTCTATCCATGTTCGTAATGAAGATAAGACAACATGTATAGCATTATGAGCAATCAAATTTATATAATCATATTTCAAGGACAAATATTGAAGTACTTGAATCATATAAAATGGAACCTAAAATACCACACTGCATGTGAAGAAAACCAGAGTTTGTAAGACAACCACGTGAATAAGAAAATAATTATATTGACATACTTGGAAATGAAGGATTGTTGATTTAACAGATCTTGTATTTCGCCAGAACTCGTAATACGTTCCTCCTTTCTTTGTATGTTTGCATTCCTACAGACAAGTAGAATGGACAAGCACCTTGTGAGAACGACATTTTAATGCCGTCATGACTGCGCTGACATAACGGCAAGTTTCTTTTTACCTTTTCCGAATTTTCTCCCGAATGTGGAATGTTTTCATAATTCTTGTACTGCTCTAACCTAGTTTGTCTATACTTCTCCCGGGATACGCTCAGCCTCTCCCATGGAATGCCCTGAATGTCCTTTCCTTTCCTAGCATCTGCAGCTGACGTGTCCGTTATCCTATTATCCTGGAAAACAAGGAAATCGGCGAGTTCTAACTAAAAGTGCAAAGGTCAAACAAAGCACATTCAAGTGGCCAAGTGGGGATCAACACCGTCCACTATTATAAAAGTTGCTAGGCACTAGTCGGGCAGACAGAGGCTCCAGGGATTAATCTTTTTTTTGATATACAGTAAAATCATGAATTATGCATATAAAAATAATAAAAGTAAATATTTAATGTTTTAAAAAAAATATTTGTTACATTTATATACTTGAAAATATAAATATATTAGTGAAAGTATAATTATTTTGGTTTTGATTATTTTTTTAATTTCTGAATTGATTTTTTTGTATAAAAAAAATCTAAACCTGCCTAGACCCGCTACCCGACTTAAAACAACCAATTACATAAAACTGGGTTGGTATTGTAAGAATCCTCGCCTAGGCCGATTTTTACAACACTGGCACCGACACATAAAAAAAACTGTGATGTATTGGACGTGAATGTGACGAACCAAATGATCATATTCATCTTCGTCATCCGACTCCGAATCACCCATCCCTCTTCCACGGAAATACACACCATCGTCTACTTCTGCCATTTCATAATCATCTCCCACATAGTCCATTTCAGCACCTTGAAAATGGGACATATTGTGCTCGGATATGCTATACCTATAAATTTACCAACATTATTCACAAAATGAGACAAATATCATATCAATGAAACAAAGAGAGCAAATGTGGTAAATGAAGACAACTACAACGATAATCAAAATCCTAAAAGTTTAATGTTCAACTAAACACATGCATCAACAAAGGAACAATCACATTTCAGATATCCCACCAATAAACAGACAAAATCTGAAAAAATATCATAAAGCTCTGCATGACAAATTCACAGCAATGTATAGGAGAAGCTCGAACTGTAAACAAGAACCTAATCATATAGGAGAACAATTATACCAGATAAAACAAGGTTCCTTCATGGCATAAGTGTAATTTACCAACAATTCCTCACAAAAAAAAAATTGACAAAAACAAATGATCCGTCCTTGAGAAATTCTGAAAAAAATTAGAACTAAGCTCTGCATGAGAAATTCACAGCAAAGTAACAGATGAACTCAAACTGTAAACAAGAAATCAACCATATAATAGAACAATAATATCAGATAAAACAAGGTTACTCCATGGCATAAGTGTAATTTACCAACAATTTCACAAAAAAAAAATTGGACAAAAATAAATGATCCTCCCTGAGACATTCTGAAAAAATATCATTAAGCCCTGCATGAGAAATTCACAGCAAAGTAACAGATAACTCAAACTGTTAACAAGAAATCAACCATATAAGAGAACAATAATATCAGATAAAATAAGGTTCCTCCATGGCATAAGTGTAATTTACCAACAATTTCACAGACAAAAAAAATTGGCAAAAACAAATGATCCTCCATTAGAAATTCTGAAAAAAATATTATTAAGCTCTCCATGAGAAATTCACTGCAAAGTATCAAGAAATCAACCATATAAGAGAACAATAATATCAGATAAAACAAGGTTCCTTCATGATATTCATGCAATTAACCCACAATTTCACTAAATAATTAAAATTTGACAAAATCAAATATCACCAACACAAATTGAACACGAACACATTGAACCAGAAGCTCCAAACAAACAAAATACACACAAAACCCATAAAATTGAACTAAATTAAATCCAATTCATTGATGGGTTCAAACGAATGGAATTGAAGGTCTGGAACTGACCCGTTTCAATTGAGAAGACGAAACGAAAGGAAAAATCCCCAAAACAACCAGCTTGAGCTCGGATCTCCTGTGATTGATTTGAGGTTCGAAACGGAACGATAGCAATCGATTAAATTGGCGGCGACCCAAATCAATCCTTCATGAGCATGCGGAGGTGGAGGCTCTAGAAGGAGTGATTGATGATGTTCGTCGCCGAATTGCAGACCCTATGAGACGAGACGAGACGAGACGCCGTGTAAATGCTGAAATTGGGAGGAGGAGGAAGAAGATGTATTTACGATTCTGCCACTGCCATGAATGGGTATATAATATTGGTAAATAATAGTTGGATGTGAATCAGACTTTGGGCCCAAATAGACTTGTCCAGAATATGGCCCAAATTATCATAAACAAATATTATTTCTGGATAATTCTGATTGAGTACGCTTAAAATGACATGCGAACTTGATTCGTTAAATATTTAATTCAGATTTTTTTTAGTTGAGGTCGAGTCAAATTCAAACACAAAATTAACCTTATTTAATAAATGAGTCGAGCTCGAACCTAATTTTGTAAGACTCGATTGACTCGCAAGCTAACTCGTTTGATATTTAATTAATTATATTTTTATATTAATACATTTTTAAAGTGTTAATAAATATTTACAATTGAATTAGACAAGTCGAATAAAGTCAAATCAAGTTGAGCCAATCTCAAGCCGACTCCATTATTATTTAATGAATATTTATATTGATATATGAACAAATTGAATTAAACCGAGCTCGAGCTTGTTCATTTTATTTCAAATCAAATTCGAGTTTAGTTGCAGAAGCTCGTTCAAGGTCGAGTCGAACATTTTTTTCACGAGTCGGGCCCTACAAAAATGAGGCTCGGTTCAGCTCGTTTACATCCATATTTGAAATGTTTCGATTCTCAGATAATTTACTTAATTTTATTATTTTTAACTTTGTAGGTCACCTACAACCTTCTTTTTGTCACCGTTACTTTTTATATATATATATATATCATTTAACATTATTTCAATTTAAAATTACTAAAATACCATTTTTTGAATTTCAAATTTTCATTTAATTTCCATTCAAAGTTAATTATAGTTCTCTCCTTCATTTCACCAAAAACCAATGCATCGAGGGTGTACTTAACATTACACACCAAGGATTCAAAAACCACTACTGGGTGTATAATTTTCAGCACATCTCAACATGTGTAAGTGACTGTGAAATTCTGGTTAAACACAAGATGTCTATCACAATGTTCAGACTAAGTGATAGACATTTGCTGGTGCACAGTCACTAAACAGTATAACAGAAAAAGTGTAAAAGCGACACAGAAGTTTGTTACCCAGTTCGGTGCAAACGTCACCTACGTCTGGGGGCACTCTGCCAGTGAACAAGTTTCACTATGATGTAATCAATTACACATACAAGCCTTCTAAGATTATCATACAAATCTAAACTTTATGTTATTATTACTAGTGACAACTTAACCCAGGGTCTCCTACTGTCTTCGATCTCCTCGCCCGTATCCACTTTTCAAGCACGCTTCAGTTGATCGGGTCTGTTCTTGGTTCTTCACAGGGTGGACGTATCTTCAATAGTGCGACTATAATTCAGATCAGTCAAACAATCATTCGAGAGAATATTGATTGAACACACAAGAGTAAATATTTGTCAAAGCATTCAGCTCCCAACACGCTAATCCAACACGCTTGGGACTCTAAATACTTAGCACAACGATACTCTACAAAAGTACACCTTCTAAGGGAGAGGCCGGCGACCTTTTATAGAAGATGAATAAATCATCTTTTAGAGTTTCCCAAAAGATCTTGAATAGCGTCATCATGATCCGCCATATCCAAGTTTCCTTATGCCGGTGAGTAGCTAAATCAGATCGTATCCTACTTTGATTGAGGGATCTTCTAAATAAGGAAACTCCAGAAAGTCACCTCTTAAAATGTTCGAATCTTGGTGTTGAGACTTCTGGATAGACATCGTCTGGTTTCAACATCGGGCTTCTTAGGGCACGACATATGGATGGACATCTTGCCATTATACAAAATAGTTAATCTCGTAGGAACCACAGACTGCAAATACAATTCTATAGCATTACACACCAATGATTAAAAGACCAGGTATCTATCCACCGACAAAAGCGAGAGATGCTCGTGAAGCCAACCGCCCTCCACTTTAAGGCGAGTATAAGGGGAAGAGGCAAACTCAACTAATCAGCTTGAGCTTTCAGTTATGGAACCCGACCCGATATATACAACCCAGTTTTACATTCAATCTCCATGTACTCATCTCCTGCCCTCATTTCATCTACATGTACTCTATCGGAAATGTAGACAAAAGTGGCAATCGAATCCTCTTTAACCTTCACGATGATATAAATGGGTATTCATTTAGCTCTCACGACGAGTCTTTTGTGGAGTTCATTGAGCATGATGATGACGATTTCGCCGATCCATTCCTCGGCCAATTTCGAATTGTTGATTCATGTAATGGGTTGATCTGTTTGTACAAATATGACCGTGGCGTGCCCGAGAAAGATTCAGTTACCACATTCTTCATATGGAATCCTCCTGTCAGGAAAGTCTTTGAGGTTCCATCTAGGAGTTTCAGTTCTCGCTCCAAACGTGAGTCTTGTTTCGGGTTTGGATTCGACTCCAAGACCTGTGATTACATGGCTCTGTGTTTTGGATAACTCTATTGATTTGGGTAGTAAAAGGCCTGGTGATTTCATTGGCATGTAAAACAAGTCACAACTACTGAATTTATCCTAAATATGTTAGAACTATGTAGTATCCATATCAAACCAATCTCTCCACCTTCTTTTAAACCTTCATCTACAAAAAAAACACCAATAATTAGCATAAATTCAGTAGACTAAATTTGTTTGTGTTATAATCTAAAGGTAAATGTAGATAGAGTATTATAAGATGCACCTAAAAAATCAAAAGATTCAAAACAACATTCAGTGGCAGATAAAATGGATGGTTGACAGATAGAACAATCGGCTTACATTAAAGTAAATTTCTATTGGCATTATAAAGTAAAGAAGCAAGTAGATTCATATAAACCTCACATTAAAACTAGGCTCTCCTTGTAAAAACACGTGTTTGAGATGTCTTTATTAGTTAAGGGAAGGCGTTTAGACTCTCCACTCTCGGTGTTACAAGACGACGTCTTGAATGTTCACAAACTCCTCCTCGTCATCGTCTGCCTGCAGAGAATTGATCACGAGAACCTCCCCATTCTCCCACAATAGGCATTTGGGTGGATAAAGTTGAGTATTTGGCAAACCCTGAGGTCGTTGCAGGTGAATGTCGAACACTTTAGCCCAAGACTCAGTTACGCCATACTCTTTCATTGCCCGAACCGAACAACTCTCTTGCATGTCATCCGGACCACTCTTCCACACTATCACGTGAATCAATCCACCACATACCACACTTTTGATATCTTGGTAGCTACACTTACCAATATGAGTGATGAGGTTTTTGAGCATCATTAGTTCCCCGAAAACCTCATCACTCATATCGAAGGACAAGATCGCATCAAGTATACTAAGTCTGGTCCAATGAACAACCCCATCGAGATAACAATCTGGAGCAGTCACATCGATAGCAGTCCATAAACACAGCACGAGGCTAATGCGCCTCCAAACACCCTTACTCAAATCAAAAATCTCACACACACCTGCAACCACGTGAGTAGAATCACCAGGCCTTGGAGTCGAATCCGAACCCGAAACAAAGGGCTCGAGGACAAAAAGTTCAAGATGGAACCTCAAAGACCCTTTTTAACTCATTCTAGTAAATTAATCAATTTTGGCTAGTTTGCAATATACCGAAGAATAATCAAAATTGATTTTAAATGTGTATGGTCCAACCAACTTGATTCCAGCTCAAGAAAATCACCGCCTTTCTCGATAAAGATCACCGTTAGAGGCGTTTCTCCCGTCAACTCGTCTCCGACGAGCTACTTTTGTCATAATTAATCCATTAATGTCTGCCAACTTTATAATCCGTTTGGGTTGTAATAATTAAGTTTTAACGTTTATTTTTTGTTAAAACTTTTTATAGTTACAAATTTCAAGTTTACAATCCGTATTGAAAATTTTAAAAGTTAAATAAGAGTAGTTTGGTTTTTTTAAAGTGAAAATTAATTGAAAATCTAACAAAATGTAGTTAGGTAAGAATATTCAAACTCATTTCGGGATGAAAAAATAATATATATGTAATTATATGAGAATGACATTAAACCAATTATAACCGGCTGAGATTATTCTAAAAAGGTTATTATGTATAAGTAATGAATAAGCAGGAGATTTTTACCTTCAAATTAAAATAAGATTACATAATATTAACTTCTCCTTCTCCAGAGCTGGTAGTGAACAGAGAGAGAGAAGCTCCAGAGAGTCCCAAAACCGTATCATCATCACTATGGTCGCAGCGCTCTGCAACACCATCACCAACCCCATTTCCATAATCCCCAATTTCCCATCTCCCCGAAACCCTAGCCAATTCCGACCTCGCTCCGTCGCCGTCGAGACGGTCCAAGGCCAAGTCTCCGACGATTCGCCTCCCGATTCCGTCGCTCGCCGCCTCATCCTCCTCCGCCACGCCCAGAGCTCCTGGAGCGACTCCTCCATTCGAGGTAATCCAAAGCCAAGAGCTCCCGACTTTGCTGCTCGCTGCTCATCGATTGAGTCTGTTGTTTTTTTTGTGGTTTTCGTTTTCTTGGCAGACCATGACCGGCCATTGAGTAGCAGTGGACGAGCCGATGCTGCATCGGTTGCGAACAAGCTACAGCAACTGGGTTGGGTCCCGGAGCTCATTTTGTGCAGGTTGGTAGCTTCTGGAGGTCGATTTTTGTGTTTTTTGTGAGATTTTGTTTGTGGGTTTTGAGAATTGATTGTGCATTTGTTGAAATTGGAGTTAGAATTCAGTGTTGTGAAAAACGATAGGCGCTAGTCAGTCGGAGCTTCTCGGGAGAATCGGAATAAAGGATTGATTAATAGGAAATTATAGAGGACTAATCGGACAAGTTGGGATTTTTACAACAGTGGGTTAGATACCGAGTGTAGCTATTGGCTCTGGTGGTTTTGGTGAATTGGGGTTGCTGATTGCACATTTGTTGGAATTGGGGTTAGAATTCAGTGTTGTAAAAGTGCTAGGTGCTAGTTGGTCGGAGAGGGCCTTTTGTGGACTAATCAGGGATTAATCGGAAATTATAGTGGACGAATCGGGGATTAGTCGGACAAGTCAGAGATTTTTACAACAGTGGGCTAGATACTGAGTGTAGCTATTGGCTCTGGTGGTTTTGGTAAATTGGGGCTACTAATTTGGTGTGCTTTTGGTGGTGCAGTGATGCAGTGAGGACGAAAGAGACACTGACTATAATGCAGGAACAGGTGAGAGGTTTTGTAGAAGCCGAGGCACATTTCATTTCCAGTTTTTATTCTATTGCAGCAATGGATGGGCAGACTGCCGAGCATCTACAACAGGCGATTTGTAAATATTCTAGAGAGGAGATATATACGGTCATGTGAGTTTTGTGCATTCGGATTTTTTTTGGGCTAATGTGACTTATCTGCGATTCTGTTTCCATTTTGGAACATCAAAGTGAGAATATTTGGTCTGTGTTTTAGCTGTATATGGTATCGGATATAAATCTTCTTTATTGTTAGTTGCAAGAGTGCACAAGTTTGTATACTAGGATTTGTGAACAGTATGCATATAGTTCATCTATATTTCTTATCAAGGGCCTAAGAATTAAAAATGATAAAATTCATTATTATTCGTGTGTATTTACTAGAATCATGACAGTCTTCTGTATGCATTTTACATGTTGGTTAAGTTTTTGGATATATTTTGGTTGTAAACCATTTTGAATGAGTTTTTCTAGTCTGTTGGTTCCTAGTTTTCTATCTGTTTGCCTTTTTAAGTAGGTGATGTAATTCCTTATGCCGATGAAGCAATAATGAAGATAAAAACATACCTTGATTGTATGGTGTTGGACAGTGATATTTATAGTGTTGCTCTGTACCGTACAGGTGTATGGGGCATAATAGGGGGTGGGAGGAAGCTGCATCCATGTTCACTGGTTCCTCCATAGAACTGAAGACATGCAATGCTGCTTTGCTTGAAGCTACCGGAAAATCGTGGGAAGAGGTTTGGCTTCTCTCTTTGTTATTAGTCAGTGTTCTAAAAATTGGACCAGGCGGCCACTTAGGTGGGGATTTTCATATAATTGGGCGGATCAAAGCGGGTTTAGGCTATTTTTTTACAAAAAATGATTTAAAAAAATAATAATATAAAATTCCAAAAATCAAAATAATTTATGCTATTAGATACTTTTGTTGGTACTTTTATTGTTTTTGAAGGACATGTACTGTAACAAGTATTCAAATTTATATTTGTATACTATAAATGTTTACATATTATAATTCATATCTTAATATCTATATACAATAACTTATTTATTAAAAATTAAAAAATAGAGAAATTTTGAACCAACAAAAAATAGAGAAATTCAAATCCGATTAATCCATATTTGCCCGACTAGCGCCTAGCGTTTTTTAGAACCTTATTATTAGTTGAGCACACGTATGTCTATAATCAACCAAGCACTTGGATGATATATAAAGCCTGATGTGTTCGTAAAAAGTATATCTTGCTAGGTTCAACTCCCCATCATGCAAGCACGAGGAAGGAGAGCCCCTAAATGTCATGGGATGGGATCTTTGAATGTTCCTTTCCTCATCTTCTCTACTGAATTTTGATATAGATTTGAAAAATGGATTTCTGTTTAATCCTTCAATCCACTCCGATCACAAATTTTTCCTAGGTGGATTTGTAAGAGGGAGTGTTTCTGGAAATTTTGACGCTGGCTTTCCATGAAAAGCATCATTTCCTTTTCTCTCTTTTCAAAACATTCTAGAAGTTAACGAGTACTTCATTTGGAAGTTGAGTTGTGACCATTAAAAGCTAGAAACCAGGGTTTGCGGACTTTCTGATTTTGGAAAAGACTTACATTTGTATCTCATTAATATATTTCACCGAGAATGCATTACACATCTGCAGGCATTTGCTTTGGCTGGACTAGGTGGGTGGAAACTCCGCGGCATTGTAAAACCAAGTAATAGCGCATAGTGTTCCCCCCCAAAGATTTAGGTACCCAAACAAGTTTAGCACCCCACACAGCACAAACACTATGTTCAGGAAAAGACACTCTGCACCTAAAAGCTAAGAACAACCCCAGAACCGAGTCCAAAGCGCGTTTTTACAAAATCAGAGATGTTGGAGATGGTTTTTAGTCAATCGGAAAAGGCGAACTGCTAATGTATATGAACACGTAGACATGTGTTTTTCGTGGTCAATATAGGAGTGAGTTACCAGGAAAAAGGCCGGTTGAAGAAGAAGGTAGGTTGTTTATTTTTGCTCTGCCATGGAAGACCAAATTAGTAAAGCTATTTTGTTCATCTTGACAGTTTCTTTTTTGTCTGAACTGTAATTGATGTAATTGAAGACCAGCCATGTTTATTCTAATATATCTATGATTTTCAGATTCTACAGGATCAAGAAACAGTGGCAAAAGCCTCTGTAATAAATGTTGATTTAATTTTCCTTTTGTACCTAATTCACATGAAGCTTCTTGTCTCATTCATGTTTCTTTTTGCAAAGCAAATTGAAAGTTTATGGCGGATAAAAGTAACTCATGTGCTGTCCGGACCCATTATTCAAAAGGATTTAATTGCGTATAATCATTATACAGTAGGTAGGGATTGAAAAAATTAAAATTCTCGAAATGGATGAGAACCAAGTGTTTTCGATCTGACGGATTATTGGACAAGATCCTAAATATGTCATAAATTTGCTCAATTGTTATCATACAGAAAAAATATTCATAATTGAACATGAATTTGATATATTTGATTTAACAGTAATTGATGGTGAACACTAAACATGTCTTGAATTCATCAATGACAAAATATCCGACTTGACAAAGACTTGAGATAAAACTCTGAATCTCGTGAAGACTTGATATCTTTAATTCGACGAAGTAAAGAATGAAGATCACTAAATTCACTTGAATGTTTACCCTTCTTATTTGATAGAGAGACCAAATACTTCGAATATAATATCGATTCTCTAAGTCGATGGCGGGTTTTTCATTTTTTATTTATTTATTTATCCAATCCTCACCTTGTCAAATTGAAGATTTTTAATTCAGGTTGAATTTGTAGTATTTTGCCCATTTTAATGATGGTAATATGGCGAATTTCAGTTAAATTGTATAATTCTGTCATATCCAAAGTAACAAGTTATGAACTATCCACTTCAGTCTCATTGATGATTTAACGAATAATTTTTTGATTATTTTGTATCACAATTTAGAATGGCTAATTTAGAATAGAAATAAAATTTTAGTACTAAAACAAAATAACTAATAATGGGTTCATAAAGTTCCACATCTAATGAAAGTTCTTGAGAACCATAAACACCATTTATTTATTTTCAAAACCAAAAACCAAATTTGTACTTTGATTAATGTCATGCATTAACCAAGTGGACATGCCAAGTGGGAATTTCATGATCTTTATGGCTTGTCTCTCCCATTAATTACCTTATTTTCTACTCATTTATTGAATTCTTTTTGTTCCAAAACCAAAACTATCATTTCTTGGGAGGGCTGTGAGCGTCGTGTCCTCCTCTCTCTTCTTCTTCTTCTCTTTCCCAAGCTCTCGCTTTCAGGTAGCTGAGAAACCCCTTTTTCGTCCTCGTTTCTCGTTCCCTTCTCATAATTCTTGTATTTAATCTTCCTCTTTTTTATGAATTCAAGACCTCAATTGCATCATTCACTGCCAACATTTTAGTTTTTACTGCCTTTATCCGATTTCTCAGGTTTCTGGGGTTTTTCGGCTTGCCTTTTTTGGTTTCTGGGTCTGAGATCTGAAATTGGGACGCGAAAAGGTCTGTCTCTGAGCTTGGTTTCTGGAACTTAGGTTGCACAGTTGCAACAATTTGTGTTATTTAGGAAGACCCAGTTGGTTTAGCTCAAAGGTTTTTGGATAAAGGAAGTGTTTTTGTGTTTTTTGGCTGCATTGGATCTGTGGGGTTCAGCAATTTGGGTTTGGAATTTGGAGTATAGGGTCATTTGTCTATGGTGTGGTAGCTGGCTGAATTTGATTGAGGTTGATGGTGATGCTTGTTTTTGTCTGGGTTTCTGGTGGGGTTGCAATTACAGGGTTATACAGCTAATTTACTGATATGAGGAAATGATAGTGCATTGAGGAACTTTCGTTTTTTCTAGCCTTACCCAGATGCCAAAATTTGGTTTTTGTTTTTTCATATTGAATTTGTGACAAGGGTTTTAGGGTTAGCAGAGGTGGTTTCTGGATTTTGGGGATTTTCCGGGATTTTGGAGCGGAGAGGAGTGTGTTGTGTGTTGGTATGATAATGGGGGGAGGTTGATGAGCTTGAGCTTCTCAGTGGCATTTTCCAGCAACTAGCCGTCAAGATGATTGATCAGTTCATCACCTTTGTGATCAGGCCTCCCAGGTACCCATTTCTTGGTTTTCCTTAGTGGAATTGAATTTTGAGTGTGCATGTCAGTATGTCACTGCTGTTGCTACATTATGATTGTTCTGTTTGTTTATTGAACTCATAATGAATGATATTGAATATTGATTGTGTCCTGTCATTAATTCATGTCTCCATAATTAAGGGTTTTGAACCGTTAGGTGTATTAATTGTCATTTCGTAATGAAGTTTGATTTTGTATGGGATTTTTGCACTAGTTAATACTGATTTTCTGGCTGAACGGTTTTGTAAATCATTCAATCATGCAGCTTGTTTTTTTCTGGGTTTATTAGTTGAAATTCGCTAAATTTTGATCCACATCCTGGATGTTTAGTCTACCTTAGAGGACTCGATATGAATCAGTGGAGCAGATTAATGCTCTTCGAGTTGGCAATTGACTGATGTTACCAAGCAATAAATTTGCTCTGTGTGCATGCATGATTCAGTCTCTTTCATCAAACTTTCTTTGTTACATTTCCCTTATATCGTGCTTCTCTTAAGTAAATAACTAAATGTGCAACAACAACATATTCTATCAAGTCAATGATTATGAGCTTTTGGGTTCTTGGCAAAGATCTCTCCTTTTCTTGCCATTGGAGCTGGATACCAACTTTTTAGCAGTTTTGGGTTGTACATTATTTTTTTGAAATGATCAATTTGGATATTAATCAACCCTTACAATTCTTGTCAAGCCATTTTTTGGAGTTAGAACATGAAAGTCATACCTTTTATTAAAATGCAGGCCATTGCCTTCACTCACATAATTCACCAGTGTATTTAGATCAATTGCTTGTCCTGTGAACCCTTCAGCAGCAGCCAAATTACTCGTTGATGGCCCACAAAGTTGTTCGTTGTCGTTGATTTTATTATTTGTTCTTGCAACAATGCTACAAGTCATCTGCTATGTTGGTTATGCAGGGCAGAGTACGATCCAGACGAGTACTTATGGGAAAAGGATTTTACTCTTGCGGGAAGAGCATACAAAAGGCAAGACTTGGAGGCAAGTATGGACAGCAAATACCAAAATTTTGCAGTTGTTGTTTTAACTTCTTTGAATTTAAAACAGTGAGTGCTTTCATGATGGTGCTGATCTTGTTAACTTAATTCACTTGCTATTCATATTGCAGCTTACAAATGCTAGGGGCCTTACCTTGCGATGTAGTCATTATGTCCCTTCGCCTTTCCCTGAAGATACTCCTCTACCTTGTGTTATATACTGCCATGGAAATAGGTACGTTATGGTCTTCATGGATTTAATTCTATTACATGACATAGTTTTTATTGTTGGATGTCTATAATATATGCACAACAAGCACTGTTGTAAAAGCCACTAGTCTGGTGGACAGAGCCTCCCGAGGATTAATTGGGGACTAGTCGAATTTGTATTTTTGTACTCTTTTTATTTTTTATCAAATTAATTAATATACATATACAAAAAAATATGAATTATGTTTTATAAAAATATTTTTTAATATTTGTTACATTTATATACTTGAAATATATAAATGTCAATAAAAGTACCAATTAGTATAAATTGTTTTAGTTTTTAAGTATTTTTATTTTAAATTTTGTTTCCTAAACCCGCCTAGCTGACTTAAACTGCCCTATTAAATAAAATCAGGCCGGTATTGTTAAAATCCCCGCTCAGGCTGATTTTTACAACACTGATGGCAAGACCCTGGGTTTATGAAGGAGTCCAATTTAATAGCTTAAGCCATATGTAACTTGAAACCACGTGACGAGTAAATCAAAAGAAAATGGTAGAAAATAGGCCATTAGCTCATTGATGCCTTTGACTATAATGCAGTGGATGTAGAGCTGACGCAAATGAAGCTGCTGTAATTCTTCTTTCATCAAACATTACTGTATTTACCCTCGACTTCTCTGGTTCTGGCTTATCTGACGGTAAATATGTCAGCCTTGGTTGGCATGAGGTATGTTTCCTTTATCAAATTGTCATTAAACTGAAATTTGTTGGAAAGTTTGTAAATTTGTATTTTCTTGACCGTATCAGAGAGATGACCTCAAGGTTGTGGTATCGCATCTAAGAAGTAACCAACATATATCACGAATAGGTCTTTGGGGTCGATCAATGGGTGCTGTTACAAGGTATTTTTTCCATTGCTTGAATAATCAAGATGGTAACGGTTCTTAGGCTACTCTAACCTTTTATTCAGTTTCTTCAAGAGTATTAGTTTAATGAACAAAGATGGTTTTATAACTTCTTTTAAAAACTGTGAGTACAGAAGATGTTTATGGCCCGCGATACAAGTTAAATCCTTTTGTATAATGTAATGCAGCCTTCTTTATGGTGCAGAAGATCCTTCCATCGCTGGAATGGTGTTGGATAGTGCCTTTTCAAATTTATATGATCTAATGCTGGAACTTGTGGATGTATACAAAATCCGGCTACCAAAATTCACGGTATGGATCTCTCTCTTCCCTCCCCGTACTCTCTCTGACTAAGGTTGTTGATGTTTGGACGTTATGCATGAGTTTTATTAATTTCTGTTGAGGTTACCGTGTTCACCTGGTTTTGAAGAGTTAAGTCTTAATTCTTAATTTCAGGGATAATTTCGTCATTTTTATAAAAATACACACATTTTGCGAAACTGTCATATTACAGGGCACTTCATATATGTTTTACATTTCATAGCAAGACTAAATATGAATCCCATTAGTGTTTTAGTGTATTTTCTGAATTTCTTTTTATAGCATGTATGACGTGAACTCTCTTTCATCAGGTTAAAATGGCACTACAATACATGCGTCGAGTTATTCAGAAGAAGGCAAAATTTGATATAATGGATCTCAGTTGCCTCAAGGTTTGTCGATAATGACATTTTTCTGATCTGTAGAGTTTCTTATGTTAGTAATGATTTGGATTTAAAACCATGTACATTTGTTATAAAATTAAAAATTGTCATTTGCATGGCAATTGCTTTTTTGTTTACTATATCCGTGTATGTAGCCGTCCATCTTGTGAAGTATAATAGTGTTTTGTAACATTTCCAGGTTGCATCCAAAACATATATTCCTGCTTTATTTGGGCATGCAAGCGACGACAAATTCATTCAACCACACCACGCTGACCACATATTTAAGGCTTACTCGGTAATATGTCGATCAACTCGATCCAAAGATCATACTGGCTGCTTTGGTAATGTAATTCTGTAGCAGGTTCGTTTCTAAAAGTTCAATAGAGTCTTTTTATCACTCGCAGGGAGATAAAAACATTATAAAGTTTGACGGTGATCACAACTCCTCTCGACCGCAGTTCTATTATGACTCGGTTTCTATTTTCTTCTACAATGTCCTTCATCCTCCTCAAGTTTCCATCCCCTATTCAAGCAAGCTTGAGAAATACTACAATTTGGGGGATCTCAATGTTGGTGCCGGGATCAATGAGGTAATTTTCATTTCATACGACATTTGTAATTTTGAAACATCATATTTTCTTACTTAGTCTAAGTGAGTGCAAGTTTTTCACCTTAATATTATACCATTAAGAAATCCTCGATTGTGCGATTTTGTATTTATAGATTTTATCGCTATGCCCGTAGAGATGACTTACAAAATTGCCATATTAGGAACTAATTCTGATTCGTATCCCCTTGATTTTTCAGAGCATGATATGTGATATAATCAATGGACTTCGTTCCGCCGCGTCTACCAACGCTGCAAGTTCATCTTCCGCTCCTCCTAGCATTTCGACTGTGAAAACTGTTGATGCACTTCTTACTGAATCTTTCCCGACTTCCAGTGTAATGGTATGTCCTGCACTAAATTTAATTACATTTTCTCATAGTTTTTTTAAATATATCCTTACTACTATATTGTTTTGTTTCTAATGATCTAGGAAAATGTGCAAAATAGTGACGACCCATCACAATTACAGGTGATCCTATCTAGAAATTTCCATTAAACTGTAGAATAGAAAGTACTTTGATATACTTGTGAAGTTGAGTTTGAAGTCTCAAGAGCTTATCATGGCATTTTTTATTGCTAGAAAATTGTTCATTGGTGTTCATTGGTTAGTTAGCCTTCAGTCATTGTTTCATCGAGGAAAGTATACTTAAGTTTTGTGTATTTCAATATGAGAGCATTGGTTTGATTGGTTCCACGCTCAAGTAATGAAAATGAAAAGAGAGGGAATTGCTACACTCAAGTTTTGCTATCGGTTTATTCATTTAGTCTTGCGTTTATCCATTTACAGGATAAGGGAGATATCCAGAACGAGGATTGTTGCTCATACACGAGTTCGAATAGAGAAAGTTGGGGAAGATGCTCGTCCTTGGGAGGAACCGATGAAGAATCTTCCGCAGAGTGTATGGCTGCCGATAGAAACCAGCAGGTCTCTCTCTCTGTCATGTAACTGCTTGCAGTTATTTTGCTTCCTGGTCCAACAATTTGGCCTAAACAGCCGATCAAAAAAAACAATTGGCCTAAACAAAGCTCTATACTCAACTCCCAAACCCTTCAATATGATCCGTGCGGGCAAACATTTACGTTTACATGAACGCAACAATTTTCCAGACAATGCTTTACACTTTCTCGCAATTTCTTGATTCTGGCCCTAGATTTTAATTTAGAGCCAGGCATGATAATGCCAAAAGTGTAAGCTCTTGGTATCATCATGTTCTAAAGGCGTCTTGTGGATAATGCTGCTTGCCTATTTTTCTCACAGATAAATATTGAAGCGCTCGCAACGCCAATGAGAGACAAGCAGAGGAAGCTCCAAGACCCGATAAAAGAGGAGAAGAAAATCAAAGCTAAGAAGAGCAGAAGCGATAAGTTTGACAAATTAGAAGCGCTGAGCAAGCGATTGAGACTCTGCATTCTTCGACGAGGACCCCATAAGAGACATGCCTCCTCTTGACCCTCTACTGCATTTCTCTACTGTGGAAAGGCTCTTAACTGTAACTTATGATTGATTGATGTTCAATTTGTGCTCTCATTGTATCTTCCACCTTACCTGAAACCTGGTATTTCCTTGTACTTTCATATTTGAAAGCCATGTATTTGACTCTAATTATGTAGAAGTGGTTTTGCTGTCACTGTGCTAATGAATTGCTCCATAACAGTATCTTTTTTGCTCAAACTTCTTGTGCTGATTCTTTACAATGTATACTAATTAGGATGCTCGAAAATTGGCGGCGTACTATCTCACTTTTGCAATGAGTTGTTTGTATACTTCGTTAATAGCAAAACCTTACCGTGAACTATCAAAATTTTTGCAGTGCTGAACTAAACTGACGAAAAATGGGTCATGTGCAAGTCACCATGTTTTTAAGTTTTTTATATGCAATTTTACTTTCTTAGTTTGAAGGGTATTTTCATCTTTTCAATTTATTTTATCGGCACAAAAAAGACATTTAAAAGTGAGATACTACAGAGACAAATTTTGCAATTATCTGCCAATTATTTTATAAGTATGCTTATAATCAACCAGTTTTTATTTTATGAATGTGTCACTATTAGGTCTCCAAGTATAATTAGCGGTGTTTAAAAATTTCCCGACTGATTCGTTTAGTCCAATTAATTCATGATTAGTCATCATACACTATTCGCCTGACTAACGTTTTTTAAAACACTGATAATTTAGCACCACTGCAAAATGATGACATTATAATTTCTAGGTTTTATTTCGATCCATATCTCACCTCAATGGTGTAACAAACATGTCAAGTACATTGTTATTTATTGGAAATCAGCTGAAAAAAGACAGTTCCTTCAACCTATATCAGCCTATAAAATGACACAGCTTCTCTGACCTAACTAGAGCACAACAACAGATACAACAAGACACATAAGTTACAGACCTGGAGCTGGAGGTCATTTCCTGAAATATTTTCCATTTAATCAAAATGATACGAATGGCTTACGTTCGACTCAAGAATCTGGCGAGCGAACGACAGCTCCTGTTTAGAAAATGCTCCATCGGTAACCGTTCGCTGTTTCTTGATAGACCTCTCGCCTCTGGGGCTGCTACAAGAGTCTGGAGTCAATGGTTCGCAAGATTCACCGGCTGAGAGGCTCTTGGCCGGAGCATGCTCCTCGGGGGATTCAGAAGCCGGGCCTGGGGTTGCCGGGCCGTTTTTATCGGCCCCGGGAGCTGAGACGCCCAAGCCAGGCTCTTCTGCAAGAACTCCACCGAGTCTATGCTGCTCCTCGATTATCTTCTTCAAGTACTTTCCTTGGGCTTCTATGCGGAGTTGAAGTTGTCTCTGTACCTGTTTTGTATTTAACAATCAAGATATTGCATGCATGGTTAGTAAGAATGATTCCAACAGTCAATATATGATGCTATGCTTACACAAGTGCACCCAAAAAAAGAAGAGAAAATTGCAAAAAGTTGCCCTATAATATGACATTTTTGCAAAAGGGTGCTGTATTGTTTGCTTCTTTTTTTTTTGCAAAATGTGTGAATTAGTTAAGAGATAAAAACAGGAAGAAAAAAAAATGCAAACAACACAACACATTTTTGCCATTAACAAACAATAGAGCACCCTTTTGCAAAAAGTGTCACATTATAGGGCATTTTTTGCAATTTCCCAACAAAAACATTGAAAATCTACCTCCAATTGCTCATGCAATCGCTTTTGCACTTCCATCTGGAGCTTGAGTGCCTCCGTGATCTGCATTCCACTGTACACAGTGAAAGAATATGTAAAATAGTCAATCAACAAGTTATAAGGCACAAATCTTTTTATCACAAGTTCACATCAAACTAGACAAATAATATGATTTCATTCGAATCCATGAAGAATAAGTTCTCGGACCACCAACACATTTGATGGACAAATTCACATTGTCATGAACTGTGTCTGTCAACTCCGAGAGAAACTTAGACACGAAACAAAAGAAACAAATTGACTTACGATGAACCGTCAAGATTAGAGAGCATATCTCCCGATTCTTTCTTGTCAACATTTTGCCCTTGCATTAAAATTTTAAAAAAAGTGTTAATAAACAAAAAAAAAAAATTATCAGCGACATTTTGCTTATTAAATGAGGTCTCTACCACTTCACCCACAACCTCTGGTAATAAACAAAACCTAATGAATGGTTTCATTGTAGAACACCTTTACTAGCAACTATAACTTATAAACAAGGAAGCTATCCACAAACGACTACAGATAGTATGCACATAAATAATAGAGATAAGGTACACATACCATCAGATGAGGAGTCGGGAAGGTATTTTGCCAATCGGTATTTCTGGGTGTAGCACAAACCGGAGTTAAGAAAATCACAATGTTCTACGTAACTTGTTATCAGCTTTCACATATATGATATGACATACCTGTAAATGGCTTTTGACATGGTATATTGTTAAATCTTGTACACCCATGACTCTGAGAACACCTTTTGGTGTAGCCCCTGAGTAAAAAAAGGAAAAGAATAAAAAAATGAGTAAAATGAGAACCATAATAACTTCCGAGTTACAATTTTCATAAGGAAAGCATGGCAGTTCCTAAAGCAAAGATTCAAAGCAAGCACATGGCATTTGGCCTATTTCTTACAGTGCGTAATTTCCTATCTAAACTGAGTTATATGATGTTATTCGCGGGCTACCCTTAAATTTGACCCAACAACGCTGAGAAACAATTTAAATTGAGTGAGGCGAAGTGAAATGATGAGGATTGGATCATCGAAGATCTTAAGGAAACAGTCGATACTTTTATATCCGGTGCATCTACAGTTCAAACTTTAAACTTTGAAATTTCGATGAATTTGGAGATGTAAGCCACATTAAACAAAAAGCCAGAATCGTCACAATGTAGGTTTGAGGTAAATAGACTATAGCAACAAAAATGGACGAAATAGTAAAATTGAAGTTGCTTACTATCTGGCCCGCCAAGTTGAGCCACGGCATCAACAAAGCGCTCATGAAGATCATTTGTCCAACGTAATCGTTGCTTGGATGAAAGACTAGGGTTGTTGAGACTGTCCCCTCCATTGTTGGGGTCCATTGCAGCACCGCGATCTAAGTGTTGACCATGAACTACAGAATTGCTGAAACTAACACTCTTTGGCTGATTCATTTTCCATTTATCTATGAAAAAAGAAACAATAAAGCCATCAATATCAGATTATAGAAACAGAAAGCGATGCAGATTAGAATATATCTACCTTGCACATTTAATAATGACCAAAACTGGAATTTCTGACCACATTTAATAATAACCAAAACTGGAATTTCATATTAGCACAGCAGTAACTCAACGCCTCCAGCTAAAACCTTCAACAACACCACAATAATGATTATACAATAAAAGTGAAGGTCGTACACACTGTTCCAAAAACACTAGGCACTAACAAGCTGGAATAGCTCAGTTGGTTAGAGCGTGTGGCTGTTAACCACAAGGTCGGAGGTTCAAGCCCTCCTTCTAGTGTTTTGATCTTGTGCCGACCAAAAAATAACTAGGCACTAGTCGGGCGGAGAGGGCCTTCCCCCAACAAGTCGGGGATTTTTAGAACAATGTTTACACACCAAGCGAAAAGTTATTCCAGACATGGATTTTGCTACTTAATGAGTCATGGCTTATCAATATTTGAAGTTTCAGCAGAACATACACAAAGCCTCATTTAGAATAAAAAAGACAAACAGAACCAATCATAGTTCTCAGAAGCCTACTACAAACACTGTTTTTTCTTCATTTGGGTATTTCAAGTCTATTTCAGCTGGGAATTGACAGTTACAATTGAAGTAACCATAAAAATTCAATCTTGACAATCCAAAAATCACTCATATCAGAGACCCCATTTGAAAAACCAATAACAACCCTAAATTCACCAAAGATCAACAACAAAAACTGGTACAAACACAGGTAAAATTCATCACTAGCTGAGTTGTAGCTAAGAACATTTCTGGCACAGCTCAAAACAAAAAGAGGAACCAACCGAATCAACCATCAACGAACTGGAATTTGGGAATCAATGAACGAAGAAGACGCACCAGGATCTGCAATCCTCGAAACTCGGAGCTGCTGATTATTGGAGGCTTGTTTGGCTCACAAAACCTCAGGTTTCTCGTCTCGCACACAACCTGTTCGACGAAATGTCTGAGAGAGAAAAAACGAGTATTGACCACAACACAACACACTCACGTTGGAGGAGTTATTGGGTGCATTGCGCGCGTACGTCTCCCACCTTTTCAACTGCAAGGTTTATGCCGTACACTACTAAAGTTAGAGTTTATAGCTTGAAAATATATCGTCCATTCAGTGTTGTAAAAAACACTAGACGTTGTTCGATCAGAGTAATTAAATGATAAGTTACAATGATAAATTTTTAATAAAGTGGTGATCGATCATTAACTAATATAACCTATTAGTTATTGCGTGATAGGGTTTCACTAAAAAATTCGTCTAATTGAAAAATTGAAAATCAAAAAATTTATGTTGGACATATTTGCAAGTCATTATGCTAAGTAATTGTTGATATTACAAATTTAGGTTTTGAGAACTGCGGTCTTCATATCAATATGTTGTGTCCGACTCTATGATAACAAGATTGATCGAATCGAATCCAAATCGTCGCGAATGAATTCAATTGCTAACCAATTTCGTAATTCTTTAGTTTTCAAGTTGGGACTCTATAACTATAAATCATGTCCATTCTCACGACAATGATGTAAGCCCAACCCTTAAACTTAATTCCCCGTCTTCAACCGACAACAAAAACTAGATTAATACCCTAAATATCACATCTTAACCCATTTACTCATGAATTGAGTGTAGGACCGAAGCATCAAGTCATATAAATGAATTGGAGTTGTCAATTCCAATCATCTAATTGTGATTACCCATCTTCAACCGATGGCATTAACACAATTAAATCATTCAATCCTAGGATCAACATAGCAAATGAAAATATTTAAGTTGCAGCTATTTATTTTCATTTCATTCCCAATCTTGTGTTTAGCTATGCATGAACATACTAAAATCTACGCAATCAACTAAATCTAAGCCTAATCTTCTGCATAAACAATAAATAATTAAATAAGTTTAGAGTCTATTGAAATTTGACTTAACTCAGTTAGATTCGTCTAGTTTTCACAATTGTTCATTAAAGTTAATTATATATTTTTTGGATACTTTTTAAAGTGAGTTATGACCCATTAGGATTGATCCAGTGGTCTCATTGACATTTGACCAGCTAAAGAGTTAGAGTACAGGGGCAAAGCGCTTGGTCTAGAGTTTGGAGGTGCGGAGGTGGCTCCCGACACAATGAACAGTTGTATTTGTCGATTGGGTCGTTATGTTAAATTGTTCGACAAAGTCAGTGCATAAGAATGCAATATTTGTAGAATGCATTCTCACAACAAAATGTTCGACGAAGGTGGAGGTTACAATATGAGAATTAATTAATGGTTCATGTTTCAAGAGTTCATGTTTTTTGTCCGATTTTACTTTTCATTTTCTCTCTGACCAGGATAATGTAATATTGTAAACATTACACGAATGTAACATACCATCAAATAATTTAGTCAAAACAGTTGGTGTACACTGTCTTTCTATAATAATTTTTTGGTCTCTTGTTATTATTTTATTTTGATTGCTTATCTACTTATGCATAAATATTTCTATTGTAAAAATATTAAATAAAATAATTAAACAAACCACGTCGTGAACCTATCAAATCATGAAATATTAGATTCAAATTCAATTTGTTTATCAAACAGACTCAACTTTAAAATTAAATTCAGTTGTATAATAAACTCGAACCATATATTTAATAAATTGAATCCAAACTTGTTTAAAACCATTTTTAAGCAGGGTTGTAAAAAATAATCGAGCTGAACTGGTTTGGTATATAAAACTAGAACCGATAAAAATTGAATCAAACTAAACATCGGTTGATTTGGACATGTAGCTCATTTTATGTCAACAAACTTTATCAATTTGACCAACAAAAAATAAGTAAAATAGTAAGTCAAGATCAGCCAAAATATGAGAATTTCATAAAAATTGGTTAAAAGAATATCGACAAGTTAAATAATAAGTCAAAATGGCCTAAAATGTTAGAATTTCAATAAAATTCGGATCATAAAAATTCAGACTAACCGATTCGAAACCGATCAAAATTGGTTCAATGAAATCCGGATCATAAAAAATCAGACTAACCAATTCGAAACCGATCAAAATTGGTTCATTTTTTTTTTTTTTAAACCACGATCAATTGAGTTCGATTTTGAGTCAGTTTGATTTAAATTTAGACCGTAAACAACCCTGCTTTTAAGTATAAGGATTTTCTCTCACATTAGTTGTTGCTGCCATCAAACTTTGGATCCTCCGGTGCATTGCATTTGCACCTGATCCTAACCCGATAAATAAATACTAATGACAGTGATTAGTGGGTTAATGGGGGTATTAGTATAATTAAACATGGTTTAATTAATGTATGGTGATTGGGACCGGCTTGGACGGCGGAGGAATATTCCGTCAATTCTTAGGATTATTACCGGCAGTTCCGTCCGTTACTGTTTGTCTTGTGGTGACGATTTCGGACCGTTGAAGTTTATGTCTTAGGAATTAGGATGTTTCTTTGGACGAGTACAGTGTCTTTGACAACGTCGTACATTGGTCGGTTCGTATATTAAAATATTAATTTGGAATTATTATTTTTGATGGGTTCTTCATATTTTATTGCACTACATTAATGTTCTTCAACCTTATCAATAGGGCTGAAATTTTATACTGCTGTCATTAGAATTTAATGTTGTATGTGTCTTGGATCGAATCTTAGCATACCGAGATTTCAGTGCAATTCTCTTTAAAATTTCTTTATAGGGTACAAATATGATCATAAACTCAATATTTAGAAATTATATAATAATAATAATAATAATAATAATTGTCTAACGAGTTAGTACGGTGGTCTTGTTAATCGATCAACAAGTCGGAGTCTAGAGACAAAGTCTGTTATGAGAATTTGGTATGTTAATGTAAATTTGTGTGAATAACTGTACACTTGGACCATGGAACACTGACCCGAAACAAATGGCAAAGAGGGGCTTGAAGAACCAACCAACCTCTTGTACCATGATAATAGTCTAACTTACCTCAAACCTTAAACTGATAGATGAATGTCTAGACTAATAAATTGATCCACGTCTTCCAAACAAATACGCTACTCTAACACAATCACTCGAGAATAGTTCTCATCACGACCAACAAAATATGAAGTCTTTTTGACCACGTAGAGAGCAACCCCATCAAATGGGATCAAACAAGACCTACAAAAATTAGTATTTTAAAAAAATTCGGCTTATTTGATTAATCTTAAATCAATCACTGACTAATTCTTTATAATTTTCGATTAATTTTTCAATCCAATTTATTTTCTGATTAGTCCTTATAAGTCTCTCTCCACCCGATTAGTGTCTGGCGTTTTAAAGAACATTGACAAAACACCCGCTCAATTTTCACAAGAACTCAATTCCTAAAATTCACACCGTATTAAAATATATGTTCTAAAAATTTCCAACTTGTTCGATTAATCTCCAATTAATTTTTTAACCGATTAATTTTTTTATTAATCCCCAAATGTCCCTCTCCAGCCCCTAACATTTTTTTCTGAACATTGTGGTTTATGGTACTCAATCTCCATCATAAATGAAGTCACCTTCTATTAGATGGGCCTGTGACTTGGAAGCCATAGCATTTATGTTTTCCTAAATGAACATGAATGTACTGATAACGACAGCCATATACAGTCTGAATGTCTAAAACCATCAGCAGTTTGGCTTTTACACTGAGAAGTGACATTACAAATTTACAGACACAAAACATTCAGCATTTGTACACTTGAAAGCTTCACAAAAGACCAAGAAACACTACATGCCATACCCAATCAATCCATGAGTGTTCATGAGGGCCAAGTTGATGCATTCCTGTCCCGTCCTTGTGTCATCTCCCCAGAGCAACGTCCCATTTGGCACGCTCGAGTTGAGCATTGCCTTCTTTCCGGAGGATCCTGGACTATCGTGCGAGGTCAAGCAGCTTTCGGTGGAGAAATCAGCCCCTCGAGGAGGGAGCGCTTCTTCGTGCCCGTGCATTCCAGAGTAAATGGAGGAGGGTTTTGGCGTCTTGGTTACTGCTCCTTGGCATTTTTTATTGTCTCCGAGGAATTGGTTGGCGAGCATCTCGCAGGCTCGCTCTAGCATTGCCATGTATTTCCTTTCGGCATCCTGGCGGATTTGCAAGCATTTTTCGGCCTGGACGGAATCGAAAAGAAGGAAATGAAAGTTCAACATCTGACATGGAGAAAACAACAAGGCAAATGTATTGGAGAAGGTTTTTGTATTGTCCTCGTTGTATATATGTCGGGAGAACCGGGCCTTACAAAGGAGGAAGACTGACAAAGGAAGCTCAAAATATATACATTAGAGCTCTGAGGTTCATATGTGTATTTCTAAAAAATCTCATGGAAAATTAGTCTAGTTTTGAGTCTAATTTGTATATATATACTATTCTTTTACCATATTTGCCCGATGTGGGATCTGAGCTCATATGTGGATTCCTAGTAAATCTCTCCCGCTCTGGCTCATTGGCCATATATACTCATGGTCTTACGGTCCTTAGGATCATCGCCCCAACATACCATGATGGCTCGATGTGTGTTGTGCAGCAAGCCGCCTATGATACCAGTTTGTTGGGGTAATCGGGCCTTACTGAAAAGGAACACTATAAAAGGAAACCAATAACATACACATTAGAGCTCGCCTACGACCCAAAAGACTATCATGTCTTGAATCCAATCCAATGAGTATATATGCTCGCATTTTACCTCATATTTACCCAATGTAAGACCAGAGCTCATATGGAGATTTCTAACCATATATTTACCACTTTCACAGCAAGTTTGGAGAAACTGTTGGTGCACATGAAAATATAAAGGAGAAATTGCAAAAAGGTACCCTATTATATTACAATTTTGCAAAAGGGGGTTGTGTTGTTTCTTAATCACAAAAAAATGTTGTGTTGTTTGCATTTTTTGTTGCAAAATGTGTATTTTTTTATAATAATGACGAAATTACCCCTGAAAATAAAGAGTATTTTTTTAAAAATAAATAAATTTTTTAAATATTTCTCAAATATAAACACTAAACAAAAATAACATTTTCTCCCTGTAAGGAAAGAAACTGACCTCAACTTGCAGATGCAATCTACTTTGCATTTCCATTTGTGCTCTCAGTGCTTCCTTCACTTCATAACCCCTAAAACATGACATCAATCTCTTAACAATCACAGTTCTACATTTTCCATATAACTTTATACTTCAAGCAAACAGATCAAAATCTCGAGCGAAGGATCACAGTTTCCTACTCGTTCATATCAGAAGTTGTCAGGTTAGGAGAAGAGTTGCGCGCACCGGGGCTCTCTAAAAGGTAAGGAGATGACATTCCTACACAAAGAAAAATTAAAGACATTCTAAGTCGCTCTAAACTTTAAAATTCTAATCGTATTATTTACCCGACAAATAGTTTTCAAACCGAATTATCATTGAGTTTAAGAGTCTATAGTTTCAAATTTACCCTTTTGAGTGATCATCAAGAAGAAACTATGCATGGAAAAGAACAATAGCGAGAGAACAAACCGTCTTTAGGGAAATCGATCATGTCTTTTCCAGATTGCTTGCCGAGTCTGTATTTCTGTCAAGAAGATACGCGATAAAGAGTTTTAACTTTCACCGAAGCTTCAACGATTAATACTGCAAGATTGAAAACAAACCTGGAGGTGGCTCTTCAGATGGAAGAGAGTCAATCTCTTAACATTCATGGTCCGCATGATAGCCTTTGGAGTCGCTTCTGTATATAATGTTATTGAAATCCATAATAAATACTAATAGCAAGAAATGCAACTATGCATACAAATTCAAACACATATAACAAATCGAATCACAATGACTTCTATGAATTTTTGGAAATACATAATTATGTCACCTATAGCTACTAAATGTGAACAATGCTCATAATGGCATGAACCTTAAGCCCAAATATTACATAGTCTACAAAACCTAATTTAAAAGTACACACACAATAAAAGTTTCTGATTGAAAGCACAAATCCTGATAAACCAAACAAATTACTCTAGAATAGTTCTCAGTCACCAATAGCACATAAAAATGAAATCTTCATGACCAAATGAGAGCAAATCAACAATGCTTGCATCAAATGAGAGCAAACAAGACCAACTTAAATAGCCAACTCATTTTTCACAAGAAACCACTTCTTCAAATTTTGACAAACCAATCTATCACTCAAGAACAGTTCTCATCACCACCAAGAACAAAAAAAGGTCTTTGTGGCCAAATTGAGAGCAAACCCGCAACAATGCAAACACCAAGTGGGAGCAAACATTTGACCAACCCGAATACCCATCTCATTTTCCCCAAGAACCCACTTCTTATAACTCTCGCAAACCAATCAATCACTCAAGAATAGTTCTCACCACCACCACCAACAACAACATAAAAGTTGAAGTCTTTACTACCAAATTGAGAGCAGACCCACAATGCTCGCAACAAAAGGGAGTAAACAAGATCAACCCAAACACCCAACTCATTTTCCACAAACACCCACTTCTTAAAATACCCACAACTCACAAAACAGTAATCACTCAAGAACAGTTCTCATCACCACCACCAACAAACAACATACAAATGAAGTCTTTATGACCAAATTGAGAGCAAACCCACAATGCATGAATCAAATAGGAGCAAACAAGACCAACCATAAACTCAGCTCATTTTTTTCACAAGAACCCACATAAAATTCCAACAAACCAATCACTCAAGAATAATTCTCATCACCAGCAACTACAACAATGACAAAAAAATGAAGTCTTTATGACCAAATTGAGAGCAAACCCACAAAGCAAGCATCAAATGGGACCAAACAAGACCAACCAACACACCCAACTCATTTTCCACAACAACCCACCTCCCAAAATCCCCCAAAAATGACAAAATAATAAATAGATAAAAAAAAGACCCAGAAAAAGGGAAAAGGGTACTGACTATTGGCTCCACCGAGCTGAGTCACAGCATCCACAAAACGCTCATGGAGGTCCACAGTCCAGCGGAGGCGAGGCTTGGGATCGGAGGTCAAAACCAGACATGGGTCTCCTCTGTGGCTGAGATTAGGCCCACCTTCGTCCCCAACAACCCCATCTTCATGGGACCCAATCAATCTCGGATTCATCATCCTCTTCCTCTTGATTTCAAACCCAAAAAAATGAAACCCAGAAAAAAAAATGGAGAAAGGTGAATTTTTTACTGAGAAAATGGCTGAAACAACGTATTGTTGAGGGACTGACACAAAATGGGCACGCTTTTTGGTGGTTTTGTCTCTTTCTCCTACATTTGCTCAATGTTGCTTCTGCTTCTCTCTCTTTCTCTCTCTGTGAATTTCTCTGATCCTGTTATGGGTTGGACTTGAAGCTGAAGCAACCAAGACGTGAGCTTTGGAGTGTTCCATTTTCACTCAATTCGAAAAGGTGAAAGCAAAAATATGTAATTATCATGTCCGAGTGACAATAATTGATACATGTAACTCAGATTATGATTGTTCATATATTGTTTATTTAATCATTTTATATGATGTGGTGAGGAATTTGTATTTATGAGAAAATTTCATTGGCTTAAGTACTGCCCAACTCAAACCAAGGTTAGAAAATTCAGAAAATATAGTATTTGAATAATTATGATTTTTAGCATAAATGAGTGTCTAATAAAAATACAAAATTTACTAATATATTTAATCGTTGTTCTAAAAACCGGTAGCCAACGGTCGTAGGGATATGATATTTTGCGACTAATTGAGATTATATATTCGGGAACTAGTCAAATTTGAGTTGTAACATATGAGGGTTAGACATAAAAGTAATATTCTTGAAAAATTTTAGACGTTAGTCTAACGAATAGAGCATTTCTACAAACTAATCATATTCGAAAATTATCATAAATTAATCGAATAAGTCAATAATTTTTAAAACATTGCACTCATAATAATAATAATATTGAATTGAATTTACACATGTCCATAATGCATTAAATAAATTAATGATGAATTTATATTGAAGTGCAGAAGATTCCTTCATAAAGAAATGACTAAACATGGCATACATGATCCTTACAAGAAAGGTGTAAAGATGATTAAGTAGATTAGAAAAAACAAGTTCATAATTAAAAATGATTTTAGAAGAAGGCAATTATTGGGTACAATGTATCTTTATGACTTATTTCAAAATTCACAAGGAAATAAATTGAGAAGAGTGTATATAAAATTTAAAAAGTCAGCTCCATTTCAATATCAAATTGCAAGACTTGTCACCTTCATTAGGTCTCCCTATCATGATATAAGAAATGTTCCATCATTATCTTCATTTTCTTACTCCATAAAATAAGTAATCAATGATAAATTGTTGGAAATTACTAAAATACATCAAAGAATTACAATAATATTTATCCTAAAGAAAATTAATTGAAAAATTAAGAGTCAAATGAATGATATATTAAGAGGTGAATGAATCAACATTAAATCTAAACTGAGTCAAATGATTGAGTCATTTCTTACAATTTGAAACTACATGTCAAGTCTACGAACACTCAACCATGTATTTCAATACAAACCAACAACAATTTGTATACAATGTACATTAATTCTTGGCACAACAATATTCTAATTTTTTAGCTACAATCAAAGCCTATGACCATGGAGATGCTTGGCCCATCTTCTAGCCATGTAAGGGTCAAAATAGTCCCATCCTTCACCATTGCTTCTCCTCCCTCCACATTCTTCACCACCACCACCATTTCTCTCCCTCTCACCCTCAAGCCTCACCAAAGCTTCACCTGTCCTCAAGAACCCACCATCCCCTCCCTCCATATAACTAAACCCTACTTGAACGTGTTCCTTGCCGCGCAAGTCAAGCAAAACCCTCTTCTCCTGGCCCCCTCTGAGCTCCCCAAGCCTCATGATCCTCCCATCCTCCTCGATCCTCACCTGGATCCCCCGGACCGCCCCTCCCAGCAGTCTTGCCAGGAAATGTTCAAATTCGTGCATGACAAACCCGTTCGACGTGCCAAAGCTGAATCCCACGTGGAACCGGTGTATTGGGAGAGCCAGGGGGACTGGCGCGGGAGGTCCTGCGCCTGCGCCTGTGTGAGGTCTCGTGGGGCTATCCGAGAGGTGCAGGATGGAACAGTCGGGGTTCTTGTGGGAGCGATCCTGCAGGATCTTGATGCCTTTCTCGAGGCCCTCCATTGGATCGGCATGTCCCATGTAGAAGACGCGGTCTATGACCTGTAAGGCAGTTCTCTTCCCACCTGATGTCATGCGCCTCAATGGGAAGACGCGCGCTGCAGCTGAGGAGTGTGCGACAATGGCCAGGCGGTCAATTGGCCTGAGCGAGAACACGACTAGCGCCATTGCCTGCTTGAGGAGCCTCAGGTGCGGCCCATTGGGGCTGGCCACCAGGACCAGGTCGGTTGCTTGGTGCGCAAGCTTCACCGAGAGGTATGCACTCCTTGGCGGGATGGGAACCAACGAGAGATCAAGACGGGGATAGGGATGAGTACCTGACTGGCCATGGCCATGGCCAGGCTCAACTGGGTCATCGTCATCATAGCGAGCAGAGCGGAGGAAGGAGCGCCTGTGGACCCTGAAGTTGGCAATGGAATCATCAAGGATCCTAAGAATGGGGTCATTTTGGTTGCAAGGGATGATGTTCAATTTGCGAGGGAGGTGAGTCCAATGGGCGCGACAGATGGGGCAAGTGATGTTCCCATGGCGGACGCTGGAAGAGATGCAAGCAAAATGAAACGCGTGAGCGCACTGAGCTGTGAATATGGCCTGGCCCGGGCTGGAGGCACTGCTGAAACTCAAGGGATCAAGACAGATCGTGCATATATTCTGCAACACGATCAAAGGAGAAAAGAGCAACCGGTCATAAATCATATATAGCTACTGAAACTGATAAATACCAAGAAGTACTGATCGAAGCTGTAGACACCCTTCAGACTTCTCCAGGAAAACTCACACATTAAGCAGAATTCACTATCATCATATCATGCTGGTAGAGGTTATTATATACTCTTCAAATGGCTGCTAAATTTGGTGAACTTTCAAGTTTTCTCTAAGGATAAAAGAAAGATGCAAGTCTTGGTGCTCAACCTCAATACTAGCCAAACAAAACTATAACCAACCTATTGCCATGGAAAAAAAAAGTGAACTCCAACTTCCAAGAATTAGAAAATGAGTAAAAGGTAGACCCTTAGTAATAGACCAAGAAGTTATGAAA
Source organism: Geranium rotundifolium (assembly GCA_963920655.1). Lineage (NCBI taxonomy): Eukaryota > Viridiplantae > Streptophyta > Magnoliopsida > Geraniales > Geraniaceae > Geranium > Geranium rotundifolium. Next base: position 1,971,922 of record OY987318.1, read on the forward strand.
TAAGCAAGAAATCATAGGAGTGTTAACTGCTAAGGCAAAGGAAAGTAGAAAACTCACATTGTTCCTTAATTTGAAACTTATATCCTCCATTGGGACTTTGTCTATAGTGATTCAAATTCAATGGTCAAGTTCAAAGAAAATTACAAAAAAACACTGGAAACATACCCAAATACAAAACTCCATATGAGTACAACAAACAAATAGAATTAAGCCTTCTTCTCGAGCAAAACCAGTGTTCTAAAAAATTATAGACGCCGCTCGGGTGGATAGGGTCTCTAGGACTAATCGGACTAGTTGTGGATTTTTAGAACACTGAGCAAAACAGAGAGGAAAAATGGATTTACCTTGTTGCTAGTGGTGTGTTCTGCTCCTTTTGAGAATTCTGAAATTTGCTCTCTTTTTCTGGGAGACTGAGCTGGTGAACCTGAGATCTGCAATTTACCCAAATCCAAAACCAAAGCACAAAACCATAACTGTCATTACCTTTCCCATTTTCTCACAGAAACTTCCACATATAAAACAGGTTGTCTCCAGGAAGGAGATAAGGAATTTGCAGAAGTGCAGATGAACCAAAATGCATTGCATAAAATCCACCAAATTGCATGAAACAAAGTCCCCAAGCCATGATTATTGATTCAAGGTTGGAAAAAAGGGAGCTTTTTGAAACCCATATGCTAAATGTGTTCTAAAACTCTCCGATTTGTCCGATTAATCTCCTCTTAGTCCTTTAATCTGATTTATCCCCAATTTTTTTAGAACCCTTGCTAAATCCCAATTGGGCATTAACTATTTAGAAGCATAAGTTGGATACACCAAAATGCAGGAACTGGGTAGTGACAATTTTTGCATAAATTGCATGAAACAAAGCCCCCCAAGCCATGTTTATTGATTCAAGCCTCAAGGTTGAAAAAATGGAGACTTTGAAACCAAAAGGCTAAATCTCAATTGGGCATTCACTATTTAGAAGCAGAAATTGGATACACCAAATGCAGGAATTGGATAGTGAAATTTTTTGCTTAAAATAAAGTCTTCAAGCCAAGATTATTGATTCAAGGTTGACAAAAAAAATGAAACTTTTTGAAACCTAGATGAACCAAAATGCAGAGACATTTTTGCATAAAATGCACCAAATTACATTAAACAAAGTCTCCAAGCCATGATCATTGATCCAAGGTTGAAAAAATGGGAAACTTTCTGAAACCCAGATAGTAAATCTCAATTGGGTATTTACTATTCAGAAGCAGAAGCAAAAATTTCAATTTCATGGAAGAAGAGAAAAATGGGTTTCTTACAGAAAAACCAGAGGCATCAATGGCTGCAGGATCAACCACAGTTCTTCTGCAGGAGAAGGATCCACAAGCAGCAACAAGAACCATCTTCTTGGCTGCTCTCTTCAGCATGGAGGAGGCTCCTCCACTTCTCATCCTTAAAGCTGCTGCCTTTTTCCTCACCTTCAGTTCCTTATCTATCTGTTTGGTTTCTTGTAATTTATTTCAGTTCATTGTCAATTTGTGATGATGAGCCAGAAACAGTGAGAGGAGACACAAAGCCCTGAAAAACTCTGCTATCAGCACAGAAGTTGCTTGTTGATGATACCTCTCTTGACTCTTCTGGTATGTATGTGTGTATTATTGTTCTCTTGTACACAGAACAGAACACAAGTTCTGTAAATAAGATAGTACTATTCTATGAAAGAAAGAGTAAAGAAAAAAATATATTATTATTGTTGTAAAATAGAATATTCCAATTATTTACATTTATATTAAGAGAAATAAAGTTTCTTGCATTTGGAAGTACATGGATGACAACAGTGCTGGTTTTGTGTAGATTTTGTGATTATAACTCTAACTAAATCCGATCGGAGATATCGAGTTTTTGCTTGTACTGACTTTATATCTTTACATTAACGATGATATAATGAATTCGAGCTAGTTTTATAATTATAAACATGTTATAAAGAGAAAGATCGAGTGCATATAAGATGGGAAAAAATTTGTGAAGAGGAAAATCATACATAATCACAAAATATTCAACTAGGTTACAATATTGTAATATTTATAATACTACACTCAATCTCTCAAATGAAAAAAAAAACAAATTTAGGCTTGGACACCAAATCATTAAAATTTAAACTCTCTCCTCACATACCTCACATATCATAGTACTGGTTAATAAAGCTCAAAATATTTTGTTTATATCTCCAAAGTAAAAAAGAAATTGATATATGATACAACTTTTTTTAGTGGAAGTACTTGACCTCTCTTTTTAACTGCTCCTCTTTGTCCTCACCTTCAATTTTCTATTTGCTCCCTTATGGTGAATGTTCTTTTTAATGTTACTTGCAGTAAAGATTTGATTGGGTTTTGGGTGTTAATTAGAGAGGAGAAGGATCTAAACTCTAATGGTGGAGAAAAGGAGTTATGGTTTGTTGTGGGTGCAAAAAAAGAGAAAAGGAAAGTGATAATTAATGATGATTGTGAAGTGTGAACTGCAAATGCTTGAAATGGAAAGACACTCAACTCTTAGTACTTGAAAAAGAAAGTGTTGTTTCATTTATTTGATGAGGACTGAACTTACTTGAAGAGACCAACATGTGGTGTTAATGAATTCTATGCAGTAAATAGAACATATTGTTGAGTGGTCGATTGTTTTGTTGAAGAGCTGCTGAGAATATGATGATGATGATAGTTATGAAAGATGGGTTTTTATAAAAGGAACATTATTGAAAATAACTTTTTGTATTTGTAGGTTACAGCAAATAACTTATAGTGATTTTATGTTAATATAGATATTAAACCAGATTTGTGATTTTTTTTTAAATCATACAAAAAAGTAATGTGACATTTGGTGAGCAAGGTTCAGGTCCCTCCACTCTTTTTCCTCTATATTCTCTTTTTGTGATTTTAAAGGGGAAAAAAATAGGGTGTGTATGAGCTTCTCTGTTGCTTTGTTAATACACCCAAAGTGCTAAGGTAGATTTGAATACTTGAAGTTGGGTTATGGTAATTTTGCATATGTTACTTCAACTTTTTTTCAAGTTATTAATATTCAAGTTCTTATGATCTTATATTTAAGCTCTCAACTCATGTTTATACATTGTCGATTAAATAGGAAAACAACACACGTTTATACGAAACGAAAGATTAAAGGGTTATGATTCACTTGTGATGAAATTACTCAAAATTTTAACATTTCACGGGACAGAATTTAAAATTTCTACGATACATAGTTGGATCTAATCCTTATGGTCTTCATTTAAATCATCGTGACCATAGCTATTATAGAAAATGTGTTATACATATGTAAATTGGATCGATCCATCCCTTCTTAAATACACATAATGTGACCACACATTAATTGGGTGTTTAGTTCATTAGCTGGGGGAAAGAACAAAAAAGAAAGCAAGAGGATGGAGAAAGTGACCGTTAAATTTTGAAATTTGAATTTCAACTTTCATATTTGTGTTTTTGACCATCATTTGTCACAAATCAAATTATAGGGTAAAAAACACAAACATAAAAGTAAAAAATGTTTTAAAAATAATTGAGATATATCTAACTAACACCGTTTTGTACGTAAGTAAATTTATTTATTTTTGCTAGCTTGCTCAAAGTTTATAGTTTTGCACATCAATACATAGACACAATGGTTTTTCAAACTTTAAGAGAGTTGTTTTCTCTAATTACACTTTGTCCCAGCTAAAATGATCACTTTTACATTTTACTACAACTAAAAAAAAAGTTTACATTTTACTATCGCTAATTGCGTTTTTTTGACACTTTGCCCTAACAGTGTTAGATTTTGGATGCAAATTTTTATTTTATAACAAAAAGACCAAAATACCCTTATGGTTTTCTTCCCTAACTAAGATCAACCTCCACTCAAATCCGGTCAGACCCGGTTTAATTATTAATAATTAATAATTAAAATAATATTATTTATTAATAATATTTTGAAACTTTCGAATTACATGACTCTCTCATACGAACTCCATTTCAGGCTCATAGTGTATCAAATCGAAGAGAATTGAAAGATCAACAACTTTAATGAAAAATTTATTTATTCATACTTAATATTATTTTGATATTTAATAATTAAAAATTATTAATAATATATTTAATTATTAATAATATGGTGAAACTTTCGAATGACATAACTCACTCATACGAGCTCTATTTCGGGCTCATAATATATCACATCGAATAGAATTATAAGTTCAACAATTTCAAAGAAATAAGTTTTTGTCTAAAATTCTATCCAACGACAACAAATTTTTTAATCTTTTAAAAAAATTCGTTCAACATTTACCAGTGTTAGAGCAAAATGTTAAAAAAGTTATTAATAATTATTTATTTATATTTTTGGTAATAATTATTTATCACGTAAAATTAAATCAATTATTAATAATATATAGACAAATACTTTTTTCTTCAAATTTGTTGACTTCCAATTCTCTTTGATTTGATATAATATATGAGCCCGAAACAAAACTCGTATGAGAGAGTTATGTTATTTGAAAGTTTCAATATATTATTAGTTATTATTATTATTACTATTAGTTGATATTATTTTAATTATTAATAATTAATTTACTTTTAATTTTTATTATTAATAATTTATAATTGAAAAAATGATTTAATTTTATTTTTATTAAATAATTATAATTAATAATAATAAATTAAATAATGATAATAAATTATTTTTTTATTAATAAATATTATATATTATTAATAAATATTATAATTTGATGAATAATGGCATCAATTTAAAATTTTGATGAATAATTGAGGGCAATTTTGACTTTTCATACAATATGAAAATTTTCCATCCAAAATCTAACACCGTTAGTGTAAAGTGTAAAAAGTACGCAATTAGCTGTTGTAAAATATCAACTTTTTTTTTAGCCGTAGTAAAATGTAAAATCGATCATTTTAGCATGGGCAAAATGTAATTATCCCTATAAACTAGTTAGAGGCAAAACAACCAACTTACTTATAAATAATGCAAAAAATATCGGGAAGATATACTTATGTATAAGATGTTGATATGATCGAACATAGCACGCTATATATATACATATAATTGGATTTGTGACAAAGGGTGGTCAAAGACACAAGCATGAAAGAACAAAAAATGCTTTGTAACAAGAAAGAGACTGATGAAGCAAAGTAAAGGACACTATTGACAGTATATGAGAGGTTATGAATCTCTCCTTTGGTGACTGACAAATGGGCAAGAGAGAGAGAGCTTCTTTATTCACATAAAAAGAAGTGGAAATATATTTAAAAAAAGAAAAAAAAAAGATGATTAAATTAAAGGTTGGTGGTGTCTCTGCAACATCTTCTTGCCATTCTTGCAAAGTGGCAACATGTTTTTGTTTTTTTAATTATTTGATGGTCTCAACTGCACAACATGGTGTTTGGGCATTTTTGAGCAACTCATGTTGAGAAACACATTTCATTTTGAAGTGTCTTGTCAATCATGGTCAATGTCATAGGGACGTGTGACTTGTCCCACAAAGAAGAGGGCACAAATGATCACGTAAATATTCTAATTTTCATATTTATAATAACCGTCGATATTAATTTGTCACGTTAAACAAGAATTTGAGATTTACATATTCATGTAGTTCGCCGACAATATATCGAATCTATTTACGCGGAGAGGAGACGAATTTTGATTGTGAGAGAAATTAATACAAAACTACCAAGTTGTTAGGTTACAGTATATAATGTAGTATTTATACTAGTGCAATCAAATCTTAATTAGAAGGAAACTCAAACACCAAATCACCAAAGCCATGCCATATGATATTCCAAGGGTCACTTGCGCTCCTGAACCCTCAGAAAAAAGTCATTATCCCTTCGCCCAGATCGAAATGGTCCAATCGTTCAAGACATTCCAACAAACAGTCGTTTGGTTTTAGTTCTCAACAAATAACACATAATGAACATAAGTGAAACAACACATGAGTCTTGAAACAATAAGTGTTTTAAAAAATGTTAAGCACTAGTCGACCAGAGAGGATTTTACGTAGACTAATTATGATTAGTCCAAGAAATCGGAGAATGTTGAACACTGAAGACTATGAAAGAATAACACAAAGCCTTTAGGTTAAAAACAAATAGATTCTAATACCATGTCAAAGCTCATCAAATAAATGTGGGACAACAATCAGATTCTGATAATATACTAACACTCGCTAACAAAAATAGTGAAGACTGCCAAGACAATTCTGTTCACAATAGTTAAGGTTTCAGACTCCATTTCCCACATTGAACAAAGAAACACATAACATGCATAAACACTTCCAACTGATACACTATATGCAGAAATTTCAATACTTTCTAACAAGTAAGGACCTGAAAATTACAACAACATGGTGAGTGACAATAAACATTCCCATCAACCCTATACAAACTTCCATGTATATCCTATCACTGAACTTAGAGCATACAAGTTTATATTTTTTAGTGAAATTACCTGAGAATATCAGTTTGTAAGCATCTCGACGAACCCGGGCAGGTTATGCAACCAGGCCTGCCTCGTCGCCGTCAGGTAAAACAATGTCGAGCCTCATCAAGGGCTTGTACTTGTCCGGAACCGTTGCGCCCGCCTGCCTGCACAGCTCAACCACGGCCGGCACTTTCCCGTAAAACCTCTTGAGCGCGTTCTTCAAGGGTGGCCCTTCAGGATCCCGAGCGTGCCACACGTAGTTTGAGGGGAAGACCTCATCGACACTGGCGTCCTGCCACCCGTGCTTCCCGTCCCTCCACTGGTGCTTATATTCCCCGCATAGTTTCACGTTGTGACCCCAGGGGCCGACATGGACTTCCTGGCAGTACCCGCACGCCTTCACCGTGTATTTCCTCATCAGTTGTGTGACGCCGCGCCTGACCGCCTCGTACGCTTCGATTGTTTCCTCCGCGATTTTAGGAAGCTCGGGGAGCGGAGGGGGCGGGAACCGGGCGCCAGCCCCGTGCGTGTCGAGTTCGACGAGTGGTGAAGGATCCGAGGTCGGTTTTGGTTTGGGCGCCTGGACATATCCTCCCCGGTCGATGATTCTCCTCCCGAGGATTCTGACGGGTTTGGTTCTTCTTCGAGAAGGGTACTCGGGGATTTCCACGCCGGCCTGGATGCAAAGCTCCATGACCGCCGGGATCCTGTCGTAGTCAAAACGGGCCTCGTGCTTGACCCGCCGGCCAAAAGGGTCGTACTGGTGATATGACTCGATCGGGATGAGCACGTCGTCAATGGATGCCCGGACCCACGAGTGAAAGCCTTGGCGCTTCTCGCTAGTTCGGCCTTGGCATGTCTGAATGGCGTGGCCCGTGTGGGCGACATGGAGTTCCGGGCACTTACTGCATAATGGCTAAAACATATTACTTCTCTACAACAGGACACGCCGAACATTGGAAAATCAAAAAATGTATTTAATTTTATTGAAAAAATTGTGCAAAGGTGCCCTATTATATGACAATTTTGCAAGAGTGTTGTTTGTTTGTTAATGGCAAAAAAGCGCTATGTTGCTTGCATTTTTTTGCAGAATGCGTGTATTTTTATAAAAATGACGAAATTGCCCATAAAATTAAGAATTAAGACTTATAACATAATTTTTTTTTAAATAATTTAACTTAAAAATAGTATAATTACAAAAGTTGATTTAAAAGATAAAAAAACAGAATTTTTTTTATTGTTTTTTATTTTCAAGGGTAATTTCGTCATTTAAAAAAATTATACACATTTTGCAAGAAAAATACAAACACATCACCCTTCTTAAAAGGGTCATATATATAATAGGGCACCTTTTTGCAATTCTCTTCTTTTTTTATCAACAAGAATTAAATAGCAATATCGCCAGCATGGGGATTGGAACCGGCGACCTTGTGTAATAAGCACGAGGTCTTTGCCAGTTCACCCACAACCTTTGATCAGAAGGTGTATAATTTACCTGCAACCATACACGGGGATAACATGTAAAAGCTGCGAAACTCCTTTGATCAAGCGTTTCCAGTCATTTAGTACTTCATAAGCGACAGGAACAAGATGAGGAACAATTATACCATTCTTTGGAGGTTCCAAGGGCTTCTCTATACCCATTTGGGCAAGTTTTTTGTCATCCTTTCCGGTTTTCTTGATTTCCTTCAAAGGGATTGGAAATGGTTTCTTCTTTTTCTTGGGGAGAACAGGCGGAAGGTCTACATTTTGGGGAAGCGTTCCTTTTCTCTTCCATACAAGATCCGGTTTCGGACTTTGACTAGCACAGATGAAGGTTCTCGAAGAAGCGGATCTAGCGTTATGAAGCTGTGTGCACCCAAACTGCATCTGAAATCAAACTTAGTGTTAATCTCTAAATATCTATCAAGATAATGTATGTGGTATGTGAGTCCATTTAATTTTTTTAGAGCAAGAATAATTCAAAAAGTTCTCTACCATTATCATTGCTATAAGCACAAATTGGAAAATAATCCCTAGTGTAGGAATTTAGGGCACAGTACTTGTTTTATGTATGTTCGTTCATTGTGTTGATGTATTCATCACATAACACCTTTTCTTTAAAGTATTGTGGCAGGCTCATCCAATTCGATTCGTTTCATAGTCATGACTCAAATCACCATATGACAGTATACTCAAACATTGCGTATTATTCAAAAATATTTTCACAATCCACTTCTAAAGTAATTTTCAGACAGAAACCAGAAGAAGAAGAAAAATGGAACCTTTGAGCCAAGAGTGTGTGACCTAAAAGCTGTTAGTTGAGGTACCCCCAACTCCATGATTCCTGAGAAAACACCTGAAAAGTAAAAGGAAAAAATATCGGCATCAAGAACAATACTTAATATATAGGGATGAGCAATTGAATATATGTATCTATACTCGTCGAACAGATGACCTATTCACCTCCATAGAAGAACTTACAAAAGCAACCGTGTCATGTCATGCAAAACCAAATTTATTGGTTTTACTTAATCGATGAAGTAAACAAACATTACGTGAGGACTGAGCATAACTAAGGGTGCCACAGTTCTGAAGCAATAATTGAGAAATTACACATTATTGATGTAGAATAACTCTTACACCAGAACGTGTTAGATTGATCCAGCGATTTCCTTTTATCACTGAAGCAGTTTTATAGTCGAGTTTTACTGTTTTGACAAGCACGAAAAATGTCTTCCGTTTTCAAGCCATTAACTTGACCTAAACTTATCTATCACAAAACGTAGAAATATTGAAGTTACATTGCTTGAAACCTTAACCCTTCAACTTAGTGTGAGAATTCTAGGAGTTCACAAACTCAAGCCGTGTTATTCAAGTTCATTAGCTCAGCTCCAATCCATGTCCCCATTACACTTCAAAATCAAAACAACAGAACTAAAAGCAACATCAAAAATATAAACACCACCTATAATCTATATCTATATCTATATTCACAAGTTGCTAACAAAAAAAAGAGGTTTAAATAACACTAACTGAAATCTAACCCTTAAAATACAAGAATAAATCTCCATGAAAACTCACAAAAATGATAGTTCACCTTAATCTATTATTCAAGACAATTCATGAAAATCCCAAAATTTCTGGGAGAACTTGGGAAGTTCCGAAGTGGGCAAGCTCGGATTTTGGGGAAAGTTCATAAAAACGAAAGATTCAATCGAAAGGCAACAAATTAGGGAGTGGGTCAGTTTCAATTTTTTCTTATGAAATGATTTTAGGCTTAAAGATTGAACATTTTAAGCAGACATGAAGTACCTGATAATGGGTTCCCGACGGCGTTTACTCGCCGGAATGTTGTGGGAGCTTCGGTCTCGTTCGCCGGAGGCGCAGGTTAGCTCCGACCAATGGTAGTTCGGGCTCGAGTGGCTAAGTTGTAGAGGAAAAGGAACAAACGTGAAGCTTCACTGCTTCAGTGTTGAAGAACCAAAGATGAAGATACTCTGTGAAGAGTGGACATGTTGCATGGGCTCAAGCCCATTTTGTATTTGGGCTTAGGCCCACTTGGATCTTTGGGCTCTATAAACCTGGCCCAAGTACAAAGTTATGTTCTAGGACTGGTTCGGTTTTGAATCGAACCGGTTTAAAACTAAACTACCAATCAATTTGGTTATAAGAAAATTGGAATTGATTTGGTTTGGTTCAGTTCGGTAATGAACTTGCCAGTTTTTTAACCGGTTTTTATGAAATTCTTACATTTTGATATGGTTTTCAATAATTATTTGACTTAATTATTATTATTCTATTATTGTAGGCTCTATTGATGAAGATCGATGACTAAAAATGTACCGTATGTCCAAAAAGATTATATTTTAGTTTGGTTCGGGTGTAGTTTCAGTTATGTATATAACAAAATCGTATCGAATCGATTATGTCTGGTTCGGCTATATTTTGGTTCAACCTGGTTGGTTTGGTAATTTTTGAACACTCCTACTGTGTTCAACAATTTCTTCCATGTTCATTGTTGGTAAGAAGGAATGAGACACTAAGGTGTTTTCTTAAAATCACGTTAAAATTACTGTTGATCTGAAACAACAAGTAAATCAAAACCAAGCGGAACGACCCCTCGCCCAGGGTCTAAGGATCCCTATTAATAATAACCTAACCTAAACAATAAGTTACGCTGTTAGCAAAACTGCAGTGAAGCATTGGGAAGCCCAATAAAATATGATTACGATAAAATAAAATGGAACCCCTTAACAACTGAATAACATTGATCACATTTTGAATCACACCTTAGCAATCGATTGCATCTTGAATCACGCCTTAGCAATCCGACTTCACCTACACAAACTCTAAGAGGTTATTTCCAGCCCAAATCAAAGCGGTCTCGATGGCTAGGGTTTCCACCAAAGTGGATCGATACAACCCGAATTCTCATACGTTTTGTCCCCAGAATTCCACCCCGGGAATCTCCAATCACCAAACCATCTACATACACCTTCATTACGCCCTATTTTTGTGGTTCCCGTTTCTAGATAGGGACTGACAACCTACGATTAAGAGTGTCCATAACTGCCCCCTCCAATCCTCAGTAGTACTCTTCGCCTCAAGAGCCACTGAGGCTGGAGAAAACCTCGAATTGTGCAAAACCATTTCATTTAAATGACCCACATCGTCAATGCAACCTCCACCAGTACCTCAAACCCTCTAGCATTTAGAATGTTGGTCAGCCGAGCAATCACACTATCATCAGTCCCTAGCAGCCCAATCAAACCTACTAAGCCCCAAACCTGCTTAACAATGAGGCATTCAAACAAAACATGAGAAATCGTTTCTCAAGTCGCTGGCATATAGGACACACACAATTAAGAGTTACCCCACGGGAAGTAAGGGCATCCCTATTCAGAAGGCCCATCGAGGCTACCTTCAATAAGAACACTCGAAGTTTCGGTTGAACTCTCAACTTCCAAATCGATCCCCACAAAGTACCATGATATTTTAGACTCCAGTGATTTTCCTCCGCCAGCAGCCTTCAATAAGCGTTTTTCACTGAATAAACTATGTTGTTTTCCTCAATCAGATACCAGAAATTCCTTAATCATGATAAATTTGGCATTATTTTTTGTTACATGATCCTTCAAGGAGAGATGCGGCTTTTTGGAGCAAATTGTGGTGATTACAAAGTTCCATCAAAGTTAAAATTTAGGTTTGAAGAGTTCTGATTGATGTTCTTCCTACTGCTCTATATGTGGAGAGGTGTACAATTTGTTCGAGAAATATGGCACATGATTAATGTTGATATATTTTGCCAATAATCTCATACATATTTACAACAGAAAAAATCTTCACAAAAATATTTATGGCAGGTAATAGTCATTATGTTCATATGAGATCATAATCGAGCATAATTTACCCATGTATCATGTCAAGATTGGCTAACAAAATAATAAATTATACAAATTTGATTAAAAAACATTAGTCAAGTTTGAGTAAATATTAAGTTTATAATCGAGTTTGGAGATCTTTGTCATGCTAATTTGAAAGACAGATGAAATTTATTTCCAGTGACAAAGACACAACATGAACAGCCTGTCAAAAATTTAAGAGAGGAGCAAGAGGCCAACTGTAAACATCAAGCAATTTAAAATAAAAAAATTTCACACATTCATAGATATACAAATAAATACATATAGCTCCTGTGACTATCCATCTCCTTGTCAGTGTTCAATGCTCAAACAACAAACACATGCATGTGAGCAGCAGTCCCTTTCAGTGGACAGTGAATCACAACCCAACCATAAAAAAATCAAGATTCCACAACCACCACCTATTCATAACAAAACATATACAAATCTATACACTTGCAGTTGCAGATATAACATAACATGACATTTCCAATTTCAACCTTTAAGCTACAGCAAAAGAGACTATACTTACAGTTACTGTCAAATTTCTTATCCTATTACTAATACTCAGAAATAAGCACGAGGTCGCTGATTCCAGTCCTCGTGTCAACAATGTTGCTATTTAAACTATCGCTGATAAAAAAATATCGGAAACAGAGAAAAGCCAGCAAAAACAGCAATCAACTATCTACTCGTGGCGAAAAAAGAATTGAGCCGAGAAGAGTTGGATACATACGGTCAATCTAAACCGACTACTATATAGCAAAAAAAGATTTCTAGTTTCCAATCATTTACAAATACGGCCTACAAAATAGATAATAACACGACTTGCAGCTCCTTGGTATCAACTCTTAACCATCTTCCTCAGAAAAAAAAATTTGAATATATGGAAATGTGTACAGAAAGAATTGGAACCTGCAAAGAGTGAGGGCAGACCTGTAAAAATGTACGCCCGTGCTGCAGATAGCTCAGCTTTGGCAGGAGAAGAAACCGGTCTCTAAGGATTGATGTTGCACTCTCGCAGGTACTTGTGCTCGTAGTCGACATATTTAGACCAGTAGCCGCGGTACTTTGGTAAACCTATCTCAAGCCAAGGTTTCAAGTTCCCGTTGTAATGCACAACAGCAGCCCTGTCGATGTCCTTCTGGCTGACGTTGGGGTTGTAGCCAAGGCCCAGAACGTGCCAAGACCGATTCAGGGGAAAAGTCTGTTTCCAAAACGTTATGAGACCGGGAGGCAGGGTTCCCAATTTCCATAGCTGTCTGTCGTGGTTCTGAGCACAAATAGTAACATTTTTCTTCAGACGATGAGAAATGAGAAAACCAAGTTTCTATGCTAAGCATTTAGTTAAGAGAAATTTAACTGACACAGTGATGTTTTTGCTATTCTCTTTTAGTTAAAGATAAATGTAAAGTCGTGAAGAATAGTTCTTACCAGCTTTTGCCATCTGTGGTACACATCAGTGATGTTTTGCCTCTTCCATTGCGCTAGATCAAAAATATTCATCCCATAAGCCCATCCGCAAGCTCGAGGGTCAAAGTTCTTCGCAATAAGCGGGTGCGAGAAATTGAGGTATCGATCAAAGCGATGGAAACTCTCTCCACAAGTCTCCACAGCACCGTTAACATTACCCTTCAAATCGAGGGACCAGAGATCAGCTAGATCCTTTTGGACGACTATATCATCGTCTAAGAACAACACCTTGTTGAGCTTCGGGAATATCTCTGGCAGGTAAAAGCGGAGGTGGTTCAGGATAGACAAGTACTTGGGGTTCCTGAACTTCAAATTTGAATCAGATTTTGCCCGATGAGCCTTGAAGTAATAATCTATCATGGACGGAGAACCCAACTGCTTGAGAACCGGACTGTAGCTAGCATTCAACCATGTGAACTCTTCAATGTTCTGAACCTGAATGGCGGCTTTCCCCGGTGAATGTACTAGAAACCACATTCTCATTGCAGCATAATTGAGCCTGTCAGTAACTATGTGGAAAACATGCTTTGAAGGATCCTGACAAAATCCGTGTGAGCATATTAGTTCTAGGAATCATAAGAACATGATGTACAATACATCCAAGCTAAAGAATTTCTTTTATGATATAATGTCAGTGATTCCAAAGTTCATACTTTCTTCCATCTTACATGAAACTAACGCAAGACGGGTCTGAACTTTGAGACGGAAAAATTTACCTTGGCATTGGTAACAGTTGAGTTCACAACAACTGATGTTGCTAGTATGTTATCCGAGAATATAGCATAATGGTACAGCCGAGGGTCTTCCAATTTCTCCTGGTTTGCAAATTCCCGTTGAGAAGAATCAAAGGTGTAATACTCGGTCGTGAGGCGCAGTGGAAGACAATGAAGACCTTTGGGAAGCGTTTTCGCTGTTAGTTGGGTCAAGAACATGGTCTGCTTCTTGTGCGCTTGGAGCTGCTCTTCTGTTGTATGAAGCATAGCACGAAGCTTCTTGACCACAACAGCACAATCGTCTTGAATCTGCCTGCCTTTGGTCAATGTTTCTTCCATCGCCTTCATTCTATCATGGGCACTGCATTCAAGTAGAAGAAACAGAAAGTTAACGCAGTAACGGATATTTATTTCAGACAAAAATACCAGCAGATTAAAATCTTACGTTCTTGGCAGTTCGGAATCCTTGGTCGCAGCCCCAAGTACTTTCCGGACTTCCTTTATCCGTTGTCGAAGCTCCTTCGTAAAATGAGCGCTGCTTTTTGTGGCTGGGAGGGAAAGATACACCCTTGCCCTGATAAGCTGATCTTTAAGTTGCTGGATAAGAGAATCTTGAGTAGGAGCTACTTGATCATTGTTTTTCTCAATTTTTGTCTTCTCCAGTTCCTTCTTGTGCTCCCTCTTAGTTGTTTGAACGGATTGCTGTCCAGGCTTTGCATCCTAAAGGCAAAAGCCAGAAAAGAAATAAGTAAATTAGTTCCGGAGTGCAGATTTTCATTGAAGAAAATTTCTTGCAGAGAATGTTGGAAAATTTAAATCGCTTTCTCTTTCTCGGAAATTATACTATATCAACTGTACTTGAACACATTGAGTTAAGCTAATATATGTTCAATGGTTCAACTCGAGCCTTTACGTAGCTCAGAGCTCAGAAAACATTAACAGCTCACTTTTGAACCATTATGCAGCCTTTACCAACAGAAGGTACGACTCAATGAGCCATTTGAACAAGAATGGAGCTAAGCGTGACTGATGGCTACAACAACTAAATCCAACATCGGGTATCAAAAACTGAATCACGGTAAACTTTACAGGAAGCATGACTCTGGTCTCTGGCATTGATTCCAAGCATGAATATAACTGATTTAAATAACATTTTATTCGCTATGACATTAACAACAAAACCAATTGATCGAATATTATTTGTAAACACAAAACTTTACCCTATTCTTAGCTGAACTATTGAATGTTTTCTTGGATTCCACCAACTTTCCATCCCCAATTTCCTCTACTTCGATTTTCTGGGAATTTCCATCCTGAATTTCTTCACGAGCACCATCAGTCACCAATATGATGGAGTCTGTTCGGGTATGATCCTCTCGGACCGTCTCAGATAAAGCTCTAGCAGATTTATGCTCCATCAACTCCAACAGTTTCAAATCTAAATCACGAAACAGACATACACAGAAAAAAGAACCAAACCAGCTCAATATAAAGCTACAACTCCACAAACGCATATCACAAAATGCACAAGCAGATAGAGCTTACCCTTGTTTGAATCCGTAACTGTGCTGAAGATTGAGTTCTCAGAGTACACTTCTCTAACTGGTTCTCTGAGCTTTGTGGATGGTTCCTATGAACAAAAATGGTAAATTAACCAGTAAGATCCAAAATCAAGACTCAGAAACCTAAGAACAAAGAAAAATATGCAACAAGAGAAACAAAATACCTGAGGAAGCACATTCATATGCCCTCTTCCACCATTGAAAGCCTAAATCAAAAATCACAAATCATTTTCAAAAACTTCAAAACCAATTTTTTTTTTAAAAAGAATCAAAGCAAGAGAGCAACACTCACAAAAGTAGTAACATCTTCAACAAAATCATCCCCAGCTGCATAAACAAATCAGAAAAATCAAATCGAAAACAAGAAAAACGAAACCAGACCCAAGATCCAAAATCTTATCGAGGAGAGAGGCTCACATGGGGAAGTGGTGAAAGTGGAGAGCCGGTCGGTGTAGAGAAGAATCGGAGCGACGACGGTCACAAACAACAAACCCACCACCAAATTCCTCATCGTCATCATTGAAGAAGCACAAAACCCAGAACCCTCAAAATCGGCGACAGAGAGCGAGCGAGTCTCTTGAGAAGCTGGTGCAGATTGGGTCCGAGGGCTGTGGGAGATTCGATTCTGTCAATGGGTTTCAGTGAAATCTGGGTCTGGCATTGTGGAGAGGTTGCATCTTCATGGAAGAAGGAACAGAGAAGAGACCCAGAAACAGTGAAACAAAGAGCAGTGTGAGAGAGAGAAAGATGAGTTTTTTAATTTTTATATTTGGGTTTGGTTTGGTTTTAAAATATGAAAAATAAAATGTATTCGTTTATTAATTAATTAAAACGAGTTAAAAAGATTGCAGTATCTAAATTCTTGTCTTTTGTCTCGTCTGATTGGAAATATTATATTTTTGGAGAGTTTGAAATATTTTATCCCATTTCAAAAATGATAACGAAATAAGTTTTGTGATTATCGTCGTTTGAAATACGCATCATTCACATGTTGAAAATAGAAAAAAGGTCATGAGATTCGACCGAACTTCATCTTTCAATTTTAATATTTACATTTAAAAAAGTGAATAATGTCGAAGAGACATGGCGATGGAGATAGCAAGGCCATCCAACAAGAATATGAAGTGTGCCCGAAGAAGAAAAATCGGTCGAGACTTAAGAGAGCTTCAAGAACTTCCCGACCAGATCTTCGAGTTCTTCCTCTGCTGATGCTTCCTTGCGACGATCTTTCGTGTCGTTTCTCGAGGAGAAGCAATCAACGCTAAATCTATGTTGTTTTTTTAACTCTCGCATATATTTTATCTCGACAGACGATGATACTTAAGTTTGACTACTACATTAACACGAAAAAAAAATCACATTTTCCTTATCAAGACGACATTCTTTCCCGAAAATCACATTTTCCTTATCAAGACTACTAGAGATTTATGTTTCATCTTTCCCTTTCCTGTCTTTCGAGAAATATATTGATCAATTCCCATTCTTTTTTTTCTTGTGTCTATATAGATCCTGTTCATGAATTAACAAAAATGTGCAAAAACTCTATTTGCGTCTGCTATTCTACGAGTCTCGTCTTTTTTGCGTATGGCAGCACCCTTCCCTTTGAGAGCATCCGCTAATTCAAAACTTAATTTGAACATATTTCGACCCGAACGTTTTCGGGCTGCCTTTAATAACCAACGAATGGCAAGTACTTTTCCTTGTCTGGATCCTGTCTCAATGGGAACTTGACGAGTCGATCCCCTATTACGTCTTCTTGTTTTTACTCCTATATGGGGAGTTATTTTACGTATTGCTTCACGTAAAACCAATAGTGGATTTTTTTTTTCTTTTGTTGAACCCTTTTCATGGCTCGATAGAGAATTTGATAAGCCAATGATTTTTTTCCGTCTTTTAGAATACGGTTAACCAACATGTTAACTAATCGATTACGATAAATTGGATCGAATTTTGTAGTTTTTTTTCTCCGGTACCTCGGCGTGACATGAGCGTGAAAGGGTAAATATCGATGAGGTCACGACTCGCAATGAGTTTTATCAGGTACATTGTGGTACCATCGTCTATTTATCTCATCGAGCATTACGTCTCGACACTTAATTCTCAACGTCTATTAACTCTCACAATTAAAAAAATATATTTTATAGTATATTAGTTAGTTAAGAAGAACATTATTTCAGCACAAATTCATTAACCCAACACACAATTAATTCTCGTGATATTCTTTTTAAATACAATTCAAATTTGGGCAGACAAAGATTTAAATATTTACAGCTCAAATGGGTGGCTAAGCCTAAAACAATAATATAATGAGATATAATAATTTTGAAATTTAAAAGAAGAAATTTGATAATTTAATTGGTCCATGCTCTATTACACGAGAGCGTAGTGTCGGCACTAACCACAACGGTCATCACTGCGATGTCGTTTTCAATGAGACCAAAATAATTTATTATTATATATGGCCCATCTATGAATTTTACATATAAGATTACATATTTTTTTTAAATAATCAATTTAATGTTTATATGATTTTTAACACATGATTTATATAAGGTTTTCCACTCTTTTATGATATTTTAAATTGGATCAAACTCTTACCATTGACATTGACGGTGTAAAATATAAATGTGGCAGATTTATTGATTTTTATATTATACTCTATTAAATTAGGAATGTCAAATCTTTATTGAGCTCCAAAAAAAATTGGTTTTGTATGAGGATAGCAACATTATGGTGTGTTCGAGACGAATTTAGTGATCTTGTTCTCTACCTTATCGAGTCGGAAATACCAAGTCTATGTTAGATTCAAAATTTATTAGCATTTCTAAAAATGTCAATGTTACTGCTTGCTCAATGTGGTTAGATTTACTGTGGTTGACATTGCTCATTCTCTAACTTAATATCAGAGTTCGAAGCTCAACACGATACTTGAGTAGGGCGGGTTTATGGGTAATATTGTACATGTATAATATTATATAATAAGATATAGGAAAAATGACACTTTTGTGCACTTGAATATAAACTTTTGACACTTTCATACCTTAACTTTTTTTCTTCTCTTTTTTCCATACCTTACTATCATTTTGTGACAACTTTCTTCATAAATTTCAAAATACCCAAATTACCCCTGAATTGAACCAAAATTAAATCTGGTTTAATTCTGGTCCAATTAAAGAGTGTGAAAAGACGAAATTGCCCTCAACTATTCATCAAATTTTCAAAGGTATGCCATTCTTTCAACTATTCTTCTTCTCCTCCTCCGCCACCCTCTCCTCACCAGCGTTTGTCCGGCATCCATCGTCGGGGTTTTTCCAGCGTGTAGGGAGCACGGTGGACCGACGAGCCCTCTAGAACACCTCCGCCAAGGTGTCTGTTTCGACCCCTCCTTCTCGTCTTCTCCGGTGATTCTTCGCCGGAGCCGGCCATGGTTCTTCCTCTGCAGCCTCCACAACACAAAATGACGAGCATCGACGAGGTGGGCAGCGAGCATTGACAAGGTGGGCAATGGGCAACGACCAAAATGGTAGAATGTGGTGCTCCGACGATCGTCTCCAGCACAGAATAGCCGGAAAGAGATAGAGGGAGAAAGGGAATAAGAAATGAGTTCAAGAATTCAAAATGTTCACTCGCCGGAAAGTGTGCCATAACATATTTTCCGGCACACTTTCCGGCGAGTGAAAATTTTGGCACAACTTCGGTCACCTCCACCAACTCCGATTACTCTGGTCACCAGGTACGAAGTCCAGAAGGTAAGCTCCGGCGATCAACGATGCTCACGATGCTCCGGCGATCGACGATGCTCATGATGCTCCGGCGATCGACGAGGTGCTTGCTGCCCAGTAGCTTCGTTACCTCGCCTCTGTTTTCTAACCAGAAAACATAACATATGACTGCTGCTCCGGCGGCATCGTTGCCGCAAGTCTCCGGCGGAGCCGAGCCTCCTCCTGGGAGATAGCCATCGTCCCCCGCCATCGCTGCCGCAGGAGGCTCTGTTTTGATGAAGTATGAGGGTCTAATGGCATTCACTTGAAAATTTTGATGAATAATTGAGGGTAATTTCGTCATTTCACACTCTATAAAAAATTGGACCGGTTCTCTCCATTAGACTGGGGTAATTTCGGTATTTTGAGAATTTTATTGGTAAATTGTCCAAAATAAAAGTAAGGTATAGAAAAAAGAAAAAGAAAATTAGAGTATGAGAGTATCAAAAGTGTATATTTAGGTGCACAAAAATGTCATTTGCCCTAAGATATAATAAGCATCGTTATTTATTTATCATATAAAATGATACACTTGACATGGTAACAGTATCAATTAATTGAACTAATATAAGTAACAAAATAAAGGAATTATTCATACCATTTCTAATCTTACAACTTTGACTCATTAATTTTGTAATATTTGATTTCCTTGGAATCAATATTGAATCATTCGCATCGTACATTTTGACTCAACAATTTGATAATATTTGATTACCATATCAATGTATCAAATATAATAACTTTCTGTAAGTTTGACTAAACTCATTAATTTTGCAATATAATTTTCTTTTTATGCCTATTAATTAATGATATGAATCTTAACCGTTAAATGTACATCGCCTAATATTAGTGTTCTACAAAACGGTCTAGGCGGCGCCTAGGCGCTCATTTGGGCTTTTCCGTTCCGTTTTTCACTAGTCGAACGCTCAAAAACGGTGGAGCCTAAAAAACGGGCTAGGCGGCCAATTAATCGGCCCAGGCGGGTTAGGCGGCCGATTTAATCGGCCTAGGCGGCGATTAATCGGCCCAGGCGGACCTATTATTTAAAGAAAAAAATCAATTAAAAATTACAATTTACACATTTAGACCTAAAACGTCTTAGTCGTTTGATTTAATTGGTTTATTCTTAATTGATTTATACTTCTAAAATAATTATTTGTGAGATTAATTATTTTTTATATAGTATAATTCATTTTTATATTAAAAATAATTAAAAATATAAATCCAATTAATCTCCGACTAATCCGATTAATCCCCGATTAATCCTTTCGGAGTGTTGTCCTCCCGATTAGCGCCTAGCGTTTTTTAGAACCTTGCCTAATATATATATATATATATTCACCAATAGTTTTGGTAATCATAAAAATAAAAAAACGCTGTTCAAACCAATTCAAACAAAGTAAATTTGGCATTTTCTTAAAAAGGTTAATTACAGTTTGCTCATACTATACTGACGCGTTTTACAGTTTACCTCAGTTGTAATAAAAACTTTAAATTGGGATGCGCTAATTGTATTTTTTTTACAACTCTGTTAGAAATTGGATGGAAACCTAAAAATTTGGACGAAAACCTAAAAAAAATTTAAAAAAGACGAAATTATCACTTTAGTTGGTTTGACTTGGACCAGAAATAAACCAGAATTAATTTTTGGTTTATTTAATTGGACCGGTTTTGTATTAAAGTATATAATAATAATAATAAAGTAATTAATAATATATTGAAACTTTCGAATGTCATATCTCTCTCATACGAGCTCTGTTTTGGGTTCGTAATATATCAAATCGAGAATAATCAGAAGATCAACAACTTTTAAAAAATTTTTTTGTCTAATTATATAAAATTTTAATAATTAGACCCGAATAACATTAAAAACTATACATTCGAAATAAAAAATAAAATAGTTAAAATGATTAATTAAAATAATATTAATAATATACTAAAACTTTCGAATGTCATAACTCTTTCATATGAGCTCCATTTCGGACTCATAGTATATCAAATCGAAG
Source organism: Geranium rotundifolium (assembly GCA_963920655.1). Classification (NCBI taxonomy): domain Eukaryota; kingdom Viridiplantae; phylum Streptophyta; class Magnoliopsida; order Geraniales; family Geraniaceae; genus Geranium; species Geranium rotundifolium. The sequence goes on from OY987318.1 coordinate 1,993,277, forward strand.
AGAATTGAAAGATCAACAATTTTGAAAAAATAAAATTTATCAACACAGCTTCTTTATTCAAAATTATTTATCTTAAAATTCTCTTTGATTTGATATACTATAAGCTCGAAATGTAGCTCGTATGAGAGAGTTATGACATTTGAAAATTTCATTATATTGTTAATATTATTTTAATCAATCATTTTTATTTTTTTTATTTTTTTATTTTTTTATTTTTTATTTCGAATGTATAGTTATTAATGTCATCCGGATCTAATTATTAAAAAAATTATATAACTAGTTATTGATAATTTATAGACAAAATTTCTTTCTTTTTTTTAAAATTGTTGATCTTTCGATTCTCCTCGATTTGATATACTACGAACCCGAAACGGAGTTCTTATGAAATAGTTATGACATTTGAAAGTTTCAATATATTATTAATTACTTATTAATAATAATAAATAATATTATTATATACTTTAACACAAAACCGGTCCAATTAAATAAACCAGAAATTAATTCTGGTCCAAGTCAAACCAGCTAAAGGGGTACTCTCGTCATTTTTAAATTTTTTTTAAGTTTCCATCTAATTTCTAACGGAGTTGTAAAAAAAATATAATTAGCGTATCTTAATTTGAAGTTTTTATTATAATTAGGGTACACCGTAAAACGCGCCAGTATAATATAAGCAAATTGTAATTAACCCATGATAAATCATGTAAATGATTTTTTTTATAGATTTGTTGGGGATTAAATCTAAATTACCCATTATAAATGTTCCAATTTAATGGTTGACTTGAGGCCAAACCAATGGTTGGTTGATGTGAATTTTTATTTAAGTAATTATCAGTTTAATAACTATCACAACTACGATCTAAACGATTTAATAATTAGCATGATAACATATTATCAATTTACCAAGTAAATAATATTTTACAATAACTTAAAAATTCAACTTACGAAAATTATTTCCCGAAAATCATTTGGTTTTAAAATATATAAAAATAAAAGTAATAATAAGCCAATTTAGTTTCTGCGCCCACATCGTGTCATTTCGGCCGTTGGATCTTGATGCTATGGTAGCCCAAATTTGGGTTACAGGCCCAACAAAGAGCTCGGCAATAATAATAAAACCATGGAATTGGGCTAGAGGCTCAAAATCAATTGCGGCCCATAATAAAATAAAGTTCCATTGCCGGGAATCGAACCCGGGTCTCTTGGGTGAAACCCAAGCATCCTAACCGCTGGACGACAATGGAGTCATGTGATGGTGTTTTTCTTTTGTAAAATTTCAATTAATAAATATACTTTCTTTTTTATTTTCAAACAAACTTGAATAACAACAGATCATAAATGATATGATAAAAACGAATTTTATTAATTAGATAGTAACTAATCCGGCATCAAGCCGGACAGCTAAAACTACAGATAGTTGGACATATCTCTCACCATAATCCCAACTACTGTCAGTTAAAGTAAACATGACAAATTCGTGAACCACTAATAACATATGGTAATTTTGTGGAGAATCATAAATATTTATCGTGTAATCTCATAATGTAGATATTTAGTTGCATGGATAGAAAATTTGTCTTTGTGTCTTGTCGAATATCCAATCACTGCACGGTTCATTGTTTCGCGAGGGGGTGTGAGGGAGGATGTCGAGTGTAGATTTACGGTGGAATTTGTTCTGGTTGAGATCCATGCAGTTATATTTAGGGGTGGGCAATTTGGACTCAAAACTAGTCCCGATCGAGAATTGAAAATTTGAGGACCTTGGATAATGGTTTGGTTTTTATTTTGATTTTGAAAAACGGTTTATTTCAGTTTCGTTCCGGCTCTAACCGTGTAAAAATCATAGTTAACCGGTTCATAACCTAACCATTTCTCATATGTCGATCGGTTATACCATTTAAAACTTGAGAGTTTTTGCAATTTTCTATTTTTATAATGATAGCCAACATAAGTTAATAGATTAACAATGTAAAAGATATCATGAGTGTGATTCGAAAGTGACTTGAACTTGATCAATAAAGTCTATATGTTTGATAGAGGTGATAATGATGTAAATTCGGGACAAACTTAGTGATCCCATCACACATTGAGAATTGTCTCTTTTTAAATAAAAATGAGATGATTTAAAGTGAATTCAGTAATTCCCGCCCCTTGTGGATTAGAGATATCAAATCTCCGTCAACTTCGAACTATTTTGTTATTCTATGTTTAACCTAGTTGGTCAAACAATTTTTTGTTACAATAAGATGACATTTAGCTAACCGAAATTAAACACATCAACATTATTCAAATCCATTTACCATTAAATAGAGGAACACAATAGAAAAAAAGTCCTAAATTTTCTCAAGAAACAGCTTTCATGTTAACAATTAACAACCCACGGCACCTTCACCATGAGAATGAACTGATCCAACCCATAAAACCCAAAAAAGAGGAGACCAAGAAATGATATTAATCATACACTATTGTAAAAATTCTCGACTAGCCTGATTAATCTTTAGATCAAGTTATCACCAGATTAGAACGAATGAGGGTGACGAAAAAAAGATTGCATTTAGAACATACCATCTTCTCACAAACAGTCTTAATCTTGGTACCTACAATATTCAAGAACCATTTCACCCGATTCAGTTAAATTCCAGACAGTTCGGTCCGGTTCCAAAACCATGACAACCCCCTACAAACAACAAGTTCAACAACTACAAGAGGTTAAGGAAAAACTAACATTTTACTCTTATCAGAAGAGATAGTAATTACATGAGATCTCTGACACTTCACTCACGCCCTTCAGGAGCACTTATAATAAGAATTTGGCATAAACCAGATCAGGCTGGGCCAAATTAACCGAGGATTGCATTCATAATCAAGAGGTTTAAAGCTCTATTCCACAAAGTCGAAGACACCGTTGTCAAAACAGTCGTCTATATTATCATAATCAAAGTGTAACCGATCACCAGCAAAGTAAATTCGATTCCCATTACAATCATCAGCTCAGCCGCACTTCCTCAACCTCGGACAAGAACGAACATCATCACAAACCATCAGCTCGTCTTGCTGAGAGACGGCGTACAATCTCCCCCTGAAAAGTCGGCGCCAATGTAATCACGACGAGGAATGCTCTCGAACTCAACCAAATCACGCCACTCGCCATCGCCATCACCAACCTCGCAATGATAATAATAATAAGCCAACCTAACATAAGCATAATAATAGCCACGGCGACGAAACCGCCCGAGAGAGGGCTTGAAGATAACACGACCTTGGCTATCTTCGAGGATTCGAGGACAACCTTGGAGGATACAGGAAATGGAATGCCCGGATGCTGAAAATATTATAACTTGTAGCATAATATGTAAATTAATTTATATTAAAAAAATTTAAAATACAAAACTGGAATTCACCATGATCCCGAAGGTTCATGTCCGCCATCACAACGTCGTGCGACATCTACAACCTTAGGTACTATACACGAGGAGTCTAATATACACCCTGTATTTGCTGAAGAAACAACCGGGAAATCGAATCATGCTGATCATCAGGGTCCGTATAAAGTACCTTAACAATGCATTAGGGTTTTTCTTGAGGACCTCTCTGTTTTTGTTAGGGTTGAGTTGTAATCGATTCAGATTTCAATCAAGCAAGTTTCAGTTTTTATTTCTCTTTCTTGTCTTCTCCTTAAAGATTAATGATACAATGTGTCATGTAAACATATTGATATGGTTAAGTGAAGATTTAGATGGGGCAATATAAATGGAAGAATTTTTGGATTTTGAGTGCATAGAAGATGTTTATAACAAGAAAGATATAACGTGGAAACAAACTAGCACTCAATAGTAAGGAAAATAGCAGAACATGAAGAATTTTATGTGGTTGGTTGATAATGTGTCACCTATATATTCACATACAAATTCATAAAGATCTTATTAGAGAGAAATATTATATACTAAGTTTGATTTCGTGCAAGGTTTTGTTACTATGGCATTTGTGATATTATAGAGTTCGAAAGCAGAAACCCTAATATAATGGGAAACTTAAGTTCATTCACTTATTGTAATCTTTAGGGTTGTAAGCGAGTAGAGTTTTAAACTAGCCACTCAAATCAAGATTCATGTTCATTATAATTGAGCTGGAGTCAAATTCGAGCTTGAGACTAACCTTTTAAGGTTCAACATGCTCACGAGGGGTCCCCTGGCATAAAAAGGGTTTTCAGTTATATGAAAGACGTTCAAGTTTTCAGTTATATGAAAGGTTTTCAGATTTTCATTACTTCCAATTTCTCATATGAAATTCATAATTGACTCCTTCAAATAAATGAAAATGACGGTGATTTTCATTCGAAAAAGATATTCCACGTCTAAATCCCTCCATCTCTCTGTCCCAATCAGAGTCGCGGAGCGATTCTCTTCACATTTCCGCCTCCGAAATTCCCAGAATTCTAGCCCTTCTCTTGCCGATTCACGATTCGAGTCCTCGTCGCCGCCGATCGAGATGTTGGGGTCAGATCTTCAGTTATGGAGGAGTCGTGGCGAGGATCGGTTCTACGATTCGGCGGAGGCTTGCCGGAGCCGCGACGGATAGGATGAAGGACAGATGAGACCGAGGATTGGGGGGAGGAGAGAGAGTGCTTAGCGTGTTTGAGAGAGGAGAGCTGGGAGAACAACCCAAATTTGTGATATGTTGATTTTACCTATATACCCTTATTGGTAGTATTTGATTTTTTTTAATAATAAGGTATATAATAGAAACCATTGATAAGATTGCATCCATTATTTTTTTTTTGTAATAATGGGGTAAATAATGGAAACCATCGATGAGATTGCATCCAACGGATGTCAGTGGTACCTTTGTACTTATTTGAAACATGGTTTCTAACGGACTGCGTCTCTTAAATTGGATACAAAACTATTAATACTGGGTTGGGTTGTTGGTTGGGTCTTCATCGATTTTGTGGGTTGAGTTGATGGAAACATTTGGGCTTGGGCTTGATCGGTTGGGTCATGGCTGGGCTTGAGTTGATGGAAACATTTGGGCTTGGGCTTGATCGGTTGGGTCATGGCTGGGCTGTACCGACTATCGAGCATATATGAGGGATGAGCCGGTTGGACCGGGTTCTAGGTGTCCAACCCGCCACCCAGCCCGACTAGTGTCGAGATATAAATTGTTGACCCATTAGCCATTATCCATCCGGCTCATGCCAGATTGAGTCTCATATCAGACAAGTTGGACCAAATTGACGGATTTTTATGCTCACCCCTACCAGTGTACCTAAACCAGGGGGCCAGAACAGAAACCATAGTGCGATAACAACAGAGCGTATGGCAATATTGTCATTATCGGATGATCATCGAACGAAAGAGTTCAGCCTGATTCAAGGCATATTCTAACCGGGGGTCATCAACCCGCCAAACCAGCTATGATAAGTTGATGAACATACATACATGTAGGAGAAGCATTTCCAGAATTCTAGCTGTTGCAATACTGGGTGATGACAGAGAAGCTTTGTGTATAATAAAGAGAGAAAAAGAAACATAAGCTTTGGATTTCACATCACAACAAAGATAAAGGAGCCAGCCAACAACACTTTTCTCACCAAACAGTTTGATAATTTACCTGAAAACATAAGCTCCAACCCAACTTCACTTCCCAAACCTTCCTCCTTTCTTCATCTCCTACACATAAAAACACATCATCAGCTCACAGATTCCGAATAATCAGAACCATGTATCACAAAACAATAATCACCTCAGCATCATCATCATCATGGCCAACCGATTTGTCAATCCAGGCTGCTCAAGGCCAGAGTCGGGATGCCTGTGGAATCGATGAAAAACAAGAATCCATCACCGACCCTGTACCAAGTCCTGAGCATCACCGAAACTGCCTCCCCGGCCGAGATCAAAGCCGCGTACCGAAACCTAGCCAAAGTGTACCACCCCGATGCGTCCCCGTCGTTTCCAGAGACCTCGAGTTCCCTTGAATTCATGGAGATTCACGAAGTGTACGCCACGTTGGTGAACCCAACAGCCAGACACTTCGCTCGGTGCCAATCGCCATCACAGATGCCCCCTTTACGCCACTGGGAGGAACCTCCGACCTACAAGGAAGTGGGAAACTGATCAGTGCTGGTAGCTGAAAATTCTGCAGAATAACAAAACATGTCTAAATCGCCACTTACCTGAAATAATTATGTCGGATTGTTCTGTACATCATCACCTATGCAACATTTGATATCATGAACGGAAAAGGTATATATATAATTGCAAAACTGATTCAAAGTCGTGTAATTCACACAGATAATCACTGATACTAATTCAGCACATGAAAAATATTTTCCTCCCTAGACTTTCTTCTATACAAACCAAAAGTCCAACTTATGATTCTGCACAGCATAATATATAGACTAGGGAAAAATCATTTACAGGCCGTCAACACTGAGTTTATGACATGCATACAAAGGCGAATGCTATTTCCTTCTGGAACGGAGGTGGTGGGTAAGTTCCTTTGATGGCCGAGAATCTGATAGACCTGCTCAAAGATGGGCCGCACGTGCATTGCAATTGTTGGATCTGCTGGGTTTATCACGATGGCGATATCGGTCATCCACTGCAGCTTACGGTGTGTTTCGTTGCCGACATCACAAGCCAGCTGCTGGAGAAGGGCCAGTAGAACTCCTTGGCTAAGAGGGAGAGGTACCATTGACAATATACCTTTTAAATCAACCTGGTAAAATAAAAGTAATGCATAGCTTATATTAGTACAAAAATAACACGGTTTCAGGGTAATTAAAGCACCCAACAAACAGAATATATGCTTGCAAGTTAGAATTTGATCCTGCAATCGTGTCCCGGAAAGATAATTGATTGTGGCACTACTCAAATGCTCACAGCTACAATTTCCCCTAAAAGAGGAGTATTGGATATGGATTTTGATTCTTATAAGTTAATTTTAGGGAAAAGTACAGATAAATACACCAAATTATACACCTTTTCCACTTAGCTACACCTAACTAAGTTTTTTACCCAAGGGCAATTTCGTCTTTTCACTTTCAAAATTAACATTTTCCAACCAGAAACTTAACATGTGGACATTTATGAAACTTGGGTGTATCCGAATGGCCCAAACCTTAGTTTGGTGTTGCTAAGTGGAAAAGGTATTTAACTGTACTTTTCCCTTAATTTTAACCTCAGTGTGGAATTAAAAATCAATGCATGAAGCCACACAATTGACTGCCTATATTACATGGCAAAAGCATCTCAAAAACCCGGGAAGGAAAATTCATAGTTCTGACGAAATTTGGAAGTATTTACTTATGGCCTGTTTGTGGGTTCTATAAGCATTATTTGTGTCAACAACCAAAGCAGAACATACCTGGGAACACAACCAGGACACTATCGAGACATCGCTTCTGTGCAGAGCCCCAGCAAATGCTTCCTCAAATTTGCGTTCAGCTATTAATCTAGACAATTCTGTTGCTGGATCTAACTGTGGTTCAGGCTGCTGCATGGAATGAAAATCCAAGTCAGAGTACATGACTGCATAGACTACTGGATCTACTTCTGTTGAAACATAAAATCATCTAAACCATAGAAGGAAGCGGGAGAGCTATTCTTGAAGAGCACACCTTATCATGGAGACCGGGCAATATCCCATTATCTGATGCCGAAGAATTTATGTTTGCACCAGCCGCAAAAGCTAAGATCGTACGCTGACCTTCGGCCAATTCTCCACTCAACGTTTTAGAGAGAGACGACGCTGAATTAATTGTATCCTACGAAATGCAAGAAAATCAATTGTCTATAAGAACTTCTACACTAAAATGATCCCAGAAACACGCAAATCCAGTTCAAAGAAATTAAACCCATATTTTAGGCTGAAGAAAATAAAATGATTCAACCGTATTTAGAGCTAGTGGCATCTAGAGAAAAATAATAGGAAGAACCAAACATGGCAAACGTCCTTCCCTGTAAAATAATAGGAATAGCTACTTCTCTACGTAAGTTTCATGGCATGTAGCACATACCCTCAATGTAACAGCTAAAGGAGAAAGAGTGGACTCTAACTGCTGTTGAGAAGCGGCAGTGTGTTCACTAAGCCCTTTCTGAAATGTGGCATCAACTTGCTCAAACATCGCTTTGCATGACAGTTCAAATGCAGGAACGATAGAAGCTTCCAAATTGGACCTCAATGCATCCTGCAAATAGACTTCAGGATTTCACTGTTTTGCAATACGACTAAAACCAGCCCCTATTCTCATTAAAAGTGACCGCCTAGTACTTAAAACTTCAAGAAACTAAGAATTCCAAAAAACAGATGACATATTAATAAAATATTCACATAAAATCTACTTAAAAAAGCAAAGGAAAATTTTATGTTTTCTTGAAGATCACACCTTGTATCCAAGAATATTAGATGGAGGATGAGAAATGAAGTGAATTAAGAATAAGCATGTATAACAGTATTAGCAAATTCTCAGATACAGAAACAACAATCATCTTATGTTAGCTTATGGGCCTTTTAACTATTCTTTAGTTTTCATAAAATAATTCACCTTTTAACACTCAAATATCTATAGTTTCATCTGAGAACAGGGTGAAGTGTATTTGGCCCATACTAACACCTCAAATTGCCAGAAAGTAGGGGAGCACACGTAAACAGAATGAAAGTATGTTGCTCTGGATGATATCTTTGCAGAGGAAGTACTGACTAAGCATGACGAAGAACTACATACGAGCTTTGTCATGACTCCCAGTGATTAATTTCATGTTTTATACAGTAACTACCTGAAGAGCTTGCTTGCCAGAAGTTTGGAATTGTGTTTGAATCTGCCTGGCCACAGTAGCTTCAAGTTTTGAACTTACAGATTTTTCGAGTTGATTTACTGCCTTGTCTCCAACCCCTTTCTGCAGGATAATAACAAGACCTATTAGTAACAGCCAGTGTCATTGTAACAAACTAATAGCTATATTGCATTATGACACATATGAAGCAGCAAAACCACTACTTAGAGTAACTAATAGCTTATAATCCATTTGAAATCTTCATGTCATTATGTCATGGTATATTCGCAGAAACTATCTTGTTCAAAATGGAAGGCTTTTCTGGTTAAGTAAGCATAAAACAAATAGAGAACAACAATTTCAATGGAAAATTTTCCCTGAAATCTTAACAAGGCTTAGCATTTGAACCTGGAATGACTCTGTAACAGCTGAAGATATGGACTTCTCCACAACAGGAGCAATTGCACGAGCTACAGCTGGCCCAACTGTAGCCATTTCCTTTTTAAGACTTTTCTCTAACATGGTTGGCAAGTCCTTGTTGATAAAGTTACTGATCAAATTTGTTATCTGATGTGTACGGTCACGCTCTAACTTCTCATGCCTTGCATTCTCTTCTAGGAAACGAGCCCACAAAGCTTCTGCATTAGCTTTGACAACTTTCTCCATATTACGGCCCAAGGATGCTTCTAGTCTCTTACCTTCTTTGGTAACTGGGACAGAAACCATCACATTCATCTGCTTCTGCATTTCCTTTTGCATGCTCATTAACTGTAGATAATATATACCCCAGTATAGTCTCTCAGTGTATGATAACAAACTAAGTAAATATATTAATATACGAATGATACAAGCACAAGTGAAGAAAAAAACATAAGAACAGGAAGTAAATTTCCCTAGTTTTGGCATAAGTATGAAGTACCTCATTGAAAAGCAGTAGGCACTGATTAAATTTACTGGACATACAGCATCTCATTCATAACATAAATTCAGAAGAAAGAAAATAACTCTGCAACGTGATAAGGAAGGTAAATAACTTATTCAGCGTTGCATGACAAGTCTAGATTTGAAATCCAGAACTATGAACAGAGAAATCTAGCATATTCTTTCTTTGTACGATGAGCTAGGTGAAATTTCAACAGACTGACAGATGGATCAATTCATGGATCAAAAATTTCTCTTATATGCTCACTGCAGCAAAGTAAATGAGCAGGCCAATTGCTGAGGTTACTGAATACTGCATTACAAGAACTTCTATATAGCATCCTACTAATCATGTTCCATGTGGTAAAAATGAAGCTGAAAGGAAAAAACAGATCATAGCCAAATATTAGTTGCATAAACCAAAGTAATCACCTGTTCCAGCATCTCCTGCATAGCCAGGAACTGAGACGAAGAACCACTGATAGCTGGGGTACCGGCAGTACTAGGTTCATTGGGTAAATCTACCGAATTAAAAGGACTGGGTGACTGGGAAGATGGCCCAGATAATTGAGAGTTTTTCCCCTTTTGCCTTTTTCCTTTTGTAGCAGGGACAGGAGATTGTTGAACTGCTATGGAGGGTTCTGACTCACCTACCTTTCTGGGGACATCTTTTGCAATCCTCTGAACTTCTTCCCCAGTGTTAGTAAGTGGGTCTGGTACCTCGGGAACACTATCATTGTTTGCTAGCCGGTCCGCCTGCCTAATTGCCTCCAAACTCTCTCTGGCCATCTGAATGCCAAGATCAGAGGCCTGGGAGTAGAAGGCTTTTTCCTTTTTCTCCGGAACAACAATGTGAGAATCAAGCTCATTATCTTTACCAACTCGTGTTTCGTCCACAACTTTAATCTCTACTTCAGCACTCTTTGAATCATTGTAGACAGCCACGTCTGCAATTTTTGTCTCTCCCATGTTCATGCCCTGACTAATTTCAGAAGATGAAGCGGAGGTGGATAATATCTCTGATGGAGTTATCAGATGGGTCGGGTGCTTAAATGTTATAGGTGAATTAGAAGCCGCAAGAACATCATTTTGCGTTGAACTATTGCCATCCTTCCTGGAATTGTCACCTGAGGAAGGCATATCAGACATGTTTTCTCGTGCAACATTTTTTCCTTGGTCAAAATCACGAACTTGCTGGTCACCACCATGAGCAGCAAGTGGCGAGCTAGGCTCAAAACTAACAGATGGGATTCGCCGAGTTAATCTCGGACTTAGAGGAAGTGGGGGTAATGCAGTTGGGATATTTTCAGTGTTACTTTCAGACAGCAAAGCAGTTGCCTTACTTTCCATACCTGAAGTACACAACTGAGGCAAGCCAGTAACCTCAGTAGAAGCAAAGTTTGCAGTACTCTCAGAGCAGTTTGATAGAGATATGGAAGTTGCATTGCCTGCAGGATAATCTCCTTCAGATCGTTCCTGAATAGTGGATTCATCAGAATTAATAGTATCAAAAGCCTGGGAAACACTGGATTTTGTTTTCTCCAACTCCAGGTTTCCAAGAGGTGGTGGAAGGCACTGAGACAGGTTCAGTGCATATTGCTGAATAGCCTGTGTTTGGACGCAATAAACCTGAATGACATGTTCCCCATCTGCCAAACTATCACTTGTCCCCGTGAGACTCAAGATAGGCATCGTGACTGTAAACTCAGCAATGTAATCCATTCGGGTGGCAGTCGGATAATTTCCATAATCAATGTGCACAGCATAAATGGCATTTTTCTTGGCATTTGCGAGCAGAAATAGGCCGGCACGAGGTAAAGCTACTACTTGATTGAAGAATGCATCCTCGATCCTGGCTTCACCAGAACTCTTTAGCTCTAAAGTCTGAGTGCACTGCCATGCGTTAGCTTCACCGGGCAACAACCATCCCTCCTCACTTGCAGAGGTCCATATCTTTACCTCCCGATTCAAATACCCCTGTAAGTAATATCAACAAAAAAGGGGCATGAGCTCAATATTTGTAGAAATGTTAAGGGAAACTTGGATGTCAGACTGGAAAGGAGAATGTAATAGACAGTTCCATGAAAAATATGCTAAAAACCCCCCCAAAACTTAGTGTAGATGTAAACCACATTCCATATTGAAAAGCTAGAAGTAATACTGCTGTAATGAGAACAATGTGATCTGGTTGTTCAGGAGCAGTCAAAAATGTCACAGAGTTAACAGGTTCGCCATCATGTGGTCTCAATACTGCAACTGGTCCGGTCTTCCGATCCTCCCATATCATCACCTGTCACAAAACTTGAGCAGTTAACAAGTGAACAAACAGAGGAGAGAAAATATATAGATAAAAATGGGTGGATGAATGGATCTCCATTACAATTGTAATACTGAAAAATATTCATTCCGTTAAATATTGGCGCACTAATTAAGAAAGATTTAATAATCACATAATCTAACTCTACTAAGTGATCCCTATCTACTGCATCAAGAGTTGACACATATGTATTAGGATATAGGAGTTACAAATATCAAGTTTATGTTTATCACAATGCCAAACATTCAACTAGTATTCTAGGTAAAAATAAGCAAGAACTAACCGTGCCGTCGGTTGAAGCTGACGCTAAACGGCTGGTCATCCACTGGCACATCGATAAATCAGTAATCTCAGCCTCATGTTTACCAACAAACTGGACTCCATCAATAAGCTTATCAATTTGACATTTGAGAGGTTCCTCTGCCGAAAACCCTCCACCTTTACCGGCTCTTATGGTGTCAACTCTCAGGATATTAGTCCCAATTGCAACCATCAAAATTTCCTGTAGAATAGTTGTTTATTAGTTAGGGAAATGAAAACGACCACAGTTGCACATCAAATGATGTAATTCCATACAAGTTTCCAATTGAAGGATAACTTCTCTGACAAATACAATGCAAACCAATTATTACTTGTTTGTGAGGATGCCAAGACACTCGTGGATGAGATGATTCCCCCATTCCTATTATCTGAATGGCAATAATGATTTTTCCTGCAATTTGAGGCTTTTCTTCCTCATCCGAACTTTCACTAATCCTCCATACAAATAGTCGCCCATCAACACTTACGCTGCAAGGAAGAAGAGTTAGCAAATCTCAATAAAAACTAAATCAAGGAATGATATCTAATGATAAAGGAGCTACCTTGCCAAAAGGTGAACATCCTCGGCAAAAAACGTCATATCTGTTACCCTCTACACAGAAATAACAGAAAATGTGAGAGAAACATATAAATTATAATAGAGATCTAGCATATGAAGTTTTGGTCAGTTGCACTCAACAATTTCCAGTCTTTCAAAAAAATTGATCTAACCTCTCATTTACCAAAACCATGTCAAATATACACCCAACAAAACTTCATGAAAGTTGTATAGTATTGCCTACGCAATATCCATATTGGTAAAACTAACGAAGGATATAATCAAGATGTTACACTTTATTATCATCGAGCTTACCCAGTGTTATTTAACAGTCCTATATTTCCTAAATTGTTTATTTTTTGTTCATGTAGTCTATATATATACACAAACACATGAGTCAGATATATACTCCCAAACACATTTTTCTGGACAACAACCAGCCATCCTTACTTGTTACTTACATCACTGCCGATTTATTTCTTTTTGAAATTTTATATGAAACATATTATTACACAATTTCTTTCCATCTGTAGAGATGTTGGGGAACTACGAAAATAATCTCACGATTCTATTCTTATTGCATGTGACCTCATTGAAGTAACAGAAAAGAGAAAACACCAAATGGAAGTGACAGCTCTTACGACTGAGGCTGAACTATCCACTACATCATCAGTTCTGTAAAATACAAATAACGCACGGTGCATGATATCCACAGAGCACATAAATTGAGATGCATAAGCACACACAAAAGGTCCAAAAGTTTTTTCCTTAACTATAATCTTTAGCATCACAAACATTATAAAAAAAATCAACATCTCCCATTTCCCAGTCTTAAATGATTAAACTAAAGCTATTCCACCACAAGCAGCAGATAAATAGGAGCTAACTTGTTCGTTTCCTAAATCTCCACTACATTATCAATTCCGCAAAATACAAATAATGCATTGGTACACGATATCCACAGACCACATAAACTGAGATATATAGGCACACAAAAAAAGCCCAAAAGTTTCTTTCTTGAGTGTACTCTTTAGCATCACAAACATTATCGAAAAGCTTTAACATTTCCCATTTCCCAGTCTTAAATGATTAAACTAAAGCTATTCCACCACAAGCAGCGGATAAATAGGAGCTAACTCGTTCGTTTTCTAACTCTCCACTACATTATCAATCCCGCAAAATACAAATAACGCATCGGTACACGATATCCACAGAGCACACATAAACTGAGATATATAAGCACTGAAATCAAGATACACAAGCACACAAAAAGGCCCAAAAGTTTCTTCCTTGAGTGTAAAGTTTCAACATACCCCGCAGTCATAAATGATTAAACTAAAGCGATTCCACCACAAGCTAGTAGATCATAGAAAACTCATTATTTTCCTAACTTATTCCTATGACCAGTGTTCTAAAATTCCTCGACTTGTCCGATTAATCTGATTAATCCCCAAAAGGCCCTCTCCGCCTGACTAGTGCCTAGTGTTTTCTAGAACACTTCCTATGACACATCAATCCTTCTATCTATGTGAGTGCTACTCTTACAACAAGAAAACAGTTGCTGATTAAACGCTTGCACAATCACTATCTCGGAAAAGATACAGACCTGTGTATGGCCTCTGAGCAAAGACCTCGAGGCAGTATCAATAGTAAGGACCCTGATATCACCCACACAAAAAGGCCACAAAGTTTCTTTCTTGAGTTTAAAGTCTTAACATTTCCCAGTCTTAAGCAATTCCACCACACGCTAGTAGATAATAGAAGCTAACTCAATCGCTCCCTAACATATTCCCATGATAGTGATGATACATCAATCCTTCTATCTATGTGAGCACTACTACTTAATCAAACACTTGGTGTAACAATATTAAGGACCCTGATATCAATAGTTATTACTATCTTGGAAAAGATACAAACATAAACAATATTAAAGACCCTGACATTGCCCAACTCATTCGTTTCCTAACTTACAAGTGTTATAAAAATCCCAGACTTGTCCGATTAGTCCTCTCTTAATCCCTGATTAATCCTTTAATCCAATCAACTCCCAAAAGGCCCTCTCGGCCCAACTAGCCCCTAGCGTCTTTTAGAACACTGCCTAACATGTCAATCCTTGTATCTATGCGAGCACTACTACTACAGCAAGAAAACAATGCTTAGCACAATCACTATCTCGGAAAAGATACACAGACCTGTGTGTGGCCTCTGAGCAAGGACCGCGAGGCGGTATCGATATTAAGGACCCTGACATTGCCCATCTTGAGCCCATAGCAAATGTAAGTCCTGTTCACAGCAATCTGTCTCCCAACCACAAGCCCCGGATCGGACCCATACTTGGTGATGGGAGTGACCTCAAGCTGAGGCTGCACCTCCCCACTAAACCTAGCGCCCAAATCGTACACCACGCTGTCCCCAACCAAGTGCCTTCCCCTGGGGAGCTTGGTGCTCAGCAACCGCGACGGAGCCCCCGAATCGGGCTGCGGGACCAGGAACTCCGAGCTCCCGGCGGCCGGAGCTAGGGTTTGGTTACCCAACAGAGCCATGAGGTGGGCGCCGCCGGAGCTAGGGTTTGGGGAGGGCGGCGCAGGGTAGTAGGGGGCGCGCACGTTAGCGCCGGCCGCGAACTGGTGGTTCTGGTTCTGGTTCTGGTAATGGAGCGGGTAGGGCCCGGTGGGCGGGGGGTAGGAGGAGGAGGGGGTGAGGTACGGCGGAGACGACGACGGAGCCGGCGACGGAGACGGGAACGACGGCGAGGTGTTGAGGTTGGGCCTGAAGAGAACGTGCGTAGCGAACTGAGCTCCGCCGCCTCCTGGTGGCGGCGGAGGGTTTGGGTTTCCCGGAGAAGCCATGGAGGCGGCGCGTGGAAATGGATCGGGTGATTGAGATCGGAGATGCGAAGAAAGAAAGGGTCGTTTTTTAGATTTTCTGTGTGTATGTGAAGAGGAAGAAGAATTGTATTCAAGACCCAAAGGTGAAGCAGTGAAGAGCAATCATACACTTGCTATATTTTTTCATCTCAAAGTTTATTTTCTTGGTAAATTTTAATTTGCCCTACCTGATTATTATATGCATCTTCACCAACACTTTCACCAAAAAATTTCTTCGTCGTCGGTACCCAAATTAATTCTAAGGTTGAAAAGATGTTGATCATCATATTCTCTTCGATTTGATATGCTACAAATTTGAAACAGAGCTCGTATGAAAGAGTTTTGACATTCGAAAGTTTTAGTATATTATTAATATTTTTTTATTTTGAATGTATAGTTATTAATGTCATTCGGGTCTAATTATTAAAAAAATTATATAATTTATATAATTAGACAAAAAAAATTTCAAAGTTGTTGATCTTCTGATTCTCTTTGGTTTGATACACTACGAGCCCAAAACAAAGCTCGTATGAAAGAGTTATGACATTCGAAAGTTTCAATATATTTAATTACTTAATTATTATTATTATTATATATTTTAATACAGAACCGGTCCAATTAAATAAACCCGAAATTAATTTTGGTCCATATCAAACCAGATAAAGGAGTATTTTCGTCTTTCTGAAAAAACTTAGGTTTCCGTCCAAAGTTTTAGGTTCCCATCCAATTTCTAACGGAATTGTAAAAAAAATACAATTAGCGTATCTTAATTTGAATTTTTTATTATATATGTGGCAAATTGTAAGACGCGCTAGTATAGTATGAGAAAACTGTAGTTAACCCTTAAGGTTTTGCTGATTTTCGTTTGTGTACGCCACTAGTTTTTACTGATTTCCGTTTGTGTATGAATAAAAAGACAAAAATATTCTTATTTCCTTTTTAACGTTCAAGTATATTACACACACATTATTATTCTAATTTTATAGAAATAACTATTGCATCGCAAATCAATTTATGGCTCATTATAATTTTAAAGAAAAAAACTACTGTAACATCGTGTTTGAAATCTTCAAACTCTAGTGCACGAAGTTTTCTCACTGTGCAACCAAAATCAATTACGAGAGATTAATGAAATATGTGTGCAAAAAAAAAACCTAACATAGCAATATATGTTGAAAAAAAACAGAATTCCTAATTATGGTATAATTTGTTTTTATTTGTATGCCACAAGTAACCTGAACTTTCATCCACTAAATTTCGTTTAGTTCCAATACTATGATGCAGAGTGAAAAGAGTTTCGGAAAAAAGGCTATCAAGCTTTATTTTGTACAAACCATCAGAAATAAAACCAGAACCAATAAAAATATTTTGTTTATACAAAATAAAACAATCATTCCCGAATTTAAAAGAAAATCCGGAAGTACCAAGTTTTGAAATAGATATTAAGTTTCTAGAAAACGAAGGTACATATAGAGTATTAAATAAATCCAAATGATGTCCAATATCTAAAATCAAACGATAAGTTCCAACAGCTTCAACGGGAACTCTAACTCTGTTCCCCATGAGAATGAATTTCTCACTTGAACTTATGGTTTGGGTCGTAAGGAATCCCTGCATAGTATTTGAAACATGAGTGGTAGCACCATAATCAATCCACCAATTATTGTAAGGAACTTTAGTTAAATTAGATTCGAAACATACAGAGACATGATGTATACCTTTCTTTTCGAACCATGCCTTACGTTTCAGACAATCTTTCTGAAAGTGTCTAGGTTTCTTGCAGAAATGACACTTATCATTCTTGTGTTTCTTATTGTGAATTTTGGAAGATGACGCATTAACATTCAATAGTTCCTTCTTTTCTTTCCAGTTCTTTCTTTCAGATTTCTTTCCAGCACTTGAGTGACCCATGAAATTAATTGAGTGAACTATTTTCTTCTTAAGTCTTGCTTCCTCTTGAATGAGCATAGTTTTCAATTTCGTCAAATTCCACTTATCCTTAATAGTGTTATAATTTATTTGGAATTGACCATACTCAGGAGGCAAATAATTCAATATAATTGAACAAGAAAATTTTCACCCACTTCCATTTTCATGGATTTGAACTTTGCTGCTGAGTTTGACATTTCAGTAATGTGTTCATGCATGGTACGAGAACCATCAAATTTCATGGTCGTTAGCATACCCATAAGTGCACCAGATAGAGATTTATCAGCACATTCAGAATGTGAACTTTTTTTTTAACATATTTCAAAAAATCCTTAACAATTTTGTTTTCGGGAATTGTGGATTTGATGTTATTTTCAATGGTCATTCGCATAAACATAAGGGTGAGTCTATTAGATATTTCCCACGCTTCAGAGACAGATTTTTCGTCTGTGCTACTATTCTCATTTGTAGCAGCGGGCTTATATGATACAAGTGCTAAATTAAGATTCAGTGCACATAGGTGAAACTGAACTTGTTCACTCCATTCAACATAATTTAGACCATCAAATTTAACTATAGACGCATCATGCGAATTCATTGACACAGACATGGATGCTGCAAAATGCATGAAATACTTAATATTAATGCTACTCATATATATGAACAGATTCAAATAGCTTACATATATACAATAAAATGCATTGGAGTGGGTGATTCAACAATGCACAACATTAAACATAATTTGATGCTTCAATTTATTCACGTAATTGATAATTAAAATATTACGGCTAGACATATGTCGCTCTTTAAATATGCTACATGAGCTAATTGTATATAAAATAATTAACTAACAATAATATTTATAATTATGAAACGAGTAGTCAACTTTTAGGTCGACTCTTAAATATTTCATAATTATCAAATTTCAATATACTCAATCATACAATCAAAACCATTATGTCATCTTTAATTATAGCATCACAATGATCATGAGTATTTGAACCATATCTAACTTAATATTTATAAACCTTATAATTTGGTCACTTTGGCAACCAAATTAACCGTAATTAAATATCAAATCAAATATAAATATATTATAAATTAAAGAATGCATCATAATAATTATATAATTAAATAATATAAACATGTTATAATTTATGCATGCAAATGAATAAGCATGGAAAGTTTATCATTATTTTTTTAATTAATTTAATATAAATATGCCACCAATCAAGTTAAACACACACACATGTTATCATATAAATTTAAAATATACAGAGACATTATCATGTGTTTTAAATATGCATGTATAAAGCTAAACCATAAACTTAAATTGACAAAATTATATATGATATACATGTACCTAAATTATATATGTGTAGTATTATTCATATGTTTTAAACAAGAAAAGTGATTGGATATATAAAAAAATAATAATATATCCACTGTAACATATATTTTGGGGAAATAAAAACATAAAACACAAAATTAAGCACATAAAATTTAATCATGATTGTTGAGATCATGTTAACCATAATTATCATTTCTCAAATTTTCTTCGATTCAAACTCATAATGGTTGAATCAGGAAATGAATTATTTGAAAAAGGAAAAAAGTACATGTAAATGAAAATTTTAAAAAATAAAAGCAACCATCAAGAAACACAATTCATGTGTTTAGCCAATTCAAATAAAGAACATTATATCATGGAGAATGAAACTCTCAAAATGAAAAATTAAAACTTTTTGTCAGATCAAAATTATTGTTTTAAAATTTAAATAATTATAACCATAAAAGTTTTTTGAATTCAAAATTCATATTTGCAAAACTAAAACTTTTGATTGATTTGCAGAGAAGAAAATACATAAAAATGGAAATGCACATATTCTTCAACCAATGCTCTGATATCAAATGTAAGTTGATTCTAAACTTAAATCAATATATTAAACATAAAAGAATCATGCTAAGCATATATTAAAGATCTTGAGAACACATGCACTTCACTGTAAAACATAAAAATACTTTAATCCATGATGACTTGGATGTGTAGAGAAAGATTTCTCTCTCCCGACCTCTACCTTTATACTTGATCTATATCTCTATAAATGGAATTGAATATAGTGATATTGTATGAAAGGAGGAGAGATGACCTTTTTCTGAAAAGGAGTTCTTGAATTTATACATACCTCATTCCAACGTATATATGTTATTATCCAGGTCTTTTGATATATCATATATCTATAATACTACATGTAAACATGGTCCTTGGAGAAGATTAGAAGTAAAGGTAGTTATTTCTTTAGGTGGACAGTAACATTGTTGAGAAAGCTTACAGCAAATCTCAGAAGAAGACATGATTTTCCATCTCCAGAATCTCCAATGAGCAAAAGCCTGAAAAATTAGCCACTGCTCAAGAACAATTAGATTGTGTTTGGACAATTTTTTGTGTGCCATCAGGAATGGGAATCAACTGCAGAATCTCCAACTGACGTGATTCGAATTGTTCAAACTGATCCGTATATTGCGGATTGTTATAGTTTAAAATACCAAAAGGCAAACCAGTTCATAAGAATGGAAGCTGAATCTATCTCTTTACAACATTCAATATCACTTCTCATCAGCAACGGCGTCGACAAGTAGCTGAAACACAGAACTGCCAAATTTACAATCACAAAGGACCACAAGTTCAGAGGATTATACAAGCACCCCGGAATTTTGAACGTGCAGAGTGTACTGAAAAATCACAAATCATAATACGTAGATACACAATGAATAACAAGGAGAAACATCGAGGACTTGGCGAAAGAGGCTGGAGTTTCAGCCACAACATCCTCCGGCTTGAGAAGAAGATCCGCTTGCGCCTGATGGTCCTGGGATGCCGCCATACCCGACTTTTATTCCATAGGACTGTCAAGAGGCAAGAAATGTCAGAACCATACTTTGAGATCTTATCCGCAATCTTACTGCATACTTTCTGTCTGCCATGAGTAACATCCGAAATACACGTAACCCTAAAATCATAAAAGATGTACATGCATATGCATGCAAACTACAATCTTAAAATAATTACTGGGGCTGATAACATTGCTTTTGAGATCAAAATATGTAATCCATTTCCCTATGATTATTATCAATTTATCATAAATTTGTAATTTATTCCAACGAAACCCTAATCCCGTAAATTGAAATATATGACGTGCATCTGTAAACAGATACGGTAAAAGGTTAACATGATATCTCATTCTAATAATAGAATTAGAATGATCATTTAACACGTGTCAATAAACTGACAGCAGTCAGCTTCAGAAAGGAGTTCTTCCAAGAACCAGAAGGATTAATTTTCTCTTAAGACGAGTGACTGGTCCTTGATGTACTAATTGGGCCCTCCACCTGATAGCTTAAGCTTTTGGGTTGGGGCAAGTTAAACATGGTATTAGAGTCTGGTTCGGTATTTGGCCCGTGACCATTTTGTGTTTACTATCCATTCATATACTTTCCGTCCATGATCGAGGTCCTTAGAGGGGGAGTGTTAAAGAGTCCCACTGATATACTATTTACACTTCCAATTAATAACTTGATTTTTTGGATTATACTGAAGTATTTGACTGCTATGTTTCTCCATATATACACAATCACTATTCCACTTAATATCGTAAGCTTTTGGATATTAGTGCAGTATTTGACTGTTATGGTTCTCCATATACACATTCACTATTCTTGAAATTATGCTGACAAAAAACTATTCATGAAATTAAATAACATGAATTTGAAACACAACCACAAGAGAAGCTAACCTCATTTGATACATCGAAAACTCCATCCTGAATCTTCTTGTATATAGTTGCTGCTGTTTTTATGAATGCCTGCGGATATGTTTTTAAATAACAAAGTTGAGAAACTGTACAGACAATGAATGAAGCCTCAATAGTCACAACTGTTAAGATCATTCCACTGTTACAAAATGCCATGTTCCATTACCTCCTCGACATTTTGAGCAGTTTTTGCAGATGCTTCCATGAAGATCAACCCATTCTCCTTTGCAAATTGCTCGCCTTCTTCTACTGTCACTGCCCTTCTGTGGGCAAGATCACATTTATTACCAACGAGCATAATTGTCATGTTTGCATTTGCATGCTGCCTTGCGTCTTCCAGCCAGCTAGCTAGGTGATTAAAAGTTTCCCTCCTGACAATATACCAGTCAAAACTGCAATATTCAGTGCCTTGTTTCTCGTGACAAAAGAACAATGATGAAAGACTTTAGAAATATATTGAGTAAGGGAATACTAAAACCAACGACTCTGAAATAATAAAGAAAACCCATCTGCCATGCCACCAATACTCCTCAAAGAAGATATATTTCATTGAGAAAAGAAAGGCAAATTGCAAGCACTGAAGCACATACCCTGTAGTTTGTCAAATTTACTAGCGTACCACCTAGATAAAACAATTACAAAAAAATATGCATTATTTTTTCCTAGAATTTACGCTTGTGAGAAGGGAATTAATCAGTGTTCTAAAAAATGCTAGCCACTAGTCGGGCGGAGAGGGCCTTTTGGGGATTAATCGGAAAATAAATCGGATTGAAGGATTAATTGAGATTTATAGAGGATTAACCAGACAAGTCGGGGATTCTTAGAACATTGGAATTAATAGTAACACAGCATAAAATATCGTTGCCACATAGACGCGCCACATGGATGACGTCTGGATGCACATAAAGCCGCTTGAAGATAATTTTTTCTTTTCACACTGACTAGTCATTTGTGTGGCGGCCACATGATCTTACATGACCATTCAACGTTTGGCATATGATGACGTGTCACCGTTAACTTACTCACAACGGATATGGACAGACAAGTAAAAATGAGTCTTTTTTGTAACAGTATGAAAAAGGAGGCTGCACTAGTAATTTTTGTAAATTGCAGGGGCCAGGGAGCATTTTCATAGTTTATTTCAAAGAAAAACCCAGCACACAAGGTGTCTAGACAGACCACATTATAGCACACATTGAAACAACTATTTGCACACAATTATACGCAAATCCATCAAGAATCAAACTGAAACTAATAGTACCTTGTGATATCATAGACTAGCAATGCACCAGCAGCTCCTCTGTAGTAGGACCTGGTAATGGATCTGAAAGATTCTTGACCCGCCTGGCATATTTCAGAGTAATTTCAGCATTATCACACAATAACATATATAGTGGGTTTTAGGAATTAGTTATAAGAAAATTCAACCCAGGCTGTACAGGGAACTTCACAGTTCCAGCAGTACTGAGACTTGGAAGGTCAGGTTAAGTAAATTTTGAATTACAGAAACATCAAGGTCAGCAATAAGCCCATAACCGTTGGAATTGATTGTAAATGAAAGGTATACAAAGGAAGAGATCTACAACCAAATAATGAGCCAGGAAAGCTCCTTAGTGTTCACTAAACTTGAAAAGCTCATAAGGACCAACAATAAAGTTTAGTCAAAACCGCATATCGAGGTACGCTGAAGTCACAGTATTTCTGAACCCTCCAGCTTATAAACAAGTTATATATATTCTACCTCTGAAAATAAGGTAAATGTCTAAAATATGCGCCATCATAAAATGTACAAAACAATGTGCGTGCTTTCGATTGATAAGGCACAATCAATTAGATGAAAAAATTTATAGATGACGTGCAATCAGACCGGCCAAAGCAAATCACCAAAACAAAATTCAATTTTAACATCACAACTATCTTGAAACAGGCCAAGCATAATAGAATTCTACAAACATAAACCATAATTAATGCAACAGAGGATACAAACCGTGTCCCATATTTGCAGCTTAATTGGTTTATTGTCAATTGTGATCATCCTGGCCCCGAATTCGACCCCGATGGTTAAGTCATGAACCGGCTGGAATCGCTTGTCAGTGAACTGAAGAAGAAGACACGATTTACCAACTCCTGTAAAATAAAAGATCAGCACTTTAAGCTAATCTTCCATATTCGGATCCATAGCCAATCAATTAATGGGTGTAAAAGAAATAAATCATGCAGCATTAGTTGACCTAGGTGGACTAACCCTAATTTGCAACCTAAATCCTTGGCCATCAGATAGATACATCACAATCTTCAGCTACAACTTCCTAATATTTCACTTAAAGCAGAAACCAAATAATCTAAATACTTCAAAAATCAAGGCTCTAAAACTAGGAATTGAGGAGAACTCAGTGAGACAAAATAGTTTTGAGACTTTGGTAGAAATCAGCAAAACTCGTTTCGTTTCATACTAAACAAATATTAGATATACTCATATACATATATTCGTACATAATCACATGAAAGACAAAAATTACGATATTTCAGTAAAATAAGATACCTTCAAACAACGTTTAAACAAAAGCACAAATTATAGAACAATTTCAAATCATATGTAAAATATAAAAATAAAATCTGACCATTTTCGATCTCAAATAAGAACTCTGGTAAAATTGAACTACCGAGTCCGAGATCAACTCGATTTCACCGAGTTCTTCATAACACTGACAAAAATAAATAACAAACAATCCACTGTCTCCTTCCTCAATACTTCAATACATGCTAAAATGGTGAAAAAATTGATCTACAAAGTCAGTGAAATCGCAGAACAAAAACAAATCTAAAATTCACAACCAACAGTTCCATACCATACACGCAAACCGAATCAGACACGAAATCGGGGAAAATTATACGATAAATCAAGCAATCCAAAGGAGAAACGAGATCGGATCAAGCAGAGAACAGTAAAGCGATCAACATCAAAACCATGTGCATCAGGAAGCGAAATTCGAAGCCAGATGTGCGTGGATCGAGGGATGAAGGTTTTTACCAGTATCGCCGATGATGATGTACTTGAAGAGGTACGCGTAAGACATGGCTGTTACTGTGTAGCGAAAACTGAAGAGATCGCTGAAACTGGTGAATTTGAAGAATTGAGGTCAGAGCAGATTCGCGAGGTTGAAGAAACGTCCAGCAAGGCGCGAGTCCTTTTGACCTTCGCTTTCTCGTTGTCTAAATTAATTTAGCACAACTCTTTTATATTTTTTTTATTTATAATTATAATATTATTTTTTTGAGAAATGTTATTTATGGTAGAAATATTAATTAAAAAATGTTTGGTGCAAGCAACTCCAAAAATTCTAAACGTATAATTATTTTTCTTAATTATTAAAAACCAATTAAAAATAGGGTTTAGAAACAAAATAACAATTAAATATAAATAACATATTTTTTGGCAACACATGTCACCGGGCATAAGTTCAGATTTTAAAATTTAGATTTTACTTTATAAGAACTAAAACCGAAGTAATAACATTGAGTTGAATTGCCAGGCTATGGTGAAAGTTTTCAATGTACGGTGTTATGTTTTCGTGACTTTTTTTATAAGAGTTTTTCATTTAATTATGAACAAGTTAAATTAATATTGATTTATTTGTCAAGCGATCAGTTCAACGTAAGTATTTATATTTAACTAATCGAGTTCTTTTATATGCTGATCGTGACCTCAGTTAGAGCGATGCTCCGACCTCTATTTTATCTATAATTTAATTTTTTGTGTTTCATGAGATATTAAATTAAAACCTATAATATTATAAGCTTACATAATGTTTTATTTTATTTTTATTTTTTCTTTCAAGAGAAGGTACAAGTACATATATCCCATTCCCAAGTACATGCATTTTATTTTTTATATAAATTACCATCAATAAATATCTCAACTAAATCCAATGTTGAATCGAATGATTAAAATAGAAAAACAAATAGAAAGAAGAA
This sequence comes from Geranium rotundifolium, assembly GCA_963920655.1. NCBI lineage: Eukaryota > Viridiplantae > Streptophyta > Magnoliopsida > Geraniales > Geraniaceae > Geranium > Geranium rotundifolium. The sequence continues at coordinate 2,018,731 of OY987318.1, forward strand.
AATTAATGTGTCCCACACTAATAATTAAGCCTCAAAATCCATGTCGGCGAACCCAAGAAGACAGGATTTACTCAGTTAAAAAGTCTTGGGTCAAAGTAAAACGTCATTTTAGTATAGTACCAGGGCTTCATTGTGCATAGGGGTTTAAACGAGCCGAGCCGAGTCTTGTTTTTGTAGGATTCGGCTCGGCTCGGTTTGTGAAAAAAAGTTCGGCTCAGACTCAAACAAGTTTATACAACTAAATTTAAATTTGGCTCGAAATAAAATAGACGAGCTTGAGTTTGAGTTCGGCTCGATTCGGTTCACTTAAATTTAGATACAAATATTCATTTAAAATTAAATAAATGATAAATAATTCATTAAATGATAAATGAGCCAACTTGATATTGGTTCGACTTGATTCAATTTATCTAATTATATTTTAAGTATTTTATAAACATATTTCAATAAATATTAAACGAGTCGGCTCGAGAACCTATCGAGCCTTGAAAGGTTAGGCTCGACCTCGGCTCGTTTGTTAAACGAGCTCAATCTTGAGCTCGAATTCGCCTCGAACTCGATTATAACGAGCGCAAACCGAATATTTAAGTAGCCGAGCTCGAACGGCTCGTTAAAAGTCTACAATCCTAATTGCGCAGTTAACTTTCATTGTGGAAAATTCCACGTAAACTCTATTAATCATGACCAATTTCACTCATCCTCCTTAACTTTAAAATCAACTTGTGTAGTCGAAAAGGGTAAAGTAAAACCTTTTCAAAATTAGAAGACTATACAAGTTGATTTTGAAGTTAAGAATAGTTAAATGAAACTAATCACAGTTAAGAGAAGTTATATGAAATTTTCTCTATTTCTTATTCGTTAAAAAACCAAAATGTCTCTTTATTTTTGAATCAAAATTTACAAACTTGTGCCTCATTTTCATTTCACCACAGATCAAAAAATAGCCTTTTACATTCTTTGAAACTTCAAATGATAAGATTGTGCATAAGAAATGTAACCAATTTTATTACCTTTCCAAATTGTTAAGTTGCACGAAACTTAGAGATCGTTTGATAAGTAAAAGTTGAGTTCAAAGTTGTTCCTTGAAACTTGATTGTTCGGAAAGTTGTTTTCAACATCTTCGATCTCATATTTGACTTACCAAACGATATTCAAATTTCATAAAACTTCGCATTTTAGAAATGTATGTAGGTCAACTACATATTTATGGTGACCTCGAAGTTATTTGAAATCTTTAAGTGTGCAAAAATCAAATATTTCTACTAGTAGGTGAAATGAAAAAGGGAGTTTGATCGTTTGAAAGACAGTGAGACATTTTAGTCTTTTTGTAGTGAATAAAAAATATAAAAACCAGTAAAGTGAGAAAAAAAAAACTTCACAGATATTTTAAATTTATCTATAATTACGTGATACATGTGTGTAACCAATGTCTAATAATCTTCAATTGGACAGATTAATTTCCAACTAATTCCTACAAGGACTCTGCATGACTAGCGTCTAACATTTGTTCAGCAAGAACCACAATTGATCTGACCATTATAAATTCGTCATCGACGTCCGATCCATGCTCGGACGCTTTCTCAGCGTCCAAGATCGTCGCTGGACAACGACGAACAAATGACATGAAAAACTATACAATGAAAGAGTCATTTTGCACCAAATAACGTCTACTGCCACAACATGAACATTTCACTTTCAATCACCATGGCCATTTTATTTCCATCAAAAACAAGGCAAATACACAAAATGCTCACACCATCCCCATAACCTCAACCTCCACATTTGCATTGCCAAACACATCTCAATCCTACCCGATCCCATGCTGCAATGCCCAATCCATCAACACTTGTCTTTTTATTGTCTGAGAAGTGCACAATGAGCTCTCAAGCATTGGACTGGCTCTCTTTTATTGCCTTGGAGCGTCTCTGAACTGTAAATGGCAATGAGAGTGCTGATTACTTGTGCTTCTTGCCACCGGCGAGAATGCGTTGGATCTGGAGTCCTCTGCTGAAGGCCTGGTTGAAGAGCAGCCTGGTCTGGAACTCAGAGGTGAACGGGAACCATGCCAGTAGAGCTACCGGTAGGAAGATGATGAGCCCCATGAAGTAGTCGTAGCCTCTCGCTAGGGCTCTTATGTTCGCCCATAGCCCTAGGGGCTTCGTCAATGGCTTGCATGCTTGCCCTATCTGTTCATGCAAAGTTGCATTAGTAAGGGAAATGTGTATTCATGCTTTATCAACTTAGGGACGGTAATGGGGCGGGTTTGGGGATTCCCGTCCTCTGCTTGTTATACCGGGGATATCTGGTCCCGTCGTGTTTTTGCATATTTTGCCTCTGTGGAATGGTTAGAGGGGTTTGGGGCTAGTTTAGTGATTTCTATCCCCTACTTTGTCGGTTCGGTGATACTGACTACTGAGTCATTGTCGAGTGGTATCAGTGTGAGCCATAATACCACTTGTTGGGGAGAACGAGCGTTACTAAAGAAGAGCACACAAAGAAGCTCATGGTATACACATTAGAGCTTACACTTATTTTAAATCACCTAAAAGCTTAAACTGATAGGTGAAGACCGACACTTATTATTTAGCCTGATTTTTCGAATCGCATTTTGGGCTAAAAGCTCATAACGATAGGTGGAGGCCCACACTTGTTATTTAATGTGGTCTTTCGAATCACACACTCTTTTTATGAGACACCTGACATTCCAGACGTCAGATTCCACTCTTGTTTTAAAACATGATTCGCCTAAAAACTCAGACGTCAGATTCCACTCTTGTTTTAAAGCATGATTCGCTTAAAAACTCAAACCGATAGGTGGAGACTAGCATGAGAATCAGAACCAGCAACCTCATGCTTATTACACGAGTTCTCTTACTGCATCACCCGCAAGGCCGCAACCTTTTGGTATCAGTGCTTACTTAATGAGAAAAGAACATGAACCCTAACGACGTACCTGCAAAATGGCCCATCCTGTCGGCATGAAGGCGAGAATGCTCACAAAGATGTCTCCAACCGTGAGGTTAAGCAGTGCAAATAAAAGGATGATTATGACTATACACCCAATGAACAAGAACAGCTTCATTAATCTGAACAACAGCTGGAAATCTGCACTAAACTGCCTTCTCCCCATGGACACAATCTGCATCATTAAGGCACAGCGCTTAATTATGGAACCGTTACATGTAAGCAAATGTCACTCAAAAACAATCTTTCACATTATGAAAACTCACTCTCACCTTTAAGACAACCATGACGGCTGCAATCACCAGCCAAGACAGAGCATAAACCTGTAATCCCAAAAGCAAGTTAAAGAAGGTTTAGATGCTTTAATCATTTAAATCCATTAGTTTATCTTCAGAACAAACCAACACAGTTATGTTCAAGGTTCCAAAAACTCGGGATCAGCCAAAACTCGGCGGTGCCACAATAAGGATTTTTAAGAAATTGGGGAGAAATAAGAAAAAATCATTTATATTAATGTATAATGCATATACTACTGACAAAAATATATTTTAATAAAATAAGGTAGTTCCAAACAACTCAGTAAGTTGAGAAAAAAGCAAAAATATCATAGTTAAAAAAACATAGGAAACAAGTTCAAACAACGATAAACATAGATAACAAGTTAAAAAAACAACTCCACGTGGAGGATACGAGGACTACTTGGCAACAATAGAACACTTTGACCAATTTCAAGATCGGTTTTCACTTATCGTTCTCTCGGTGGTTCAGTTTTACCGAGTTTTTGGGAACTAAGAGGGTATTAAAGAGTTTTAGCACGCTGCTCGGTCGGATAGCTACCATTTGTTACCAAGTATTAGCATATGGGAGGTGGGAGAGGTAATCTAAGTAAAACCTCGGGAGTTTTTGAATAAGTTAAAATTAAAACTAAATTTCAATAGAGATTGTATACTCACGATGATGCTTGTGTTCTTGTTGGCGACACTGAGGTGATAGACGATCCCATACTGATACACGAAGAAGCGCAGAGACAGCACAACCTCCCAGAACCGCCCCAGCACGCCAGTGTACTGCAGATGCTCCTGCTCCTCCATCCACCACGACTCCCAGCTCTTGTTAACCGGCACGCCAATCGCCCCTCCGCTGCTTATCCACCTCGACCAGTCATCCCAGTCGTCAACAATCTTCTGCCACTCGAATCCAGACGGATTGAACATAAAAGGCGCAAATAGCCAAGATATCACCAAGAACCACATGGACCCCGTGATCAGCATGTACGCGATAGAATCTGGCGCGGCCGCGCCATACAAATGATAAACTAAAAGCAACACTAACAGTTCAATCCCTTTCACGAAATGGCTCCTCGAGTACATTCTGTAGTTCTCCGCGAATTTCTCGTGGCGCACCACAAAGCCACGCCCGGTTGGCCTGTACTTGGCTCCCCCGTGAAGGAGGGTGCGCCCGAAGTAGTGGACCTTTGTACCTGTTCAAATAAACAGGAAGTATAGTTTAGACAAACGCTCACAAGGAAGTTAACCACTCAACCAAGAATTCGTGGGCGGATATTTGGACTGAAATGGAGTAGTTTATTATTTTCTCTCATGTTTCTTGCATATCACATTTCAATGTCTTTCAATTTACTCAAATCATCTCAACTCTTTATTAATGTAATATTTTGGCTTTCTCTCCCGCCTTGGGATAGTTAAGCCATTCTCATTAATAAACAATCTATTTGCTGAGCAAAAATAAGTATAGTTTAGACAATTCTAGTTTAGGCATGTTGGTTAAGTTTCCTATTTTGATGTGGTCTATTATATATAAAGAGCTCTCTTATTGTGATTGACACGTCAAGAACATCAATTCAATATATCAAAATTATTTCTAACAATACCGAGGGAGAAGGTGAAGAACACGGGCGCAAGCTGAAACTGCATGATTATGATCTCGCCTAGTGCGGTTCTGAACCCTCTTTCAAGGCCAATCTCCATGACCATAGGCAAGGTCATCAAGATACCCAGCTGAACAACTGACTGTGAAGCCATGGCTGACCTTAAAGGATCGTTTTTTCTAGCTCTGGCATACTTTAGTATTGCTGCTTCCAATCCGCTTAAAGCAAGGTAGAGTTTTCCATACAAGAAGACGTATACAGTAAGGACAACCATCTGCTCAAAATAATATAGATAAATAAATGAGTCTAACAAAACATTGAACACACAGCTATAATGAAATGATAGTTAAAAGAAGGGTTAATTGCAAAAAGTGGCGGTATACTATTCTATTTTTACAACAAAAGACTGAACACGCGCTATAATGAACTAATAGTTAAAAGGGTTAATTGTAAAAAGTGGCGGTGTATTTTACAAGTTGAAGTTGTGCACTATTTTTTTTACAATTAATTGTAAAACGTAGTTGTCAACTTATTATTTTTGGCAAAATGTATAAATTTGCCAAAAATGATGAAACTGCCCTTTTCCCCAGCTCAAGGATGGTTGGCTGGAGAAGCGGACAACCGGTGAGCTTGGAAAAAAATAATTTCAAAATTTTTAATTCCAGGGGCAGTTTTGTCATTCTCGACAAATTTACCCATTTTGCAAAAAAAAAATATTTGTAAGTTGGCAGCTACTTGGGGATGATTGTAACTTTAAATTGGTTTCAGCTTTGTGTTAAGAGGCAAGAAAAATTACCATGGCACTGATATAGAAACCCACAGTCGTAAAATAACACGACATCATGCGGAAGAAGTCGAAACGATGGCCTAATCGATAGATGTCCCTGCTAAGTACTTGCTCTCCATTGCCACATGCCACTTTTGCTTCAAAGAGTGAGATTTGGTTGAGTCCAACATCTCTACCCTTACCAACTTGGATATACTCATGGTGAGTTACATTCCCTCGCCTTAGTGTTGAGTTGAAACCTGAATGAGCAAATTTAATTGTCATGGAGCAAACCAAATTATATTTATTCCTATGAAGAATAGACGGTCCAACAAACATTACCGGCAAATATATCCTCGCTCAAGTTGATGCCACGAGAAGCCTTGCTCATGCCGCCCCGGGTCATGTGGAAGATTCTGTCAAACACGTCTGGATGACCATAATGGAAACGAACCCTAACCAGCCATACAATCATAAAATCGAGTAAGTAATATTGTGCAAGACTTTAAACTCTCTTTCAGATAAATGAAACTGTTCTTTGGTGATAAAAAGTACTGTACAAGACACGTTTAATTCCAAGAATATTGGCTCTCAGGCCACTTAGTTTTTGAACAATTCAAAAAAGAATGGGTTATAGCAACATCTAGTTTTGAACTGAAATGATTACTTGTGGAGGAAGTAAAGTGATGCCCCACTGATAATGAAAATGAAGTAATCTGAACTAATACTTACCTTAAGAGAAAAACTTGCATTTAAGTAGTTATAGATCAAAAGAAAGGCGCGAGAGAGAGAACATACTTCAAAGGTCTTGCAAGAACTCTCTGACCGATGGTGACAAAACTTGTTTCTTGATTTGACATGAACCAAGCCAAAGAAGAAACACTGCAAGATAGATGTAACAATATGTCAAAACAAGCAAAAACAGTAGCATGCAGCTCTTGGTATTTAAGCTTTCTGGTTTTGGCTTTTGTTGTTTTTAGCTGTTTTTGTTTTCTTCTTTTCATTAATAAAACTTCCCTTTGCTGATAAAGAAACAATAGTATACAGCTATGGAGTAGCCAACTTACCTTCCAGTAAATATGTGCTCACGGACGCCTAAAATTGTAGGTGCACGCACACCATGGTCCTCGTTGAATTCTTCAAGAAGGTTACGCATTTTAAACGCTTCTTCCAAGTAATTATCCTGTGAATGGATTCTAAATCATTAAAACAGGCCCGTTTAATATGACAATTCCCCGAACAGTAAGCTCAAAGATACACCATTGTACCTGGTTCATGTCAATAGCTTGAAGAGCTTCCCCGCGAGTGAAAATCACTGCATGGTTCTGATTTTCGGGCTTTCCTTCTCCTACCTTTGCCGAACCAGGCAATCGGATACGATATATCTCCTTCAGAATAGATTGAAAAATCATCAGTGTATGTTCTTCAAGGCAAGTGTGGCACTCACTCAGATTTCAAGTAAGATTGATTACCTGATCAAGTTTATCAACAGCTTTGACCAGCACAGAGTAATAAACTTTCTTAACCTTGCCATCATCTTCTCTTTCTTCAACCTCGTCGATATACGCTACACGAAGAGGAGGGTAGCTGTACAGGAACACCATGAATCAGAATTTCCAATTAAAAATGTAATGTTTGCACCATTGTATAAGACGGAGAACATACTTGACCATCAAATTCAGGATGTCTGTGGCACGGCGATCTCCTTTACGCTTCTGGTTCCCATAGATTTGACAGGTAGCAACATATGTGAATTTCATGTCAGCAACAGCTTCTAGTTGAGCGTACAGCGACCTCTGGCGTTTCTTATCTCCATCCGTTGGGACAGAGATCGCTTTGTAGCCTTCTAGTATTTCTGCCCATAATCAAACAGGGGATGGGGTTATTACATACATCTTCATTGCTTCAAATTTCAGTATATCTATATTATAGCAAATATCTATTTGCTCTTTACCATTTTCAGTAGCCATGTCTAGAAAAGCCTGAAGCTTTAAAGCCTTATGGTAGTACATCATCCCTTTAACTGCAACACCAAAACTATCAGTAGCAGACATAAATCAGTGTTCTAAAGCTCGGTAAAAGCGAGTAGGCCGAGTTTTTGTTTTTATTTTTTATGCTTTGAAAGTGTTCTATAATTTTGCTTTTGTTTTAACTAATTAAGTTGTTTGAAAGTGATTGTAAAAAGTTGTTTGAAAGTATTTTATTTTACTAAAATATTGTTAATTTTGTCTTTCATGTGTATTATACAAGTATATATGATATTTATTTAATACAAAAAGAGTTTTGTTGATTTCGAGTTCTCAGACCTCCTTATTTTGTCGCTTTCACCGAGTTCTCCCCAATCCCGAGTTTTAGAACCTTGATATAAATTGAATGATGAATACAAGAGAATTTCATACCTGTCCTGCAGAGAGTCTGCCCTCTCAAGGAGGCCCAATGGCGGAGTTGCAAGATGTTCTCTTCATTCTCCCAAACCTCGCTTTCGTTCTTACAATCAAGTCTCTCCATGAAATTATTCCACTCATCTAAGAAAATTAAAGGTTAGTCAATCACATTTAAGCCCTTGGAGAGGTAACCTATACCTAGGACTGCTCACAAAAAAACCGAACTGATCGAACAGACCCGAACCGACTCAAATCAACTCGTGAAAAACCGAAATGAACCGAAGCAGTCTTGTTTGTTTAAAGTTAAAACCAAATAAAGCCAGTTTCAGTTTGTAAAAGTTGAACTCATAGAAAATCGACCAGCTCGGTTTGGTTCAAAACCGAACCGTGAGTCCCCCTACCTATACCAAGCACAGTAATGCAATGGATGTTTACAGCATTACCAACCTGGGTAAATCTTTTGGAGGTAGTATACGATTGACACACCATCTTCATTCTCCATCTCAAGGTCAGCTTTAGAATACACCGTCTCCTCACTGTAGTACGGAGTCATGACACTGCCAATTGCAAGAAAGCATAAACCATCTCCATATGATGTCTCTACAGTCATTTGGAGTAAGATGATTCAAGTGAGACTGAGACGAAGATCATACCTAAATGAAAGCATTTTACGAACTCGAGGAGGACGTGGCATCTCCATGAACAATGAATTTGTAAAGAAGGCTATCCTTCTGCGCGCTTCGAGGTTGATTGGTACATCAGTGGCAGATTCTTTCACCGTTAAAAGAAGATGGAGGCGTCTTATCTGGAACAACAATAATCTTACAGAACTTAATATTTCTTATCACGAAGATAGTGCGGTAGGGAAATCCCAGTGACCTCATGTTTATTACATCAGATCTCTTTCACTTCACCCACAACCTTACCGTCAATACGCCTGTCCTATAACTTTCAACAATTCACAATAAGAAACGCAAAGTACTAATGGTGGAGGATTAACATAACTTCCTATATTACTCTTTTTAGCATGAGTCTACGATTTTTATTAAAAAAATCATGCTGAGAATATAAGCACCTGCTCTTCCCATTGCGCTGTAATCACAGGAGGGAATATGATAGCCGGTTTTGGATCCGTGCCTGCAAAAAGTTGCTTTCCAGAATCCTTGCTGCTATGACCAAGTTCTACCAATTCACTGAACAATCAAAGATACAATTGCAATCGTTACTTTCACTGGAGAAATATGATAACTAAAGAAAAAGGTTTTATTTATATAATTGAAAAAACAACGAAATCCACTCACCGGATTTCATTCACCATCAAATCGGTGGTTACTACTTCTAACATGTCTTGCAGTATCAATACCACGGTATCCCGTTTTGATGGATCAGCTTCTTTCTGCAACAAAGAAATAATGGAATGGTAAATTTAAAATTTCTACCTCGCAGTGATGCACAAAAACTAATTGCATATTGCATACTCACCAATATACGCACAAGCTCTATAATTTTCTGACAAAGAGTGGGTAAATAAGCCATTCTGAAATTTGCAAGAAATGTGTTCTTGCTGATGTTGCTTTCGATTTCTTTAATGATCATACCAATTATCCTGCAACGGTACAGTAGAAGTTAACCGCAGCTCGTCATGTTGAAGAATTCTTCCATATAGCATAGACATAGATGATGAAGGCAAAAAATCAAAATGGTAGTCACCTTTTCTCAGTTTCTCCGGCTACCAAAGTATTGAGGACAAGTTTGAAAGATTCATAGCATTCTGTGACTGTACATCTCATATAGTCATCCGCACATATACGCTTCCAAAGGTCGGAGTCCCTGGATCGAAACTGAACTGCCATATCCAACGCTATTGGGATCTGCAGAGCTTAGGTACAGTCAATAAACCAAATTTACACATATCAAGATACTTCTAGTAGGGAATTTCTTGACCTTGCTTGCAAGCAAAAATGGCGGCCATTGAATCATTTTCAAGCTAGGATCAGATGAGTATGGAACCACCAAGAGATCCATCTCCCTGGAAGAAAAAATGTCAAATTTTAGTTATAACTTCGCATATAGATTCAGCGGAACAAAATGTAACTTGGGGCGAGGGGCTTTCCTGTCGCTTATGAGATCTTGTTCACGGAAATTGCATATTACTTCATTCCACAGCTGAGAAAACTTTGCAGCTTCACTTCTCGTGGTTGATGAAGCCTATATGTGCACAACACAATAATCTTTACCCAACTAAAATAAATGTGTAAGGCACTACTCATCTTTACATAAATGTGAACCTAACCGTTCCAAAACTCTTCGCGAAAGAGAACCCCCTTCTCTTTGAATTTTCAGAAGGCACCAAACAAGTGTTGAATGCACCAGGCAAGGACTGGAACCGTGACCGCAGCATGGCTAGTGTTCGGATCTGTATAAGATACAATAGAGGTTAGTTCAAATCACAAATCCATGCTCTTACCACTGACATCATTACCAAACTCAAACCAAGCCTTAATAATGGAACCTATTATCACGAGAGAAGAATCCACACAGATAGTTCTGACAAAAGGGGAAGGAAGGAGTAAGAAAGATTACCTCTCCTAGACGATCTATGGCACCTATAAAACCACCATATATGGTCGAGAAAATAGCATACCAAATTTGAGTGTCCATAAAATAAACCTGCATTTAAGTAGTAAAGCAATGAGGAAAAAATGTAAATCTTCACCAAAGACAATTTACTGAGTTGGCTACATGGCAACAGTATAGCTAGCTAGTAAGAAAAATCGAAATTAGTAAAACATACAACGATAATTGGTGCCCAGAGTGACAAAACAGCTCCATATGGTTTTGTAACTGCATATTTAGAAGAAAAAAAATTGTTGTACCATAAAACAACAAATTGAATAGAAAGATTTTGTAGAGAATCAGAATAAATACCTTCAGGGAAAAATTCATGCCAAGCATATTTGACTCTGCGGATACTCATTATATCTCTTGTTGGCTTCACTAGAGGTTTTATCTGGGGAAGAGAGGCAATGGGTAAAAAGCAAATAAACTCCTAGGATTCCTTGCGTTACCAATTAATGAAACAAAATTAACATTTGTAAACAAAATAATTACCTGGACAAAATAACTGAATGTAAATTTGCTGAAGAGAAGTAGCACCCAGAAGATAGTATACCTGAAATCGTAAATGACAAGGAATGATGCAACATTACACAAATGAAACAAACAGAAACGATGCCTAAATTAGTGTACAATAATAAGGTTGACTCACTTTATGAGTGCAAATTGACTTTCGTGCATTCCCCTACCAATATAAATTCTTGGCTGCAGATGACAAAAAAATTGTTCAAGAAAAAAAATTTAGTAGAAAATTTATTGGTCTTCTTAACCACTATATCTGATAAATTTTCTGCAACATACCACAAGTCAATGAACTAGATGAAGTTGAATAAACTATTTTTTGAAATATACAAGAGAATGGAGTAAAGAAGATGGGCAGAGATTAATATGGATACATACCTGTGACCACCACAAAAGCAACCTAAAAACAAGCCAATCTGAGTTCTCAATCCAGCGTCGGAGCATAGGGAAAAGGAACAATGCTGCTGATAGTAAATTTGGAAGCAAATATAAGACCACTGCCATCATGTATAAAGGTGGAACACCCTTCACTTGGCTCACAGACGAGAACAAGCCTTTGACTGCTGCGGGGGCGTCGGAAGAGTTCACATATAGTATGGGAAGAATGACGGTCCACGCAAAGCTGACATGTATCTTGAGGATGTTTCTCATGACATCAGTGAACTTCCACCTATGATATCCCGGGAAGTTCAACACAAAATCCAGAATACCTGATTCAGATGGAAGATTGAGAACACATGTCAAGACATTATCAAATTCACAAATATAAATATATCCAAAACTCTAGTTTCTTTTATGTATTTATTTAGATATCAAGTATAATTTGATCTTTCAAAATTCTTTTATTTCCTCCCATCTTTCTTCAGAAACCATTCATGAATGTTATACTATTTAAATGGCAACAACAATAAAATTGATGTATAGTAACAATTTTTCATAGGACAGCCATAAATTTTTTGCAGCTATAGAATTCCATTAGAAAAATGCTAACATTATTTGTACGAATTATAATTGGGTGTAGAATTTTCTCACTGATATAAGAAACTACTATCTGGTAACATACTTTGGACGAAGCGAAGAAATGCAGCTGTGATGAATATACTCGATACAGAATATATGACTTTCTTTCGCATAATCTTTTCAACTGTAGCCCCACTCCATGCAAAAATGACCATGGCCTGCAACAGTAAAATTCATATATTATATCACCAGCACAAAATTCTGTACTCATAAGGGACTATAATTCACTTCAGCGCTTCTACTTTGTTGCCACTAAATACCTGTAAAGCCACTATATAAAAGGTCCATAATCGATCAAAACTTCGAAAAATATTCCAAAACGAACGAGTTTCAACAAAAGACGATTTGCCTGCCCCATTAGGAGGTGCCTTCGAAGAAGTTTGTGTTCCTTTTTTCCCCTGTTATAGAAGATATTGTTATACAGATAATGGATACTGTAATCTGGGTTAAAACATAGAAACGAGTGAACAAAAGAGTACCTGTGTCATGTCACGTGTTGATTTGAAAAAATCACCGTCATCACGCATAGGCCAACCAAGAGCAAAACAATCAGGTGACCTAAACAATATATTGGAAAAGAAAATTAGATGGTATTAGAAGACTGAAAAGAAAAAACTCCACATGACATCATAGTAATGCTTGAATTTATATATTGAAATAATACAAACCAGAAATACTCGTTCAAGTCATCATAATTACACCAAGCTGAGTTAGGAGCTTTTCCATTTTGGCTCTTCGCCGCTTCCTGTATAACGTAAGTGTAACATTTGTGTCTAGGCTAGAAAGTTCAGAAGTACATGTACAATTCACAAGTTTTCAGTAAGAAATACCTTTTCAATTACATGGTAAATTGGTGTTATAACCTTGCGCAGGAAAGCCTCTTCATCCCCACCGTAAGATGGCTTGATGGTTTCTCCGGTAACAATGCTGACATTTGAAGTCATAATGCCATGGAGTTCCATTGCCATCTGTGGATTCATGAGAGAGATTTGTAAACATGTATATGGTACAGTATGAATAACTTGATTAAACATTTACAGAATTTGAAAAAAACAGAAAAGGGAGATTAATAGCATTACGCACATTGTGAAAAATAAAGCATAGGCATTCTGGCATGAGGCGAACATTAGATGCTTCACCCCAAATGAGAAGAAATAGGCTCATGTAAAGTATCTTTCTTTGCTGCATTTCTTGCTCGTTTTGGGGAAGTCTATATGGAATAGAATTTGTACAATTTAGTACAGTTATTTCGATAATACAATTGAAGCTCAAGTTAAAACATGCAGAAGCATATGAAAGAAGTCTACTATAAAACAGGTGCACAAACTGTTACTCTCTTACCTTAAACTGTGTTTCCGGCCCAAAAATTTGCACCATGTTCTGTAGTTCTTAAAAAGCTTGGTCATAACAGCATTAACAGCACGATCATCCAACTAAGTAGAGAAAATAAGGTTAATACTTTAGTTACAGCCTGGGTATTGGCAAAATATACCGCATAAGAAAATGATTTTGGCACGAAACTCAACCCAGATATTTAGGGTAAGTCGTAATACATTAAACACCTACATTTCACGCCATATGTATGTTTTGCTGGACTTAGAAGGATGCTGTATAATCTTTATGTCAAATGATGCAGTAAAATAAAACTCAAATTGAGAGGACAATCACATGCCTTGTTGAGAGGTTCGGGTTTGGGTTCAAGCCTAACGTGATTATTAGCAAGTAGTAAAATCAAGTGCTCCCTTTGGTTTCTGACATTGTCCTTCTGTAGTCATAGAAATAACCCAAACATACAAGTCATTCATCTGAAACAAACAAGAAAAAACAGTTGCATCTTTGAGGTCAAGAAGCGTGCCTGGAACCCAAACATGGCCCTTAGCCAATCGAGGATGTCTAAATCATCTGTGGCCTGTCTGTCCTGCTCAAAGTGAGGCGGCCAGTTCAAGCCACGCGTGTAGGACAACGCAGCCACCGCGGCTTTAATCTGGTATAAATACAAATTAGGCGTTTGTCATAATTTGCAATAAACAACGCCAACCCATACTATTTTACACTATACCTCCTCAAGCTGCATGATGGCTTGAGAAGCCCCAGCGGCATCAAGGGGAAGGATGTTATAAGGTGCATAGATTTCAGTCTTTTCCTGGACATCTTTAGCTGCGGCAATAATCTACACTCCCACGAAAGAAAACAAAATCAATGATCGTGTCACTAATAGTTCAATTCAATCCAGCAAGAGAAAAAAAAACATCATTTCCATAAATTTAAAAAATAAATCAAAACCCCATTTTTGGGAACCAATGTGAAAATGGGATCAAATCAAGGGACCAACCTCTGGAGCAACTTCTTCAACTTTCTCAGTCTTGTTAACAGCACAAAGCACCTCAAAAAGCACTCCTGCAGTCTTGTAAGCTTTTCCAAGCTGAGCTCTGTAAACAACAACATCACAAAAGGAGCTTCAAAATCAAACCCAGAAAAAGAAAAGCAAGCGATCGAGCCAAAAGGGGAAATTTCTGGTCCGTACCTATCAGCAAGATCGCCTTTGTCCAGTGCCCTAATATAATTCTCGTAGTACTGCGAATAGAAGCTCTCGATTTCAAGCGCATCGGTCTTCTTAACCCTAGACGCGAGACTGGAGGCGTTGTCCTGCAAATTTCAATTCAATAACAGAAATTGAGATCACCTCCTTCCTCTACGAATCTCGAATTGGGCTCGAAAATGGAGGAGACGCAGAAATTTGGCGGGAAAATTAGGGCTGTCGCTTTGGCCAGGTCAAGTTCAGTTCAGTCCAGGACAGGGTAGAAGATGAAAATTAGAGTGATTCATAGGGGCATTTTAGGTAACAGCAATAAATGAATTCTGACGAATTGTAATCTAACACGTGTAAAGATATATATGGGCTCGCACACATCTGATTATAAACCGCGAATGAACTGAGTGACGGTTAAGTTGGTTGTGAAAGAAGAAATTAGAGGGGCAAAAAAAAGGGGCCAATCATAGCCTGACACGTACATAAAAGGTGGTCCGAACCGAACCGACCCAAACCGAACCCCTCAAAAGAACCAAATTAGACAAAATTGAACGAGTTGAACAAATATAAGCCCGAGGAAAAATACTCACAAAAACCAAATGTTAATATTTTTGTAAGGACGAATCAGAACGACACATAGCTAAATATTAATACTTAATTACTACAAACAAAACTTTTGTAAAAAATAAATAACATATTATTGCTAGTGAATCAGTTCAATTTTGAACCAGTTAGCCCCGGTTTTATATTGTTGGAATTGGAACCGAGCTGATTTAACCGGTTTCTCAAAATTGGAAACAAAACCAACCTAACATTCATAGTTCTCGATTTTTCGTTTATAGTTCGGCTCTAATCTCTTTTGAGTTTGATTTCAAGTTTAAATTGTCCACCCTTATAAAATAGTAGGGTTCGACCACATTTGATTACGGACCCCAATAAATTGAAATAGAGTGACAGTTAAGTCAGTTAAGAAAGATGTACCCGCTCGAGCCGTTGGAGGAGAGTGGTCTTGAACTGCCGGACACCACGACCGGTGGAGTTCTGGTCGATCCGGTGCGACTTCTCGAACGCGTAAAACCGACCTTAAAATCCATTCAACAAAATAAATAAATTCAATACTCGACACGCTCAGTTACTGATATTTAAAAAAAAACCAGCATACATACATAGATAGGCAACACGTGGCCACTCGTGCTGGATCTCATCTGCGACACGTAGGATCGGGGCGATGGACCCCAATGAGGACGGTACCACCAGGTTGTCGAACACCTCTGACACCGACGTCGTCGTGCTCCGCGAGAACCGCCGCGTCAGCGACGGGCCCTGCACCTGCGACTGTTCCGGCGACTTTTTGTTTGCCATATTATTTTTAACAGATAAATAAAATCCAACTCAACTCGGATTTATTTCCGCCAAGAAAATTAAAAAAAAAAAAAAAACTTTTCGGGAAACGAACATAAAATTCTTACTCAATGCGTTATTGAGGATACGGGTTCTCTATTTTTTTTGTTTTTGATTATTATGATTAAAATTAAAGAATAGAGAGTCTGTTCTCAAGTTGGGAAAATGAAACTCTATTTATAGATGAGCAACAGTGTGTTGGGAGAGAAGGTATGGTGAAGTGAAGGAGGAGAAGGTCAAGATCTTGTGAGATGTTGCAGTTTGAATTGGCTTATTGTCCCACAAAAATGTGGAGTCATGTGGTGAGAGACACTTGTTACTATAAATAGAATGAGTCCCATGTAGTTGCTAGTTTTTTTCTCTTCCAAAAATAGAATGTCAACACAAGCATTCATGTTACTATGTTAGTGCCATGTCATGTGCATCTTTACTTATGTTATGAATTCAGAGAAAAGGAGAGGATAAGAGAGTAACTGGCATATCTTTGAAAGTTAGCTGAATAGGTGAGAGTATTTTAGTCATTTCAATCTAATTTTATTAATTGTTTTAACCTTAAGAGAATCTTAATCATTTCACATGAAAAACGTTAAAAATTAACAGAATTGGACGGAAAGTGCAAAGTGAAAATTTTGCACATTCTAAGCGTAGTCAACTGAAAATAAAAATTAGGTGTACCCAGATGAAAATATTTAGGTGTAACCACCTGAAATTATCCCTAAAATAAAATGGAAGTTTATATAACATGGTCATTATGATTTTATTTCTCAATGCTCTTGATGTTGTAAAAAATGCTAAACATTAGTTGATCAGATAAAACCTTCTAAAAACTTAAAAAAATTATAAAGAAATAGTAAAAAATTAATTATATAAGTTAGAGATTTTTACAACATTGACTCCTGCTTGGTAATACTTTATTCTCCCAAGAAACTAATATATAGGCCGGGTTGTACAATTCATATCGAGCCATTATGGTGGGTCGGGTTGACAGCCCCAGTGATCGCAGGTTTACGATTGAATATGATAAAACCTACCATAATGAGTGTGCAAATTGATTTTCTTTAGGGTCGAGGGTTGGTAAGGTCTGGTTCTCTCAACAATATGGTATTAAAGGCTGGTTGCACAACTCACATAAGACATTGCGGTCAATCGGGCCGTAAAGTTCGAGAATCGTAAGTCTGTTAGTAGATCTGGTAGACATGCGACATGATGAGTGTGAAAATTAGTTTAAATACATATTGGATCCAATACATAACAGACCAGTCTTTTGAAATATGCACGATAGGTCCACGTGCAAGTATGAAAATTACTCTTGTTTACATATACTAAACTAATGTTATAAAAATTTCTACTGGTCTGATTAGTCCCTTATTAATCTCCGACTAGTTCATTAATCCAATTAATTTTTTATCAAGCCAACAAAAGTTCTCTCTACCCGACTAACTCCTATCGTTTTTTATAATACTTTACCAGAAAAAAGGTAAAATTTTCACTCATACAACTTTATTTCGGGAAAAATTGCAAAAAATCTCCTTATAATTGTTTTTTTTTTGCAAGAACTCTCCCTCATTAATGAAAGTTTCACTTAAGTGTTTGACGTCTGAGTTAGCACGTTTAGGGGTGGACATAAGTATAGAATCAGACCGAACCGGTCAAGAATTGGACTGGATCATATTGGGAGAAAAACGAATCTAATAAAATAATTAGATGCACCGGAACTAAATAATTCTTCGCACCTGTGCAAATCTCGTAGGAATCTATCAAGGAGAGCAAATCAAGCAAACTAATAAACTATATCAAACAAGAACACAATAGGCACGCACAGTTTTAGCGTGGAAAACCTCCTCAAGACGAGAGAGGAAAAACCACGGGACCTTCGAGGCCGCTTAATCTCGAGTATCAATATAATTGGTACAACTAATCTTGGCTCAAACCACAATTACAAGATAGAAATTTCACCGAATTGGTGGCACACGATCAGAAAATCGTATCAAATCACTAGGACGTCCAAACGTAAATTTCAACGGTCAGAATGTAGTACCACGTCTCCCGAACACTCTGTCCAAAAATCAGCACAATTCAATGGGGGATCGACCTCCGATCAGACTCAAGAACCTTGCTGGTCGGCCTTGAAAGTAGCATAAAATTCTGCACGAATTTCACTCTATTTTTCTCTTGAATTGCCTGTTTCCTTCTCTCTATTGCTTCTATAAAGAAATTAGGGTTTTCTTCTCCAAATAGGATACTAACCACATGAGTTTTGGGCCTCCACTTATTTAATAAAGGCCCAACTGATCAGACTCCCCGGGTCTCCATTTTAAGAACCGAAATCGAACCTGTTACCTGCGTTTCTCAGTTCTCCAGTTTCGATTTCAGTTCTGATTCGATTTCTGATTCTGTTGCCAAATATCCTACCCCTGAGCACATTTGAATTAACCCTTAATGACATTTCATTAATTTTCAAGAATTTGCATGAACATTGCAAAAATAACACATAGGTAAGAGAGAGTTTTTACAAAAATTAACCCGCGTGAAAAAGAGTTTTAGCAAAAATAAGGCAAATGGAGAGGGTACAAAGAAACATAATTATAGGAAGAGTTTTTGTTATTTTTCTATTTAATATCAGTAATAACCGCAAAGTCTCATACCGAAACCAACCACCTCATACTTATTACACACAATCTCTGCCATTTCATTTACATCCTCTACTCACAGCCATTGGTTACTGGTACAAGGTCAAGAGAGAGCCACTTCTCATTGAGTACTATCATTTCCTTACAAAAAACAACCTCAACCTCAATAGCATACAACAATGTCCCAAGAATTGGTTCTATAGGGAACTGCAACACTCAATAGACTGTCTCCCTCTCTGAAATCAAATTCCACAGCCTCATTGTTCACAGAGCAAGACTTAGGCTTAACACTTGAATATGCACCAAAATTTCCACCCCCTCTTCCCTTCACACACATTCTGAATCCAGACGAGTCGGTGAAGAAGTCGATTTCCTCCACTGCTCCACCAGCATTGTACATGTTCATCAGCCCGATAGGCGCGAACTCGATCTTTTCATGGTAAACCTATTAAAATCATAAACAAGGTGTAGGGGAAATGAATTCAAGAATCAAAATGAAGTGTAGAGACGAGATGATAACTTGGGTGTGAAACCAACCTTGAGAGGAGATATGGTGAAGACATCACATTCTAGCACTTCTAATTTGACATTAAACGATTCTTCCTTTGGTAAGCGAGACAGAGAACCTGGGATTGCACAGCATGAAACAGTTCATCACGTGCATGAAATATTACACGGCATGACTGTTACTGAAGTTGAAGTGTTTGACCAGTTGATTGAATAAGTTTTGATCATTGTTTTGACTATTGATAGTAAGATATGAAATCATGTAAGTTTCATTTTGTTTATATGCAATAATACATTGGATGACATAGATAAAGAGTTGATATGCTTTTCATTAGAATCAAGAACATGTTATCTCATATGGTCTTTAACATACTGACTTGTGTAGTTCCAACCTAAAACCAAATTGGTTAAACATGTAGACTGTAGAACGTGTCATATATGTCACCATTCATGTTGTGTCGACTCAACATGGGCGTGAAGAGGCTCCCAGTCTGACGGTACACTATGTTTGTCAAGAGACTTGTTGTTGCGACAAATCTAGAGTTTACATTCTAGCATCTTCTTGCTAGATCGTGTTTCCTGTTTCCTCTTCTTATTATGAGCCGAGTCCAGTGTTTAGTGGAAGAACTCAGTGATTATGTATCATTTCTCTCTCTAATAAGATTTTCTCCTCTTCTTTGTGGACACAGTAGATATATTGTCAGGGAGCAACGTAAATTCTCGGTATTCTTGTTGAGAGACTTGTCGTGACACAGCCTGAGTTTACATTCTGGTGTCTTCTTATCAGATCATGTTTTCTGTTTTCTTTACTGATTACGGGTTGAGTGTAGTGTTTAGCCGAATAACAGCGATTATACACCATTTTCTCTCTCTCTATTAAGATTTTTCTCTCTGCTCTGTGAACGTAGCTGACACATTGTCAACGAACCACGTAAATTCTTGATATTCTTATCACTGCTTTATTTCAACTGTTTATTTGTTTCCGCACTTGATCTTTACCGTTATAACGTTTTCTACTCTTAGTTTCAGTATCAACCTTATAAAAACCACCAGGCTACTTATACATACCTGTTTTGTAGGAAAAGATGGCACAATCTCCAGTCCAAAGGTCACCAGAGACCTCCTCAAAGTATTCAACATCAGAAGGACAGACCTTCCCTGTCAGCTGAAGACTATCAACCACCTGAAAACTATCCTCCAAGCCTGGCCAGCTTCCAAGCCCTTGGCAATTGAAGATGCCTATAACCCCACAGCATTTGTTCAAGTTCCATATCTTCAGAAGACTGCAACAATAATTCCACAGTTTATGAGGAAAAGAAAAACATAACAAAGTACATCCAACTGAGGGGCAAGATTCTAAAACTTGAGATCAGGGAGAACTTGATGATGCAAAAGATAAGGATTTTGAAAACTGGGCGAGGAATCAGCAAAACTCGTTTTGTATTGAATAAATATTATGTATAAATATATGAAAAAATAACAGTCTTTGATTATAATAAGATATATTTAAACAACTTGGCAAGTTAAAACAAGAACACAAATTACAGAACATTTTCATATGTAAAAAATAAAATAAAATTTTACCAACTTTGACCGAGTGAAAACTCAGTAAAACTGAACCGTCAAGAACAAGCTTCAAAATTCAATGAACTCGATTTTCTTGATTGATCGAGTGAGAACTCTGGAAAACTAGACCACCAGGAACGAGTTTCAAAACTCGGTCAACTTGGTAGACCGAGTTAACTGAGTGAGAACTCAGTAAAACTGAACCTCGAGAACGAGTTCTAAGACTCGGTTAACTCTGTTTTACTGAGTTCTCCCCGAGAACTCGGTATGTTATAAAACAGTACTGAAGGGAAACGGAAGTACCTCTTCCCATCCATTACAGGGTCATTGAACAAACAATCTCGAGTTGGCCTTCCGGGATATTTTGCTCTAAGAACAGATCCATCTGCAAGCACAAGCCTTCGGAGGATCTCGAAATCATGGTGGCCGGGTTTATCACTGTGATCACAAGTAGATTTTCTTGCATGAAACTTTACGGACTATACATATTCATTGGTTCAAGTGATATATGATCAAGAATTGGGGAAAAAAGAAGAATGCCTGTAGCTTGAACTTTTTAGGAAAATGGAGGTTTTACCTCACGTAGATTCCACAACCTCCCACAGCCCGAGCAACAGCATGAAACTCAGCAGAATCATGGAGACTCTATGAGTCCAAGTGATCAAAAACGTATATTCAATAATCATAATTTAAGAAGAGCCATGGATGAAGAAAACAAGGTAAAGAAGGGTTTGTTTGTTCCATACATAGAACATGTCCCAATCTGGGACAAAAAATTCACCAAGAAACAAGCTGTTGAAACACACTGCAGCTATGTGCACTGTCTGTGTTGTTGGGTTTTGTGGGAAGTAATCGTCAGAAGCCCTAGCAATGGCGTTTGTTTTGGCACTGCAATGGCCAAAAAATGGAGTCTAAGTATTTGTTATAACGAGAAAGATTTATGCGAAAACAAATAAGTAATAGGAAGTAAAAATGATAAAAGAGAACCCGAGTTTACGGGGAGAATCCGACAGACAATGTGTCAACTACGTGCACATACAGAAGAATTCTTATTATAGAACTAGCATTTGTTAGAATAGTGACCAGAGCCCGAACATCAAATATCGTCGGTCAGGGTCCTATTTGCACCCTCGAACCCTTTGAACAAGGAGCTTCAACTTTGGACCCTGACTGGCTGACCGGTCAGTGAGACGACTAATCCTAATGGGATCATAATCAATTCAAGACATATCCAACAATATCACCAAATCTAATAGACATTCCAATAGACGGTTCAAACCATATCACCATATCCTGAACATCAGATACCGTGGGTCGGGGTCCTCTTCATGCACCCTCAAACCCCAGACTGGACGCTTCTCCCCTAAACCCGACTCACTGACCGGTCAGCGAGACGACTAATCCCATTGGGATCATAATCAGTTCAAGACATATCCAACAATATCACCAAATCAAATATACATTCCAAACCAGATCACCAAATCCCAAACATCAGATACCGTGGGTCGGGGTCCTATTCGCGCCCCCTGAACCCCAGACCGGCCGCTACGCCCCTAAACCCCCGACTCACTGACCGGTAAGCGAGACAACCAATCCCAATAAATAAGAATCGATTCAAGACATATCCAACAATACTATTACATGTGAAATTAGTAAGAGACATTTGCAAGAGTTACATACTGGTAAATGGAATCTGTGTTGTGGCACATGCAGCAGATCATGCCATTATCTTCAAAATTTGTGATCACAGACTCCTGAAGAGCTTCCTGAAATTGCCTAGTAAGAGAGACTCTCCCTCCCAAACCAGCAGGTATGGTCTCCAATATGTTTTGGACATCAACCTTAACCCCATCAACACCTTGTGTAACAAGGTACCCATGAAGATCATTATAGAACTCAGATGCTTTAGCAGGATCAATTGCATAGACACCATACTTGTCCATATGGACTATAGATATGTCACCCTGGTGCTCCAAATTCCCTGGTGACTGAATTGGTTGTGTTAGTTTTGGATTGTACTTTTTGGTCTTTGGAGCATCTGGAACAAGGCCTCCCCAGTACCCCAGAAGAGCATGCCACATATACACATACCTGAAAATTTCCAAACAGAAAAGGTTAAGGTTTTTGTAGGTTGACCATTGTGATATGAGAGAGAGGTGACTTCATGTTACCGTCCTCGGCTTGTCACTTATATTACGAACTTTTAAATGCATCATGTTACTGAGTTGGACTTCAGTTTTATATCAAATAAATAATATATGACGAAAACACCCTTCCCCAAATCCCGGATCTTAAACACTACGTTACAAACCCCAAATTCCAAACACGAAAGTATAAATAATAATTGAAATATACAAATTTCCAAACAGCAAAAGGGTTTTTGTAGGCTGACCACATTGTGACGAGAGAATTTGAAAGAGGAAGAAGAGAAAGGGTGACTTCATGTTACTATCCTCAACTTGCCATTTATATTACGGACTTTCAAATGTATCATGTTATTATACTGGACTTTAGTTTGTTTATCAAATCCTTAAAATGACGAGAATACCTTTTCCCAAATCCCAAACTCCCGGATCTTAAACACTATGCCACAAACCTCAAAATTCCAAACCCAAAAGTATATATAATAATTGAAAAATAAAAATTCTTGAACCTCCAAATCTTGATAAATGATGTAGCAATAACGTCACCACCATCTTTTTTGGGTGTTGTGAACCTTATCTTATTGGAGTTCGAGCATGCTGACGACCAGGAAGATTGGCGAAGAGGAAGACCAGTCAACTCGCGGGGAGGTGGCGGTGACGTCATTGCCACCTCATTTATCAAGATTTATAGGTTTAAGATTTGTAGAAGGGCATTTTTGTCATTTTTTAAAATATGATACAAAACTAGAGTGCATGAAAATAGCACGATGCATTTATAATATCAGTATAATAACATGATATAAACGACAAATTCAGAATAGTAACACAAAGTTACCCATAAAGGAGATGTTGTAGGACCTTACTTAAGGCCATAAGTCTTCTTGATATCTGAAACAAAGTCCTTCAGACCACTTGGCCCCTCACTTTGGGCCTCATTTGCTGGTTTTCTGAACTTGTGATTTTCCTCAACACTGGCCAATCTCCCACCAAACCTGCACTTTGGAAACAATAAGTATCTAAAGATATGATGAACTTCAAATGAAAGTGAGAAAAATATATATATAATAAGCTCACTGTGTCCCATCTACAAATGGCTCTCCTTCCTTTTGGTACTCGTTAATTGTATCTTGCCACCCATCATCTATTATCAAGAACTTTGCTGGAGTGCCTCCTTCAGATAAACTAGAAGCAAGTGGAAATGTTATCACGAGAAAGATCTAATGTGGAAATAAACGAGCAATCGAAGCAAAGCAATAATAAAACTCCAAGAATTTAATGTGGTTCATCAACAATGTGATCACGTCCATCGGCAGAGGAGATGGATCTTTGTCAGAGAGAAACGGTATACAGTTCTTTCTGATATGACAGGAAACGAGAAACTCAGGTTCATCCCAGTGCGTTGGTTTTGTCTATCAATTTGTCATGACGACTCATTTGACAAACACTCCACACCATCTCGCACCCCAGACCTCTAGACTGGCCGCTTCGCCTCTAGACCCCGACCTACTACTGTTGGGGAGAGCCGGGCCTTATCAAGAAGGAACAACCATAAGAAAAGCCCATGTACACATTAAAACCCATTTTTGACCCAAAAGACTAGCTTAATAGATCTTGGGTTCAATGTGTACATATTCTTATTGTACCTCATAATCTTCCGATGGGGGACCTGAACTCACATGTGAAATTCCTCACAACTGCCACCATATTGACTAACCCCAGTCAGTCCTGATTCGATTCAAGACCTTCTATACAATAGTATCTTCCACACATTCTACAATAAAATCTCATACCAAGAAATGAGCACAAGAAAGACAATATATTAACCTTTTCAGCCCCTCTTTGATTCCTTGAGGATTAACTGCATGGTAGAAAGCATCCCATGTACACCAACCAAAGCAGTCCAGAATCTCAGGCATCTGCACCAAACCCAAATATCATAAACCAAAACAAAATATCTTCTCCTCTATCAATAACTCAACCATTTCCTTAGATCAAACTCAAGAACACTGTTCAGCACAAACATTTTCACTTGCCTGTTTCTTTTCCCGGAGAGCAAAGGTTCCAGTGAGCTTCTCCAAAATCCTACAAATGGTACTAATGTAATAAGAAAGTGCAGAAACTTACCTGTAACCTAAGCTAGGCAGCTAACTTGGGATCTATAGATAATGGTTTAAGACTCAAATACTAGCTTAGTGCAGAAAGATTGGTGCCTTGAGACTAACATTTCAGAAATGTAGTTAAAAGCTCAAAGTTGGCTAAAAAAGCTAACCCACTTTATAGATTCCTTCATCAGATCGAATGGGTGATTTCCATAATTCACAAAGACTGCTTTTAGTGATTGAGATGTAACAATACCAGGGTCACCTATCAAAATACATAACAAAATTAGAACAGAAGCAAAAACATTTGCGGCTAAGGTAGGGCTGTTCATAGTTTGGTTTTGAACCGAATCGGTCCAAAATCAAACCGATCATTTCGATTTTCAAAAAATCAGAACTATTAGAATTTGGTTCAGTTAATCTTTCACCTTCTTTTGCCTATTTTGCCCTAATTTTTGACTCTTTTTTTGCCTCAATAATTGTAGTCCCTATTGTTGAAGATTCATAGCCTACAACGACTCAAATGATAAAACCAGTTGGTTCTTTGCTCGGTTCGGTTTTTTGGTGGTTGTGAACTGGAATAGAGCTGGTTCAAATTCAATTGTCTCTCTAACCAAATCAAAATGAATAAGTTCAGTTGTTTTTTTTTCTCTTTGGTTTGGACCTGTTCAGGTATTTTTTGGACAACCCATAGGTTAAGGAACTTGTGTACCCATTTTCACCAAAACTAGACTCTCTCATGCAAGAGTTTCAGCATTTCAATGTTTCATGACCAAGAATCATGCTACATTTCAAAGTGAGATCTTACCGCTTTCAACACAAATCTCGAGCTCATTCAACGAGTTCCCCTGCAGGCTGCTTCTGAACTCACCATCAAGCTGAGGCAAGAAAACGACATAAGTGGATTTATCAGCTTCTCCTACTTGGAGCAGCAGCATCTGAGTTTCAGCAGGAATGTCACTTGCAGAGCTCCCCACTCGCGGTACCATCCACCATAGCTTGAATCTGTATAGGGACAGTAACTTGACCTCCCTGATTCACACACAGACACCAATCACCTTTAAATTACTTTACAAAGTTCAGTTCCATACAACAAGACAAAATGCAAGAAGTGTAAAGCTTGAATTTAACACTAGTTTAGCCACAAATACCAAAACTTAAAAACAACTTCTATTTGAATTTGAACCTTCATAGACAAAAAAGAAAAGAAGGTGTCACCTTTTTATCCCCAATAACCAAACTATGCTACCAACCAATGCTAATTACTGAAAATTTTCATGACCCAAGATGGAAATTTGCTCACAAACATCAAAACCCCAAATTTGGACCCAAAAAAATGCAAAAGTACCAAAAAGGCAAAAAATTGGAAACACACAAAAGCCTAAAAAAAGAGACCCAATTGAGAAATGGTGCTCACTCAATGACACCAAGATCAATTCTAAAAATACTGTAACTTTTCATGACCTAGATGGAAAATTTGCTCACAAACATCAAAATCCCAAATTTGGGCAAAAACTAATCCAAAAGTACCAAAAGCTTAAAAACAATTACCCAATTGAGAAATGGTGCTCACTCAATGACTGCAAGATCAATTCTAAAATACTGAAACGTTTCATGACCCAAGTGAGCAATTTTGCTCACAAACATCAAAATCCCAAATTTGGGTAAAAAAATGCAAGCCAAAAAACCCCCAATGGAAATGGTGCTCAATCAATGACACCAAGATCAATGCTAAATACTGAATTTTTTCATGGCCTAATTGGGAAATTTGCTCACAAATATCAAAATCCCAAATTTAGGCAAAAAAGAAGAAGCAAAAGTACCAAAATGGCAACAAACTGGATACACCCAAAACCCAAACCCCCCCCCAATGGAAATGGTGCTCAATCAATGACTCCAAGATCAATGCTAATTACTGAAATTTGCAAGTGAGAAATTTGCTCACAAACACCAAGATCCCAACTTTGGGCAAAAAAAATACCCAAAAGTACCAAAACCCAACAAATTGGAAACACCCAAAAGCCTAAAAGAAAATACCCAATTGAGAAATAGTGCTCACTCAATGACTCCAAGCTTAAAAACATGGCGGTCGAGGCTCTCCGAAGAAGTAGCCCCCACAAAAGCCGCCGTGTCTGTCACCGGAGTCACCACAACACTGCCAGGGACGCCGGTCAGCACCTCCTTCCCATCGACGATCAAAGTTCCTTCCTTTAACGACGTCTTGGCCCCGAGAAACGACCTGTTGAGCCCCACGCGCCGTCTCGAGAAGACCCACTTGTTCGTGGAGAACCCACAACCCAGTTGCAGAGATCTCGCCGGAGAGAGCATCGTTGTGAGAAATTGACCGTTGGAAGGTAAAAAATAGGCTTGGAGGTGGTGATGGGTTTTGAGAGGACACTGTACAAGGGTTGATTTTTTATGGAGTGATTGGTTCCAAGTTGATAGGAATTGGGATTTGGGTATTTGATAAAATGGCCTCTTCTTCAAGGCCAAGTGTTTAGCTCTGTTGTGTTGTGTCATTTTCAACTTTCAAGCTCCACTCAGTGAACAATATAAATATATCCTCTCACCTCTCCCTTCTTTTTGGGACAGACACATTTTGTCTTTGTAGTACTTTTGTGAAATATAAATTAGTTTCAAAAAAACTAGGGAAAACTTCACTTACCTCCCTTGAACTATACCCGATTTTCACATAACTCCCCTGAAAAATAAAAGTGGTCTGTGGAGCCCCTGAAGTATACTAAAGTTTCACTTAACCCTAACGGTGTTAGTTTGCTTGTGAAAAGTCCAAAATACCCTCTATTGAACAATAAACTAAACTTATGATTGAAGGGTATATTAGTCTTTTTACATAACAAATTGAAAAATAAAGAATCAAAAATAATTTTATGAAATGACTAATATGCCCCCATCTTCAATCTCCATCTCCAACCCTCTTCATCTTCCTCTTGTTTGCAGCCCCACCACCACCAGATTATCAATTCGCAGCCACCATCAGCTTCGATTCAGGAGTGCTTTCAGGCAAGCAACTAACAGTTGTCGTCGATTAAAAAAAATTGGGCCAAATCGGGATAAAAAATCAAGCAAGCAACTAACAGAATCCCCTAAATCTGCATTTGCTTCTTGGCCTCATTGTCCAGAAGCTCGAACACGAACGTCTCTGCCACGCCCTCCTACCTCGGCGACGTCCCGACCCTGACGCCAGGTGGCGCAATAGACCCTTCGGGTAGATCTCCGCACACGCCTCTGTTGCATCGGCCTTTCCGGGGTCGGCGCTGGAGCTCGGCCACCCGGTCTCCGCCACGAAAACCGGTGTGTTCTCGTGCTCCGCCACCGCCATAACGCTGACGACGACGTCGACCATCATGTCAAAAAGGTTCTAGTACCTGACGCCGGTGGTGAAGTCGTCGCGGAAGTTGAAGGCGTGGTCCTGGAAGAGCGTGAAGTCGATCGGGATCTCGGAGTGGAGTCTGTAGACGTTGTAAGGGTAGAGATTAACGATGAAGGAAGAGTTGGTGTCGCGGAGGAACTGGAGGATCGGGTCGACGACAGAGCCGCCGTGGGGCTCGGCGAAGGCGGCGGCGGAGGGGGAATTGGATGTGAAGAAGAGACAAAGGGTTGTGTAGAATAATGAAGGGGTAGGGTTAAAAATGTAATTTCCTAGGTTAATTTAAGTAATTTTTATTTATTTTTAGTTGAAAAGACAAGTTTATCCTAGAAATATGAGTTTGGTATGTTATTTAATAAAGGGTAAAAGGGTCATTTCACATTTAATCAAATAATTATATAATCTATGGATTATACTACGAGGGTATTTTGGACTTTTCACAAGCGAACTAACACCGTTGGGGTTAAGTGAAACTTTAGTATACTTCAGGGGCTCCACAGACCACTTTTATCTTTCAGGGGAGTTATGTGAAAATCGGGTATAGTTCAAGGGAGGTAAGTGAAGTTTTCCCAAAAAACTAATATCATACCCTAACTTTTATCGAGCCGTTCTGACTCAAATCATTAATCACAAGACTCGAGTTCGTTGTAATTTAGCTCGAGATGTATTAAGCTCAAGGTGTGCTTGTTTGGTAAACAACTTGAATTTATGCTCAATTATTTGAAGGCTCTATACATATTTGATGAATATAATAAAAGGATAATGACACTTTGTTACACCTAATTATAATATAGCAAAATGACACTTTCATACATTTTTTGTGACAACCTACCTATAAAATACCTAATATATCTAAAATACTTCTGGTTCAATTGGAAAAAAATAGAATTGAACTAATAGTGAAATCAAACTGGTTCAATTGAGTCGGTTCAAATCAGATTCATTTACCCGACCAGGGGTATTTTAGAAATATTAGACCTTTAAGAGGTAGGTTGTCACAAAAAAATTGTTAGTGTATTAAAAAAGAAAAAAAATAGTTAGAGTATGAAAGTGTCATTTCGTTATAGTTAAGTGTAACAAAGTGTTATTATCTCTATAATAAATAGTGTACATACTACATGGACCAAATTTAAGTTTTATTGTTTTTCGAATTAAATTTGAAATTATTTATAAACTCATTCCGGCTTCATCTTGAGATATTAAATCTCAATTTAACCCTTTTACATCTTTAGCGTAGAGTTCTTTTATATATATATATATAGTTATATAAAAATATATGCAAAGCAATACTATATAAAAATACCATTCAATCTTTCACCTTGATTCTATAAGAGAAAGTCAAAAAGTTTGAGACATGTGTTTTTGAATGTATGGAATAAACACATAATGTCATGTTTGAGAGATGTGATGTGAATATGTGATCTAAATAATCAAACTAAATTATTACATTTGTATCCAAAAAAAACCCTCCAACCTAACCTAAAACCCTACCTTACCTACCAAGTAAAAAAACCCTAAATCTAATTAAACATCTCTTACAATGCAACTCTCCAATCCCATTGAGAGCAATCACTAATTAACCAATATTAGCAACCACAATGGGACTCCTAACATAGTGCACTCCATCAGACCACACAAGCCCTCCAAACACATACTCCTCCGAAATGCCCAAAATGCCCCTGGCCTTGAGGCTCACCTTGAACCTCTTCTCCTCCCCAATTCTCTTGAACTCCAACGCCTTGGGCTCAACGGATACCACGACCCCGAGCGGGTGGTGCACCCGAACGGCGTACCTTCCCAGAGAGCCCACGTTCTTGAGCTTTCGGGTCAATGTGACCGGTCCTGAGAGGCGCGGGACTGTGATGGATGGGTAGTTGAAGTCGAGGAGGGTGAAGGAGGACTGGCGCGGGCACTTGAAGGTGCGCGAGAAGGGTTTGATCATCGTGGCGTTGTAGCCGTTGGCGCATAGGAATTTGAGGTAGTCGTCGGTGGAGAGGTCGTAGACCAGGCCGGGGTCTTGGGCGCGGTTGGGCCTCAGGTGACCGTTGCCGTAGTGGAATGGAGTTGCCTTGTGGCCCAAGGCATCTTGGATTGGCCCCATAACATTATCTCTCACTCTAGCTAAAATGGAAGGAAAATGTACATTGTTTAATTACTAAGCACAAGTGTCCAATTCTGTGTATGTACATGTGATGTTTCTGTTGTTAAAGTCCGGCCCACTTAAAAGTTAGAACTGATAGGTTTTGAACTATCTAAGAGCTCGAATTGATAGGTTTTGAACTACCTAAAGCTCAATCTGTTAGGGTCTGACTTATCTAAAAGCTCGAGCTGATAGCAACCCACCTACAAACTCGAGTTGATAGGATCATAATGACCTAAAAGGTCAAGATATAAGGTCCGACTCACCTAAGAGCTCGAGCTGATAGGATCAGATTCACCTGAACGCTAAAGCTGATAGAACAAACTCACCTGAAAACTCGAACTGATCATAGGATACCTGATAGGTGGCTGCACAAATTTGTTATTTAAGCTGATCACGTATTTTCATTATGGGATAACACATGAATGAGTATGCGAGAAAGACCCGACTGACTCTGATACCATGTTTCAGTTCACAAGTGTAGGCATATAGACTTTAGGTTAATTGAGTCGCGTACTTTCAATGTGAGAGACCGACACACCCCTCACGTACAGACCAAATAACTTTTAAGTGTGTCGAGCTTTTAACACCAGTATACATACATGCACATATATACCTGTTGTCATGATTGCTGATTTGATAGCAGACGGGCTCCAATGAGGGTGGAGAGTCTTGAGAAGGCCAGCGACCCCCGAAACATGGGGACATGCCATGGAAGTGCCCTGCAAGCTAGCATAGAGGCTCATTCTCTTGTCGAAGCTTGCATAGTCTGTTGATGCAGGTTGTGCAGGAGTGAATGCTGCTATGATTGCCACTCCAGGTGCAGTCACATCAGGCTGACAAGAACATGGTACAAGCAAAAATGTAGCAGACAACAACATTGTATCAATAGACTCAAAACCACAAAGGAAAGAAAAGCAAAATTACCTTGAGGATCTCTGATGTGATGGTGTTTGGGCCTACAGAAGAGAATGTTGCCATATGTGGAGCAGGCTTTGCACCAAATCTAGCCGTTGGGGCTGTGATGTAAGCCAATGGGTTGCTGTCAAAATTTAACGGACTACTTAAAAGCTCAAGCAGATAAGTGAAAAGTTAATTATATGTTTATCGATTGATCTAAAAACTCAAACTGATACGTAATCAACGTCTTTTCTCGACGCAGTACCCTAATTACCAGGGACAATATTGTAAGTTACAAAAACACATACTCATTGGACTTGATGTACTCCAAAACAGCAAGACCATCTCCATAGCCAATGTGTGAGGCTGGAAGGACATGAGCATCACCATTGATGCTATCTCCATCTACAAAGTCATTTCGAAGAATCATCCCTGCAGCACCAGCAAGAGACGCAGCATAACCCTTTTCGACTCGATCATTGTCTCCTCTCAAGCACAAAACGATCTTCCCCTTCGCCTTCTCCGGATCCAGAGACCCTACCTTGCACAGCAAGCTACAGATACAAAAGTCAAGAAAACGACCCCAAAACAAGGCAAGAACACAACAATGACGACAAGAAGAGCCCTCACGAGTCATTGTGACTTGCATGGGAGGCTTTGACTTGTGCTGCGTTCACAATTGGGAACATTCTTGGCTGTGGCAAAGCTGCTGATAAGCTCTCACCCTGATATAAAAAACTTACAGAAATGATTATTACAATTTGTCAAGTTTCTTTAAAACGAACCGAAAATTGATACTACGCATGTCAAGTAACCTCCATTTTCTTATATTTAAAATAACATAATTACAGAACAGAACAAACCTTAAAAAATATATAAATGGGTTTTGTATTTTTTTTTTCAAAACTACATGGTTGCAAAAACAGAAAAAAAAACAGATAGAAAATGGGGTTTGGTTAGTATATAAGGGAAATTGTATTAACTTACAATTTTATGAAATGATGTAATTGCCTCTACAATAAAATAAAAATGATTTACTTTAAGAAATCAGGTTTTATCTAGCATATATAATTTATTGCAAAAATTGACACGGTACTATTTCACTTAATTATATACAAGGAGAGCTCTACATTATATTATGAACTATCAGGAATATTTTTACAAACTACAGAAATAGTTATGCTACGGCTGCCCAAAAACAACCGATCCGATCAAAATCAAGTTGAAAAATGACCAAGATGAAGAAAACAACTCAATTGGTTCGGCTCATAATCAAAGCGAATGAAAACTCCATTTCAATTTATAAAGTTAGAGTCGATAAAAAATCAAACCAGACTAAAAACCAATTTATTTGGATATGCTTCATTTTAATCATTGATCTTTATCAGTTGATCTTAAAAATATCGACCAACAAAAAGTAAGTCAAATAATTGGTCAAAAACGGTTCCTAGATGTAAAAAATTTATGAAAATTGGTTCAAAAATGAGAACCAAAATTCAGTAAATCAAATAATAAGTCAAAACAGCTTAAAACGTGAAAATTTTATAAATTTCTTCATAAAAAACCAAACAAAAAGTAAACAGGTTCAAAATCATAAACCAAATAAATCGATTCAATTTTAATTTTTTTTTAAAACCGAACCGTAAACAACTCTAGCTAGTTATCAAAATGTCATAAAATTCACTCCTAGAATAAAAAATAATTTTCTTAATTTTTATCTAAAAGTCATTTTTACAACTATTTTGTACACATAAAAAACGAAATGTGCTTGTTCAAAAAAAAAAACGAAATGTGTTACACTCACCGTGAACCTCCGGCCATCCCTGAGCTCAACATAGTTCCCGAAATACCTATCGACGGTGCTCGCCCCGACTGTGATCACCCACGGCGACAGGTTCGTCACGCTCCAGGGCCTCGGCCCGTCGTTCCCCCCGGAGCAAACCACGACGATCCCTCTCCTCGCCGCGTGGAACGACCCGATCGACACGCTGTCCTCGAAGTAAGGGCTAGGGTCCCCCCCAATGGACATTGAGATGACGTCGACGCCGTCGTATATGGCGGTGTCGACGGCCTTGAGTATGTCGGCGTCGTAGCACGAGCCCGGGTCGGGGCCAATCTCCGGCCAGCAGACCTTGTACGCGGCGACCCGGGCCCGCGGGGACCCTCCCTTGGCCGTGCCGTTGTGGACGCCGAGGAGGCTCGCCCCGCGGACGAAGTTGCCGCCCGCGGTGGAGAGGGTGTGCGAGCCGTGGCCCTCGAAGTCCCGGGCGGATCGCTGGAGCGGGTCGATTAGGGTTTGGTTCGGGTGGCCCTTGTCGTAGAAGGTCGCCCCGATTAACTTTCTGTCACACGGAGAGACACAAAATAGAAGTATACGATTATAAGATTGCTAGGTTCACGTGTGGTTCGTTGACAGTGACTACCGTATTGACTAATTTGAATAAGTTCGAAAATAGGTGACAGCGTGTCGAACACATCACACGATTTGAAGATCACTTTGCGCCGCCAAACTGAGCGGCGAGTTTACCATACTATCTAATCTTAGTGGTTCAAAAACATGAAACTCTAACCCAACCGACCAAATTACCAAAGCCCGGACGGTTTCAAGGCCACCTCCTGACCAAAATTTGACACATACCAAATCCCCAAAACCTAAAGATATTAATTATATGATTTCGGGGTCACATTGTGCCCCCAAACTCTATACCAGTTAGCAAGATCACCGTATGGACTATAATATTAAGACAGATAAAACCCTAATTCAATAGGCAACTCAAATTACACTCAGATCAGATTGTCAAAACCTGAACATTTCATACAATTTCTAGACGCTCTTCACCCCAAACTGATAAACGATATGTCTGGGTGGGTTTAAAATCAATTCAAGACATTCTAACCAACAAAAAGATAAAATGACTGAGAAAGTACTTAATCACCTGTTGCAAGGAGCACCATAGAGGGCATTGGTGCTGTTTTGGCAAGTTCCTCTCCATTTTTTGGGGATAGGTCCATAGCCTTCATCACTAAAGCTCCTAGACTCAGGCCAAACACCTTTATAACAAGTTACAAGTTCATACATAAATATTCAGGATAATTGCAGTTTGGTACGTTTGTCAAAGATCTTAGATAACTCATGTACCTAGGTGCAAAAATGATTTCTACAGGGGTACCGGTCGACAATATCCCTAAATATTTTTGTCGCAATCAATAAAGTATAGATTATTTACCAGTATCTATATTGGCAATGATGACATCTTCACCAAACCTAGCATTTTCCCAGATTGAACCACTGGTGGGCTTGCCTTGCTTCTCAAGCAACATGAACTCCCATGAATGAAATGTGTGTAGCTTCCTTGGCTGGTTCAAGAACACTGACACAACATTTGGATGCTCTGCATATAGTAGTGCACAGTCAATGACAACATTAACATCTCAGAAACATGAAAATCTTATTAAACCAGATATATATATATATATATATGTTCTCTTACTGGCAATTTCAGCAGCCTCTTTCTCTTCAAGCATTGCAGCAAAACCATTGATATGGTGCTCATAGGAGTAGAAAATCGAATCTTTTGCCGTCGCGAGGCTGAATGATCGAAACAACAAGTTTAAACTAGTTACTTGAGTAGATCAAGCCAATGGGTATGCAAATTAATAAACTTTTTAACCACTTCATCAAAGTTTCAACTCTCAATCATCAAGAATTGAGCAGATCATTGAACCCAAAAAATCAAACTAACTGTTTGAGTAAATTAAGCAAATGGGTATTCAAATTAGTAAACTTTAATTGCTTTCATCAAAGTCTCAATCATCAAGAACTGAGAGGAGACTGAATATATTGAACCCACAAAACAAAAGTAATTATATTAAGCAAATGAGTGTACAAATTAATTAACTTAAACTTAAATCACTCTAATTCAAAATGTACCTTCCCACAAAAGATGAGAGGAAGTGATTGTGAGAGTCATGAACAGTCTTCACATAAGCCAATGATTGTTCCTCTTCTGCAGAATGTGCATGGGCTCCCAAGTACACCACATAAGACTTTCATTACAAACAAAAAAAAACATAATTAAGAATCCAAATTCTGAAACCTTAATTAACACACAACAAAAATCTACAAATCAACCAATAGAAAGCTCACTCTCTTCTCTGCTAGAGTTTGTGCTTGAAGGAGGGATAGAGTTAGTAACAGTAGAGCAAGTTTTTGGATCCACATTGTGTGTTGAGAAGATTGATACAAAATGTGCTTGATTTGAGTTGCTTATATAAAGATGTGAACAAGAGTCCTATGATTGTGGAAAATATAATCCTATTTATGAATTATAGATAGCAAGGAAAACTAACTAAATCAACTTTGTTATCTATCTAATCCTAACAGAATATTATTATTGCTCATATTTGATTTGGATAATGTGAACTAACTAATTAAGCCAACTCGATTTTTTTTTGAAATTAATGTTTTGAAATATATATATATATTGTGGAAAAGTTCAACTTCCAATATATAGGATACAGATGTTAAAACAATGCCCTTTCAAAACAATAAAATTGTCTCGAGGGTACACCACAATAGTTCGAGTCTCGCACTATTAACATAGAGGTATTGGTTTCGAACCCGTAATTAGATTTTAAGACCTGAGTATAAACTACGAATCAAATTTTGGATTTTAATAAAGTATCTAAATTTGACCATTTGTTATCGATTGACGGGAGTATCAATAATCTTTGAACTTGGCGAGAATTGATATATTTCCAATATGACGAGTATGGGATATATGGATCAATATGGGTGATTAATTTTTGTTTCTTAGGAATCAAAATATCTCAAACTCGATAGACCCGATATCTCTTGTACTACAGAGTAGGGAACGAAAATAACTAAACCAGTTCAATTTGTAATCCTTATTAATCACGTCTTTCTTTAAACATGATGAAACCCAAGGTTGTAGATGGCGCATGGCGTTATGATGACGGATATAGGCCTTTGGGGTCATGGCGGATTTGCATTTTTGTATTTTTAAATTTTTTAATATAAATTAATTTACATATGTAATAAAAATACATATTATGCTACTAGTTATCATATTATCAACTTTTTCTTAAAAAATATTTATTTTGGACAATATCGGCCCAAATTAGTCTAAAATCAGCTAAAATGAGTACAAAACCGACTCAAAACGACACGGTATGGCGCCCGTATGGTTTTCAGGACTATGACGGCCGCCATTTGCAACACTTCTGAAGCCTCATTTCGAGCCAAAAACCATTTTGTAACTAAATATGTAAAAGTCTGAGACAGTACCAACAAGCGGGTATAGTTCAGTTGGGAGAGTGTCAGACTGAAGATCTGAAGGTCAGGTGTTCGATCCACCTTCATCGCATTTTCATTTTCAGAATCATTTGTTTCTGGCCTTGTTATGGGCCGCGTCATCTCAGGATCTGGGCCTTCTTCGATGGCCCAAAACAGTAACGTTTTGTTTTTATTTTTCATATTTTAAAAATGAAGGCGAGGGAGTAATTAGGTTAAAATAAAATAATAATATCATAAAAATACATTGTATTTTACTAGTTTAAAACATATTTATATATAAAACACGATAATTGATACACTATAGGACAATTGTTACAAGATTTTGCTTATTTTATAACCATAGTTAATTTTTATTTCATCACCGTAAGTATAAAGATTATCATACATTATTGTAAAATATGTCGTGTAAAATATCAAAGTCGCAGTAAAATATGAAGAGTTTAATAGAGAATGTGAGATAAATGTAAAATATGTTTACACATTTTCTAATTAAATTAGAGATACTCATAACATAAGATACATGTTTGGGAAAATATTCTGTCTATAAAAAAATCCCAATATTTTTCTTTTTTTGTATCCAAAATATTTTAAACTTGATTATTCATTCACGGTAAATTATTGTAACTAATTTATTGAAATATATTAAATTAACAGTTTATACTTGAAACATATCTTTCTTGACGTAGTAGTAATAATAATAATAATAATAATAATAATAATAATAATAATAATAATAATAAAAAAATAATAATATGTTTCGAATTTATTGTAATCATGATGAGAAAAGGTTAAAGTTAATGGATTAGGATACGATATAATTAAAAAATAAATGATAATATGTTTATGGCCTGTAGTGTGCATGGTAATGAAATGATATTAGAGATCGTAAATTTTATTGTTATAATGAAGTAAATAGTATTTTCTCTTTTACTCCTAAATTAGGTAATGAAGTAGCATATTATTTAGCTACTAATATTTTTACGAGCCATGATCTCGAGATTACTAATATTGTTATCTCGTCTTATATTGGCAGACGCTTCTTCACCTTAATGAGATCGTCTCATTTTGTTTAAAAAAAACATGACATAAATATTATTATATACTTTCGATGTTGAATCATAATGTTATTTTCCACTCTAAACCAAAAATGAGTTGTGTTTTTTTTGTTCAAATAAAACCAATCTCGTAAACATCAGTTAAAAATACAGTGGTGTTAATGACATAAATGGTTAAATTAACATAAAACAAAATAATATACATGTTCATTGCACCCCCATTTATGGTTGATTGAATATTAGAGACATTCTGTGTGTACATGAACTTAGGAGTGACCAAATATATAATTATGGATATGTTTTTATTTATGATATTTGTCCATATATATACATACCCATAATAAAGATGGAACTTCAGAAAGAACCAAAGCCAACTGCCATAAATAAAACAAAATAACAAAAACAGAGCAACATTGGCTTTGTCCATTGTCTTATATATACATGATGCCACTTCTTGTCCTGTTTATACGAGGGAAAATTACAAAATGTCTCTTTACAATTGTATTTTTCTGCACAAGCTTTTTATTCATTGTATTTTTGTAAAAACTCTTTATCGCCCATGTTTAAATTTGCACTGTCTATACAAATTCGTGAAAATTAACGGAAGTGTCACTTAACTTTTAGATGTTCGAGTTAGCACATTTAGCGGTGTATATGGGTCTAGAACCGGACTAAACCGGTCAAGAATCGGACCTGGTCGAACTCCCTGGTCTCTATTTTAAGAACTATAATCGGAACCGTTACCTGCGGTTCCTGAGTCTCCGGTCTCAATTCCGGTTTGGTTTGAATTCAGTCTCCGGTTCCGATGCCAAAGTGTCCACCCCTAAACACGTTTCATTTAACACTTAAGTGACACTTCTCCTAATTTTTACGGATTTGCATAGACAGTGCAAAAATAAACAAGGGTGAGAGAGTTTTTGCAAAAATACAGTGAATGTAGAGTTTGTGCAAAAAATCATAATTATATGGAGAATTTTTGCAATTATCTCTTTAAACTATTAAAAACCATTATTATTATCATATATTTTTTTTACTAACAATCATTCGATAAATTCCAACCTTCTTGTCAAAAGTTACTTCACATGATCTATTTGTGTTGAGATTGAGTGTTCAACCCCGCTAAAAAAGTGGAGATCAAGAGTTTTACAAGTAGATATGTAATTTTCAAAAAAAATTAAAACAGATCTTGTGCTAACATTGAGATTAATGCTCTCGTACTAGATATGTGTATTGTCTTTTACCCCTTCATCCACAACCTTTTGTTTCTGGAGACATTGCGAAAACAAAAATAAATAAATTAAGCCATGGTACCGATCAGGATAATCGTAAAGCAGAACATATCTAAATTTTTACTTGGTAAATAATAAACCATTTTATTTATACTAAGCCAAAGTACACAGTTAAAAATATTTTATTAGTTGGGTGTTACTCTTCTCTTCAAAAAGATACACTGAATTAAAATAAGAATAAACTTCAACGTATGAACCAGAGTCCACAGTAGGAGTAGACACATGAGTCCCACACACACAAGCCTAAGTCAACCTGATGAATATATGTGAATATAGAATAACAATCACATATGAACAGGGAGAAATATCCAAACTGTCTGAATGATGAAATTTTTGTGTATGAGTGTGAAATGTTTTAGATCATGTAAAACTTTTGTGTCTGAGTGTAGAATATTTTCGACCAGAAAAAGCACCCATGGTCAACTTTCGAGACACATGTTGTGCACTGGGACAACGCACACGCAAGTCAACGCCTGAAGTTCAGGCGTCCAACCTAGCTTGTACGGGAGTGTCATGATACTGTGATAATAAGAAACAAATCAAAAGTAATTATTAGGAGAATATATGGGGGCAATAAGAAGAAATAAATCAAGAGATCCAGTTGGAAAGAAATCACATGGATTTCATTCCAATAACTTCAATACTTGAGATCATCTCTAGTTTTTCTATTCTATTCAAAATTTATGTTATTATCATGTTACAAATTGTACCAAACAATTAATTTCATTTATATTCTTATTATAAAAAAATGACCATTATTTATTAGGTTTGATTAATATTGAAATTATGTACAACTAAAAAAACGGTCTCCGGCGCCTCAGCGATCGAGTTTTATCATGTTTGGGAGAGTTTGTGGGTTCGAAGTAATAGAGTTTTGTGGGTATATAAGATTTAGGGATAATGACACTTTGTTACACCTAATTATAGCGAAATGACACTTTCATACCCTAACTATTTTTCTCTCTTTTTTAGTACCCTGACAATTTTTTTGTGACAACATACCTCTAAAATGTCTAAAATACCTAAAATACTTTTGGTTTAAGAAACCATAAATTGATTTGGTTCAATTTTGTTTATCTATGGTTCAATTTGATGTGTATTTAAGATGCAATTATAATTATGCCCA
The DNA here is from genome assembly GCA_963920655.1 of Geranium rotundifolium. NCBI lineage: Eukaryota > Viridiplantae > Streptophyta > Magnoliopsida > Geraniales > Geraniaceae > Geranium > Geranium rotundifolium. The sequence goes on from OY987318.1 coordinate 2,058,980, forward strand.
CAATCTAAAATTAAATTTGAACAATTTCAAATATGGTTTGATAAATCAAATTGAACCAGTTCTATTTTGATTTCTTAAACCATGGGTATTTTAGTCATTTTAGCATAGGTTGTCACAAAAAAATTGTCAAGGTACTAAAAAATAGAGAAAAATAGTTAGGGTACGAAAGTGTCATCATCCTAAGATTTACTATATTTTTTTAAAAAAATGAATAAAAAATTTATTTATAATTAATTAATATTTCTATAAAATAATATAATATTTCCTTATAAATAATATTAATTTATAGAAGTTTTTAATGTACTATTAAAGAAGAGAAAAGAGGGAGAGCAGCTTTGGCTATATATATATATATATATATATATATATATATATATATATGTTGTGGAGCTATTTGGTTATTGCCGACTTCTTCACTATACAAAACCATCTCTTATTCTCCTATGGCTCTCTCTCTCTCTTCTTCACCAACCTCTTTATAAACTCAATCCATTCCAAGCTCTCTGCTCAACCTATTGAACCTCTCATGTTGGCTCTATATATGCTACAACTTCTTTGGTTCTCTAATTCATGGTGAGTTGGGTTTTTCCACCTCATTGTGTTTGTAATTTTATGGCATCTAAAGAGACCTGCCTGGCTCCCTGAATGCCATCTGAGAAGCCTCTCGAAACGTGTCGACAGCCTTCTCATTTGGCATCAGGGGAGCCATGCAGGTTTCTACGTGCACTGTCTTGTCATCACTTGATAAATATTTCATGTAACATTTATTTATTAGTCTGAGGACTCTACACTTCCGATATAAACTTGCTTGCATGTAGCTAACAAATTTTAAAAGTTTTCTTTTCTTCGGGTTTTGAAACGTTACCCTTAAAAGTAGCTAGGGATGACAATAGGCGGGTTTGTGATTCTTGCATATCATGCAAGAAATCATATCTGATTTCTTATACCTCTCTTATTTATTTCTTTATTTCATTTGTTACCTTATATTATATTATCGAACATTAAGTAGGAAATATTGTAAAATATACTATTTTATATTTATATATTATCTTTATACCACGTCATCAGATCATGGGTGATGAGTCTTCATCGAATTCAATGATTTTTGTCGTTTCTACTCCAAAACTTTTGTAATTTCAACTAGGGTCAGTTCGACGGAAATAAGAGAGAAAAAAAACTCGGAAACCCTACACGTGTTTTCGATTAGGACTCGAAACCTTAATTTTCAAGTTTGATGGTTTGTTTACCAAAAAAAATGAATAGTTGGGTGTGACTTGTGAGTAGTCTTTTTTTGAAGATTCAACAAAGGAAGGTAGATATGGTTATGAACTAGTCCTCCTAATTGAAAGGGTACCCTCTGCGGTGGTGGGTGGGTTCTTGGGTCTTTACTGTCCCTGACAACTACGGGTACCCTACAAACAATTTCTATGCATCCTCTAATCACCAGCAGTAGATTTTGCTTTGACTGTTTCATTTTGGCTACACTACTCTCATTTCTTAGCCTTTCATTTACAATAAGTGTAGACACTTTTATAAATATATCTTGTCAGATTTTACCGTCTATATGTGTAATAGGACACTGTGTACCATCTAGAAAAGTCAAATGTCTAAGGTTGTTCATATAGGTATTAAAATATATATTTTGTATGTTAAATAAAATAAATAGATAAATATTAATTAAATATAAACTAGTCATCTTGTAGGTTTAACAACGGTATTTGCAGCGTTAAGTTTTGAAGTTAGCTTGAGCTCGAACAAAATATTTAATGAATTAAGTTTACGCAATAACATGTATACTGTTCTACCTTATAATAGAGATGAAATTGAGTTTTAATTTGGCGGAGCTCACATCCACTCATCAACGAAGTGTTTAGGTCGAATCCTGACGAATTATGTGCTTAGCTCGAGTTCGAGTCGAAAAAAAATAGACAAGCTCGAGCCCAATTAAACATGATGCGCTTAATTTTTAATACAATTATTTATAAAAGTTAAGATTAGATAAGTACTCACCATCAGATGTGGTTCTCACACGATCAATTCCATATATATATATATATATATATATACACAAATCACTTCAAATGTCAAAACTCGCAGTAAGCCGGTCATCTGACGAGATTAAAACAACGCGCGACATGTGGTAGAGCACACACTCCACTTAAGTGAGGGGTAGTCTCGTATTTTTCTTACGCGTACAGTAGCAACGGTAAAAATTTTGCAACATCAGTGGAACTTTTGCATTTCAGTGAAGTTTTTGCACCAACAACGAAACCTTTTTCATTTTCAGTAGTACAATTTTGTTATTTTCGTTTTTGCGATAGTATTTAATGAGTTTCGAGATCAATTTTGTTATACTATAATTTTAATTTTCTAGGATTCATACTTAATATCTGTCATATGTTAGTGGTATAAGAAATTGTTTTTCATGTTTAGCCCGAGTTCAACTCGAAAGAAAATAAATAAACTCGAGCCCAACTAAACACGATTCGCTTAACTTTTAATACAAATATTTATAAAAATTAAGATCAAATAAGTTCTTGGCATAAGATATGGTTCTCATATGATTACTTCTATATATATATACAAATTAGTTATAACATCCAAACTTGCAGTGAGCCGTTCATTTGGCGAGACTAAAAGAGCGTGCGACACGTGGCAGAGCGTGCACTACACTTAAGTGAGAGGCAGTCACGTATTTTTGCACGCTTATTCGTAGTATCAGCAGTATAACTTTTGTATTTCAGTGAAATTTTTGCACCAACCTATTAAACCTTAAAAGTCATACTCAAGTCCGACTCATTTATTAAGCAAATCTAAGTTTAAATTTAAATTCAACACGAGTTCGATTAAAAAAATTTAAAGTAAATATTTCACAAATTGAGTTTGAGCAACTCATAAAACAAAACCCCAAATGTGCTCCTCAATGCATTGACAAATTAAAGAATTGAATTTCATGATACTAATGTAAATAGTAACTTTGAATTGCATCTTGAGACAAAGCAAGTTCATAGATCCAATGTGAAAACATGATCATTGAATGAGTGTAGGTTTAGTACATTGAAGAGTATGAAGTGATGAAGCAGAGAGAGAGATAGGGTTGCCACATTTGACTTGGCAAAGAAAGTGATTGAACATGTATCCAATAAACAATGGTCTATTCTATATCACAAAACAGCCACCTATTTATTTAATTGAATCACACTGTTGGGGTTGGGTTGTAGCTGGAGACCTGAATTGTCAGATTTAGACCTAGACATGACTATTTTCTTCTGATTCGATTGTTTGTGGCCAACTTCATCTACCCATATATTAAATATATGACAAAATTACCCTTCATTTCCATTTTCACGCATACGAGAGGGGATTATTCAGCGGTTTAAGTCTAACACTAAAAATACAGTAATTCAAACTCGACGCGTCAGCTGAATGGCCGATGGACGCTCGATCTTGGGTGTACACCAGAGTTCGATGTTCCGCAGTGTGTCATGACGAGGAGGATGGGTTTTGGATTGTGGCATACTTGATCTACCCTTATATTTTGTTCTGACAAAATTACCCTTTGTTTCTTTTTTACGTTTACAAAAGGAGATTATTCAGCACTTTAAAACTCACACTAAACCAGAACAAAATATAGTAATTTAGACTCGGCATGTTGGCCGAAGGGCGCTCGATCCTGGCTATATACCAGAGTGATGTTCCGCGGTGTGTCACGAGGAGGATGGGTTTTGGGTGAGTTTGGAATGGGCTTGAGCCATTGTATAAGTAGTCAGGTGAATAAAGAAAGTATGATAGTAATTCAAACTAATTGACCTCGGGTTGAACTCGAGCATGACACTCGAATCTGTAACAAACGAGCTCAGCCTAATGTATCAACACTCAATACGCTAACGAGCCAATTTGTTTAGTATTTAATTACTCATCGTTACTATTTACTGTGAATAACATATCTTTTAGAAGCATATTTAATTCACATGTTCAAGTAATTAATCAGTCGCCAACAAAATACGGTAATTAATTAACTTATCATATAACGCCACAAGTTTATTAAGATGTTCACTTGACCACTCTCGGTCACATTTAAGTGATTAAACTGATTAAAGTAATAAGATGTTCACTTGACCACTCGGCCAACTCTAACCGACGTCGGGTACTTACTTGACCTCAACAAGACTGACGATGTCAGTGGGGCCCACCTTCTTTCGGAGGGAGGAGGCCAAAAGCACGGCGTCCACTCCTTCTCCCACGACCACCACCTTCTCTTTCTCATGTCCTTCCAACCCTAAGAACTCAACACCTCCTACTTCTGCTGCTATCTTCAGGGCCTTCTTCCTGCATTTGTCACACCTCATCTCCACCTTCATCACTATCTTTTGCTACACATATATATGTATAAATAAATTCATGAAAATGATGGTAAAAAATTAAAAATTAAAACTAGAATATATACCAAGAAAATAAAAATGTAGTCACTAATTTAGGGATCTTTTGTAGCAAGAATTAAATAATATAACACCCTGGTATAACAATTGAAATCAACGACCTCATATTTATTATATACAAATTTCGTTACTTCCTCCACGAGTTTTGATGAATGTAAGGATGTTTACAGGTGGGTTTATCATCCACCCAAATCAAAATCTCACCCATCCGCAGTTATACGGGTTGAAAACATCATAGCCTACCATTAGGTGGGAAATTTTAAATAATTCTTGTAACTTAGTTATGGGCGGGTCAAATTTGAACGTGGTAAATTTGTGTATTATTACTTACAAATAACGTTAAAATAATTATTAATGATCAAAATAAGTCTAGTGAATAGCACTCATTAAAGCAAGATTTACTAGATAATATTCTAAAAAATAAATTAAATCTTCCAAAAGAAAAAAAGTTGAGGAAAATAAATCAAAATTTAATTATCTCTCATGCAATAGGCTACAAAAATTCAACGAACTAAGAAATAGACATGCGAATAATCCGCAGGCGGGTGAGTATATATATATATATCACGGGTCTCACCTGTTCAACCTGTAACCCACCCATTAATATATCACGGGCGAAGAGATTTTTTTGCCCGTAACCCGTCTAATAATCCGCGGGTGGCTGTCAGGTGATTGACGAGCCGAGTGGGTTAGCAAGTGAATCGAGTCGCGGGTAAAATTTACACACCCTTAATAATAAGTGACTAATTTAGGTGATGCCATAGTAACATGAATTGCACCGTTAAAATAAATTTAAAAAGAAAAGAGCGACCCGCACCTTCATATTTGAAACCTGAATCGAAGAATCTTGGTTTTCATTTGTAGAGTAGAGCAACTATATGAGATACAACAAAAGCCTTTTATATGTGGATATATTGTGGTTTTGTCTATTTCCTTGTTGTTTCTTGTATGAATCCGACAAGACGAATTAGACAAGTCTTGGTCGTGTCGTCCCATTAATTGTGGTGGAATTTACTCTACCAAACGTTGTTTTCTGTATTCACCCGTAAACACACTTGTTAAAAATATTAAACCGTTTAAAATCTCGAGCTGATAAGTGAAAGTTCAAATTTAACATTTATATGAGAAATCGTATTTGGCACAGTAATCTAACGAGCTATTACTTAGATAATGGTTGTTGTTAGAGGTTCGAGTCGATCTGTAGGGCTATCTCAAATCGACAAGAATCGAATTGGTTTGAATCAAAATTGAATGAAACCGAAATTTTATCTGTTTAGTTTTGGTTTATAAAATGAAAACTAGATAAAAATATGAACCGAACCGAACCAAATTGATTTGAACACATGAATCATTTGTAATAATCAATATTTATTAATTGGACCTAAAAATATTGGCAAAAAAATGTCTAAGACTAGCCTAAAATATGAGAGTTTCATAAAAATTGGTTAAAAAAAATTTAACAAAAAACCAGTAAGTCATATAAAAAGTTAGAACAGTCTAAAAAATGAAAATTTCACGACATTATGCGATTCGTAAAAACCGAATCGAACTGAAAATCGACATATTCAAAACCGTATGCTTTACTGGGTTCATCTATTCGGTTTTAATTTTAATTCTTTAAAACAAACTAATTCAGTTCAAAACCAAATCAAACCGACTCAAAACCGATATGTTAACCGCCCTACTTCAAATAGGAAAACTAATTACCAGATCAATCCTAAAATACAATCATTTACTTCTACAATCATTTATTTCATTACCAAAATAACTATTTAAATAATCTAAATAATAATACTTTAAAAGTGACACACTTGAAAGATTCAATAACGGTTAATTAGTTTACTAATTTGAAGATTTCAACTAAATGTACCGTATTAACTGGCTGCTGTTTCAGCAACTCGACACGTGGCAGTGACACAACAACCACACTCGGACCGACACTTGTCGTCCTCCCAGAACGACACGTGTACACACCACTCAAATAGCTATTTTATTCACATTCCGACCTCATTGTTTCGTTTCTCGATTGAGCCCAAGTTTCGATCTCAGCCGCGAGCAATGTCCAAAGACAAGAACAAGCAGCAGCCGCCGCCCGTCACCGAGGGCAGCGTCGACGGGGACCTGACGATCCTGTCGTTCTCCCCGATCCACCTCCAGAAGCTCCCAAACCTGACCCACTACCTCCCGGGCCTCGAGTCCCGGCCCAACCCGCTCGACTTCAACTCCTTCTACGACCAGAGCGGAGGATTCTACGTCCTCCCCTCTGATGTGGTCATGCGCCAGATCGTGCATGACCTGTCTGGGGCCTTCACCAGCTCTGGGCCCTACCAGGCCTACCACAGGGCAGGGCCCAGGAAGGAGGTCTACTTTGACCCTGATCAGACCCGGGCCGCTATAGTCACCTGCGGGGGCCTGTGCCCGGGTCTGAACACAGTCATCAGGGAGCTCGTGGTGGGCCTCTGGGGGCTCTATGGGGTCAGGAAGATTTATGGGATCGTGTCGGGTTACAGCGGGTTCTATTCTCGGGACCCCATCGAGCTCAACCCTAAGATGGTCGACGGGTGGCACAAGCTGGGTGGCACCGTGCTAGCCACCTCGAGAGGCGGATTCGATCTCGATAAGATAATCAAATCCATTCCTGATCACGGCTTTAATCAGGTAATCCTGTCAAAAAAGTCAGTGCTTTAAAAATCTCCAATTTGTCCAATAAATTTTAAATATAATTCCCGATTAATTTTTTGATTAATTCTCGATAAATCTTTATTAGTCTTTATAATATAAAGCTCTCTCCGCCCAACTAGTACATTGATTCAAAGAGTGTTTAAGATTTGTACATCGATTAATCATAGTTGTACATAATCGGCGGAGACGGGATGTTGCGCGGGGCGGTGAAGCTATACGAGGAGATCCGCCCAGGAAGCTCAAAGTGGGGGTAACCGGCATCCCCAAGACGGTCGACAACGACGTGGGGATCATCGACCGGTCGTTCGGGTTCCAGACGGCGGTGGAAATGGCCCAGCAGGCGATCAACGCGGCCCACGTGGAGGCCGAGAGCGCGGTAAATGGGATCGGGCTTGTGAAGCTGATGGGGCGGAGCACGGGCCACATCGCCCTCCACGCCACGCTGAGCAGCCGCGACGTGGATTGCTGCCTCATCCCCGAGAACAAGTTTTATTTGGAAGGGAAAGGCGGATTGTTTCATTTCCTCGACAATAGGTTGAAGGAGAACGGGCACGCGGTGCTCGTCGTGGCCGAGGGGGCGGGGCAGGACATAATCCCCAGAGACGATGCTAAGAAACAGGTACGCGCCGTTATAAAATAGACTCGCTTAAAAGCTCAAGCTAATCATGTTGAGGTAATTTAAACTGTCATGTGATTCCCATTTTTCTAACGGGAGACTCTAACATTCACTCATGTGCACTAAAAATTCATGACTTGTCTGATTTCGATTAATGCTCTGTTAATTCTTGAATAATCCTTAAATTTAATTTATATTTCGATTAATCTCCAACTAATTCTCAATTAACTAAAGGCTCTCTCCGCCCGACTAGAGCCACAAACGTTTTTTAAACATTGCATATGACACAAAGAAGTGTCACACAGTCAAAACAACCTCTGGTACCATATCAGAAGCTGATCCCACCTAAAAGCTCGAGGATAAAGACACAGATTCATACATGTTATTTAAACTGATTTTGTGATTCACATCTTTTCGACGTCTTTGATAATAATAGGACTTGGCAAAGCCCTATTATCTCTGATAATCCTTAAATTCGATTTATTTTCCGATTAATTTCCAACTATTTCTTAATTAACCCAAAGTTCTCTCCGCCCGACTAGAGCCACAAACGTTTTTTAAACATTGCATATGACACAAAGAAGTGTGTCACACAGTCAAAACAACCTCTGGTACTATGTCAGAAGTTGATCCAACCTAGAAGCTCGAGGTTAAAGACACAGACTCATACTTGTTATTTAAACTGATTTCGTGATTCACATCTTTTCGACGTCTGTGATAATAACAGGAGAAAGACGAGTCGGGAAACCTAGTTTTCCTGGACGTGGGCGTATGGTTGAAGGAGGAGCTGAAGAAGTGGTGGAAGAGAGACCACCCGAAGGAGATCTGCACGGTGAAGTACATCGACCCGACGTACATGGTGCGCGCGGTTCCCGCCAACGCCACGGATAACTTGTACTGCACGCTACTCGCGCACTCGGCCATCCACGGCGTCATGGCGGGCTACACGGGGTTCGTGTGCGGCCGATCAACGGTAACTACTCCTACATTCCGATGCAAGAGGTGGTGAACGCCAAGAACGAAGTGAACACGACGGATCACAAATGGGCTTGGATCCGATCCGTCAACAACCAACCCGATTTCTTCAAGTCTTAGCTAAATTTGTTTACGGTACTTGCGATATGACAAGTGATCATGGTTTTGATTTTAACGTTAATTTCGTAAGTAATAAGGAAAGTGCGTTGTGATGGTTTTGTTAGTTATTTAGAAATTTTGGGGCATATATAATTGGACATTGAACTCGACGGTAAAAATATCCTTGAAACTATAAAAAGAGGGAATCAGACCAACTCAATGGTTAGAGTCGGAGAAGAGAGAAATATGCGAGTTCAAGTTCAAAATTTTGTAATTCCAATGCCATTTTTGGACAAAATTACACATTCTGCAAAAAACTGACACGTTCACAGCCACTTTTTGCATAAAACGAATGATTCACATTTAACTTTTCGCAATTTCCCCTAATAACTTCCGCGATTATGAACAATGAATCTTTTGCAAGCATTAAACAAAAGCTGTGTAAGTTTCACACTGTCAAAACAAATATTATGTTATATTGAACTATTTGGCCCCATAATATCCTTAGGCAGTCCATTTTTATGAGTGAAACTGCTAAAATCACAACTATGCTGCAGTTTTGTGAACCAATCGATCCATGGCTCGATACTCAGCTTCGGCCGTCATCACTCGTAGAGCCTTATCCGAGTGCTTATCCGGGTTCGACAAATGGGGCACAATTCTAAGTCTCTTCCACACTCATAACATGTCTGCGGAAAATGTACCGACGGTTATAACGAGAAAGATTTATGCGGAAACAAAATGGTAATCGCAATTCACGACTGAAGCAAGTAACGAAAATACCATGTTTACGAGGTTTGCCGATAATGTAATGAGTTTGGGTACTTTATGTGTAATTATGAGTTTAAACTAGTCGAATCAAGCTTAATTTTGTTGAGGTTTGGTTTTAAAAAAAAATTTCGGTTCAAGCTTAACCGACACACTCGAACGAAGTTATATAGTTAGACTTGACCTTGACTTGAAAATAAATAGTCAAACTCAAATTTTATTTGACTTGTTTATTTTTTGCTTCATATTTAATAGAAAGAAAAATTATTTAAATTAAATTAAATAAAAATGACAATGAATTAAATACTAGATGAACTAGCTCGTGAGTCTATCTAGTCTGTTAAGCTTGAATTTGAGTCGTTTATTGAACAAGTTCAATATAGGTCTCGAATTCGGCCCGAACTAAATTATAACAAACGCGAGTCGAATATTTAACGAATCGAGTTCAAGCAGCTCGTCAAAAGCTTGGCTGGTTTACACCCCTGACTACAATCAACCCTAGTCAGATTTCGAAGGCACGAGACCTAATCTGACTTAAAAGTCTAAATCACTGAATCTTAAACATGGCATACGAGGGTCGGTGGCCTCTTTGCGCCCTCGAATCCCCCCGACCCGGTGCTTCACCCCTATACTCGACTCGCTTATTAGAGTACCAACTCAACTAAAAGCTTAAACTCATAGTTGAAGGATCAATTATAGTTTTATATAACAACACGCGCACTTACGTCCGCGAGGTACTGCCTCAAATATTATATCATATGACCGACTCAACTACAAGCTTAACATGATAGTTGAAGGATTAATTATAATTATACTCTAACGTAGCTTACTCAACGAGACCACCGTACAAATTAATCTGGATGAATTAATAATCGATTCAAAACATATCCGACCACGACACGGAATAAACTTTACCTGATGACCGCATCCAAACGCAAGATCTTTGGCAGTCCACATGCACACGGGACAGTTCTGTGAACACAAACATGAACTTGTTCTTAACATGAACATGTCCAACAAACACGAACTCATCATCATCATCATCAAATTTATAGACCTACCCGAGTGCTCGATGAATGATTTGTGGTTGGCTCGTATGGAGCAGATTGAATCCCACAAACTTGTTCATCGTTTCTTGATTGTTGATACAATGGATACGGATTTGGTGTGATCCTCCCCGCCGGAGGCGGCAGGCACGACCTCACCGGAGCTCCTCTCCGACACCTGCAAACCGTTGTCGAGACAAAAAATTAATTATACATGTTTCTCACATAACTATGCTCGATTTAAAAAAAATGAGGTCGCTCAACTGTCATTTCGTCTTACGTAACTCACTAAAGTCTTCAAAATACAATTGATTTTATATAGGGATAATGACACATTGTTACACCTAACCATAGCGAAATGACACGTTTATACCTTAACTATTTTGATCTCTTTTTTAATACCCTGACAACTTTTTTGTGACAACCTATCTCTAAAATACCTAAACTACCCTTAGTTTAAGAAATCAAAAATAAAATCAATTCAATTTTGTTTATCATTTGTTCAATTTTGTTTATACTTAAGATGCAATTACAATTATACTCTAAAATCTAAAATTAAATTTGAACCATTTCAAATTCGGTTTGATAAATCAAATTGGACCAATTTTATTCTAATTTCTTAAACTAATGGTATTTTAGTCATTTTAGCGTAGGTTGTTACAAAAAATATGTCAAAATACCAAAACAAAGATAAAAAATGATAGACGTTGGTCGAATACATGGTACTGCTTGAAATTAATTGAATTAATAAGAAATTAATCGGAGTAGTAAACTAATATGTATTTATCTGCATTGATTTAAAAAACGATAAACGCTAGTCGAACGATAAAACTGCTTTAGATTAAATTAAATTAAATTAATCGAACTAATTAAGGATGAATAGGAAATTAATCAATACTAATTATCCCTAAAACTTATACATGAGAAAAAAAGGAGTTGGTATTTAGGGTACCCCAAAAGTTGGAAGTCTATTGTTGCTTTGTATTGTGTTGGAATCTCCATTAATGCCGCAAGAGCAAACTCTGCCTCCTTCTTTGGTGTTGCTATTTGTTTTAACATTATCTCTGTAAAATTCACAAACTGCACCAAACAAAAAACACAAGCACTCAAAAATCAAGACAATGAAGATGAAGATGAAGATGAAGTTTAAGGTTTCCAAACCTGGAAATTGTCAAAAGTTCGATGAGGAATGTTGTCGTCAAACTTATGCATCATGTCCCACGGTCCGTCTCCGACCCCAACCAGCACAATGGACAAAGGATAGTTACTGCAAAAAAATCAAATTGAAAATGGTTTGATTTTGGTTCTAATTTTTAAAAGAACCATTGAATTACGGTTCGGCTCTGGTTCTGGTTCTCTTAACCGATAAAGAACCGAACTGATAAAGTGGATAGTTGTCGCACTCTCATCCTCCCACTAGAGGTGGGCACTTTTTACCCAAAACCGAAACTGAACCGGGATCCAAACCGAAACCGAACTGAAGAACCGAGAACCATGAGTATCGGATCGGACTTGGGTTTGAAAATTGAGAACCGAATCAATTCGGTTCGGTTCCAGTTCTAAAAGTATAAAACTGCTAATTAACCAGTTTAGAACCGAACCGATTTTGAGGGTTTTAATTAGTATTTTTTGTATTTCAATTTTATTTTTTTGCCTAAAAAAGAGTTTAATTGTGTATAATTCTCACCATAATTGAACAATATATGAATATCACATTAATTGGGTTTAATTGGGCAAAACTATACAACTATACAATTATACCAGAGAACCGGACCCTTAATCTCACAAGTAATCATTCAATTAGGTCTAATTGGGTAGAACCGGGAACCAGACCATAGAACCGCGCCCAAAACCGGACCGATACCCACTTATCGGGTCCGGATTTGGGTCTCCAAAATGGAGAACCGTTTGATTCGGTTCGGTCTGATTCTGGCCGGTTTGGTCCGATTCCAGAACCGTGCCCAACCCTACCTCCCACACGCATGTTACGTGTCCCTCTCCAAAGCATCATTTAAGTTTTTATTGAGTTGTATAATTTTCGATTTTGAATAATCTATGTACGTCTAATTTGACCCATGTACCGGTTCCAAAATAAAGAACAAAATTCAAGTGGTTCACTTCGATTAGAACCGAAGAACCATCACGGTCATGTGCGGTTACATCAAAACCGTCAGAATGTTCAGTCTGGTTCTTACCCGGCTCGATCCGGTTATACAATGACTTGTAATTAATTGAATAGATTGTTTAAGAAAGAAGTGAAGTTTTGAAGCCAACCTTGCTCTCACTATAGCATCTATGGTGTTTCTCTCCTGAGGGCTCAACTGGCCATAACCAGTGTCTACACTTCTTGTGACCTGTCCATCAGCAATGATGACCAGAACATGGTACTGACCACCACTGTTGTCCACAATCCCAATTGCAGTTTCAATTATTGGAGCAAATGATGTTGGACCTGTCATTTCAGTGTTGAATAAACAGTTAAGACATCTGAGAGTTTAAATACACATCAGACGCGAGATTTGACAGGTGGGTCAATTCAGGCAAGGGATGGGCTCTAATATTTGTATCATGGGTTTCGTTTGTTAGTGCTCCTCCTTGATAAAATTCGGTTTTTAGGGCAAACTGCAATCAAAGACTGATTGCACAACTCACATTGGGCCATCGTCATGGGCCGGGCCGACAAGCCAAAGAATGGGTGCAAACCCATATGTCTAGTTCAATATATTTTGCCTCTCTATAGGAGTGGCAATGAGACGGGCTTTGTGATGCATGTCCTCCGTCGAATCATGGATGGTCGAGTTTTGAGAATTTTTTCGTTTCAATCCACATGCGAGCGCATGTCACACGTAGAAAAAAATGAGATAGAAGAAGAGTTTATATACTCATTAGACCAAAAATATAATGATACACTAATCTTTAAGATTATTAAAACACGTAAGCTGTAACTTTGTGCTTCTCCTTAGTGAGACCCGATTCTCCGGACATAAACATTTTATTTACAATCACAATTGTGTGCTCACCTGCCAAACGAACTTGTGGAGTTAAGTCTCTATAACGAGAAAGCACCTCTTCAAAGCCGTTGCATGGCCTATTCTCAGAATAAAAGCTAAAAACTTCTTGATCATGTGTGGATGCTGCAAAATTGGAAAAAAATGTCATAAACACTATGTCCTATTATATCAAGAGCAATGTTCTAAATGTTCTCAATTACTCTGATTAATAATCTCTCTGATTATTCGATTAATTCTCGATTAAACTTTAAATTCCTATCCTCCCAACTATTGCCTCCCGTGCAGATCGAATTATGAGATTTTTTCTTATATGATGAGATTTGCACGTGGACCATAACCCTAGCACATGGTGTAAATTCTCGGTCCGGCGCTACGAGGAAAATTCCGGAGAAAATAAATCTGCTAATCTGACATACACGTGAGGGGTGCTAGCAGTATTGTAACATTTGCTGGGGCACTAGCCGGGCAGAGACTAACTAGAAAATAAATCAGATTAAATGATTTATCATGAATTAAAGAGAATTAATCAGTGGAGATTTTTACAAGTATGAGTGTTAGAGCTTCACATCAAAAAAATGTGAATCACACAATCGGATTAAACGATAAGTCTAAACTCTTATCAAACAGTTTGAACTTGAACTTTTAGATAGACCGGGATAAATTTAGTACTGACCATCACCAAAGCCATAGCAGGGGATGAGATTGTCCTCATCAAAAGCAGAAAGAGTCCTCCCAATGATGGAAATGGCTTGTTCATATGGATTTGGGGTGTCCCCAATGTGATGCAAGCTCTTCCTGTTGAAGGATCTTGAACCTGTCCACTCATTGCTTTTAGTAAAATCAATACCAACAATGAGATTTGAAGACTCCAACCCAGCTTGGGCCAGAGCTTGTGTCACCTGCAATACACACAACACATCTACCATCAAAATCAATACCATCATGTGATTTTCTTAACCATTGCTCATAGTTCAGTTCTAAAAATAACGAGAGAAAATTGCAAAAAGTCACGGTTAACACTAACAACACTAAACATAATGTGAAAGATACAAAACTATCTTCATATAAATTTAAAAAATAAAATAATGTAACAAGTTAAATTTAAGAATAAGGTCCTCAAGAGGATATCCTAACAGTTAGAGCCTCACATTCGCGGTGGCAAGGTCGTGAGTTTGAACCCCATTGAGTTGGGAGGGGTTTTAAGGACAATCGGTGATGAAGAAGGTGAAGCTGTCATGATCAATGTTCTAATAAACGCTATGCGCTAATTGAGTATATTTTAGACTAATAAAAGATTAATCGAAAATTATCAGAGCCAGAGTACCTCGCGGACACATGTTCGAATCTTAGAATGTGCAAATTATATATTTTTTCATTCTCTCTTATTTCTTATTTTCAAAAAAGCCCAACTCTATTCAATGGGCTTCTCTCAAACTTATTTTCTAAATGTCCTCTAACTTCTAATGGGCCCCTCAATTCTCTATTATAATAAATACACGTCCAAATCTAAAAACGGGCTTGTCCGTGAGGGCGCGTGTTAGAGTATAAAAATTATAATTGGTCCTTCAACTATCAGGTTGGGCTTTTAGTTGAGTTGATCCTCTAATAAATTAAAAAATAAATCGAATTGAAAGTGACGCAGTGCAAATCAGGAAAGTGTCAGATTTCGACAAAAGACTAGTGTTTTCTGGGCGGAAACGGCCTTTCTGAGCAAAACTGCTGGATTTGCCACGATGAACGATGGATTTCGGCCATCCGAGCTCATCTTGGGGGTTAAAACCGCAATTTATTAAGTTCCGGGCAATTTTGGCAATTTTGGCAATTTTTATAATTTGTTTAATTTTTTCAATTAGTTTAACATTTACGCAATTAGATATTGGCTATTTAAGCACTCTTATGCGTTTATGTTATTTAGTTTTTGAAGTTTAATAAAAAAAATCGAGGATTTCCTCAAATCTATCATCTTGGGTATTCGCAAGAATCAACGAATCTTGATAAAGAATTCATCATAGCCACGTACGATGCATCAGAAAGATTAATCAGAAATTAATCGTGCAAGTCGAGAATTTTTAGAACAATGGACACATGATCGATATCATCCATATATATTTTAAAATTCTTTAATTTCATCCGTAAGGGCAATTTTGGCATTCTAGTATATGGTACCAACCTGATCCACATAGTAGTAATCATCCCCAATCCTTGAGTACCTTGACTGAATGTGGCTCCTTGCATCAAAATCAACATGGCTCCTCCTATCAAAATCAACATGTCTTGCTGAGTGGAATGAGTAGGATGAGTTTGGGGAAGAGGGTTGAACTTGAGGAGTCCCATAGTGATTATATGAAGAAGCATAGTGAGAACTGGTTGGCCTCTCATGCCTTGACTGTCTTCCTCCCATTTCTTGAATAATTGAACTATGGACCTTCCTCAACTGTGTCACAATCTGCAAACATGTTCAAGAATCAATAAAACTTGAAAGAATTGGAGTGACATGATCCTCAAAATGCTCAAGATCAAGCACTAATTAATGGGGATTTTGGTAAAACCGAGGGCCCGCGAAAAGGGAAACAAAACAGGATGAATCAGTGTTCTAAAAATCTCAGACTTGTTCAATTAACCATACGTTAACCTCCGATTAATTTTCCAAACTAATTAATTTCTCAAATAATTTTAAATTAATCTTCAGAAGATTCTCTTTGATCGACTAGCGCCTATCATCTTATTAGAACACTTGGTATATCTTTCTAAACAGTGCCTACTGATTTTTAGAACCCCGATCCCAACTAGATTGACACCTATCCAATAAAACCCTGAACGAATGGCTTGAAATATATTAAAAGTTGGTAGAACATGAATCAATGAGAACGAACGAATCGAAAATTCTCGGGATCACAGAAAAATTGTCAGAACTTAAAAAAAAATACAATAAACAAAGGATGTTGGGACTGTCATATATCAACATTACAAGATATGATCAACCAAGAACAAGCAGCAATGTGAGAAACAAAAAAACCTGAGAAATCTGAAACCAGATCAAACCCAGAGAAGCAAGTTCAACTGAGAGCAGAAAAACCAAATAGAAATGGAGACAAAACTTACAAAGTAATGGAAGTGAAAATCTGGGTTTGATTCCAATGACAAGATAGTGTTTATAAATCTAAGGAATAAATGTCTGGTCAGAGAGAAAAATCTACCAATTATCAATCAATTCAAGAAACATAAAAGCACATATAGCCCAAATCATCAAGTATTGACCCAGAAAAAAACAGAGACCCATTTGGCAAAACATGATTGGATCATAAACAGAACCTGAGTTTCTTGGAAAATTGTGAGACAGTAACCTCTAACTTCATCCTGAGAACATGGGAATGGGAAGCCACTAAGAAAATCATCAGACCTTATTGTCTGGCCAATGACTCCACCAAGAATTTCCAGGAAATGGCAATACTTATTATATTATTAGTTTACTTCAGTTTGGTCTTTCAATATTTTTGTAAAAGAAATAGTTAGAATTGGTCAATTGGGTGCTGTGACTCACTGCATATCTGACCCTATCACCATACAAAGTACCCTAACAATTCTTCTATAGAGAAAATTTTCTTTTTGATGTGTACTATACTTAGTGTACGATTCTTTTATGTTTGTACTTGGCTCTAAATAATTATAAAATTAGTCTTATAAGAGGGGAAAGAACGTTTCTGTATACATAAACAATAACACTTTTTAATCATGTGTCGCTACGATTCGATATTTTTAAAAAAATCTAAAAAATAAGCAAATTATAATACTTCTCATTTTCGTATCTTTAACTATTTTTTCTTTTTTTCAGTTCCTAACTATCATTTTGGGAGAAACTACCTTTAAAATACCATACATACCTAAACTACCTGTGAATTTGAACCCGTCTCTGGTTCAGCCCGGTCGAAGACTATGATCAAACTAAAATTTGATTAATATGAAATTACAATATACCCTCTTCTCTCTCTCTCTCTTAGAAAATTATAAAATTATTTTTTAAGAAAAAATTAGAAAAATAATATATATTTTTTTAATACAAACGTATTTTTGACATTTAATAAAATTTGAACAGTATAATTTACATCTGTTTTAACGACGGTAGAGTAAAATGACATATAAATATAATTTCGCGTATTGAAGTTACACTTAAAAGAGTTCACCGTAGTGACATGAAAATGTGTCAAACATCACCGTAGTAATCAGAAATTATCCCTAAAAAATTTGATTCAATTTTTCAGGATTAACTTATATATATATTTCTCGTACGATTCTTTTATGTCTGTACTTGGCTCTAAATATTTATAAAATTAGTCTTATAAGAGGGGAAAGAACGTTTATGTATACTTAAACAATAACACTATTTAATCATGTGTCGCTTCGATTCGATATTTTTAAAAAAATCTCAAAAATCAAGCAAACTATAATACTTTTCATTTTTGTATCTTAACTATTTTTTCTTTTTTTCAGTTCCTAACTATCATTTTGGGAGAAACTACCTTTAAAATACCATAAATACCTAAACTACCTCTGAAACTGAACTGGTTCAATTTCACCCGTCTCTAGTTCAGCCCAGTCAAGGGCTATGATCAAACTAGAATTTGATTAATATGAAATTACAGTATACTCTCTTCTTCAACCTCTCTCTCTCCTCTCTCTCTCTCACCTCGCTTCCGGCGAGTGAGTTTTGGTTTGTCGTCATCGCTGGTGAATTCCTCCTACTTTTGTATTTCAGTTGGATTTCACCATGTTGTTTCTTTTCTCACGACCCTCATGAGGCGATCAAGATTACTTGGCGACTCCCCAGTCCGTGGAGAGGTAGTTCATCTGACATTTAATTTCACCGTTTGGACAAGTTCTTAATTTCAAAATTGAATCGGCTCAATTCTGGGTTCGTAAACCAGTTCAATTCCAAAAGTATTTTTGATATTTTAAGGGTTATTTGTCCTAAAATGATAGTTAGGGTACTCAAAAAGTGAAAAAATAGTTATGGTATGAAACTGAAAAAGTATTTGTACAAAAATCTCATTTTCCCATGTAAGAAAGGTTAGACTCTAATCAAGCAAAAAGAGTACTCTTTTGATAAGAAAAATAAAAAATTCTTTGAAAATTAATCAGATTAGGAGATTAACATATGATTAATTGAACAAGTCAAAATATTTTAGAACACAATATAAAATAATATCTTTTATAATACAGAAAAGGATAAGTTCATATCACTACGATGAAGTTTGACACATGTTCACGTCATTACGGTGAACTTTTTTAAATGTCAATTCAATATGACGTAGTTTTTTTAAGTGTCATCTGTTTTAACGACGTTAGGGTAAAATGACACATAAATATAATTTCGCGTATTGAAGTGACACTTAAAAAAGTTCACCGTAGTGATATGATAATGTGTCAAACATCACCGTACTAATAAGAAATTATTTCTAAAAAATTTGATTCAATTTTTTAGAATTAATTTATATATATTTCTCGTACGTATTGACAATGATTTCTTAGATCTGTGTTCTTGAAAGTGTTAAGCATTAGTTAGACTTCTTGAGACTAATTGAAACGTAATCCAAAGCTAATAGAAAATTAATTAGATTAATCAAATTATAAAGGATTAAAAAAGAAATTATTCGGAAACTAATGATTAGGTCGGAATGTTTTTAGAATACTGATTTTAGGGACGAATAAATTCTCCAAATTTAACGAGGGACGGGAATCACAAGATTCACCCTATTATTATTCCGAAAAGAGACAAAAATCTCCAAACTCGACTGTAACTCAGTGTCCCAAACGGCCTCGAACTTGCTTCTTTGTAACCAGTTTTGGGATGATAACTTCACATGACGTTTTATAAGTGTCCGTAACAGACTTGTAAAATTAGCACACGTTGGTAACTATAAATATGAATGTAAGTATGTGGACCAATAAGATGTGTCATTTACGAAAGAAAGAGTAACAGACGTTTTACAGTGTATCAACAACAGACGTTTCGTCATGATTAAATGATAATTATCATTGATATTAATATTAATATTAATATTAATATTAATATTTATTAAATAAATGTAAGGTATAGTTGAAAAGTGAAGATTGGAGCTGGTCCTGATTCCATTTGCTAATTTTGTTTAATTTAAAATTATTTCTCATAATCTCATACGTTAAATAAATACTTACTAAAATTTAAGCCAATTATCATGTGAGCATCAAATCCCATAAAATATTAGAGGTTTTAATCATAATAGGTACAATTGGTTATTGGGGACATGGTGACAAAATGTTTCGAACTTGACAAAAAATTCGGTATTTCTAATTCAACCGGGATGAGGAAGTAGGCGTATTACAAAACTCATCATCTTGCACAAAGTTGTGAAATTTGGATCGTAGGTATATATCATGTAACTGCTAAAATATTTTTTTAGCAAACTCGGAAAGATCGTGACAAAACACGTTTTGTAATAAATATATATATATATATATATATATATATATATATATAGTGTTGATTAAAGACAAAAAACTATTTTCAATTTCAAACTTATCGATAATCACTATTTACTCTTGTACAAATTGAATCACAATTTACCATATAACATAAAATAGTTATTAAATAAGATACACATATCATCAATTTCAATTTGCAACGTCAATTTAAACCGAATTAGACTCTATTTTTTGGGGTGTTTCTTCAACAGTAGAACTCAATATGAGAGAGACATTTAGAATGCTATCGGTTGGTGATGGTATTTGACCAAAAATAATTGGTTTAAATTGAAGTACATCGGATTAGACTGAATTAATTAATGTAGAACCAAAATTAGTTAATTTAGATCGAAGTAGCCCGTATTTAATTTGAATGAGTTAACCGGATTTGACCGGTATTTTCACCGATATATGCCGTTACGTCGCGAAAAGTTTGAAAAACTGATATATCAGCTGGTATCGAGATATCCATAATACTAATCGTGCACATGTAAATACTTTGAATTCGACGAAAACTCAATATTTTTATTTCGATCAAGTTGAGGTTGAGAATTACAAAATCGCCCTAAAAAGTATATTTTTTAAAAAAAAGCAAATTTGTAATTCTATTAGCACTCTTTATAGTAAAAGAAAAGGATTTAAGCCTTAAATCTCAAGATATTCATGTGATGTTTACTTTTCATTTTCATAAAACATGATGGAGACATGTGAACACGAGTGTCGAGTATCGAAAGTCTTCAAGGATTGTTACTTTTTCTACGTCAACGTTCACACGTGATTTTGAATTGGAAAATAAATGGTTCGTCCAAAATAAAAAAAATAATGTGTGAAATCCCAAGTTCAATAGTAATTATTACAGTATCAGTTTTCAAGAATTTAAAAGTAAAAAATTATTTATTGCATAAGAAATTACCAATGCAAATTTTGACCCCTGATTTAGTTCTTAAACCTATTCATGGTAAAAAAAAACATGTAGTCAATGATGTTTCGATTTTTCCAGATAAATTGATTAGAATTACGCAAGAAAATTTTGGCTTTGTTAGAGTTAAGTCAATGATTGACATTAATATAGCTACTTGTGTTTCTCTTTTCAAGACATTTGAAAAGGTTATTTTTAACATCATTGCATATTAAAATTATTAGGTTGATGGTATATAGATATACTTATAATATATTTATATTTTATATTAATAACTATTATTAAAGAATGCTAATTTTATTCTTTTCGAGAGAAAAACGAATTTATTAATTAAATAACAACTAACCCGGTATAAAGTCGGATAGCTGATGTTATAGATGATGAGACAGACTACTCATCATAATTTCATTTACTCTTAGTTAAAACAAGCTTACCAATTTGTTTGTAAGCCATTGATTCTGTATGGGAAATTAAAGCTTAAAAATTTTTGAGACTGTAAGAGTTACTTTTGCAAGGATCATATATATATATATATATATATATATATATATATATATATATATATATTGGCAAGAACTAAATAGTAGCTGTAATAGAAAGGAAATTATTCAAAAGTAAAATTCAGTAATGTAGGTTAACTATTCTTAAGAAATAATGTATAGTCAACCAAATAGATGTCAACTCTTATTATAGAAAATAGAATTAAAATGGTTGGATGGCTTGTAGTTGTATATATAATAAAATAAGGGTTGGTTCAGTGTATAGAAATCATGTGATGGTTAGTAAGAAGAGAAAAGTCCATTGGCCAATTTTGTTGCATTAAAGCTTGTTTAATTAATTAGTCAAACACTTATATTCTGTCCCTTCAAAAAAGTTTTGAGCCCAAATTTTAATTCATTGTGATAAAAAAGATTGTTGTAAGGTATCAATAGCATTAATAGTGTTAACAAAATTTATTTGTTTTTTTAAAGCAAACCAAACAGTATATTAGGAACGATCAGACAGAACGGTCTCAAGAAAACCGGGTAGGATAGACTACTCACCCATAATCCTATTGGCCCAGACTAGAGAACTTATAGCCAAAACATGGGCCGCTCTATTGGAAGTACGCCTAATAAAAGCGGTAACGAACAAAAGACTTATCAGATCCCTGAATAGCGAGGATGAGGCTCTGATAGTCACTTTCGATCCGGACATCGGTCCACTAATTCCTTGTTGCCCAAGAAAGCGCCTCCCTGACTGCCAATGCTTCTACTAAGGCTGCGTCTGTCGTTCCCTCCTTTGAGAAGCTCTTGGCTGCAAGGACATGTCCCCTACTATCTCTCAGGACCATCACAACCCCAAATACGCCTCTAGCATGGTCCACGGCTCTGTCCACATTGAGCGTAAGCCCATTCCCCTCCAGAGTTGTCCATCTTTGGACCGGAACAGCCCGGGCAACCCTCTGGGGTCTTGGTTAACTCTCCTTCCACTCCTTCCAGCGGCAAACCCCTTCCGCCCTCATAGCAGCTGGCGACACTGGCACATTTCTCCAAATGACTCCGTTCCGAGCCTTCCAAATAGCCCAAGTTAAGAATCCCACCTCGCCAAATCTCTCTCTCTCGATTGCCTGAACCCAAGCCTTAATCATGCCTGCCATTCCTTCTCCTTGTGGGCATTGAGGTATGTTCCAAATCACCCAGACCCTTCTACTAACCTGGAAATCGAGGAAGAGATGCTATGTCGTCTCTCTCACATTGTTACAAAGAGTACAAGTCATATCCTACACAACCATCCCCCTAGCCCGGAGGGCCTCTCTTGTCGGAATACACACAGAGCACAACTGCCAGATGGGTGTCAAGCCCCAGATATCGCTCCAGACAAAGTCCCTATGGTTAAGATCCCACACGCTGCTCTCCCTCAGAATCCTTCTGTATGCGCTCCTAACTGAATACCTTCCGGATTTCTCTTCAGTCCAGCTCCACTCATCTTTCTCGGCAAACTGACTTATAGGGATAGAAATAATTAAGCTCGCCTCACTGTCATCACAAGCTGCCCTGACTCTCTCCTCATTCCAAACTCTAGTTCCGGGGGTTAACAAGTCCCCCACCATCCCGAATCTCCAGCGATCCGTGACTGATCTCACGCGGGCATCTTTGTAAGGCAGCCAAGGGTCCTCCGCAATTCTGAATTTCCCGAGCCCCACGCCCTCTTAGCCGCCCCGTACAAGGCCTTCCTTGCTTCTGCTAACCCTCTCCACATCAGGCTAGCATTAGCCCCTACTCTCTCGCATCTAGAAAAAACCACACAAGGAAAAGTACTTAACTTTAAAATCCCTGCTCATTAAGGAGTCTGGGTTTTGCAACTGATAAAATACTTAGAATTTGTGGTCTAAGAGTGTGATAAGTGTTCTAAATTTCGTTAGGGCACTAAATCAGGTAAGATTTCTAAAAATTAATTTAAGACTAATAGTAAGTTAATTTTTGTCATGGGCTTAGGTTCCAAGAATTTTCTTCATGGGCTTGAGGCCCATATATCAAATGTTTCAAGAATATCTTTTCATGTGCTTGAGGCTTATGAATCAAGGGAAGGACTCCGCTACAAACCAATTTTGCTATACAAATCTTAGAATGGTTTGTAGCCATGGGATTGAAGAAAGGGACGGATGAGATGAGAATGAATAAAACCAAAGCAAAAACAATATGAAACTAGTCAACAAGGGTATTTATGTCTTTAGGTAATTAATTAATATGAAATGGCCCTATAATTACGGGATTGATAAACTCAAATATTGTATATATTCTCATTTTGAGAGACTTTTTTGCTCATTTAGAGAAAAGCAAAAAATAGAGGCTATAACTGAGATCATAGATGAATCGATGATCGGCAATGAGTTGACAGTCGATGACCAATGATCGACGATGAATTGATAGTTGATGGCCGATGACCGACGATGAGTTGGTAGTCGACGGTGAAACAACCATCGAAGGTTTGTTGTATAAATAGCCATTTTTGTTCATCTGCAACTTCTTATATATATAAGGTTTGCTGTATAAATAGCCATTTTTGTTCATCTGCAACTTCATATATATATATATATATATATATATATATATATATATATATATATATATAAGGTTTGCTGTATAAATAGTCATTTTTGTTCATCTGCAACTTCTTACACATATATATATATATATATGTAGACGAATCGATAACCGGCCGGAATTCAATAATCGTCGATGAAACAAATCGTGGAGGTGAGTCACTTTTACACGTCGATTTCTTCAATCTATTTTGTTGACTTTGAAGTGATCATCTTCATAATGTTTTCTTGATTATGGACTAATCAATCTTTTACTATTTTGATGATTTTGGAGTAATTGATCTTCTATTGTTTTGTTGATTTTGGAGCGATTAATCTTCTTTCTGTTTTGTTGATTTTGGAGTGATTAATCTTCGTTCCAGTTATGTTGATTTTGGAATGATGAATCTTTGTTTTCGTTTTGTTTTGTAGGATTCGAAACGATCAGTGTTTAGTCTCCAGAGTAGGGACACCTATTTTAAAATGTCAAACACTTCCAAGAACTGTGTGGGAATCAAAACCTGACATCAACAAAGTGAATGAGGCAAAAAAATATTTTGATAATGAACAAATTAAAAAAGTATCGGTCATGAAATTAATTAAAAAGTTATGCGCATGAACAATTTCTTTTTGTTCATAAACAAAATTAAAAAAAATTGGTCATGACACAACTTGTGTTTATTCATGAAACTAATTAAAAACAAAAATGAAAAATATTATGGTCATGAAACAAATTAAAAAGTGTTGGTCATGAAACAAATTATAAAATTCTGGTCATGACACAATTTTTGATTGTTCATGAAATTAAATAAAAGTTCTGGTCATGACACAATTTTTTGTTGTTCATGAAACTAAATAAAAATTCTGATCATAACACAATTTCTTGTTGTTCATGAAAATAAATGAAAATTTAGGTTGGATTGTGATAAGGAAAGATAATTATGGTTAGAGATAATCATGAAAAATAATTATAGTCTTTGAAAATAATTATGGTTAGAGTAAATCAAGTTGTGATTTAATTTGATAAATAGATGGTAAAAGAAATTACATATATAATCTTCTGACCATACAAATTGTCCAAATTGTGGGGTGATTTCGATTAAATTACTTTGACTTGCCATCAATTTATTCTATGAATCGTGGCCGTATATAAATTGATCGGATGGATAAGATGCGTTCTAACATTTGTATAAAAGCAGTGAGTTTTTACCCGATTACGACCCATGAATCAAAGGTTAAATAAATGTGAATTTGTTAACCTGTTCAAATAATAGTCCGAGAGATGACAGATTGAGCCTCCACCCAGCGACTTGAGCTTTTAGGTGAGTTAAATTTTTTAACATCCACAATCATAGTGTGATTTTGTCTGTTCTTCTATCGAATTGGAGATATCAAATCGACCTATGTCAGATTAAGAAATTTTTGTCTCTTGATGACAATTGCGCGAATCCACTGATCTCGTCCCCCACTTTGTCTTATCAGAGATACCAAATTTTTGCTGGATTCAAAATATTCTGTCATCCCTAACACCTGAATAGTGGATTGTTAGATTGGCTTGATGGTTAATGTGGTTTAGTTTTGGGTCCTTTGGAGCATAACTTTCATGGAAAACTGATACCATCCAACAACAACAACAACAACACAAGTGATGCATAGGTTTAGCATAATATATGATTTAGAACTGAATGACAATATAGTAAACAACTAATCCTTTAGTTCAAATACATGAACATGAATAATGAGGCCCAAACTCTTTCATTTTCTACACCTACCTCTCTCTACTCTTGTCCTCTCCATGCCCTGGCTTGCTCCTCTCCTCCCACCCACTTCCTCAATCTCTCTTCTCACCACACTCCTCTCCTTGTTCAACACCTTCCCATTTGGCACCATCTTCATGGCCTTCTCATGCTCCTCAGGGCTCACCTTTGCCTTGCCCTGCCCTTGTCCACCACCTCCCCCTCCTATCACTAGCCTTTGGCCTAGTGATGTGAGCTTTGGTGTGCTTGCTGATGTTGAGCCTCTCTCTTGGTCAAAGAAGAGGACCTGCACCACTGTCCTCAGTGGGAGCCTCTCATTCTTTACTGCATGGGCACACACTTCTGGTGACAGCTTCTGGCAGTCCAGCATCCTGCACAGCCTCTTCTTGTCTGATTTCCTTAGGTCAGGGTGCTCCTGTATGGTCAGGGTTAGTGATCATGAGTTGGTGGAAGTTCGACTCACTTAAAAAGCTTAAGATGATAGGTGGAGGTTCGGAATTGTTGTTTTGAATCCCGTGATTCACATCTTTCTGATGTACGAGTGTGACTAAGGCTAATGCTAAGGCTGTGAACGAGCTGAGCTTCTGACGAGCTGCTCGTAAGGGTTGGAATTTTAGACTCGGAACCAGGACCGAACTGAAATCGGGAAACCGGTAATCGTGGTTAACGGTTAGATTTTAGTTCTTAAACCGAGAGAATTATGTGATTTTGGTTTTTTCAGTTCTAAAATCTAGAACCGTCTTGTTTAGTATTTGATTAATTATATACTTTTAATTGAATATAAACTTTAACCTTAGATGAAAGTTTGCAGTGAAGTAAATAAGTTGAGATGAGCTCATGCTTAGCTGCATAAGCTCGCTCCAACTTAGCTGCATAAGCTCGCTCAAGTTTGAGTTAAACACTTTTTTCCCGGATCGAGCCCTCATCAATTGAACCTCCGTTCACTATGCATACACCCATATATGAATCTAACACTTCCCCTCACGTGCAAACTAAAATAACTAGAATATGTACCTTAAATATAGGCCTGAAATAAATGACAAAGAGTTGGGTGTCGAAGAGACGAAGCAAGCTTTGATACTACTAGATTGGTTTTAGATAAGTATGTGCATCAATCTATCACTTTGAACACTTATGTGGGTCGAGCTTTTGATGTGTTATCAGAGACGTTACCTAGAAGTTGCACCCAGGAAACTCACCTACACGTTAGAGTTCATTTTAAACCCAAAAGACTAGTATATTAACATGATTTGGTCCTTATTTTATAAACTAAACCGATCAAGTTTCAATTCGTTTTTTTAGGTCGGTTTGGTTTTGGTTCTGTGTTAAAGCAATGTATACATACCTTCAAATAAGTGTTGATCGCCTTGTAAAGATCATCATGCCTCGCCCGGGCGGCCTCGGGCAATGCCTCGGCAAGCGCCACCACCTTGGAGACCGGCATGTTCGCATCCCTCGCCACCGCCTGCAGGTAGCAATCCACCAGCCTCCCCACCTTCTTGACCGACCCCGAATCGCCCTTATTTCTCCTCCAAAACACCAAGTAACTCTGCAGAACCGAGCACACCAGGTCCACGTCGAACCTCTGCTGCTCCAGAGGCGAGTGCGAGGGCAGCAGCAGGTCCTCGACCCTCGCCTCCTCGAGCTGGAGGCTCGCCCGCCTGATGAGCTCGTTCTTGGCGGCGGGCGAGGCCCCGACGTAGTTGGCGACGCTGAGGAGCCTCAGGAGGAACCTCGTGGAGACGGACCGCGGCTCGACGGGGATCATGCTCACTATGGACTGGAGGGTTTGCTTGTCGCTGTCGCGGGTTTCGGGAGGGGGGAAGGGGGGATTGGAGAGGTCAGGGAGGTGGCGGGAGGCGTAGACGTGGAGGGCCTCGCCGATGAGGGGAGGGGGGAGGGAGGTGGTGGAGCGGAGGGAGACGATTAGGGTTCGGAAGAGGTCGATGGGGAGGTCGGAGATGTCCTCCGTCCACCAGTCCTTTGGGGCGGATTGGTGGTGCTTTCTTGCGTAGCCTGGCCGGGTGTAGGTGTAGGACCATGTCACCTGCAGAGAAAGGGCATGTGTGTTAGAAACCCAGTTCGGTATGAAACCCGAGTTGATAGGTGGAAGCTCAAACTTGTTTAACTTGATTTTGGTGTGAGGCTATGACATTTCCTTTCTTGGGAGATTTTCTTAGGTGGGTCCAGGATTGTAACTTGGTATCAGAGTTTGATCCGACTATGTGACGTCAGTCTAAAAATAACTATTGTTGTAAAAATCCCCGACTTATCCGACTAGTCCCCTATTAATCCTCTATAATTACCGATTAATCATTTAAACCGATTAATCGGTAAAATAGATTGGTGAGGTCGGGGGTTTTGAGTTGGTTCAGTTATTTTCAGTGTTGTAAAAATCGTTAGGCGCTAGTCAATCAACTCAAAACAAAATTGAATTGAATTGAATTGAAAATAACTGAACCAACTCAAAACAAAATTGAATTGGTTTTATTCAAAACTGAACCAAACCAAAACTTTATTAGTTTGATTTCGGTTTATAAAATAAAAACTGATAAAAAATCAAATCAAACCGAACTAAAAGTTGATCTTTACTAACTTATAGATTCTTGTTAATTGAACCGTATTGGGACGAAAATTGGCTCAAAATGTAAAAAAAATCATGAAAATCGGTTTAAAGAAAATCCAACCGAAAATCATTAAGTCAAATAACAAGTCAAAACGATCTAAAATTTAAAATTTTATTAAATTGGTTCATAACAAACCAAACCAACACCCCATATCGCGCGGGTTGGAGGGTTGGAATACTGGATTCCTCTTAGGTTGGCAAAGGATTCTATAACATATATTAAAAATTGGTCCGAATCCGCGACACCTCTTTATGCCATCTGTTTCGAACCCATCACGTGCAAGCTGAACTATGGTCGGATAACAGAATTCACTCATGTGTTGTGTCCGAAACAGATGGCGTAGAGGGGTGTCGCATATTCGAACCAAAATCTGATATCATGTTTGAAATCTCGAACCACTTACAAATTTTTTTTGTAATATGACATGTCCGAGAAGGTGTGTGCTAGAATCATATCTAAAAGATGTGAATCACCATACAAGTTTTTTAAAAACTTGAGGTTTTAAGTTGGCCGAACTGGGATTCTGATAGAAAACAAGCGAGAAAGCAAAACAAGTGATCGATATCGACTCGAACCTGCGACGTGGGTGAGATTATCTTCTCCACAACAGAGTCAGTGCACTTCCTTATCATCCCAAGATTCTCAGACCACTCGGGCAATCCACCTGTGCTCTCCAACGCCACAACCGAGTCCTTCCACCCCTCGAGAATGCAGGAGTTGAAGAACGCCTCAAGCTTCAGCACAAAATTGCCCCTCTCGACCGACTCGGTCATCCTCAGGAACTTTGCAGCACAAATTGCGGGCACAAAGTTCTGTGCACTGAGGCTCATGGTGATGCCGTAGCAGAACTTTGCGCACAGCTCGAAAGCACCCTCTCCCCCGGGGATGTCGTGGAGCTCTACGGTGACCTTGTTCGAATCCTCAGACCCCTCACAGAGCCGTTGCAGGAGGCCGCATTTGGGAAGGAGCTGAAACTGCAGTTAACAGCAGAAACAGTTTATTACATGAGGTATCTGTCACTTCACTCAGTGTCGTTTTTTTCACTTTTGTTTCATACCTTGTGGAGGAGATAGCGACTGTTGTTGATTTTAATGACAAGGTCTTTTGGTTCATCCGAAAGAACACTCCTGCATTGTTGAAGTTCATGAGATTCGGATTGTGAAGTGAAGAAATACAAAGTTCGGAACACATTTTTTCCAATTAACAAATAATATCACAACGCTTTCTTGCAAAAATGCCATGCTATATGGCACTTGTTTGCCATTTTTCCTAATTGTTGTAATGAGAAAGTCGAAGTGTGGAAATAAATAAACGATCAAAAGTAAAGTAATCACGAGAACAGCAAGAATTAGGCCATCCTAGATCACCAAAACTCGAACATACAATTTATGGACGACATATACAACATGGCGGATTTAGTGATCATCATCCCCTATTCCATAGAATTGGGAAAACATAGTTTCCGTCGAGTTCGAGATATTTTACAGCTCTATAGGTGTGGCAACAAAAACGAGTTCGGGGCGCATTTAGCTATCTCATCCCCTAATCGGCGGGTTTTGAATTTCTAACATCCCTATTATAGTTTCAGGAGCCATTCCGCGCCCTTAAACCCCATGTTGGGAATATGCCTTTTGACCTGTCTCGCTAACCGATCAGCAGCGATCACACACACAATACCCAAACAAGGGGCATTTTGCCCCTTTTTGATCCCGGGCGCAACGAGCTCAGTCTTGATTCAATGTGCAATCCAAACACAATAATATTTACCTGGTAGCATCTTTTGTATAGAATGTGTCCGGCCGGGTTCCTAGTTTCATGAACTTCATTATCAGCCAATGTTGCTGTCTTCACTCTCCTTGTATTGTTGTCTGAAAACAATCCAACCACATGCATGAAGAGAAGCTACTGAAGATCTTAAATAAACTACATCTAAAAATCAATCCTATGTATAAACTCAAACCAGAGAGACTCACAAACCCAACTCACATTTCAGGCTTTGGGAATTGGTGCATATTTTTCAACCACATATCCAGAAACTTATGTTACATTTCAATTTGTTTCAGTGCCAGTCAACCACAAAACCCTCCAAATTAAAGACTAATTGCTGGAAAATATGGGGACAATACATTTTATGAGTCCATGCTTTGTCTGTTTTGACTTTTCACAACAAAGTAACCAAACTCTTCATTCAGCTCCCTACTTGGTAATTACTCAAAATGAGATGGTTAATTATGGGACTAATGTATTGATGCAGCGTGTGTGGCTATGAAAAATTCTTTATCAAAAATTCGTTGATTCTTGCGAATATCGAAGGTGATAGATTTGAGGGAAACTTCAATTTCTTATTAAACTTCAAAAACTACTAAATAACATAAACATATGACAGTGGTTATGTCAAACATCTATTTGGAGATTTGAGAAAGAGAAATCGGATCAAACAAAAGGGTTTGTAAAGGGAATTTGTTTATGTTATGACTCTCTTTTTGTTCATATTCTTATGGAATTTAATTTAATTTAATTACTAAAAAAAGCATATATATACAAACTACAAAGTAAAGTTTCTTCTCTCTTTCTACATGTTTTATAGGTAAACAAGTATATGGTAGAATCTCAACTCATCTCCATAACAACAACAAAACCAGAACCATTCAACATTAATCAACCAAACCAAAACCCTTTATGGGAACTGAAAAATCAACCCAAAACCAACAAAAACACTGATTAGTGACTAATAATAAGTAAGTTTTAATCACAGAGCACAAAACCCAGAAAAACTCACCTTTGACTCTGTTGCAAGAAGCATAATCATCATCATTCACAATCAAGAAAGCTGCAAGTTCATAGTTCATACACTGAGAAGGAGCTCAAAGGAGGTGACCAAAGGCCATGGGAGAGAGAGAGAGATTAATTTTTCTAATGGTTTTGTTTTGGTCAACATGGTAATGCATCAAAAAAAGGCTATTATTAGAGGCTATACCCACAGGCTAGAAAGCAATTTGACATTGGTGCTCTATGATTGAATGTTTCTTTTTCCTTTTTTTTCACTCACACTATGAAAAAAAAGCATGCAATTCTAGTGGGAGGAGAGTGTGTTTTGTGGAGGGTCTTAGGTTTGCTTTTGATCAAGTATACAAATAAGGGATAATTGCAAAATAGGTGCTGCATTATTTCACTTTTGTAAGAAATTATTGTTTGTTACTTCCGATATTTCGTATTGATATTTTTCATCGTTAATAACACAGTTAAAAATTATTAATCAATCGAAAACAAAAACCCTTCATATTAAAATAAATTTATTATTATATCAACATCAAAGAATTATATGTGAAAATATTATTATTTTCTTACATTTCGGTGGAAACTATGACATATTTATATAAATAGAGGTTAATGGCTTACACAAAATTCATGTTTCGTCTGTTTTAACGAATTTTGATGAAATGATACGAAACTTTAGATAATATATGATAACTCAGAAGAAAAAAAATGATATTATGCACACTTTTAACTTTTACGATTATCTTTACAATAGAAATATTTGTATACATTCCTCTCCGCTGCCTAGGTATATTCTCATTCTGCGGGGCCTAGGGTTGACCGCGCATAATTTGCATGTCGTCCACGTGTCGTGGCGCCAGCTGTCCAATTGTCAGGGCCTTGATGTAATTAGGTTTTGGTCTACCTTCATCCTTGGCCTTTTTGACCTCTAGATGGTATTGGAATCCTCCACTTTATTTGATTTATTTTTTTTGGTGGAGAGGTCCAACATGGAAACACAAACAATCCCATGTAATATTCATGTCTCCCTTTGCCTTATTGACATTGATCAACCAACATTTTGTGTGATGATTAAAGGTCTCACATGGTATATATATATATATTTATTAATAGTATATGGAAATGATGGCATGCCTATTCCCTTCAAATTTTATATCCTTTTCTTGAGTGAGATGTATTGTTAATGGTGTGGTTGCTTCTAGTCTTGTTCAACCTCATGATGATCATGGCCATCATCATGATGATAATCACATGACCATCATTATTGTGTTGCTTTGCTTTTTGAGTTCCTATTTGGGTGTTGATATGATTAGTGTTTGTGAAGGACCAATTTGATATTGTGGCTTTTGGGTGAGCTATATAGTTGTATGGGAAAGGTACATGTCTCTGTTTTCTATACTAGCTTGTGTCAGCTCCAATGTCTATGAATTTGCTTTGTGTATATGAATATTCATTTTACAATATTATTATACATGAAAAGTGTATTTGAGTCTTCTAATGAAGCTTTACTAAGTTATCACATTTAGGTTTCATGTTAGTCAATATTTGCCCAGTGTTCGGTGTGTTTTGAATTAATTATGAATTCACTCGTTCGGTATGTATATTGCAAATTGAGATAGACATTTTTTTTATTAGAATGTGATTGGTGATAAACTTAATGTCTATATAATCTAGCCGAACTCACTTGCCGATTTTGTGTTTCAGAACCTAAATATAAATGTATATTTACATTAGAGACGTAGTCAACACATTACATGCAAACTACATTAAAATCTAATGCTTTTGCATTTGTTGAATTCTTATTGTTCGTTTTCACTTGTTAATCTCGGAAAGTCAAACTAATAAATTTTGATACCATGTTAAAGAATGGTAAATGTCACGTATTAACTAGATTCTCAATCGTGTTTATTTTCATTAATGGGTCTCATGTCATGTTAAAATTTAAATTAAACTAGAACTCAAAGTTGCAGCTAATAGATAGAAAATCCAACCAATAATGTATGATTCATCTTATAAAAACTTAAATTGATCAATTAAAATTCTAAATATATTTGCTAAGTGACGGCGAGATTTACGTATTTTCAATATAAAATTATTCAACGCTAGGATTTTAATTAAATAATAATATACACATTTTCACGTAAGAATTTAAGAGTAAGATTTATTTTGTCTGTTTGTCTTTATATTCTATAGCTCCAACAAGTGTTTGGAAACATCATCGATTTAAGAGTATAAAATTGTATAAGGAAAAAGAAAGAGATCATGATTATGATTATTCAAAATGCATTAGAAAATATGTATAGATTTTTTTGACTTTATATATATATATATATATATATATATATTTAAATGATGTGGGAATAGCAAAAGGTTGATAATTGGTAAAGGATAATAAGTAGAAAAGAATGGCATGAAAGTGAGCATCATTTGGTTATTAATTAGGTCGATAATCTTTCCATTTCCTTTATATATTTATCATGCTTCTCTTCTCATCTTGTTTGATCTGTTTTAATTACATTTCACTGCTAATATATACTATTAATAAGTAAATTAACATTAATTAAAAAAAGATGGATCATAAGATTTTTAAAAATTCAGACAATAATTTAAATTGAATTTCAATGTAATATCAAAGTTTAATAGTTTAATCAAATTAGTTTACTTTAAAAAAAAATCAAATTAGTTTCAGTGCAAACTTCAATCGTATTTGGTTGGGCTCACCCATAATATGAATAGAGAGGCCCAATTAAAGCACATGATATATTTGGAATGGGCCATTAAAGCCTTTGGCCTTAATCATACAAATGTACAATCATCAAAAGGGTAAAAAAAATTTGTTTAAATTAAAAGAATAATTTAAGGATGACAAAAATTATTGAACCTGACAAAGTAGGGGACTTGAATCACTAGACTCATTGAAATCTGCTTCATTTTCATTTTACATAAAATAAAATACCATGACAATGATTTAGTATTCTCGACCCTACAGAGTAGAGGACAAAAATATTATTAAACTCATTATGAACCCGCCTATTACCGAAGGAGTTCATGGTTCGGTTTTAAATCGAAACCAAACCCATCATTTCGATTCTTAAAAATCTAGAATCGAAATATTTAGAATACGGTAAGGTTTTGAACAGATCAAATTTCGATTCATTTTCTTGAACCGGTTGATTTTTGGTTTGGTTAATTTTATTCAAACTGATTTTCATGAATTTGTACTTCTTTTCTTCCTAATCAGACCTAAAATTTGGCATGTGTTTGTCTCAATATTTCTTGTCCTAATTGTTAAAGAGATATGACCTATAATTATTCAAACGAGAAAACCTAATCAGTTCTTCGTTCGGTTCAATTTCTTGACGTAATCATCTTTGAGAACCGAAATTGAACTGATTTAAATTCAATTTTATTTCTCTCTTCATTCGAGCCGGTTCAATTCTGTTTGATCCATTCGACCATTTCTTTAAAACAACTCTACCTGTTGTCATTCCTATAAAACCATCCTAATTTTTGTTTACCCATTTATTTTCTACTTTGATAACTTTTAAACAAAACCCAAATCAGGAGTTAAATTACAAAACATGATATATTGACAAAAACAAGATCAAAAACACAAAACTTGTGCTTCTCATATAGAACTCTCAAGCCTTGTTCCACCATAATTAATCAGTACCAAAATATTCTTGCAGGTACCCAACCCAACCCATTTTTCATGTGTTTGTTCTCATCCATTTACAATATATCTGAAACTTGCATCTCCATCTCCAACCATGGACATAGGAGCAGCAATGAACACACCACCAGTTGTGAACATTCATGGCCACCACCACCACCACCACCACCAATATCATGTTATCAGGTACTTCACCACTCAACCACACAAAAATGTCAAGACCATGCCCACTAGGAGAGGGAGGTTCAGGGATGCTTCTGCTTCTGCTCTCACCAAGGAACAAAAAAGGATTAAACAAAGACTTGCAGTGCAAAAATCAACTCAAAAGAAGAAGGTATGTTAGCACCTGCACTGCAGTGTTCTAAAACTTCCTAATTTCTCCCCCGAGAACTCAGTAAAACTGAGCTGACCGAGTTTTTGGTCGATTTTTCACATTTTATTCGATCATAACCCGTCACAATTGGTCAACTTCTATTTTTTAAAACACATATATAACTTGTTTTTTTAAAACATGTTATCAATGTTTATCGTTGTATAAACTTGTTTCTTTTCTTTTTCAATTTGTTGTCAATGTTTATCGTTTTTTGAACTTGTTTTTTTCGTTATTGTTTTTTAAATGTTCATCGAGTTTCGGTTTTCAGGCACAGTTTATGGAAATGGAAGAAGAGATCAAGAGGCTCTGCAAAGAGAATGCAGCATATACAAAACTGCTGAATGTAATTCTTGGTTTCTTGTGTACTTTATTTTTTTATTTTTCTCACCAGTTTCATTTCTTACACTAATTGTTTGGTCTCTCAATTTTCATGCAGATTCTGTCTGAAAACCAGACTGTTTATGGCACAAGACAGTTGCAGAGAACACTATCATCACCCATATAAATAAACTTTACACTAACATCATCTATGTATGGTGCAAAATTGTAATGCATGTGTTATATTGGATCGCATACGAAAAAGTGCTCGTCGATTCAATTTTTTATCAGCAAGGGCAAGAGACAGTGTTGGATCTCATGTGCAATATTCTAAAATTCATGTCTAGATCAAAAAATTTCCGAGTATTCACCAGATGCCTTATCCATCCGACTATAGTTCGAAAAAATTTCCGAGTAATCAATGTAAGCTCTGTCCATCCGACTATCGTCAATGGTTTTTAGAACACTGATTGAACAAAACAGTGTTCATTTTTATCACCAAGACAATGCTCGTCTTGAACAAGCATGTCCGGCGCAATAGACTAAACCTAACACTGTTGGGTAAACCAGACATTAATTTGCCATAAAAATACAGTAGAAATATTATCCAAATAATTCATATGGATGCAAGCAATGTTCTAAAAATCCCTGATTAATCCTTTGATAGTTCCATTAATTTCCACAACTAATCCTTAAAAGACCCTTTCCGCCCTACTAGGGCCTAATGCCCTAAAAAATCTCAAACTTGTCTTATTAATTCTCGATTAGTCCCTGATTAATCATCTATAATTTCTAATTAACCCTTCAACCGATTATTTTTCGATTAATCCTCAATTACGCCCAAAAAAGACCTTCTCCGTCCAACTAGCTCCTAGCCGCTAGCTTTTTCTAGAACACTGCTAGGGCCTGCCATTTTTAAAAACACTGAATGCAAGCAATAGAAAATGATGAAAGAGAAGCCTCAAAATAAAAACTCATTCACTGAACCACAGAAATGCAAGCAAAACAACATAAATCATGAGATTATAACAATTATATAAAAAAGGGAAATATCCACCTGCCTAGCAGACACCTAAACTCTTCTCTATTTCCTCTACAAGTTACACACAAATTTCCTCAAGATCAAATGTTACTAGTTGGAGTCTTCAACCCTTGGTTGGCCAAAGAAATATTAAGTACACTTGATGAACTACAACTATCCCAAAACAAAAGTGTAATAATCTAAACCAAACAAAAGCACACTTACATTTGAGTTGTTTAAATAAACTTATGCAAGCACTTTGATTAACTTCAACTAATCACCAAATAAATCATCATCATCATCTTCATCAGCGACTTTGCCAGAGTTATTATTACCTGGGTTTCCGGTCAATTGGGCGTCTTTAGCTGGCAACTCGAGTACCTTCCCTGAACTGGCAGGCGGGAGTGCCCACGAAGAGCCAACCTTCCCGGAAACGGATTCTCCAAACAGATCGTCGTAGATACCGCCTTTGGGAGGAGCTTTGACTTTGTTCAACACTTGTTGAAGCTTATCGGTTACGCCTCTCGGAGAAACGATGGTTTCCTTTGAACTGAGTTGTTCCTTTCCTTTGGGAATCATTGTGACCTGTACAAGGGATTCGTATTTCCCAACGAGGCTTCCTTCCTTGACGCCTAGCGGGCCGGGCTCAGTTTCAACATCTGCGCCATCCGAAATCCCTACAACTTCAACGAGCTCTCCACCAACTTGATCCCTGAAGGTTACTCTCGTTCTCTTGATCCGCTTAGCAGGTCTCTCCGGCTGTCTGTTGTCGTCTTTGTTTCCCGATGAGAGACCGGGCTTGGTCAAACCATGGCGGTTTAGAAATGTATTGTAAGCCAGAACCGCCTCTTCATCGGAAGGGTCAGGAGGAGGAGGCAGGTTGATCTCTGAGGCCGGGATTGGTTGAGGGAAAAGAGCTGCATTGTTCTTTCTTAAAATGTAACTTCTTGTCGATGCAGCAAAGCGCAAGGACTGCCCCACCTCAAGCTCGACGGGCGTGTCTTTAGTCAACCGCTCGTTAGCAACAAAAGTACCATGAGCAGACCCCAGATCGATCACATATATGCTGCATAACAGATAACAGTACATAAACGCCCGTGCGGTTATAGAATATTCATTTCTACGACGATGAAATTATGTATTTTAACACAAAACACTATCAGCGCCATATCTTCAAAACAAGAAATGGCAACAAAATATACTAGAGGGTGTCCTATTATATGACACTTTATAGTAAATATACTATTTTTAAGTTAAAATTATTTTTTAAAGCTGTTATAAATGTCTTAATTCTTAATTTCAGGGGTAATTCCGTCAACTTTATAAAAATAAACACATTTTGCAAAAAAAATGAAAACAACACAACACCTTTTTGCCATTAACAAACAACACAGCACCATTTTGCAATTTTCCCAATATACTAAATACCAACAAAAAGAATGTCAAGAACTAACCTGCCGTTCTTGTGCGGAACAACGGCAGCATGCTGGCGCGAGACAGACTGGTGGTCGAGCACAAAATCGCAAGTCTGAAACTGTCTGCCGAAGATATGCCTCCTCCTATCCAAATTGATTCGATCAAGCACCTCCCGCTCTTTCATAACATCAAGATAGTAAACACCCGGGCGGGGCTCGATCGCCCAGTCGGGAGGCTTCCAGGCGGATTGCCCCCCTCCGACCTGAGTCTGCCCCGCCAAAGGCAGGGCATCCTGTCCAGCCGGTTTCAGGACATCGTGCTGGGAATTGGAAACCAAGGGTTGAACAACTTCTTTAGCTGCAGCTCTCGGATTCAGACTAGTCACCGAGAATGGCTCCAAGGTTTGAGCTTTCTTAAACCGATCCAGACCCGACCTTCCATACATTCTCTATATCCTAAACACTTGAAGTAATCAATCCTCTCACCCAGCTCGAATCTCGATCAGCGTTGCACACAACAACACCAATAGTACCAATCCAGCAGCTCAATTTTGGAGCATCACATGCAAATATGCAATCCTCAAGTTCATGCTCTACACAAAACACCTACCCAAGTCCTAATTCAATGCACAAATCACAGTAAGCAACAGAAGATTAAGCATCACAACTCGGTGATGACTGATAATCCAACCAATTAAGCTAATCAGTGAAAAAAGGCCAAATCGAGCAAACCTAAGGAAAATAAGGAATCGGCAAAAATCGAACATATTAAAGCAAAATTACCCAAAAAAAAAGATGTTGAATCCGTGTGTTTGGTTGCCCAGAAAATGCAGGAGAAAGGGAAAAAAATTCTCGGAACATTGTAATTTACCGTGAGTACTGTTCGGAAAACCAAAACATTATCGAGATTTATGAAATTGAGGTCGTCGATGAGCAATTAAGACCCAGAAATTGGAGAATGAATCGAAACTGGGAATAAGATTTGGGAAATTTTGGGATGTTGAAGATGGTACCTTTAGGGTTTGGGTCTTGAACAGAGCGTTGATTCGCGGAGGAGAGAGACGAAGCCGAAGGAGAAGTAAAGAGTCTCCTATGGTCTATAATTTATGCTGTTTATAATTATTTATTAATTGATTAATGTGATGATAAATTAAATAATTTGGGGAATATGTTTTTTTGCATAAAATATTTTTAGTTTTTGATAAATAAAAATATTTCATGAAGAATATATACAATATGGTGGGTCTAATAAGTTAATGCAAAATGTTTGCATTGGGTTGTTTTTAAATCTAAAGGTAAACTTATCAATGACGAGTTTGAAGAATATATAATATTATCGGGCAGTCAATTTTTATCACTCGTCGTAACTTAGTTTTTATCTAGCTCAGTTTCTTCTTTATCCTACTTTTTCTAAGTTCGATTGATGTTGTTAGTATGTGGCCATAATAGATATGGTCGACGAGGTGCATATGTCGAATGTCTAGAATGTAGATTTGATCTATTTAACTATGTTAATGATCAGCTCGTGTGATTTTTGAGTCGGACATTTGATTTTATTTTATCGCCCCTTTATATGAAAATTGAATCACAAGCTCACGCTCATAAATAAACAAAAACATAGTGTCGTTGCTCACTTATGAGTAATCAATAAACACTACAAGCTCACGAAGAAGCAAACAGTCTCATTCACATACTCACGAATAAACAACAAAGAGTCATTTACTTGAATACTATTTTAAACCAGGTCAGGAAGAGAGCATGACACTCTATAACGATGATTAGGGTTCTCTCGTTGCTAATGTGATTCACGTAACAACACTTGACGTCAAAAAAAGGTAGAGGTTAGTGAATGTTTTTTCGTGTCAATTTATTTAACTCAGGTAGATTTTAATTTATTTATTATGAAATGACCACACTACACATTTTCAGTTTTCTAGTTTTTCAAAACTATGTTATTACCTCTCTCATGTGTCGGAACAACAACTTCTCAAAATAAAATGAGAGAAACATAATAACTTTTTTATTAGGGATAATGACACTTTCATACACCTAACTATAGCGAAATGACATTTTCATACTTTAACTATTTTTCTCTCTTTTTTAGTACCATAATAATTTTTTTGTGACAACCTAGCTCTAAAATACCTAAACTACTCTTGGTGTAAAAAATTATAAATTGAATTGGTTCAATTTGATTTGTACTTAAGATGCAAATACAATTATGCACGAAAATATAAAATTAAATTTAAACCATTTCAAATATGTTTTGATAAATCATATTGGACTAGTTTTATTTTGATTTCTTAAATTAGGGGTATTTTAGTCATTTTAGCATAGATTGTCACAAAAAAATTTGTTAGGGTACTAAAAAAGAGACAAAACTAGTTAGGGTATGAAAGTGTCATTTCGCTATAGTTAAGTGAAACAAAGTGTCATTATACCTTTTTATTATGCTGCTAGAAAGACCAGGTTCGAAAATAAACAAGCAATTGAAATAAAAACTGTAAACAATAACATCGAATGTTTACGTGGTTCAAGATAATGTAAGAAAAACGGTAGACAATCACGAAATTGTCCGCCTAAGTTACAATAGTTTAGTATTTATCATACTACACTCGAACCCTAATCAAAAAGGAAAACTAGAACCCTAATCTAATATAAAATCACCAAATCCCCACGATATTCGCCTCTTCGTGCCCCCAAACGCATAAATTGAGTATTTCGCACCTAAGTCTCAATTCATTAACAAATCTCTGAAACCACCGTACTGAATAATCTCAATCAATTCAATGCATATCCAACAATAAGTACTCCATTCTTATAATAATAAATGTACAGCTCTCAAATCTAAATTTGTTGTTCACTTCATTCAAAATTGTGCAACTAAACACAATCCCAAACAAAC
Source organism: Geranium rotundifolium (assembly GCA_963920655.1). Taxonomy (NCBI): domain Eukaryota; kingdom Viridiplantae; phylum Streptophyta; class Magnoliopsida; order Geraniales; family Geraniaceae; genus Geranium; species Geranium rotundifolium. Next base: position 2,099,964 of record OY987318.1, read on the forward strand.
CAAGAAAAAAACGAATATATACACACATATTGATTAAAGGTAAGATGTTAATATCAGAATTGTAGGCCTTCAAAAACTCAAGCTCCTCTACTCCTAGCAGCTCCTCCCATGCCTCCACCACCTTCACAACCATTTCCTTCGCCTTCGCCTTCAAGCTCTCACGAGAGAAGCAGAAAACGTTCATCGCAAGATCGAGATTGTTGCAGCAATTCTACAGAACATGGCTCTATGCTACATCTTGAAGCTTAGGTCTGTTGAACTCTGAAAATGTAGATAAATGGTGAGAGACCAATTGCTAGCTACAAATGAAGGCATGGACCTACCAACTCTCTCCAACCAAGTTTAGAGATCAAATCAACATTTACCAGCAGTGTACTTTTGTTACAACGAGAAAGATCGAGTGCAAAAACAAATAAGTTATCGAAATTAAAGCAATGTATAAGAAGATTAACGGTCTACGTTATTCGCTAATAATGTGTCGATTCTACATGCCGAGGAGAAAAATATTACTAGGGAGAAAAACGATACACGATCACGAAGTTATCTGATAGATTACAATAGTGTAGTATCTATAATCAGTGTTCTAAAAAATGCCAAGCCTTAGTCGGGCGGAGAGGACCTTTTGGGGACTAATCGAGAATTAATCAAAAAATAAATCGGATTAAAAGATTAATCGAGAATTTTAGAACACTGCCCATAATACTACACTCAAGCCCTAATCAGGAAAAAAACAAGTAGAAACATAATGAATCGGGGGTCTCTCCACATCCCGGACCCCAGACTAGCGAGACCACCATATTATCTAATCAATCTAAGTGAGCATGTAGCGATAATGAATCGACGATACTGCTGGAATGTGGATTGGAACAAAGTATCTTATATTTTTAATTTATTATTTGAGGTCTCTGTCACTTCACTCGCAATCTTTGCTATTCAGAACGTGTTTAAACTATTTATAAATCATTACCTGGCTGCGAATTCTTTTTCGACCACATTAAATGTCAAATTGAGGCGGCCTTGCAAGTTTCTGAGGACATTTTTGGTGATCCTCTTCTTCAGCTTTGTGTTCTTCATCCATGCAATTCCAAAGAACACTTGTACATGACACCCTTTTGATTTTGAGGATAAATCCTCAATTTCGTATCTGAGATGGAGCTGCATCATAGTAATAATAATAATAATCATCATGAAGAGCGATTTTCACAAGATGAAAAATTGCTTCAAAAGAAAGAACAGGGATAGTTGCAAAAACTAACGATGTAATTGCAAAAACAGAGGATAATATTTTTAAATTTTTGTAATGCAGCAGTATTTTCATTATTTCCTAAAAATAACATAATTTTAAAAAGAAAAGGTTAACAGATAGGGGTAATGTGAAACCTTTAAAAACTTTAAAGGGAGGTATCTTACACCACGAGAGACTAAGTGAAAAACGTGTATCCTTGAGGTAGGCTATACGACATTTTTCCTCAAAAATAAGTTGAGAGGATAAAAATACCCTTCAAATAAAAAATTGAAACAATGGAGGTCACCTAACCGATTTTCCATCTGTTTTGACGGATTTCGACAATCAGTGCAAAAATCCAGAGAGTTCGCGACAAGATTTTGCAAGTAGCGAAATATACGACACCTCTTTTTAGAAAGTACGATACTACACCGTTAGTTTTTGCAATTATCCCAAACAACGGAAGAGTATAAAGCGTCACATACATTGAAATAGTCACTGAGGGGAACTCCATGGAGAGTCATGACCTCTTCAAAGAGACAGCCATTTTTATCGGTTGGAGATCTCTGCTGAGCACTGGTGACCTCTCCTCTGTACCCAGAGATCCTTTTATCGAACCTGTAATATAATTGTCTCTCGCCCAAATCATCCTTCTCCATCTCCCATGGTGAGCAAGAATAGTTGAGACAACCTACTTTCTCCATCACTTTACGGTCCAATTCTCCCCCACCAAACAGCTCCATGAAGAAACTGATCTGTAGAGACCAAAACACACCATTTTGATAATAATATGAATGTAAATATGCATTATCAAACCCAAAAGCATTCACATGGATAGTACGTCGTACTAGTGTTTTAAAATATGTTAGGCGCTAGTAGAGTATTTTTACTTTCTTTGTACTGTTTTTAGAATTTTCTTTTTTCATTTACAGAATTGACTCTCTTTTCTTTTCTTTAATTTTAATATTAATATTGTTTATAAAAAAACGAATGATACTAAATATTTAAGATATAAGAATATAAATATCCATTATATCTTTAAAAGTTAAAAGAAGACTGATTAGTATAAATTATTTAGTTTTAGGTATTTATTTTTCAATTCAAATTTGAAAAAAAAAAGTCATCTAGACCCGCCTAGACTAGGAATGGAAACAAGTACGAGTTCAGGGCGGATTTAGTAGTCCCCATCCTCTAATTCGTCGGATAGGAGATACCGGGGTCTTCATCAAGTTTGGAATATTTTCTCTCTTAGCGGGTTTGGGCATACTGAGTCCCCTTCGATTTCAGAGTATTTTCTTCTTCTATGGATGATAACGAGGCGGGTTCGCAGTATTTTTCTGCTCTTAAGGATGACAACGAGACAATTTCATGGACATGGGCCATCATTGGGTTCGGAGTATTTTTATTTTCTCATAAATGCCAAAGGGACAAGTTCAGGGTCCCATCAGGTTCAGAATATTTTTCTTTGCTTAGGGATGACAACAGAGCGGGTTCAGTAATCCCTATCCACTACCATGTCAGATCAGAGATACCATAAACTTTTGTGATCCCTAGCCCAAACCCGCTTCGATCCATCTTGGCCTGCATATATCTACTCTAACGACTTAAACCGCCTGATTATATGAAATCGAGTCGATGTACACAAACAGAGACAGAGGAAGAGAGCTTACAGGGATATCAAACTCGGATGAGAAGACCTCAGACATGGAGACATTGGCATCATCAGGGGCCAAGAATGGCTCATCATTCTGGGGACCTTTAGCTTCACTGTCTTCTTCAGTGGGGAGGCCTTTGGCATCAGACTCATCATCAGTTTGGGAAGTTTTGGCTTCTTCTGATTCTTCTTCTTCTTCTTCTTCTTCGATCAATTGCACCTTCTGCTCTGGACTCAATGACTTAGCCTTCCACAGAGCCATGATTGTCCTAGAAGATCATGTCATCAAATAAATTTAACAGATGTGAACAATACTCTTCTTTGTTCTTCTCCTAAACTACCATGTCAAGATGAATATATATCACATATACAAAATGGTTAATTGCAAAAAATGGATGTGAACTATCCTATTTATGTACTAGTAGTTGTATTTTTTATTGCAAAAATTAGTCCTGAACTTGTCATTTTCGTAAAAAGGGATAAATTTGATCAAAATATTGACAAAATTGCCAAAGTATTTTAAAATTTGAAAATAATTTTTTTCAGCTCGAGCTTGCTGGTTTTTCTCTTCTGCAACCGACCATCCCCAACCTCTACTCTCTCCAACATATTGTCACCGGCTTCCTTTTTTACCGGCACGCCATCAATGTTTGTATGCAAGACTTCAGATAATATAGGTGAGTTCTCTCAAGATCGAGTTACTTCTCCAGCAAGATCGAGCTAGTCCGACTTACCCTCCTCGCTGGTCTGCCTTTTCGCCATTGTGCTACCGAGATTCAAGTCAATGACAGTTGATCGAAGAATAGAAAAACCGGCAAGCTAAAACTAGAAAAAAAAAGCTTTATTTTTTAATTTTAGATGAAGTTTCGTCATCTTCCGGGAAAAAGAATTATCCATTTTTCAAAATATAGTAAGTTAATAGCTGCTCTCTGCTATAAAAAGTACACAACTAGTAGCGAAAATGGGACTATACACAATCAATTTTTGTAGTTAACTCTAAAATAAATAAATCCACATAGAAAGGACCATGGAAGTAATATATATCAGTGTTCTAAAAATCTCTAATTAATTCTTAGACTAATCCTCGAAAGCCCTCACCACCCGACTAGCGTCTAACGTTTTTAAGAACATGGTATACACTATTGAGTAAAGATAAGTGCATGATGTTCATTACTTACCTATTTGCATTACCATAAGACACAAAAGAATGGAAGTGAAACTTGAGCCTGCCCTCTGCATCTTGCATCTTTGCACCATGCCTAGCATCCATACCTTTGCCCTGCCGAAGGGTCATCACTATTGTTGGACTGCCCATTGATGCAAGTGTTGGAGAAACAACTTGAATGTCTTCTATGTCCTCCCAAAGGAAAAAGAACTTCGTCTTGTGCCCAAATAAGTTTGCATAGAATCCAATTATCCTCGCCGATAAAAACAAACGCCCCTATAGAGGAATAATCGACAATCAATAAGAACCAAAGATCGAAGATCAAAGATACTGTCGTTTAATTTATTACTGATAAGAACATTCAATAAAATATAGTAAGAAAGCATGAATCAGTCATGCTCATCTATAGTACTAGTCTTGTAATATCAAATTCTTGCATTTAGTAGTGATCTTTAGCGTGAGCTCGCCTGATTTTCCTCTTCTCTGTCCGATACAGTGTTTTAAAACATGCTAGGCACTAGTCAGGCGGATAGGGACTTTTGGGGACTAATCAGGAATCAGTCAGAAAATAAATTGGATTATGGGTTAATTGGAAATTGACATATGATTAATCAGGGACTAGTCGAAGATTAATTGGAAACTAATAAGACAAGTCGGGGATTTTTCGAGAACTGGTCCGACACATGACGATGAAAAAGAGAGGCATCACAGAGAGAAGGGAGAATCGGACTAGCTTGAGTTCGTCAGAGAATTAGCAGCTTGAGCTACAAACTCGTACGGATCTGAAGTCTGACAGGCATCGATAGCATCCCAGAGAAAAAGAACGATGGCTTGCCAGACAAAAAGGAAGTTGGCGACGGCATGCTAGGTAGAGTGAAGATTGGGATCGGTCGGAAAATAGAAAAATCGATGAGCTCAAGCAATGAACAAATGTTTTTCATTTTTAAATTCCAACAATAACTACACAAGTAAATAATCACCTGCAGAACCATTTTTCTTTTCAAATGGCAAGTAAAATCATTGATAAGAAATTCCTCCGATGGAAGCCCAAATAGTTTCTGAAATGCCGAACTCGTTTGAGGAGACCTCAACTTTATCTGCACAAATTTCCATTTAAAATGTTATTATGTTATCACGCAATAACAAATAAATGAGCTAATTGTAAAATGTAGCTGTGGTACAATCTCATTTTTACAATCAGTAGCTTCTAAAAATTTCTGACTTATTTGATTAATACTCAATTAATTTATGATTAGTTTCTGATTAATTTTCTATCAATTCCCGATTAATCTTCAAAAGGCACTCACTGTATAAAGCGTCTTACATTTTTTAAAACACAGAAAAAAACTAGCTATAAAAAATAATGAAACAGCCACTGACATTGAAAATTGATTAGTTTTTTTCCAGCTTAAGTTCACCGGTTTTACTATATTTCCCCGATTTTTTTCTTATTCCGTGCTATCAAGTTGTATGGCTGGGATGATCGGCGGGAGAAGAGAAACACTATTGAGCTCAAGTTGATATTTAAAACTCAAAAAAATTAATCTAAGGTCAGTTTCATCATTTTTGGAGAAAAAAATATGAGTAGACAACTACTTTTTACAATAAAAAAACGTATACGACTGAATACAAAAATAAAATACTACACAGCCAGTTTTTGCAATTAACCCGGGATAATTTTCAAAAGCTATATAGATGGTAAAAACTACATACCTTCTTCCCGACTTCTTTCTCCATCTTCGTTAAGTATTCCTTGACGACATTGTTACCTCTGGTATTGTTCAAGAAAATTCTCAAGTGAAGCTTTGACTGACAAGCTTGAGCTAGCTTTCCTTGGAGAGGAAGCCACACATCAGCAAGGTCCGATACATTAGTTTTCAGAAAATTTATTTCTGCATGTCCCAATGATATTGCATCGTCGAAGGGACCATCAAAATCGTATACTTCCACAACCACCACAGAAGGTGGATCATTCATTGCGTCGAATTCAAAGATTTCTGCAAATATGAAAAATCCGCAAAAGAAATTTTTTTGTTTAAATGAGAAACAATAGTACTCAAAGTAACTTCATATTCTGTTTAGATATTACTATGCTAAGCTTTACATATTTGTGGAATATATAAAATCACGGTTAAATATACAAGTTTTGTGTAAAATCCCGACAAACATACTAAAATGTTAATAATCATCATAGTTAATTTTAATTTCATGCGATTTCCTTCTTATTAAATTTCAAATACTGAACCTCCACAAACAATTATAAAAACAGGTATAGAATATAATATAAAATAAAATAAATTACCATTCCACTGAGGATCAGATTTCTGGAACTTAATTGAGCTGGTTCTAGTTTTTCCATTACAAGTGAAAACAACATACGGATCAGCGAACCCACTTGAATCAACCGCTGCTAAATTACTTCCTTCGATCAAAGCAACAGTTAGTAACCACCCATCTCCTCGAGCTTTCACTCCATGATCACTACCTACGAAAATAAAAAAGCATACATATTAAGAAGATATATGTTAAAGAAAAATAAAAACATGTAATATGTAATATGTAACAATGTTGGATACGCCTTGAATCAAATCAAGACTTGCCCATTAGAATGTTATATTCAAGGTTTTGTCACGACAAACTGTTCGATAAAGCTGGAGGTTACAATCTGCGAATAAACTTGAGTTTCTTCTTTCTGTCATATTAGGAAAGTGGAAAACTACGCTAATATAACTCAGGATCCATAACTTGGTGATAGGGTTGCAAACGAGTCGACCCTTTGACGAGCGGTTCAAGCTCGATTAGCCGCATGTGAGAGTAAAGGTTGGACTCTTTTAATAAAGGAGCCGAGATCAAGCCTAACCTAAATAGGCTTCATGAGAGGGCTTGTTTAGTATTTAATCAAGTATATTTTGTTAACTTTAACTAGATATTTATAATGAAATTATACAAAATCGAATTGAAGACAACTCGTTTATTATTTAATGGATCATATATTTTGTATTAACATAAATTTTAACATTTAATATATAGTTGTAGTGAAAATTAAACGAGCTAACTCAAAAATTTGAGCTTACTTGCATAAGCTCGTTCCAACCCGAGCCGAACACTTTTTCACAAGCCGAGTCTGACTAAATTAAAGCTTGATTCGACTCGTTTACACCCTTACTAAGTATATACTATTTCTCTCTAATAAGATTTATCGCCTCTGTCTTGTGACATAACTAACATATTGTCTAGAAATCATGTAAGTTGTTAATGTTTTTGTGTGTTAACACATTAGATCTTTCTCGACACTATACAAGAAGTGGACAATTCTAACAAACTAAAACTTTCTATGTCATCAAAGATTAAATGAAGTTTTTCTATAGAAATGTTACCTTTCCGAGCCCTCGCCTGCATGAACCTTGAAATCAACCCTAGCACCCTCTCAGCTTGAAGAACCAAGACACCACACACAACAACTTCCCCAATCGAATCGGGCAAATCCAATCCAACAAACTCTAGCCCTTGGATCGCACTCGGCATGACAAGCCATATATGCACAAGAACATAGGAAGCGATAAAAATCGTTGAAACTACGGTGAAGTTAGCGAAATACTGCACCGCCAGCCTCCAGTCTGACACAGGCTCAGCCTGTAGGGTCGCCAGCATTTGCTCCTTCTCCGATCCACCCTCCTTCAGGTCAAGCGGCTTCACGTTCTGTGCGAGGAAGCTCGCATACTGATCGAAGCTATCCTTCATCCCCGTCCGGGCGCCATTCTCTATCATCCCTTTCATCATCGTGCTCTGGATGAAATTCATCCGCCAAGATATCACCATCCGCGTGCATTGCTCCCCAGACGCCTGTTCGGGCCCTGGCGTTATGCAGTATTGCAGTTCCACCTTGAACGTGTTCCCATACATTACGTCTGGGGTGCTCACGCTCACCAGGACAACGAAGACCTTCCCATCCGCCTTCAGGTAGGTTTGCTCCTCAGTCGCCTTCGTGGCCTTTATCAACTTGGAAGCGGCCTTAACATAAGTAACCACTCGTTTTAAGTTCCCACCACCATTCTCGAACTTCCATGGCCCTATCTGCAGCTCTGTGGATCCCTGCTCGTCTGCTAACGCCTTGGTGAAGCTCGAGTCTGGCGAAAAGAGGAGAGAGTTCATTTCTGGGGATGAAGTCGCGTATACTTGATCCAGAAGTATTCCGCACCCCAAACTGCTAGGGATTTCCCTATCCTCGTCTTTGGACTCCATCGTTTTTATCAACTCCTCGAAAGGAACAGAGGACGACTGATCCTCAGACTTGTTCTCACCATCCTCAGGCGTGTCAGTTTCGGGTGTCTCCCCCGAGTCATTTCCCTTGCCTCCATTAGGCGCCATTTCCGGATTTTTGTTGAAGATTTGGGCGATCCGGCCAGCAAAGGTTTTCTGCTTGGTGTAGAGCTCCTCCTTGATGGGCGCGAATTCTTCGCCTCTGCCCGGAGGGGAAGTGGTTGACGATAAGTTGAAAGACTTTGAGGATAGTTCTTTCATGATCTCTGCACCCTTCTTCTTCGCATAATCTCCATGACTTTCCATTTCGGATAACGAGCTGTTCGGATGGAATTGTATGGCGAGACAAATTTCACCTGTCATGTGAAACACGATGAGCAATAGAGTTTGGCAGTTAGCTTGTAATGCAAGAAAGTCTGCACAGTGATGTCATTTGGGTATTATTGAGCTTCAAGCAATGGAGATTAAAAAAATGAACACAGACTAATCTAGAAAACATTATTTTAGGAACAATCAAGAGCAAAGAAGAAGAAAAACACATGCCACATTTTTTATCAGCATCTCATATTCTACATTTATCTTCTTCTTTTTTTGTAGTAATTCATAATCTATCCTTATCGCCGCTCATTGGGATTCGAACAGAAAAACCTTTATCCCCGCTCATGCACCACAAAAAATAACATTTACCACATTTTTTATCAGCAATTCATAATCTAGACCACTGATTCCATGCTGATACCACATATGACATACCACAATCCTTGTTCTTGGGTTTCTTGTTCTTGTGGTGCAGAGGGTACCAGGCCGTGCCGAGCGACCTCTCCTCCGCCTCGAAGACCCTCGAGACGGGCACCTTGACCTGCCCCACGAAATCGTCCTTCATGTACTTCTCCTCGTCGAGCACCGACACGACGAGCTCGTCGTCCATGTCCTCGACCCTGAACACGAACGACTCGTCCCAGCTCGGGTTCAGGTTCTTCTTCACCACCTTCGTCCTGAACCTGTTCCGCCCCAGCTGCACCCTCACGTACGGGTCGCTGAACCCGTTCAGATCCATCGCCGGCAGGTTCCGACCCTCGATCACCCGAACCACCAGCTTCATTTTCCCCCAATTCTCCGGTTCGATCCGATCACAGAACCCTACAAATCAGAATCGATCTGGGAAATGCTCGGTTTCTTCGAATCGGCGACAATGCGGGACGGATCCGGATTGGGGGGTTGGTGTCCATTGGGATTTGGGGGTGGGATCGAGATTGGGGAGGATCGTCCTTCTGGGTTGGGAGATAAAGGGTAGTTTTCAATTTTTGGGTTGGGGCTGAAAATTTTCCCGAGAAAGTGGTGAGAAAGAGAAAGTTTTGATTGTTTTTGTGCTCTTCGCTAACTGTAACGGTTTGTTTGTTTTTCTATTTTGTTTATTTTTTGCCTTTTTTTTATAAGTTTTAAATGTCATTATTGTTTGTGGTAAGTTTTTAATGGTTTTAATGTGAGATTGTTATAAATGAGGAAGTTTCTGAAATTGATTATTTGATTTAACATGTATTAATTAATTAATTATTTATTTATTTATTTGAAGCTTAGACTTTACTTTGCAATTTTCGTGTTTAGATCATGGGCGAAGTGATGTAGTAATTTTATTTTACTTATCAACATTGTTGAAGAGATCGACGAACATCATCAAGGATTTGAATTTGGCGAGGGAGGAAAGCTAGTAGCGATGCTGGTCATGTATGGGCATGAATTAGCGTGCTCGACATCGGAAACGAATTCGGTGACCATAACTAGATCTGGTCGCTGCAGGCCTAGATACGTAAAGGAATGTCAATGATGGAGGTAGAGAGAAATGAAGGTTTTGCAACGTTTAAGATGGAGCTCGGCGATGAAGCTCGTCGTGCCCCACCAACATAACATCTCAAATTGACGTCGTCGAGTCTTGAATCGTTTATCTTCTATGCTTTTTTAGTTATGTTAGTACAATGAGTAATTTTGACATTGCAAATAAATTTGACAATGTTGCATAGACGATAATATGTTAAAATTCTTGAGTGTAACAACATATACATTTTTGAATTAATTGTGATGACACTATACTAACGTATAATTGACTACAATTATATTTAATTGAAAATAAATGATAAAATTTATAATTTAATTTAACATTAAAGTTAGAGCATTTATTTATTTATTCAAAATTCAAACTTTCCACTATAACTTTCGTATCAAAGGCTCTAGGTAAAAAGGCATGCTCATTTTTAAATTTTATGTAGCAATGTTGCTATTTAATTATTGCTGATAGGCAAAAATGTGCATATTTCATTTATAAAATAATTAAAAGTTTAGAGTATAAATAAATAAATAGAAAGAAAAGGAGGTCATGTTTTATTTATTGTGGAAACAATTGGGAATCCCGAATAATAAATTGGAGCAAATGTAGATTAAGATGTAAAGGGGTGATGTGATGGTAAATTGGATTTATTATAGAGAAATAAATATTCTAATTTCTTTTAAATGGAACATTCGAGATAGTATGGTTAAAATTGAAGTGAGACTAATTTCTCTACTTTTTAGTTAGAATGAATATTGTCACACTGAATTGAACGCCTACTCAATACATTTAGGTAATTCCCGAGACACTTTACAGATTAAGCATTACAATGTATATTGGTTGAAGGTTCGATCATGTTAAACAAAAAGTTTTTCGTCTTAAACAAGATCTTCAGTTTCCTCAACGCCTTTCAAGTTTCGTGTAGGTTCCCACTGTCAACCCTCCAAACCCTATCTCCCGAGATAGTCCCATCAATCACACATGTCGAGCGAGTTCGACACGATAAAATTCTTGTCATTCTTTCATGAGATAGCGTGCACATACACCCCCTTCCAGAGTCGGGTGATTAAGTTGAACCTAGGGGCCAGGATCCGAGAGCCACGATTCCCCTACCACCCTAACCTTCGCTCCAGAGCCGATACACATCCTAGTCCATCTCCTCACAACTCATGCACCTCCATTATACTTTTCCACATCAAACTAGGGTTATTACCCCCATTGTGTTGATAGGAACGACACGATGGCGTGATAGCATGCTTTTTACACTCAACCGAGCACACTATCCTTCAGGGCTGGCTCAACGATTATTAAAAGCTAAATGAAAAAAAACATTCATTTCTTATAAAAAAGACGATACAAATTAGAACACTTATTTTCATACGCAACCTTTATTTTTAAAATTGGGGCTAAACTACTAACATACTTAACCCTACATTGAGATGGGTATAAAACAATGGCTTCACTTGCTTTATGGTAAAGTCGGCCTCGCTATCCTCCCAGTCTTGTAGTCTCCCAAATTAAGTAAACATAACGGAACCAAAAAGTAAAACTATAAAGGGTTAATCAAGTGATAACCACTCTTTAAGGTGCAAATTAGGAACTCAAAGCGTTGAACTGATAAAAATAAAGTGCTGAAATTAAAACACATCATTAATGATAAGTAATTTTAATTAAATTCAAGTTTGCCAAAATTACAAATGCTTACGAAACTGGACTTAATTCAGACCTATGTTTTGCTAATTCAACGACTGAGATTGATTCCTACTTCTCACGAGAAGAGAGTGAATTCTCGCCCGCGTATGAACTATGGCAGTGGAGAATTAGTACAAAGAAATATTTTATCAAAATATATATTTTTCAAACTTTTTGAGAAACAAAAAGGTTGCACAAATAAAAAATGAAAATAGCACAATGTAAATTTTACAAATTGTCACCAAGCTGTACATAGCCATAACATACAAATACACATTGCATATATAATACAACACAAACAACTAATACAAAGGAACCACATTCCATCATGAGTTGATTTCAACCATGGATCAATTCATGGTTCTCACATGGTTGTTCATCAAGTCGGGTTGGGTAGACCCGGCTCGGGTCGTACCCGACTCGATTTGAGTTGGGTACTAGAACCCAGACCCGATACTCGACTCGGTTGAGAAGTCAGGTAGTCGGATTCGGGTAGACTCGAGTGTCGGGTGAGTCGGGTATACCCAAGACACCCGATGGGCCTAAAAGTTTTGGCCCATTTGCATTTTTGACCTCATGCCCATATATTTATCAGTTTCAGCCCAATTTTTTTGAAACCCATTTAGTTTTTAAACCCATTCAGTTCAGATATATACATTTACACATTTATACACTTACCTAATCACCACAAGAAATTCTAATCCTAAGAAATCCACACCACAATTATACATTCACCACATTTACAATTTATTTAACAAATTCAATTTAATTTTAAGGCCCCAACTATTTCCAGCAGCAGCCAACTCCTCACTACCACTGCCTATCAGCATCATGCCAGCATCTATTTCTCTTGTAATCTACATGAAGAACAAATATCTTAATTAAAATTGAACTTTGAAACTTTCATATACAAAAGAGACTAAAATAACTTTGGTATAAACCAATACATTAAACATTGAAACCATGTACATTAAACATTCATTAACAAAATATAAACAAAACATAACCATTTTCCAACAAAATCATTTCAACTAAACCATTTAATTGTTCTTAACAGTAGGAAGATTAGGATTAACAAAATCATTTATAACAAAATCATTTACAAACTGATTTTATCATTTAATTGTAAACATAAACATTTACAAGCAAAAACACTAAGTCCCTCACCCCCAATTTCAAATTTAAATCAAAATCAGCAAAACTCTAACCCTAACCCCCAATGCAAACTCTAACCCCCAATTTACATTTGAAATTGACATGCAAACTGACATGAAATTGAAATAAAAAAATTTAGAGAGAGAGAGAGAGGTGAGGCGAGGCGGGACGTAAGGTTTCAGGCGACAAAGAGAATGAGAGGCGGAGAAAAAGAGGGTTGTTGAATCGTCTGAGAGAATTAACTGTGAGATGAGAGAGGTGTGAGGTGTGAGAGTCAGTCTGTGATGTGTGAATGAATTAGGGTTGAGGAGTGAGGACGTGTGTAGATGAGGATGTGCCACGTTAACGCGTATCAACGGCTGAGATGGATTCATCGAAGATGATCAATGGTATAGATTCAGCCACGTCTCCAACTCGTGACACTAAAGGAGAAGAGAGTTTATAAACTCTCATTGAGTCCCACATCGGAAGCGTATGGGACTCAATGAGTGTTTATAAACTCATATGTCTCTGATTTTGGCATCAAATGGTGATTGGGCTGGGCTTGTAACTAGCATCAGGTTTGGTTGTGGGTTGGGCTGTGGCTTTGGTAATTTGGTGGTGGGTTGGACAGTGAATTATGTTGGGCTGGGAGATTAAAATAAATAGTTTTTTGATAAATACTTATACTGTCGGGTTGTCGGGTACCCGCCGAGTTCCACATTTGTGCCCAATACTCGACTCGGTTGACATGTCGGGTTGTCGGGTTCGGGTCAGTCGGGTTTCGGGTATTTCGAGTCGGGTGTCGAATCGGGACGCCGGGTGAGTCGGGTTACTGGGTAAAATAGACAGCCCTAGGCAACACAGCAGACAGATTGGACCAAGGTTCTAAAACTCGAGATTGGGTGGAACTCGGCGAGGCGAAAAGCAAAAAGTTCTGAGAACTCGAGGAGAAACTCTGAAGTGCCATTATGTTATAGAAGTCTTAATTCTCATTTTCAGGAGCAATTTCTTCATTTATATAAAAATACATAAATTTTGCAAAAGAAAATGCAAACAACACAACACTTTTTGACATTATCAAATAACAAGGCACCCTTTTGCAAAATCTTCATGCAATAGGTCACCTTTTTGCAATTTTCTCTTTTTTTCATTCGTTCAGCAAATTGACAAGAAACTAATCCAAAATCATTGGTAAACCAAATGGGACATGTTCACATAATCAAGAATCCATTTGCCACAAGAATCTTTATAACACGAAACAAATAGGAATTAATTGAAACCTATTACCTGGAATTCGCTTCGCATCGTTGCCTTTGCTTGTCGTTGAGCGCAACTCTGGAGGGTTACAATGCCATTGGGGTCCCCTATTCTTTTAAGTTATGCTTACGCTTCAGTTCCTCCCAAACTTGAAGACCGTCAGGATGCCGAGTCACATACTTGCTTATGAAGTACTTTTCGGGATGTTCAACCACACCCCTCAATGACAGTTCATTCTCCATCGCTCCTTGCTCTTTGAGCCAATTATACATTGCAAACCTAAACTTGATCCTCTGGAGGCTATAATCTATATACGACGGACATGTCACCAAGGATGATATGGGAAAACCCAAACCATTCACAAGATAATCAATCTTTGCTTGAATCATTTCCTTTGTCTGGTTAAGCATCTGAGGGCATTTCTTGATCATTTGAGCTACATCGTTCTGGTCTAGACCAGATTTCACAATGCAATCGAATCTCTCTCGAAGATCGCCTCCTTTCCCTCGGAGCCTTCTGAGTACCTTTTCCATTTCGGCTGAATTCTCCTCAAACCCCAATTCGGACAAGAACTTGGTCTTCTCTCTCTGTGATGCATCGACCTCTCCTGTGCTGGGTAAGGGTTCGGTTTTTCTTCCCAAAACCAGATTCTTCAGAAACCGTGGATTCTCCGTGATGCAGTTACGAACGCGTTTTTCACCGACTCCCAATGTTGCCAATATGCTATTAGTTTTCTTCAAGTTGCAAGAACCGAGCAAGAGCAGGTGAGACCCAACAATGTCCCTGATCTCTTCATTCTCCATTTCAATATCGTTTAGGAACTGAAAGCACCGCCTAAAATTCGAAACAAAAACTTTAACTCGAATTTGTGGAAACTGCTTCAACAAAAAACGCACATCGCATGTTGTGAATCCAAATTTCGTCAACAAGCCGATTAACACAAACGTCCATTCCCCCTCAAAGAGCAGCCTCGGGCGCTGACTGATCAAACCGCCCAATTCCTCATCCCTGAATCCAAACTCGCTCAATAGGCATAGAACCTCAAGAATCCGACCCCACTCACAAGAGTTATCGCTCTTCGACAAACACCCCTCAATCCAACTAGATCCGATCCCCAAGCTCTTCAACTTCTCAAACACCTTACCAGCCGTCACATAAACATCGCCAACCAAAAGACTAGGCGAAGAAGCAACAAGCTTCGCCACAACACTTCTCTCGATCCCCGTCTCTTCATAAACCAAAAGCTTCGACTCCAAAACCCCACGACCATATCTAAAAACCTCGGTCGCTTCCTTGTAGATCCTCCCCATATTATTCATCTGAACCCCGTAATTACACAAAACATGGTAATTCTCCAACAACAAACCGTCATCGCTCAAAAACATCAACCCCTGAGGAAGGAGAGGAGCATACTCGTGAGGCTCCAACCCCATGCTCTCGAGGAAAGGCTCAAACTCATTGATGTGGTGGTAATTCAAGAACAACTCCATCGACCGGCCTATATCTCCCTTATTCTTAACCTTCTTCAAGAGATTGTTAAGAAAATGTGGACAGTTTTTACTCATGGTTTCTGCAACCAGAAACTGCAGGTTTCTAGTAGAATAAAAGTACTCCAATAGTGTCTCCTGTGCTACTATTGTTCTCTTGTCCACTATACCTCTTCTTTTGGGTTTAATTTTAACCTCACTAGCAATATCTAAATCTCCATCACCAACAGTTCCAGCAACAGCCCTGTTCCTTCCATAAGACCTAGGGTTTAGGGTTTTGGGGGTTGGTGCTCTAAACCCAATTTCAGGAAAATTTGAGAGAACCCTTTTAAGAAGAGACAGTAATCTAGGTTTTTGCAGATGGGACATGACCAGATTGCTGATGTATCAGTTCAAGAGAGATGTAAATATCAGAAACCTGGATAAAAATTTCACCTTTTGACACATGGGTGAGTTGCTCCTTTGATATGAGCTCGGGTTCTGCGTTTTGGCTGCTAATCCTTCACTTCCAGAACCATGTTTGGAGCTTGAGTCTGAGAGGATTCTTTAAAAATGGCAGCTTTGGAGAGTTGAGAGACTGAACGAAGTAGGAGGTGTGCGCGCGAGGCAGTGGAGATCAAAACGGCGTCGTAGAGTTGTTCAATGATGGCAAGGAATGGGCTGGGCTGAGTTGATCTTGGGCTTTAGACAATTTTTTAGGGCTGCCCAAAAATAACATAACCGATCTGAAAAATAATCTAAGTAAAAGAAACCGAATTGGTTCATTTATCGTCAACAGTGGATATTCAGAGTCGAATTAAGGTTCAATAGAGTTAGTTAGTATGATAGTTTTGTTGACTAATTAGCGAATGCAATTTGAGGAGTATGGCGGCGCGAGACAGCTCCCGACTCACCTATATATCATATTTGTTGAATGACTTGATTTGACATGATTATATATTAAATATTTTTTTATAAGAAACAACAAAATTCATGAATAACTTTTGTTTTAGGTCTCGCGGATTAACTACCCTGCCTAATTGTTAGATAAATGGTTAGTTCATAAACATGAATCAAATAATTAAATCAAACAATGATACAAGACATAAACAAGTAAATTGTGCGATACAAACATATTCAAAATAATACATTGATTTTACTAACAATCAACATATGATACATATATAAGTAAACAAACATCACAGAACCAAGGATGAGTGTGGGACTGGTTGATGGAGACATAATTGAATTTCGTCGAGGCATGGTGATCTGCTTTCCTTAAGACGCTTATTTTCCCATGGGCAATTCGCTCTTAAGATGCAACGACAAACGACGCTTATTTTCTTATGGGCAATTCGCTCTTAAGATGCAACGACAAACGAGACTGAACTCTGTGAGAGAGAGAGAGAGAGAGAGAGAGAGAGGCTAGAATATTTTGTTTTGTGATTTTTTTGGACGTTTTGTTGTATGTTTCGGCTTTAGCATAGCTACAAATATATAGGCAAAGGGAATTCAAAACTTAATGAGAAAAGGAAATGAAAGAGAATTTGTCTCTTTATACTTCATAATATTAAATTTCAATGAAGAGAATTTCCTAATTTAATTACATATGACCACATTCTTTTTGAAGAATATTATTTATGATTTTACAGTTTGAAAAAAAATATTTATTCCCAAATTCATTAATTGGAAAAATATTTACTTCCGAAATACTGAAAAATATTATTCTCTATTTACAAATTGAAAAATTTTGTTGAGATTACGTAAACGGGCTTCGACCTCTAAATTTTCTCAACACAATTTCAAATAGTCATATTTGAGGTTCAATTTTTCATTCAGCTCTTGTTCAATTAGAGCTTGTAATATGCCGTTGAAAATATCTCATATCATAGATTATATAAACGTATTTTACATTAATCTTGGCCGAGTCTAAGCGTTCCAAAATCACAGTTTAAGTTGACACGCTCACAAGTTAACACACATGTTAACTTTTGTCCAACACTAATTCATCTCTCCATCATATTAAATTGGTCAAGAGCGTGCAGTTTGGTGGCCCTTGTTTGGTTCTCACATATAAAAACGGTATTATGCTTTGATTTGGTCATTTTTGTTTGATTATTTATTAGTTCCAAAAACTATGGTCCAAGTACTATGTGTTGGGAGAAAAACGAATCTAATAGAATAATTAGATGCAACGGAATTAAATAATTCTCCCCACCTGTGCAAATTTCGTAGGAAACTACCAAGCAGAGCAAATCAAGCAAGCTAACAAATATAGCAAACAAGAACACAATAGGCGCGCACAATTTTAGCGTGGAGAACCTCTTCAAGGCGAGAGAGGAAAAACCACGGGACCCTCGAGGCCGCTTAATCTCCACTATCAATATAATGGGTACAACGAGTTCTCTCTAAATACAATTAGAGGATCACAATATCTCAAGATTAACCAATCTTGGCTCAAACCACAATTACAAGAAAGAGTAGAGAAACTTTACCGAATCGATGACGCACGATCAAAAAATCGTATCAAATCACTTGGACCTCCAAACGCAAATTCCAACGGCCAGAACGTAGTACCACGTCTTCCGAACATCCTGTCCAAAAATCAGCACGATCCAACGGTGGATCGACCTCCGATCGGACTCGAGAACCTTGCTGGTCGGCCTAGAAAGTAGCAGAAAATTCTGCACGAATTTCACTCTATTTCTCTCTTGAATTGGTCTTACTTCCTTCTCTCTATTGCCTCCTATTTATAGGCAAGCAATTAGGGTTTCCTTTTCCATGTAGGATACTAACTACATGAGTTTTGGGCCTCCACTTATTTAATATAGACCCAACAAATCTCCCCCTTATTCAACTAAGTGGAGGGCATCGCCATCCCGGCGATCTTACGACAAACATCAAGCTTCTCTCTTGGTAAGGCCTTCGTGAACATATCGGAACCATTATTATCTGTGTGGATTTTCTCAATCTCAAACAACTTTTCCTCAAGTGCATCTCTAAGCCAATGGTATCTTACATCAATATGTTTCGACTTTGCATGAAACGTAGAATTCTTACTCAAGTGAATCGCGCTTTGGTTATCACAATAAACCACATAGCGCTGCTGCTTGAAACCGAGCTCCCCTATGAATCTCTTCATCCACAACAACTCTTTACATGCTTCAGTTGTTGCAATATATTCAGCTTCTGTAGAAGAAAGTGCAACACACTTTTGTAGCCTTGACTGCCAAGAAACTGCTCCACCTGCAAATGTCATTAAATAGCCTGAGGTGGATTTTCTGCTATCAATATCTCCTGCCATATCTGAATCAGAGTAGCTAACCAGCACTGGTTCTCCACTTCCAAAAGTAAGTTTGTAATTAGAGGTACCTCGGAGATATCTCATAATCCATTTGACTGCGTCCCAATGCTCTCTACCCGGATTTGACAGAAAACGGCTCACAACACCAACTGCATGAGCTATGTCAGGCCTTGTACACACCATTGCGTACATCAAACTTCCTACTGCTGAGGCATACGGAACTCTATCCATGTCGTCCATCTCCTTCTCCGTAGAAGGGCTCTGTCGTGTGCTTAGCGTAAAGTGAGTAGCAAGAGGAGAGCTCACCACTTTAGCCTTGTCCATATTGAACCTTTGCAACACCTTTTCAATATATCGCTCTTGTGACATATGCAACTTCTTCGCAACTCTATCGCGAGTAATTCGGATGCCAAGAATAGTCTTCGCAGGACCCAAGTCCTTCATTAAAAAAAACTGACTCAACTGTTTCTTCAATCTCTCAACTCTGGAGACATTCTTGCCAACAATCAGCATATCATCAACATATAGCAATAGTATGATAAAATCATCATCAGAGAATTTCTGCACAAAAACACAGTGGTCAGATTTAGTCTTTTGGTAGCCTTGCTCACCCATGACTGACTCAAACTTCTTGTATCACTGCCTTGGTGCTTGCTTCAAACCATACAAGCTTTTCTGAAGCTTGCACACATAGTCCTCTTTTCCCTTTACTTTGAAACCCTCTGGCTGCTCCATATAAATCTCCTTATCTAAGTCACCATGGAGAAATGCAGTCTTCACATCCATCTGCTCAACCTCCAAATTAAGACTAGCTGCTAAACCAAGAACCACCCGAATGGATGACATCTTAACAACAGGAGAAAATATTTCATCAAAGTCAATACCTTTCCTCTGGCTGAAACCCTTGACGACCAATCTAGCTTTGTATCGAGGACGTGAAGTATTTTCTTCTTGCTTCACTCTGTAAACCCACTTGTTCTTCAAAGCTCTTTTGCCTTTCGGCAACTTCACCAACTCATAAGTATGATTCTCATGCAATGATTTTATCTCATCTTGCATGGCTTCAACCCACTCCTTTTTGTTCTCATCTTCAAGGGTTTCACTGTAACTTTCGGGTTCTCCCCCGTCAGATACTAACACATACTCATCAGCTGAGTACCTTGTAGACGGTTGTCGGTCTCTAGAAGATCTCCTGAGTGGAACAACTGGTGGAACATCTGGTACTGGCAACTGCTCATGAACTTCATTATCGATCTCTACCTCTATAGGAGCATCAACATCACCTGCACCCTGTTGGTCATCACGAGCTTCATCTTCAACTTGACTTGGCACAACTGTAGAAGGAACTATATCAAAATCAATCAAGTCAGTTATAAATTGCGGAGCACTTTCTTCAAACTTCGCAATATCTTTGAGGTCTTGATTCTCCATAAATACCACATCGCGGCTTCTGATAAGTTTCTTCTGCACTGGATCATAAAATCTGTACCCAAACTCATCCTCGCCATAACCGATGAATATGCACGGTCTAGTCTTCACGTCAAGCTTAGATCTTTCATCCTTTGGAATATGCACAAATGCCTTGCATCCAAATACCTTTAAGTGACTGTAGGAGACATCTTTACCTGTCCAAACTCCATTTGGAACATCAAAATCAAGAGGCACACACGGTGTGAGATTCAATACATGAACCACTGTATTTAACGCCTCACCCCAAAAGCATCTTGGTAACCCTGCTTGTGAAAGTAAACATCTCGTCCTTTCAATAAGCGTTCTATTCATCCTCTCAGCTAACCCATTTAGCTGAGGCGTCTTTGGAGGCGTCCTTTGATGTCGAATGCCTTGATCCTTGCAATAATCATCAAAAGAACCACAATACTCACCTCCATTATCGGTTCGCATGCACTTTAACTTCTTCCCAGTTTGTCTTTCAACTAGGGCATGAAACTGCTTGAAGACACCACATACTTGATCTTTAGTCTTCAAGATATAGGCCCACACTTTCCTTGAATGATCATCTATAAAGGTCACAAAATAGAGACCACCTCCAAGCGTCTTGGATTTCATAGGACCACAAACATCAGAGTATACTAAATCAAGCATCTCTGGCTTTCTCGAGGGAGGGGATGATTTAAAAGATACTCTAGTTTACTTGCCGGCCAAGCAATGCTCACACTTCTCTAACGGTTCACCTTTCATTCCCGGTAGGAGATTCTTCTTTCCCAAAACCATCATTCCCTTCTCGCTCATGTGACTAAGTCTCTTGTGCCACAATTCAGTTGTACTCTCTTTCTCGACTGCATTAATAATGCCACCACAAACTCTAGCTTGTGTCACGTACAATGAAGCACACTTTTCACCTCTAGCCACGACCATAACACCTTTAGTGAGCTTCCATGAACCACCACCAAAGATATGATGAAAACCTTCATCATCTAGCTTGCCTACTGATATCAAATTCAAACGAATGTCAGGAATATGCTTAACATTTTTCAGAATAAGAGTTGTACCATTTTTCGTCTCCAAACGCACGTCTCCTATGCCAATAGCTTTTGACATGCCTCGATTTCCCATCTTAACATTGCCATAATCACCAGATGTATAAGATGAAAAGAGATCTTTTCGACTTGTAGCATGAATGGAGGCACCGCTATCTACTACCCAATTGGTCTCATCACAAGCCAAGTTAACATCTTCTTCATCACACAAGAGAAGAAACTCTTCAGTAATAGTGGCAACATCATCGTCATGACTTGCCTTCTTTTCTTTCTCTTTGTCATGTTGGTTGTCTCTCTTGAGCTTTCGGCAATACTTTTTAATATGCCCCTTTAGACCACAGTGATAGCACTCTGCATTGGTATACTTGTTCTTACTCTTGCTTCTGTCTCTACCCTTTGGACCTCTGCTTTTGCTCCTTCCTATTTGTTCTGTCACTAAGACTTCTGAGTGCGAAGAGGAACCTTGTGACTTTCTCCTCATCTCTTCATTCAGAGCACTCCCCTTAGCCAAATCCATGGTGATAACACCATCTGGAGTTGAGTTAGATAAGGACGTCCTAAACGTCTCCCACGAGTCCGGTAATGTACCCAGAAGCCACAAACCCTGCACCTCATCATCGAACTTGATACTCATTCCTGCAAGCTGATTAATAATTCCTTGAAAAGCATTAAGATGATCTGTCAACGAAGCTCCATCATGATACTTCAAACTCATCATCTGCTTTATCAAGAACAACTTATTATTACCAGTCTTTCGAGCATATAACTGCTCAAGCTTGCTCCATAAACTGCGTGCATGTGTCTCTCCACTGACATGATTCAAAACATTATCATCCACCCACTGTCTAATATAGCCACATACTTGACGATGTAATAAATTCCATTCACCATCAGATTTGTTTTCAGGCTTGACTTCACTGAAACCGGCAGATAATAATCCTTCACATAAAGAAGATCTTCCATCTTCCCTTTCCAGACATGATAATTTGAACCATTCAGACTAACCATTCTGCTTGTATTAGCTTCCATTATTTAACACAGGATACCGATTAAAGAACCTTCGCTCTGATACCACTTTGTTGGGAGAAAAACGAATCTAATAGAATAATTAGATGCAGCGGAATTAAATAATTCTCCCCACCTGTGCAAATCTCGTAGGAAACTACCAAGCAGAGCAAATCAAGCAAGCTAACAAATATAGCAAACAAGAATACAATAGGCGCGCACAATTTTAGCGTGGAGAACCTCTTCAAGGCGAGAGAGGAAAAACCACGGGACCCTCGAGGCCGCTTAATCTCCACTATCAATATAATGGGTACAACGAGTTCTCTCTAAATACAATTAGAGGATCACAATATCTCAAGATTAACCAATCTTGGCTCAAACCACAATTACAAGAAAGAGTAGAGAAACTTTACCGAATCGATGACGCACGATCAAAAAATCGTATCAAATCACTCGGACCTCCAAACGCAAATTCCAACGGTCAGAACGTAGTACCACGTCTTCCGAACATCCTGTCCAAAAATCAGCACGATCCAACGGTGGATCGACCTCCGATCGGACTCGAGAACCTTGCTGGTCGGCCTAGAAAGTAGCAAAAAATTATGCACGAATTTCACTCTATTTCTCTCTTGAATTGATCTTACTTCCTTCTCTCTATTGCCTCCTATTTATAGGCAAGCAATTAGGGTTTCCTTTTCCATGTAGGATACTAACTACATGAGTTTTGGGCCTCCACTTATTTAATATAGACCCAACACTATGTTCCGTTTCTTTCTTAGTATTGACCAGTTAAACACACCAAATTTACTTGTACTTATTTTAATAACTAAACCCAAATCAACCAATCTTGAAACACACCGTTTCTTTACAGACACAGGCAAGAGCAACGTAGATCAACGTCGCGTTTTAAGTGGCCAACTAAGAATAGAAGAATGGGATAATGATACTTTGTTACACTTAACTATGACGAAATGACACTTTCATACCCTAACTATTTTTGTCTCTTTTTTAGAATCCTAACAAACTTTTTGTGACAAAATATGCTAAAATGACTAAAATATCCATATTTAAAAAAATCAAAATAAAACTAGTCCAATATACTTTATCAAACTATATTTGAAATGGTTCAAATTTAATTTTACAGTTCGGGCATAATTGTATTTGCATCTTAAGTACAAATCAAATTGAATCAGAGATAAAAAAAAATTGAACAATTTAATTTATAGTTTCTTACACCAAGGGTAGTTTAGGTATTTTAGACATTTTAAAGGTAGGTTGTCACAAAAAAATTGTTAGGGTACTAAAAATAGAGAAAAATAGTTAGGGTATGAAAGTGTCATTTCACTATAGTTAGTTGTATCAAATTGTCATTATCCCTACAAGAATTAAATCAAGGAAATCCACATAACACATTCATCAACCTAAAACTAATACTTCAGTATTAATAAAAATCAATCCATACAAAAGTCTAACTCGCCCCAAAGCATGGTGCTCAACATTCATATACAAGAAATAACTAGATTCAAGATAAGAAAAGAAAATTACAAACCTAAACCCAAAGACATGAGTGTTGGGAAGCTCAAATATTTCCAATATAGCTCATCCTTGCATTCTCTTGCCTCCTCTTCTTTTTCCCATGGTGGTGGTGGTGGTGGTGGAAACCCTCTCTTCGAGCTCCAAAAATGGTCTCCAATGGAGGGCTTTGGAGCCCTTTCTCTCTGGAAAAGCTTGAGAAGTCGAAACCCTCAAGAACACAAGGAGTGGGAGCTGAAATGTGAGAGTAGATGCTGAAAAATTAGGGTTTTCGCACTTTAAGTATCAGTTATGGCACTTAGTCACGATCGTGACTCCTCAAGTCACATTCGTTGACTCGCCATTTTTCAATTGCCGTCAGAATGGCGCCTATGTCACGATCGTGCCATGACTCCTATTCTTCTCGAGTCCCGATCGTGCCTCGCCACGGGTTCGGGGAAAAATTATATTCATTTAGTCACGTTCGTGACTTTCCTAAACACGATCGTGACTCACCTAGGTGCCTTGTCCTGATCGTGGCTTGGCTTGAATCTCGAACCCGATCCCGTTGCTTCGACCGCAAGTCTCGTCCTTAGTGCTCCAATTCTGACTCCATTTAGCCCTCTCCCAAGCTCCAAAATTAATGCTTCAATTGTGCTCCTTCACCTACAAAAGAGAAAAACACATAAGGATCAAAAAGTATAAAATAATGGCTCTAGAAAGCCGAACCGAGAATAATTCGGTGCTCAAATATAAGACCGAAGTATAAATACAAAGTCACATCAAGCCTGTAACAGAAGACTAATTGAAAATTAATAAGACTAGTCATAAATCTTTAGAACACAAAATCTTCTCAGTGACACATTTACTATTTCAATAATTCTCATAGACAATAAGACCTTAACCTGAACCAGGATGATGTAGAGGCAGGGGCGAATTCAAGGGATCTAAGGAGGGCTCGAGAACTGAATCCCATTCTTTTTGTAGTTTTTTATCTCTAACTTTCCATTTTCTGTTGGCATAAAGAGCCTCCTCTGAATCCCATTCAATGGTATTGATGGAGTTCAACTTTTGGTCCATAAGATCAAAAGTCGTTGGATCGGCCAAAATCCTATCTGTAATGTAGAGAATTTTGTTTGGAAATTACATTTCTCCCTTAAATCATAATGTGTAAACATTTTCTTAAGTTACTAATAGAGAGGCTCGTACTGTAAGTTGGCTTTTAGATTCACATCTTTTCCGATATGGGACTCTAACACCCATAATGTGCAAGCCAAAAAGCATACTAGACTTGCCACGTGGACCACAGGCTCGAAAAAACATGGTTGTCAGTGGAGAGTCAGACAAAACTCTCATACAGTGTTAGAAACCCGACGTACCTATAAAGTTACACTGATGGGCAGAAATCCCAAATTAAGTAGACCTAATGCAAACAATACAACAATTTTTGCCATTATCAAATAACACGGCACCATTTTGCAAAATTTTCATATAATAGGACACCTTTTTGAGATTTTATCTTTTTCAATCATTCAGCAAATTGACAACTAATTCAAAATCATTGGTTAACCAAATGGGACATGGTCACATAATCAAGAATCCATTTGCCACAAGAATCTTTATAACACAACAAATAGGAATTAAGAGAAACCTATCACCTGGCATTCGCTTTGCATCGTTGCCTTTGCTTGTCCATGAGCGCAACTCTGGAGGTCTACAATGCCATTGGGGTCCCCTATTCTTTTAAGTTATGCTTACGCTTCAGTTCCTCCCAAACTTGAAGACCATTAGGATGCCGAGTCACATACTTGCTCATGAAGTACTTTTCGGGATGTTCAACTACACCCCTCAATGACAGTTCATTCTCCATCGCTCCTTGCTCTTTGAGCCAATTATACATTGCGAACCTAAACTTGATCCTCTGGAGGCTATACTCTACGTACGACGGGCATGTCACCAAGGACGATATGGGAAAACCCAAAACATTCACAAGATAATCAATCTTTGCTTGAATCATTTCCTTCGTCCGGTTTAATATCTGAGGGTATTTCTTGATCATCTGAGCAACATCGTTCTGATCTAGACCATATTTCACGATGCAGTCGAATCTCTCCCGAAGATCGCCTCCTTTCCCTCGGAGCCTTTTGAGTACCTTTTCCATTTTGGCTGAATTCTCCTCGAACCCCAATTCGAGCAAGAATTTGGTTTTCTCTCTCTGTGATGCTTTGGTCTC
This sequence comes from Geranium rotundifolium, assembly GCA_963920655.1. Taxonomy (NCBI): domain Eukaryota; kingdom Viridiplantae; phylum Streptophyta; class Magnoliopsida; order Geraniales; family Geraniaceae; genus Geranium; species Geranium rotundifolium. The sequence continues at coordinate 2,126,194 of OY987318.1, forward strand.
TCCTGTGCTGGGCAAGGGTTCGGTTTTTCTTCCAAAAACCAAATTCTTCAGGAACTGTGGATTCTCGGTGATGAGGTTACGAACGCGTTTCTCACAACCTCCCAATAATCTCAATATGCTATTGGTTTTCTTCAAGTTGCAAGAACCGAGCAAGAGCGGGTGAGACCGAGCAATGTCCCCGATCTCTTCATTCTCCATTTCAATATCGTTCAGGAACTGGAAGCACCGCCTAAAATTTGAAACAAAAACTTTAACTCGAATTTGTGGGAATTGCTTCAGCAACAAACGCACATCGCTCGTTGTGAATCCAAATTTCATTACCAAACCGATTAACACAAACGTCCAGTCCCCCTCAAAAAGAAGCCTCGGGCGCTGAATGATTAAACCACCCAATTCCTCGTCGCTGAATCCAATCTCGCTCAATAGGCATAGAACCTCAAGAATCCGACCCCACTCACAAGAAATATCTCTCTTCGACAAACGCCCCTCAATCCAACTAAACCCGACCCCCAAGCTCTTCAACTTCTCAAACACCTTACCAGCCGTCATATGAACATCGCCGACCAAAAGACTAGGCGAAGAAGTAACAAGCTTCGACTCCAAAACCCCACGACCATATGTAAAAACCTCGGTCGCTTCCTTGTATATCCTCCCCATATTATTCATCTGAACCCCGTAATTACACAAAACATGGTAATTCTCCAACAACAAACCGTCATCGCTCAAAAACATCAACCCCTGAGGAAGGAGAGGAGCATACTCATGAGGCTCCAACCCCATGCTCTCGAGGAAAGGCTCAAACTCATTGATTGGATGGTAATTCAAGAACAACTTCATCGACCGGCCTATGTCTCCTTTACTCTTAACCTTCTTCAAGAGATTGTTGAGAAAATGTGGACAGTTGTTACTCATAGTTTCTGCAACCAGAAACTGCAAGTTTCTAGTAGAATGCAAATACTCCAACAGTGTGTCCTGTGCTACTATTGCTCTCTTGTCCACAATGCCTCTCCTTTTGGGTCTAATCTTAACCTCACCAGCAATATCTAAATCTCCATCACCATCAATTTCAACAACAGCCCTGTTCCTTCCATAAAACCTAGGGTTTTGGGTTTGGGGGGTTGGAGCTCTAAACCCAATTTCAGGCAAATTTGAGAGAACCCTTTTGAGAACAGACATTAATATATGTTTTTGCAGATGGGTCATGACCAGATTGTTGATGCATCAGTTTAAGAGAAATGTAAATATCAGAAAAATGGATAAAAATTTCACCTTTTGACGCATAGGTGGGCTGTTCCTTTGATATGAGCTCGGTTACTGCGTTTTGGCTGCTGCTCCTTCTCCTCCATAAGCATGTGTGGAGCTTGAGCCTGAGAGGGTTCTTTAAAAATGGCAGCTTTGGAGAGTTGAGAGACTGAAACGGCGTCGTAGAATTGTTGAATGATGGCAAGCAATGTGATATTGTGATGGGCTGGACCGAGAATAAGATTGAATCAAACCGATCGATTTGATTTTAAGAAAATAAAAACAAAAAAATCTGTTCGGTTTGGTTTCGAACTCGTCAATTTTTAATGAACCAAATTTTCAAAAATTCTCACATTTTAAACTGTTTTCACTTATTATATAACTTGTTGATTTTCGTGAAATTCTTACATTTTGGGCATGTGGTGATTTATTTTTTGTTGACCTGATACTATTAGGCCTAATAAATAAATATTGATAACTTAAAATGAGTCATATGTTCAAATTGATTGATTTTCAGTTCAGTTTAAATTTGAACTAAATTAATTCGATTTTTTTTTCGGTTTGATTATTTTTCGAGACGTGTCAATTATTTTTGGACACCCCTCCATCAGAATCTACAAGAAAAATGAGAATTTTTCTTCAATATTGAACTGCACATTGATATACCTTGAGTCGAATTAAGACTTACTGAAATTATTTAGTATGGTGGTCTTGTTGACTAGCAGCGAGTGCAATATGAGAGTATGACGGCCTCCGATCCAACTAGAAATTATATTTGCCGAATGACTCCCCACGATAACATATTCGACAAAGCGTGTGTGTCGGGATACTATGTTTTTCGAATGTCTTATCACGACAAAACTAGAAGTTACGATGAGGGAGTTTCATGTTTATTATCATACAAGGGTTTGCTTCAAAAAAACTTAATGGCATAAATAATTACGTGATTTGCAAAGTTATTTGTTTCAATTATTTCGGACTAAAATTAGGTAAGAAGCTAAGATTAGGTTAATGTCTAATATTAATGGTGAAAGTTGTTTTCAATTAATATTTAATGATCATCAATATAAAATTTTGACTAAGATTCGTTACTTATCTAACTTAATTTATTAAAAACTAAAATCGTCAAAGTTTCAACCGGTTTTAATTTTTTGTTAATATTAATTAAGGAGCGAAATTAGTTAATAAGATGCGATTAATAGTAAACTAATATTATTTAAGGAGCGAAATTAAGTAAGATGATACAATTGAATGAGTAACATTTTAATATCGAATAAAATTATAATAAACAAATAAAAATAACATGTGAATTTATATTAATGCTAAAATAATGAAAAGTAGTATAATGTAAAAAATTGAGATTTAAATTTACCGATATTATTGTTACATCAAATCTTATTACGTTCTTTGATTTGGTCATTTTTGTGGTATTCTATATTAATTCAAAAAATTATGGTCCAAATACTATGTTCCATTTTTTCTCGAGTATTGACGAGTTAAAAAATCCAAATTTACTTGTATTTGTTTTAATAACTAAACCCAAATTAACCAATCTTGAAACACGCCCTTTATTTTTCAGACAGAGCAAGCAACGTAGATCAACAACTCAAATACCAACCATTTTCACATAGTTAATAACAATACTATATAGAATTAAGTCCCACGTAACCTTCTCCTACCTTAGTTTCTCTAGGACACTCCTAAAACAATGTTTCTGTTAAGCCACATTTTCCTAGTTGGGTCACCTAAATAATGAAATCATGCTAAAACAATCTTTGTGTTAAGCCACATTTTAATGTAGAATTGTGTGCAGAAATTACAGTCCCTAAATCGTAATATATGTAAATATTGTCTAAAGTTTTTAATAGAGTTTTTTAGTTCGATGTCAAAATATTTGCACCACTTTAAATAATTTATGGATCCACCAATGTATAGAGGAGTGTAAGTGAGAAGTACAGATCAAATTTTGCTATCATGTTAAAATACGATCCACTTAGGAATAACTTAACCTTATAAATGATTGTCTTTTGAATTACAGTGATGTTGATTGTTAGAAGTCTGACCTATCTAAAAATTTAAGCTAATAGTTAAAAAGCTCATACTTGTTATCGAATCTGGTTTGTAAATTCACATCATCCTCACACACACAAGCCACGAAATACAATAGTGAAGAGACAAGATTGATGGGCGGTAGTGATGAGTTCGGCCAAGCTGATAGGCGGAGGCTCATACCCTAAGTTGATTTTTAAATTCACATCTTTCTCGACGCCGGACACTAGCACCCATCACGTGCAAACCAAGAAATATACGAGACTTGCCACGCAGACCATGGGCCCGGAAAAAGATGGATGCAAGGGGAGAGCCATGCCAAACTCCCACACCGTGTTAGAAAACCCGACCCGATCCGCCCTGCCTAAAAAGGTTACACTAACAAGTAGAGGCTTATGCTTATTATTTAAGTTGGTTTTTAAATTTACATCTTTTACAGATACGTGACTCCAACACTCTTTTACGCGCGTGCCAAAAATTACAAGAGACTTGTTACATGGACCACGGGCCCGAAACAGGATGAATGCTTATAGTTATAGAGTCCGCCCAAACCCACCTAAAATTTAGATTGATAAATGAAAATTCATACTTATTATTTAAGCTCGTATTCGCATCGTTTTCGATTTGACACTCTAACACTTAAATGCAGCACTTGAATGCAAGAAATTTAGTTAGATCTATGTTGAGGTTGTGGGTCAGTTCCTTTTCCTAGGACTGGCCAGTCCACATGGTCCATGACTCAAAACCTTCCAAATCAAGGATTCAGACAGCTCAACCTCTTTCACTCCATCACATGGCCCTATAATAAGCCTTTTGTGCCAACATACCAAGAAAAAGAAAGGGTCAAGTCTAAAAATATGCACAACAACATACGTATGGTACTATGATTTGTAACATTTCAGAGACAAGTTGCTTAAAATCAGAATAATGGTTCAGATCAACAGTAACTTGGGTTTCTTCTTCTGCTCCTTAACCTCATCTCCTTGACTTCTTCTTACAAGACACAAGAAAATTGAATTCTTGCAATTTAAGGTTCCTGTTTGGATTCACATGCACAGACTGTTGTTCTGTTTTGTGTGAAGACAACCAAATGATGGGTTTTCATTGAAAGCTAAAGAAGACATATATAAACACAGATAGTGAGGTTGATGCGACTTCCTCGACCGCACCGCATCAGAGGTGATGTACTATTTATATAGCCGGCTCTATAGTTTTTGTGATAGCTTCTCTTCATCACTTCACTCTGGGTTTTTTTCTTCTTTTCTTCAGAGCCATGGAGAGTCTTGAGACTGATGGCCATGGATTGCCCATTTCAGGCCAACCCGGCAAGGTTGGGTCGGACGCGAACTTACCCGAGAACTCTGGTGAGTTTTTTCGTTCACGTATGCTGGATATGACTTGAATCGATATTACGATGGCACTTAGATTAGTCAGTACGGTAGTCTTGTTGATATTCAGGATTTGGTGTCTTTTACTGTTATAGAACAGTACAAAATGTACTCATTCTGATTAGGTATAGTGTTGGCAAGGGTGTGCACGGTTCCCGAACCGGACCTATCGGTTCACAATTCTTGAGAACCGGACCTATTGGATTTGGTTCATTTTAGAAGCAGACCCAAAACCATTATATATAAGATCGGTTCGGTTTTGGAACCGATTCTCCGGTTCTACTCGTTGGAATCGGTTAATTCTTAATTTTTGTTAATTAGTTGATCTATGGTATGGATTAAATGATTTTTATCGTGATTAGTAGAAAAAAAACTAAATTTTAAATTATTAAAAATTCTAACAAAAATAAAATAGTAGAACTTAATTATTACAACACAATAGAATTATAAAATTTGTAACTAAAATACTAATAAGATGTAAATTTTATTTAAAATCGGTTTTGGTTCTTGCCGGTGATTAACATGATAATGATTCCGAATTTTAGGAACTGGAAGCAAACCAGAATTAAATGATTATCTCAGTTTAAGAACTCGAATTGGAATCGTTACCCACGATTCCCAGTTAGCGATGGTACAACTAGTGCTCTGAAAATAAATTAGTTAACCGTGATTTTACGCAAACAAAATGTAAAGTTTATTGTCACTTGTTTGTTTCTGCGTAAATCTTTCTGACGTGTCTATCCCCGCAGACGAGGAGAACGACTCCCCGATCGAGGAAGTCCGTCTCACGGTCCCTACCACCGACGACCCCTCCCTCCCGTGCCTGACGTTCCGAACGTGGCTCCTCGGGATCATTTCCTGCGCCACCCTGGCGTTCCTGAACCAATTCTTCGGGTACCGCCAGAACTCCCTCTACATCTCGTCGGTCTCGGCCCAGATCGTGGTGCTCCCCCTGGGGAAGCTCATGGCGGCGACGCTGCCCGCGAGGGCGGTCCGGGTCCCGGGGACGAGCTGGACATTCTCGCTGAACCCGGGGCCGTTCAACTTGAAGGAGCATGTGCTCATAACCATATTTGCAAGCTCGGGTTCGAACCCGGCTTATGCCGTGGGCATAGTGACCATAGTGAAGGCCTTTTATGTGAGGGAGATTCACCCTCTAGCGGCCATGTTGCTCACACTCTCAACTCAGGTGATTAATTTCTTGGTTTTCGATACTTTTGATTCTCACGCCTGCGGTTATTGCTGATGAAAAATAATAATAACCAGAGATGTAGTTTCATTTTACTATGGTTGATTTTACGTGTTTTTTCACGTAGCTACGATCGGTTTTGGGAAATTTCAGAGAGAGCAGTGAACTTTTATTTTGTTTCTCTTTACTCGACGTACTTAATTTTTTTATTAAAAATATTAAAATACCTCTATTTGCATTTAAAATTCTTAAAATTATGTAATTTTTTTATTTTGAGGTATTCAAAAGAAATATAGCATACTCTTATATCTTTCTAAAAAGTATAGTTTTGTAGAATTTGAAGTTCGTTTGACCGATCAAAAGCCTGGTCGAAGTTGTGGCATAAAAAAACTCTTTTAACGACAAATTTTTAACAGCAAGTTTGACATAACTTTTGACTTATCAACAATTTCTAAAAGTGTAAATTTCACACAATGTCTCAGGTAACTACAACTGATTTTAAAAAACTCTAAAGACATTTGTTATTTATAGTGAAAAATATGTGTTTCATGATAATGATATTTAAGATTATTTTTTTATATGATCTTTTTAATGCTTCAATATTGGGCTTAGTTTCAATTTTGTCTCACATTACTCAAATTAAATTTGTTTATTTTATGAAATGACTAAAAACCCTTATTTTCCTTCCAAACTTTCAAAACCAAGTTGTTTGCTTCTTTCTTATAACCAAGTCTTATGGTGCGGTAAAATCAACATCTCTATGTATCGATTAAAGATAGCAAACCAAATAACACGATTCTCAAAATTCGAGTTAGATAAGGACATTTTAATCATTTCATAAGGTAAAAGTAGACAGAACAGAAGTTCACCGATAAGTAAAATGACGAAAATACCCCTGAAAGAATTAACACATTCTTGATAAGCTAATAAAGGTTGTTGATTGATGTGTATTCATTTCAGATGCTCGGGTACGGATGGGCAGGTCTCTTCAGGAAGTTCCTGGTGGACTCACCCTACATGTGGTGGCCTGCGAACCTAGTCCAAGTGTCCCTCTTTAGGGCACTCCACGAAAACGAGAAGAGGCCCAAAGGAGGCCTCACGAGGCTCCAGTTCTTCCTCCTCGTCCTCATCTCCAGCTTCGCCTACTACACCATCCCAAACTACCTCTTCAAGGCCATCACCGCCCTCTCCTTCGTCTGCTGGATCTACAAGGACTCGGTCACAGCCCAGCAGATCGGCTCGGGCCTCGGAGGCCTCGGCATTGGCTCCTTCGCGCTCGACTGGTCCACCGTCTCGGCCTTCATCGGCTCCCCCCTGGCCACCCCCGCATTTGCCATTTTCAACATAATGGGCGGGTTTTTTCTGACCCTCTATGTCTTGATCCCGGTCGCGTACTGGACGAACTCGTTCGAGGCGAAGAGGTTCCCGATCTTCTCGGCTCACGTGTTTGACGTCGACGGACGGCCTTACAATGTGTCGAGGGTGTTGAATGAGGTGACGTTTGAGTTCGACCGGGAGGGGTATGATGGGTATAGCAAGATTTATTTGAGTATATTTTTTGCTTATGCTTACGGGTTGAGCTTCGCGGTGCTCGCTGCTACGGTTTCTCACGTCGCGCTCTTTCACGGAAGGTACGTACGTAAAAGAGGATAAGTTGATAGGTGAAGGGTCAGACTCTAACGTTTAAGTAAGTTAGAGGATAACAGATTGGAGACTTTACATGTGGACCATGGGCCTCGGGCCCAAAATGTGATGGCGTAGGGGGGATGTGGGTGGAGAGACTGAGAGACAGACCGAACTGTACGTTATTGTGTTAGAAACTAGACCCGACTAGAAAGTTAAGTTGATCGGTGGAGGTGGTACGTTGATGGCGTAGAGGGGTGTAGGTGGGGAGACGAACTTACTTTTGATGTCATGTTAGAATTATGACCCGACTAGAAGGTTAAGCTGATATGTGAAAGTAGTCGATTGAATAGAGTCCTTTTTAGAGACTTGTCACGTGGACCGTAGGCCTCAGACCTGAAACATGATGGTATGGAGAGGTGTAGGTGAAGAGACAAAATTAAAAGTTTAATTTGATTAGTAAGGCTTGTCTCTTCAATTGAGCCTTTTCGGAGACATGCCACACAGATAATAGGCGTCATACTTGAAAGAATCTCGACATAACTAAAAGTTCAAGCTGATAAATAAAATTAATTGATCTCTTGAATCATGTCTTTTCAACCTCACATTACACGGGATGACAAAAATCCCCGAACCTAACAGGACAATTCATCCCTTATAACCGGGAGAAAGTTCTCGAACTTGAAAAGATAAGGGACATGATCATTAAACTCACCCTATCCTACGTGCAAGTCAAATAACACATCGTAGACTTGCACGCGGACCTTGCATTTTGGGCTCGAAACAAATGACATAAACTATAAGATTATGTTAAAAGCTCGACCCCTCTGAAAGCTCAAACTGATCAGTGGAAGCTCGTACTTCATTGCAGATCAATTTGGCAGCAGACAAAGGCGGCGTACCAAGACAAGTTCGGAGATGTCCACACACGAATCATGAAGAAGAACTATGAGCAAGTTCCTCAATGGTGGTTCCACACAGTCCTGGTTTTGACCATTGGCTTGTCAATGATTGCTTGTGAAGGGTTTGGGAGGCAGCTACAGCTTCCTTACTGGGGAGTCCTCCTAGCAATTGCCATAGCTCTATCTTTCACCCTCCCGATCGGGGTCATCACAGCCACAACAAACCAGGTACATGTTAGGGTTCAACACAATACCTTGTTACTGTCTGTGTTTTGCTCATGACTAATCAATCTTGTTACTGGGAAAACTCATTGTTCAGCAACCAGGACTCAACATCATCACAGAGCTGATCATAGGGTACATGTACCCAGGGAAGCCTCTTGCAAATGTGGCATTCAAGACATATGGTACTGTGAGCATCTCCCAGGCACTAATGTTCCTCAATGACTTCAAGCTTGGCCATTACATGAAGATTCCACCAAAGTCCATGTTTGTTGTTCAGGTAATCACAACTCCAAAACTCCCCAAGTTTAGATATGACCTGAATAGATTCGAGACCAATTAAGATTAGTCAATACAGTGATCTCGCCGTCTGGTCAGTGAGTTGGAGTCCAGAGCCGAATCATTAGGTCTGGGTCCGGGGCGCTAAGGTATCCCCGACTGCTATTACGATGTGTTTGTCGAATGACTTGTCATGAAAATACTGTCACCCAAAGCCGGCATCATACTTACAGTTTTTGCTTGGATTTTTGCTTCAGGCCTCAAAAATAATTTTTGCTTATTTCAGGCCTCAATAATTTGTTGAGTCGGCCCTGCATACAATTCTCAATGCTCATGCTTACAGTTTTACTTCCACCGCTTGTTTATTTCCGCACTCAATCTTTCTCGTTATTTTGTTTTTCCAAAGTTGGTAGGGACGGTGGTATCCTCCACAACTTACTTCGGAACGGCGTGGTGGCTCCTGACGACAGTGCCAGACATCTGCCAGACCTCGAAGCTCCCCGCGGGGAGCCCCTGGACATGCCCAGGGGACGACGTCTTCTACAACGCCTCAATCATCTGGGGCGTTGTGGGTCCCCTGAGGATGTTCGGGAGGCTCGGGGTGTACAATAACATGAACTACTTCTTCCTCATAGGGATCCTCGCGCCGGTGCCAGTCTGGTACCTGGCGCGAAGATTCCCCGAGAAGAAGTGGATACGGATGATCAACATGCCGATCATAATAGGGGGCGCGGGGGCGATGCCCCCCGCCAGGGCGGTGAACTACATCTGCTGGGGGACCGTTGGGATTTTCTTCAATTTCTTCGTGTACCGAAGGTTTAAGGGCTGGTGGGCGAGGCATAACTACATTCTATCGGCGGGGCTCGACGCGGGGGTCGCGTTCATGGCCGTTTTGTGCTATTTTACGCTTCAGAACATCGAGGGGCCGAGCTGGTGGGGGATGGACTTTGATGATCACTGTCCCCTGGCAAGCTGCCCTACAGCCCCTGGGATTGAGGTACCAGGTTTACATTGTCCTGTTTTTAGTTGAAATATTGTTAAGTTATAGTTAAGTTGTGTGTGTGTGCATGAAATGTGGTGCACTATGTGTTGTTGGAGTTGGAGATATCTGTTAAATGAAAACCAACTCTATATATCGTTCCCAAAATTGATTGGATAGTCAATAGTGATTTATTTTCGGGTTTATTTTTGAATTACATCATATCTTAAATTTACTCTTTTAACTCTTTTCCATTCTAATCATAATAAGGTTTGAAACTAATACCTCTCCATTAATAGTGTAAGGCTCCAATCGTTGCGGTGTCCCCTCTGAAACTATTTCGAGTTAATTACAAAGAGTGACGGTGTAATATTTATTTTGTCAAGAGGTTGTTAAAAAATTTAGTTGCAAAATGTAGATGTCAACTAATTACCATATTCATTTGCAAAACAATTGAAAATTTTGAAAATTGGCGCTATAATTAAAAAAATCTATTTCAACTGTGGTCCATGTTGTGAATCCTAAGATCGGTTTAAATAGAAGACCGAGCCTCCACGTGTTAACTTGAGGTTTTAGGTGAGTCGGTCTAGAGTACCACGTCTAAAGACTGTGAATCCGTTTTTCAGCTTAAATAGCACTGTAGATCTCTACCTTATCAATTTTAGATTTCAAATGGGTTTGACTTTTAATATGGTATTAGAGATTGGTTGGATTTGGACGTGACCTCTATGCCATTTATTTCAAGGTTAGTGCTCATAGATCAAATGCACCCTCCCTCGTTGTTTTCATGAGTCCTTCAACCTTATTTGCACGTGAGAGAATGTGTTACATACATTACTACGTCTTAAGAATATGAATTCGTTCATCAGCTTAAATAATTGTCTGACGTTCCACATGCCAGCTTAACTTTTTAGGCGTTAGAGTTAGAGACCCGCGTCAGGAAAAAAACGTGAATCATGACAAGACTGGCTTACACACAGGTTTGAGCCGGTTTTATCTACCGGCTTAAAATTTCAAGTATGACAAACTTGAATCGAATTAAAATTTCAAGTATGAATTCGTGTAAAGAGAAAATTCATCATAAAATAGTTTATTATCGATCTCTTACAAAAGATATTGACACATATTAGATCGAGAAAGTATATAAAAGACTATCTATAGTGCTCATAACACGTTTAAGCAAAGCACTCACGTTGCAATCCAAAACTATGTGGAAATGGTTCCTACCAAACCCTAATGGTGACCTAAAAGACATTGAAGCTGAGCTTGCAAGAGAGTGACATGGCCTTGAGCTTCACTCACTCTTCCATTACAAATTTAAAGATAATAATCATTGACTTGGACCTGACTGTCACCATTAACAAAAATTAAAAATGTTTATACCTATCTTTTGTTTGCAGCCTAATATCACATTTTCTTCATCGAAATTGTATGTAATATTTAAGCATTCAGACGTTCTAAACATGTCATTACTCAAATGTATGATTTAGAATTCGTGTATGAAGATCATTATTATGTCGCGTGTTCAAATAATATTGCATGTAATCGAGAATATATTAAAGATAAAATAAGAATAAATATATGTATTTACGTACGTATGTTGCTCTCGCATATTTAAGCTAATACTTTATAAGATTAATCACACTTTTGGATATTGTATAAAACTATTAATTATGGGGTTGTTTGTAGTCTAGTGAGCCGAACTAAAGGGTTTAGAATTGAATCAAACCGAAAACTCTGATTTTATAAAATATAGAACACACTAAAATCGGATATAAATGAATGGTCGGCTCTTAATAACCACTAAAAGTGGTTTGGTTTGAACCAAACCAACCAAATTTTACGGGTCTGTTTTACAAGCCCATTTTTTTTATCTATAACACTAACTTTAAATGGCCAAAAAAATTTACAATGAAATCGAAATTTAGGTATGAATTTTTGTATAGAGTTCGACTATGTCGCTTGTAAGAATAAAAAAGATTTAATTCATAATATATGGATGATTTTGAGTGTGATACTTTAGTAAGTGAAATTCTGATTCGATTTATTCAGTTAACTAGTGATTTTTTATTATATGTACAGTATACGAATTAAGATCGACTGATTAACTTAAAAATAAAACTATGAGCTACTTATAATTCATGGTTTTCGATATTTTATTTTGGTTTAGACTGATTTTTTATTCGATCTCAGTTTTTGGTTTAAAATGGAAAACCCTGATTAATTAGGTGTGAGCAAATTGACAATCACACATGATGGTTTATTTATTGAGTATTATGTATGAAAATGAAAAGAAACAAGTTGACGGATTTAATTTTAAATTTAATTTTTTTGATTGATCAACCGCATGAAACTGATTTTAAATTTATTTTGCCGAAAAAACACTATATATAAAGAAAACAAAATTTTCTGGTGTCTCCGAGAGAGAAGAAGAAGAAAGGTTCAGACAGAAAAATCACAGCCATTATCGAGCACCCATTACCTCTGTGTTTCTGGGTTTAGCTCGATTTCTGGTGAAATTGTAGTGGGTGATGGAAAAAATGGGGATCGTCTCTGAGGAAGCTGTGAACGAGTTCAAGGCATTGATGGATCAAGGTAGAGTTTTTTTTATTCATTTCTGTAATCTTATTCAGTTTCTAGTGTTGAATTTGAAAGTTTTAACGAATTATTTTGATGGGTTGTTTTTTTTTTGGTTTCTGATTGTTTGGGAATTTTGGGTGGTGGTGACAGTTGAGGAGCCGCTGAAGAGGACATTCGAGGTTTGAGCTTTGCTATTGATTTTTCGTTTCTGGGTTTGTTTTGGATTTGGCTGATCTGTTTCTCTCCAGCAGGAGCTGGAAGTGTTAACTGTGTGTGTGTGGTTATTGTAATGGTGATGCTTCAGCTTGTTCTGTGCTAAACTTTATCTGGGGAGATTTTTGGTGTTGCTGTTGGTATTTCTGGTGGGAGTGTACTGGTAATTGGTAGATACATGGCTAGTTGTAGTGATCTTTGCATGTTCTTTGTGTTTCTATTTCTAGATTCTTTGTTTTTGGCTGTGTTCTAAAAAACCCACATAGGGCCTTCGGGGACTAATCAGACTAATCGGAGATTTTTAGAACAATGTTTTTTGGCAGTGTTCTAAAAAAACGCAAGGCGTTTGTGGGGAGGATAGGGCCTCCGAGGACTAATCGAAGATTTTTAGAACATTGTTTTTGGCAGTGTTCTAAAAAAAGCTAGGTACTAGTGGGGTGGAGAGGGCCTCCGAGGACTAATCAGAGATTTTAGGACATTGGTTTTTGTCAAGAGTTATAAAAAAAGCTAGGCCCCAGTCGTGTGGATAGGGTCTCCAAGGACTAATTAGAGATTTTTAGAACACTAGTTTTTGGCGGCGTTCTAAAATATGTTAGGCGCTAGTCGGGTGGATAGGGCCTCCGGGGGGTGGGACTAATCGGGGATTTTTAGAACACTGGTTTTATGGCAATGCATGTTGGGTTCTTTCTGAAACTTAGTGCAGCTGGTGGATCAAAAAAAAGATGCGGGGTGGTAATGTTTTTGTGATACTACAAACATTTTTGGTTTCTGTTCTTAGGTTGAGCTGACTGGTTACTGTATCTGAAAGCATTGTTTATTAGAAAGATTTACGAGTTGGGGTTTTGAGTGTGAGTGTGTCTGCTTTGGCATTGTTTGAAACATATATTGTCTCTAAATTTGTTTGCAATAAGATCCTGAAGATGTGTGTGGAATATGAATATCCTCGTTTCGTGGATCTTTGCCTTTAAGTACTCAAGAATTTAGGAAATTACTGTATACAGTGACAAGAGGTTAGCAGAAAATCTAGAAAGTCTTGATCATTATGAGCTATGCACAAAATATTGTGTTAGGTCAAAAAAAATTATGAGAAGCACGATGTATACAGTGTCATTTTTGCTTTCTGTCTTGCATTTTCATTCCATGTTGTTAGCCTTTTAGGCTAAAAAATACGCTGATAGTTTCTTACATCTATGCATGCATTTATCGACTTAACTGTTATTTCTTGAATTGCAGAATATCCATCAAGGGCATATATCTGAAAGTTTGGTGCGCTTTCTGAAGGCAAGAGATTGGAACGTTCCCAAAGCTCATAAACTGGTTAGCTATGGTTCTTTCAGATGGCATTTTGAATTTTTTTGCTTCATCTTTGTAATGACAGCTTCTTGTTTACGTTCCTATTTTGATTCTAAATTAAATGGTGCTTTTTGTAATTTTCCAGTTAGTGGATTGCCTAAACTGGAGGGTGCAAAACCAGATTGACAATATACTAGCAGTAAGATCATCCAGTTAGCTATCATTCTTTTCCGTCTTTTTAGCATTGCCTTTATAATAAGTAATATCCTCGATATACATCTTAGGTTCTTATACTTCAAATAAAAACTTGTTCTCCTAAGTAATATCCTCGATATACATCTTAGGGACAAGCCTCACTGCATGGGATTGGAGTAGTGGTTTCTTAGAATTTATGAAACAACATATGTTTATTGATTAGATTTATTATATGGTTCACTCTAGGGGCGTACTGCCTGTACAACTTGAAAATTTTGTTACTGTCTTTCACCGGTAACTTCTGTTGAAATTCACTAGGAATGCTTCCTTTCCATTCAAAATTAACATTTTTACTATAAGAATGTGTATCCTAAATGATGTTCGGGCTTGATGCAGAAACCCATTATTCCTGCTGATCTGTATAGAGGGTTACGAGATTCACAACTTATAGGGCTCTCTGGGTACTCGAAAGAGGTAATGTTCTTTGTTCAATATTATGTTGTATAGCGACTGTCTTGTATCTATGGCTCCTTATAATGCAGTAAACATTGTAGTTTTTTTTCGGATCAACATAATTTAGGAGAAAGAGGTACATTGCTAGTACTCGAACTCTGGTCGCTGATACCCAAGTTCAAGTGTTCGACTAGTTGGTCAATTGTAGTATTGGTTTCAATGATCTGTATTTCTTCCTTCTCTTTTCCTACTGATCTTATTTTTTGAGATTCTTTCCGACAGGGCCTTCCTGTCTTTACTGTAGGTGTAGGCCATAGCACATTTGGTAAAGCATCTGTAAGTATAATGTCGGAAATCCCTCATACCGCTATCACATCGAATCTCAAGGGAGTAGCATGTTCATATGTTTGATTTTGATACTGGGTGGATTGAAGCATTTTATTCTTGAATAGCGAACAGTTCTTTCTGATTATGATGTGATGATTTTTTTCGTTATTATTATAGGTCCAGTACTATATTCAGTCTCATATACAAATCAATGAATACCGAGATCGTGTCATTTTGGTAAGCATCGGAGTTTTAATATTCTTTTTTTTATCATGCCGTTTATTTGACCTTTTAAAGTTTTTCATAGCCTTCTGCATCAAAGAAGCATGGGAGACCTATTACTACCTGCGTGAAAGTTTTAGATTTAACTGGACTGAAGCTTTCGGCGCTGAGCCAAATAAAGGTAACCTAGTTTTCTCCAGTGAAAATGGCAAAAATGTGTTGTGTACTTTGTTAATGGCAAAAAGATGCCGTGAAATTTGATTTTTTTGTGCAAAATGTGTGTATTTGTATAAAAATGACGAAATTACCCTTGAACTAAGATTTTTCTAAATAAAAATAAAAAATTTTAAAAGTTTTCTGAAATATCTTTTAACTAAAATTTGTATAATCAAATTTTGTAATTTAATTTGTATGTTAAATTATTTTTAAGCTAAAAATCTATTTTATAAAATCTTAATTATTAATTTTAGGGACAATTTTGTCATGAAAACATTGTACAAATATTGTTGTCATCCAACTTGACGGTGATCCGGTATCCCCGATCTGACGAGGTAGAGGATGGTCTATCAGCCTTTCGTAGACTTGAAAAATTGGCAATATGGATATTGCAATTGGAGATCTGATTTACATTGTCAACCTCAAAAAGAAATCCATGTTATGTATCATTTCTCTTCTGACAAATCTATATTTGTCATGAATACATTGAAAATACACAATTTGTTTTAGCTTAGACATGACCTGAAATTGAAACTTGACCATTTCTTGAAAAGTAGAGTTGCAGCTTATGTGAAGTCTACTATTTTGAATCGGTTTTGCTAATTTATATTCAAGCCTATAAAATCAACGTGACAGTTTGAACTTTATGCTTATTGTTGCAGTTACTAACAGCTATATCTAGCATTGACGATCTGAACTACCCTGAGAAGACTGATACGTACTACATTGTAAACACCCCATACATATTTTCAGCTTGTTGGAAGGTTAACCTCCGAAATTCTGCTCCTGTTTTTTATATTTCCTTCTGTGCAACCATAACGTTCCTTAATCCATTGGTTTCATTTTGATCCCAATACTAATTGTTTCAAAATTTCCGCCTGCTATTTATCTGTTGAGTAATATGTACCTTACCTTCTTAGATTTCTTGGTGTTGAGTGTTAACATTCCGGCTGTTACTAGGTTGTCAAGCCTCTTCTGCAGGAGAGGACGAGGAAGAAAGTTCAAGTGTTGCCGGGATATGGACGAGACGAGCTATTGAAGGTGAGAGATTTTTCTAATGTGTTGCCTTGTACTAGGATAGTAACTATGAATTTTATACTCATTACTAGAAAATTATTCACTATATCCTCTTAGGCATGTGGATAAACCCGTGTTCTAAAGTATGATATGCGCTAGTTGGACAAATAGGGCATTATGGGACTAATCGGGGATTTTTAGAACACTGGGATATGCTACGACAAATTATTGCGGAACACTAACCCAAAGAACATTTTTACAATCCATAATCGGGAGGATCAAGTCGGCTAGGCGGGTCTAGGCTATTTTTTTTAGATAATATAAAATGCCAAAAATTAAAATAATTATACTATTAGATACTTTTGTTGGTAATTTTATTGTTTTTGAAGGACATGATAACAAATATTCAAATTTATATTTTTATATCCTAAATATTTATCATTATTATTTTATATATTATAATTCATATTTTAATAATTATATATAATAAATTATTTAATAAAAATTAAAAATTAGAGAAATAGAGAAATAGAGAAATTCAAATCCGATTAATCCTCGGAGTTTCTATCCGTCCAACTAGCGCCTAGCGTTTTTTAGAACCTTGATTATAAGTGTAGACGTATCCTACACATCGGGAACTTGAACCATAGTCATGTATGAGGATAGAGTTGTACATATTATTGTATAAGCGGCTGTAAGGACGCTAGGGCGGGTAAGGATAATGCTTAGGGTGAAGGCAAGGTCACTGTAGGATTTATCACATACCGTCGTCTAGGAAGTAGTCAATTTTATGTGGTTCCATAGACTGTAATAAATATGAGGTCGCTAGTTCCAATCCCCAGACAACGAAGGTATTTAAGAATGAGTTCTCATCTCAATGACTATTCTAATTTGTGCAGATAATGGAATATGCTGCCCTTCCACATTTCTGCAGAAAAGAAGGCTCTGAAGGAACCACAAACTGTTACTCTTTGAATCATCCCTTTCACCAACAGCTCTACAACTATATCAAGCAACAGTCCGAGATCTCCGAACCCGTTGCACTAATCAAACAGCCCAGAGATTTGCCAAAACCATAGAATCTGAGTTGCAGAGTGTTAGAACAATCAATTGATATTAGGGTTTTAGTATCAAGGTTTAGTTTTACGTATTAGTATTAAATTTCTGTGTTTAGTTTTTTCTTCCAATAGGGAAAATGGCAAAAACACGTGGTATACTATCACATTTTTACAAGTACTTAACATATTGTTGCCATTTTCTCTTTCTAATATAAACGAACCTCCTATTTTAATTCATCAATAGCACAATTAGATTTTAGACCCTCAACATGTTGCATATAAATCTCTCTTACAGAAAAACCGAAGCGGTTTGGCCTCTGAAGTTACAGGTAGATGAAACGAAGATTGATACATGAATTACTCTGTTTTCTCATATCTCCCAACCCGTTATATTATATCTGAACGGCTTCTTTTTTATCTCAGACAGGTAAAAAGATACGAACCAAAGGTTCAAGACACTGTACAGTCTCGATATTGCATCTATACCGGAGAGGTTAGTGCTTGCTGAAATAAGAAGCGCTGAGAATCTCCTTTGTGACTATGATACATTCTATGAGTTTCTGATTTGTATTTCATTATTTGCGCCAGGTCTCGAGCTCAGCCTCAATCTCCTTCCGAGCCCTCTCAGACGCCTCAGCCTGCTTCAAGGCGAAATCGATGACCGCCTGCATCCGGTCTATCTCCTTCAGAGTGTTCTCCACTTGCATATCTGCCTCGCTCCTCTTCGCGTTGAACGCTTCCACCTGGAATGTCGCTGCGGCCACCTTCATCTCAGCTAAGTTGTCCGCCTCCTCTTGCTTCCTGTTTAAATTCTCGTAGTCTTTTCTTGACATTCTGATCCTCGGGGCGGCGCTTCCCGTCCCGAAATCTGCTGCGCAGACGGTGGAGACGTTTCTGAGCTGGTCTGAGGCGTGCCTCGAGCTCGCCTTTGCCTCCTCGAGGTCGGAGAGGGCTTCTTCGAGCTGGTTCTTGGCTTCTTCCTCTTCGCTTTGGGTATGTTCGGTTTCTTTCTTGATCTCGCCGACGTTTTTTTTTATTTCCTCGACCTCCCTTTTGTCGTGGTTGATTCCTGATAGGAGTCGGTGTAGTTTTGTGAATAGCTCGTCGGTGTGGAGCTCCGCGAGGCCTTCGAGCTCTGACCTGCAAGTAGGGTTGTTCACGTTTCGCTTTTAAGAAAATAAGAACATAGACTGAATTGATGAAATTCGGTTTGGTTCAGTTTGGCATGAACTGAATTTCATGAAATTCTCACGTTTTATATCTTTTTGACTTATTGTTTGGCTTTTCAGTTGAATTTTTTTAAACGACTTATATAAAATTTTGGCATTTTAGGACGGTTTTGACTTTTTTGTTGGTCCAATATATTGAGGCTCAATTAATAAGGATAGATGACTTATAATGAGCCGTGTGTCCAAATCGATTGATTTTTAGTTTTGTTCAGTTTTTGTCGACTTTTATTTTAAAAACTGAAACCGAACCAATGGAGTTTTGTTCGCTTTTTTTCAGGTCAGTTCGGTTAGTTGTAGGAACCCCTACTTGTGTAATTGTTCTTTCTTTCCGGAGGTTATTTTTCGGGTCAATTCGGTTATTTTTGGGCGCCCTTACCTACAACTGTGCAATTGTTTTTCAATGTTTATTCGGTTTGATCGGTTCGGTTATTTTTGGCACCCTACCTGCAACTCTGTAATTGTTCTTGCAGGCTGGCCGCGAGCTCCACCATTTTCCGCTCCTTCTCTTCGGCCTCTTCTCGCTCCCATTGCACGCTCTCCAGCTCGGCCCTCGCGGAGTCCACCGAGGCTCGGAGCTCGGCTTCCTCCGCGGAGATCTCGTGCAGCGTCTTGGCGGACCGGTGCAGCTCGTCGTGCACGTCTCTGACCGAGCTCATCTCCGACCCGTGCGCCTGTGCCATCCTCATCTGCTCCTTGATCTCCTGTATCTCCGCGCTCGCCTCAGCGTACTGCTGCTCGAGGATCCGCGTCATCTCGGGGTTGAACTCCTGCCTCAGCGCCTCGAGCTTCCGCTCCGCCTCCTCCTTGGCGGGTCTATACGACTCCACGATCGACTCACACTCCGCGACTATCTTCGCCTGCACCTTCCTCGACCGCTGCGCCTCTGCCCTCGACTGCTCCGCGGACTCCCCCATCGCCGCGATCTCCTTCCTGAGCTCCGCCGCCTTCTCGGTGTGCGTGGTCACCGCGCGCTGGGCGTCCGAGGCGCGATCCAGCGCGCGTCGCTTGGCCTGCAGGGCGGCGTCGAAGTCCTGCCGGAGCTTGGACAGATTCTGCCTGGCGGAGTAGAGCTCGCCCGCGACGGACTTGTGCTGGTCGAGCGCGAGGTCGAGCTCCTCCCGCCAGGGCCCGTCGGCGGTGATGTCGTCGCGGCCGATCTCGCCCTGGAGGCTCATGGCGTGGTCGCGGAGGTCCTCCGCGGCCTCGACGGCCATGTGCTTGGACTCCTTGATGTTCATGATCTTCATGTTGAGCTCCTCGAGTTCGTGTCTCGCTTGTTCGAGTTCCTGGAGGGCTTGAGCCTTGGTGGCTTCGGCGGTTTCGAGGTCTTTCTTGTACTTGGTCAGGTCTCTCTCGGCCAGCATCAGCCGGGTCTCCTTGTCGGAGACACTGACGGTGTTCTTGGCACTCTGAACCAGCAAACCACATAATCATCATCATGTGTATCTGTTTGTTATAACGAGAAAGATATATGTGACGCAGAATAAACGAATAATCAAAATTAACACTCACGAGAATGAAAATATGAATGAGAAAGCATTACGGGATTCGCCGATAATGTATCGACTATGTCTGCAAACTCGGGAGGGGGTTCTTACCGAGAGAATCGAAATACAGAATCGCCAAGTAAAACTAGGTTAAATTACATCAATCATATAAATAAACAATAGGTGGCACAAATTAGGCTTATACCAAAGTCGGAACATATCATATGGTTTTGGGGGGACTGCTTCGCCCCCTTGAACCCCTAGGTTGGGGATGGCAACGTGGTAGGTTCGAGATGGATTTAGTGATCCCCGTCTCTTACACTATCGAATCGAGAAATCGGGTCTCTGTCAGATTCTGGATATTTTGCATCTCTGTAAGACGGTAGCATGGAAGTTTGGACATATTTAGTGATTTTATCTCCTACAAACACTTGGTCATGTTAGGTTTAGGGATTTTTGTCATTCCCAGACCATACATTTCGTGCATGGACCCCAAACTCTCATATCGGTCAGCGAGTTCACTATAATGACTAATCTGAAGTGGGTCATAATCGATTCAAGGCATATTCAAGCAAAGCTTCACTTCGACTTAAACCATTAATTACCATAATCAAATGCATCATCATCAATACCACATGCACTCTAACAATACTCGACGTCCCAAACACACTGGTCTGAATAAATTCATAATCGATTCAAGACATACCCAGCAGCGATGCCTTGAAACAAACTTCACATGAAGAATGATTTGAAGTGAGAGTACCTCAGAAGTAGAAGCTGTTGAAGATTGCCTCTTGAAGGAAGGAAATGAGGCTTTGCTTTTGATGGTACCAAATAAAGTAACAGCAGCTCTTACAGACTGAAATGGAGCTCTGGTGTCAATCTCTCCCACCTCAACTCTTGGAGACCCTGATGGAGTCCTCTGGTGCTGACCTCTGATATTCACCATTTTTAACCTCTTTTTTCAACCTCCTCTGCACAATAAGTCACCATTCCAAGAATCACAAATCCAACAAACCATTTATGTTCTTGAACACAATGTAATGTCACATTCTACCCCATGACCAAACCCCATCCTACTTATGCTCCTAAACAGGTGACCCACTAAGATTCGAATACTAAGCCTTAATAAAGAGAATTGTCTTAACCAACTGGGCTATCACATGGCATAAAGCTCACTCTCACATCAAGAGAGATAATTCGTCCTGACTAGCGGCCAGACTACCCCATGACCTAACCCTGCCTCACTTCTGCTCTGAAACAGGTGACCTACTAAAATTCGAATCCTAAACCCTAACAAAGAGAATTCGTCTTGACCAATTGGGTTATCACATGACTTAATCCTCACCTACACATGCTCCTAAACAGGTGACCTACCAGGATTCGAATCATGGACCTCAAGAGAGAATTCGGCTTGACCAGCCCAGACTACCTTAATTATGGCCAAACTCCCACCCACACTTGCTCTCAAATAGGTGACCCACTAAGATTCGAACCCTCAGCCTTGAGATAGATGGAGAATTTATCTTGACCAGCAAGACTTTCCCATGACATCTCCCCTACCCAACACCTGCTCTCAAACAGATAATCCACCAGGATTCGAATCCTGACCTCGAGAGAGAGAGAATTCGTCTTGACCAACAAGCTACCCAGGCAATGGTTCACCATGAGAAACTGATAGAGAACATTGTTGTGAAGAGGAAAAATGAACATGAACATGAACATACCTTGTTGAAGAAAGAGGAAGGGTCAAGAAGATCAGAAATGCAGCAACAAGATCAGAAGATGATTCATGACAGAACCAAAGAAACCCCAAAAGAGAAAGAGAGTTGATATTTTATGAAGATTTCTCTATTGGTGCCAAGAATCAATAGGATGGTGATTTTTTTTCCCTCTTTTTTTCAATCTTCTTTGCCAATTGTGGGGAAAAAATGTTTTCACTTTCATGATTCCTTATTATAGAGAAGCCAACCTTAGGGGTTTGAGCTAATTTTAAGGTTTAAATGTTAACCATCCATGAACAAGTAAATGACATAATTGACCTAATCTCCTCTCTTCATAAAGTAAATGACATATATGATAATCAAAGAAGAAAGCAGATTAACCCTAATCGTTAGAGACCATCAAAGCGTGTTGGTGATTGCGAGGTGTCGAGCTGCGAAGGCCTAGCAAAAGTCGAAAATTGTCAAAGCATTAGTAATTGTAAGTTGCCGTCCTCGAACCTAGATACACGATGGAGCAAGTTTAACCTCAGCCTTGTCCTGCCGAGGTAGCCTAGTTGCCTCATAACCCCTCTTAACTATAATCGAATTTTACTTAACTTCCCTTAACTTCAAAATTAATTTTTGGAGTTTCTAACATCAATTTAAAAAAAAATTGATTTTTTATAAAATGACGAAAATACACTTATATTAATAAATTAGAATTAATAAATAAAATTAATTTTAAACTTCTCTATAATGTTTTCAATAAAGAAATATAAAATAAAATTCTGATAGTGGTAAAAATAATTTTAAAAAATTAAAAAAGATTTTTAAACATATTTTATTTTTATAAAAATCATTTAAAAATTATACTAAAACATTGTTTGTATTCTTTATTTTTGTAAAAAAAAAATAAGAAAACAAAAATTCAAAATCATTCTTATTTACTTATTTTAGTTTTTTTGATAGAAGAGTATTTTCAAAGAGGGGTATGACATGGTAAGTGAAATCAGACTAAAAATTGCTAATCATTCATTGGTCAGAAAGGTCCTCTTAAGAGTTAATCAAAAAAAATAAATTGGACTTAAGGAATACCCATTTATTTATGCAGACATATTCACCAAAATCTAATGTCTATTTTGGGTGATTGACATTAGTTCTCAAATCAAATTCTGTTTGGCTTACGGATATAAAAAATGTCAAATTCATCAATAACGAGTCAACCTCAGCTTCAAAACAAGTCCATTGACCAATACAAATAGTAAAATAGAGTTATATGTTTACAACATAGCATTACAGACAGACCCTACAGAGAAACTAAACAATCCCTCAGTTTCCACTAGTCTTTGGCCAAAAGAGTGACCATTTTCAAGAAAATGAAACATTACACCAAAATACAAAAAAGTGGCAAAATACAAAACCCAAAAAAGTACTGAAGAAAGTAGCAGACAGTGCAACAATCACTTCCAAGGATGACCCAATAACCTACCCTGACCCTCTATTGTATGAACTGTGCTGTACATGTCACCCCTACCATAAACATTTTCACAGACCAAGGTTCTCACTTGACTGTTAATTTTACATTCTACACTTGACTTGTACACTTATTAGTTCACCTGCATAGATAGAATTGACATTTACCTCTTTCTTCTCTTACAAATGGATCCGGCTAAAGACGGGAAGCGCGGGAATCTGACATGGTACCGGAGCCTATATGAATTCTCGAGAAACGGTGGTTTAGTTTACTCGCCGTGTTCCCTATTATTGTGGTTTTGGGCTTGGCTTCCCCGCTCGGTTCTTCCAGATGCTCTGCATTTGGAGGTTTGGATTAGAACCTAAAACACTTCGATAACAAATTAATGGCAGAGACCTCATCTGATAAGCATGCGGTCGCTGGTTCCAATTCCCGTGTTGGTGGTGTCCAAGGAAAATGGAAAAATATGCTCTAAACTATGACACTCTTGCAAGAGGGTGTTGTGTACTCTGTTAATGGCAAAAACGTGTCGTGAAATTTACATTTTTGTGCAAAATGTATGTATTTTTCCAAAAATGACGAAATTGCCGATGAAATTAAGATTTTTCTAGAACAAATTCAACTAAAAATTTAAGTTTTCTATAAATACATACATTTTGTGCATAAAAAACAAAGTTCAGATCACCTTTTTGTCAATAACAAATTAAGAGCAGTTTAGAGCACCTTTTTGCTCACGTCACCTCTTGCAAAAGTGTCATAGTTTAGAGCACATTTTTGCCATTTTCCTATTGATTAATGTTGATAAAGAAAGTACTAATGAAAGGTAGAGGTACGTACAAGAGGTTCGTCGTCGGAGATTTCAGCATCATCAGAGGGATTTGAAGATCCATCGTTGGTTTTATTCTGAGGTGTTGCATTCTCTTCCCCGGAGGGTTTGGGTCCTTGACTTCCTTCGGCATCTGATTTATTTTCTTCTTCTTCAGCTTCTTGATTCCCTTCAGTATCTGATTTGCCTTCTTTCTCGGCTTCTTGGTTTTCTTCAGAATCATTCTCTTCCTTTTTATCATCTTCGCCGGTTTTAGCATCCAACTGAACACTTTCAGTTTTGTAGGTAGATTTTTCTTCACAATCTGATTTCTCTTCATCGAGTTCCTCTTTATGATTTGAGCTCGTCTCTAAATTTTCCGACTCTTTTCCTCGAGAAACAGACTTCGCTTCCTTATCAGACTCGTCCATTATCTCGTCATGATCCCCTTCAGAATCGCCTAAAAGAGAAGGTAAATTACAAGAACTGTGAGGAGTAGAAATTCTAATATTGATATGAGCATTCAACTTAACAGCATGGAATAACTAGTATCTAGAGATGTCCAGTTGAGATTGATTTTAGGGCATATCTAAGAGAGCCTACACAAATCCAAGTGTCATGGCCAATGATATGTTATACACCTACGAAGTACTAGACATGCATTCGAACCCCATTTGCAGCATGATACCCTCACCTTTGTGATTTTAATTAGAAAACAAATAATCTCAACCCCGGAAAAGTTTAAATTAATAGTGAGGAAGACTTATAGTGTCGGTCATGACTGTTAGTCTGTTGTATCACATCTGAAAGCTGTTCACCAGCTTAAATAATGTATGGGCCTCCACCTATCAGTTTGAGCTTTTAGGTGGACCGGGCTTCTTACATGGTATTGAAGGCCGGTTGTCTTCTACCTGCACCTCCGCAAGCCAACGCTCATCTTTTTGCAGAGTCCCACAAAATGTGGATCCTCTAAACCCGGGATGCATGTGAGAGAGGGTGTTAAGAGTCCCACATCTGAAAGGGTGTGGATCCTCTAAACCCGGGATGCACGTGAGAGAGGGTGTTAAGAGTCCCACATCCAGGACTGGGTTGGGCTTCTTACAATGACCATAATGAGCTTGATAACAAGCAAACCTCTCGAACGACAAAATGAGTAAGAGTAACAGAACTTTCAAAATGCACATATAACTCACCAGAGTTCATATGGTCAGTTTTAGACATTGAGGTAGGTTCAGCGTCCGACACATCAGAGCCCTCTTTACTCTCAGCCTCATGTACCTTACTCTCGGGCGTTTTCCTCTGCCCGCGCTTCAAGTTTTTCTTTGGAGTTCTTTTCCCCTTAACTCTGGAAAATGACGACCAAAAATCAGTTACAATTCGTAAGAGGCAAATAATGACGATAGACACACGCTAAATTTTACGCACGTTTTCGATGATTTTTTATTCTCTACTGAACTCCCGGAACTCTTATTTTTCTGCCTCGATGAACTGCAAATAATTAAGGAAATGAAACAAAAGTGAAGGATCAAAATGCAGAAATAGACATCCTAAAAACCGAATAAGTTGGGACTTACACTTCTGCGGGAGGGGAGGCCTTTGACGGTGATTTTAACTTCTGCATACGTTTTCATAAGGAATGTGTTATAATTTAGAGCTGAGTTATTCGATATTGCTTCAAAGTATCGGCTAGATTTGATTTATCTAAAAAGAATTAACAATTATAGACCTTTGCCGACTTGCGACCGCTGCTGACGAGCTCCCAGCGCTCCTTGTCTAAGCGCAACACTTCGACATCTCCATCCGCATACAACACCTATAACATAAACAGAAGGGTAAGAATATAACAAATTTCGAGAAGTTAGAAGCGAGTATAGAGCTAGTAAAAAGAAATGGGAATGGGAATCGCGAAGATGTAGCTCACCACATGTTTCCCTTTAATAGGATCGTAGGACTTCACAATACCTTCATAAAACCTGTTGATTGTACGAGTAGAAGCATCAAGGCACTAATTGGAATTTCTGATTACGCGTTTTTCATATTTACCTTCTATAATGATGAATAAGAAACTTATATGACAAGAAAAAGGCTTCATGAAGGAGGGTTATGTTCCAAAGATGATTTACAAATACATTTATTCTTACGTCTCAACATATGCATTTATAAATTACTCACTTCTTGTCCATTGGCCACCAAACTTTGATCCTGCAACCAATCAAGTCTGAGAAGTCTTTTTCATCATCCTTTAATGAGCACTGTGGAAAAATTATTACAGATTACGTTAGTAAAATAATCAGCAGTTCAGTCTTGTTTAAACAATCTTGCAAGCATCACAGACCGGCTGGCATGATACTACTAGTACATGCTTACGGAAAATAACGAGATCACAAAACCGCAAATGTGCCCTCCCTCCATCCCTCGAGAGTAAAGATTACAAAATACAAAAGGAAGGTCCAGAAAGACTTATAAATTATGATATCCAAGGCACGTTTAAGACAACGTAAAAAAGAATTAAGAGAAAGGTGAACCTTTGCTAAAACAGCAATACTTCTTCTTTTACGTTTCTTGCTAGATCCTGCTGGCGACTTGGAGTTACTTACTGTGTTGATCTCATCAGTCTCCATTGGTGCATTTGGTGTCTGCAAGAAGCAGCAAAGAAGTAAATTCGTGAACTGTTAACCAATATAGTGTCAGATTACAAGAAGCCAATTGAACGCTAAAAAAAACTCACTTTTGAATCATCGTCATCGTCGGTATCTTCCATTTTTGGCGATTTTTCACTACGGCGTTTTTCAGAAGGTTTGGCTTTACGTTTCGACGAAGCGGTTTTCGGGGCAGGTGATACTAGGAAGCCCGACTCCCGGCTTTTAAAGATTTTCTTCTCGGAATCCACATCTTGTTCTGTTTGTGGTGAGTCGTCTTTTGAAACCGTGACAGGAGACTTTGAAGTATTTTTGGGTGATTTGAAAGCACTGCGAGCAGACGTCGACCTCGGTCGTTTAGGAACTGGAGCATGTGCATCGTAACTGGCCTGTTCTGTTTGATACTTTGAATTGGTCTTTGGTTTTCTTTTCGGAGAGCGTCCATGTCCGTTAGTTGCTTCAAACGTACTAGATTTCTCCCGATCATCATAATTAATTTCTCTGACCATTTTCAAGATATCAATATCGTTTTCAGCATTTTTACTTTTGTCAGGCGAAGACTTAGCCTTAGCCTTTTTTCTCGCTTTAGGTCCCTTGGATTTCAAATTTTTCATTATTTTTCCCAAGGGTACTTCATTCCCGTCTTTGTCGTCCTCCACAATTTCTGCCTGAACCTGATGCGATTAGAAAGATGGACAAAAATGTTAGCGAAAGGAGAAGAGTCAAACATGGGAAGAGTATACTTAGCTTCAATACACCTTTTCCACTTACCAACGCCTAACTAAGAGTTGGCTATTTCAGATATACCAAAGTTTCATAAATTCCCCACCCGTTAAGTTTATGGATGGAAAATGTTAGTTTTGAAACTGAAAAGACGAAACTGCCCATGGTCGATTTTCAAATCATGTCATTCATGAGTGCTTGGAGTTTTGGGGGAGTTTCTCCTGTCAACAATGGCTATATCTAACTCCTCAGCCACCGTGCAGCTCACCGGCCTCGCCTCCGACTGCCTTCGCCAGCGAGATTTGAACGGAGAAACACCCCAAACACACATGAATGGCTCGATTTGAAAATTTGGAAACCGGCAAAGGGTACTTTCGTCTTTTCACTTTCAGAATGAACATTTTGTCATTTTCCATCCAAAAACTTAACGGGTGGGAATTTATGAAACTTGGGGTATCTGAAATAGCCAACTTTTAGTTGGGTGTAGTTAAGTGGAAAAGGTGTAGTCAGGTGTAGATAAGTGTACTTTTCCCTAAAAACATTAGTGAGCTTCAGAACATACAATGCCATTGTCGTCAAATTTGAGTGATTCGAAGTGTGCTAACACGCTCTCATCGGCCAGCCATGTCTCCCCTTCGCTCGCCATTTTCCCTTCACCTGTGATTTGCTCCGCATCTGTCATCTGCACTTCATCGAGTATTTGCCCCTCACCGTCTGTTTTTTTCTCTTGGCCGGTGGCTAATGCTTCACTGGCTCTTTTCTCTTCACTTGCTGTTTTTTCTTCATTAGCCGTTAGGCCTTCATTGGTGGTTTCCGCTTCACCGACCAGTTTCTCTTCATTAGTTTGCCCGTCATTGGCTGTTTTCTCTTCACTGGTTATTTTCTCTTCACCAGTAGTTTCACCTTCACTGGCCACTTTCTCTTCACTGGTTATTTTCTCTTCACCAGTAGTTTCACCTTCACTAGCCAATTTCTCTTCACCAATAGTTTGACCTTTATTTGCAGTTTCTCCTTCACTGGCCTGTCAAACAGTGCAACAATGTTTATGTAAATACTTACTATGTTTAAGGAAGTTGTAGGGCTGTAAACAAGCCGCTCAAGCTCGGCTCGCTAAATATCCGGCTTGGGGGCTTGTTATAATCGAGCGAGAGCCGAATTCGAGCTTAAGGTGGGCTCGTTCAATAAATGAGGCAAGCTCGATCCAACCATTTGATGGCGCAAGCCGACTCGTTTATATTTACTAAATTATATATTTTTTATGTGTATTATAGTGAAAACCGTATGGGCCGAACTTGAGCCGAACCATTTTCTTTCAAGCGAAACCGAGCCCTGCCAAATATAGACTCGATTCGGCTCGTTTACACCAAGTTGTCAACTCCTCATAGGACTCAATCCGTAATCCAATTTAATAAAACAATGCAAATGAAGTTTTAAGCATAGAGAAGTTACCTTCGAATCGTTCCCTTCCTTCTTCTCACGTGATTTGTATAGCACCGGAGGTAGAGAGATCGATATGGTCACATCTTGCAGATTATCTTCCTTTCGAACTATGCGCTTGATGATTGACAAGCCAAGGTCACAAACAGCATATGAGTTCTGAAAGTACAAGCAACTAAACACGTAAGCTTTGAATTCTCAATTCACTTCTGCTGTTAAGAGATACTTAACAACAATAACTGGAAATAAGCAAATGAAAATATGCATCTCCGACCTTTGATTTTTCGGTATCCACTACATCTTCCGAGCACTTGATACTCTTAAAGACAGAGATTATAGCAGAAGTAGTCTCTCTGTACTTGATGGTGCTAGATTCAGACTTGCCATCTTCTTCTCCGGTCAGCAGCATGGAAATAAACAGGTACAGTTGCCTAAAAATACGGAGAACTATTAGTATAACAGATTGTGGGTAGAAGGAAGAAAATAATAAATAAGGTTTTCTCGAATCATGATTAAGATTGCCATCAAATGAACACTTAATAATTATTAGTACAAAATATAGTAGGGATGGCAATGGTTCGGTTTGTTATGAAGAAATTCTCACATTTTAGACCATTTTGACTTCTCTATTGGATTTTCTTTGAACCGACTTTCATGAAATTCTCACCTTTTGGGCCAATTTTGACTTATTATTTGACTTGTTTTTTGTTGGCCCAATACTTTTAGGCCCAATTAATAAGGATCGATGACTTAAAATGAACCACGTGTCCAAATTGATTGGTTTTTTATTTGGTTCTCATTTTATAAACCAAAATCAAACCGATGGAGTTTTGGTTCGGTTTTGAATTGAACCAATTCGGTTCTTTTCGGTTTGGGACAGTGTGGTTCGTTTCGCTTATTTTTGGGCACCCCTAATTTTGCCTCTATATGATGGCAACGGAGAGGGTTCAGTGATTCCCGTCCCCTACCATGTAGGATTGGAGAAATCGTGTCCCCATCGGGTTAACACTATTTTGCCTCTCTATAGGATGGCAACAGTACAGGTTTAATAATCCCCATCCCCTACACCGTCGGATCGGGGATCTCAGGTCCTCGTCAGGTTCGGGTATTTTTGTCATCCCTAAATAATTGAGCCTTATAAAGTATCTCCATACTTGTCTCTTCCTTAAAATTTCATGGTTCAATCAATAGGTAACCATGCACACATTACAAAAAATCGAAATGTAAACAAAGATATTTATATACCTGTATATTAGTTCAAATTCTTTCACTTCCTTGCATTCATCGATATTAGGGCACGAATGATGAGCTAAAGCGTGAACCAGATAAGGAAGAATATATTCAGGATAAGCCATCGGGGTGTTCATGTCGGTCTGCATCGAGAACTGCCGCACCCTTGCTTGATGGCAGATTTGAACAATGTCGACCAGATTTTGTTTTTCCTGTCATTACAAACAAGGTACGGTTTGCAAATAAATACAAATACTAAAAGAGGAAGTCTCGGAGATTCTATGTTTCAAATACAAATCATAGCGAAAAGTAAAGGCACCTCTTCAAATTCCGTAGGTCCCGATCCGAACATATTAAGAACAAAGGCGACACCATATTTTGCATCCAATAGTCGATCCTTTATGTATTGAAGAACTTTGCCAAGGAATATTTTTCTAGCTTGAGGAAAACTAATCTACAAGGGCAAAAGATATGAGAAAAAAAAATTACTTCCATACGTTACCGGAAATTAAAAGAGTTGTATTTACAAGGTGTATAATGAAAATACAGGTGGGAGAAATCTTGTATATGAAAACTGTACCTCTGTTGTTCTCAGAGCTAGATAGAAGACATCGATTGCAATCTTATGATCCCACTGCCTCGCCAGACGAAGAACGGCTTTAGCGGAGGCAAGCTTCATATGGGCCTTATCGACTAAGCTGTATGATTGACGAATTACCACATGAAATTCCGAGCTTATAATAGGAGAAACGCTGGTTAACTAATTAACATAAACTATATAATGGCCGTAAGACTCAATTACCTTGATTCTACATCTTTGGAAATTTCTCCGAGAGAAAGTATGTTTTTAAGGACTTCCAGAAGGCCGTCAATCCCGGGACGAAGATGGGCGTCCTTAATAGGCAAGTAGCTCTTGACCAATGTCTTAATGCCAAATATCTTCACAAAAACAAAATCACGATATAGTGAATAATCTATAATAAAAGAGGGAAAATATGTACTTTGTTAATGACAAAAATGACGAAATTAACCTTAACATTATGAATTAATTTTAAAAGATTTTCTGAAAAATATCTTTTAACTAAAATTTGTATGATCAAATTTTGTAATTTAAATTTTTAGTAAAATTATTTTTAAAGATAAAATTTTAATTCTTAATTTCTTGGACTATTTCGTCATTTTTGTACAAATACACACATTTTACACGAAAAAATCAAAGGTCAGAACACTTTTTTGCCATTAACAAAGTACACAGCACCCTCTTACAAACGTGTGATAGCATACCACGGGTTTTTGCCATTTTCCCTAAAAGAAAATTATGACACCGTATTGAATCCTAGATATAGAATAACAACATTAATCGAGCTCTGGCAAAAGCAACCAACCTTCAGCATACAAGTCTCGCTGATGTCATCCCATGATGCTTTTTTCCTGCCTAAGGGTTTCTGAAAACAGGTAAAAAAGTGTTTCAAAACGACTCCTACCATCAAGAAGAGAAACACAATAATTTGAATTTCGTGTGAGGTTAGCATATCTTTGAAGACGTACAGCGTTGCAATTCAGGATCTTGCTTTTTATGAATTCTTCGATTTCACTTTCTCTAGTCTCAAAAACCGGCATTGCAGTCTGAGCTATACACCCTAGAGACTGTAGTACAGCGGGCAAATTTGTCTTCTCTTCCAAAATATCCACAAGCCTCTATAACCGAATACAAAAAATATGAGCAGTTCTATACTATAAGTAGAGCTACGGTGACTAGCGATAAAAGTAAAGCAGACCTTGTATAGAACAGATAGAGATTTCAGTCCGTCGTCTTTTGTGATTGCGGCTAAGGCGTGTACAGCGTACTTGGCTTGTTTACGGCTACCTTCTAAGCAAAGCCTCTCCAGTATAAGATCTATCGAACTGTAAATAAAATAATACAAAATTATAAGCATACTAATAAACCTTGATATAAAATGCCAATATAATATATCGTAAATGTAATTGTACCTTGATGACACCGCCAATTGTTCACGGATAGTACCACCGGCTTTAGCTAGAACTTGCAGAACTCCTTCTTTTATCATTTCGTTGTCATCTTTAAGAAATTTGACGAGTTCTTCCTCAACCCCACTGAGTAGCGAGGGGCTGAAGTTTGCAAGAATCTGAAAATTGATATCGAGCGTAAAAATGTGGGATTGGCAAGCGCTATATTCTTCAAGCTAATGGTGTTACAAATAAATATAAGGAAATGACAAAGAGGGATAGCAGGTTCTTACCACTAATATATTCATACATGAAAGGATATATGGTGCATTTCCAGCAGATTTGTGTGCATCAACCTCTGAAAGAAGTGCTTTGACGTGCTCCTTGTTGAAAAGCAAATATGAACACTTAACGGACAGTGTGCTCAGGAAATCATAGAGAGGATGCTTGTCACCGAGTATCTTGAGCAAATCAGCCTGCGAACAAAGATAGTGTTGTAAGAAATATATACAGCAATCCTCAAAGAGCAGTTTGATCACTCGACCAATAAAGGTAAGGGAACTAATTCTTTGGACACTGAAAATGTTGGTATATGGTCGTTACAGTCCGTAACTTTGATTTGTCATAAACAGACACTGAAAATGTTTTTTATCAGCAATAAAATATAGGGAAAAGTACAAAATCCGTAACTTTCAGTATCTTAATTCTTACCCGGCATTTATAGGATTCAAGCAAATTGGTACTTGGATCAAGTATACTCGTTAGGATCTTCCAGATGTTATCGTCTTTCAATTGGTCGAATGTTTGAAAATTCTCCTCCGCCTTTGCAGGGTCAGAAAACGTGCGAGACATCACTCGGAAGCAGAACAGAACTTTTTTGGATATCTCAGGAACATCGCCGTCCTGCATCAGGAAGAAAATAAATCTCTTATCATTTCAAGAACGACATAAAGAATTCGACTCTTCGGGCCAAAGTTAGAGTACAAACCTGACACGTCTGTCTAAGAACGAGATACCTCTGCATCTCGAGCTGTAACCTGCAATCCAAAAGACAATTTCCTGAATATCAATGCATAATCAACGTAAACATGAAAGGGGTGTGGGATTCTTAGAAGTCATGGAATAACAAACCTTTGCTTCTGTTCCAATATCTTCTCCAAAGCCTTGACCTCAACTCTGTCGAATCCCGAGAATACTCTCACCCAATGTGTAACTATGTCTTTGATTGGGAACTCGGTTGGAAACAGAGACTCACATAAAACAGATTCAATTGTTTCTGGCCTGCAACACATAATCAGGAGCTTAGAAGATGAGACTCAGAAAACGGTACTCAAATGTTTTAGGAAGGTAAAATTGCTAATAATGTAGGGGTACCCAAAAATAACCGAACCGAAAAGAACCGAAGTGGTTCGGTTCAAAACCGTACCGAAACTCCATTGGTTTGGTTTCAGTTTATAAAATGAGAACCGATAAAAAAACCCGATCGATTTGGACACATGGCTCATTTTAAGTCATCAATTATTATTAATTGGGCCTAAGAATATTGGACCAACAAAAAACAAGTAAAAAATGTAAGTCAATTTTCTCGTTTCTTTATTTCTCATGTTGTTTTTCTCGCTTTGTTGATGTAATTGTCCGGCTGTTTTCCTTCTTGGAAAATCTTGCTAAATTCATCAATAGAATCTATCCTTTTGCTGATAAAAAATCTGCCACAAATGTGCAAATCTCATGAAAATCGGTTCAAAGAAAATCCAACCAAATACCGATAAATCAAAACGGTCTAAAATGTGTGAATTTCATGAAATCCGGTTCATAACAAACCGAACCAAAAACCAACACGTTCAAAACCGTGCCAAACCAAATTCCATCGGTTCAGTTTCGGTTTATATTTTCTTAAAACCAAACAGAACCGACTCAAAACCGAACCGTAAACAGCCCTATAATAATGTGTTTAACAAACATCCACTCTGAAAGAATCATGTACAGTTTTTGGCTCGGAATACATACCTGAAATCTTTGTCATAAAAGCATCTCAAAATCTTCCCTGGAATCCAATCAAACTCACCGGCCTTGATCGAACCATCAGAGCATTTCGAGCAATAAAGTTTGTGAATATCAGCCACCCTCTCCATGGTATATTTCTTAACAAGAAGCTGGAGATTTAGATTAGAAAAAAAATTGTCAGAAAATTATACCTAGGAAAAAATAGGATAGGATAGTGTCAGTGAGAGAGAGAGGAAATTTACAGATTTGTCTCGAAGGCGCTCAGCTACAAGTTTTAGAGTTTCAACCGGAATGGAATCCAAAGCACTCGAAGCCACATCACAAACTACAGCAACGACTTGCTTTCGAACATTTTCATCATAGTCCAACAGCCGGTCACAAAGAGCATCTAAATGTAGATCAAAATCAAATTCAAACTCAAACTCAAAATTAACCTATATGAAGTGAGTGTCGAATTGTAAAGCAACTCAAAACTACTTTACCGGTGATCTGAGAAGCTTCAGCTCTGAATGGATTTGACAGCAAGCAACTCTTGACATGTTCAAGGACAGACATACGAACTTCAACTACTCTATCAGCTAACCTCTTCAAGAACTCAGAAAATATCGGCTGAAAAGCTTCCGAAATAGTAGAATTTGGAAGGGCGAGAAGGTCTCCCACTAAATTAACCGCTTTTGAGCGAGTTCCCAACTGATCGGTCTGCAGATGTTGAAACGTATTAAGTCAAATACAAAGATGCTCACCAAACTTCAGTGTTAATTGAGCTTATAGATAAGGTAATTATTTTAAGGGAAAATTGCAAAAAGGTGCCCTTTTATATGACACTTTTGATAAAGGGAAATTGCAAAAGTCTTAATTCTTAATTTCAGGGGCAATTTCATTGTTTTTTATAAAAATACAAACAATGCAGCACCTTTCTGCCATTAACAAACAACACAGCATCATCTTGCAAAAGTGTCATATAACAGGGTACCTTTTTGCAATTTTCTCTTATATTATATTAACTACAAAACTGCATTTAAAGCTGTTTCAGTTTAGAGAATGGTGATGTTTACTTGCAACAGTGTACAGAATTCTCATTCTGCATGTAAACTTCAGAGCGTGAATGAACCCCATACTTTAGAAACTCTAAATTCAATCTCTCAGATTAGGTCTTATTAAGCATTTTTCGGTATTTGGAAATTGGGGCATTAATGCGTGAAATTTAGTCATGAACATTCTAAACATAGGAAAAGATGAATCTGTAATACAGACGCAAATTACATCAAACCGCTAATTTCGTAATTACCAAGAGTTCTCCTGTGAGGTGTGGAACAACTCCCGACAAAATCTGAGGTGCGGAACGATAGATATCGTATATAACTTCATGGTAGTCGATTTCACTATTCGATGACCGGTTGTCCCCAGATATTGATGATATAAGAAACTGTTTTATGGCAGGTTCCAGTTTCCCTTCGCATTGCTGTATCACATTCATAGCAAGCGTTCTTGCTGTGGCAGTGACATCCTATAACAAAAGCCACAAAATCAATTGTCATTTATTACAAGTTAACCATTTTAAAGAGCAATAAACCGCCAGCATAGAGAGAAGAGACTTACACTTTTATTACGACCTAATACGGACAATATAGCAAATAAAAGATCCTCCCTGATATCCTCGCTCTCTTCTATGAGAACAACCATGATTGACTGCATTGATGAGACAATACTTTCTGCATGATCATCACTGCATGTGTCCATAACCAAGAGAGATTATTAATCAAAGATTCTTCTGCAGTTCCGACTAAATAACAATCCATGAATAATGTTTGTGTAAAAGCTAAGGGGAAATAGTGTTTATACCATGATCTGCAAGTACACATGAATTTTCTCCCTGAACCCATAAGGATTCTTTACTTGCTCCAATTTTCATACAAATATAAAATCTCTTATTCAATATGAATTCTTTTCAAATTGTTTCTTCATAATTAGAATGGGAATCCCTCGTTTTATGAGCAAGAGATTAAAACTAAGTATTGTTATTAACAATATGCATTATTTCACCCAATCTGCAAAAGTTAAGGTAGAACATGAAATGGCTTACAAACAAGTAAACTAAACAGATGCATATTTCCTAATGATATTGGCCATCGTCACATCACAATGAAGTATGCTTCACTAAGTGGATAAACTAATATGAGCAGGGTATGTTAATACATTCACATTCATCATACTGATAGTAATATTATTATTAAGGGAAAATTGCAAAAGGTAGTTGCGAACTATTCATTTTTAGCAAAAAGTGGCTATGAACTTTCTTTATTGCAAAGAGTAGCTGTGAACTTACCAATTTTTTGCAAAATGCATAATTTTGGCCAAAAATGACAAAAATACCCCCTGGAATCAATTTTTTAAAAACTAAAATTATTATTTTTCCAACTTCAGCTCGTCGGTTTTCCTCTTCTTCAATCGGATATCACCAGCTCGTTGCTTGATAACTCGATGATGAAAGGGGGGAGTCGGACCAACCCAACGGTTGGAAGATAAAAAAATAGGCGAGCACAAGTTGGAAAAAAATAATTTTTAATTTTAGGGTCATTTGCGGACAAAATTACACATTTTGCAAAAAAAATGATAAGTTCACAACTACTTTTTGCGATAAAGAAAGTTCACAGCCACGTTTTGCAAAAAATGAATAGTTCACAACTACATTTTGCAATTTTCCCTAATATTAATTTAGGATAAGCAACCCACCTTGCAACCGCAAAGAATGTACTAAACATCTCCTTCACTAGGTCGTCGCACTCAAGATCCAACATTACAACACAAGACCTGTATTTTGCAACAGTTTCTAAAATGACAACCCTTCTTTCAAATGAAGGGCCACTGGTGTCCTTTAACCCACCAAAAGTTTCAACAATTAAGTGAAAAATATCCTGCACACGGATCCAAAACCCATAAGATGGTAGTAATTTTCCAAAACCTATGGTTATCATAATCTGCCACAAAAAAAAACCTTTAAAACATCATCACTGTAAGGAGCTTCTGGTGCCGTGATCCTGGTAATCTCACAAATACAAGTAGCAACGAGAAGTTTGACATCCCCGTCCTGATGTTTCACTAGTTCTGGCTTGACAATTGTGTCAAGGAAAGGCTGCATTTCTTCCAGCGCTGCCTCTGATGGCGACTGGTCCATCTCAGAAACACAAGTTGCAGCTTGCTGCATATTGAAATGAAGCAGTTAGCTTTTAAAGAAATTAAAACAAAATCGACAATTTTCTGCAAGAATGGTGATTTGCAACAACTTAATTTATCATTTAGGAGTAGGATAGTCAGCCAAGTTTGTGGTTGTTTAAGTAGCCAAAACCTCATATCATCTCAGCAAAGAAACTACCAACTGACATAGTTGAACTTAGTATCTCAATCTCAACAAGTAGATATTTCAAACAATACATGAACTAACCCTGATTCAACAAAATTTCCTCCACCTTTCACCATTGAATAAATTTCAACCCACTAACCACTCCACGGAAACCCAGAAAAGGGGTTTTTTAATCGAAATGTGAATTCCCATCTTGTGAAACCCTAAAGAAACAAACACCTAACCCTACAAACCCAGAAGGAGCCACAAACCTTGCTTAAGCA
Source organism: Geranium rotundifolium (assembly GCA_963920655.1). Lineage (NCBI taxonomy): Eukaryota > Viridiplantae > Streptophyta > Magnoliopsida > Geraniales > Geraniaceae > Geranium > Geranium rotundifolium. The sequence continues at coordinate 2,163,964 of OY987318.1, forward strand.
AGCCACCAAAATCTAACCCACAGTCACACATTACCCTCAAACAGCCAAAATCAACTCCTTTTTCACTTCCCTTCCCCTGTTTCCCATCAACGAAGCAGAAAGCAGCCGGATTTAACCAACAAAACAGGAACATCAAATTCTCCAAAACCCACGAAGAAGATAGAAAAAAACCAAACTTTTCAGTACTTTTAACAAGTAGAAACTTCAAACATTACATGAACTAACCCTAATTCAACAAAATTTCCTCCAACTTTCACCAAAGTACAAATCTCAACCCACTGACCACTCCACAGAAACCCAAAAAAAAAAGTTTTTGAATCAAAATGTGAATTCCCATTGTGAAACCCTAAAGATACAAACACCTAACCCTACAAACCCAGAAAGAGCCACAGACCTTGCTTGAGCAAGCAACCAAATTCAAACCACAAACACACACAAACGCTCAAATTCAACTCCTTTTTCGCCTCCATGCCTCGTTTTCCCATCAACGAAGCAGAAAGTAACCCAATTTAACCAACAAAACAGGAAAATCACATTTTCCCAACCCCACTAAGAACATTTAAAAAAAACAAACTAATTCAGTACTTTGAACAAGTAGAAACTTCAAACAGTACATGAACTAACCCTAATTCAGCCAAATTTCCTCCAACCTTCACCATAGTGCAAATTTCAACCCACTAACCGCTCCACAGAAACCCAGCAAAGTTTTTTCGAATCCAAATGTGAATTCCCATTGTGAAACCCTAAAGATACAAACACCTAACCCTGCAAACCCAGAAAACGCCACAAGCCTTGCTCAAGCAAGCAAGCAAGTTCAAACCCACAAACACACACGAACCCTCAAATTCAACTCCTTTTTCACTTCCCTACCCCAGTTTCCCAGCAAAGAAACACAAAGTAGCCCAATTTAACCAACAAAACAGGGAAATCAAATTTTCCCAAACCCACCAAGATTGGGAATAAAAAACCCAACTTTCCAGTCCAATTTGAAGCGAAACCAGTAAATTACAAGAATGCGAACCTTGAGGAGCTTGACGAGCTCGTCCTTGTCGGAGGGGAGAGGGTCGAGCTCGGATCCGACCTCCCGGAGCTGCTGCGGGAGATTTTCAGCCATTGTTCGTGGTTCGAGAAACGGTGTCGTTTAATGGGTTGCTCGTGCTCGTTGCTCTCGCATGGAGGTCGACGGAGTGAGGAAGGTGAAGCAGAGAAAAAGGGTTTCTTTTTTTCTTCTTCAACCTGTGTCACACACACACTCTCTGAGTCTCGAGCAAGAACGCGAAAGTGAGACCAAATGTAACTTTAATTTCCCCAAAATGCTGACTTCGGGGAGTTTTATGTCCGGAAAGTATTGGAATTGCTCGGATGCCCCTAAATTTAGAGGATACTATACTTTCACCCCTCTAGTCTTAACATTTGTTACTGTATAGTTCCTTAAATGTGGTGTAGCTTTTTTTAATTGATTAGACCACATTCAAATAGGGAAGATGAGTTAAAGAATGAGGGCATTTCTGACAAGATATCGAGCTATTTTATTAGTTCAACGTTTAAGAAGTAACATTATATAGTATAATTGTTGATTGCAAATACTGCAATTTGACAGTCTGATTCAACCAAGATCTAATCTCGTCGTCGTTTATCTTGAATTCAACTCTGTGCTTCTCGGATCCCAATAACAACAATCAAGACCGGTGTCAACTGACCATAGTCGACGTTAGCCTGAGAAACCTGAAATTTCGTTGTAGTATGCTTGGCCACCACTTTCACACTGTAAATCTCAAACGCATTATCCAAAGTTGTGTCGACGTTAGTTTTAATCCAGGTCACTCGAGAAAAAACCTAGCTAAACGGTACATTGTGATCGTGCTAACTGATATACCCTGCTTAAGGCAACTTCCAATCCCTCCATGAAAACAAGGGACCCTCGACCGCCTTATATAGATTGAACAACTTACCATGTCAGTCAAGTATGTTTCGACCAAGGTAGATAAGCCACCATGCCACGCATAGAGTGGCCAATTTGGCGGAGAATGATGCGCATCATAATTGGATAACCAGCTCGGTCGCGTAAATTCAATTTACAATACAGATAATTGTCATCAACAAAAAAGGATGCGAGATCACCGGAGCTCGTCTCGCAACTCGCCACTCGTTAAGAAAACCATTGCAAACATCATTGGATATGTTCAATTTTGACGGGATCTTTTTATTTTTAATTGAGTAAAATAAAACCCTGTAAAAATGACAAGGTGATTAACTTTTATCATATAGAAAATCAGATTAAGGAGAGATAAAGTAATCATGATCAATGTGTAAATGAGAATTTCGCACAAAATGATGAGCTATTTTGAAGTGTTTACGTTAAGTATTTTTACTTCAAACTGAAGTAAAAATAAAATCCTAATTTTAGTGAGGAAATCAATTTAATACAAATAACTAAATTTGACAATGATAATCATTCTACACAAACTAAGACTTAAATAAAATTAATTTTTTAAAGGCAATCATTATAACTTGAAAACATAAACCACTAAATCTAATAATTCCAAACTAATTTAATAAAAAAAATCTAAAACGATCCAAAAGTACCAATACAATTAATATTAGCATATCAATTATTTGGGGCTTAAATAAAAACTTGTGATGTGTGGGTTCTTTGTTTAAATAGATGTCAAGCTCGAATGGGAGCGAGAGAATTTTACATCTATTATTTGACTTATCTTCTCCACCCCATTTATTTCATCAATATCAATGAACATGTTGCATATTTCTAATTTGAATGATGCATTGAGTTTGAAATATCTTACCATCTCATGTCATTATTCCTAACCAAACAATCATGTTTTATCATTCGATTTAGTTACAATAATTTTTGTATTGATATATTATAATTCTGAATTCAATCAATTGAAATAAGGAGAGAGCGGGACAGGTACCCGACCTTCAGTACTAAATGAGCTTAGGGATGGTCGTGGTTTCAAAATTAGACCAAACTCACTAAGAACCGGACTGAACCGACTATCGCGGTTCTCAAATGTGATAAACCATAACCAAAATCATATGGTTTTGATAGTTCAGTTATTAACGTTAATGACTACTCAAATTTAAACTTTATTTTGGAACTGGTTTATTGGCCAAATTATTTTTTAACTAAACACACAATTTTATCTTATGTGATACAATATTAAAGTATAGCCATAGACATACATTTGAAATAGAAAACCATACAACACGTTCAAAATTTTAAGTTTACAAATATAAATAATAGTAAAAGAACTCGAAAGACGAATGATACGTGAGACGGTAAGAGAGACAAATATCGACTTAATTTGTCTGGTTCTTTACCGATTCATCACATTTCCTTATTTACGAGAACCAGAACCAAACAATAATTTAACGGCTTTCTCAAAATCAAAATCAGAACGAAAACCGAATCATTATCTACAACTCCCACCATCCTAACCATGGACCTAGAAGCATATGATAATCCAACCCCATCCCTCCAAACAAAAAACCCTAAATCCCCAAATTCGCAGCCAAACCTCACCTCACCACACCTCCACCTGTAACATCAATAGAGGAGGAGGAGCACTCACCCAAAAATGGCCAAACTACCTTCACATAGCAGTTTCGAGTATGATACCCATACATTTAGAGTCAAGCAGTTTAGTTTGGGTCAGTTCTGATCGACTCGATTCTAGTTTAGAACCATGTTCACCCTATGCGTAACAGAATGACAAATATCCACTTAACTGGTTAAATCCATTACCGGCTAAACGCGTTTCCTAGTTAATGAGAGCCAGAACCGGATATCAATTCGACATCCATCTCAAAATCAGAACCAAAACCGAATCGTCATCCACAACTCTCAAATTTTTGCATCTCCACCTTTCTAACCACGAACCTTGAAGCATAGGATAATCCAACCCCACTCCCACTCCCACCAACAAAAAACCCTAAACCCCCAAATCCGCAGCCAAACCTCACCACCTGCAACATCAATGGCGGAAGAGGAGGAGCACTCACCCAAAAATGACCAAACTACCCTCGAGAACCCTCCACAGCAAGAGGAGCAGCCCCTCTCCAAGAACGCCCAGAAGCGCCTCCTGAAGCAGAAGAAGAACGAGGCTCGGAAGGCGGAGAAGAAGGCACAGTCCAAGGAGCAGAGGAAGAAGGAAGTGGAGAGGAAGCGCCGTGAATGGGAGGAGACGCTGGCGGGGAAGACGGAGGAGGAGAAGGAGAGGCTCATCGAGTCCAGGAAGTGCCTGAGGATGGAGAGGATGGGACAGAGGTCGGAGGAGAGGGTCAAGAAGCTCCAGAGGCTCGCCGGAGCCAAAGAGAGCGGCCAAAACGTCGTCGTCGATCTCGAGTTTGGCCATCTCATGACCCCCAGTGAGATCCACAGTCTGGTGAAGCAGGTTCGGTTAATCTCAAATTTCTCTGCTTTAGCTTTTGGGTGTGTTTATTTTGAATTAAACTTGAATGTAGTGGGAGAGATTGTGAATTTGCTGCATATATGTTGTTGGTTGTTTTGAAATTTTGTTATGGGAACTTGGAAATTTGTAGATGAGTTCAGGAAAAGACAATTTTTTCATCAAATTTCTTGTGCTTTTCTCAATTTTCTCTGCTTTAGCTTTTGGGTGTGTTTATATTGAATGCAGTAGGAGAGATTTTTGTAAAGTTGAATACTTTGCTCTATGTATGCTGTATTGTTGGTTTTGAAATATTGTTCTGGTTCTGTGAATGATCCAGTTCTGGGAACTTGGAAATTTGTAGATATATTTAGGAAAAGCCAATTTTTTGCACCAGTCTTGTCCAGCAGGTTCAGTTAATCTCAAATTTCTCTGCTTTTTCTTTTGGGTGTGTTTATATTGAATTAAAATTAAATGTAGTAGGAGGAGAGATTGTGTAAAGTTGAGTAATTTGCTGTATATATGTTGTTGGTTGTTTTGAAATTTTGTTCCTCAGTTATGAACATGGAAATATGTAGACTGAGTATAGGAAAAGCCAATTTTTTCACCAATTTCCTTGCGCTTTCTCAAATTTCTTTGCTTTAGCTTCTGGGCGTGTTTGTATTGAATGTAGTAGGAGAGATTTGTGTAAAGTTGAATTATTTGATGTGTATATGCTATTGGTGGTTTTGAAATTTTGTTCAGTGGATGATTCAATTCTGGAAACTTGGAAATTTGTAGATGTGTTAGGAAAAGCCAATTTGTTCTCCGATGTCCTTGTGCTTTTCAAGTGGCGAAAGCCATTTGAAGAAGAGTGTGTTAGTTTTTTTATCCAAGTCTGGCCATCTTATGACCCCCAATGAGATCCAGTCTCGTCCAGCAGGTTCAGTTAATCTCAAATTTCTCTGCTTTAGCTTTTGGGTGTGTTTATGTGGAAATGAATTGACTGTAGTTGGAGAGATTGTGTAAAGTTGAATAATTTGATGTGTATATGCTATTGGTTGTTTTGAAAATTTGTTCAGTGGATGATTCAGTTCAGGGAACTTGGAAATTTGTAGATATGTTTTGGAAAAACAAAAATTTTCAACAATTTTTTGTGTTTTTCAAATGGCAAAAGCCATTTGAAGAGGAATGTGTTAGTTTTTTTTTATCTGAGTTTGGCCATCTCATGACCACCCATGAGATCCACATTCTCGTCCAGCAGGTTGGGTTTCTCCCAAATTTCGATGCTTTTAAGCTTTTGGGTGTGTTATGTGGAATTGAATTGAATGTAGTAGGAAAGATTGTGTACAGTTGAATAATTTGCTGTATATGCGTTGTTGGTTGTTTTGAAATTTTGTTCTGTGAATGGTTCAGTTATGGGAACCTGGAAATTTGTAGATGAGTTTAGGAAAAGCCAATTTTTTTCACCAATTTCCTTGTGCTTTTCTCAAATTACTCTGCTTGAGCTCCTGGATGTATTTGTATTGAATGTAGTAGGAGAGATTTGTGTGAAGTTGAATAATTTGATGTGACTATGTTATTGATAGTAATTTACGCTGTTACGCCCCCAATGGTTCAGTGCTAAGCTAGTAATTTCTACATTCTCTTGGGCTGAAATTTTGTTCTATACTGCTATCTACAAGTGACTCATCGTGCATTTGTTCCAACGCTCTCCACCCTTATATTTGGTTAATTCGACTCTTTTATTTGCTGGCTTTCACTATCTAATCCCAATGGCTTTGCACTGAACTGTTTTTTAGTATAACATTTGTCTCACAGTAAAGCTCGTCTTCTTTGGTATTTTATTAAATTCTTTGTTATTTCTCTAGTGTGACCCATGTTGCTATTTTAATTCACACCCATCGTCAAAACTTGCAGGTTATATACTGTTATGCAATGAACGGAAGATCCACTTCTCCCTGTCATCTCTGGTTAACTGGTTGCAGCGGGGAGATGGAAGGTCAGTTGCAGAAGATCCCGGGTTTCAATAGGTGGATGATCGAGAAGGACAACCGATCATATATTGAGGCCTTGCAAGATCACAAGGAGAATCTAGTATATCTGACAGCAGATTCAGAAAACGTGTTGGATGAACTCGATCCAAAGAAGTTTTACATCGTTGGCGGCTTGGTGGATCGGAATCGGTTTAAGGGTATTACCATGAAGAAAGCAGAAGAGCAGGGGATACAAACGGCAAAGCTACCGATTGGAAATTATTTGAAGATGTCAAGTTCCCAGGTACGGTTTCTTATTACTATTTGCTTTTCATTTGGAAGATGACCACTGTTCTAAAAGACGATAGGCGCTCGTCGGGGGAAGATGGGATTAGTTGGTGATTAACTCCTAACCAACTATCCAGGCGAAATTGCCATGTTTGACCTAGTTTTCCATCGTTGAATATTGATTCTTCGTGTCTATTTGGTGAGTACGATTGCTAATACAGTCTATGTTTATGCTATCAACGGTGTTAGGGCTGTCCAAAAATAACCGAATCAACTAAACCAAATCAAACCAAACTGAAACTATGTCAGTTCAGTTTTGGTTTATAAAATGGGAACCAATAAAAAATTGAACCGATCTGAAAATTGATCGATTTGGACACATGACTCATTTTAAGTCATCGATCTTTATTATTTGGGCCTAAAATGTTGGTCCAACAAAAAATAAGTCAAATATTAAATCAACACCGACCCAAAATGTGAGAATTTCATAAAAATCGGTTAAAAGAAAATCCAATTGAATCCTGGCACATCAAATAATAAGTTGGAACAGTTTAAAATGTAGAATTTTATAAAATTCGACTCATAAAAAACCAAACCAAACCAAAAAATCGATATGTTCAAAATTGAGCCAAACCAAATTTCATTGGTTTGGTTCTGTTTTTATTTTCTTCAAACCGAATTGATTGGTGTGGTTCGAAACCGAACAGTGAACAGTCCTAAACGATGTTAGTCCGACCCACCTAAAAGTTAAAGCTGATAGGTAGAGGCTTAGAGTTGTAATTTAAACCAGTGAATTGATTCACATCTATCCGATGTGGGACTTAACACTCTTTAAGTGCAAGCCGAGTAATCTCATAGAGGCTTGACATCTGACCACAAGCCATTGATTCACATCTGTCCGACGCGGGACTTAACATTCCTCACGTGCAAGCCGAGTAATCTCACAGAGGTTTGACCCCTGACCACAAGCCCTTTTTGCCTGAGACATAATGGCAAGAAGGGTATGTCCAAATCCAACACCAACCTTTGATATCATGTCATGGAGACTCGTCTTTTCGACGCGGGACTTAACAACTGGACACAAATAAAACTTTATTCTCTTAGCTCAGTATGTTTTTTTCTCGAGTGCAGGTGCTTACAGTGAACCAAGTGATAGAGATAGTCCTCAAGTACTCGGAAACCAGGGATTGGAAAACTTCCTTTTTCCAAGTGATTCCTCAGAGGAAAAGATGTGAAGGTGCTTCAGAAAACCAGGAAGGGGAAGAAGGTGAAGATGAAGACAAGCTTGAGCCTAAAAAGCAATGTATTGAATCTCCTCCTACTGACGATAATAGCTAGAGAACACATGGTTGAATTAGAGGCAAATTTTGGACAAATGTTTTTGATGATTATACAGTTGCAAAACCCATATCATTAAATTGCCTGACAATTTTGATGTTTGTATATGTTGCATGCATGTTGTCTTTTTAGGGTTGGTTTTGATTGTGAAGTGGGAACATGTTGATTTCGTCGACGTTGGTGTCCATGTTTTGAAAATTCGACGCGATTACTAAATTTGCTATGTTGGTAGAGAAAATACTCTAAACTCAATGAGTACTCGATATCTCTGACCTGACTAAATAAGATATTGATATCACCAAACCCGAACAAATATATGATAAGGAATCCACTAATATGAGGTCATTTTATACTCCGTCACTCTATGATCTTGAGTCAAGTTCGAGAAAGTAGACATCTTTATAACAAATTTCGAGTTCAAATTTTGACATATTGTTGATAAAAAGCTAGACACTAATTAGTCGGAGAAGGCCGAAAAAATAAATGAGATGAAATGAAGATTATTTTTACAAGAATGCATATTAATAGAAAAACAACGATCCATAAATTTATGATCAAAGCTTCTTATGAACATACATAGAATTTGAAAATAATGTGTTTCTTCAACCGCAAGCAACAACCGTTTCGTTCCCAATCCTATCCATTGCATGGAAGTTCCAATAACCGCCATAACCGCCACGACCAAACCGTCGCGACCCTTTTCCGAACAACACAACCTTAACTATAAGTACAACCCAATTGCTCACTTCCCAAACCGTCCGGAAACACATAGTGAACACAACAACATCAATTTCTCCGAACCTTACTATTTATAGTAACATCATCATCATCATCAACGCCGTCATGGACAATTTCCGGCTCGGGGCGGCGTCGATTTTCCTCATACTCCTAGTGGCACTGCTGGTCCTCGTGCTCCCGTTGACCATGGGCCCGCTCGGCGCGCCGTCGGCCGCCACTCTCTTGATCTTCCCGGCCGTCTTGGTCACCGTTTATTTTCTCCTCTCCACCCTCTCTTCTGCTTGATTTTGATTAGGAGTGGGTTTTATGGTTAACGTTGTTGTTGATGTCATGTGAAATGCTATTAATTATGTGTAATAATTAAACATTCTCTTGATGAGGACGAGCCCTAGTTTGTTTTGAGTTTCTTGAATAAAAGCATTTCATTTTCTTATTATTTGTCACGGTTATTTTGTTTTCGAATGTTTTATGAGTTGAGTTTACTCAATTTTATTACTTGATTTTTACTATTTTGTACTTGTTTGAAAGAAATGACTTATATGCAGATGCGGTCTCTAATCATTTATTTTTCTTATTATAATTATAATCTACATGCAAATGGAAGTTAATGGCGCTTTAGTTATTCGAGTGTTGCTTTCATTGAATAGTTTGGTTTATTAAATTTCATTTCATTTTGTGTAGTTTTGATGATTTTGTAAAATGACGTTGTGTGGAGGAAGATTAATAAACTAGTTTCTTAAAATGTTGTTTAAAATTTTCACTCGCACACAATTAAAGGTCGGGTTCACGTAGCTTGTAATATTTGATGTTCGATGTTTTGTACGATAAATTTATCATCAGAAAGGATGTAGCTAAGTGGTAGAGCGTTCGCTTAGCATGCAAGAGGTAAGGTGGATCGATATTCGGGTTATAAAGTATGGCCTATACAAGTCTCGAACTTGTGACCTTCACGTTATTAGCACGATGCTTGTTGCAGGTCCGATGTGATCTTGCAATTACACTTCTATCCCGCAATTGAGCACCGAATTGTTCTCGTTTCGGCTTTTAAGAGCCATTATTTTGTACTTTTTGATCTTAAATTTTGACATTTTGTAGGTGGAAGGCACAATTGGAGCTGAAAATCGGTTAAGAAAATTCTGCACAATAGCTGAAACTTCTCGATAGTGTAGATTTCTCATCCGACGTCCGATTGGGGTCCATAATATGTCGATTTGAATTGTGAAGATCTAACACCTAGAGGAGGTTTTAAAGGAATCACGATCGTTCCTTGGTGAGGCACGATCGTGCCTTAATGAATATTTTGGCCAAATTTTGCTCGAATATGCCGTAGCGATGCACGATTTGGGTCACGATCGTCACCATGAGAGGCACGATCGTGACTAAGCGCCAGAACTGCGTTTTAAAGTGCGAAAACCCACATTTTTCAGGATCCAACTCTCACATTTCAGTCGCACACTTAGTTTTGAGAGGGTTTTCGACCTCCCGAGGGTTCCTAGAGGAAAAGGGCTCCAAGAACCTCCCTTGGAGGCCATTTTTGGTGCTCCAAGGGAGGGTTTCCACCACCACCACCATGGGAAGAAGAAGAGGAGGCAAGAGGATGCAAGTAGGAGCTAGATTGGAAGGTTTTGAGCTTCCCAACACCCATGTTTTTGGGTTTGGGTTTGTAATTTTCTTTCTTTGTCTTGCATCTAACTATTTCTTGTATGTAAATTCTTGAGCACCATGATTTGGGGCTAAAAACCCGAGGTCATTGGGAGCTAGACCTTGTATGGATTAATTTATTGTTATTTGAGGTATTAGTTTTAAGATGATGATCGTTATGTGTGGGTTTACCTTGCTTTAATCCATGTATGTTTTGTGGGCCACGTAGAATGTATGCTTAGGGCTTACCAGGGCTCGAGAGGGAGACGGTGTTCCATAGACCCAGGTATCATTAAGTGTGAGAGGCTCGAAACCGGGTTTTGACACCCCTACGTAACACTTAGCCTAACTTAATATGCGTGTTTAGGGGCTAAGCCGATCCCGAGAGGGACAGATAGGCCCGGACCTAGGAACTACCGAGGGTTGGAGGCTCGAGACCGGGTCTTGACACCTCGAATCAACCCTTAGCCTAAGATTGTCGGGCGAATGCGGTTCTGAGTTGGTTCGATACCCGAGAGAGCAAGAGTTGACTTGGAATTAGGCCAATCTCAATGCCGAGAGGCGAGGTTGGTAATTATGACATAGGTTCATTTCCTAATCACCGTTGTGTTGAATTATTGTGTTGTGTGTTTGCCTTAATTTAATACTTGCATCGTGATTAGCACCGCATAGAATGCATGTGTAGGCGATTAAGTCGAGCTCGAGAGAGACGGATAGTCGCGGACCTAGGTATCACAAAGTGCTAGGGGTTCGAAGCCGTACCTAGATGCCCCGGATTATCACTTATCCTAATATTGTCGACCAATGAGGTCTCGGGATTGATATGAACTCGAGAGAGCAAGTGTCATTCCGGGATTAGTTCGTTTTCAATGCCGAGAGGCGAGAACGGTATCCAAGACATAGGTTAAACATAGACATCAACCAATTGAAATAGTATTTCAATATTGTGAGTCAAGACCATGCATGTTTAGCACATTCGCTGCTCGAATCATTGACTTCTAACCAACCATCTACCATCCGCCTCCCCCATTTAATTTTTTGCATTAGTTGTAGTGTAATTGTAGTTGTAGTTGTAGTTGTGTGCTCAGTGTAGTTTAATTTCTCTTCTTGTGCAATTTATTTTATCGAGTCGTGTCGGGAAAGAGAGCACGAAATGTCCAATTGAGAGACCCCATTTTGGTCCCTGTGGATTCGACCCGGACTTAGGCCGGAATATAAATGTACTTGTTCGACCGCGTGTTGTTGCGCGTGTGGGGAAAGACATGAGGCGAAGAGCACCCGCTCTAGAAGGGTGCGCCGCACGAGCCACACGAGCCACTTATTGGGCCAACGTGTGACGTGCAAACGTCGCACACTAGTTACCACGTGCAAGTGCACACGGTTCGCAAGTAATAAATTTATACCGGTAAATAACCGGGTCGAATCCACAGGAACTAATGCGGGTCTTAGGTTAAATGCGTGTTTTTGTCAAAGAATCTCGAGACTACTACTACTACTTTTTGGTGTTTTCTATTTATCGAAACAAGCAAACAATGAGTTTGATGATTGGCAATTAATGGAAAGCGCCTAGGGTGCTAGACATGTAAACAGTGAATTACTACAATGACTTCATAGTTGATTAGGCGATAACGAAATTGACCTATGTCTTAATTGACAACCCCGCCTCTCGGCATTGGAGTTGTCCTAATCCCGAGTCACTCCTTGCTCTCTCGGGTTCGTAGTCAATCGAGATTGCAATTGTCCGACAATCATAGGTCAAGTGCTACTTCGGGGTGTCTCCGCTCGGCATCGAACCCCTAGCACTCGGTGGTTCCTAGATCCGGGACTATCCGTCTCTCTCGAGATCGACGTAGCCCCTAAATATTCTTACTAAGTTAGGCTAAGTGTTACGTCGGAGTGTCAAAACACGGTTTCGAGCCCCTCACACTTAATGTTTCCTAAATCCAAGAACCCTAGCATACATTCTATTTGGCCTCCCTAACAAACATGAATTAAAGCAAGAATACTCACACAACTCAAAACATCATCCTAAAACTATTTCATCATATAGCAATAATTCACAATTTACAAAGTCTAGCACCCATGGCTAAGGGGTTTAGCCCTCAACCATGGTGCTCAAATCAAATATCATCAAACACATGTAAAGACTAATATAAAACATAGTGTGAAACATAGAAAGAGAAAGTTTAGAAATGCTCTTGGTGTGTGGTTGCCCAAAGCTCCAATGCTTGTTGTTGGTGAAGGTTGGATGATGAACTCCTTCCCAAAGTAGCTCATTCTTGGTGAGATGGTGCTGGAAAATGTCTTCTCCAAAGTCTCCTTGCTCCCAATAGTGGACTCTAGTAGAGATAATCCACTCTCCCTTTATCCAATGATGGATTGCTGAAGAAGAAGGCACACCAAGGAATGTCTTCTTTGAGGTGACAGGTCTGAATATGAGCAGTGGTTCGCGCGGCACACCCGTCTAAAGCGGGTGCTCTTCGCCTCACGCCTTTCCCCACACGCGCAACAACACGCGGTCGAATAAGTACATTTATATTCCGGCCTAATTCCGGGTCGAATCCACAAGGACCAAAATGGGGTCTCTCAATTGGACATTTCGTGCTCTCTTTCCCGACATGACTCGATAAAGTAAATTGCACAAGAAAAGATATTAAACTACACTAAGCACACAACTACTTCTACACTACAATTAAAGCAAGAAATTAAATGGGGGAGGCGGATGGGAGATGGTTGGTTAGAAGTTGAGGATTCGAGAACCTAAGGAACTAGACATTATAATCAAGCAACCAAAATAAGACATCGATAACAAGCATGCATTTCATTGGTCTATGTTTTAAATACCGAACACGTCTCTCGACATTGGGAACAACCTAATTAACCTGAGTCTTGCGCACTTATGGGGGCTACCACACTTACACAATGTCACTCAATGCAAATGTGTGTTCACCCCGTAAACCGAAGACCTTAAGCTAACCGCATTAATACCAACAATCTTCGAACCGCGAAGTGAATGCTAGGCATCCGACCTCGCGAGTCTAACATAGTAGACTCAACAAACATGTACACAACATATCAAAACCCAATCAATTACAAGACATGCATGGTCATTATACAATATTATCGAAATACTAGTTCTTTTGGTGAGTCAAGTGATGAACCTATACCATAAATACCAACCTCGCCTCTCGGCATTAAGATTGGCCTAATTCCGAGTCAATTCTTACCCTCTCGGGTTTGAATCAACGTAAAAACCGCATTTTCCCGACAATGTTAGGCTAAGTGCTAATCTGGGGCGTCTCCTCACGGCTTCGAGCCCTTAACATTTTGTGATGCTTAGATTCGTGAGTATCTGTCCCTCTCGGGCTCGGCTTAGTCACCTAAACATGTATTCTAAGTAGTTAAGTCAAGATACAAGCATTCAAATAAGGCAAACACACATCATAATCTTCAACCTAAAACTAATACCTCAATAAATTAAATTCAATCCATACAAAAGTCTAGCTCCCATGACCTAGAGATTTTAGCCCCAAATCATGGTGCTCAAGCATTCACATACAAGAATTAGCTAGATTCAAGAAAATGAAAAAAGATTACAAACCTAAACCCAAAGACATGGGTGTTGGGAAGCTATAAACTCTCCAATCTAGCTCATCCTTGCATCCTCTTGCCTCCTCTTCTTCTTCCCATGGTGGTGGTGGTGGAAACCTTCCCTTGGAACACCAAAAATGGTCTCTAAAGGTGGTTCTTGAAGCCATTTTTCCTCTAGGAACCCTTGGGAGGTCGAAAACCCTCTCAAAACTAAGTGTGTGGCTGAAATGTGAGAGCTGGATCCAGAAAAATGAGGGTTTTCGCACTTTAAATCGTTGTTCTGGCACTTAGGCACGATCTTACCTATGGAGTCACGATCGTTCCTCTCATGGTGATGATCGTGACCTAAATCGTGCATCGCTACGACATATCCGAGCAAAATTTGGTCAAAATATTCATTAAGGCACGATCGTGCCTCACCTAGGAACGATCGTGACTCCTTTAAAACCTCCTCTATGTGTTATATTTTCACAATCCATTCAAATCGACATATTATGGGCCCCAATCGGACGTCGGATGAGAAATCTACGGGAAGTTTCAGCTATTGTGCAGAATTTTTATAACCGATTTTTAGCAACAATTGTGCTTTCCACCTACAAAATGTCAAAATTTCAGTGTTCCAAAAAATGGTCTAAGCAGCCGCCTAGGCGGCCCCTAGGCGCTAATTTGGGCTTTGCAGTTCCGTTTTTCACTAGTCGAACACCCAAAAACGATGGAGGCCAAAAAACAGGCTAGGCGGCCGATTGATCAGCCTAGGCGGGCTAGGCAGTGATTAATTGGCCCAGGGGGGGCTATTCTTTAAAAAAAAATCAATTGAAAATTACAATTTACACATTTAGACCTAAAACGTCTTAGGCGTTTGGTTTATTTTCAATTGATTTCTACTTCTAAACTAATTATTTGTGAGATTGTTTATATTTTATATAGTATAATTCATTTTTATATTGAAAATAATATAAAATACAAATCCGATTAATCTCCGATTAATCATTTCGGAGTGTTGTCCGCCCGATTAGCGCCTAGCGTTTTTTAAAACTTTGCAAAATTCCACCAAAGATCAAAAAGTACAAAATAATGGCTCTTGAAAGCCGAAACGAGGACAATTAGGTGCTCAATTGCGGGACAGAAGTGTAATTGCAAGGTCACATCGGACCCGCAGCAACGCTCTAACCAACTGAGCTAATAGGCCAATTTGTGTGCTATATTTTCTTAATTTCAACCTTATCATACCAGAATCAATCCACTTAAAGATAGATTTTGACATATAGATTGAATTTATAGTTTTCTGTCCGATAAATTTATCATCAGAAAAATATATTATTCAAGGGTGTAGCTTCCTAGACAACAATATACATTATTCGGTGTTACGTTGTTAAATTTACTAATCTTGTCTAATTGAGTGGGTCAATTTAAATGTTTTGCGATTGTTGATGTTCAATTATTTCTCCACCTAAAAATGAGTGGGGATGTAGCTCAAATGGTAGAGCGCTCGTTTAGCATACCAGAGGTACGGGAATCGATACCCTGCTCTAACAACTCATAAAATTGTATTTATAGTTTTCTGTCTGAGTATTTTTCTTGATGAAATAAAAGTTTACGTTAATTATTTCAAAACTTTAATTATCGAACATGATATTAGTTGGAGCATTTGATTTGTACCAGAATTAAAATCTTAAATATACTTCAAAAAAAAAATCTTAAATAAATGAATAAAGATAAGGAAGTGGTTGGGTATAAAATTAAGGTTGTAGCTTGCTATCCAAACAACTCAATTTGTGCTTAAAACAGAACCATTATATAGAATAATAAGTTCTCCATAAATGAGTAGGCTACCCAACCCACCCCCATTCCTCACCCTTCCCTCTAACTTCCAATTTATTATTTAATGACCATAATACCCTCACTCACTCTCTACATTTATTTCAACACCACCCTCGTTGTTGGGTTTGGTTTTTTGTAGGTCACTTGACCAAAATACCCTCCACAATTCCTGCTAATAACATTATTAAAATTTGTACCATCAGATCAAGGATGACAACGTGACAAATTTGAGTTAATTTGAGGTACCGGGTTTTCTCCGGTTCAAGATTTTTCATTGGTTTATGTGATCATGTCTCAGTTTCGTTGGACTGTGAATATCGAATTTTTGTCGGGTTCGAATTATTTTATCTCTTTATAAGAGTGACGAGGAGGCATATATTGTGATCCCATCTCGTCTGATCGGGGATATCGAGGTCCCATCGCGTTTGATGATTTTTGTCATCATCATACTCTAATTAAATATGACGACATGACAATTTCGGGATGCGTTTTTTGTGATCCCATCGTCGTTTCGTTGGATTGTAAATATCAAGTCTCTGTCAAGTCCAAAACATTTTCCCCTACAAAAGTGGCAACATAGACAGATTCATGACTGATCTTATGACCCTATCCCACCCCGTCAGATCGGGAGTAACAAAATTCCATCACATTCAACAAAAATTGACATTCCTAAAACTCAATTACGACAAGTGTTCTAAGAAAATGTTAGGCGCTAATCAGGCGGAGAGGGTCTTATGAGAACTAATCGAAAATCAATAAAATATAACCGAATTGAAAGATTAATCAGAGACTAATCGAGAATTAATCAAATAAGTCGGAAACTCTTAAACAATAGTTATGATTAATTAGTAAGATATAATATTATAGCCACTTTTAATAGTCAAAGCACCCCTAATTTGTTTGACCATGCAAAATTGCCAAACAAAACACATATCAAGTTAGGTTTTGTATCACTAATGACAAATCTTAAACAATGAGTCAAATCCCATCAACACTTGACCACCCAAGTCAACGTCAAAGGCTAGAATGGTAATTTCACACCCCTATCAACCTTATATATAAACCCACCAAAACAATAGAAGCTCCACATCACAAAACATGAGCAGGTTTTTGGGCCACACCCACAAACTTGCACCAACCACCATGCTCATGATCATTTTCTTCACGACGACCACGATCTTGCTGGCGTCGGCGACCCCGGCGTCTGCCCGGGCGGCGAGCTCCTTGTTCAGGCTGGCGAGCCGGGAGGAGATGGTGCACTTGGCCGGCTACGGGGAGGAGAAGCTCTCCACCGTCATCGTCTCCGGCACCGTCCTCTGTCAGGCTCACCACCTCCCTGCATCGCCCGTTTCGGGTATTTTTTTTCATCAGCAATAATTTAAACAACAATTAATACTGCGTCGACATGAGAACTGATACTAAACAAGTAATCTCGTATACTTATTACATGATATAATATGTCTGTCACTTCACCTGCAACTTATAATATAATAGGAATAATAACATAGCATATGAATTTTTCGCCCCGAAAACATATATACTTATTAAATGAGAGAATCAAACAAGACCTAAATCCAAGTCATTATCTTGAAAATATATGCTAACAACAATTTAATGAAAAAAATAATTAGATATTTTTTATATCATTTTCAATTTCAATATCATTGTATGAAAATAATATTTTTTTTTGAGGAAAAACGCTGACATATTATTAAATTATAACGCCGAGTTAGTTTGCTTTATAATGTGTGAATAATTTAATATACGTAATATAAATATTAAAAATTAATTTTTTAATAATATATTGTGGACGAGGCCGGGAAATATCACCTCATCCCGCAAAAATCCCCATAACCCGTTAAATTTTACTCGTTTCAATGAGAATAGAAACATCGAATATGTTAGATTCGTCTTTTTTTGTTGTCCTTAAAGTTATATATGTGTATTGTATTGTTAATATAAGGAAAATACTTTTTTACAACCTAGATTATGAATTCAAGAAAAACTCAATTAGAACAAGAAAGCTTCATTGAGAAACTAAAGTCATCATGTTTAAGTACTTAACAACTTGCTTGCAAGAAACTTGCAATTTAATGAAACTTAATTTCACATTTCTTATACTTGTAACACTTCTTTGCTTATATTTTTCTGTTCTATGGTCAACTTCATTTATTTTCTATTTTTGTATTTTTCTTGCATATGTAGAGTTTGGTTATCTCCTATACTTTGAGTTCAAGTGTTGGACAAAAACTTGTCAACTACAAGAGACAATGATATGTGTGCTACAATTGGGCCTATGTTGTTGTCAAGATTCAAAACTTAAGCAAAGGTCACTATCACAGTTACAGTTACTCTCCCAAATAAATAAAACTAGATATTTCAACTTCTATTTATTTAATATATGTCTAGTGGGTGAAATATTTTGTAGAATTAATAATCACATTTGGCATATTATCATGTAGCTCTCAATAAAAAAGCATGCTAAGAATACAAATGGACGGCTTGAATTTGTTTCGTTAAATATTTAGTTCATTGTATAATTGAGATCGAGTTGAATTCAGGGTTAATATTGAACTCATTAATAAATGAGCCAAACTCGAGGTTAACCTTTCAAGGTTTGATAGGTTCGTGAGCCGACTCCTTTAGTATTGTGAATTTGTGATGAATCATATATTTTATCTAATATAAACTTTAACTTTTAGTGAATATATAACAAAAATTAAACGAACCACCGAACCGATTCAAGCTTGACTATTTTCTTTCGAAATGAACTCGAGATTCGAGGCATAAACTCGTTTAAGTCTGAACCGAACTCATCAACATTATTTTCATCGGACAAACTGAGGTCGATTCGACTCGTTTACACTCCTATATATTATAAGGTTTATTTGATGGTCAGGTTGACATCTTATCTCATATTGGGTAGTAATAGAATTTTCTGAAATATATTCTCTTATAGATAACAGTCAGTTTTTTTTAATGAAAAGATGAGAAATTTTTATTGGTTAATTATAATCTTCCCTACTATAATGTGTACTCTATCTATTTATTTTCAAAAGCATGAAAAGATAATTGAACAATAGAAATGAAACATAGATTTGGAGAGTCCAACAACAAGAAGGTAACATGTCACAAATTTATGAGTCCCCACATATAAGAACATATCATATCAGTACAAACTTTGAGAACTTAAAATTACCAATGACTAATGAATATCAAATATATAGATATATGTCAATCATAACTTGTAAGTTAATCCACAAAGTACATAATATTTGGCATTGTTAATGTCTCTCTGTTTGATTCGAGTTCGATTATAATTTTTTTACGCAGGCGCTTCAATAGGAGTAAAGTGCCATACTAAAGAGATGAGGGGAAAATCGATCTGGACGCGCGGTACCACAGATAAATACGGGGATTTCACTCTCGATCTCCCTTCGCATCTCCACGCGATTCCCGACTTGCACAGGGTTTGCACGGTCAAGATTCTCCGAGTGCCCAAAAACTCACCCTGCCACACTGCCTACGCTGGGAAGCACCGTGGCATGAAGCTGTCGTCTGCTGGCAACGGCGTTCGCAGTTACTCCGCAGGAATTATAAAATTTCCGTCCTTCTCCCGTCGCCTCCCGAAGAAATGATCAACGATGAGGGAGAGGTCACTGTTGGGGTAAAAAAAAAGGCAGCATAGCTCATTTGGATGGCGCTGCAAGTCACATATATGAGTTATAAGGTACATAACAAAACTTTTCCATTTGGAGAAGAGAAATATATTTACATATATATTGTATTATGCATTGAAGTTCTTGTATATGTAAATCTTGAGTTCTTGCCAATATTATGTGATACAAAGATTTTACTATATAATTTTGGTTTGATTCCGGTTATCAAAATTCAGAACCACCAATATGTACCGCCCATAACCGAAGTTCTTGTATATGTTACTTATCTTCTATTAATGTTATATTTGCAAACTTTTAATAATTACAAATCATAAGACTTTTTTATAAATCGAGATTAAAATCGTCTAATTCATACCATAAACCAAATAATTAACAAAAAATAGAAAACCAACCAATTTTAACAGATCGAACCGGGAAAACAGACCCAGATTCCAAACTGACTCGTTATGTAATGGTTATGAACCCGGTTTCTAGAAATTGAAAACCAGTGGGTCCGGTATTGGACACGTGCCGGCTCCTTATCAGCTCAAGCTATTAGGCGGGAACGTGGCAAAGACACATATGTTGGTAATGGTGGGTGTGGCACAGTTTTGCAATGCCAGGTCTCTGTCACTACAAAGCAACAAATATTCATGCACACAGAAACAGA
This sequence comes from Geranium rotundifolium, assembly GCA_963920655.1. Classification (NCBI taxonomy): domain Eukaryota; kingdom Viridiplantae; phylum Streptophyta; class Magnoliopsida; order Geraniales; family Geraniaceae; genus Geranium; species Geranium rotundifolium. The sequence goes on from OY987318.1 coordinate 2,184,074, forward strand.
CCCATCACACACATTTAAGGTACGAAACGCAAGCGCGTGGTGAAGAACAGTGTAGTGTACTATCTGCAATCGTTTTGTTCGCTATGTGTTCGATGAAATGCCGCAAAGGAAAGCGAACGCTTTAAGGACACATGGTGAGTCATTGTGGCAGTAAGTACGCTAATAATGCACTAAAATTTGATGCCATCTCAAAGTTTTGAATAGGTATTGAAACAAAAGGTACTTAACATGTCCGTTATGATTACCCGTAACCACGGGCGATTCTTTGGTTCTAACATGACCGAACAAGTTAGTTTTTGTCTTTCGCTCGGGTCTAACTTATCGATTGAATTTTACTAAGATAGTTATAAGAATAAAATTGAAATCGAAAATAGTAACAAAAACAAAACATCACACTTTAAATAATAACCTTTAGTTATTTGACATTGAACTACATTTATGATTTGTAAGAATAAGATCCCGATTGAATGATTTACTCCAAATTATTACAAAACTCGAACAAATATTTATGGTTCTCGAAATGGGATCAATTTCGAGCCTATAAATTATTATACAAGACCCGATATTCTCGAACCGACAAATAAACATAAAGACCACAAAATCTGATTTGTTACTATTGAAAAATGTAAAATACTTTAAATTTAACGTAGACTCGATATTCCCGATTTAACACGACGATATCATAAAATCAACCCGAACCTGATTTGTTGCCATCTCTGGATTGTAACAAACTCGGTGAACATCATTGAGTGAGCCTCCCGAAATAGAAATATTTGCACAAAAATAAAACCCATTTTAAAGCAAAGCAAAAGCCATAGCTAGAGAGAGAGAGAGAGAGAGAGAGATAGCAATAGCATTGTGTGAGAAGCAAAGTGAAGAAGAGAGTGTGAAAAGAGAAGACTTTGCGAACGATGACGCGAGACCCATCAATGGGCATCGGAGAATCTTGATTTTTCACTCCACTTTTCATGGTGGGTATCGTCGATTTCGAGAATCTAGCAAGTGGGTTTCGCTTTTTCTGGGGGCGTAGAGTAGAGTAGAGAATCGCACTGAATCGAGCTCCAATCGGTGATTTATAATGGGAAATGTGAACGGAAGAGAGGACGGTGGTAGCGCATCTGAGGCCGACGAGGAAGGCAGTGGATTGATTGCTCCGGAGGAGGAGGAGCGCATGGCGGCGCCAGATGGGTCTCGTCCCTCTGAATCCGCCGATTTGATGGGCCAATCTCCGCCGTCCAGTCCCCGAACGATTCAGTCGCCGTTGATGTTCGCTCCCCAGGTGGGTTCTCTCTCGATTTCATGCTTGATTGAATCTAAGATTGGTAATTGCTGTTTTGGGGGTTTTGATTGCAAATTGGCGTGTTTCTGAATTGGGGTTGTTTGATTTGTGGGTTTTGAGTTGCTGGAGCTGTAGTGAAGTCCTGTAATGGAAGTCTGTGTTTTTCTTCTTCTTTCATTGAAGCTTTGAAGATTTGCATGTGTGGTGTTTGGTTGAAGTTCAAAGATTATATGTGGGTGATTCAATTCAGAGGCTTAGATGTGGAATTGTTTTTAGTTCCTTTCTTCTTTTGTGATTGTGATTTTTGAGTTGCTGGAACTGTAATGAAGTTCTGTTCTGTAAGTGAAATCAATGTTTTTTTTACCTTTGATTGAAGCTGCTAGATAATTTGTGTAGTTGTGTGTTTGGTGTTTGTTTGAAGCATTGGACATGAAATCATCTTCTTCTTCTTTCATTTGTGATTGTGGTTTCTGAGTTACTGGAGTTGTAGTGAAGTCCTGTAATGAAAGTATGTTTTTTCTTCTTTCATTGAAGCTCTGAAGATTTGTGTTGTGAGATGTATCATGTAGTTGCATGTTTGGTGTTTGATTGAAGTTCAAAGATGATATGTGGGTGACTCAATTCAAAGGGTTAGGCATAGAATTGTCTTTAGTTCCTTCTTTCAATTAGCGATTTGATGTTTTTTTCTCAAGAATTCAGAAGTAGTCATTAGCTTCTATCTCATGAACTGTTGGTTTCTGTATTGTGATTGCTTCAAACTAAATTATTGAAGTAGTGAAATAGCTTAGTTGGGCGAATAGGGCCTCTGGGGATGATCGGGGACTAATCATGGGCTAGTCGGAGATTTTTAGAATATTGCTCATTACCATGGATAAGGAATATAGTCCTCAAGATTGAAGCTGTGACAGTTTGTGCTGTGAGAATTTTTGTGAAGTTGCATGTTTGGTGTTTGATTGAATTGAAAAGAGGACATGTGGGTGATACAATTCAGAGCCTTAGACATGGATTTATCTTTAGTTCCTTCTTTCATTTGTTATCATGTTTTTTGAGTTGCTGGAACTCTAGTGATGTCCTGTAATGAAAGTCTGTTTTTTAACCTTTCATTGAAGGCTTGAAGCTGTGATGATTTGTGTTGTGAGGTTTTTCGTGCAGTTGCATGTTTGGTGTTTGATTGAAGTTTAAATATGATATGTTGGTGACTGACTTTAAAGCCTTAGACATAAAGTTATATTTAGTTCCTTCTTTGGTTTGAAATTGTGTATTTTGAGTTGCTGGAGCTGTAGTGAAGTTCTGTAATCTAAGTCTGTTTTTCTTTACCTTTCATTGAAGCTGTGAAGGTTTGTGCTGTGACATATGTTTGGTGTTTTGGTTGAAGTTCAAAGATGATATGTGGGTGATTTAATTCAAAGGGTTAGACACAGAATTGTCTTTGTTTCTTTCTTTTAATTAGCGATTTGCTGTTTTTCTCAAGAATTCGGAAGAAGTCATTAGCTTCCATCTCACCAACTGCTGGTTACTGTACTGTGATAGTTTATAAACTAAATTATTGAAGCAGTGAATTAGCCTAGATTATCGTCACCCATTAGGTTTTCTTAAATACAGCAGGTGCTAGTTGGGCGGATAGGGCCTGTGGGGATAATCAGGGACTAATTGGACTAGTCGATGATTTTTAGGACACTGTTCCTTAGTATGGATAAAGAAATATAGTCTTCAAGATTCAAGCCATCAAGGTTTGTGCTGTGAGATTTTTCGTGTAGTTGCATGTTTGGTGTTTGATTGAAGTTCTAAGAAGATATGTGGATGATTTAGCTTAAAGCCTTAGACATAGAATCGTCTTTAGCTCCTTCTTTCGTTTGCGATTCATTGTTTTTTTCTCAAGAATTTGAAAGAAGTCATTATCGTCACTCATTAGCAGTGTTCTAAAAATATGCTAGGTGCTAGTCGGGTGAATAGGGCCTCTAGGGACTAAACCGACCAGTCGGGGATTTTTTATAGAACACTGTTCATTAGTATGGATAAGGAATCTAGTCTTCACAATTGTTCTGCTGTGGTCGGAAATGAACTTCCCAACTATGCAATCAGCATTAATTAGCAACATTAAAATTCTCCTTTTTTTTCGTGAACTCATCAATCCCGAATATCCGAGCCTAACATTTCCTTTTTGAAGATAACTAATATCTATTCTGTATGAAGTGATGAACAACTCACAATATCTTGGTATATTCATTTCTGAAATGCTGCTTTATCCGAAAGAAACATGTTCAGCTTACGTTATTTAGCGGGAATACCTCTTGTTTATCATAATTTCCGTGCCCACCAATAACTCTAAGAAATGGTTACTCGTGTAATCACTCGTATTCTCTCTTTTCTTACAGGTACCCGTTGTTCCATTACAAAGACCCGACGAGTTGCAAATTCCGAACCTTCCATGGGCACACACTTCGGACTATGAAGACATGTGCTGCGAGCAAGGAATCCCAACGATGATTACGTGGAGCTACGGTGGCAAGGAAGTAGCTGTGGTTGGATCTTGGGATGATTGGAAGTCGAGGTGCTCAAAATTAATGCCTTTCCTCTCCATTCATTATCCAATAATTCTTCTTCTTTTTTTATATTTAATTTGCTTTTGCAAATTTGTGTATCTAATTTGTCATCCTCTTATCTTGTTCAATAGAATGCCCTTGCAGAGATCGGGGAAAGACTTCACTATCATGAAAGTATTGCCATCGGGTGTTTACCAGTACAGGTTTATTGTGGATGGACAGTGGAGGTATGCTCCCGACTTTCCCGTGGCCCACGACGATGCAGGCAACACTTACAACCTTTTAGACTTAGAGGTATTTTTTTTATCTTGTCTCTCTAATAGAAGTCCTAATGTAGCTCATTCGAACTAGTTAAATATTCTGATCTACAACAAGAATATAATCTTACCCCGCTAAGCCTTTAGACATCACTAGTAATTTCTCGAGAAATCTGTTCTTACATGCACATAGATATTTTGCTCCTTTTTCAGATTGTCTTAAGGCATTCTTCCATTTTGTTGTGTGAAAATAAAGTAGTGTTGCCCACCCCGGCTTGTCGCGTTGGTAAAAATGAGCTCTATCTCTCTTGAGAACCATGGTTTGGTTCCTGGTGGGTCACGTGCTTGGAAGCAGGTGTGGAGTGGGGACCCGGGGGGGCTTAGGTTAGGAGTTAACCCAGGTTAGATTTATCGCTTTATTACCAATAAAAAATAATGTGCATCATCTGTAGCAGTGTTCTGAAAAAATGGTAGGCAATAGTCAGGCAGAGAGGGCCTTCTGGGGACTAGCTTGGGATTAATCGGAAAAGTCAGAGATTTTTAGTACTCTATAGTAAATGTATCAACATTAAGGTAACAAATTCCTTGAAGCGAAAAAACATTAATATGAAACTTGAAACCATTACAGAGTAACTGTTTATAAAGGGTTATAACTCTTTTATCTGCTTCGAGATCTAGAATTTAATCGGCCATCAGAGTATCTCCTTGTCATACAAATGAGGATGGGTAGTGTTTCCTTGCATTTCATAGGGATTAGGAGGCTGTTTTGACATAGTATTTCCTGTTTTTTTTTCTTTGTGAGGACGTATTATCAGAGTAAACCCCTATACTAACCCTTCCCAAACCTTCTCCCCAAGTAGGCGACTCACTAGGATTTAAACCCATGATCTCATACGAGACTGACTCGTCTTGACCAACTGAGCTATCCCTCGTGGGCGATTGATGATGTATAGTTAGTAATAAGAGAGCCTATTTACAGGCTTGATAGTTTACTAGTGACAATATTTACAAGGAAAGAGAATGATTATAGACGTTATGATGGAGAGAATAACCGATGTAGTTGATTATCCTAATTTATTACGATTGATTTCCAGATTGCTATTCTCTATAAACATGCAATGTGCAATTTTTCGTACACAGAAGTTTTTGTCTGAAAATCGAGTCATGCAAAGAGCTTAAGCATTGTAGTATGAAGATGGAGAATTGAGATGTGAAGTTTTATTTATTTATTTTAAAAAGTTGCCTATTATTATTATAGTATTCAAGAAATTACTGAAAAACCCATGCCCCACACCTACTCCCAATAAATTATTGAGATTGAACTCGTCTTGACCAGCTAAACTAACCCTAATATGCTAATTGAGATGCCTAGCTTATGTTTATACTCTTTTAGAATCTGGTTGACAGATTTGCAGTAGTTTTCAGAAACCGCAACTGCATATCCTCAACTGTTTCGTCATGCCATAGAAGTTGGAAGATAACAGCTCAAAATGACAGGAAACCTCAATTTTCTGTCATTTATTCTCAATGCACTATTCGCTCAGACTTGTAGTACTACACTTCTGTTGGTCACGATTTGGTAGCTTAATAGTATTTTTCTTTTACTTGAGATCGAGACAGCTCGGACTAATTCTTCCGTTCACACAGGAATATGTCCCCGAAGACCTTGAAAGCATATCCGGTTTCGAACCTCCCCAATCTCCCGAGTCGAGCTACAACAACTTGGTCCCAGGATCCGAGGACTACGCCAAGGAACCGCCGCTGGTTCCTCCTCACCTACAAATGACGCTGCTCAACCAACCCTCGCCTCACATGGAGATTCCGCCCCCCTTGTCAAGACCGCAACACGTGGTGCTCAACCATCTCTACATGCAGAAGGGGAAGATTGTCCCGTCCGTGGTTGCCCTGGGCTCGACTCACAGGTTTGTGGCCAAGTACGTGACAGTCGTGCTCTACAAGTCGATGCAGAGGTAAAGAACACCAAAAACACCGATACAAGTCCTTTTCGTGTAGTTAACACAATTACCGAGGCGGTAAGGTTGTACTTTACGTAATGCTTAGGCATCGACATGACCATTGATCTGAAACCGAGACCGGAACATTGAGTTCATTCTTTTTTTTATGTACTTAGGTTAGTTTGTGTTATCAGATGCTGGATTTTGAAACTGTGTTCAAACATAAGAGAGAATACTTGTATTGTGTACTGTGAAAGGTAGTGATGAAGAAAACTACAATCTGCTGTATAAACTTTGGTTGTTGTCATGACCTTTGTTCACCTTATAATTTCTCAGATGTTCCTCTGCAAATATGTTTACTATTTTGACATTTGCAGACAATTTTTTTTATAGATATTTTGTTAATTGTAAAATCTTGTGGTGAATTATTTAAATTTTTGCATTGTTGGTCAAAAATTGATGAGAAATGATTTGGAATTAATTTTGATGATATTATCAACAAGTGCCATGTGTCAACGTAACATTTCTTTGCTCGACTAGCGATTAACATTTTTTAGAACACTGTTTGCTTGACTAGCGCCTAATATTTTTTAGAATACTGTCAAATGCTCTGCTCGCAAATTTAAAAATTCATTTTGGACAACTGAAATTTCTCATGCTATTACTTTTTAATTTTAAAAACGAAAATGTTTCTCCCTTCATTTACATAATTAGTTAAGCAAATTAAAGTTGGACTAAAATGATTATAAAATTTAAAAGTGTAACATGATTTAATTTGACTAGAGTGCAATACAATAACATTAAAATACAAAGCAACACAATAACAATGAAACATATAAACTACTCTTATTCAAATCTCCCACCTAACCCCAAAGGTAACAAAATCATCCTTAAAATTCTCAAACAAACAAAAAACAACCTTAAACACATCAGAAAATAGGACAACCGGTGACATTCAACCCCGGCGCCGCCGCCCGCCGGGCAAGTTGCCAACGGGCAGTGATCACGACTCTCCGGGCAAATATAATTAGAAAATAGGACCGATTAATCTCCAATTAGATCTAAATTAAAAATATATGAACTCAAAACAATACTTCTCGTCAATTTAACCAGAAAATGATTCAAAACTCAAAGTTAATTAATAAATATTAACTAATATTAACCGGGTAGATATGAACTTTAAGAAACAATACTTCCCATATATGATTCATCACCACTGCCCTAAAACACGCTATGCCCTAGTCGGGCAGATATGAACTTTCATAAACAAATTAATCGTAAATTATTAAACAAAAATAAACTTTGAGTAATCAGAACTTAATTGAACAAGTAGATTTTAAGAACACCGATCATAAAACACTTCCCAATAACAGATGTAACATAATTTAAACAACGAGTACATAATCATAAAAATAACATTGCACAACGTAGCACGACACAAAAACAACAACCCTTATTATATAAAAGAAAAAAGAAAAAAAAGAAAACCCTTTATCCTAAACCCTAAACCCGAAAACTCCCCCGACCCAGAACCCAAACCCCGACATCTAGAAGATAGGACAACCTGTGACATTCACCCCTTTCGCCGTCGGGCAGGTGGCCAACGGGCAGTGATCGCGGCTCTTCCCTCCCATCCCCCACCAGCTCCAATCCACACCACTGTTCTGAAACGCAAAGAATATCAAAACCCCCATAAACGCCGTGCCGGCGTCGAGCGCCGCCGAGAGCACATAGTTGTACCTCTGCCACCACCCCTTCCTGAACCTGAACACGAAGTAGTTGAACACCGTCCCCGTCACGAGCCAGCTCGCAATGTTCGTGGGCGTCGCCGGCGGCATCCCGGCGAACCCGTAGGAGATGACCGGGACGTTGATCAGCGGGATCCACTTCTTCTCCGGGAAGACCTTGGAGAGGACCCATATCGGGACGGGGAGGAACGCGCCGATCAGGAACAGCCAGACGAGGTTCCGGTACATCCCCCCCGGCCCGAACAGGCGCCGGGGCCCGACGAGGCCCCAGATGACGGAGGCGTCAAAGGTCACCTGGTACTTCGGGCACGTCCACGGGCTGCCCGCCGGGAGGGCCTCCACGTCGCAGATGTTCTCGATGTTCCCCAGCATCCACCAGGCCACCGCCAGGTTCACTACGGCGGAGACTAGGGTTCCGACGAGCTGCTCGAGAAAAAAAACATGTTATGTAATGTTACAAGTGAATAAAAACATTTTTCACATGCAGTTGATCAAATTATGTCGAAATGACCTGAAATAAGTCACATGTGTGAGTAGACATTGAGTAATGTCTAGTACGGGGACATTAGACCATACCAGACTAACCCAAAGTCAGTTGGGTATGGTCTAATATATCCGACTAACATAGACATCGATAAATGGACATTGAGCAATGTCTACTTGAGTACGGTCATTACCGACTAAGAAAGAGAGAGAGAGACCTGAGCGGTGTACATGGCACGAGGAGGAATCTTCATGTAGTGGCCAAGTTTAAGGTCGGACAAGAAGGAGAGAGCGTGGACAGTGCTGATCCGACCGTAGATCTTGAACAGCAAGCTAGCTATGGGCTTTCCGGGCATCATGTACCCGAATATGAACTGTGCTATGATGTCATAACCAGGTTGCTGCACATAAACAAACAAGTTCGGACAAGGCAATGTTGTTACAACTAGGAATGTTCACGTAAATATGTTACGACTAAGAATGTTCTCCGATGAATAATCACTACAAACCTGGTTAGTGGTGGCCTGAATGACCCCGATGGGGAGCGTGACGACAAAGGCGAGGAGGAAGGCAAAGAGCATCCCCCACGCGGGTAGCTGGATATCGTCTTTCCAGATGAAGGTCATGATGACGGAGAAGAAGGTGCTCGATCCCAAGACCGCCAGGAACCACCATTCCGGCACTTGCTTGTAGCTTTGCATCAGCTTTCCATGGATGTCAAGCTTCACATTGTGCATTGCCGACCTGGTTTGCTTCCAAATAGCACTGCATAAATCGAGTTTGAACTTGTTCAGATTAGTCAGTGCAGAAAATACTAGGCAATAGTCAGGCGAACAGGGTAGTCGTAAAATAATCATATTAGCTGGAGAATAATCAATCAGTCACCATCAGGCTTAAGTTGTTCGATCTAGGCCCGTTTCCTATTAGGCACTAGTTGGGTAGAAAGGGTCTTTAGAGACTAACTGGGAATCAGTAACAAAATCATCATAAACTAATTGTAGACTGATCATTCTATATGTATATGGATGCAGTCACCACATTATCAGTGAATCTGGCGTATCAAAACCCTAAGACCATACCTTCCATGGAAGAGAGCAACATGAGTGAGTGTGGCAGTGAACCTAGCAAACCCTGAGCCAATGGAGAGTGCAAAGAGAGGACTGAGGTAGAGCTTCCCATAATTATCATAGGCAGCAACATTGAGGTCAAATTGAGGGGTCAAGATCTCATGAATCTTATACTTCTTGCCATGAGTGTCAAAAAGGTTCTTTGAGAACATAGGGAACTTTGTGGCATCAAAGGTGTTGTACTTCCAATAGCACAAGGGCACAATGATGTAGATGAACATCACAAACCCAACCCCCACATTGACAATGGAGGCAAATGGGGCCACCAGTGGGCTCCCATGGTAGGCCGAGATGCCGGCCCAGTCCAGAGTGAAGGCGCCGATGCCAAGCCCGTTGGCGCCCGACCCGATCTGCTGGGCCGTCACGCTCTTCGGGTAGGCCAGGCAGACGACCGAGAAGAATGTCAGCATCGGGAAGAGGTACCCCGGGAGCAAGTAGTAGAGGAAGCTCGCGGTGAAGCATATGAGGAAGAATCGCATCCTCGTCATGCCCTGGGATTTGTGCTCCTTTTCGTGGAGCGCCCTGCGATGACAAACGAAAGAGGGACGATAAGTGAAAAATGTAATAAAAAATTAACCAACGTTTTAAAAATATTAGATGTTAACGGCATAGATGGTCTTCTGAAGATTAATCTAACAATTTTCTGATGTTTGAAAAACATGCAAATGAAACTTCTGAAAATTCGTTAAGGAATTAATCGAGAAATAATCAGATTGGTCAGAAATTTTAGAATATCGAAAAAGTAGACAGACGAACCTGAATAGAGAGACCTGAGCAAGATTGGCAGGCCACCACATTTCAACAGGATCAACAAGGTACCTCCTTAAAATTCCAGCCCAGCCATAGCCTATCATCTGAATCACCACAACAAAAACACAAAAACAAAATGAACAAGAGAGTTAAAAATCAACTGACAAATGTAACATTTCTATCATATGTTAGCTCCCAAAACATGAAAATAGAGCATATGAATTCAAAATTTCAGAACCAATCTCTACCAAAACTAAAGACTCAACTCACATGATCAATGAACAAAGAAACAAATATTTCAGAACATATAAAAGACCCAGAAGAACAAAAGAGTTCAAACCACAACTGTGAACAGAACTTCACATTCCAAAACACAAAAAGAAAACCCATAAAAATCCAACCTTACCCATCACTACTAAAACACAAAACCCATTTCACATAATCAACTCAAAAACAAAAACAAAAAAAATCAACTGAAAAGGTGGTATTTTTTTTTCATTTTTCTCCACCAATCTCTACTAAAACTCAAAACCCATTTCACCTAATCAACAAAAAAACAATTTTTTTTTGCAAAAACCCAAAAGAAAGAGCACATCTTTACCCATCAACTTTTTTCATTTTTCTCCACCCATCTCTCATAATAATTAACAAAGAAACAGATACTTCAGAACATTAAAACCCCAGAAGAAAAAAGAGTCGAAATCAGAACTGTGAACAAAACATAACCTTCAAAACTAAAAAACCCCCATCAAAATTCAAAAAAAAAATTCATTTTTCTAAACCCACCCCTACTAAAACCCAAAACCCAATTCACATAATCATCATCCATAAACAAAAGTTGTAAAAATATTTATAAAAAACCCCAAAATAGATTCAAAAGACTAAAAAAGGTGGCATTTTTATCTGCCATACCAATGAACATTCAAAAGATTTCATTTTTCTCCATCAAATCTCCCCTAAAACCCAAATCCCATTTCACATAATCAACCAAAAAAACCCAAAAAAAAGAGTTCCAAGTTCTAGTATTGACCTGAGTCGTCAAGACGATCAATAGAGCACACAGAAACCCAATGCTCTGCCTGTAATAGGCCTTCATGACCGTAATCGCCCCGATCGAATACGCATCTCCCCCGCCATACGAGATCCCGCAATTCGCAAAGATGGTGATGATGACGTGCTCCTTGATGTTGAACGGCCCCGGGTTGAGCGTGAAGCTCCGGCCGAGGAGCCTGTACTCCGTCGCCGGGAGAACCCTCGCCATGAACCTCCCCACGGGCAGCACGGCGATCTGCATCAGGATCGCCGATATCGCCAGCGGCTGCGTGCGGTACGTGAAGAATGTGTTCAGGAAGATCAGCACCGCGCACGTCGACAGCCCCAGGACCCACGCCCTGAACGTCATCACCGGGACCGACGGGTCGTCGGTCTCCGGCACCACCAGCGCCACCTCCTCGATCGGGAACCTCTCGTGCCCCTCCGGATCGTCCCCTCCTTGGAGCGTCATTGCTCTCTATCGAATCAAAACAAAAAAAAAAAAAAAACACCCAGAAACAGAGCACTCTGTTTTTGTTTGCTCTGTTTCAGCTTGACAGTGAACGGTGTTTAAATAGGGAACGGAAGGGGGATAGTCGAAATGACCGAAATGCCCTCGTGGAAATGTGATATTTACGGGGCCTGGTTATTTCTTTCCTTCTGTAAAAGCACAGTACAGACTGTGAGGGGCGTGCGTTGAAATTACCATAATACCCTTGCCTCAGAGAAACGATAACGATTACTATTTGATAAAAAAAGGATTAATTAAAATTAAATATTGATTAATCACCCGTGTTTGTGTTTTAGTCCTAGTAAAATATAGAAGCTGATTTTTTTGAATTGATATAAAATTATTTATCGCTGTAATTACCATAATACCCTTGTTCTGAGCACTTTTTTTAATTCCCGGTTAAAATTCGAACCCTAACTCTTCATTTCGAAATTACTATAATGCCCTTAAAAGAATGTGATCTTTACGGAAAATGGCTATTTCCTTTTCTGTATATAAACACAGACTGTTCTTTACTTGATTAGACCAGGTGAGCTGGTGAGTGTTGTCAACGAAATTACCATAATACCCTCAGATCAGAAAAAGGATTATTATGATTACCATCGGAAGAAATTAGAGATTAATGAAATATTAATCACCCTTATTTTTTATTCCTGGCAAGATAAAGAGACTGATTTTTTTTAATTGATATATATCGTTTTGAGCATTTTTATTCGCAGTAAAATTTGAACCCTATATAGTCCTTGACCGATATATATATATATATATATATATATATATATATATATATATATATATATATATATATATATAGAGAGAGAGAGAGAGAGAGAAGTGATTTTGAGTTTATTAATGTAAATGTGATTTCAAAAAGTAATTATGATTTGTAAATAATGTATATCTTTATTATGATTATAATTATAAATTATGGAATTTATTGCTTTGATTGTTTTTTATACAAAAAAAACATGAGAAATTAAATGTACAAGAGATTAGGTTTTAATTAGAATAAATGCAGTTGACTTTATTATATTTAGCTGTCATGCATTTTGTGTGTGTATCTCCAAAATGGCATGAAATAAATCACATCAATTTAAGGTATGGTTAGTTTCACCTTTCCACATTTTGAAGAAATAATCAATAACTTTTTTTTTTTTTGAAATTATGCAACATTGCTTGGTGGTCAAGCAACGTAGTTTCTTATAAAGATGATAGAAACAAACGAGGATTGATAATAATTGAAACATTAATGGAAATAAAATACTTACATCTCCAGCTAAGATTTGAAAATTCATACATTAACAATCCAATTCATTCCTTAAAAAAACAATCAAATTTATAATTAATATTTTCATGCCATTAAAAAATTTAACTCATATACCCACAATTTAAAGATTTTTTATTGTGTTCATATACAAATTTGGGTGTATGATAGATTTTTCAAATATTGTGGATTAGAACATTTTATTTGGATTATTTTTTTCGTAATTTATATCATTAAGTATTAATATTTCAATACCTACGCGATTCTTAGGAGCTATGAATCCTCTGATTCGGATTTAATTACTTTTCTAGTAAAAATTAATTAAGGGTAAATTAGTCTTTTCCTACGGTGACGTGTGTAGTAGAGAATGGTTGACGAAGCTATTTATAGTAAGTGATTCATTATAGTGTTCGGAGATATTAATGTTGCCGCTTTCACAAACTGTGTGTGAGGTTGTGATGTGCACGTGCATGGCGTCTTCGGACACACTTCTGACGTGTCAGAGACAATGCCACGTGTGTTCTCAGGTTGTTTTTTGTATGGGCTCCGCATGAACTCGCCACGTATGATTAGATACGAATGAAATGACGGCCATAATTATCATTAATTATATCGGTTAATTAATTTAAGAGATAGTTGTCGTCTAATCACAAAATATAAATCACAACTGAACAGATATTTTTATATTATTAAAATAATTAATTTTCCTTGATTTTTAATGAATGAGTTTTCAACTGTTCAATTTGGTCTCATTTATGGTTAGTGTAAATTTATAATGTATTTACGTCACTTTTTCATGATTATTATTATTGGCTGTCGAAAATTTACTCAAGAAATTGTGTTAATAAACATTAAATTATAATAATGTTTGGGTTGTATTAAAATTTGTATGGTGACTAAACCTTGATCATCAATCATAATTAGCTTATTGATATATACAACAGAGAAATGTTGTTTTGAAGAAATAATCTGCATTGCTTGATGGTCAAACGTAGTTTCATATCTAGTAATAATGAAACATTAATGTAAACAAATTAATTAAATGTCATGACTTTGGTAACATTAATGTAAATTCGTATTAATATTTTTAGGCCATTAAAAAAAACTTAGGTCAATGTATTGTCTTTATTCACCCATATATATATACACACAATTTAGAGCTTTGGAGAAACATGCGCGATGAAGCTATTTACCACCGATACATATAGATAAAAATTTCTTTTTCCAAAAAAAAACATTATAGATTAATCCAATTTTATGGATCGAAGTATATTGTATTTGAATTATTTCACCATTCATATCCATAAATATTAATATTTCAACACCCACGTTTCGTAGAAGCTGTTTTGGGTTAAAATACAAAATCTTCCCATGTGATTTTATTAATTTTATGTTGTAAAAATTGATTGAAGGGTAAAATGGTCTTTTCGGACGGTGACGCGGAGAGGAGAAAATGGTTACCGAAGCTAACCCTCCTAATTATAGTAAGTGAATCATTACAATATTCGGAAATATTAATGTTGTGAGGTTGCGAATTCACGTGCACGGTGTCGTCTGACACACTTTGGGTGCGTCAGAGCAAATGCCACGTGTGTTCTCAGGTTGTTTCTTGTGTGGGCTCCACATGTGCTGTCCACGTAGGATCACGTACGCTGATTCCGACATCGTACTAAGAGTGAACACCGATATTCACTTACATGATTAATGAAATGGCGGCCATAATTATTATTAACTAACGTTTAATTAGTTGAAGAGATAGTTGTCGCCCGAATCAGGGAGTAAACGAGTCAAATCGAGCCTCGTTTTGGTAGAGTTTGGTTATGTTCATGAAAAATGTGTTCGGCTCGAGCTCAAATAAACTTATTCAAGTAAACTCGAGTTCGGCTCGAAATAAAATAAACAGGTTTGACTCAATTCGATTCGCTTAAATTTAATATACATATTTATTAAATAATAAATGAGTTAATCTGAGAGTTGCTCGACTTAATTCAGCTCGTCGAATTCTATTATAAATGTTTATTAAAGTTTTAAAAATATATTACTATAAATATTAAACGGACTGGCTAGCGAGCCTATTAAGCATTAGAATGTTAGATTCGAGCTCAGCTCGCTTATTAAATGAGCCAAATTTTGAGCTCGAATTCAGTTAGAGCTCGAGTGGCTCGTTTACTGCCCTACACCCGATGACAAAATATAAACTATAATTGAACAAAGATCTTTTATTCAAATACTACTTTTCCTTGCGTTTTATTGAATCCCACATATCATCTTTGACGTGTTATAAATATGATTGTTATAAAATAAAATAAAATTAATTGTTTAAGTTCGAGTCGATTGGTCTCTTGAGCTATCAGAGATGCATGTGTAAAGCATTTTGCAGCAAGATCACGAAATTTCTCCATCCGTATGAGTTGGAGGCCGTGGATCTACATGATGCTAAACGGGTCAAGCTGAAAAACTTTAGAGAAATCATTAGCGAACGGTGTTGCGTACTATCCATTATCGGAACTTTTGTACTTTGTTTTGCTTGTAATCAAATGACTCACGAATTGGTCATATTTGTTTTAACTATCAGTAGCTGGGATTATATTGAGAGGTATGTCCCACCATCTGCAGCTTTAGCTGTCCGGCTTGATGCCGGGTTAGTTACTATTTAATTAATAAAATTCATTTTTCCTTAAAAAAAATATAGAATTTTGTTTTAAAGGAAGTAGAAGATTTTATTGTTGTGCAATCACATTCTGAGCTGGAGAAAATTTAAAATATTTATAGGGTACACTTTTGTCTTGATTATTATTGGCTGGCGAAAAAATTACTCAAAAATTGTGCGAATAAACATTAAGCTTTTATAATAATGTTTTGGGGTTGTATTGAAATTGTGATTAAACATTAATTCATATGGTGACTAAACCTTGATTATCAATAGTAAGTTTAAAGATTTATTACAACATATATATAGCGACCCCATTAGAGCAACTACGTATAAGATTGCTAAATCTCCATATGCAAAATATCACAACTTAGTTGCTACTCTAATAATTTGAACAATACTAAATACTAGGTTTTTCCAAACTAATCAATTTGGTGCAGTAGAAGAGTGCTTCGAAACGAAGCAAAGATAAACCCTAACTTTAGGGAGGAAGCGGAATAAATCCAAGTAACTCAAATTGATAATTATGATAATGATGATAATAATCTCTACACAAGCTAAGACTTATATAGGACTAACTCTCCAAAACTAACTCAAACTAGTAAACCTAAACCAATAGAACTAATCAATCCAAACTAATTAGAGTTAGAAAACCTAACTCAATAAGAAATCCTAAAACTATCCAAAATCTAATATAATTATGAATCCTAATTGGAATTGTCCTACATCAATTCTCCGATGCTTGAAAAAAACTCGTCCCGAGTTTTCTGGATCTAAAGAGAACTCATCTGGTGGATGGTGTTTCTCATAAACTTCCATGAGATGTGGGGTAAAATCACTACTTGCTACGTAGTCGTCATAGAGTGCACGTTTCTTCTCGTGAAGCAACATCCTTGTTATTTCCTCCAGTTTTGTATCCCTCTCTTTTATGCACTCCTTATTGAAGGGACAAACATTTAAATCTTGTGCCAAAACAAAATCTATTGCTTCTCTTGTGATTGTTTTCTCACTTGCTCCAATATGTATAGTAGTAGGGATGTCTCTAACCTTAAAATTTTGACTCATTGACGTCTTTCTCTTGTAATACGCTTCAATAAGTATGGGAGTAAAGTCATATTCACCTAATAGATCTGTGATTGAAATCTTCATTCCATATCTTCTAGGGATAACATTCTTATCCTCTAGAATCATGAATGACTCAAGAGGAGGGTCCTCTTTCGCTCTCTCATTGGATCTTTCTTTGTCATCATCAAGTGACGCTAACACCATATTAATATTATCTTCCTTCCGCTTGATGTCATTGCTTGCAATTGGATTTTGAGGTTTCTGATTATCAAGATCAACTCGTTTAAGGCATGATTCCTCCTCTGCCATATTTGTATCTTCACGTGTAGCACCGTCCAATGATGTTTCTGAATTCTTATCCTCAATTATACGTTCTAAAGTGGCATTACCTTCACTTGACTCTTGGGTCGTAGACAATATCTCCATGTCGTCTTTTTTCATGATGGCTAAGATGGGAGAAACCAACATGTTAGAGATGCTTTTTATCTTCTTTGTTATTGAATATCGTGATGTAACTTCTTTGTCTTCATTAGTTTTTATACTCGAGATATCCAGCCCCTTCATCTCAAAATTGCTAGATCTGTCATGCTTCATTGTTTGTTGACTCTTATCCTTGTCTGGTGGTTTCTTGTCCACTTCTCTATTTCCATCAACTTCTACATCGCGACTGTCTACCAAACCTTGATCACGATTTTCGTTCTGAACGTTTTCATTATCATCAAGATATATATCTTTATCTCGATCAATATTCAATGTGTGATCACTTGTGTTCTTGATATTTCTGAAGAATCTGGCCACCTTATTAGAATCGTCAATTGCATGCGTGAAAACATCTATCTTGGAATCCTTGGTAGTATTAGCATGTTTTGTTTGCTCGTCCATCTGTGTATGAGCATCTTCAAAAGTTACCCTGGCAGTTTCATGTGCCTTCTTCAAAACCTTGCTTTTAGGATATGGAACATCAATTCTCTCCTTGCCCTCAATCAATTGTTTTTCACAAGATTCTAATTGTTTTTGCAAGCTCGGATCTCTCAATAACAACCTTAGTACCTTCTTCACTCTGTTCTTGAACATTTCCTAGATCGTTGACTTCTGAGAAAACTGATTTGTCCTTCTTAATAGTGGGATTGGACTCTAGTGAGTTTGATTGCGGGAGTAATACAATCTTGTTATTCTCCCACCAAAACATATAGGTATTGTCACGAACCCTGTAAGTAGCCTTGATGTCGCAGTACCAATGTCGTCCCAACAAAACGTGACAAGTATCCATATCCACCACTTCACATAAAATCTCATCTTTATAGTATTTCCCAATTGAAAAAGGAACGAAACAAATTTCAATTACCTTAGTCTTGATTTCCCTTTTGTTCCATTCAGTTTTGTATGGTATCATGAGTGCTTCTGTTTCCAGGTTGAGCGTTTTGACCAATGCTTTGGAGACTTTATTTTCGTTTCCACCATGATTAATGATCACTTTACATACCTTATTGTTAATGGTGCATCGAGTTCGAAATATCTTGTCTTTGTGTTCTCCATTCTCTACATCGGCTGTCAGCGCATGAATATTCTTTTGTTGTTGTTGATAAACAAGTGGAAAGTCACATGCATCGTTGTCGTTCTCCATTCGGATTTCACGTTGTCGATTTCTCACCTCAGATGTATGCGCAGGAAGTTTCTGCGTCATGTTACTAAGTGAGTCTATAGTGTCATCTAGTCGTTGTACGACTCGTTCAATCCATCGTTTGTCGACGACGGGTTGGATTCTACTAGTGCCATAGTTGGCCATCATGCCCGGTCAAATCCGGGCTCTGATACCACTTTGGTGCAGCAGAAGAGTGCTTCGAAACGAAGCAAAGATAAACCCTAACTTTAGGGAGGAAGCGGAATAAATCCAAGTAACTCAAATTGATAATTATGATAATGATGATAATAATCTCTACACAAGCTAAGACTTATATAGGACTAACTCTCCAAAACTAACTCAAACTAGTAAACCTAAACCAATAGAACTAATCAATCCAAACTAATTAGAGTTAGGAAACCTAACTCAATAAGAAATCCTAAAACTATCCAAAATCTAATATAATTATGAATCCTAATTGGAATTGTCCTACATCACAATTGGTCGGGAAAAGCATTGAAGTCGGTCTTCAATAAAAATCCCGATTACATGTCGGTCGACAAAGGTTGGTAGGGAATACCCTTTCCCGATCAACAATGAAGCAAAGTTAGTCAAAAAAAATAACGCAATGATGGTCAATAATGATATCAAACTACCTACCTACAACTTCTTGGTCGGGAATAAGATGTAGGTCGGTAATTTGATATTAATACATATTATAAATTATAATTTATTTTATAATAACACGTGTTTGAAATCGATTTATTCACAAAAAATAACATGTTTCTTGGCATGCGACACGGCAGACGTTACTAAGAGATGTCAGTTCTGTCACTTTACCCAAGTTATTTGGAGGTGAGAGTACAAATGAGAAATTAGACACCATACAGACTCGAACTTTAATTTTAAATTTAAGTTCAGATGTTGAACCAGTTGATAAATGTTGTAAAAGAATTGGACTCTGTCTAATTAATAATTTTTTATTAGTCATCGATAAATTCTTTATGATTCACAATTAACTTTTAAATTTTATGTGTTTCACTAGCTGACAAGTGAAAGTAATCTTATTAGAGGGAAACATTATACAAAAAGTTGTTCATTTACTTAGATTACATTAATGTAGAAAAAAGAAACATGAAACTCGAAATATTCCTAGATTGTAAACTCCATCTGTATCGATTACCTTGTCGTAACAAGTCTCTCGATAAATAGAAGACACTGCTATGAACTCTAGTTTTGTCCAACTATCTGTTGTGAAATATCGTTCGAGAAGCATAGCATACCGTTGGGCCAGTGGCCTCTTCATTCCCCCATATCTCCAGACCGAGCAATTCGCTCCTGAACCCCAAACTCGCTGATCAGCCAGCAAGACCACCGTACTGACTAATTCACAATTATTGACATAATCAAATACAATCACAAAGATTGGCATGATCCTCACAAATGCCAATCACTCCAAATGTCTTATTAGCATTTCTAGGTACAAAGAAAATCACATAATTAGTAAATAAATAACCTAACCCAAAATATGATATGCACTGCAACCCCATAAAATCACATGACAAAGCAAGCATTTGGGTTCTCATCACTGAACATTTGAGGTGGAGGATAGTAATGGTCCATGGAGGACATTGATGGCCAATGCTCACTCTTCTTTATCTCCTTCTCTTTTTCTTTTGCTTCCTCTTTCTTCTCTCCTTCTTCCTTCTTCTCTTCTTCTTCTTCTTCTTCTTCCTTCTTCTCCTTCTTCTCCTCCTTCACTATGGAAGTTGGCTTCTTGGTTTTCTTGTGCACCTCACTTGCTAGCTTCTCTGGGTCAAGAATCCCCTTCACTGTAACTTTGTCAATGGCTACATCAGTCTCCACTGAGTCAACTCCTGTATGACATATAGGAAGATTCAACATTGGTTTGTTGTTCATTGTTCAAAATCTTCTCAAGTACATTTCTTAATGCAAGGTGGAAATCAAGAAACAGATAAGGATGACAGATTTACGTGATTCGCTGACAATGTGTCGACTGTATCTACGAAAAAAGAAGAAATTTTTGTAATCCCCAGATTTGTTTGGATATGTCAAATAATAGTGTTTATGCTGCTGCAATCAAACCCTATTCAGATAAAAAAATAAAATAAGGATGGCAAAAATCCTTGAAATCCGATGGACTTGGTTTCCCCAATTTAATTCGACGGGGTAGGGATTCGCTAATTCTCTCTGAACCAATCCGGTTTTCATCCCACAGACAAGCAGAAATCTCGATTCTGGAGGAGATCCGATATGTTTGATTTGATGGAGGAGGAGATAGAGATCACTAAATTCGTCATGAATCTGTCTTATTTATTGTTATCCAATAGAGAGGCAAAACCTAATAATATTATGTCCCTTGACCTTGATTATAATAAGTTCAATCTTGATTGACATTTGGGGAGTGGATGAACTGAAATCACGGGGTCAAGAAAACAACGTGGTGAGTTCTCAACAAATAAACATTGTAGTATAATGACACTTTGATATACCTAACTATAGCGAAATGACATTTTCATACTTTAAATATTTTTCTCTCTTTTTTAGTACCCTAACAATTTTTTTGTGACAACCTACCTCTAAAATGTTTGAAATACCTAAACTATCCTTAGTGTGAGAAACTATAAATTGAATTGGTTCAATTTTTTTTTATCTTTGGGTTAATTTGATTTATACTTAAGATGCAAATACAATTATGCCGGAAAATATAAAATTAAATTTGAACCATTTCAAATATAGTTTGATAAATCATATTTGATTAGTTTTATTTTGATTTCTTAAATCAATGGTATTTTAATCATTTTAGCATAGGTTGTCACAAAAAATTTGTTAGGATACTAAAAAAGAGACAAAAATAGTTAGGTATGAAAATGTCATTTCACAATAGTTAAGCATAACAAAATGTTATTATTTAATAGGGATAATTCCAGGTGGCTACACTTAGATTTTGCTGTTTTTCACCTGACTACATCTAGAATTTTTTTTTCAGCTGACTACGCCTAGAATGTGCAAAATTTTCACTTTACACTTTCCGTCCAATTCTGTTAGTTTTTACCTTTTCATGTGAAATGACTAAAATGCCCTTCAAGTTTAAAGAGTTATTATAATTAGATTGAAAAGACTAAAATGCCCTCACCTATTCATCTAATTTTCAAAGACATGCCTCTCTCTCTCTCTCTCTCTCTCTCTCTCTCTCTCTAATTTTCAACAATGGACATGAAGTCCCCGAAACTCTCCAACAAGGTCCGCGTATCGGTCCCGGTTCCGGCTCCGGTTCGGGTCGCCGAGATCTCGCCGGTGTCTTCCTCGGCCTGCGGGACCTACGAGCACTATCTCCGGCTGCCGAAGCTCAGGGCGGTCTGGAACTCTCGGGACTTCCCGGAGTGAACCAACGAGCCGCTCCTCAAACCGGCCCTGGCCGCTCTCGAGATCACGTTCCGGTTCGTCTCGACCGTCTTGTCCGACCCGAGGCCGTACTCGAACCAGCGCGAGTGGCGCCGCCGGCTCGAGTCCCTCGCCGCCAGCCAGATCCGGCTCATCGCCGCCCTCTCCGACGGCGGCATGTCGGCTCCGATACGACGCCTCGAATACGACGCCGTTTGCAGGCCCAACGAGCTCCACACGCTCAAGAAGTCCCCGTACGACCACGCGCTCTCGAACCACGAGAACCAGACCCTGTACGCGACGCACCAGATCCTGGAGTCGTGGATCCACGCGGCAACGGCGCTCCTGGGCCGGATCGAGGACTCGATCGAGAGCAAGAGGTTCGAAGAAGCAACGAGCGATTGCTACACCCTGGAGCAGATCTGGAACCTCCTCGCCAAGATCGAGGACCTCCACCTCTTGGTGGACCCGAACGACTTCCTCCAGCTGAAGAACCAGCTCGGGATCAAGACGGTCCACGAATCAGACCTCTTCTGCTTCAGATCCAAGGGGCTCGTCTCCATAGCGAGGAGGTCCAAGGACCTGAAGCACACGGTCCCACTCATCTTGGGGGGGGGAGAGAGAGAGAGAGAGAGAGAGAGAGAGAGGGTGGCATGTCTTTGAAAATTAGATGAATAGGTGAGGGCATTTTAGTCTTTTTAATCTAATTATAATAACCCTTTAAACTTGAAGGGCATTTTAGTCATTTCACATGAAAAAACGGTAAAAACTAACCGAATTGGACGGAAAGTGCAAAGTGAAAATTTTGTACATTCTAGACGTAGTCAGCTGAAAAAAAAAATTTAGGTGTAGTCAGGTGAAAAACAACAAAATCTAAGTGTAGCCACCTGAAATTATCCCTATTTAATATTTTATCATCAATTTTATGTGTTTGTCCCAATCCCATTGGACACTGACATGTCAGGCACTGTTCTATCAAGAAACAGCTTCTTGGTAAGCTAGAAGTTTCTTTTGTAGTGGGTCACTTAAATCTTGGATACCAGAACCTTTTAAGCTAAAGGTTCATATTCAAGCCAACTCCATGCTGGCCTTAGACATCACTACCTTTTTACCTTGTTCTTATCTAAAATCATTCGGAATAGTCAGTACTGTAGTCTCGTTGATTCAGAGTATCTGATGTTCGAGTTTTGATTATCTGGTTAAATACTTCTCCTAATCTCGATTTATCGACTAGATCATAACAAGACGTACCTTTGATCTTTTTGATTCTCTTGTGCAAGACTTGAGCGCACGCTTCACAATGCATTCGAACGCTCAACACGACCGTTACAGGCTGAGGAGGCTGGTGACAGACATATCAATGAGTCAGTGAAACATGTTAACAAGGTTTCACATTGTCTATGGTTCAGACAACTTCAGTCTTCATGTGAGATACAATTTAAGAACAGTATAGATATGAAATCATTTTTCATCTTTATGTATAGACTGTATATAACAAAGACACATGAACAAGAAGCCAATAGGCTCTTCACCCAATAGAAGTGAAAAAATGGGAAGAAACAAAATAAAAACTCTATTCACCAAGCAGCCTTCAATAATTCGGATCATAGATCAGACAAATATGATCGGTTTCGAAACAAACCGGTCCAAAACCAAACCAATCATTTCGGTTCTTGACAAGGCAAAATCAAAACTGAAACCGTTAGAACTTGGTTTTGTACCAGTTGATTTTCAGTTCGGTTATTTTACTTCAAATCGTTTTTCATGAAATTTTCGTATTTTCTTGCCTATTTCGACCTGTTTTTTCTTAATTGTTGACTATTCATCTACAATGACTCAAATGAGAAAACCGGACAATTCTTAGTTCGGTTTTTTGATGATTTTATCTTTGTAAACAGAACCGAACCGGTTCAAATTTGATGAACCAAAACGATTCAATTCTATTCTATTTAGTTCGTTTCTTACCTCTCCGGTTCAATTTAATCGGTTCGGGTATGTTTTGAAAAGCTCTAATAAGGTGACTCCATTTGAACCAATTTTTATGAATCCTGCACATTTGTTTGCCTATCTTACATACTTGACACAATAATTTAAGTCTCAACTGTTTAAGATTCCCGACTTACAATAACTCAAATGATAAAACTGGTCAGTTTTCAGTTCAGGTTTTTGGCCATTTCACTTTTATAAACCGAAATCGAATCGAATCAGATAAAACTTTATTTTATCTTTACCAACTGAAAATGAATTAGTTTTATTCGGTTTGATTTTTATCTCTTCAGTTCAGTTTAGTTCGGTCGGCCAATTCGAGTATTTTATTAGAAAGCCCTAATGAAGATGGTGGAACAAAATAGTGAGCATGACCCCATATGCAATGTCACAGTTGAGTAACATCAAGTTGTGGGGGTCAAAGCTCTAATGGTGGGAGGGAGTGAGCCCCATACTGACTCACCCTCACTTGTTATGTTACTTTCATGTCACAAGATTCACATGTACAAAAATACTGTCTAAATATCACCAAAAGCCATGAAAAGAACCCAATCATATATTCACTTTCACCGTTCGCCGTCTAATAAAAAAACGTCGGTGAAGTGACATAAACTTTATGTAATAATCACAGTATCTGTTGTTAGTATCAATAGTCATGCTGACGATATTGCCGATTGCAATCGTTGTTGATAAAATAAATCATTTAACCTTCTATCACTGGACCAATTGGTTCTCGATATTAAGGAGTAAGATTTTAGAACGATGGAGGAGTTTCGGCCGGTTATAACCGTACACCAATAAGGCAACCTCTTTGGTTAGAACAAGACCGAATCGTAATGTGATGGACTTTCATTTTGGGCCCGATGTATGATCTCAGTTAGTCATTTGAACCTTATTTTCGGACTAAACACGTGATTTATTCAGTTCGATCTAGTTCTCGGTTCGGCTTCACTTTCTAGTCTGTTTTGAACATCATGAAATATAGGACATTTAAACTTCATTGTTATGCTAAGTCGTAGACTATAGTTACAAGCATGCATTTCAAATCGAAAGTTATACTTTATAGTTATATACTATTAAATTTGGTTTTTTTTGGTTAACCGTTGATTTTGGCTTATAGGAACCACATACGTTCGCAATTGATCAAAACCAAACTAATATCTATGATTCTCAATTTTTCAAATAAAGTTTGATCTTATTCTCGTTTGAAGACTAGTTCTCGTTCCAAAATGAACACCCCATCGTATTGTATATATATTACTAATATTAAACAATTACCTCTTCATCTTTTTTCTCCTCCTCTTTGGGTGGAGTTGGTGGTTCTTTTTTCTCTTCTTCCTTGGGTTCCTCTATGGGTTTTGGTAAAGGAGAGATGAGTTCAACCTTTTTGCCACTTTTCTTCTGTAGCCTCTCACTGACCTTTACTGGGTCTGCTGCTTTGCCCTTTACCACCACTTTGCTTGCTTTGCTATCTGCTCTAACCTCCTCCACCCCTATGTTTGTGTACATCAAATTTACAAATATAATTGTAAAAACTAGTTAATATTGAAGCTTTGAACCTAATCAAAACACCCTTTTCCCTACTTTGAGGTTTGTGAGTGGTGAGAGTGAGGCCATCAAAAAATGTTCTTTTACATAAAGTGGGAACAATTGGAGTGAGTGAGGAGTGAGCAAGTAGCTTCAATACCAGAAAAATTGAAACTTTAAACCAATTATAAATACCATTTTCCCTACTTTGAGGTTGATGAATGGTGAGACCATCAAATAACATTTTTTTCTACAAAAAAATGGGAAAAAATTGGAGTGAAAGGGTAGTGAGTAAGCAATTGCCTACAAAACCATAAGAGATTGAAGCTTTAAACCAAGTTCAAACACCTTTTTTCCAACTTTGAGGTCTGTGACTAGCAATGTTCTAAAAACGTTAGGCGTTGGTCGGATGGAAATGACTTTCTGAGAACTAAACTTAAATGAAAATTAGTCGAATTAATTATACAAATCAGGGATTTTTAAAACGGGTTAGACCATCAAAATTGAAACTTCGATCCAAATTCAAACACCCTTTTTCCCCTACTTTGAGGCTTGTGAATGGAGAGACAATCCAATAAAAGAAAATGCAAGAAAATTAGAGTGAAGTACCTTCAAAACCCTTCAAGGCTCTAGCAACTTTCCTAGCACAAGCCTCACAGTGCATATCAACCTTCATCACAATCTCTATTGCCTCCTCTTTTGGGGCTTCTTCTTTTTTCTCTTCCTCTTTCTTCTCCTGAACTCAATCAGTACCAAATCATAACCAAAAACCCAGAAATCAGCACACCCAAGTTTTTGTTTTTGAATCAAAGTAAAATGAATGGTGCTTACTTCATCCATGACTTGAAGAGAAAGGTTCAATGGCCCAAATGTGTGTATGGCTCTTTTTCTCTTTCTCTGTGTTGTGTGTGACTGTGTAGTGATGGTGGCTGAGAAAATTGGGAAGAGAGGCCATTTTTAAAAGTGTTGGAGTTTGGTACATGTCCGACGTGGATTTATTAATGAGCTAATTATTTGTCGTTTTGCCTTGTCAGCATTGACACATCCTTGTTTCTGTCCGCAGTACTGTTTTGGGCCATGCAATGCTCCCATTTTAGTTAGGTACAAAGAGGTGGAAATGTTCGAAAGTCTCAACGTGTAGAATGCGTAATGTAAAATGGCAGAACGGAATTGACATCGTTAGAATGTGTAGTATAAAATAGTACAACGTGATGGATTTGTTAAAATCTTGTTGTCGTTTGTTAATATTTCGACATAATATCCAGCGTCAAGCTCACATGTTGAATTAAATGCGGACTAAATTGACAGGCGTCATCTTATAATTCTTAAATGAAGAGAGGTGTGAAAAATATAGGTGTAGAACTTATTAGGGACAACAAATTTTCGAATATGATAGGGATATGATACTACTAATATTAAAAAATTATAAAATTTATTGTTACAACTAGAAAGATATATATGCATATATCGCAGACAATCAATCAAAATAAATAAACAAGAGCGTCAAAAATATACATATTTTTCCGACAATATGCCAACTACATTCACATGTCGATGAGAAGAGTTTTACTAGAGAAAAACAATACGTGATCGTGGAATTCTCTTGCTATGCTATGATAGTAGTATTTTATACCGCTACGCTCAAATTCGAATAAAAAAAAGTAAACACGGAATTCAATATTATAGGAATCTCAATATTGAGCCCAAATAATAGATTATCAAAGACCGACACATATATAGCGAAATTACCGTACTAGCTAATCTTAATTCAAGACATTTAACATTCTCTCATCTGCCACTCTTATAGACTGGCAAGTTACACAAAACTCGACCCAAATAAGATCACAAAACTTACCCAAACTTCAATTGTTCTCATTCAGACATGAGCAGTATTGTAAAACAATTTTTATCAGTTCTTGATCAATTCTATATAATTCTCGATCAATCATTTAATCTAATTCATTTTCTAATCAATCATCTATTTATTTTATATTAGTCTCTAGGAAATTATCTTTGCCTAAATGGCGCCTAGCGTTTTTTTGTGTGTTTTCAACAATGGACACAAGTTGGTTACGTGTATCACAAGAAACTCTCAAATCTCCCTCTTTCCATACATATACATGGTACAATAATTGACAACAAAAGGACATTGCGGAAACGGTGAGAAATTGGTTGCTACATTGCATCGTCCATAAGAAGTTGTTCATCTTTTATTGTCAGGAAAAAGAAGGTAAAAGAGCATAGCCTCCAATACCCATATAAAGTCCAAATCTAGATCAACACAATCATGATAAGCCTCTCTTTAGCACCAATAGGTTCGTGATCACGACCACCATCTAGATCCAACGGCTGTGCATGCATTAACGCCATCATCTTGGATAGGCTTGAATATATATATGTAACGGACCCGCTGAGATTTGTCAGTACTAGTCTTGTTAATAACTAGTCGAGATTCAAAGGCGAAGCGAGATATCTGGGACATGAAAAGGCCTGAGTCCCGACAACATAATATGTTCGGAATTTAGTGATTTGATTTATGGGCCCGATAGTACGACAACATGCTGTATTCCACATTTAGTGATGTGACGTATGTGCCTAAGAGTACAGTGGTCTTGCTGACCGGACATGTCAACGAATCACAATTTAAGAAAGAATCGATTGGTCTAGGAGCAGTGGTGGATCCAAGGGCCCAGGTATTCGGAAAAAAGATCATATAAATTTTTTTCGAAAATTGGATATGCCCCCCTTAAATTCTGATATGTATACAAAAATTGTGTCACTTAACAATAAAAATTGTTTGGCTTAGTGGTAAAGGAGTAGTATTATATTAATGAGGTCATAGGTTTAAACCTTGGAATTGACAAACTTTTATTTGTGGTTCACTAATTATTAGAAATTGTCAATTTTCTAAGCAAATTTATGCAGATATTAAATACAATAGTGGATCGTTTGATAAACAAATCGAACTTGAGACCAAATTACTAGAGTTTGAAAAGCTCGCGAACCGACTCAATTTGTATTTATATATACATGAAAATTAAATTTAAACTCAACTAAAAATAAATAATCAAGCTCGAATTAAATTTTGGTATATGCATTTAGTAATTATTTTATTAATTAAATTATTATTTTAATTAAACATATTATTTATTAATTAATTAAATTTTTAGTGTAAAATTTTGCCCCCCCTTAAAATAATTTCTGGATCCACCACTGTCTAGGAGTTACGAGGGATGAAAATGCCCCGACCCAACAACAGTTCAGAGTCAAGATTTAGCAATCTTGTGTATGAACTTAACAGTACGGTGATCTCGCTCGCTTATCAGACCTGCTAACAAGTCAGGATACGAATGATAATCGATCTGTCTATATATTTGAGGTTGTGTAAATACCCACAGCCCAACAACATGTTCTCGTTATGTAACCTAAGAGAACTATTCGGTAATTTTATAGAGGCTCATCGCCTCTATCTATAAACTTAATCAACGTCATTAATGAACAGTACAAATTTAATATTCTTTTTATTATTGATTACTCCAATTAACAAGTAATCAGTTTTGGATTCGAAGTCCAAGTAACCGAAAAACCATTTTATGTCGGCACTATGTAATGTATCGGGATCTTTAATTTTTAATATTAAAAAGGTGGAATCTTCTGGGACCCGCATGTAAGACAGCTATTACATGTGTGACACGTGTTGGAGATAAGACTTATGTTGTCCGAACGAGGAAACGAAAAGAGAAGCTGATTGGTCTCTGCCTTATGTCACTATTTAGCTTCATTACATATTTTGCGGCTAATATGAATCTGCAATGCCAATGATCATCACATGGAGATGGAATGGGAGAAACGTGATTGAAATGATAAAATATCTCGAACTAGACGGGAATTTGGTAATTTTGATTTAGTTAAGCATGAGACAAGATCATAAGTGACGATAAAATAGGTTAGAGAATAGTTTTATAATTTAATATTTATTTCAAACAATTTGATGACATATTTTCGTTGAGTTCAGATATATGAACAAAATATCCTGACATCAGCTATAATATGATACGCTCGACTCAATCAAGTTGCAGACGAGACTATGATATCCTTTCCCAAGTAGCTTAGTTACCACCTCTATTAGGGGAGAGCGCGTCGCGGGTTACAGCCCCGCCGCAATTTTCCAAGTTGCCCTGATGTCTTCGTATTTGTCATTTTCCCGAATTAGCAAAACAGTCCTCAAGCTGTATGGCACCAAAAAAGATTTCATTCAATTTCTACCGGCCTCGTTCAGAGATCTGAATTCCATTTTCAATCCTTATAAACATTCATATTTAAAGCTTTCGTTCATAAATCCACGAGTTGGGTCCTATGGTTTTTAGTGCGTCCGGATTCGAAATGCTTTCCCTTAACACATGAATGACAACGGATCCGTTCGGATCCATCATCACTGATGAGAGAGATTTTTGTCATTCCTAAATTATAGAAATTGTGGGCTTTTATTTCTCGGCCGGCCCGTTGAAACAAAATGTATTTGGGCTGTATTGAGCACAAGCACCGTTCAGGCCCAGAAACTCCATTTGGGTATCCATGCCATGCTTATTTGGGCTGGGCTCGATGTTAAGGTCCGTATCAGAGTTCTTGAAGTTTTTCATTACTTTAATTTCTATTTAATCTTAAAATATTATTACAAGTCATTACAATTATATATATTATATAAGTGATAATTTAAACCATAATAATTTTATTATAATAAAATTTCCGGGACTTATTTTCAAGGAAATATAATTTTATTTCACCACTAAAATATTTTTTATTTCAAGACTTCTTATTTTATTCTTGAAAATCAAAAACCCACATATTTTATTAACAATTCATGTTAATTAATTGATCCAAAAATTAATATATTTTCTGAAAACCTCTAAAGAAGTTTAATTCAATAAAACCAACCCAAATATAGTAACACAAGAGCCTCCACTTCACTCTCCACCCAAACATATTTCCAAAATAATTATTCATTTTTTAAAATTTTTTTTAATTAATTGTACGTGAATCATCAAACCATATGTTTATAAATGTCCATTATAATTAGTATTGTTAATTTGAAGGTACCACATGGAGACAAAATGGAAAAAGCATATATAGCACCAACTCCACTTATTCTTTAATCTATATCTAAAAAATCGTTGCGAATATATATTTTGAAAATCATATAATTTATGGTATTTCTTATAATAATCAAGAAAGAATATTGGAAACAACAAATCATGTGCATGACTAAATAATTAATAAATATAATTAAGCTGAATCGTCATAGAAGTTAGGTCCACCTAGTTACATTCCTCTCCCCATGCAATAGAAACATCGTAAATCGTAATCAACTCAAAATAATAATAAAATGGCATTAATTAATATCTAAACTAGTTTTTTAAGTAAAGATACATCTGTAATGGTAACCGAATAATTCATATTTAATCAAACGATATTTGCTGATAAAAGAAATTAACCATATTAATTTGAAATAAATAAATAATTATGGTCAACAACAATCAAAATGGCTCCGAATTAACTACGTTTCTCTTGGGACGTGACACTTTAATTTTTTTTTTCTATCATAGAAAGTGACATTACTACAATTTAGTATTCAACAACTCTATCGTATTTATGAATCAATGGCGTGAATAAATCGAGAACATCAATGCAATAAATGGTGAGAGATCCAAGAAGATGAGTGATTTACAAGAAGTCATCGGACACGTGTACGGTCGGAGTGAGAGGGAGCATGGGTCATGATGGTGTATAGTTAACTTGGGAAACACACATCGACGGTCTGTGCGGCGTAGCAAAAAAGAGAGGTCGGTGAAGTCAATAATGAGAAGCTACGAAACCAGCAGTGCATCGGCACATGGGAATTTCAAAACTAAAATATCATTATTTGAGCTATACTACAGTATTATTAAACCTAGGGTTGTCGAAAATTAATTTAAGTCGGTCCGGTCCGCCCGCCCGACCTACAACTCTTACTGTAAAGTCTTGTCATGAAATGACAACTAATTTTTGCTCTCTCGATAATTTTAAAATTATGATACACTTCTCGTTTTTTTTTATTTTGAATTTGCTTTAAGGACGTCGTGTCTACACGTAGCGCATTGTTAAAAGAATTTAATGGTGGCGTATTCATGACGCAGACCCTAGTCAAACTCATTGATTAGAAAGATGATTGTTATGAGACAACGAATATATTTGTAAATAACATCTCTGTTTGCTCAAATTATTAGTAGTGATATACTGCACAAGATATGCTACCGTTGAAGAGATAGCAGCTGCATACCAATATACCATAGATGGTGAGTTGTCGTTAACTTAATAGTTGCATATAGATTTTGTACGTCTGGTTACCATGTTGTTGTCGTGAAAATTATAGCTACAAAATGATAGTGATATTTCGGTGTAGTGGACTTACATCGCGGATAGAAAGCGTAGAATTTGTAAATGGTTAGACTCATTGCAGATTGACAAGTCAGAGACTTTTAGGATATTGAGTAAACTCCGTCTCTCAGTCCTCGCATTCTAACTCTAACTACATTTTCGAGACTCGAACACCGGCCGAGTTACCAGTCTCACAAACAAGACAAAAACGACCCAACTCCGTCTTTGACGTCAAATCCCAACACCCACATCAAGGCAGACCTATATCTTCGATTTCACTTCTTCCGTCATAAGTTTAGGGTTGTGTTTTTTTAATTTTCCCCTCGTCCATTTGTGCATGTTTCTGGTAAATTGTTTTCACCAACGATGAGAAATATGTGTTCTTTGAAGATTTTTCTTCACAATCTCCTGTCGGCTCTATCGATTCAAACCAAAAATCAATTGAACCGACCACTTTTAGTTTCAACTAAAAATCTTCATAAACAAAAGTCTCGTCTCAAGTTAACCGACCCGTGAACACCCTACGTACCCGCCCATACCCACCCCTAACCACACCACCACCACAGCAGCCATCAAAACGGGCCCCATACCCCACAAAACGACGACCCTATCATTTCAGTCCCAAACCCATCATCTCCACTACACACGTGTCGCTCACGCATTGGGCACTACAGTGTAAAATCCTGACCACCGACTGCTCTCCCCAACTCCATTTTATAGCGACCCACTCCGACGGAGATTCGAAAGATCTCTCCTCCCTCACTCCATCGCCGCCGCAACCTCGCCGCCATGGCCGAGAAGGTCAGTCTCCGCCACAATGCCTCTCCTTAGCTCAACTAACCAAAATTAATCACAATTAATCGATTTTTTTTGGTTCTTCAGGTGACGAAGATGGTCCTGAAGGTGGACCTCCAGTGCTCTCGCTGCTACAAGAAGGTCAAGAAGGTCCTCTGCAAATTCCCTCGTCGGTGCCTCCTTTTTTTCTCTCTCAATCTCTCGATTTTATTGAAATTGATTTATGGGTTCTGATTCTGGTTCCGATTCTGATTCTGGGTTTTGGGGGAAATTGGAAATTTTGTATTTTTTTCAGAGATTCGGGATCAGGTTTACGATGAGAAGAACAACACGGTGACGATCATCGTCGTGTGTTGCAGCCCGGAGAAGATCCAGAGGAAGCTCTGCTACAATGGCGACGGAGCGATTAAGAGCATCGAGATTGTTAAACCGGCGGCCGACAAGCCCAAAGAGCCCGAGAAGCCGAAGCCGGCCGAAAAACCCAAAGAACCGGCCGCGAACCCCAAACCGGTCGATAAACCGGCGGAGAAGCCCAAACCGGTCGATAAGCCGGCGGAGAAGCCCAAACCGGCAGATAAGCCGGCGGAGAAGCCCAAACCGGCAGATAAGCCGGCGGAGAAGCCCAAACCGGCAGATAAACCGGCGGAGAAGCCGAAGGTGACTTTCGTGGACGAGGCCCCGAAGCCGAAAGCGGCGGCGCCTCCCGCGGCGGCGGCGCAGGGGTTCCCGAGCGTGGCGGCGTACCAGTACGGGATGTCGGGGACGCCGCACTACGAGGGGCTTCCCGGCGGTCCGTACTACATTGGCGCCGGAGCTCCGGCGCCGGTCGACTATCAGGTCTACGGGAGGCCGGTGTACGACAGTTACGGCGGCGGGTACGGAAGTTACGGCGGCGGTTACGGCGGCGGAGGGTACGGGCAGGGAGGCGGTTACGGCGGCGGAGGGTACGCACGCGCCGACGAGTACGGCGAGGAGAATCCGCAAGGTTGTGCCGTCATGTGAAAAAGAAAGAGTCGAATGTAATTGTAATGGTCCTTTTGTTTTTTTACTTTTTTACTTGTATACCTTTTATTTTATGGCACGTGTGAACACACGTGCAAAATGTTTTATGTACGAAGATTTACATATATAATAATAATAAATTTCGGCATTTTCATGTCATGTAATTGGGTTGTATTTAAATTAATTAGCATGCATTATAGGAAGTTTTATATTACTCTCCCGGCGTTGACGAAGAAAATTGAATATATTTGTATGGGAAAATTCCACTTAGCTACCTCGTAGTTTACCACTTTTTCACTTATCTACCACAGCTTTTCATTTTAGCTTCTAAACTCCTTGGAATTTACAACTTTTTCACTTACATACCCCAGCTTTTCATTTTAGCTTCTAAACCCCCTGAAGTTTACCACTTTTTCACTTACCCACCCATCTTTTCATTTTAGCTTATAATCCTCCTAAACTTTACAAAATTGGCACTTCAGGCTACGACATCAAAATTACAGAGGAAGATGGGTCATGCATTGATCACCAGTAGGGATGACAACAGGGCGGATTTGGGGCGAATTTGGCAATCTCCGTCCCCATTAGAATCAGATCGGGGATTCCCCATTTCTAATAGGGACGAGGATTCTCCGTCGGATTCGGGGATTCCCAATTCTCCGTTTCCAACCTAAAAAAATGTTTAAAATATTTTAAGTATATATTTTATTAAAATAATAATTTTAAATACAAATTTTATTAAAAATAAATATGTTTTAACATTTTTTTAGGTTGGAAACGGAGAATTGGGAATCTCCGAATCCGACGGGGAATCCTCGTCCCTATTAGAAATGGGGAATCCCCGATCTGATTCTAATGGTGACGGGGATTGCCAAATTCGCCCCAAATCCGCCATGTTGTCATCCCTACTCGTGATCAACGAGTGACCCATCTTCCTCTATAATTTTGATATCGTAGCATGAATTGCCAATTTTGTAAAGTTTAGGAGGTTTATAAGCTAAAATGAAAAGATGGGTGGGTAAGTGAAAAAAGTGGTAAACTTCAGGGGGTTTAGAAACTAAAATGAAAAGCTGGGGTATGTAAGTGAAAAAGTTGTAAACTTCAGGGGGTTTAGAAGCTAAAATGAAAAGCTGGGGTAGGTAAGTGAAAAAGGGGTAAACTAAAGGGTAGCTAAGTGGAATTTTCCCTAATTGTATTAATACTCATTAATTTTGAGCTTGAATGAATCGACATACAGTTTAAGTTTCAGCTCGTCTGGTCTTGAAATTTGAATTTGACTAAATTCAATTGAGTTTTTTTCCGATATATGTTTCATAAAAATTTACAATTATATTTTTATTATATTAAATAATTAATTAATTACCAAACGAGTTACCTCTTTATCCTATCAAACTATAATAAGTTTTGTTCGAAAGTTTGAATTTAGTTAGTTTAGTAAATGAGTTAAATCTTAAGTTCAAATTTGGCTCGAGCTCAATTATAATTGATACAAAACAAATGTTTAACGAAACGACTGTGAGTGACAGATTAAAATTTAGCTCGTTTGTATTTTAATTATTTTTACCATTTTTGGATTAATTATAATATTTTTCTTACCCGAAAATTCCCCTTATATTTAAAAGTTGTTAATTATTTCTCAAGCAAATATTTGTCATAATTCACAAAGTTAATTATTTCTGGTTCAACTAATCAGCGGGTTGATTAACAAGGAAGTTGGTGAAGAATTTATTGGTATCTTGGGATCATAAATTCAAAAGGTTACAATACAAGAAGGATCATAGTTTTATATAGTAATATAAAATTAACTTTCTAGAATAAAAGGTGTTTATTTTTCTTGGTGGATCGGCTTTTAGTGCAGTCTATAATTCAATCATGGTATGAGTAATTCAAATCGTTTTCATATGAGAGAATGATGGAGACTTACATCACAATTATTATTTTAGTGGTTTATATATTATATATAGAGATAAGGGACAAGTTGCACTTGGAAAAATAATAGAGGTTGAATAGTTGTGTATATATAAAGGTTGGTACCCTAGGTTAGGTCTTCATGGTGTCCCCATTGGGGTCCCCTTATTTTTGATACCTTTGTCTTCATTCTTCATGTGTTTTGTTGGCTACATATTTATGTTCACTATTATATAATGTATTATTAGGTAGACTTATTCTCTTGGTTGTATCACCGAGTCATTGTT
Source organism: Geranium rotundifolium (assembly GCA_963920655.1). NCBI lineage: Eukaryota > Viridiplantae > Streptophyta > Magnoliopsida > Geraniales > Geraniaceae > Geranium > Geranium rotundifolium. The sequence goes on from OY987318.1 coordinate 2,219,683, forward strand.
ACCGATTTTTTTGGCGACGGTTCGATTTTTCCGGCGTGCATTTTCGGTGACGATCACGGCGAGCATCTCCGGTCAATGGCGAGGAGGCGAGGACGACCGGAAAAGCTGTTCTGTGGTCAGGTCGGTGAAAGTTGAGCCAAAAAACAACTAAAATCCTCACAATAGTATGATTTTGAAATCTGGTCAAGGGCATTTTTGTCTTTTTACTTCAAATTTTAATCGATTCCATTCAAAATTTTAATGGTAAGTGCTATCTGTCAATTAATGATTTTTGAGTGTATCTCACTGCCCATTTTGAAATATGGGGTAGTTAAGTGTGTTTTGGTGATATTTGAGTGTAGTTTTGTGTCTTTTACCGTAATGTATTATTAGGTAGACTTATTCTTTTGGATGATTTTAAAATTAAATAGTATTGAGTAAGTTACAATAGTTAAAGAGTTTGTATAGTTAAAATCTTATGGTTTGTAAGTTACATTTTATCATCTATAAATATTAAATTTTGTCTTTCAAGAAAATATACTTGTTATAGTATCAAACTTCTTTCACGTACTTTGACCCATAGATTAAAGTATTCTTTTACCTCACTATTGAGTTCGATTATCTCAGTTTGTCGCATTTTGTTAAGTCAGTTATTCGACATAAATGCTTTCTATTAATCGTCAGGAAGTAAGGTACCTCATTTGTTGGCTTGTGCTGCTCTCTTTCTCATCTCGAGTAGAGTTAAGATTGTGGCTTGTTATTTTATAAGATTATTTTTAACTAAAAAAGAGAAGATTTTTCCTAATTGTCTAATGATATTATAATTATCCTAAGCATAATCTAAATTTTATTTATTAAAATACTTAAATTTTTTAATAATATTAAATACATACATCAATTTGCATCAATACTTCTCATATTTTTTTTATCCACAATTTTTAAAGACATTCTACAAACTCAGGAATCAATACTTTTCATGTGCATTTAATTTTTATCAAATGAAAAATAAATGAGACGTGCGATATATATTTTATTTCAAAATATGGATTTAATGTATTTTCTATTTCTTATGTAGCAATTTCATTTATTTCTACATTTTTCACATGGCACCATGTTTTTCATAGTCATTGAGCATCATCAACATCGATGTTGCTTCTCAAGTATCAATTATGATGATTGATTGATGAAAATGGAATCGAAATCAGAACGATGACAAAATTGCACATATATTAGCTAATAATTATGCAATAAATTGAATAGTCCAACCCAACCACCATATATATATATATATATATATATATATATATATATTATCAAACAAACCTTATCTTTGAATACGACCTCTCACTCACATGCACCTTCACAATTTTGTTCTTTCACGAGGAAAAATTAATTTCATAATATTATATTTTTTTTCTTAATTATTTACTACTCTTTCTAATGAGACACTATAATTAAGTGCAATTTTGAAAATAGAACTCACAATTGATAATAATTTGATGTGATGGATTAAGACTTATATTGCCATAAACCCGTGTTTTAATAGGGTGAAAATGACATGTATATAATGTCAATTAATGTGATAAATATGAGTTATGGGTTATTAATGGTGAATGGGCACATCATGCACGTAATATATTTATAGGGAAGTATTTGGCCGAGAACTAATACTGGCGTGAAAACATGAAAATTATTGGACATTCACTTATTTTGTTGGAAATTCATTTATTTTTAATGGTCAAAGTTTTTTCGGTGGACATTCACCTATTTCCGCTGGTCATTCATTTTCACTAAATATCACCATTTTCATTAAACATTTTCTTATTTTCGAGAGACATTATTCACTTATTTTCAATAGCCAAAGTCAGTTCTAATGTTCTCACATAAAGATTTGGTTCTCACCTGATTTTTCTTATATATATATATATATATATATAGAAAACTAATGACAAGGAAAATTTATCTTCATAAAAAGCTTGAAATATACACTAATATTTTAATGTCTATATTTTATAGCATTGTTGGTCTATTTATACAATAAATATTTTCCTGATAAGATTTTAGGGTGTATAAAACTTTTAAGCTATTGATAAATATATGTTTTGGTTTTAGAAAAGTGTCTTATTTACACATAAGTAATTTCACTATTTATGAAATATCATCAACATTATTTTCTACGATATATTAATTAATTTGGAGCACACTGCGAGTAAATACTATACATATTATTAGAATATTTTCTTAACTAAAAGAATAGTGTATAACGTATTGAGTTTAACGTTTACATAAATTATATTCATATACTCAGTATTTATACGCCACTCGACATTGAGAGTTATTACATCGATATGCTTAGACTCCAAAGCCCGAATCGCCTTAACTTTTCAATTATAAAAATTACAGATATGCATAATTTTTAAAGCTTGACAAGCTAGCACACGAAATAACATGAAATTAATCAAAATATATGCATAGTTTTTAAAGCGTAACAAGCTCATGAAATAACATTAAATTAATCAGAATAAAAATTTACAATTAAAGAAAAAAACAGTGTACGAGGGAAAGAAATATGATTTATAATTGGGATTGACGAGAAATGGAACATTCAATCATTGTGGAGAAAGCACTTGAAAATTGAACAATACTATTTAACTCCCAACAGCTACAATAAGAAAAAAGGTCTACATTAAAATAGAAGCTCTCTTTAAGACAATATATAAAAGGTAGCACATACAAGAAGACATGAATTTGGTGGATGAACAAACCCAATTGGGTTTGTGCTTGTTTAGTAGATATATAATTTAAAATTGAAAAATAAAGTGTTCTAATTTATCATCAACATTGAGCAAAATATCTCAATTTAGTTTCAAGTTTGGACAATTTTACCAACTAATTAATTGGAATAGTTTTCTATATTCTTTTTAATTTTACTAAAATCAAATAAATTTGGGTAAAACAGCAATTTATCGTGGACTATTTTGAAACAAATATAAATTAAAATTAAGAGATTGATAAGCATCGATTAATGTCGGTGGTCAATAAAACCCTAATTATTTGGGCCTCTTTTTTCTTATATATAGTTGTGAGTTGTTAAGCACATTCTGAGTCCAGTTAAGCTCCATGTGACCACTTCTCAATTGTTTTGGTCAACACTTTAATATTTGTTTATTTTGCTATCCATAATAAAATATCAAATTATTTTGATGATAAAATCAATTTCCGAATCACTCATATTCAAATATGATTAGTTTTTATACAAAATAGAGCATCAATTAACAACATAATTTGATCACATAATAATACCTTAATGTAACGATTAGACGATAATTCTATCACGTAGCCCTTTATAATAGTACTTTTAATAATATATATCTTGATTTTTGAAGGTAAGAAAACCGGGCTTAACTAAATAATGGGTCAGTATATTCACTGACATGTTATAAGTTAAAGTAAATGATCACGTAAACTAAACATTTAATCCAACAACTTATAACAAATAAATACAAGAAAATCATATAAGGATATGATTAGAAAGAAACGAAGAATAGCATGAACAACACCCAGACAATCTGATTCAATTTGAATGATTCCCCGTGTAATCTCTCGGGCCCAATATAAAGCTTCCACCAAGGCCGAGTTGATAATCTCCAAACGGAAGAGCCTTCGCTCGCCCGAAAGCAAGCCACTCGAGTCCTGAGCAACCAGACCCACCTTATAGCTGTCGAACGAGGTACATACAACCTCATTTACATTAATCGATGAACCGCAGGTTCCACTCTCTGCACTGATAATCGGGTCGACCGGACAAAATGATCCCTATCTAAAAACCAATGTTCATTCATAATTTCAAAATTCTCCGGTCTTACGAGACCAAAATACTCCTCCAAACAAAACTTGGATTGCTCAAATCATGTCACACACACATGAAACAATAAGAACCTCAAACATTACCAAGCTCACACACTCCTTCCATGGGCCACTAGGCCCAATTATTGTATTGGGCCAGACAAAGCCCAAAGCCCACAGCATATTGTCTTTGCTCATTATTCCGACAGCAAGTAACCACTGCCGTGGAAGGAAGATACCGACAACCTCATCGACCACATGGGACTCAACTGGGTTCACGACACGTGTCCTTCACTCATAGGTTGAAAAGGTTAGGAATCTGGGACCACATGTAATTAAAATCTCTACCAAGAGACACTTACATTTTATAAGACACCCACTTTCCTAGCTCTTCTCATTGACAGATATTGGTCTCTCCAACTCCAAATCCATTTTTGCAATCACATCACTGCTCTTCCACATCCAGCCATGGCAGAGAAGGTACCTAAATCATCTTCTTCATCATCACCATCTCATTAACACTGTATTTAGTAGCTATGAAACTGTAATATAAGGTCTGATTTGCGTAAAACTTCAAGCTGACAGGTGAATACGTGTGTTTATTTATATATATATACATATATATACATTAAGTGGTAAATGAACTCATATATTCGATTGTCTGATGTTAACATCAGGTGACGAAAATGAGGCTCAAAGTGGACCTCAAATGCTCTCGTTGCTACCACAAGGTCAGGAAAGTGCTATGTAAAATCCCTCGTAAGTCTCTTCTCCCCCACCGCCAATGTTAGAGTCCGACCCGCTTAAAAATTTAAACGGTTGTGTGAAAATTTAGACTTATTATTTTATATATCTCTTTGCACAATTCTTTTTGTCTGTTATAACCTGACAAATTTATGCGAAAGCAAATAATGAAAGTAAAAACAATAACAAGACTGCCAAATTTTACGTTGTTGTCTGATAATGTGTCGAATAAGAGAAAGCAATATATATATATTATATATCTTCCATTATAGAGAAACAAGAAATTCTAATACAGCAGATGATTCAAACAAAATCACCGAAACCCAAATGTCATATTAAATAATTTCTGACTTATCCGATTAATTTTCAATTGGCGCTTAGGGACCCCTACATCCCTAAACTTTCATTGGTTGACCAGTCAAATATAAAGACAGCCCTATTCCAACTAATCCTAGGATCATAATCGATTCACTGCATATCTAACATTTTCAACATTTAATTTCGATCTGTAATTTGTAATGAACAATAGAAGTACGAGACCAAGTGTACGACGACAAGAACAACACGGTGACGATCATCGTCGTATGTTGCAGTCCCGAGAAGATCCAGCAAAAGCTATGTTACAAAGCCGACGGAGCCATCAGCAGCATCGAGATCGTCAAGGAGACCAAAACCGTTGAAAAACCAAAAGCCGTCACATTTTCGGAAAAACCTCCGGCGCCAAAACCGGCTCCCAAGCCGGCTCCGGTGCCAAAACCGGCTCCGGCGGATGATAAGCCTAAGCTGAAGCCGGCTTTGGTAGACTCGGCTCCGAAGCTCAAGCCGGCGCTCAAGCCGGCCCCGAAACCCGCCGGGTACCCGAGCGTGGCAGCTTATCAGGTCGGGATGACCGATGCAGCGTGCTACGTAGGTGTTCCTGGCGGGCCGTACTATGGCGGCCCGCCAGAGTACGGGTACCCGGCTTACGGGACTCCGGTGTACGATAGTTACGGTGGGGGTGGGTACAACAATTACCAGAGGGAGTACTCGAGCCAAGAACATTCACAAGAGTGCACTATCATGTAAAGTATCAGTTTCAGTTTGACTGCCTATCAACTTAAATTTTTAATTGAGTCAGGTTTCGTACTTATTACTATTATTATTATTGAGCTTTTTTACCTATACGTTGGTATGTACATTACTGTTGCATTAAGATGTTTTTCTCTTCTTGTTCAGTCATGTGATCAATGATCCTCACAATAATAAAAATCGGTCTTCATTTCATAATATTTTAGTTTTTCGTAAATGAATAATCATGTGACAAATATTAAAAATGTTAAACTGAAAGTGAAAATCCAAACTACATGTGTATTGGCAAGGAAATATATCTTATTATCAATCACCAAGTTGTCAATTAATACCCTAATATTCGTACGTACATACTCAAGCGGATAAGAAACACAAATCTAAGTTTCTTTTTAGATATTGATTAATCCCAATAGGTTCATTGCTATTTCGATCTAAATTAGTTAATGCATTTACATCTTTTATGATCGACATACAAATATTATAGTCGTCAAGGAATATCATATGTTCAATGCTATATCTTAACTAATAATAATAGTTTTGTAAATTTTTTTGTATAAATTAATATGCCATGTTCAAAAGACAATAACATCCCAATTATGATCCAAACCCTAGACAAAACAATGGTTTTTAGACTTTAGGAAAAAATGATCCAGTTTGGAGTTGACTATCCTCATGAACATATATATGTACAGACATTACTATACCTTCCACTAAAATAAAGAAAGACTCACGATGAAGAAGAGCACATGTACATGCAAACAATGCAATAATGTCTTTTATTTTATTTTATTTTATGAGTTATGTGTATTTATATTTGAGTTCACAACACCTACAAACATTATAGGGATAGCCGATATTTTCTCTTATTGAAAATGAAGGTATACACACTAATTAATATATATATATATATATATATATATATATATATATATATATATATATATATCCTTATATAAATTAATAATTATCATCACTTAATTAGAGCGAAAACCTAGCTAAAAAGACTTATATTATATATAATTATATATTTTTTTTTGAAGTAAAATCGAATTTTATTTAGGAAATAGTAACTAACCCGGTATCTAGGCTTGGGCACGGTTCTAGAACCGGACCGAATCGGACCTGATCAATCAGTTCTTTATTTTGGAGACCCAAATCCGGACCCAATAAGTGGGTATCGGTCTGATTCTGGGTGCGGTTCTACGGTTTGGTTTCTGGTTCTACTCAATTAGACCCAATTGAATGATTAATAGTGAAATTAAGGGTCCGATTCTCTGGTATAGTTGTATAGTTTTTCCTAATTATATTCAATTAATGTGATATTCATATATTGTTCGATTTATGGTGAAAATTATACACAATTAAACTATTTTTAGGCTAATACATAAAATTGAAATACAAAAAATACTAATTAAAATCCCCAAAATCGGTTCGGTTATGAATCGGTTAGTTAACGGTTCTGCACTCTTAGAATCAGAACCGAATTGATTCGGTTCTCAATTTTCAGACCCAAAACCGATCCGATACCCGCGATTCTCGGTTATTCGATTCAGATTCAGTTTGGATCCCAGTTCGGTTTCGGTTTTGGGTAAAAAGTGCTCACCCCTACCGGACTCAAGCTGGACAACTAAAACTACAGTTGGTGGAATAGTCTCCTCACCATAAATCTAACTATCGTTAGTTAAGACAAAACTGGCCAATTCGTGAGCCATATATAATTATATTGTTAGTTATGTTGTAACACAATATATTAGAAGGGTTATACAAAAAGACATGAAAGGTGGTGCTGAAAGGAAATGGTTTCATATTTGTGATGGAGGTGAACAAAACATGAAATAAATTTGAAAGGATATGCATAAGAGTTGGAACTAATCTTAAAATAATAGAAAACAAACATTAGTTCTCATGGTATGAGTTGTTAAACATGTTCCAATTTCCAAACAAGTCCACTTCATCACCTTCATCACACTATTTGACTACAATTAATTTTAAATAATAATGTCCATTTATTTCAAGGAGCTCTAATGAGTAACACCCATTACTTAGAGAACAGACACAAAGATCTCACACATATATTATATTTTATAGCTGACTCAAAATATTAGTATATTAAGTTTATTTACGATTTAATGTTATATAAACCCTTATTATATATGTTGTGTGATCTTTGATGTGATACTTTAAACTTATATATGTATCTAATTCTTGTCATTTATCTCGTCTAATTGAAAATATTGAGTTCCGTTAGATATGAGGACTTTCGACATCCCCACTTTGAGTTATTTACGGTTCGATTTTATTTTGAACCGACCGATAAATTTGGTTTTAGACAATAAGAGCCAAAATTTTTATGAATCGAATTTCATGAAATTTTCACTTTTTATATTGGTGTTGACCTTGACTTTGTGTTTTATGTTGAATTTTCTTTGAACCAATTTTTCATGAAATTATGATATTTTAAGCCGATCTTAACTTATCATTTGACTTATTTCATGTTTGACCGATACTTTTAAAATCCAATGACTTAAAATGAGTCATTTTCCAAAACGATGAGTTTCACATTCAATTTGATTTCTATCGGTTTTCATTTTATAAACCAAAACCGAACTGATAGAGTTTCAGATCAATTTAGTTTTGAACCGAAACAAGTCAGTTTTAGGCCGGTTAGGTTATTTTTGGGCCTGAGAATGAAGCGATCAGGCCCACACCTGAAGCGGCCATAATCAAAGCCCAATCTAATTCTAATCCATCTTCTTCCCAATCTGAAACAGCGAAGGAAAAGGAACTGCTCTGCAAATGACATTTCCAGTGTCGTTTTGCTCACTGTCGATGCCGTTTTGGCCGAGCTCTCCGATCAGGTCTCTGCCGGTAGAGACATCCAAAGATCTCTTCGGCTACGGCACAACCGAGCCATGCCCGGAAAAGGGTATGACAGAGATTATGGTGACCGTGGAGGGGGCAAAATGGGCATTTCAGCACTAGCCATGGCTCCTTTGTAAAGATCTCAACTTGGTTCTGACTTGTGAGTAAGCTTTTCATTGCTGCAAGTTTTGTGCTTGCCATTTTCTCAGTTCGATTTGATTGTTTTCATTAATGTTACTGTTGTTGTCCATATTAAGAAAATTAATATGATTGAATCATTGTTTCTGGCATTTCTTGTTCAAGTATTCATTATTTGTATGGATTTATGTATTTTGATTGCCAAAGTAAATATGAAAATGGGGAGGCAAGAATGTTTACTGGACGATAGTGTCAGGAATTTATGTGTGAGTCTATGTCTCACGTCGAGTTAGTACGTGATATAAGGAGACTTTAAATTTTGGATTGATGATATAATAATAGTCTAAGTATTTTGGGTTAGAAGGATTATGATTGTGTATGAGATTTTCATGTGTTGCGTGCTTCACATTGGTAAGACCTGATTCTATCAAACAAGTGGTATCAGAAACAAGTTTGCACGTATCCCATCGGGCCGAAAGACCAGTGAATATCAAAATTCACGATGGACCGAGTTAGGTGTGCCAATAGGATTCAGAATCATGAGCAAAGATTAGATTAAGATTGCCATATAGGCCAGTGAGCGAGTATTGCATGACGATTTAGGCTTGAGAGACGAGGAGACTAGATTAGACTAAGATTGTCATATATCCTGTTTCTTTGCATGGATTGGTGACTATGAAAGAGGCAAACTCAACTCCATGAGTGGCCATGGAACAATTTGATATTAAATTAGGACACATAATAATTAACAAGGACCAAGAATCCTTAAAGTGGAACAGTACTTGTGCAATTTTCCGAAGCCGTCCCATAAAAGATATCCTTTTCATCACTTGAAGAACCAAAAGAAGAATATAGTTTCAGACAAACCAATGAATGAGTCTCAAAGCTTTCTTCTATTATTGCATAATCTTCATATAACCATAGCCTCAAAGATGAGCAAAAGAAGAAAAGATATGCCTTTCCCAAGTACTATTCTTTCATTTTTGTTAATCATTGAAAACTGAAAAGTGATCACATGATGAGAGACAAAGCATATATACCAAAACATTCCATTACAGCTCTTGGTCTTAATTACCATTCTACCCTTCACCTTAAACATTCATATATGTTTCTTGAAAGCAACATCATCTCCAACAAAACAATCCCTCCACACCTTCTCTCCCCCTCATCACATCAGAGGAGTTGTGTTGTGTTTGGATCTTCCAGTCCCAAGAAGCCATGGATGTGCCATCACAGCTCCTCCAGTACAGAAACCACTTTGCCATAGCAATCACAATCACTCTCTTCCTCACACTGATCCTCTATGTGGCCCCAAGGTTGCTCACAGTTCTGGCCTATTTCTGGCCCCTCTTCGCCTCCACGACCGTCTTCCTCGTGCTCATAATGGCTTTCGGGGGCGCCTCGCCGCTCTCCATGGAGGGTTATGGTGAGAACAATGCAGGTGAGGGAGTTCTTGATTATGTTGCAGGACACCAAGAACAATATGAGTGAAAATGTGTTTATAGTTTGAGAAAAAATGAAGTGTATGTAGTTTCTGCTATATGTAACTTAAGAAAAATTAATAAAATGTGGTTTCTATGTACATATTTGTGTTCTTTTAGAGAAGTGGGTATTTATTGATGTAAGAAATATAGTACATATGTTTATTGAGATTTGAAAGGGTGAATTCAATAATCAGTTAAAAATTTTGAGACTTTTCATTACACATTTGAGATTTTAAGTGGGTAATGTTTTAAGAATTTAATGTTACCTATAAAAGTTTTATATTAAAGTGTGAATTCAAATATGGGTTTAAATAATAAGTTTGATGGGTTGAGTTTCTGATATCAAAGCCGCTTTTAACTAGTATTTATTTGTGACTTATGTTTGAGAATCTCTAATTTGGTTCGTTCTCGATCTCTATCTCCTCTTGTTTCAATCTATAAATCATTGTATCACTTGCTTGACACGATAAACTCTTGTAATTATTATAAAAGAAACGAAATATTGAATTTTAAATTGCCCGCTTCGTCGAATTAGATATAATTCATATAAATTCACTCTCCAACCGTCACACGCCCTGTTTCAAACATGAAACTCGAGATCCATGCAAACACCCTTAAATGTTACACCCATATAATACTATTAAGAGTTATACATTGGAAAAATGTGAATCCAAAAATCATATTTCTAAACATTTCTTTTGGTTAATTAGTAACTGTGTTTGGAAGGGACAGTGTGGTGGCCTCAATCTTACATGTTTGAATCATGTGACAAACAACTACTACTGTAACAACCAATAATGTTCTGTACCAATAATGTGATTATGAACAGTAAACTATTACACGTAATAGCACTCCTTGCTCCTATGCTCCTGATAAGACCACACTTACTATCATCTCTCAACATGAACTTGCATTTGATAATGTTGAGGAAGCATATAATATGGTCTGAATTTGAAATGCTTTCAATAACACAATGAAATCTTATATATTCTAATCTTATAAATTTAAAAAATTTAATTCGTGGCTCAGTACATTCTATTCAAACACATCATCATGCGACTAGCAAATTTTATAAGGAGAGGCAAAATTTTATATTAAAATTTTAATTAATTAAAAATAATAATTTAATTTATAAAATAATTACTAAATGCATATAACAAAAACCAACTCGAGCTTGATTATTTATTTTTCAGTTGAGTTGCAATTTAACTTTCATGTATATATAAATACAAAATGAGTCGGTTCGTGAGCTTTACAAGCTCTAACAGTGGGCTCGAGTTTGATTCGTTAATCAAACGACTCATCCTTGAATTTAATCTCTGCATTTATTTGCTTGAAAAATTTACAAGTTTCCAATAAATAACAAAAAATTTAATTAAAAAATGTAGTAGACAAAACAAAAAATTTAATGGGGGCATATCCAATTTTTGAAAAAAAATTATATGATTTTTTTTTTGAATTTCTAGGCTAAGGGGGGCACCGCCCCCTCGCCCCCCTTGGATCCGCCACTGCCAGCTCTAGTAAAGTATCCCAACTTACCTAACATAAGAGTTTACATAAGTAGACTCCAACACCACTTATTATGAAGAATTGAAACTATTCAAGGACAAGCGCCAACCAAGGAAAATGAATGCACACATTGGCGTATAACTCATCAAATCTTGAATCTAATGTGTACAAAAACTCTCTGTATATCTCGTATTTATTTGAATTAAGACATGAACTCACACATGTAATTATAAATTATAACCATAACCACTATAAAATATGAGTAGAGATATAAAAAGTTTGAACCCGACAGAGATGCAAACTGGTAGGACACATGGATGACTAAACCCGCCTAAACTTATTCCGTTGCCATTTTGTAAAAATAAAATATCTCAAATCCGACGAATATTCAATATCCTTGATATGGTGATAAAAAAAACCAGAAACACTAAATCCGCTGTGAACACATTTCTTTACCATACCTAAATGTGACACCAAAATGTGTCAAAAAAGCCACAGTATTGGGCCGAAAAAACCCAGCCCAACAGGCCCAATACACGAGCACTCTCTCAGACCAATTGGGCCGGGCTCTGTTATGTACTGGTTAGTCTTGAGATGTTGTTGTAGTGGAGACCAAGCACAGAGCAGACGCAAAAAGGAGCAGACTTTTTTCTCGAGCTGTGGAAAGAGACGAAGAAGAAGAAGAAGAAGAAGAAGAAGAAGAAGAAGAATTCAGGTTTAAGCACTTCACAATCTCACTATCTTTCACCTTTTACTCTTCAACTCATACCCACTTCAAGCATATTTGAGCTTTCAAGCTTTTTTCCTGTCTATTTCTTGTTTTCTCCTTTTGGGTTTATTCATGTTTCAATTTGAAATCTGTCAAATTTTGTGGAATATGCATGATATGAATCTTAGGAATAATGGGTGTTTTTTGTTTTTTATTAGTGTGCATCTCATTTGATTGAGTGTAAGTGTATAACCCTTTTGAGTATTTTAAGTGATTTGTTTGATTTGTTCTTGGAATCTGACAATTCTGGACCAGCATGCAGAATTTAAATCTTAGAAACAACTGTATATTTTTTTGGGTGTTTGTTTGTTAATTTAGTGTTAATCTAATTTGGACAAGTATGAACATAGTTTTGTAACTATTTTTGTGATAAAGGGTTGGTTTATGCTGCATTTGGGATTCTGAGGGTTGGTGACTTTAGATTGTTACTTGAACTTAAGAGTCAAGTGTAAATACTTTATGTAATTTGTTTGATCTGTTCTTGGAACCTGACAATTCTGGACCAATATGCAGAATTTAAGTTTTGGAAGATAATGTTTCTTTTTGTTTGTTTGTTAATTCAGTGAGGATTTGATTTGAGCAAGTATAACACATATTTGAGCACTTTTTGTGATTTTCTTGTAAGTATTGTTATTTGTTGTGATGAAGGGTTGGTTTGTGCTGCATTCGGGATTTTGAGAGTTGGTGACTTTAGATTGTTACTTGAACTTAAGAGTCAAGTGTGAATAAATAATCAGTAATGACTGCATTGCCTTTGAAGAACATATGGATAAGGCGACAGCAATGTCCTTGTGGCGATTGGAAGTGTTATGTTACTTACGACGGGGAGGTGGAAGAGACTTCCATAGCATCCCAATTGGTAAAGAACGAGAACTTGGCGTCGGAGTCGATGGTGTCCCCTTATGTCGGGATGGTGTTCAAGAGCGACGACGATGCGTTTGAGTACTATGGAAACTTCGCCAGGAAGAGTGGGTTTTCGATTAGGAAGGAGAGGTCGAGACTGAGCCCTCAGCTAGGTGTTTATAAGAGAGACTTTGTGTGTTACCGCTCTGGGTTTGCGCCAGTGCGGAAGAAGCCTACGGGCGAGCATCACAGGGATAGGAAATCTGTACGGTGTGGATGTGACGCGAAAATGTACTTGTCGAAGGAGATTGTTGACGGGGTTTCCCAGTGGTTTGTCGTGCAATTTAGCAATGTTCATAACCATGAACTCTTGGAAGATGACCAAGTGCGACTTCTACCTGCTTACCGTAAAATACAAGAACCGGACCAGGAGAGGATTCTCTTGCTCTCCAAGGCCGGTTTCCCGATACATCGGATCGTGAAGGTTTTGGAGCTAGAGAAGGGGATTCAGGGCGGGCAGCTCCCTTTCCTCGAGAGAGATGTGAGGAATTTCGTACAAAACCGTAAGAAAATTGTTCAGGAAAACGACGCATTACTCACGGAAAAGAGAGAAAGCGACACATTGGAACTTCTCGAGGCTTGCAAGGCCATGAAAGAGGCTGACGGGAACTTTGTATACGATTTCACTGTCGATGAAAACGAAAAGGTAGAGAACGTCGCATGGTCTTACGGGGATGCCATCAACGCATACGCCATGTTTGGCGATGTGGTTTATTTCGATACCACTTACAGGTCGATCACGTATGGCATGCTTTTTGGAGCGTGGGTTGGCATCGACAACCATGGAAAAACCATGTTCTTCGGTTGCGTATTGTTGCAGGACGAAACACCTCGTTCCTTTGCATGGGCTTTACAGGTTACTACTAGTCTTTTATTTTTTTCTCGTTAAGTTATAATATTATTTCTCCGTTACAATAATTATTTCTCCTTTCAACAGGCTTTTATCCGCTTTATGAAGGGAAGACATCCACAGACCATACTAACCGATCTCGACTCTGGGCTTAGAGATGCTATACGATGTGAGTTACCGAGCACTAAACATGTTATTACGGTGTGGAATATTTTTTCAAAGCTATCGAGTTGGTTTGCTCTTTCTCTCGGGCCTCGTTATGTGGAATTCAAATCTGAGTTTGATGCGCTGTATCACGTGGAGAGCGCGGAGGAGTTTGAACTTCGATGGAGTCAAATGGTTTCGATGTTTGGACTCAATACAGATAAGCACATCGAGTTGCTATTTTCATTCCGGTCTTCTTGGGCGTTAGCTTATATAAGAGGTTACTTTCTCGCTCGAATGTCCACCACTCTATATTGGAAGTCTGTAAATGCATTCCTAAAAGGATTGTTTAGCTCACAATCATGTTTGCGGAGCTTTTTTGAGCAGGTATGTTAGTGGAAAAATTTTCCCCTTGCTTTGTACTCATATTTATAATCTTTTCATCAGCAATAATTTCAATAGCAATACCGTCAAAATAGGGATTGGAGGCAGGGACCTCATACTTATATTTCAGTGTTTTAAAACTCGATTCAGTTTCACCGAGTTTTCAACGGGTCAACTAGGTGAAAGTTGGTCTATTTTTAATTTGTTTTTACATATGCTTTGACATTGCTCTGTAATTTGTGTTTTGTTCTTTAAACTTATTAAGTTGTTTGAAAGTGTCTTATTTTATTAAAATATTGTTATTTTTGTCTTTCATGTAAATTATATACGAGTATACTTGAATATAATATTGGGAAAAGTACACTTAGCTACACTCAACTATACACCTTTTCCACTTAGCTACACTCACCTAAGAGTTCATTATTTCAAATACACCCAAGTTTCATAAGATTCCACAGTTATGTATTCGGATGGAACATGTTAATTTTGAAAGTTAAAAGAAAAAAATACCCTTGGTCAATTTTGGGTACCACCAGGCCTCACCCTCCTCCAGTGAACCCGACCTCCATCCTGAGTCCACACCGTCCCAAGCCAACCACCGTCTTAACAGGGGGATTTATGAAACTTGGGTGTATCTGAAATAGCCAATTCTTAGTTGGGTGTAGCCAAGTGTACTTTTACAAAATGAGTTTTGCCAATTTCTCCCCGAGTTCTCACAACTCCTTGTTTTTCGCCTTGCCGACTTCTCCCCAATCGCGAGTTTTAGAACCTTGCTTCTATTTATGATTGTTGACTTTTCTCCATTTATTCTTTTGTCATTAGTTTCGTGTCCTGGATTACTGCAGGTTGGCATTTCTGCCAATTTTCAGAACCAGGCGCATCAAGAAGTACCGTATATGCACATCAAAACATGCATACCCATCGAAGAGCATGCACGCAACGTTCTCACATCCTTTGCCTTCCACGCTATACAACACGAGCTGGTCTTGGCCATGCAGTACGCTACATCCGAAATGTCTAACGGATCGCATATTGTCCGCCACTTCAAGAAGATGGACGGAGAGTGTCTTGTCATATGGATACCAGAAGGTGAAGAGATTCACTGTTCCTGTAAAGAATTCGAATCCTCGGGAATACTATGCAGGCACGCTCTCCGCGTGTTCATCGTGAAAAATTACTTTCACCTCCCCGAGAAGTATTTCCCGACCAGGTGGCGACGGGAAAGCTCTCTGCTGATATATGACGACACTCACGGTGCTCAACAACATAGCGGAGATGATTGGTTTCAGGAATTTCACGTGCTTACTGAAACTTTGTTTACTGAGTCGTCCCGTACAAAGGAGCGTTCTGATTATACTCGTTCAGAAATAACAAAGGAACTCACGCGGCTTCTTGGTGAGGTTAGAAACATGCCTGAGATCGATGGAGTGGCTATGGATTTAACACTTTCACCAACTGGATGATATTATATGCTTGCTCATCATAAAATAGATGAGAATGTACCGGAAGGGTTAACCGGAAAAAGATGTCGGAAAATACTGGTTTTTTGCCAATGCCCGTCGGTCATGGCTATTTCGCTCAACGGCGAATCACAAAAGGCCGCATAAAATTGAGATAGGAATGGACTTGCCGAGACTCGTCAAGGTGGTATATTTTGTAAAATGGTACTAGTTTTCTTCTTCTGAATAACAAAACACATATTATTCTCTGGCGGCTCAATGGTTATTTTGCTTTAGTCTGTTTCTTTCACTTAAATTGCAATTGATTTAAAGTACTAATATGTGGATTTAGACTGTAAAAGATTGTGAACCACAATAATGTCACCCTATGTGATTCTGTTTATTGATTATATTGCTCATTGGTTTATAAGGCTCCCAAATTGTGCTATAGCTCGAACGAGACCTATTAAATGTGAAGGAAGCGTATTTTATTACTTTTTTTTCCGAAGGTGAACTATCAGTGGCATCTGATAAATTTACCCTTTATATATTTTAGATTATTCATATGAACTGTAGTTAGAAAGTATACATAGTACCGTTTCTGTTCCATGTATATTGTAACATCTATTTATCGCTGTTTTTTTACTTTTTTGTTAGAAACGAAATTATACTATTTCAGGAGCAGCGTAATGGATATGGATGGGGATGGTAGAAGTTTCTGGTTCCGTATCCTCGTGGCTCATGGACACCGTGCTGTGTAAGTACTCATTTCGTGCTAGAAAAATTCTCGTTTATCTTGAGCGTTTGAGTGTTGCACTGTCCCAACAATGGGGAATTATTGACGATAATGCATCATCACTCGTCTCTCTTCCTTGTCTCTACTTGCAGACAAATGGAGCTGCTCTTTGCCATGCACCATCCACCTGGTCAAACAGATCCTATCTGGGGTCCTTCTAGATCTCTCCTCCCACAAGTGACGTGCTGTTGCAGGTACGAGTTTGACATGATGCTTTCGATTTGGATTTATTTTGTGGAAGACGATGAACCCTGTCCATGATATGTGTGGAAAACTTTAATAATGTTCTGAAAACGAAAGCTTCACACTTACAGCCACATAGAAATGTCGGTTTCTTTCTACTACACTGTACGGGTGTAGTAGATGACGAAGAGGCAATTGTCAATGCCTTAGCCTCTGTCTGCCAGTGGCAGTTCATTCGTCTTTTTCAGTTGTTCCTTATAGTTCTTAGTTTGGTCTACATTGTCATGAAATTGAAAACTATCGTTAATTGTTGTCTATTCAAAACTGTTTTTATCTTAAACATATGGCATGGACCCTCATCTTTGTGTGGAGAAGTACAGTGTTCTAAAAATCCCCAACTAGTCTGATTAGTCCCTGGTTAGCCCCAATGGTCTTATCCGCCCGACTAACACCTATATTTTTTTTAGAACCCGAGAGAAGGATGAGACCAACTTGCTTGACCGTGGTTTATCTTAAGGTGTTTGACCAGTTGGGCAAGCAAGCTTTAGTCAAACAATATTGGAGTCGGCTACTTATTCTTTTGCTAACTCCTTGGACTAACGTGTTCATTATTTTCCTCCTTTATTCTATTATATGCGAAGTAAAATTACCTTGTGTCAAGTAAAATTTTCTCAATAGTTTATACTTTTGCTTTATGAATTAGAATCAGTGTTTTAGAAACATGTTACTCGCTAGTCGGCCGGATAATGTCTCTGAGCTAATTAGGGATTAATCAGGTACTAATTGGATTGATAAACTAAATGGGAATTAATAGGGGATTATTTGGCGGCGATTAAATAACGATTAATCGGCCTAGTCGGAGATTTTTAGAATACGATTCTATGTGTTTAAATTATGCTCCTTGGTATTCTCCGAATTTGGCATCTATTATCATTTGTATGGTGCAACTTTATATAAATTAAATTGGTTGCTATATGCTCCAAAATTATAGGGAGGTCAAAACAAAGTTGATTGTCAATTTAAAACCTCTTATAATGCTAGATTAAGTATAAATTTATATAGTACTAATTCAAATTTCCAAATCAATTGTCTAATTTTCAATTTTGACGAGGAAGCACAATTACAAGTACTTTGTACGATTTTCCAATAATTAACCAATCATTTTACTTTTCTCATATGCTCAATGATCAGAATGTTGGACAAGTGATTACATTACTATTTGCTTTTTTATTCTTTATTTCTAAAGAGAAAGGGTCTAACTGTCGTTACTTGTTACACTGCAATTAATTGCTGCTGTTGAGCCTCAATCCTCATTTCTTCCTTCATTTTTCTTATGAATTCTTCGACCTTCCTATTCAATTCTTCTGCACTCAGCATCTCTTCGTTTGTTTCTTCCGTCACCTCCATTTCTCTGGTTTCTTTCTCCACTAGATCTTCAAACACATCTTCTTTGCGCTCTCCTTTGTGTTCTTGAACTTTGGCTACTATTGGGACAGTGACACCATCCACTGCTTGATCGTCAACTAATGTTTCCGTCTGATCTGCTGCAGGTGAAGAGCTGCCAAAGGAGGAGGTTTTGACGAGGAAGACGAGGATGCCATTACAAACAACGAACATGCACTTCCTGTCAATGGCACGGGAGACGATCAATGAGAAGAGCATCGTCGAGTGACGAGCATTGGAAGGGTGGTGAGAGAGGGAGTAGAAGAGAAGGAGAGAGAGCAGAGAGATTGAGACGAGAAACTGCAGCTTCTGAACCTCATTTCCCGCCATTTTAGGTTTGCGAACTGGGTTTTTTTTTATCTGCAATACCGTCGGTATGAGGATTGGAACTAACGACCCAGAGAGGACTTGGTTTTGTTTTGTTTTGTTTTGTTTTGTCTGTGTGATGAAATGAAGCTCATAACTGTCTTTGTGTATATATATACTACTTATGAAGTTGTTGTAAAATCATGACATATAAAGATATGTCATTTTGAAGTTTCTAGCTCTCAGTAAAAAAGTTGTGAATTGCTAGAGTAATGATGATTGATTTGAAGTTTCTAGTGTTATTCTATTTGGTATTCTAGGTAACCGGTTCCGAAGGCGAACCGGAACCGGAAAAAGAAATTGTGGGTCAGGTTGGTTTTGGTTCTGATTTTGAGAAAATCGGTTAAATTGGTTTGGTTCCAGTTCTAACAATTTAAAATCGGGGTTAATCGATTCAGAATCGAACCAGTTGATCGATGATGATATGTTAACTATGTTTTTGTTTTGTTTGCTTGCAAGTTTTGTATTTTGATTGGGATGTAGTAATTAAATTTTAACATTCGGTTATCGTAACTATTTTTCTGATTGTGAATTTAAAGACTTTGCCTACAAATTGGGCTTAATCTTGTCAAATTTGACACATAAATCTAGTATGAATTTAGGATTGAAAACTAATTTGTTCTAATTGGGTTGAACTGGAATTAAAATTGTTTCTCACTTAGTTACGGGTTTGATTCTCATATATTGAGAACTAAAGGGTTCGGTTCTAGTTAATTTAGTTTCAGTCCAGAGCTAGACCGTTTCTCATATAATAATTTCAGTTTTGGTTCTCATATATTGAGAACCGAGAGATTTGATTTGGGTCGATTCTGGTCCGGAACTGTGCCCACCCCTAGACAAGGAGGGGGCATTGGTCGATTCAGAACGAAATTTTTAAAAAATTTAAATTTATAGATATTGAGTTTTTGTCAAATTTGAAATATCTTATCTCTATCAGAATGACAATGAGTAGGTTCGGGGTGGATTTAGTGATAAAACCTCCTACTTTATAAAATCATGGATATTTGGTCTCTATTGGATAGGGAGACTCTTGTCATCTCTATTTCTATATATCAGTCTAAATTTTATGGATCGATCAATCTATTTTGGTTTAATAAACTCATTTGATCTTGCGGCCAAAATATATACATCAAGTCAATATTTGACCCACAAACCGACGTGGGGAAACTCATAATATTGGTCATGCTGAGATTCGAACTCTGGACCTGAGTACAAGGAGCAAATTTTAACAAATTCAAACAACTAGGCCAACTCATGATGATATCAAATATAATTTAAATAACCGTTAAAATTATTTATCATTAAATATAGTTATTCTTAATAAAATTCACAAAAACATAACATTAAGGATGACAGTTTTCCCCATTTCCGACGGGATCATCGAATCCGAACGAGAACGGGGTCAGGAATCCTAGAATCGGTACAAGAACGGAGCAGAGTGCAACGAGATATTCCCGCCACACTCTGCCCCGGTATATGTTTTAACATTGTTTTGAGTTGAAAAGTGAAAACAGACAATTATCGTATTCGTCGAGGAATCCACGCCCCCGTTAAAAAATGCCTCAAACTCACCGGAATCCGCTTCATTTCTAACAGGAACGAGATGAGATCATCAAAACTTTTCCGAACCTGCCTCATTGACATTCCTATCATATGCTAATTCGATTATAAATGGATTGATGATGAAACCACAAGTTAAAGCCGACAAAATTGTATATTTGTGGGCCATGAATGAATTATTTAAAAGGGTCGTGCCAATAAATGATTGACGACAATGAGCCATCATTGATAGTTACTTTGTTGTGTTGATGGCCATGTGGTATATATTAGCTCATTATCAACTTGAAGAAGCAACCAAAAATATAAACTCAATCGGTACTAAATTTACCAAAATCAGCGTGTTTAATGTTAATTAATAGGGACGATCATTTGATTTTTTTATTAGTCAATTAATTCATCAGACAACAACAACAACAAGTCGCGTTTAAGGAATGATATCTTCCATATAAATCACCTAAATATGAATTAAGACAAAATACATGTAAGACAAGTTGTTTTGATTATTTTCCTCTAATACTTTTTGATACAAGAATTAGACTCAACGATATAAGCATATGTGTGAATCCCGACTTGTTCGACCCACAAATTTGTGAATAGATTGAAAGCTGTGTGGATGGGTCGGGTACCCGCTCGTGTGCACTCTTAATGTCACTTTAAAGATATCATATCAATACAATAATCGTTCAAAAACGACATCTATCAAGGCGATTAGAATCGATATTGAAAAAGGGATCACATACTTTTCACCCATTGCTCATTACACCTCACACATATCAATCGTATACTTAGGTGATAACACTATTAAATATTTGAATTAAAACACATCTTCTATATTATATAAAGGCCTAACTAAATATTGTTGAACAATTTTATGAACTCATAAAATTAAAATAGCACAGAAACAAATGAACATCACATTGGAGATGGTGTCTCTCCCCTTGTATAGATAGTTCCAGATTTGAAGGGTATATTTTGGCCAAGTGTAGCTATTTATTTTATATTTATATGTTGTAGTCTGTTATTATTTGTGAATAAAGCACTATTTCATTTTTAAAAAGTATAGCATGAACAAAAATGTTCTACACTTAAAGTTTGTTAAAATCAAAATAAAATTGAAGTCATATATAGTTTATGACTTCAATGTTCTTAGCAAATGAGCGTCCAAAATTCTCAATCAGATGTAAACAAAATCAAAATAAATAACTAATCAAGAATATAATAAGTTGGACAAAATTGTATACTTAAGTAAAGCACATTTATATTAAAACTCAACAGTAACAAAATAGTAGATATAAACTCTCTCGAGCATGCCACACAAAAGTTCTACCCATGACGTACTTGTGTTTTTTTATTGAAACAAGAGACAACTCAGCACACGAGACTCTTCAGATACCGTCTCTTCAGATATTGTCTGTCCGATGCTACGTTTCATAGTCTATATGTATTCTTGATCAAGAAGCGGATGCTCAGACTGATCAGTACTGGTCGGGCCACAGGAAAGCTCCCATGGCGTAGGCCCTCTTCTCGTCGATCGAGCCCTCGAAACACAAACCGTATTGCCCAAGCAACATGTCAACCCTCCACTCCTCCATTTTCTCATAGTCTTGCTTCTTGTAGCGAGGAAAGTGAAGAGGCATTTGGAAAGAGCTTGAAGAAGAAGAAGAGCTTGGCTTCACAACCAAGCCGGCGGGACCCACCTTCAGGCTCTTCTTGGCATGGCCTTCATTTTCAGGGTACCCTATGGCTTGACAAGCTGAGTGAAGAACCCATCTCATGATCAAAGCCATTTTTGTGTTCTTGAGATGAGAAGAGAAATGGAAGATTTAGGGTTTTTGGTTTCTATTTGGGTTGTGAATCTC
The DNA here is from genome assembly GCA_963920655.1 of Geranium rotundifolium. Taxonomy (NCBI): domain Eukaryota; kingdom Viridiplantae; phylum Streptophyta; class Magnoliopsida; order Geraniales; family Geraniaceae; genus Geranium; species Geranium rotundifolium. The sequence continues at coordinate 2,242,009 of OY987318.1, forward strand.
AATGGTCATGTTGTGACTTGTATTTATAGTGTGAGAGAGCTAATTAATATAACAATGAAAACTTTCTTAATATTGCCGACGTGTTTGTAATTCTTGTGCAAAAAATGAAGACCGTAAGACGAGATTCATCTAAAACGTCTAAATTTCAATTATGCTGACGGTCAAAAGCGAAGAATCAGGAAATTAATTGACTCAAAAAATATTTATCAGAAAAACGGCTACAAAAAAATATATAAATGATTAAAATACCTACTTGCTAAAATAATTTCTCTCAAATAAAATATCATTGTTGTCAATGGAGTATCGAAATTTAAGCTCATAGTTGAGAATATGATATCAACAACTTGCCCATATTTATGTACAACTCTAAAATTATATTTTATACCAAGCCAAACAATATATGCTATACTTTTAATTAGACACAAATTAATTAACAGTACAAGATAAAAATTTCAAATCTGGCATTGTCTAGCTTTATCGTAATACACTCTAAAACAAATCGTAATATAATTTACCGATAAAATGAAAGTGATGATAAAACACTTATTTTAGAACAGAATGAAATGTTTTTACTAATTAATAATTGTTTATTTTTTGTCCAAATCAATTATTAAGTAGGAGTTTAATATAATTAAATTGTTATATGCCATGATTGAGATGCTTAGCTCTACTTGTACGCGATGGTAATTAATATATGAATTTTCTATTATTATTACTTGGGAAGCTATCATAGGTTGATTCCTTAAATTAGCTGCAAATGTGTGTTTTCGTGTATAAGATGCTCAAAAATTAACGTTTTCAAAAGGGTTGCGTGATCTGAATTTGTGCTTGCAAGGCTCCAATTCACGTCATGATTGTCACATGAATAAACATAAATTAATGTGACTAAATGATTGAGAGATTTTAAAATTAAATAAAATATTTGTTATTGATATTCTTTGATTTCATGCTCAATCAAGGGGACGTGAAACACAAGCATTGTCACAAGTCACATAGATTTTTTATTTGGTTCATACAAATCATGAACAGTAAAAATGTGTCACGAAATCAAGTAATTAATGGATATTTTCATGCTTGTATTTGTTCACTTACCCGAATATCTGACAGACCTGTTCATTTATTCGTGCATCTGATAAATATTTTATTTGGTTCATATGAATAATGAACAGTAAAAAAGTCAAGAGGTCGAGTAATGTACATATACTTCCATACCTGGACATGTTCACTTACCCGAATATCTGGTCGACCTGCTCATTTATTTATGCATCCTATAAAACTTTATTTGGTTAATGTGAATTTTGAACAGTAAAAAAAGTCAAGAGATCGAGGAATAGATGGATGTTGCCATATCTGTCCCTGCTCAGTTACCCGAATATTTGAACGACCTGCTCATTTATTCGTGTATCCCTTAGATTTTTTACTTGGAACATGTGAATTATGAACAATAAGAAAGTCAAGGAGTCGAGTAATGAGCAGATATTTCTGTACTTGTACCTAATTACTCACTTATCCGAGTATCTGACCGACCTGCTCATTTATCTGTGCATCCCATAGATTTTTTATTTGATTCATGTGAATCATTAACATGAGCAAAGTCAAGAGGTCGAGTAATGGACGGATATTACCATACTTGTACCAGTTCAGTTACCCGAATATCTGACCGACCTTCTCATTTATAATTAAGCTAAGCGTATACAAGATAGCATAATAAAAGTCACGACTTCCACCTTAACTGACTAGAGAAACTCTGTGATCATATTACAATAAATCACGGTAACCAAACTTACACAAGCAGAGATGCAATCAATCATGTTGAGTGAAGTTTTTGAGGAAAGCAATATTCTAAAGTTGTATTATTATTTGTGATAATTTTGAATAAAGAACTATTTCATTTTCTTATGAAGTATAGCATGAAAAAAGGCTTTACAGTTAAAAGTTTGTAAAAATCAAAGAGAAACTGAAGTCCTCAGGGTTTATGAATTCAATGTTCTTAGCAAGTTCCAATTATGATGTGTATTTAGATCATCCCAAGTTCTCAATCACATACAGATAAAATCTAAATAAAGAACTAGTCAAGAATATAATAAGTTAAAACAAAATTAAATACTAAAGTAAGACATTTCATATATTAAAACTCAACGATGACAAAATGGTTGATATGAAGTACTCTCTCAACATGGCACCACGCAAGTTCTACCCATAACATACTTACGTTTTTTATTTATTGAAATAACAGACAACTCAATACACGAGACTCTGTAGATATTGTCTGGCTGGCGTCACATTTCACAGAGGATATGTATTCCTGAAGATGCGGATACTCAGACTGATTAGTACTGATCGGGCCACAGGAAAGCTCCCATGACGTAGGCCCTCTTCTCGTCGATCGAGCCCTCGAAACACAAGCCGTGTTGCCCGAGCAACAAGTCAACCCTCCACTCCTCCATCTTCTCATAGTCTTGCTTATTGTAGCGAGGGTAGTGAAGAGGCATTTGGAACCCAGAAGAGCTCACCTTCAAGTTCTTCTCGGCATGCCCTTCATTTTCAGGGTACCCTAGGGCTTGGCAAGCAGAGTGAAGAACCCATCTCATGATCAAGGCCATATATATTGTGTTCTTGAGATGGTGAGAAGAGGAATGGAAGATTTAGTGTTTTTGGCTTCTCTATTGGGTTGTGATGCACTCAATGGTCATGTTGTGACTTGTATTTATAGTGTGTGAGAGATAGCTAGCTTGATTTGATTGGGTTAGATGGGTCTACAAGGGAGATGGTTAATTTAATACCAAATTAATATTTTTTATCAGTTTCAAAATGAATTTATTTTATAAATAACAATGATTATATATATGAGTTGTGAACCTCTAGTTGATGTTACGATTAAGGGATAATCTCACGTAAGACTCTTTAAAATAGTCAAAATCTTACATGACACTCCCTAAAATTATTTTTTTCAGAGGGCACCCCGTATTTTGACAATTTGTCTCACTTGTTTTTTCCGTTAGAATTTATTAAAAAGACTAAAATGTCCCTTAATATGTTTTAAATTTTCAAATCATGCCCTTTTGACCCTCTCTCCTCCCTCCTCTACTTTCTCTCTCTTGGCCTTCCATTTTTTAAAGGAATCATTCATGTCTTGTTGTAGACAAATACTAAATAAGTGTCACCGTTAATAGCTTATTGAAAATGAATTATTAATAAGTAAAACGTTATAGACATTATTTATAAGTTGCACGAAAAAAATGAGGATAATCAATGAGTTTTGGGCGGAGCAAGGTGGGAAAGCTCCACATATTTATCAGGTAAATGAAGCCATTGATGCGATTTTGAACTCATCCACTATGTGATGAAACCTCCAACATTGGGAATAATTATTATAGATAATAATATGCATTAATCCAAGAAATCATTCAGGAGAGAGAAAGTGGTGGAGGAGTGGTGGAGGAAGGAGAGAGGGTCAAAAGGGCATGATTTGAAAATTTAAAACACATTGATGGACATATTAGTCTTCTTAACATCAATTTTTAACAAATTCTAACGGAAGTTAACAGAAAAGTAGGGGGTGCCCTCTGAGAAGAATAATTTTAAAGGGTGTCATGTGAGATTTTGACTATTTTATGGGGTCTTATGTGAGATTATCCCTATGATTAATGTCCGGCTAGAATTGATTTAGTGATTAAATGAATATGTTAAATGTTAAAAAAAATACTAGAACACTTATGAAAGAAAATTTTTGAGACGAAATCTGAGATTTATCTAGAACGTTTAAATTTCAATCAGATGACACTTAAAAAACACAAAATACTATAATTAATTGACTCATAAATATTTATTAAAAAAAATTAAATACAACGTAATTAAACATTCTCTCTCGAATAAAGTATCATCATTAACGTACTGAACAATGAATGCTAATGAGAAAATTGTCAATGAAGTATCTAAATTTAAGCTCATATTTGGGAACATATACTGTCAACAACAACTTTGTTGCCTAAAAACTATTTTTTATAAGAATGAAAGCACGAATTCTAAATCTTAAAGAAACCGAGCACGATTAATTAATACTAACATACACATGATCACATTTTTAACCAATGTATTGGTATTAGTTCTTGTAATATTTTATTGAACAAATGGGGAAGCTAAACATTACATGCCCTTATAATTTTTAGAAACTAACGAAAAAACACTTATATTTGAATCCAAATGAAGTGTTTTTTTGTAAATTAATAATTGTTAATTTTGTTGTCCAAAGAAATAATTGATTAGGAGTTTAATATAATTAAATTAAATTGATATATGCCATGATTGATAATGCTTAGCTCTACTTGTACGCAAATGTAACTAATATATAATTTTTCTATCATTGTTACTTGGGAAGCTATTATAGGTTGATTTCTAAATCATTTCAAGTAGTCATATTTGAGATTCAATTTTTCATTCACCTCTTATTCGTTTAAAGCATGTGATATACTGTTGAAAAGATCTCGCATTCTAAATTATGGGAATGTGTTTTACATTAGTATAGATCGAGTCTTAGCGTTCCAATATCACAGTTCATATTAACTCATTCATAAGTTGAAACATATTTTAACTTTACCATTGTAAACACTATTTTCCAACAATATCTGGCCGACCTGCTCAATTATTCATGCATCCCATAGATTTTTTGTTTGGTTCATGTGAATCATGAAGACTAAAAAATTCACGAAGTCGAGTAATATATAGATGGATATTTCCATACTTGTGCATGCTCACTTACCCAAGTGTCTGACCGACTTGCTCATTTATTCGTGCATCTCATACATATTTTTATTTGGTTCATATGATCATGAACAGTAAGAAAGTCAAGAGATCGAGTAATGCACGGATATTGCCATACTTGTATCTGCTCATTTACCCGAGTGTTTAACTGACCTGCTCATTTATTTGTGCATCCCATATATTTTTTATTCATTTCACGTGAATCATCAGCAATAAAAAAAAGTCAAGAGATTGAGTAATGGACATATATTGCCATACTTATACCTTCACACCTGTCCAATTTTCTGACCGACCTACTCATTTATTCGTGCACCGTAGATTTTTATCTGGTTCGTATGAATTCATGGACACGTACTAACCAAAGAGTGCCTAAATTTTGGCCTAACAGTCAAATAAACATCCCTAATTAAGCTACGAATTAAATATTGTTGAACAATTTCATGAGCTGATAAATAAAAAAATAGCATAGAAACAATGAGCATCACATGGGAAATGATATTTTGCCAACTTTATTTTATATTCCTAAGTTGTAGTCTGTTATTATTTATGATATTTGTGAATAAAGCACTATTTCATTTTTAAGCATGAAGAATATGTTCACAGTTGAAGTGAAACTGAAGTTCTCATAGTTTGTGAATTCAATGTTTTTATAGCATTTAGAGCATCCCAAATTCTCAATCTCATATGAATAAAATCAAAATAAAGAACTAATAAAGAATATAATGTTAGAAAAAATTACATACCAAAATACTAATAACACGAAAATATAATTAAAACTCAACTCATGGCACCACTCAAGTTCTACCCATAACATGTTTACGTTTTTTTATTAAAATAAAATATAGTGGACAACTCAGTATACGAAACTCTCCAGATACTGCTTAACCGACACCATGCTTTACAGACGATGTGTATTCTCGAAGATGGATACTTATCACTATTATCAGAGTTTAGTACTGGTCGGGCCACAGGAAAGCTCCCATGGCGTAGGCTCTCTTCAAGTTCTTCTTGGCATGGCCTTCAATTTCAGGGTACCCTAGGGCTTGGCAAGGTGAGTGAAGAACCCATCTCATGATCAAAGCCATTTTGTGTTCTTGAGATGAGAAGAGAAACGGAAGATTTAGGGTTTTTGGCTTCTCTATTGGGTTGTGATGCACTCAATGGTCATGTTGTTGTGCCTTGTATATATAGTGTGTGATGGTTAATTTAATATCAAATTAATAATTGTGTTTGTGTCAGTTTCAATATAATTTTATTTTCTTAAAAATTATTATTATACATGAATTATGAATGCGTATACTAAAATAAATTAACAATTATATTACTAGAATTGGCCAAGAGGTTAAATGAACGTGTTACACGTTAAACAAAATATTAAGAGATTGAAAACTGATTGGTTAATTGATGGGGCCATGAGTCATGATATATATGAGTAGATTAATTGATTTAGTGATTAAATATGTTACATGTTAAAAAAATGCGAAAATAATTTTTTACCGGATTTATAATATTATATAACTTTTTTTACCGAAGATCGTCAATGAAGTATCGAAACTTATGCACATATTTGGGAACATCGTCAACAACTTTAATGCCCATATCTATACTGATGTGGTGCGGTCGGAGAAGTCGACATGCAGAAGTTAGAACACCTGAAGTTCTCGCGAAAGTATCATGATGCAGCATACGTGGTTAGGAAGAATTGTTTATCAAAAGTTCGTTGATTCTTACGAATGCCGAAGATGATAGATTTGAGGGAACCTCAATTTTTTTTATTAAACTTCAAAAACTAAATAACAAGAAAAAGTGCCTTAAATAGCTAAAACCTAGCCAAACCTAATTGTAGAAAAGAAAATCCTAAACTTATTCGAAAAGAAAACAAATTATTAAAATTGCAAAAACTGCATGAAACTTAAGAAACTGCGATTTTGACCCTCTAGATGATCTCCGATGGCCGAAATTTGTCGTACCACGTGGCAAAGTCATGATTTTGACTCAGACCGCCGTTTCTGCTCGAAAAACACTAGTATTTTGTCCAAACCTGACACTTTCGCGATAATTTCAAGTGTTCTACCTTATGCATACTGATTTCTTCGACCGCACCGCATCATATACAAAACTCCAAAATTATTTTTATACAAGTGTTAGATATATTAATAAATAATGTATTAGAGTAAAAACTTATAATTGGTTCTTCAACTAAAATGATAATTATTGAACTAATTATAATTTTATACTCTAACAATAAAATTAACCTACTTCGTTAAATTCTCAATCTTCAGAGAACCGGGCACGAATGATATTAACATACATAAGGTCACAATTTTTAACCAGTGTATTTATATTTCTTTTACTATTTAATTACCATCGCTTTTAAGTAGAAAATAAACATTTAAACCCGATTGAATTTTTTTTATTAATTAATAATTGTTTCTCTTTTGTCCAAAGCAATAATTCATTAGGAGTTTAATATCATTAAATTGCTACATGCCATGACTGATATTAATGCTTAGCTCTACCTGTACGCGATGGTAATTAAATATATGATTTTTCTATTACTATTACTTGGGAAGCTATCATTGGTTGATTCCTTAAATTAAATGTGTGTTTTCGTATATAATAAGATGCTAAAATATTAAAAATGTGAGTACGCGATTGAAAGATTTTAAAAATAAATTAAATATTTGTTATGGTTCCTTGATTTTATTATGCTCGTTAAGGGGTTGTGAAACACATGTATACAATATATCGTTACACATTTTATAAATATTTTATTTGGTTCATGTGAAACATGAACAGTGTAAAGAGTCGAGAAGTTGAGTAATTTAAGGATATTGTCATACTTGTATGTGTTTACTTACCCGAGTATTTGGTAGACTTTTACATTTATTCGTGCATTTTGTAGATTTTTTTGTTTGGACCATGTGAATCATGAACAATAAGAAAGTCAAGAGTTCGAGTAATTGACGGATTTTTCCATACTTGTACCTGCTCAATTACCTGAGTATCTGACCGACCTACTTATTTATTTGGTTCATGTGAAATACAAAAGTTAAGATGTCGAGTAATTGACAGATATTTCCATAACTGTATTTGCTCACTTACCTAAATATCTGACCGACCTGCTCATTTATTCGTACATCCCATAAATTTTTTATTTGGTTAACGTGAATATGAAGAGTAATTAAGAAAGTCATGAAATTGAATAGTGGACATATATTGTTATATTTGTATCTGTTCAATTACCCAAGTATCTGATGACCCGTTCATTTATTTATGTGAATCATGAACCGTAAGAAAGTCATGAGATCGAGTAATGGACGGGTATTACCATACTTGTATGTACTCATTGACTCGAAAATCTGACTGACCTGCTCATTTGCTCATTTATTCGTACTTCCTATTGATTTTTTAATTGGTTCATGTGAATCATGAACAGTTAGAAAAGTGAAGAGGTGGAGTAATAGACGGATACTGCCATTCTTGTACTCGACCTACTCATTTATTCGTGCATCACCGATTTGTATCTGGTTCATATGAATTCATAGACAAGTACTAACTAAAGATTGCCTAAATTTTGTGGACGGATTGAAAATTGTGCGGATGGTGTACCTGCAAATTCTCAGTCACATGAATAAAATCAAAATAAAGAACTAATCAAGAATATAATAAGTTAGACAAAATTATATACTAAAGTAACACATTCACATCAAAACTTAACTCAACGGTCACAAAATAGTAGACATGAACTCTCTTGTCACTCAAGTTCTACCACATAATAACATGTTTACGGTTTTTTTATTGATGTAAAAGACAGTAGACAGTTTAATACACGAGACTTTTAGGATACTGTTTAACCAACATTATGTTTTACAAACGACCGATGTATGTATTCTTGAAGATGCGGATACTCAGACTGATCAGTACTGGTCGGGCCACAGGAAAGCTCCCATGGCGTAGGCCCTCTTCTCGTCGACCGTGCCCTCGAAACACAAGCCGTATTGCCCAAGCAACAAGTCAACCCTCCACTCCTCCATCTTCTCATAGTCTTGCTTCTTGTAGCGAGGGTAGTGAAGAGGCATTTGGAACCCACAAGAGCTTGAAGAAGAAGAAGAAGAGCTTGGCTTCACAACCATTTCGGCGGGACCCACATTCAAGTTCTTCTCAACATGCCCTTCATTTTCAGGGTACCCTAGGGCTTGGCAAGTATAATGAAGAACCCATCTCATGATCAAAGCCATAAATATTGTGTTCTTGAGATGGTGAGAAGAGAAATGGAAGATTTAGGGTTTTTGGCTTCTCTATTGAGTTGTGATGCACTCAATAGTCATGTTGTGACTTGTATTTATAGTGTGTGAGAGGTAGCTAGAGTTAATTAATTTAATATGAAATTAATAATAATATTTTGTCGGTTTCAAAATAAATTTATTTGTAAACAAAATACTGATTATACATGAGTTATGATTGATGTTGGGCTAGGATTGGCCGAGAGGTTAAATGAATATACTACATGTTAAAATATACTAAAAGACTTTTTTTTTCTTACCGATTATTACATATAATGAAAACTCTTTTAACAGAGAATATTAATTTGAGATGGAGACTAAGAGTAAGATCCATCAAGAATGCTTAAATTTCAATTAAGCAGGACACTCAGAAAATGTAGAATCAGGAAATTAATCGACTTAGTAATATTTATTAAAACAACGACTGAAAAAAACATAAAAAGATGAGAAGATCGTCAGTGAAGTGTCGAATTTTAAGCTCGTATTTGGGAACGTTATCAACAAACTGATGCAGTGCAAGTCGAGGAAGTTATTGCGAAAGTGTCAGATTTTGACAAAAGAGTAGTATTTTCAATGCAAAAACGGTGTTTTGAGCCAAACACATGACTTTGCCATGATGTACAATGGATTTCGGCCATCGGAAGTCATCTGGAGGATCCGAATCACACTTTTAAAAGTTTTTGGCACTTTTTACAATTTTTAATAGTTGTTTCATTTCCAATAAGTTAGAATTTCTTCTTATGCAATTTAGGTTTCAGTATTTAAGCACTTTCATATGTTTTTGTTAAGAGATTATTGAAATTTAATAAAATTCAAAGTTTCTTTCCAGATCTATCATTTTCGGTATTCTTATGAATTAACGAATTTTAATAAAAAATTCTTTTTGCCACGTACGCTGCATCACAAACTCTACTGTCCCCATATATCTATGTATAACTAAAATTATTTTTTATGAGAATGAAACCATTTCGTTATGTTCTCAAATATTAACATACATTTTTAAGCTGTGTATCATGTATTAGTTCTTTTAATATTTGAACAATTGGGGAAGCCAAACATTAACATCATGCCCCTAAAATATTAAGTAGAAACCAACGAAAAAAAACACAAGCACTTGGTGTATAAGATTGCGTCAATTGAAGTCGTGATTTTTACATGAAACACAAATTAATGTGACTAAACGATATTGAGAGATTTTGAAAATAAATAATATATTCATTATGGGTTCCTTGATTTTATGCTCAGTCAAGGAGATGCGAAACACAAGTATAGTATTGTCACATGTGTCATAGATTTTTTATTTGGTTCTTATGAATTTTGAATAGTAAGAAAGTCAAGAGGTCGAGTAATGGACGGATATTGTCATACTTGTACATGTTCAGTTACCCGAGTATTTTGAACGGCCTTCTCATTTATTTGTGGATCTCATAGATTTTGTACTGCATGGTTCCATATGAATCATGAACAATAAGAAAGTCAAGAGGTCGAGTAATGAACGACATTGTTATACTTGTATCTGCTCACTTACCCGAGTGTCTGACCGACCTGCTCCTTTATTCGTGCATCCCATAAATATTTTATTTGGTTCATACGAAACATGAACAATAAGAAAACTAAGAGGTCAAATAATGGACAAAAATTATTACACTTGTATCTATCCACTTACCCAAATATCTGAAGTTGAGGTGGAAGCTATCAGATGTAGTTTATAAACATGTCACACTTAATTAATAAAATTAATTTTTTAATGGTAGATCCCCGTCTTAAAGTACTCTCTCGAGATGGCATCACACAAGCTCTACTCATAATATAGTTACATTTTTTGTTTATTGAAATAACACACAACTTAGTACACAAGACATGACTCCAGATACTATTTAAGTGACGACGCCACGTTTTACAGATGATATATATTCTTGAACATATGAATGCTCCGGACTGATCAGTAGTACTGGTCGGGCCACAGGAAAGCTCCCATAGCATAGACCCTCTTCTCGTCGATCGTGCCTTGGTAACACAAACCGTATTGCCCAAGCAATACGTCAACCCTCCACTCCTCCATCAAATTATTATTTTTTCAGTTTCGAAATAAATTTATTTTTAAGCAAAATAATGATTATACATGTGTTACGATTGATGTTGGACTAGAATTGGCCGAGAAACTAAATGAATGTTACTTGTTAAAAATACGAAAAGACTTTTCTTTACCCAAATTTGTAATAAATGAAAACTCAATCTTTTGAAGGAGAGAACTAACGAAAAAACACTTATTTTGAAGGGGAATGAAATGTTTTTTATTTATTAGTAATTGTTTTTTTCTCCATATCAATAATTGACTACGATTTTAATATAATTAAATTGATAATGCTAATTAGCTCTACCTGTAAGCAATGATAACACATAATTTTATTATTACTTCTGATGCAGCGTACGTGGATAGAAAGAATTATTTATCAAAATTCATTGATTCGTAAGAAAATTGAAGATGATAGATTTGAGGAAAATTTCGATTTTTTATTAAACTTCAAAACCAAAATAACATAAACGTATAAAAGTGCTTAAATAGCCAAAATCTAATTGCAGAAAAAGAAATCATAAACTTATTAGAAAAAAGGAATCAAATTATTAAAATTGTAAAAATTGTCAGGAACTTAAGAAACTGTGATTTTGACCCCCAAGATGACCTCGGATGGTCGAAATCTATCGTAGTCGTTTATACTCGGAAAACGTCGTCTGGCGAAATCCGAGACTTCACTGATTTGCACTGCATCAACATGGGAAGCTATCACAGATTGAATATATTCCTTATAAATATTAGCCGCAAATGTGTGTTTTGGTGTATAATTAAGATGCTAACGTTTTCAAAAGGGTTGCGCGATCTGAATTTGAGCTAGCAAGGCTCCAATTGATGTCATGATTTTCACATGTATACACATAAATAAATGTGACTAAATGACTGAGAGATTTTAGAATCATATAAAATATTCGTTATGTGCATTCCTTGATCTTATGCTCAGTCATCGAGGCATTGGCATAGATTTCCTTTTATTTAGTGCATATGAATCATGAACAATTAACAAAAAGAGTCATAAAGTCGAGTAATTAATGGATATTACCATGTTTAAATCTGTTCACTTGATAATTTGACCGACTTGTTTATTTATTCGTACATCCTATAAATATTTTTTTTAAATTGAATAATGAACGGATGTTTACATACTTGTATATATTCATATGACTGAGTAAATAACATACATGTTTATTTATTCGTGCATCCAGTGGCGGAACTAGGAATTTTCGGTAGGGGCGACATTTCTTATTAGGATAAATATAAGTAAAATTTTGTAAAATAGATTTAGGCGCTTAAACGTTTTATTTATAATCACAAATTAGAATATTTGAACAGGATTCGAATTCGAATATTTTTTATTTAGATGAAACTTTTTAGGTGTAAAAATATTGTCAGTTGTGGGGATTGAATTCTTGACCTCAAAGAGTAGAATGAACTTTTACCACTGAGATAAGAAAACCTTTTATCATTTTTATACCGCTTCTAAATAAATTAGAGTTCAAGGAGGGGCAGGTGCAAATTTTTGGACCAAAATTTTCATTCGAAAATCTTAAATTTTCGGGACAAGGGCGGACGACTGCCCCCTATAGTTCTACCCCTGCGTGCATCCCAGAAAATTTTTATTTGGTTCATGTGAGTCACGAATGGTAAGAAAGTCAAGAGTTCGAGTAATGGACGGATATTACCATACTTGTAACTGCTCAGTTACCCTAGTATCTGACCGACCTGCTTATTTATGCAAGCATCCCATAGATTTTTTACTTGATTCATGTGAATCATGAACAGTAAGAAAGTCAAGAGGTCGAGTAATGGATAGATATTGCCATACATGTGTCTGCTCAGTTACTCGAGTATCTTGCTCATTTATTTATATATCAAAGATTTTTTGTATTTGGTTCATATAAATTATGGATAAGTACTACTTAAAGAGTGCCTAAATTTTGGCCCAGTGATTAAACAAACATCAATCTTGTAAGATACCGAATTTAAATTCAAGTGGTTTATGAGCCAAATGTTTGTAAATTTTAGGGGTAAGTTCATGTCAGTACCTCAAGTTTGTTTCATTTTAAAATCAGTATCTCAAGTTTGAAAAGTTTTTTGTCGATACCCAAAGTTTAATTAATTGCATATAAGTACATAATTTGCTAAACCTAACCGAACTAGGATGTGAAAAGACCAAAATGCCCCTAATATTTTTTGAAATCTGACCGATTTGACTGGTTCAAAATTCAGTCAAACCGGTTCAATTTGATCGGTTTAAATCCAGTCAGACCGGTTCAAGCCGGTGGGACCCACCTTCAGGTTCTTCTTGGCATGGCCTTCATTTTCAGGGTACCCTATGGGTTGGAAAGCAGGGTGAAGCACCCATGTCATGATCAAAGCCATTTTGTGTGTCTTGAAGAGAAATGGAAGATTTAATTAGGGTCTTGGCTGGGCTTCTATTGGGTCTGTGATGCACTCAAAGGTCATGCTGTGTTGTGCCTTCACCTTGTAGTGCAGATAAGGAAAACGTCGTCGTTTGGCGTAGCTGACCCACGACGTCGTTTGGACTTTGGCGAAGCTTTCTTCAGTCTTGAGCTCTCAAACCCTAGCATAGAGACGGCGAGAGGCGATAGGCGAATCCAGAGGCGACCACGACGGCGAGAGCGACCACGCCGGCGACCGGAGAAGATTTCGAGAACACACACACCGACGAAGAGGTGTGAATTTCGAGATCTATCAACTTTATCTCTATCGATTCGCAAGTGTTTCTCTGTGTTGAGTTATGTCATCAATTCATGAGTATCTTAACTCTTATGAGTTATGAACATGTGATTTTATGATTATAGCTTTGAAATTTGGTGAAACGTGTTTAAGATTATCCGTAATCGTCATTGGGTTCGTATAATATGTTTGTGTTTGGTGATTGATTGAAAGTTTGTTTATTTTCTGGAACAGGATTGAGTTCTTGGTACACAATGCCCAAAAAGAGTTGTTCGTCGTCAAAGCAAGCTAAAGACGCGAAATTGAAAGATGTGGCAGCTTCAGTTACGGAAGAGAAGAAGAACCCATCTCCGGCAGTGAAAAAACCCTGCAATGAGATTGATGCAATCTTCTCCGGTAAGAAAAGGAAGCTTGAATCTGAAAATACCGCCAGAGAAGCCACAGAGAGGCCAAGCAAGGACCTCAAGACAAAGAGCAAGCTGAAGAAGAAGAAAAAGAGCACAACTTTGCAAGAGGTTGCATTCAGGAAGAGAACTGAGGACGGGCTCGTGGTGTACACAGAAGAGGAGCTGGGTATTGCTAAAGGAGACGCCGGAGGCACCCCACTCTGTCCATTCGATTGCTCCTGTTGCTTCTGATCAAATTCTCTAAGTTTCCAAGTGTTGCTGCTTCATCGTTGGAGATAAAGCTAGTTGCTATTTGCTTTCAACTAAAATTCCTATTTTTTGCTCTCTAATGTTGATGGCTCCCTAATATTTACAGTACCATTCATGTTCCAACATCACATTTGGGTTGATTTAATCTCAACAATGAATTATAGTGATTACATAAAAATTGCCCCTTTTCCACTGAACAGAACGCATTGCAGTATTGCACCATTCCATTGCTAAAATATGGTTTTTGTTATCTCCACTTGAATTTCAAAACCATACTGACTATGACTACGTGTGTGCAGAAAACCCGAAACCGACACTGAATAACCGAGCCGTACACACCCCTGCTACTAGGGATGGTTAATTTAATATCAAATCAATATTTTTGTCACTTTCAAAATGAATTTATTTCATAAAAAGACAATGATCATACATGAGATGTGATTGATGTTGGGTACTAGAAATTGGGCAAGAAATTAAATAAATGTGGTGTTACATGTTAAAAATGCGAAAAGACTTTTTTCTACTGAATTTGTAATAATATATAATGAAAACTAAGTCTTTTAAAAAAAAGAACTTTAAAAAAAAAGACCGAGACTTGTATAAAACGCTTAAATTTCATTTAGGTTAACAATCAGAAAACGCTTACTTAAAAAGTTAAATGACTCAAAAATATTTATTAAAAACCGGCTACAGAAAAATATAAAAAGAATTAAATACCTACATACTAAAACAATTTCTCTCAAATAAAATATCATCGTTAACATATGGACAATGAACGGTGATGAGAAAATCGTCAATAAAATATCAAAATTTAAGCTCATAGTTGAGAATAATGTCAACAAACTCTATTGTATAACTAAAATTATTTTTATAAGAATAAAACAAGTTCCTTGAATTCTCAATCTTCAAAAAACCGAGCGCGATTATTTAATATTAACCAATGTATTTATATTAGTTCTTTAAATATTTAAACAAATGGGGAAGCCAAACATTACATGCCCCAATAATTTTAAGTAGAAACAAACGGAAAAAAATACTTATTTTGAAACCAAATGAAATGTTTTTATTAATTAATAATTGTTTCTTTTTTTGTCCAAATCAATAATTGATTAGGAGTTTAATATCATTAAATTGCTAAATGCCATGACTGATAATGATTAGCTTTACTTTGTACACTATGGTAATTAATATATGATTTTTTTATCATTATTACTTGGGAAGCTATTATAGGTTGATTCCTCTAATTAGCTGCAAATGTGTGTTTTCGTATATAATAAGATGCTCAAATATTAAAATTTTGAGTAATTGATAGATATTGTCATACATGTAAATGCTCACTTAACGAGCATTTGACTAACTTGTTCATTTATTCGTGCATTCCATAGATTTTTTATTTGGTTCTTATAAATCATGAACAGTAAGAATATCAAAAAGGTCAAGTAATAGACATATATTACCGTACATGTATTTGCTCAGTTACCTAATTATCTGACTGACCTGCTCATGTTGAGTAACAGACAGATATTGTCGTACATGTACCTGTTTTGTTACTAGAATATCTAGACCGACGTGCTCATTTATTCGTGCATCCCATGGATTTTGTACATGGTTCACATGAACTATGAACAATAAGAAAGTTAAGAGGTCAAGTAATGGACAGATATTGCCATACTTGTACCTACTCGCTTACCCGAGTATCTGACTGACATGTTCGTTTGTTCGTGCATTTCATAAATATTTGCTTGGTTAATTTGAATAATGAATAGTAAGAAAGGTAAGAGGTCGATTAATGAACAGTTATTGTCATACTTGTATTTGTTTAGTTACTCGAATATGTGACCGACTTGCTCATTTATGTTAGTTTATGTGACCGAGCTTTTCTTAAAGTTAGATTCTACAATACTTATTTATCAGCTAAAGAGAACTCAAAATTTGCTAGTATAGAAATCTCTGATTAATTCTTTGCTAATCTTCGATTTTTTCTTTAATCCGATTAGCCCCAAAAAACCTTGTTCACCTGAACTACATCGCCTATCATTTTGTAGACATTGATAATACATACACTAAATTGTGCAATCATAGCCGAACTCATTTGGTAATAATAACCAATACTCATATGTCCGTGAGCGACACATTACCTACGAACTGCGTAAATACAGTGTCATTATAATTCTTATTTCGATCATGTTTCCTTATTCAATGCTTCGATCTTTCTCATAATAACATATATATCAAATTGCAGCAAGAGATTGTCCTAAAAAGATCACATGTAATAAAATTTCTTGTTTGTTTCATATCCCCACAGATATAAAGACCATGCTAACAAAAATTATGGAGCTTGAACATAGCAACCCATATAGCACCAAAAATCAACCTCTGAGCCTAATAACCATACTCATAGCTAAAACTAGTTACACCAACCATGGCATTAAGCACCTGAGAGATAATGAAAAAGCCCCCCACAAAAATGACCACAACCAGAACAGCAGAAATGGGGTTCTTCATCAACTCCACAATAGGCTGCAAGACTGTGTACAGAGCACCTGAGCTCACAGTGAGTGCATACAGAGCATACCTCCTCACATTGTCCCAGAACTCCTCCTCCATCAACGGCCCGCCCGGCCAGAAAGCCATGGCCCTGTGCTCATCCATCCCCATCCCCAGCAACACCAGTCCCACAGACACAGCCCCCACCACCACAATTCTTGAGTACCCTTTTCCTGATTCTTCATTTCCCTCACTTTTTGATGGCTTCTGGGATCTGGGTTTGGTTTTTGAGGTTATGGGCCTGTGTTGGATTCTGGTTTTGGCTCTGCAGATGAGAGATGGGAGCTTGTGTTTGAGGGTTAGGTGGGTTTTGGTGAAGAATGGAGGGTTTGGGGTACTGTTTGTGAGGAAGGAGGTGGATTGGGGTGTATGGAATATGGAGGTTTTCATGATTTGGTGGTGTTTTGGGCACTGTGTTGCTTCTCAACTCCTTGTAGTCTGTGACTTATGGGTGGTAGATAGAAAGTTTATGATCTTATCTTTTGGTTTATAATCTATGGCTGTAAATTTAGAGCTATCTGTCTCTTTCATGAGGCCCATGCTTCTCTCCACAATATATGCTCACTGTATGCATAAAATAAAATTAAAATATCTCAAAATAAATTGATAAAAAATGTATTTGATCAGAAGAGAGCAATATTTTTGTCATTGGTCAAAGTTTTAATTTTACTTAATACTTATTATAGAGTGAATGCTAACATAACCTTATAAATTGGAAAGAAGACAGTTACTACACTCATCATGATTCGAACAATGAATCTCATAAGAGATAGTGTTCATCCTGACCAACTAAGTCAATACTAGTGGGTGGTGCAAGAAGGTAACTATTGCTAAGGAACCGCAATTCACAAACGGGTGTGAGAAGGTAACCTCAACTATAGTCTATAGATGCATCATTGAAGGTGCTTGTCCAAGTGATGAAAAAGTGTAGAAAAAGAATTTACTAATTTTACCACCATGTGAGTAAGATAGATTCACACAAGTAAATCCCAAGTGATTTCATCCATAGCATTCAACGCAAAATAGAAACCTATAAAAATATTGAAATATTTTTTTCGAAAGCAAGGACTCACATCCGCAAGCATTTGCAAAGTATGGAAGAACGTTATATAACAAACCTATGTTGGATGCCTTTTTAACAGTAGCTGTTGCTGCTGTAGTTGTGCTACTAGAATGTACCCTAGAATCTGCTTCTGAAGTATATTGAAAAACAATGCAGAGTAACTACGGTCATAGTCAAGATAATGTACTACAACCAGCAAGCAAAAATTATGTTCTCTCTCTCACCTGCATTTGAAGATGGCAACCAGTTGTGTGAATCTCCAGCTCTGCATGTATACGCGTAATGAAGTTAGCGCAAGTCGTAAGAGATGAAATGTGATAATGAAATATTAAGTGTCCATACATTTACAGCCATACTTGACTCTTGGAGAAGAAAATGGAGATTCTTCGTTCAAAGGAAGAGAATAAATAATACTATCACCATTCACCATAGTGGAGAAATAGAATCCATCATAAAGTAAGAACGGGAAGATAAGTAACTGTAGTAGTTAACATTATTATAACCCTTTCTTGTCCTCACGGTCTCTTTAGCCATTGCGAGAAGCTCCTTCCTATTCTTCCCAACAACAAGCAACATGTCCAAAAGAAAAGAAAAATCCAAACCTAGGTTATTCATATGTAAAATCACGGTTGCATAGTGAATTAGCTTTAATGCAAAATGCCACACGGGAAGAGGGAAGTTCGGTGAGTTCATGAAGACATTCTGGTAGTGTTCAACACACTGTTCTTTAGTCTTCATCCCCACAAGCCATACATTTCAATTCCCTAACGCTATATTGAAAAATAAAGGACAGCCAATAAAGTTCTTTCAGGAAATTACATAAAAAAACAGTAAATCACTTCTAGAAGCAAATTCTCGTATCATGCATTTCAGTCAGGGTCAATGAGGGGGAAAGACAAATTATCCTGTTCGATGAAAAACAACTTTATAAACATGAGCGATTAAAAAAAATACATTATCATGAAATGGAAGAAGATACTATAGAGGGGAAAAAAACTTGTATCGGTATTACTGACCATAACCCTGTAAGGGTCAAAATCAAGGAACTCAGCACACTTGATGCAAATCTTGCCCGTAATGTCCTTGCTGCCATAATTGCATTGTTACAATGACACAAAGCCCTTTCCCTTCAGTTGATCCTTCACCTATTTCACAAGGATCAAACAAAAATCACTCCCCGATAACGCTAATAAGCAAAGGTATGAAAAACGAAATCGAATACCCTCCAATTCACAATCATTGGTGAAATAATACCTACATTTTCTCCCGTGGACACGGGCAAGGGCAATCAGGTAGCCTTCATGAATTGGAATTTAGAAAACTCAAAACAAAAACAAAATTTACAAGAACAATGTTGTCCATAGGCATAAAATATTAAAAATTCTAAGAAATTTTAGTCTGGCAATACTATGATTCAACCATTGAAATGATCCAACTATATCAGAGCTAGATCATATTTACAAATTACACATCTAATCTAGATTAAATTACAACATTAGAGAAAAAAAATAAGCAAGTTAAAATAAAACACCAAATTTGTTCATTCACTCCTGTTTCAAGCTGAAACCCATAAGTAACACAGAACTCAAAATTCGATACAATGCAAAGCTCAAATGTGATGTGACCCATAAACTGTAAAGTTAAAGAACTTCTAGTGGAAACATAAATCGAACCTCTGCGTCGGATCCGAGAGCGACCCATGAATCCTTCTGGAGGATTAAGCTGAACTATTTCACGATGATTTGAATATGGGTTATGCGATTTCAGATTTTAGATTTCATCATCTGAGGAACTTGGATTTTTTTCCTGTGATTAACACAGTGGGTACTGTGGGCTCAGAATTTGCAAATGCTCTTCGATGGATTTGAAATATCCCGCCTTTATAGGTCTACTGATTTGGGTTTCTTTTTCCAATTTTGGGGAATAACTTACGAGGGTGTTTGTTTGGCGAGAAAATGAGAATTCGCAGCTGAGAAAATGTCACTCTCCGTTTCTCTTAGAACAGAGAGAGAACCAGACATGAAGAAATGTGTTGTTCTCTTTGTAATGGGCTAATGGCCCAATTTATTTCGGCCCATTGGGCCTTTTCCATTTATTTATCGTCATAAATAATTATTTTAAAATCGTTGGAGGGAGTGGCAATTTGGTAAATAGAGTCGTCGTCCCCAACACTGAGACAGAGACCTTTTTTTAGTGTCTCTACCAAAACCCTGAGCTCGTAAATTCACACTGCAATGGCCGAATCTGCTCTGCAACTCATTTCTGAAATCGCTTCTGAGCTCGCTCGCCAACCTCAGTGCAGGAAAGACTTCCTCGTCAAGTTACTCCGTGTAAGCTCGTTTTACCTGAAACTTCGTATCATAGTTTTTCTGGGTTGATGATGACGATGTTGCTCTATTCTTCGTTTTCTGTTTGAATTTAGCCTAGATTTGATTTTAGGGCGGTGGTTTGAGCTAATACTGAGTGTTTTGTTTGTTGGGTAATTGTTGATTTGGGGGCATGTTGTTGAAGATTGCTGGTTTTTGCTTGTTTGTTCATTGAATGTGGGTTTTGAGGAGGTGAAAATGGAGCTGAATGTGCTCAAGTATATGCAAAGTTTACACACTCTCTCACACAAACTTTAAACATGAGTTGATTATAGTAGAATTTTGCTTGTCCTTCTGCAATGGGATTTTTCAATGATATCACCAAGTGTTGTTTGAACCAATTTTAGTTGGGTTAGTGGCAAAGAGCTTTCTTCTACACGAGGGAGGTCTTGAGTTCGATACTGATGATAAAACAAACAAGTGTTATTTGACTATGCCCCACCTGTATTTCTTATGTTGTGGGTAAGCTTGTATGTGCATTGGTTCAAATGCTGTTGCCCGGGTTTAGATTCATGTGCCCTTATCTTTGAGTTCCTAGTTTATGGGGATAGCGGATGGGTTTTGTCCACATAGTAGTATGGTTTCTAGACAGGACATGTATTTGTGCATAGAGTAGTCTTTTGTCATGTCACATACACTTAACCCACAGAATTAGTGTGTGTCATATGTATATGCTCACCTTTTAGTGTCTCTTTGACATCTCTCTTTATCATATGATACATATGATGTAACCTTTTAGTGTCATATGTATATGATTATGCATTAAGCTGAAGGAGTTGTTTCTATGCCATGCCAAATTCATTTATGCAGGATTGAGGGATCTTCTTATAAAATTAAGATGGATGTTTGCATTATTTTTTTTGTTTTTAGAAGCTTCTAGTTGAAAATTTTCATATCTGATGCTATCGCTTCACATTCTTTATTTACAGTGCTCTGAAAATATTCATATCTGATGACATTGGTTTGCATGCAGTTTTGCTACAACAAGAATAGTTTGTTTTGCTTTTCAACATTTCTGCTTGTTTCTTTGCAGCAAGCCGCCAATCCGTTGTCAAAGTTAGAACAGCCTATATCGCGAGAAGCTTCCGAAAAATTAGAAGCTGCTATTAAGCCCTTCTGTAAATCCATTCTTGATCATAGAATTCTTGATCATAAAGATAAAGATATTAAACTTATGGTGGCCATCTGTATCAGCGAAGTCTTTAGGGTCTTAGCACCCGAACCACCTTTCGAAGATAAACATCGGGTGAATTACTATATAATATTTGTAACTTACTTTTGTGTCCTTGTGGCAAGTCTAGTATGCATTTTGCTTCCTACTGATGATGCATGGTAATTACCGCAGGACATTTTTAAACTTATTCTAAGTATATTTGAGGAGCTTTCCGATACGACAAGCAAAATGTTTCCGAAGAGGGTCAAAATATTACAGATTATTGCACGATGTAGATGCTGCGTTATCATGCTTGACTATGATTGTGGCGATCTTGTTCTTGAGCTCTTCAAGATTTTCTTTTCTGTTGTGAGGTTGCAACTTCATCTTAGTTCAAGTATTTTGTTGGTGCTTTTTTGTACTTATTTGTCCAATCTGAATACTACTTTTATGTTGGTAACTTTTGTTTCTTACTAAATGTGCTGGAAATCAGAAAACATTATGCCTATGTTCCACAGAAAAATATCAGCAGGTCAATATTTTCTATTGTTTTGTGATTTAAGGAATTAGTCATAAGAAACTGTTTTCCCCACAGACCTCAAAATTCCTTTATAGTAATCTCATGAGAGCTATATGCTCCTTTCTGTAGACACAGTTGTGATCCCCAACTTCAAAATGTTGTAAATATGGGATGTGTTCAAGAATAAAGTCCCACATTGAATAACAATAGAAAAATGTATAAAGGGAAGAGTCAGATGCAACTATAAATATGGGAAGTATTCAATATTCTTGTTAGTCTTTGCAAATTTTGATTTGTTTTAGCAGTGAACTCACAACTGTGTATTTCTTATTTTATAGTGAACATCATCAACAGAGTTTGATCAAAGATATTTTGTCTATAATGACACACATTTTAAACGAGGAAGCTTCTCAACCACTTTTGGAAGTGATTTTGCAGAACCTTATAAAAGAGGGAAAGGTAAGTGCTGGTAAACTATGTTCTGTTTTGGTTTTCATATTATCTGTTGCAGTGTGATGGCAAAATGCTGTGTAGAAAGATATGAAATTCCTTTGGTGATATTCTAAAACGATATGTGCTTGGAAGATGATCATGCATAAATTTGGAAACACTGAAACACTTGGCTTACAGTACAAAACATGGTCATAATAATGCATGTGCTACATATTTTTGTGAAGCCTTCATCTAAAATGTATATGACTATGAAACAAAACATTTATACTTTTATGAGTCAATCATAAGTGGAATACCAGAACACACATCAGATCAAGTGGTCATCAGAACCAATAACAATGGTACTAACATTATAATCCATAGTAGTATTGACCTTGGAATCTGAGCAAGAAACCCTTGGCTAAGAACTATTTTAGAGACATTTTTAGTTTGAAGTGAATTGCTCGTGTGTGAGAGGAGTCCATCAATGTTGAAGTCACGTGATATCTCTCAGTAGCTGATCCTTTCAATGAACTTTATTTCATGGGCTGAAACTTCATAGTATTATGGGTTCCTGCCTGCCTAATCGGTAGCTATTTCATGCATGACTTAAATGGAAAAAAAAATCACCTTTGTCATTGATGCATTCAGACATTAGACCCGTTATCAACATTTCATTTGTTTTCTTCTGGAATACAGGGTGCAGCTGCTCGGCTTGCTTCTTGTGTAATCCAATCCTGTGCAGAAAAGCTTGAGCCATTTGTTTGCCAATTTTTGTCATCTTGTATCATGGACAGAGATGCAGTAGTGAGCAAACTCAAAGAATTTTACCATGAAATTATTTTGAAAATTTTCCAGTGTGCTCCTCAGATGCTTCTTGCTGTCATTCCGAACTTGATTCGAGAATTACTGGTATTCCATTCTTCTTCTGTTCACTTGGATTTCATTTCTTATATCCTTCTTTTTGAATGATATTATATGGGTGTTACTTGCTTCTTCTTTAGACATAGTTCTCTTTTCCTGTACTTTGAAGTTAATACCTGTGGTCATCATTGATAAGACCCTGCTTCTACTTTTAGACCGATCAGGTCGATGTCCGAATAAAAGCTGTTAACTTAGTTGGAAAACTTTTTGCACTGCCTGAGCATCATGTTGCTAAAAACTATCCTGATCTTTTCACGGAGTTTGTTCGGAGGTTCTCTGATAAATCTGCAGAAGTCAGAGTTAGTGCAATACAATGTGCTAAAGCTTGCTATATAGCGAATCCATGTACGGAAACTGAAATTTTTGGTAAGCTTTTAAGCAGTTTCTCATACTCTATTGAATTTCCCCTTTTCAGTTGTAGCATATCATATATCTGATTCTACAATGAGTCTGATATGTTCTTGTGAAATGATCAGCTGCCCTCGAAGGACGACTATTAGATTTTGATGAGAAAGTGAGAACACAGGCAGTGATTGTTGCCTGTGATATTGCCAGGTCTAACTTTGAATCTATTCCCGCCAAACTAATATGTCAAACTACTGAAAGGCTTCGGGATAAGAAGGTATACATGCTTGGAAAGTTTTTCCCTGCTAGGTTGCAATTGAAGCTGTTTGGTACTCATTCCGGGAGTTCATTTACTTTTCTTTGGTTACAGATATCGGTTAGAAAGAAGGCTATGCAGAAGTTGCTAGAGATCTACCGAGATTATTGTAAATATTGTTCTGAAGGTCGCATGTCAACGGTTGACTACCTTGAACAGATACCATGTAAAGTTTTGTTGCTTTGTTATGATAAAGATTGCAAAGATTTCAGGTTAGTAAAGTATCACATTCTGATTTCCTAAATACAAACCTGTTTTTGTTAAGTGAGATGTAATCTGTAATTATGCTTGTTAGGTGTCAGAACATGGAACTGGTTCTCGCAGAAGACTTATTTCCAGTTCACCTTTCAGTGGAGGAGAGGACAAGACATTGGATCCATATTTTCTCCCTTTCCACCCCTCTTCATACAAAGGCATTGAACTCTATTTTATTGCAGAAACGAAGGTAATGATATTGTGTGCTGTGGTTTTCAGTTTATTTAGATTTCTTAATACGATCTGTATGCTTTCAGGCTGCAGAAAGAGGTGCAAGCTTATCTGACCTTGCGACAGAAAGAGAAGGTATCGAGTTTGACTGTGGTAGTTTGGCTTGTTGTCATATGTGTATGCTCATATTCTGTTATGTTAACTCTTAGTGAGTGAATGTTATGATGTTTCTTGGCAGGAGAATAGTTCAGAAGAAATGGAAAAGAGTATAAAAGCTTCATTTTCGAAAATGTCTGTTTCATTTCCAGATCCTCTCAAAGCAGAAGAGTGCTTTCATAAATTGAATATCATGAAAGATAATAACATTTTCAAGTCTCTGGTACAATTGGTGAATGATACGGCAATCACAAGTGCCCAGACTGCCAGAGTGCGTTAGTTACTTTTTACTATTGTTTTGTTTTAATTGAATTTTTGAAGTATTGCCATGTGGTTTTTCATTTTTATATGTTCTGTCTGCACATTATATATTTTCTGATCAGGAACCTACGTTACTTCTTTAGCAAATTGGGAAATTTATGGGGTTTTGGGGGTTTTTTTCTGCATCTTCAACTGATATGTTCAGTGAGGGAATTCACTGAGCAGGAATTACAAAACCTTTGATATCTCATATCTGGAGCTAGGATGGACTGATGCATACTCGTATGTTTGAGGGACCTAACATATTTTCTAGAAATTATGGATTGATATCCAGACTTATGCTTGCTGAATATTTTCTGCATTTATCTGTAGTGTGTTTATATTGCTTTTCTAGACCCTTATGTTTATAGACCAGATCAATGGGCTTTCTTGAATTTCTATGAGTTATTTGTAATCATTCTATGTAGTATTTTTCCTCTGTTTCTGTGCTACTTAAATCACTGCATATTCTTCATGTTTTTTCTCAGGATAAATTTCTGAAAATGATTGGCGATAAACATCCACAGCTCGAGTTTCTAAGACTGCTCTCATCAAAATGCTTGTGTAACATCTTCAGCTCAGAGCACGTCTGCTGCATTTTAGATAATCTTTCCAGTAACAAATTAGGAAATAAGCATCTGGAGGCTTCTTCCATAAACCTTCTTTTAGTAAGAATAGTACCGTTTATGTGGATTTGAACTATGCCTTTGCTTAGCATTGTTTGCCATTTAATATTTCCATCACAACACCAGGGTTAAAAAGAATTGAAGGTGCATATATTAAAGCTATTAATAAAATGCCAAGTATATCAAAGCTACTACGGAAACACATGAAATTGCCATCTATTATCAGTTACTAATGAAATGATAATTGTTTTAAAGCTAGGCTCATATATTGGTATATATGACATGATGATTTGGCGTCAGCGCTTTTGATGCATTGCTTTGTCTTATTTGTCTGGGTAAATGCATCATATCCTTTTTAAATTTATGTACAAGTGAAGATGAATAATTTACCTTAGAAACAACTTAATGAGGTTATGAAGGTAAGTTTACATTTAAGTCCGTATGTAGTACCACATGCTATATTAATTGCTCACTATCCACCTAAAAGGTTAAGTTTTTGGGTTAGAGTAAGTTTAACACGGTATTTACTTCCTGTTCATATATTCTTGGTCCACGTGAAAGGCCAATTTTTTTCGTTGATTATATTAAGCTTGTTTCTTCTAGGTTTTCCCTTGGTTTGGCTTTCTGTTAGAAATATAAAGTTACATCAATACATCAGAAGTACAACTTTTTTGCGCAACTATCCATAGGTTAATTATATACTCCATTCACATCCTTTACACCTGACTTAGGTTATTGTCAGCATTTTTCCCTCACTCCTGAGAGGTGCAGAACTGGAGTTTCTGGAGTTTATGAAGAACAGCAATCCAATTAATGATAAGATGATCGAAGTATTGGTAAAAGCAGGCCCACATATTTCTGTCGAGCTGAGGTGATTTCTGCATACATTGATAGTTGAACTACAACTTTGTGTATTGGTATTGCAAATGTTACCTTGAAATGACTTTTCAGTTGGTATTTCTGCAATTTAACCTTTGGTATTACTTGAGTGGTTTTACAGGAAAAATAATTTTATTAATAATCCTAGACTTCCTAAGGCAGGAAATTAAATAGGGTAATTACAGAACAGTAGAACATGGTCTATAACCATTGCAACTGCACCTGATGATGAACCAATACGCACAACAAGAATTGAGAATGATAATACTTCAATTTTCAATAATATATCAAGGGCTTTTACTTACTGGTTTGGTGGTATTGCAGTAGCATACACTTGAGATTGTAATTGTTTTTTTGCAGATTGTTGGTGTATGACTTTCTAGAGCTTTCTTTATTGTTTGTTTAATTTAAACATTTGTTGGTTTTGCTCTCCTTTCTATCTTCTTTGATTGTAGTAGCCCAACATTTTTCTTGTTTTGTAGTGACATTTATCCATTCTTGAAGAGTCTATGCATGGAGGGAACTCGTGTTCAGTCCAAATTAGCAGTTTCTGCAATTGCTGTGTTGAGTGGGGATTCTGAGGAATTCGTCTTCTCGGATTTATGCAAGGTTTATTCATCTTGACATCTGGGGTGTAATCTTAGCTTTGGTCATTTGATTTAATATCTAAGTTATATATCACAGATAACACATTTTTTAATATGTAATCTTCGATTTTCGATATTGGTTTCTTTGCTTCATTTTTCTGTTATCTGGATCTAGTAAGATCCAATATATCCACCATTTAGAGTCCTTGCTTATATTATTTTTGTGTGTGGGAAATCAATCTGAAAGGTTGCCTTTCATCCAGGCCTTGATGAGTCGTCTACATAGCGGGAGGAATATTCCAACAGCTTTGCAGTCATTGGGATGTCTAGCTCAGTACTCTGTTTCAACATTTGAAGCTCAAGAAGGAGAGATACAATCATATATATATGAAAATCTTTTCCGAGTAATTGATGTAAGCTTTAACTTGTTTCTCATTGGCATTGCTTAATTGTGCCGCACTTGAACATAGATCACGTGTTCAGTTACTCAATTTCTCAATTGTCAGAAGTTATCTCACTGGACTGAACTTTTGTTTGTATTAGGTTGAGCCATCAGAAGATCAAATCTCACATGAAGATGCTTCCGAGTGCAGCACTTCTTGCAAGTTAAAGGTTGGTGTAGGAAAAGTGATGCATAGCTTTGTATGATTGCAGTGGAGAAGAAAGTGTTAAGGATTTTATAGAAGGATTAGTGATGGGTGAAGTTCAGTTTTTATTGGTTTTAATTCCAATTTCATAGATTCTCATCTTCAATTTTCAGTTTTACTAGCCTCAATTTCAAAGATTCTTTTCTTCAATTCTCAGTGTTACTAGACTTAGTTATACTGGTAATAAACAAGGAAGAAGATAAAGCAGTTCCTGGGTGATCAGACTGGAAGTTGTCTAGTCTAAGAAAATAAATCAGTAGTCTCTTACTCTTAATTTTGTTTTGTAGTTTATAGTTCTATTTCCCGTTGCTTATTTTGCATATTTGTCCTAGGCAGACTTGGTATGCCCTAGGTAATGGGTCATTCTCTGTACTTATAATCATACACAAAGTTTTATCGCCAATAGATATTATTCACTTGAACAAACAACTATATCAGAATTTATATATTTTCCATATCCTCTATCATAGGATTTCTAGACCCTCTTGAAACTTTTGAAGGGTTGCTTCCAACAAAATCTGTATCTCCTCAGATAGGACTGCCTATTGCTGGCAAGCAAAAGGAATTTAAGTACATATATAGACCATACTTCAAGCATAGAAACAATTCAGCCGTAAACTAAGCTATTAGTTTCTTCTACCCTTTCTTTCATTGCGCATTATCTGTTCATCATGTAGGTATTCGGTCTATTTTGTGTTTGTAGTTTGTACCGCGACAATCTAACTCTTGTCTGCCATATTTAAAAGCATAAGATAGTGTTAGATCTTTCAGAATTTCTGCAACTATAGTTGAATAAGTTCCATAGTGTAAGGACATGGTCGAGGTTCGACCTAAAACAGACAATCTACATCTTTAAGACGACTCTCTTCATAACTGCTCTAGCTTAACTCTTGCCCCGTGCAGATTTATGGGCTGAAAACACTTGTGAGGAGCTTATTGCCACACAGAGGAACTCGTGTAAGATGGAAAATCAATGAATTCCTGGACATGTTGTCAAAGATGCTGAAGAACAGTGAAGACTGTATGGATATATTGAGGTAAGTTTTCTATCATTGATGAATAATTATGTCAGTGATTTCCTTTTCATAATACATTCTGATCCAGAACTGATTAAAGCTTGAATCTTCCCCATAACTGACTCTGAGTAGATACATGGAGTGGTTGAAGAATCACTATCCATTTTTTATGCTGTAAATTTAAATTTTGGGAATAACGTTTGCACACATTATTGTGCTGGAATACATTTTGCACACATTATATGAACACTGTCTGGTTTGATTATGTAACTTTCCTGAAATAAGCATTATTTTGAGTTAAAGCATGAGGTACTTTTGTAACTAAATCTAAAGTCTTTGGGTGCATATCTTGTTGAACATAGCCTCTAATATAAAAAGAGATATGCCGTGCGTGTCAATCTTACCTTTCAAAAGTTGGGTTGTGCTATTCATGTCAGATTTATCATCATCTTTTGCTTGCTGAGCATGTCTTGGTTATCGAGTATGCAGTGAAAACAACCAGGCTCATATCAGATTAGCTGCGGCAAAGTCTGTTCTTCAGCTTTCAAGAAAATGGGATTTACACATTGCTCCTGATATGTTTTGCCATACAATCTCGGTCTCAAAGGTAGGCAAATTTGAATATGCATGAAAACAGTACATTTAGTCGATTATGAGATACCCGCGGGAAACTTTGTTGAGATGCCCTTCTATAGAAAGTTAAGGGAAAGATGAATTGACAGTCTTTTATAACTTTACGTATTAAACTGTTAATGCAATTTCTATTTCTTCATGAAGAATGTGATTTATAAAATGAAAGATTGAAAACTAGATTTGCACTTGGGCCAGGAAGTCTATAGTCAATGACCATTATATATCATAACTTGGTAGTTTCAATATAATATATTTAGTAACTTGAATTTTTCTGATGAACATTACCCTTCTTTTCTTCATTGCTTATTTGACGGGTGATTTGCGAAATGAATTGTATATTTTTGTCATTCCAGGACTCTGCTTCTTTTGTCAGGAGGTTATTTATTGAGAAAGTACACAAACTATTGAAGGAGCGCATCGTACCTAGTAGATACGCGTGTGCTTATGCACTGGCCGCCTCAGACTGCCACGAGGATCTCCGGGATGTTGTATGTTTATGTCCCATCCTATGCAGTTCCCATGTTTGTTTTATGAAACCTTTGTCATATAAATTTCTGACAATCCTTGTTTTAGTCATATACATATATGGCAGAATTTATCAAGGAATATAGTAAAGAAGCTCGAGTTCGCCAGGCTTCTGCAGAGAATGGAGGATCCCTTACAGATTACCCAGCATACGTTGTAGTATACTTGGTCCACGTTCTTGCTCATGACATCGGCTTCCCATCTGAAGACTGTCTGGAGGAGGAAGTATATGCTCGGTTTTGCAGGTAAATGTATATCTGAAGCCTACTATTATCATACCAAAGGTTATAAATAGGGTTTTTTTTTGCAACAAGTGGCTGTGTACTATTCCACTTCGCTTTTGCAAGTTGTTGTGTACATTTTAATTTCAATAACTTGTCTTTTTTTGCACCGTCGTTGACATAGATAAAATGAATTGAAAAGATGAAAATACCCTTCGAATTAAAAAAATTACAAATTGCATGTAAAAATATTTTTTTTAAATTTGTTCAATGAATAAGTATGTCATTTTGAAAAAAATTGGGGGTCACGTGACCTATTTTCTGTTTGTATTGACAAATGGTACAAATTTTTTGGATAGTACGCGACCACTTCTTTTGCAATTATCCGAAAAAGTTATGTTTTAATTTGGTTGTGCTGACGAAGCCCCCGTGTTTTTTTGCAGTCCACTTATTATCTTCTTGCAAGCATTAGTGAACGCTAATGTTGTTGATGGCAACATGGATGTTGTTAATGACGCAATCTTACATTTACTGAGTATTTTTCGTGCAATTAGAAAAGCGCGGGATGCAGTTGATGCTCAGAAAACTCGTGTAAGTGTAAAAATATGATCAACGTGGACGAAGTTCTTCCCCTCTCGTGATTTCATGTTGTAGTTGATAGAAAAATATTTCCTTACAATGCAGAACCTCCACATTCTAGCAGATACTGGGATCTCTTTTATTAGCACACTAAATCATAAAGGCACCTTCGTACACGCTCCCGCGCTGATTTTGCTGCCGTCGTCGTTATATAAGATAGGCCTTGCTAAGAATAGCAACGAGGCAAGTACTCGAGAAAGCATATTAAACATTTACTCAAACATCGAACCATCTTCTAACTTGTTCGTTTCCGTGCAGTCTAATACAGAAGGTCTTGTCCTGTCCAACTTTCACGAAAGTTTCATGACTAGAATAATCGATTTCGTAAAATCTCCTAACCCTCTGGTACGCCTAGAAAGTGATTGATGATCATAATATAACTCGTAGTCATTTTGTCGTTCTCTTATGAGAATCCTGCTGGTTTCAGTCAGTTACCGCTCCTCCTAAATGTGGTCGGAAGCATCAAGATGATACCAAGCAGTCAGGTAGGGTCAAATACGCCATTAACCCGTCGTCCAAGCAAGGTTCAGGGACGGGGACATCCAAAAACCAAAAAAATAGCTGGCACGTAACGGGCACAAGACACGAGAAACAAGGAGCAGTATCGCCAACTGATCCTGGTACAATCAACGAGAGAAACAAGATAGTTGTTGACAAAAGTGCTGCTTCTGAACAACTGCTAGCTTCGTGTACTTCTGTAATCACAAAACCTTCTTTTTCTAAATCAGAAATATCAACCCAGACTAAAGGAAAAACTACTGCTTCTTTTGGTGATGATTCTGCACATCAACAAAATACCTTGTCAAATCGCAATAGTAAGACCGAGATCATTTAATTTGGATTTCTCAGTCGTCTTTGATGCAAATCGCTCCGTGCAATTTTTTCATGATGTTTTTCTTATGATGTCGTAATATCTGGATGCAGCCAAGGAAACGAAGAGACAGAAGGTTTCTGCTGATACGTCAAGATCAGAAGTTACCAATGTGAAGGAAAATGCCGTAAGTGTTTCTTGCTTTCCCTTTTGTTTCTTTGCAACGAACCGTTATATTGAACATTAACCACAAATATCATGTTTGGAGACTTCACCTTCAGTAGTTCAAAGACATTCAATTGAGATATTCCTTCAATTTGGCCTCTGCTATTTCTATTTTAAATCAAGTCTCTTGGACATTGATGGCTGTGGATGTGTTCTTGTTATTTAGTTGTGTTTATCTATGTTTGAGAAAAAAACATTTTAGGATAGAGAACATAGATGAAATGACCATTCTTTCTTCAAATGGATGCATAGAAATATTTAGGAATGGCAACGAAGCGGGTTTAAGTTTAGGGGTGGATATAGTGATTCTCATTCCTACCCTGTCGGATAGAGAATATTGGGTTTTTGTCAGTTCGGGGTATTGTCTCTTTATAAGATGACAATATGAGATTCGGTATAAACTACCACTCTCAACGTCATTGCGAAAACTATTTTTGTTAAAAGTACATCACCTAATGAAAACTACAACATGAGCGTGAGGTCACCGGTTCCAATCTTAATGCTCGCAATAATACTATTTATTTCACGTTAATCACAAAAAACATCACCTAATGAAAACTCAATGTTATAATAGTTTGTGTAGATTTCGCCCGTAATGCAAATGAGCGACCAACAATCCGAGTGCAGAAAATAAAACGTGTTTTCATCAGACAATGCTGCACTTTACATTTTTTTGGTTTTCGCGTTGAGTATGGTTTTCACCGATACTAAATCGATGTTTGCTTTTGGCGATTACAGGTTGTTCGGAGAAGTCAGAGGCGGAGAACGTAAGTTATGTACTGCAGCAGTAAAGAAGAAAAATGGCAAAACTCGGAAACTAACTGTATAGATGATTGTAGCTGCCTTCAAGTGCAGTGAAATATTTAAAACTAGGATTGCTGAAATTTTCAGTCTCTTGGCCTTTGCACACAATGTTTTGTGCCTATAGCTCATCTGATGCCTTTAACAAGTCAGTAGTTAGTATAGAATCCTCTAAAATGTATACACTTGTATCAAATCCTTGCCAATTTTCTCTCTCTTCTCTTGCTGTTTAAAATATTGTTTTAAAAATCTTCGACTTATCCAATTAGTTTTGGATTAATTTCCGATTTAGTGCTTTGTGGGTCATTTCCGTTCAACTAGTGCCTAATGTTTTTTTAGATTACTGACTTGAAGTATTGACTATTTATATTATTTTTACTTGTTTGGATCTTCCAAATAGCCAATTGTGAAATAATTGATGGTTCCTCAAAAAACTAAGATGATAGTTTGCTGAGGCTTGTTTAACTGTTTAAACGCTTAAACTTGGATTTTAAAGATAAAATGCTAATTATCTCACATGTATTATCTCTTCTTAATTTCTATTGGACTTCTCTTGTGGTTGGTTGAGGTCAAGTGTTATTTTTTATATCATGTCAAATCCCGAACCATCTAAAAATTCAAGTTGATAAGGTGGGAGTTAAACTTGTTATTTAAGCTGATATCTTGGTTCACCTTTCTCGATGTGTGAGGCTGACATCCAGTATCGTAAACTTCTTACTAGGCAGTGCTCGTCTGGACCAGCTAAACTGCATGAGAACATTTCAAAAGTTATCGATTGGGCCATGTTCGAACTCATCCCAAAGAAGACGAGAACCATCGTAAACTGCTGGGACATTGATGGAGAGACCCTTCTTGCTGGAAAACCCCTTAATGCGTTTGACCCGGAGAGGAAGAAGCTCAACGGTGAAGATTTCGGGTTTGTGGGTTGACTATGTTTAGGAAAAACAACCTTTGTTTGGTTCTGACGGTTCGCTATCCTCTACGGTGTTCTAAAAACGGTAAGAACTGGTCGGGCTAATAAGAGTTTTGAAAGACTAATCAGAGATTTTTAGAATATTGCTCGTGCATTAACACGTCATAGTTTCTGATTGTGAAGACATAGACGTGTTGTGAAGCAAGTTTCTTGTGTTTTGTTACAAAAACTTGTGATTATATATCAGTTTTGGTTCATCTAAACATGACAACATTCTTGAACATTAAAGGAACTTGGTGTCTCTAATCCAACAGAAAAAAGGACGAAAATCATTAAATCTGCTCCAAACCGTCGTGTACCAACTTACCACTCTTACAGAGAGGAAACGAGGATTTGATGTCCCCGATTTAAGATTCAACGGAGTAGGTCCATTCTTATAAAGAGGTAAAAATTCTCAAACTCGGCGAGGATCTGGTATCCCCGATCCAATAAAGTAGGGGACGAGATCACTAAGCCCTCACCAAACATTTATCCTTGCCAATGCTAGATCCATATTTCACTTGCATCTCTTCATGCTATCTTAATTCGGCAAAAACTCGCACGACTTACGCCCATCGTTTCACGTTAGATTTTTTGCATCTGGCTTGTACGCGAGAGAGTTGTCAGCATCCCATGTTAAAAAGATTTAAATCAAAAGATAAATCTACACGCTCAAACATAATATCATAGTCTAGTCCATCAACTCTTTTGCATTTTAGCGTCTCACGTTAAAAAGACGTGAATAAAGAAAGATAAGCAAGAAAAACATAATATCAACACAACTCATTTAACCAACACATAACACTAACCTTACTATATATTTATTAAGACCAAAGATGTCATATTCATACATATATTCATTTTATTAAGATAGAAACTTTCTGGGTTTAATTAGTCATTACAATAAGGTTCCATAAACTTGAGAGCTACACACAATAAAATTTCCTCTCTCACATCAGGCCCTCCCTCCGCTTGTGGCAGTCCTAATTATCTGAAACAGAGCTGCAAGCAAGTGCCAAAAACCTCATTTAATAAATATAACATTTTTTACTAGCAATTTAAAACGATCTCATTAGAAAAATGATTTCCGAGTCGAGAAAAGAATCTCTAGTAACAATATAAAGAAATTGAACGAAAGAAATGAAATAAAAACAACAAGCCTAAGGAACGGTTTGAAGAGAAAATACTTTATATTTTCTGCGTGTATTTGCAGAACGTTTAAGTCATTTTCTCGTCACTGGCCTTCGAAGAATATGCATACGCGCGATTTTCATTACCAAGAACGTTGGAATTTAAATTCTTTATTGTACCATAAATATATCAAATATCTTTTTCATCATCATTTCTTCTTGACAATTCAAATGAAGAGAAAATTTTCAGATCAAAATAATGATACAAAACAAGTAAAATAAGATAAATTTTCCTTCTCTTTTTCCTTTATGCATAACATGATTGGATTGGTGTATCTAAGAAGTTTGCAGAATTTACAATTCACATTAGTATTATTTGAGAGTATCGAATGTGATACATTTGGTATAATAAAAACAATACCTATGTCAATTATAAATCTCCAGAACAACCCAAGAACCAAAGTTCCTAACACTATTGTAAATTTGCTTATTCCCGGCGAGATATTCGATATTCATTATCTCGCCGGTTTGGTAAAATATTTTCTGACGAGATATTCAATATCTCGCCGAGTTGGTTTCACTAGTTAACGGTTGGATGTTGACCACAACGGTCATCAAGTTTTACAAGTGTAATTGGTAACGGGAAACTGAGAAATTGGGACAGATTCTGCCCAAATTTTATCAAACTTAGCCGGCGAGATATTGACAACATCTCGCCGGCTGGGTTCGGCTAGGGTTTACAACCTACCCGGCGAGATACTGACAATATCTAGCCGGGTAGGTTGTAAACCCTAACCGGCGAGATATTAGTAAAAAACTCACCGGTTAGGTTTTATAACCTTTCCGGGCGAAATATTGTCAATATCTTGCCGGGAAAACTTCACTAGCCCGACGAGATATTGGTCACCTCCAAGCCGGCGAGATATTGATTCAATATCTTGCTAGCTACGACCATTCCCCTCGAGATCTGCCCGGCGAGAACCAAGCCGGCGAGATTTTCGCCCAAACTCGCCGGCTTGGCCAAACCGGCTGGACCGAATCTCCTGCCCGGCAAGAACAAAGTCTCGCCGACTTGGAGCTAAATTTCAGTGGTGTAAACAATATATATATATATGAAAGATGTATGAAGGAGATAGAAGCATATATACATGAACCGATGACAACGAACACGAAGAAGCCTAGAATGATTGGGCCAACCGGGTAGTTATGTCCTTTCTTTGATGAATTCTCCGACCCTCTCCTAGTTATGTTCTTCTGGAACTTTGCAATCTTCCTCTCCGCAACACGCTTTGAGGTTGTCTAATAAGAAATTGTAATAGAAACGATTACATGATTCCTCAAGAAACGAAAATATCAAACACCCTCTCCTATTTGTGTAAGAAAGATGAATTGAGAGCTTTAGATGGCATTAAATTGAATCACAACACAAATAATAAAGTGAAATTCACTTAGAGAAACAAATACTAAAATGATTAGGTAATTAATTCAATGTTGTTGGTCGTATGATGCAGTGCAAATCAGAAAAGTGTCGGATTTCGACAAAGGACTAGTGTTTTCTGGGCGGAAACGACGTTTTGAGCAAAACACATAGGTTTGTCATGATGTACGATGAATTTCGGCCATCCGAGGTCATCTTGGAGGTCAAAATCACAATTTTCTAAGTTCCGGACACTTTTGACAATTTTTATAATTTATTTATTTTTTTCAATAAGTTTAGGATTTCATTTTTTGATAAAGAATTCTTCCCAGTCATGTACGTTGCATCATCGTATAAGATTGTTCGATTTTGAACTTAGTAAGATTAGTCATTCCGGTGGTCTCGAAGAGATATACGTGCCCGGTTGCGGAGTTCGGGGACTCGAAGAGGCTCTAGGCCAATGGTATATGATGTTCAGGCTTTGGTCATCATGGATGAGTCTAATTTGGATTGCCTAATGGTTTAGGGTTTACTGTTGAGATCTTGGCGATTATGTAACTAAACTCTCTCGATAAGAATTTCCTTCTTGTGTATGTGGACATAGTCGACACAATATGGTGTTCTTATTTGTTACTTGATTTCGATTATGCTCCATATTTATCTTTCGCGTTATAACAAAGAGTACTTCTGATACCGAATAGAATGAAACGGACCTGTCTGCCTGGTTAAGATGAGTGTTATCTCTCTTTGAGAACCCTAGTGAATCGAGCAGTTCTAAGGTTTGGTGTTAACCTTCCGCAATTTACTGTTTCATTCAGTGTTCTAAAAAACGCTAGTTGGATGCTTTTTGAAAATTAGTTAAAAAATAAACTGAATTGAATGATTAATTGAAAATTGTAGAGAATTAATCAGAGATAAATTAGGAATTAATCAAACAAATCCCATGACCCAAAACACACACAAAGTAATTTTGAACTCAGATCATTCAGGCAACAAAGAAGCATATAAGGTTAAGCAAAACCACTAGCAATTAAGGGAACAAGAAAACATGAATCAAGAACACAATAAACAAATTAAAAATAATGGAATAGAAATTTACCATTGTTTTTCAAGAAGAGCACAAGAGAAGAAGAAGAGAGGAGATATATTGAGATTTGAGCAAAATGAATTGTTGACATATTCTTTTTCTCTGGGTTTTATTGTGTATTTATTTATTTATTTTGTTTCATAACTCATAAATGAATAATAAAGACATTGAAAGATAGTGTCAGTTTTATTTATTTATCTTTTTTTTCTGAATGCACCTGGTTTTCTTTCCACAGCAGGCCAAGAACTATTTTGTCATTGATTCATGCACGCCATAATTAATTTCCCTGCAAATCCTTGATTTTATTTCTGTTTTGGCCTGTATATTAGCCGTTAGGAATTTAACATCAAAAGGATAATATCAAAATTAGAGGTAATTACATACGAGTACACTTAACTATAAGTCATTCTTATGTGAGTACACTTAAATATAAAATTCAATTTTGCAGTCACCCAAATTACATTTCGTCTCGCTAAACTCTAACAAGGTTAAATCTAACAAAATTTTAAGGTAAAAAAACCAAAACACGCTCAATAGTTATGATTTAAAATCAAGCCGGTCATACCGGTTCAAATTCAAAACTAGTTTATATTTATTTAATAAATAAAATACAAAAAGATGTCTTGATTCAACTCTCTGGTTGTTATTAATATAATTAATTAATCATTAATAATATACTAAAACTTCTTAGTGACATAATTATCTTATTTACATTATTATTTATTATTTTTAATTTAATTATTCATAATTTTTTGTAATGATAAATTATTAAATAATATAATGAAACTTTCAAATGACATAACTCTCCCATACGAGTTTTGTTTCGGGATTATAGTATATCAAATCGAAAATCATCCGATAATCTTTGATTTGATATACTATGAGCCCGAAATGAAACTCGTATGAGAGAGTTATGCTATTCGAAAGTTTCATTAAATTATATAATAATTAGTCATTACAAAAAATATAATATATTTTTATATAGTAAAACATTTATTTATTAACGATAAAGCAGTTTTTTTAATAATATTATTATTTTATTTAATAAATATTATGTAATTATTATTTTAATTAATAATATTATTTTAATGATTATTTAATAATAAAATATTATTTTAAATTTGAACTGGTCTGACCAGCCTAATTTTAAATTAAAACTATCATGGGTATTTTGGTATTTTTATCTCAAAATTCTGTTAGATTTAACCCCGTTAGAGCTAAGTGAAACGAAATGTAATTTGGGTGACTGCAAATTCGAGTTTTATATTTGGGTGTTCTTATGTGAGAATGATGTAT
The DNA here is from genome assembly GCA_963920655.1 of Geranium rotundifolium. NCBI lineage: Eukaryota > Viridiplantae > Streptophyta > Magnoliopsida > Geraniales > Geraniaceae > Geranium > Geranium rotundifolium. Next base: position 2,280,526 of record OY987318.1, read on the forward strand.
AGTTGGGTATATTTACGTGTAATTACCCCTAGAAACAATTATTATTTTTTTGAAAATGTGACATTATGAATTGATAATTATCTTATTAAATTTCTGTGTAGATCGAACTTGCACATGGTATAAAGATTTTATTCGACCAAATAAATTTTAATAAGACATTTGAAAGTAAATGTAGTTCAACTACATATAATATTGATGTATACATTTAATAAATGTTAGATATAAATTCAAAATGACACTGAATTATAATTTAGATATGATGCAACCATAAAATATTTCTTGACAAAAAAAGTTCCTTAAAATTCCGAAGTACTTGAGGGAGAGACAGCCTTAACACTGCAAATTATTTTAAGGAAGAACCTCAAACTTGCATGAATCATGACCTGTCGGGAAAAATACACAATTATAACTAATTAGACTAGTGTGGGGATTGCGCGATGCTCGTGCTACATATAAATATTTATTATATTAGTGAAATTCGTGAAATCATCTTATCATGTATTGTTAAAGCAATTTTAAAACCTGAACAAACCATGAAAGATTTATAGCATATATATTCTTGTTTTTAGTTGTCAAATAAGTTTGAATTTTTCGAGAATGAAATTTATTACTGATTAAAGTAGACTTTTATAGCAATTGCAACGGCGTAGCCTAGACGGCGTGAACCCATCTGACTGTTGCCCAAACCCATTTCAGAGGAAATAACTTTGGTTCTTCACATAAAATCCTCCAAATAAAATATAAGCAAGCTATGCCGTTCATATCGATTTCTACTTTACAGTATTGACTCCAACCTCTGTTACAGTACACCAACTCTTTTACTTGCTAACATAATATTCTATACAACCAAACATAATCAATACATGCATAGAATATCCTAAATAAAATAGAACAAGTTATGTCATTCAAAGTAATTTCCACTTTATAATAATATCTTCAACTTTCGTATGAAGATAAAACACGAACAAGTTAGCTCCCCAGCGCTAAAACACGAAGAATAAAAATTTTCTGACAAAAAAAAGCCATCACCACATCAAAATTTTAAAAAAAATGCCCAAACAGTTTAATACCAAATCAAGAACACAAAAGAAAGAACGCACGAACCAAAAAAAAAATTCAAAAAGTAGTTTAACAGTAATCAAAACATGTCCGGACGACTTCGAATCAAGAACGGAAATCAAACAACGTACAAAGAGTAAAAATACGCACGAACGGCTTCAGATCAAGATAAAAAACGAAGAACACATAGTAAACAAACCACTAAATTATAAAAAAAAAAACAAAAAGTAAACTGAACTAACCAAAATCCACAACTCACGTACAGGCTCCAACGACTCAGAAACAAAAGTAGACCCGACTTCTCTGGATCAAGAACATGAAAAAATACAACGAACAGTAATCCACCACAAAAAAATCAAAAAAAGAAAAGAAATACAGAAATTACTCAAATACCAAGATTCACGTACGAACTCACACAACCTCCAAACACCAATAACAACACAGAACCGGGACAAGGGTAGACAATCAAACATTCAAACGCCTACCACGTGATTGCTCGATCGGAAAAAATCTTAGACGCCATTGCAGCTGCTAAGGCAAACACAAAATCCGAGGACCTCAATGGCGAGTGACATTCTATCCGAAAACAATCCGTTGACTATGCATGAAATAACAAACTACAACCCGTCGAATCCACCGATACACCATAACACCACATGTATATATCCAGCATGGAGAGACGTGATTCAACAGACGCAAGAAAAAGAATAAGAATTTATAAAATATCGAACTTAAATCTAAAGCGGTTACGAAAACCGTCTTGTAAGGAAGAAGAAAAAAACCCGTTCGCGCCAGCACCCCCATCACATTCGCGCCAATCGAAACCCAAGTGTCAAGCCCACAAAAACAAATCACACCATATACTAAAAAATATTCATATCTCAGCGCCATATGGCCAGCCTCAAAGAAACCAGATGCCACAATAACAAGTACTCCAAAACCCTTCCATATTCCCATTATATAGGCATCTCAAGAACTCAAAATTTTGAACTAAACCCTTGTCCATTTCTCCATTTCCATCACAATCTATTCTTTGAGAGCGGACCACTCCAATTCCAATTTTATGAACTATATCGAAAAAAACACATAATTGTTATAGACCGTGCATAATACTAAAATTATCCTAAAATTCAAATTTCTATGAAAAAGACATTTATGATCAGACTGGCGCTATCAAACTTTGAGAGCTATGTGGTGCATCATCCTTCCAATCAACTCATGTATGATTAGTACATTGATCTCGAAAAGCGGAAGTTTGATTTTCTACAATGTAACAACAACAAATGAAAAACAACAATCCAAGCAAAAGAACAAGAATTTATAAAACACGGAAGATATAATCTAAGGCGGTTACCAAAACCGTTTTGTAAGAAAAAGAAAAACACCCGTTCACGTCACCACGTGGAGCACGTCCGCCTTCGGCCTCTCAGAATGCTCTTCAGTGAGCTTTTCCACGAGTTGTTAGGAGTGCTAAGGCCAGATCAGCCCTCCTCTTCGCCGATAGTTATGATGGCTTCGTTTTTTGTGTGGTTGCAATAGATGAGGGGAGTTCTTGTTTGGAGGCTGTGGACGATTTAACAAGCGACACGACGGTAGATTTGGCATAGGCGGAGGTTCACATCATGCACTACGGAGAAGTGACAGATACGGGAGCTCCAATGAGGTTTTTTCGGCGTCTAAGTGGTGGTTGGAGCTCCATGTGGTAGTCATAACTTCTTTTCGGCTTCGGATTGGCCAATCCGCGTCATCGGCGTTTCTTTATGGTCGGCGACATTTCCCTTTAATTGTAGTCAAGAAAGGCTTGAAGACTCTCGAGTATGAAAAGGAATAGAAGAAGATAATTCAGGAGCCCAGGAACTTATTTTCTCTGCTAAAATTCAGAGAACCATCACTTTCGCCTATGGCTGCATGCTCGCTCTCATCTTCTTCACCATCTTCTTGGCCTTCAATCCCTTCCTAGAAGGAGTCACCATCTTCAATCTTTGTTACTAATGGAATCGAAATGAGCTATGAGTTTATCTATTAAACCCGCAATATAGATTAGAATGCATTTGATTAATTTTATAATTTGGCTCCATTGAAGAAATTTTTAATAATGATGGACGTTAAAGATAAAACATTTAATGTATTATAAATTTAATGCATTGAAATGGAAGTAATTGGTGTGTTATGAATTTAACATTTGTCATGAAAATGAGAATTATTGCAATACAATCGTTTGATTAATCACAACTTATTTGTAGTAATTATTAATTATCATGTCTGTCTCAGCAGGCAAACAACTTATATAAGTACATCAGTACTTTACATAGTTGAACAACAATGACTTTGATTGTTGTTATGTGTGCTCTTTTTCACAAGGTCTAATAGTAAGTAATTTTAGTATAATAAAACTATAATAAGCACAAATATAACAAGGTAACATGTATATGTTTAATGAACAAAGTACCGCTAACAGGTGCTCAATTAGAATCTCATCAGATGTATTATGAAAATTTTTGAGCCTTTCTTTTAACTTCTGATGGTTGTTTCTCATCAGCACATAGAGTTTCTTTATCTACATGGTGGTTTAACAACTCCTTCAAAATACTTGGAGCCTGTGATGCAATGCTAGACTCGAAACTCAGAAGACCTAAGCAAATGCGAACAATCAGAACATTTTTACATATAACAGTGAGCGAGCACATAAACAATTATCCACATACATATACATAAAGACTAAGCCTAGGATAATCCAAAACTTTAAATAAGCTATACTCTAATTTTAGTAAGGTAAACTCTACCCCATTCTTAGCTGAACTATTGGATGTTTGGTCGGATTTCACTAACTTTCCATCCCCAATTTCATCTGCTTTAGTTTTTTGGACATTCACATCATGAGTTTCTTCGCGAGCTCCATCACGCAGACAAAGCTCTAAAAATTCATTCCGGACAATTGAACTTTCTCAAACTGTTTCTTTTAACAGGTGTTAAGAAGCACAAAATGCCTTGAACACGTAATTAGGCACCGGAGAAAGATAGTTATCCACTTATCCTTATATTTTCCCTCCCATTTCTAAAATAAGGCAATTGCATTTGCACATCATTTGGCGGAAGATGTTTCTAAGCAAAACATGCATATTAAAATTGTAAGAAAAAAGAACAAACAACCATCTAACTTTAATTTCAGCATACCTCCCGTTTAGTCAGTTGTATGTTCCCGTGCAATTCTCGCGCATCAGACATCAAACTCGTAAGCTTAGTTGCAGCAATGATAATTCTCGGTAAAAATAATTGTTTGGCCTCCACTGTATCAGAAACGCCACATATATTAAATAGAAAATAAAAAGTGAAAATGTACTCAAAGAAGGCAATTGATAATTAGCAACAACCTACTTGCTATAATAACGAATGATATCAGGAATAATCTGGGACCTTGCTGCATAAGAACAAGGAAGAACAATATCCCTAACACTGGTGCTAGCTTTCATTTTCTCATTACCGACAAGATCAGTGGTTTTCTTACCCGGTTTCAGAATGCAAAGAGAGAGTGCAGTGCACACATACATGTATACAGTACTATAAGCTTGAAACTTAAAGAAAAAAATTAGATAGAGATTTAAGTTAAGACGAACATTTTTCACCCGGGTTGGTAAAGTTGCACTGAACTGAAGTGTTTGAACTTTACTTGTATCGTCAACCTTGCCTACAAATTCAATGAATGAAGAGTTATAAGCTTATAAAGAAAGTATCAATTGACACGATTTATAATGAAAGTTGCAAATTTGCAATATAAAACAAAATATTTAAGAGAAAACAGATTAGTCTTTGTTGGTGAAATGTTGAATCATGATTAATACTCTGCCAACAAGCACTTTGATTAATACCATATAAATAACTATTTCCTAAGGATCTTGAAAGAGAATGGCCCCAATACCTACTTAAAAATTTGTGGTGAAAACGAAGAATAATACCTCCAGCAATTTAAGAAGAAAGAAACATCAATGATAAAGAACCTCATGGCCATAATTGGTGCTCAACAATTTAACTTCAAGGTACAATGCAAAGACCATGTAAAGTAATATAACTGATAACAGTTTCAAATCTAAATCACAAAACAGATATAAACACACAAAAAAGAACCAAACCAAAACTACAACTCTACAAACCCATTTTACAAAATGCACAATCAGATAGAGCTTACTCTTATTCGAATTCGCAACTGTGTCGGAGATTGAGTTCTCAGAGCACACTTCTTTAATTGATTCTCTGAGCTTGGTGGATGATTCCTATGAACAAAAATGGTATTAAGCAAAAAATCCAAAATCAAGACTCTGAAACCTAAGAAAAAAGAAAAATATGCCACCAGATAAACAAAATAACTGAGGACGCACATTTATATGCCCTCTTCCGCCATTGAAAGCCTAGATCAAAATCACAAATCATTTTCAAAAACTTCAAAATAATTTTTTTAATGAAAGTAGTAACATATTCAGCAAACCCAACCCCACATGCAGAAACAAACCAGGAAAACAAGAACCCAAAAGAAAAATCAAATCGAGAACAAGAAAAATGAAATCAGAATCTTATCGAGGAGAGAGACTCACATGGGGAAGTGGTGAAAGTGGAGAGCCGGTTGGTTTGGAGAAGAATCGGAGCGACGACGGTCACGTACAACAAACACACCACCAAATTCCTAAACATTTCTTGGAATCACGGAATTCCAATACAACCCAGACTTGTATAGGAATCAAATGCCGATTGAAACCGGAACCGACACTCATCAACGCGAAGAACATACGTCAAGATCCCAATTCCATTCCTACACAATCTAACATAATGATTTCAACGACAAATTTTGTAATCTAATAGTTTCAAGACAACATACAATAGACTCCCACATCAAGCAAAAAAATCAAAATAAACAATAAACCACATGAATAAAAAGTACACACCTTTAATTCCTGTTATCCGAACCAACCCAATAAATAGCTCTAAATTTCAAATTCATACGACAAAGGAGAACTCGCCCCAAAAGTGCATCTATAGGTCGCGAGATCAGGCGGCGATTTTCCATTACCTTGAATCCACACATGAAAGAAACTGATCGGTGGGGGAAGAAATCATCTCTTTCTGTCACCAACAAACACCGATATATGGAGGCGAAGAGGTGTGAACAGAAAACCAAACGTAAATAAACAAAAAAATACAAATGCAAAATTAGGAGCAGTTATTTTCAAATTAACTGTCTCACCACAATTCAACCCAGATGTCAACCCCACAAAAACAAAAACAAATCACACTATATACTAATATCCATTCATATTCTAGCGCCAAATGTCCAACCACAAAAAAGTCAAATGTCACAAAAACAGCACTACAAAACTATTCTCTATTCCTATTATATATAAGATTAACTATTGATAATTAGTGTAAATAAATGTTAAAATAATAAATGCCACTTTTGCTTTTGTCAATTAATAAATTAAAATAAAACCTAAAACCATGTAAACAACTATCTTTTAGTTTCATCACTAATTCCCAATCACAAGCACGACCTCTCCTCTCCGCCTCTGCTTTCACGGCCCCGTCTCCGATTCTGGACGAGACTCCACCTCCTCGCCTCGTCCACACTCGCCTCCGGATCATCGCTCAGCCTCCGCGCTCCAATCTGGTTCGCGAAGCCATATACTCTCCTCCACGAACAAGCTGGCAAGGCCAAATCTTGCTCTGGCGAGCTGAGTCTGTTGTGCTTGATTGCAATTGGGCCTGGTTGACCAAGATTGGACCGGTTTTGACCGGCGTTGACCGAGTTATGCCTGATTTTTGATTTCTCGTCTCGGTGAGATAAAAAATTTTAGGTTCCGGCGAGTTTCATATACCAACAAATTAATCTTTTGTACTAACAATAGAGACATTTTTTGGTACAACATTATTATTTGAGGAAATTCATGATCACTACCTTTAACTATGTGAGTTTTTCACGTTACTGCTTTCAATTATTTTTTGTTTCACGTTATCACAGAAATTATTTTTATGTTTCACCATTTCTAACAAGTTAAATCTGATAAAAATATCCATAATACACTTATATTAAAAAAAATTAAAATTTAAAAATATATCTTTTGAAAAAAAAAATTCAAAAAATATTTTTTTATCACATAAATAATAAAAAAATGATTCTAATTTTTTAAATAAATTTATTTTTTCGAAAAACCTTTAAAATAAAAAAAAACAATTTTAACAACGTTTTCATTTTAAATATATTTTTATAAATTTTATTTAAAAAAAATAATATTCAAATCAATTTTTTTATTATTTTTTCCACAAAACTATATTTTCATAAAAAAGAAAAAATATATATTTTAATTTTTTTAAATTCGGGGATATTTTAGAAATTTAATAAAATTTGAAAGTCAAATATTAAATGTCTAAAATACCCTTGTATTTAAGAAAACTAAAAAATGAAAACCAATTTTTGTTTAACTTCTTTTTAAAAAAAATTATATTTTTATGGAATAAATAATAAAAACAAATTTTGAATATTATTTTTGAGGAAATAAAATTTTCTAAAAACATATTAAAAATGAAGAACGTTGTTAAAATTGGTTTTTATTTTTAATATTTATACGAATAACCTTTTTTATAAAAATAATAATATTTGAACCAGTGTTTTATTATTTATGTGATAAAAGTATTTTTTGAAAAAAAGTACAAAAGATATTTTTAAATATTTTTCAAAATTTTAATATATGGGTATTATAGACATTTTACATTATATTTAATTTTTTTGAAAACGGTGAAACATAAAAATTGTTTACCGTGGTGACGTGAAACAAAAATAGTTGAAGGTAATGACGTGAAAACTCGTATAGTTAAGGGTACTGGTTAGAAATTTTCTCTTAGTAAATATCATACCCAATTTGTTTGAAATTATTAATAAATATAAACTAGGGAAAAGAACACTTTTGTGCATCTAAATATACAATTTTGTAACTTTCATACCCTAACTTTTTTTTTTCTTTTTTTCATACCCGAATTTCATTTTGGGACAACTGGTCATTTCCTTACCAAAAATTGCCCTAAATTTTTGTTCAATTCATGAGTATTTGGTTCAATTCATGGGTATTTTGGTTCAATTTATTTGTATTTTGGGAAAATGGTCCAAAAGTACCTTCAATTTTGGTTCAATTCATGGGTATTTTGGGTATTTTGAAATTATTGTCCCAAAATAAAATTCGGGTATGAAAAAAAGAGAAAAAAAAAAGTTAAGGTATGAAAGTGTCAAAAGTGTATATTTAGGTACACAAAAGTGTCATTTTCCCTATAAACTATAAAATTATTATGCATGCATTAAGAGCGGGGCAAAAATAAGTGACGCACGAGCATTTTGACTTAGTTTTTCCGTACTTTTTTCTCACACTTAGCTTGTTTTTGCCCATATTTGACATTAAATTATCTTCTTTTGCATCGATATGTCTTCACGGGTATTCTAATACTATTTTATAGGTTTAAGGCAAAAAATGAAAATATAGAACATAAACTGGTAGAGAAATTATGAAGCCCAGCTAAATTTTTTGGATTGAATTGCTTTATTTATGGAGTCGATTATTATATTATTTATGATGCCTCATCTTTATAGATTGTTAAATCGTTTTGTGACGCGTAGCTAAATATTTTCGATATAAGTCATGAATGATTGCGACAGTGTAGGGATCATTTAATTGTAAATTATGCATATAACTTTCTGCAATATGTTTTTACACGTTCTTTGCTTACTACAGCTTCTCCTGTTTGTTTCATGCAAATTTTTGTTTATTCGGTTTTATTGTGAAAACAAGTTAGTAAATGGATATGTTTGGTAAAATTGAGTTTTAATTCTTTACATGGATGGTGCAATTAAAACATCTATAGGTTCCTCTAGCCCAAAGTTAGAAGAATTCATTTTGCTGAATATATAATAAAGAGTTAATAATTGGTACTGGAAGGAAACGGAGGGTTCTTGGTGTCGATGGGTTGATCCGGTTAAACTCAATGAGCTGAGAGAATTTGAATTTCGCGATGCCTATATTGATCGCAGGGTTGATCGAGTAAGCTGGTTTAAGGCGGTCTGCAGCAAGATCACGAGGTTTCTCCATTTGTATGAGTTGGAGACAATGGCTCTACATGAAGCTAACTGATTCGAGTCGATTAGTCTCCGGGGTTATCATGAATGCATGTGTAAAGCACTCTGCAGCAAGATCACGGGGTTTCTCCATCCGTATGAGTTGGATGCCGTGGCTCTACATGATGCTAAACGGGTCGAGCTGAACAATTTTGAAGTAATCTTAAGCGAACGGTGTTGCGTACTACCCACTATCGGAACATGTATTATTTGTTTTGCTTATAATCAAATGGCTCACGAATTAACCATGTTTGTTTGAACTAACAGTAGCTGGGATTAAGGTGAGGGGTCTGTCCCACCAACTGTAGCTTCAGCTGTCCGGCTTGATGTTTGGCTAGTTTCCATTTAATTAAGGGATAATGACACTTTGTTACACCTAACTATCGTGAAATGACACTTTCATACCCCAACTATTTTTTCTTTCCTTTAGTACTTTGACAATATTTTTGTGACAACTCACCACTAAAATGTTTAAAATACCCAAAATGGCTGCCCAATGATGCCAGATGCCTGATGATGACGAGATTCATGATGCTTGATGTCCAATAATGCATCTCATGTGCGGTGTCTTGATTACGGGATTCTGATTTACGGGATGTCCGACTAACGGGATGTCCGGATTATGGGAGTCCGGATTACGGGATGTCCGGATTACAGGAGTCCGAATTACGGGATGTCCGGATTACGGGATGTCTGGATTACGGGAGTCCGAATTACGGGATGGCTTTTTCCGAATTACGGGATTGTACACGTGGACTATGGCCGCGAGATAGCGGCAAATGACTCTGTGCTGGTGGCGATTGGTTTTGATCGTCGACGCATGCCAACGAGGTGGTCCGATCGAGTTCTGGGTTTGTGCCGATTGACGCCGGCGGTGGGTTTGATCACCGAGTTGCTGCTGCGATCCTGAAGTGCCGCTGCCGCGATCCTGTTGATGAAGTTGATTTGTTGAGTGATGACGGTGTTGTTGACGATGATGATGATTTTGCAGTGATTGATTTTGAATTGTGTCTTGATGTAGGCCCAAATGATCTTGAGCGCTTTGGTGCGAGCAATCTCTGGCGCGCCGACGAAGTCCTGCAAAACTGGGAACACCGGTTGGGGCTTCATGATTCCCTTGACTGGCTTCGACGCGGCGGTGTAGGTCACCGTGCGACTCAAGCAGAGGTTAGCTGGTTGAGTCGGAGATTGACGTAGATTAATTGGCCAGAGACTTGATTTCGGGACTGAAGGTGGTGGAGAAACCCAAGAACATGGCCATTGTTGCATGAGAGAAAATGGGTATGCGAGAGAGATGAGGAAGAAGAAGAAGAACCGCTTCAATTGAATTTGAACCAGCTTAATTTTAATTTTTAAATTAAATTAAATCAATTTGATTTTGATTTCTTAAACCAATGATATTTTGGGTGTTGTCACAAAAATATTGTCGGAGTACTAAAAAAAAAAATATAATTGATACATGAAAGTGTTATTTCGCAATAGTTAAGCGTAACAAAATGTCATTCTTCTTTAATTAATTAGATAAAAACTCATAAACGTATAGAATTGGAGAAAACAACATCCCTCTTCTGTTTTGGTTTAAACATTATCTTTGCATCAGTCTATGGACTCAGTCCGTAGAGCTCTCAGTCTCGCCCAGAAAAAACCAGAAGTGAGGTCGAAGCTTTGTAGAAGACGACAATGGAGTTGTTCTCAGCTGCGTGTTATGGTTCAACTTCAAGGTCAGTTCCTTCTCCGTCTCCGTCCATTTCTGCTTATTCGCCTCTGCTTTTCGTGAATTTCAATTTTCCCCCAAATGTTGGTTCATCGAGAACAAGAAAAGGAACTGGGAGGTTTCGTTGTCGATCTCAAATTATTGGTCCAAGACACAATTCTATGGCTATGGGAAGAAGAAATCAATCGGATATGGATATGAGTGTTGGGGAGGCTATTGATTTATTTCGTCGGGAAATACTCCAAGCTGGGTCAAGACCTAATATTAAAGGAATTGCTAAATTGTTGAGTGTAGCTGTGAGAAAGAAACAATACTCCACAGCCATATCCTTGTATGAAGAATTGAGAGCTTCTCCAGTCTCCCCCAATACGTACATTATGACAATTGTGATGAACTGTTATTGCAAGCTGGGCAAAACTGATGCTGCTCTAGAGCTGATGAGGGAGATGCAAGAGGGAGAAAGTGATGTCAAGCCTAATGTCGTTACGTATAGCACCTTGATTGATGGACTTTGCAAAACCGGACAAGTTAATGTTGCTCTAGAGCTGATGAGGGAGATGCAAGAGGGAGAAAGTGGTGCCAAGCCTAATGTTGTCACGTATAACACCTTGATTGATGTACTTTGCAAATCCGGAAAAGTTAATGTTGCTCTAGAGCTGATGAGGGAGATGCAAGAGGGAGAAAGTGGTGCCAAACCTAATGTTGTCACGTATAGCACCTTGATTGATGGACTTTGCAAAACCGGAAAAGTTAATGTTGCTCTAGAGCTGATGAGGGAGATGCAAGAGGGAGAAAGTGGTGCCAAGCCTAATGTTTTCACGTACAGCACCTTGATTGATGGACTTTGTAAATCCGGAAAAGTTAATGTTGCTCTAGAGCTGATGAGGAAGATGCAAGAGGGAGAAAGTGATGCCAAGCCTAGGGAGATGCAAGAAGGAGAAAGTGGTGCCAAGCCTAATGTTGTCACGTATAACACCTTAATTGATGGAGTTTGCAAAGCCGGAAAAGTTAATGTTGCTCTAGAGCTGATAAGGGAGATGCGCGATAGTGTCAAGCCTGATGTTATTACGTATAGAGTGTTGATTGTTGGACTTTGCAAAGCCAGAGAAACTAATCTTGCTCTAGAGCTAATGCGGGAAATGCAAGTGGGAGAAAGTGTCAAGCCTGATGTTTTCACGTATAACACCTTGATTGATGGACTTTGCAAAGCCGGAAAAGTTAATGTTGCTCTAGAGCTGATGAGGGAGATGCGCAATAGTGTCAAGCCTGATGTTATTACGTATGGAGTGTTGATTGATGGACTTTGCAAAGCCAGAAAAACTAATCTTGCTCTAGAGCTAATGCGGGAAATGCAAGTGGGAGAAAGTGTCAAGCCTGATGTTTTCACGTATAACACCTTGATTGGTGGACTTTGCAAAGCCAGAAAAGTTAATGTTGCTCTAGGGCTGATGAGGGAGATGCAAGAGGAAGGTGTCAAACCAAACGTTGTCACTTATAATACCTTGATTTATGAGTTTTGCAAGACAGGAAACTTTAGTGCTGCTCTTGACTGGCTAATGAACATGGCACATGCAGGTTTGAAGCCTACTATATTTACTTACAATGTGTTTATTGATGGACTATGCAAAATGGGGAACACAGCTGCTGCAGTTGAGTTACTGAGGGAGATGGAAGAGGGAGATTGCAAGCCTGGCGTGGATACTTACAATATAGCGATCAATGGGCTTTGCAAAACAAACAACATTAGCGTTGCCGTTGAGCTGGTGAAGAAGATGGCAGAGACTGGTTGTAGACCAGACGCCGATACCTATAAAGTATTTATCGACGTGTTTCTGGAAACAGGGAACTCTACTGCAGTTGTTGAGTTGACGAGGGAGCTGGAAGCGTTACAGGAAAATCATGGGATTAATTAGCTTGCTCTAAAGACTGTAAGTATTTGTTATCATCTTCTCAAGTCTGTTAGGTGTTTGCAAACATGTGGATGAAAAATGTTTGCAAACACTTTTGATTTATTTGAAGCGTATCAGTTTCAATGAGAGATTGCTTCAAACCAGTTTCTGTATTTGTATTCATAAGCAGAACATTTATATGATGTAAACTTTAATTAGAATTTCAGTCTTATTAGTTAATGTAACATTTGGTTACAACTTGAGCGTAGAGCACCATTTACTTTATGTGAAGAAGAGACGGAGTCAAATAAGAGGTGGTGGTTTACACTAAAGTTGGATCTGATACGTGTTATTATTAGGTTTTTATTTTATTTTATAATTTATATTGTTAAAATATAATATTCATTTCATACTCTTTTTGCAATTATGGTAGAATTGTTTAACTAATAACTAGTTAAACATCTTGGTAACTCAAAAGTGTGGGGCCCGCGCGATGCGTGTGCTACCTGTAAAATCTTGGTAAAATGTAAAATCTTGGTAAAATATAATTACGAACAAAGTTTTTATTTTTTCTCTTCTAAATATTGGTAATTCAAACTATTATTATTCACAATTATGTGTACAATATTGTGTAGTGTACGATATTGTTGTTGGACGAAAGTGTCTAAAATGGCAAAATTAGAATATGTTTTAAATTATAACTGAGTCAACCTGAGTCGTGATTATGAAATACTTAGACTCGGCATAGAGTGATGTGGAACGCGTTCACATGGCACGTAAGAAGAAATACAAGATTGATTGATTGATTCCTTCGTGCAAAAGAGAGGCTTGAAATGGGTCCCTGGAATTGCTGCTCCTACTACGCTCCATCTTTCGCCATCACCGACAGGACACGGAGCAACATAAAGTTATCGACGCCACCATATCCACCGTTGACGATGCCAAGAACGAAAGAGGATATTATGATTTCGACAAAAATAATAACAAAGGGTAATGGAGAGGGTGCCAGAGCAAACTCTAATAGGAATATGAACTTAAGGGTGGTCGTTGTCGGCACATAGAGTGGCGAAGGCGAGCATGGTCTTGTCGCCCTTCTCAAAGGTAATGCCGTCGTTGTCGACTGCATTTCCTATCGCAACAAATCTGAAGTGGGAGGTTTCGCCTAATATCTTATAACGAAGAGGTGCAAGGGTTTAGGTACAAGAAAAATACCAAATTCATTGAACAACGAATTTAAGATATTTGAAATCCACAAAACTATAAACACAATCAATTATTTGGACTTTTATCGATTCCTCTAAAATCTCTTAGGCCATATGTCCTTTTTCCCTACTCATTTTTATTTACGGTAAAATAAAAATTGATAGTTTTTGATATAGTTATGTGGTGTAATGTAGATCCGTCTTGATATCTTTTTATTTACATGTTATTGCATTAGAAAATAGATATTTTTTTTAAATGTTTTTGCCCTATATTTTTTTTACAAAAAATGATATCTAACAATACGACTGTTACAAAGCACACATCTCCAAGAAAACCAACGGGTACCTGTGATAATTTGGGTTGGAACACACAAAGTTTAAAAAGGCTAAATCGGGAGTTGAAGCGTTTTCCCTTAGCCCCGCGAAGCGTAAGCCTCAATAATAAGACTAATAAGTTCATAAAATATGATATAAATAAGAAAAAATATAAAGAAAAATAAAAAATGGCAAAATAAAAAACAAATAGAAATCATCAAAGAATCAGTAAAAGTTAAATAAGCAATTATAAATTAAGAAAAATCTGCAAAACAAATAATAAATCAGTAAAATAAGCAAAAAAAACTGAGGGAGAAGCGTGGTTGGCTAGAAAAGAAGTTGTAGATGGAGGGAAAAAGAAGAGTTGTTGCCGATTTCTCTTCTAATTTATGTTTTAATTTGATATTTCTTCGATTTATCAAGTTAGCTTTAGCTTCTTTCCAACAGAAAATGCTCAATAACAGCATTTAAAAAAATCCAGATGTATTTAATGTTCATAAAATGTCCAAATGGGCTATAAAAATTTAAAATTTAGCCTAAAATCTGAGGCGTGAGGCGTGAGGCGTAAGCCTCGACAGAGCCGAGGCGTTAGCCTCGGTACACAAATGAGAGGCGTAGCCTCAAAAGCTATTTTAGACCGCCTCACCTTGAGGCGTAAGGCTCAATAGCCTTTTTATACTATGGGAACACATTTTACTTGGCATTTTTTTATTGTTAAATATCATTTGATGTGATATTTTTATTGGTATTGAAAACATATTACATTATTATAGGAAAACATTTTACAGTTTAATGAATCTTCTACCTATTTGGTGGGATGGTTAAGAGATTTCTTGTGATCAAGGTTATGGATATCGGATCGCGGGGATATATCGGCCAGTCGACGAAAAGGGAGATCTGCCAAACTCGGGAAGATCACGAAAAAATCGCGGCAAAACGCGTTTTGTAATAAATAAATAATTAAACATATATATTATTTATTAAAAACAAGGGACAAAATCAGTGAAAAAGCAATGCTAATTTGACAAACTTAGAAACAATTATGTATCGTTGGATCATTTGATCTACGGATGTTATTGTAAGAGATAAAGTGGATGATACGGAGTGTAATTATGTTGGGGTTTGTTGGGATTATGTCATTGCAGTTGGTGATAAGGGCGATATGGTAATTTTATGTGTCATTGTGTTCTTGGATAATTGATGGGTTAGTGGGCCGTTTTGATAACTGGTATATATATGAGGGGATGTCATATGTTTGTTATGGTTAACCATGGTCAGTGTGATATGTTTTTGTATTGCATGATGCAATAATTTGTTGGTAAATGGCATGGGTTCATAGTTGTTATGTCATAGTATAATGCGTATAGATTGGTTTGGATGTAGGGAGGTTCATATAGTATTTGATACAGAAATGCCAGTAAAAAGAATTATCGGATGAATATTCCGTCGATCATGAATTGTGATGGTGTTTCGTTAAAATATGTTGTTCATGAAATGAGTTGTGGGCTTCACTGTGTCATAGAAATCAACAATTGTGTCCTAGTGTTGAGATTCAATGAATTAATCACCACATAACATATCACGACAATACTACGCCAAAGAACAACAACATACATGTTGATGGTGTTCTACATACAACTACAACCCAAATGAACACACATAACATGTACCCAACTAATACATACACGTCTCACCAAATTTCATGCAATACATATACAAACCAATGACAGAACGAAACCGACGGCGAGATGGGTAGACGTTGGAGACTCACACCCTCGACGGCGAGATGGTTTTGGTTGTGGCTCGAAATAGTGAGGTAGTGGTTAGGGATAATGGTTTTGGGTTATTAGCCGCTGAATTGTAGATTTGGTATATTGAGATGTAATGACATATATATCCTTCATGTGCTAATATGAAACCGTAATGAAATCCCATAATTATTTCTTATGAACCATTAATTTAAACACGTGTTATTTTCAATGGTTTTCTAGTTTTTATATAGAGAATGGTTTTTCATAGATTTCTATCCTAAAAACAAAATGAATGATATTTAATTATTTTTAATTTCAAACTTGTCAATAAACTCAAAGTTTGAACGTAAAATTAAAAAAGATGAATGAATAACAGTTTAATTTTTTATTTGTTGTTTATTAACCCAAATTTCAAACTGAAATTGATCAGGTGGACCGAATAAAACCGGATTAGATCGGACAAGACTGAAATTAATTAATTTAAGTTGGAGTAGACAAGAATTAATTGATTTGGACCGGATTAGACCGGAATCAATTTGAATTTTGTTGAGTCAGCCAGTTTGACCGGTATTTTCATCAATATCGCCCGTTTCGTCGCGGAAAACTTGCAAAAACCGATATATCGCCGGTATATCGGCTGGTCGCGGGGATATCTATAACAC
Source organism: Geranium rotundifolium (assembly GCA_963920655.1). Taxonomy (NCBI): domain Eukaryota; kingdom Viridiplantae; phylum Streptophyta; class Magnoliopsida; order Geraniales; family Geraniaceae; genus Geranium; species Geranium rotundifolium. The sequence goes on from OY987318.1 coordinate 2,297,261, forward strand.
TGCATGTGATAAATCATTTGTAACTTATCAACGGGTCCCCATTAGTATAAATAGTTTATTAGTTTGAGCATGAATGTTCTTATTTTGACATCTTGTTTGGGCTGCTAGATTTATTAGATCTTCTAGGAATCGAGGGTGGGCCAAAATTTGAAGACAACATCGGGAATTTATTAGCAGTTTGTCTATCCACTAATAGCTTGCATTCATATTGAGATTTTCAACAGTGAACTATACATAGAAGTTATTATTACAAAAATTGAGTAAATTCACATGATGCTAATCTCCAACTTCAACTATCATACATGTAGTATTTTGATGCAATACGTGAGAATAATGATGGATATCTTTGTTTGAATTGAGAGCACTTATTATTGGAAGTTTTTTTGAGGGGATAAACTTTGACAAAAATGATGTAGTGTCAAGAAATATGGGAAACAAAATAAGCTTAGAAAGGGAGTAGTTGAAGATTATGATAACTTATTTTTGGAATATTTGTTTTTCGATGGACATGGCATCGAGTATCGAGTTTCTACTTAAGGTCATTTTACATATAGGTCATTAAGTTGTTTGGCTCCAATTTAATGCAATCACATACAACTCTATCTTCCTCACAATAATTGGTTTCAGAAATAAATATTAACAATGACAACTATTCCGTTTTTGAGTGAACACCCAAATAGATTTAGGCCCGCACTTTCGGTGGGAAAGTTGTGGGATTCGGACTCATTAGGAGTGATGAGACACATTTTCAGGTATTTTGGGAAATGTATATTTTTCAAAAAAAATAATGACGACTATTCTTATATTTTTTTAATAATTTTTCAATCCAATTCAAGAAAATAAACAAAATCGTTTGTGGTTCAAGAATTGAATCAAATTTACTTAGTCTTTCAATCCAGTTCAAGAAAATAAACAAAATTGTTTTGTGATTCAAGAATTAAATTAAATCAGCTCATGGTCATACGGGTCTGTCTATAACAAACTACTAAACTTAAAAATAAATTTTAACCATGGAATCATGTATTTTTATTCAATTCTAGTTTATAAATATGAATATGAAGGTGTCGGAAGCGGAAGCGGAAGCGGAGGCGGAGGCGGAGGCGGTGAATTGTAGGTTTATATTGATAGAGATGTAAATTATTTTAGGCTCTAAATTTCAATTATGTTGATAAGATTGTAAATGATTATATAATTATTAATTTATTTATTTTGGAATATTGGATTATTGTCTTTGTTAAGCTGAATTGGCATAATTCTTACTTTTTTGTTACATATCAACACAACAAATTCTCGTTGTCTACCTATTAAATAGAAAACGTATAGTGGAGATGTGAAAAAGAGTGAGAAAGTTGTGTACATATTATAAGAAATTTTCACGAGAAAAGGAAAGAGCTGAGAAGACATTTTTGGCCAATCTATTCCCAACTCACACCAACCACAACCCCAGCTCAAGCCATAAATATAAAACATGATCTTAATATCAATCCCAATTTAATTCAACCTAAATAATACAAATCCAATTTCAACACAACCACGTGCCCAAGCCTATTCAAAAGTATAGCTCTATGACTTGTGCAGTCAACCATAATCGAACATCAACCATCAAAGCAGAACATTTTCTCTATCTTCATCCCCATCTCACTCTTCACCTCAGCTCCACATAGGAGATGGGTATGGAGTGTTTTACTTGGCGGCGTCTGACTTTCTACAGGATTGACATCTGGCAATGAGAGGAAGCAGTGAATGAGCAACACCTAAAATATAAGTGTGCAAGAAATTTAGTGAATCTCTATGATTTATGTATTGGTGCAATTGCAGAGTTTAGTAAAAAAATTGGGTTGTGTTACGGGACCAGCCATCTTATTTTCTAAAAAGATGTCGGGAATATCATAATCACTCGATAACCATGGTTTTCTTTTCTTTATTATCTTTTATGTTTCTATTATACCAAAGGTACACGTTATTAATTCAAAAAACACATGTCTTCGTAACCTTTTATTATTATTTATGTATATTAACAATGTATCATACACGTACCATCAACATTTTATAGACAAAAAATCAATTCGAGCTATTTTTTTCAAGCCGGACAATGGATAATAGTGAAAATCAATTCAACTATGAAAGGGAAAATGAGAATAAACAACTTCAAGGTTTCACCACAAAGAATAGCTGCAATGAAGATGTCATCCGACTTCAAAGCCAAATGACACTGGCACAAATAAAGATGGAGTTGCGTTAGAGCTTGCAATAAATAAATTATTAAATTGTCATTAACAATAACAAGAACCCGATAATCCTAAAAATAGAACATAAGCAAATGTGCAAAAGTTTTTGAACCTAAGCCGGAATTTTACTGCCACAACAACAACAAATTATTGCTTATATATAAGATGGACTTATGTTTATGTTTCGGGTCATAGAAAAAATAAAAAAGCACATGGTTATATCATGGCTATAGGAAGATTACTTGTCCAATGAAGTCCGAGGCAACTTATAAAGACGGAAGATCTCTTGTCACAAATTTATAATAAGGCATATCCACAAATTCACAGATGTAAGTTATGAAACTAAATTTTGATTCTTTTTGTATCGTGCACTTGCTAACATATAAAATGGAAACCAAATTTGTATTGTATCTTAACTTTGAGGAAAGTAGAGTGCATCTTTGATATCAGAGAGTCCAATATTTTCAACCTGCTTCTCAAACCAATTTAGTTCATGAGCTTTTAATACATCATCTGAAATTTTTTAGTATCCACGTATAGACAACCCCCCTTTAATTGATACAAGTTGAAACAAAGGACGATCAAGTCACTAACCCTCCAAAAATGAGCAACAATGGCATTTGTATTGCAAAGCATAATACAAGTTGTCCAAGCCAAATCTTCTTTTTGAGTTTCTAAAAATGTATTGGGAGTAGTGCTTGATCCATTGTTTTATGATAAAAGTATGTGTATAGTGTATCCCGAAATAATATAAACATGCACAAGTACCTATCTTATCGTCACAAAAACCTCTCTAGGCCCTCCAATACTGCAAAATAATTATGTGTCAAAGTTGAACAGAGAAGAAAAATATTATAAATGTGAACGAAAAAAAATACATTATAATTCTTACATTTCAAATCACTAAAGCTAGATAAATTGTGTGATTTGATCTAAATAATAAAAACAACTATTCAATAAAAGTATTAGTAATTGGACCCTTGCCGATAACATTCTAGAAACTAAAAGCAAAAGAAAGATTGAGACAAAACTAAGGCGTGTAACATAAAATACCTACACGTTTGAGAAATTCGGCATGCCAGTTATCAAAAACGTCAATAGACTTTAATATATTAATATCATAAACCAAAACACATAAATCCGTCCCTCTATAGAATGCAACTCCAAGACTCTAAAACATCTCTTGCCCAACTGTGTCTGTTAATATATGGGCCAAGACCCATGTCGTGTTATCTTTCCTATTTCTTGTAACCCTAGTAGTATATATATAGGATCTTGTATATTAAATTAATTATTGAATACAATCAATCTATTCTCAAATCTAATATGGTATCAGAGGTCTCTTTATTCGATCCTAAAGGTACCATAGGTCTAATATCATATATCACCGTCAACGCCATAGGACTCCTTTTGAGCTCCTCACCTTGTGCTTTTGTTGCCGCCTTTCACCAACAATATAACCATCAACACCAACAACAACAACAACCGGCAACAACAACAACAAAGCTCGAAGCCTTTCACCATCAACACCGGCAACAACAACATAGCCTTCAACAGCATCATCGCCTCTTCACCAGCATCATCAGGTCTTCATCACCAGTAGCGTCTCAGACCGCCACGATCCAGCAGCGTCTCGCTCTCAGACCACCACGGTCGCGCAGACAACGACCATCACATCTCGTCGGAACAAATCTTCTGCCTAATCAGCTCACCTCCAGCACGTGAGCCCTCCTCGCTCCAGGCTCGGCCCGTCTGCAGCCGTCGCAAACACTTGCCGCTCGAAGCTCGTCACACGCGCCACCAAGCTCAGCCACGACATCGGATCTATAAATCGACCCAAATTACTCAGCTACCGAGGCCACTGTCAGCGCATCCAACTTGGAAACAGCGAATCCGCCGCTCCGATCCTCCGTCGCACGTGCCCTCACGCACCGATCCCACGCGCAGATGTGTCACCTCCACGCGAGGGGTCTCTCACTCGCCACCTCCGTGCGTGAACTGCACGCGCGCGTACTGTTCACTCGCTGATTTTCAAAAAAATATATATTATTATTATTTATTTATTATGTTTTGCAGTATGACTTACAATACCGCTGGTTCACATTATTTGAGAAATACTTCTAACTATTGCAAGAGATTGGGACACTAGATTGCACAATGTGCACTACGTAGAAAAATTAATGGGCCTTATCCGCTGCATCATTCCAAATATGGTTCTTCTACAAGCATAGCGCGCTCTAGTCCCAATATTGTTACTGCTGTCTCAAGTGTTAGTGCACCTCAAAATTCTTGTACCCGTCTCATTCAAGAGATTTCCGCACTTCTTGACAAACTTACATCACACACAGTCAATCAATCTGTCATGTCAGTTAACCCCGGTAAATCCCATAAATCAAATCATTCAGGTATTTCTTGCTACTCGACTCTCTCAGGTAAATCTGATCCCTGATATTATGACTCTGCATGCTTCAATCACATGAGCCCGAATTTTTCCATATTTTCGAATACTAAACCTATCTCAAATTCTCCTACTATTCGTACAGCTGATAACTCACCCATATTTGCTACTCATTCTGGTATTGTATCAACACCCCATGTGACGTTACCTGATATTTTGCTAGTTCCGAAATTCTCTCTTAATCTTGTCTCTATGGGTCAGCTTTGTGATATGGGTATTGACGTTAAGTTCTCTGGCTCTTCCTTGTCTGTCACTGTGCAGGAACTGAAGACGGGACAAATCTATGGAAAGGGGCGTAAGACATGTCGTTTGTTTGAGCTTACATATTTGTAACTACACCATACACATCACATCAATGTGGTGTTGTTCTATCTGCTGATCGTTGGCACTCTCGTCTCGGGCATCCCTCTTCTCAACGGTTAAGTCATCTACTTACTCGTGATCTTCTTGGGTCAGTCTCATCCACAAAAACCAGTGATTGTGTTTCATGTCAACTCGGAAAACATCATAAACTTCCCTTTTCTACAAACTAGTCACGTTCATCTGCACCTTTTGATTTAATTCACTCTGATTTGTGTGGTCCATTGCCTACTCGTTCAATGGGTGGTTCTCATTATTTTGTCATATTTATTGACGATTATACTCGCTTTACCTGAATTTACTTGATGCATAATAAATCTGACCTAAATGTTGTTTATTCGAAATTCTGTAACATGATTCACACACAGTTTTCCAAAATGATCAAAATCTTTCATACTGATAATGTGACAGAATTTAAGCAAACATCTTTTTTTAATCTACTTGTCTCTCATGGAACTATTATGCAAAAGTCTTGTCCACGTACATCTGAACAAAATGGTCGTGCGTAACACAAACACCGTCACATTCTTGACTCTGTTCGCACGTTGGTCATCTCTCCAGTTTTCCCTGAACAATTTTGGGATGAAGCTGCCCTCACGTCTGTCTACACCATCAACAGAATCCCCTCTCCTGTCATCGGAAATAAAACTCCTTATGAATGTCTTTATGGTCGTCCTCCTAACTATGACCTTCTTCGCACTTTTGAGTGTGTCTGTTTTGTTCAACTGCAGCCTCACGAACGAACTAAACTTGAGCCGCGTGGGCGTCTTTGCTGTTTCATTGGGTATGGGATCGAACATAAGGGGTGGAGATGTTGGGATCCTATTTCAAAACGTCTCCGCATATCAAGACACGTCACTTTTTGGGAACACAAAATGTTTTCGTCCATTTCTTTGTTTCACGTGTCTCAATCAATCTCTTTCTTCTCAAATCCTGATATCGATATCTTTCCTGATGATTTTGAGGGATCATCTTCTGAGCTAACCCCTGCAGGTACTCCAACGCCTCTTGTCCAGGCTCCTCCCATAGATCCAGTCCTGCCTGAAGATCATGTGCTTCATTCCCGTCCTCAGCGACAAACACGACCACCGTCTCACCTTCAAGACTACCATGTAACACTACACAATCTCTCTTGAGTCATGTCCATTGCTATGTCCATCTACGAACCTCGTACATATCGCGAGACATGCACTAATCCTTTGTGGCAACAAGCCATGACTGAAGAACTTCGGGCGCTTGAGAAAACTCGTACCTGGGAACTCGTTCAATTACCCAGGAATAAATCTGTAGTCAGTTGAAAATGGGTATATAAGGTGAAAACCAAGGTTGATGGGGGCTATTGAACGCTACAAAGCTCGTTTCGTTGCAAGAGGATTCTCTCAAGAATATGGGATCGATTATGAGGAGACATTTTCACCGGTTGCCCGTCCCACGTCAGTTCATAGTCTAATTGCAGTTGCAGCCGGGCGAAAGTGGAACCTTTTTCAGATGGACGTCAAAAATGCCTTTCTCAACGGAGATCTTACAGAAGAAGTCTATATGCAACCTCCTCCTGGGTATGAGCATCCACCAAACATAGTCTGTCGCTTGAAAAATGCTCTATATGGACTAAAGCAAGCTCCGAGGGCGTGGTTCTCAAAATTCAGCGGGAAGATGTCTGATCTTGGCTTCACCTCAAGTCTGTATGACACCACCTTGTTTGTCAAGAAGACTTCATGTGGTCACATCCTACTTCTGCTTTATGTGGATGACATGATTATCACCGGAGATGATGAATCCGGTATCTCTGACCTGAAAATCCAGCTCAACAAATATTTTGAGATAAAGGATCTCGGCAAGCTAACATATTTTCTTGGTCTGGAAATCTCATTGGTCTCTTCAGGTTATCACTTATCTCAAGCTAAGTATGCATCTGACCTCATTTCTCGAGCAGGCTTATCAGACAGCAAGATTGCTTCCACTTCCATCGAGGCAAACGAGAAGCTTACACATTCTGATGGGAAACCTCTCCAAGATGCTACGTTGTATCGACAACTCGTAGGCAACCTTGTTTATCTCACCGTCACACGTCCAGACATTGCCTACGCAGTCCACATTATCAACTAGTTCATGAGTACATCGCGAACCACGCACTATGAGGCCGTCCTCCGAGTACCCCGCTATGTACGAGGCACTCTATCTAACGGTTTTCATTTCTCATGTGATACACCTATGGTGTTGCAGGCATTTTCAGATGCAGATTGGGCTGGTGATCCTACTGATCGACGTTCTACAACGGCATATTGCTTCTTTCTCGGCAAATCTCTCATCTCTTGGAGGAGTAAGAAGCAGACGACAGTTGCCCGTTCCAGCACAGAGGCCGAATATCATGATATTTCTGACACTACCTCTGAGCTCCTTTGGCTTCGGTGGCTACTTCATGACATGAGCATTACTCACAACTCGGCCACTTCTATCCATTGGACAACCGGAGCGCCATTCAGATTGCTCACAATGATGTATTTCATGAACGAACCAAGGATATCGAGAATGATTGTCACTTCATGAGACATCATCTCACACATTGTACTATCACTTTACACGCCGTCTCCTTAGACAACCAGACTGCTGACATCTTCGCGAAGCCTCTACTTCCAGGACGGTTCAGTGCATTAGTTTCCAAACTCAATTTGAATCATCAACATTGAGTTTGAGGGGGTGTGTTAATATATTGGACAAGGCCCATGTCGTGTTATCTTTTCTATTCCTTGTAACCTTAGTGGTATAAATATAGGATATTGTATATTGAATTAATTATTGAATACAATCAATATATTCTCAAACCTAATAGTGTCAAATGTCTACAATACCCACAAACAACACTAACCATTTAAGTACCCTCCACAACACGTCAACACCTTGTAAATCACATGGAACATTGCAATACAACCGTACTAACAAAGTGAACCCAAATTGATCATGAAACAAATTTTTTCGGTATTTTCTCACCACAACTATTATGACTTTCTGTAACTAAATTATAAATACAAGAACAAATAATATTGTAAGATAATAAAATACAAAGGCAAAAGAGAAACAAAGAAAAATGAGAAACCTAATAATACACAATATAATAACTGAACTACAGTGTTCAACTCAATTTAGATATTTTCTTTTAACTACAAATACTTCCAAAACGCATCTATAGTGGTTTTCTCCACTTCAAATAAAAAAAACTTTTCATCCATAAACAACATATTGTGATATATGAGTTTATAAGCATGTTCTCATGCCCCAAATATTATATTTAACATAAAAACAGTCAGGCAGATACTTCAAATAGAGAAGAAATGAGCAATAATAGTTCAAAATTAGTATTAAAAATCATTTAATGCAAAATAAGAAACCCACAAAAAAGGGATATCTCCCAAATCCAGATCACCATCTTTGAAATCATTCATTTTCAAGTCAAGAGCATAAAGCAACACCATAATCTCGTGAATTTTATTTACATCATCCTATTCTTAAATCTAAAGGCAAGGTACATATAAGAAGTTTTCATGGATCTTACAAACCTCATAAGTAACGGTTCAGTTAGATGTGTCTGATTATCTAAGAATAACATTTGAAATGGCTCCATTTGCAGTTAGGATACAAACAACCATTGGGGCGTTCTGCGAAAAGGTCATGATTTTCGAGGACACGTCCTGAAAAATCAAGTCAACAATAAGTACCAATTTCGCTGCCAATTATAAAATGTTGAAGTAATTAAATACATTACTGCAATAAAAGGTGAGTACAGTAAAATAAAACTAGAAAACAAATAAAAAGTAAAACTCACGCATGCTTGATAAAAAAGCAAATCAAAGACAAAAGTCAGATACAAACCCCAAAAACTCATCTTTGTAACATCATCAAACAAAAATTGGCCTTACTCCACTTCCTCCTATTATTGACTTTGTTGACAATTAGGAAAAAACAATTAAACTTAGTCAGCAAATTAATAAAATAAACCAAAAAAATCATATAAAATTCAAACCCTCTAATGGTGAATCAAGAAATGAAGCAAATCTAACCACAAATTGCAAAAAAAATGAGCTTGAAGATGAACCCACATGGGAATAAAAGTATGATTTAAGAAAAAATATTGAATAACTGTTCGCATTTCCCATTCCATTTCTTCTCACTGTAGCAATTATGTTTTTTTAAGTAACTGATGGAATGACTTTATATTCCCTTCTTCATTATCATACAAATAACAAATAAATAAAAACTAACAATTGCAATCCTTAATGACAGATGTCGCAATTCCTTAATGACGGATGTCAACCCAGTCGTTCCAAATAATTTTAAAACTCATCAAGAAGCTTATGGCAGTGGTCTGGATGATAAAACCCTCATTAGTTCTTCCTTGCACTATATCTACCATCAAAGTACGAAAGCAAAATAATATCAAATTTTATTGGCAAGATTCCATACTCAAGACCAAAGCCTTGTAGCCAGGCCAATGTCAGAAATTTTTTGATTCATGATTATAAGCCAATTTAGTGTTTTCCTTTGCATTGGATCTGCAAAAATAAAATTCTTTCTAATATTACTTTGTGGTTTAAAATAGTGAATGATATTTTTAGACATAAGAGTATGTCAAAATAAAGAAGTCATGCCAAAAATGCAGAAGTTCAAACATTTGTTAAGCATATATTCATATACAAGTATTTTTCTGTGTTGAATGCAACAACTCAGCAGCTTCACCAAATTTATATGCTTAAGTTTAGCAACACATATCACATTATTTGTGAACTCATCGAGTTCTTGGTTTGAATTCTTCGCAAGTCTCTTCACTACTACTTTCTGGTTCTCTTTCAAAATTCTCTATTACCAGTCATATGAAGATTTCTTTTATAGTTTTTTGCAAGAATTGAATACAAACATTACCTTGTACATAGGGCTAAACCACCCTCCCCAAGCTTATTTTATGTGGAAAAGTTACTGGTAGTCGTTGCTATTGTGATAGAGTCAAGCAATGGTAATTCAAGATTTTCCTTTTGGATATATACTGAAGTCTACCATGCAAAACCAGTAATAGCAAATCAATATATAATTTCTTAATAGAGAATAAACAAGTGGAATTTCTTAATATATAATTTCTTCTGCAGACAATTTTTCTCACAATTATAAATGACAAATTCAATGATGGAATTAAATAACAATCACCAGTACTCAATATTTGCGGTGTAACGAGATTCAAGAAACAATCACCGATACCCATTTTTGCAGTGAAAAGAGAATCAAGAAAATACCCATTATTTACCGTTAAAAAGAGATTTAAGAACTGCGAATCACTAATCAAATGGTTTGACATGCGCGTCTACCTCCAAATCTCCGCCACAAATCCCCAATCTCATACTCCGACAGCCTCCCGCCCAAAACCGATATGACAACGATGACACATCTACATAGAATCAACATCAAATTAATTTGCTTATAATGAGATAATCTCATATTTGTAGCATCATAAAACAGAAATTGGCCTTACTCCACTTTCTTATATTGACTTTATTGACAATTAGTTTGAATTGACCCATTCATGACCAAAACCACATAAAAACGGAAAAAAAAAACAATTAGAATTAGTCAGCAAATTAATAAAATAACCAAAATCATCATATAAAGCTAAATGCATGTGGTCTAGCTCTATCTTTTTTGTTATAACATGTCTTAATAGTAATACATCTATTTTAGCCGGGTAAGTTGATGCAAGCACTTGTATAGATTGTTGTTTGTTTACACTTTATTGACTTTTATAATTATTATATTCACTTATCATTAAATAAATGAATACTGCTTTATCATGTATTCTGAATTTTAACTCATTAGATTTTATACATGACAAAAGTAGAGCAAGAGCATTTCTGTGAATTGTTAAAAAAAATCAAAATCTAAACAGAACACACTCAAAATTAAATAATCTAAAACACAACAAACACTAAATTAAAGAATTTAAAACATCACACACACAAAATTAGTGAGTTATTAAAAACTCAAAACCTTTAAAACACAATACACACAAAATTTAAGAACATAGAACACAACACACCACGCCAAATTAAAAAAAATTTAAACACAACATACACAAAATTAAGGAAGAAATGCCTTACTTAAACACGGAAGAATATTTGAAGTTGGAGTTCACAACTTCGTGTTCTTTTTCAAGGTCAGCTTTTCTTCTTCTCCTTCCATTTTTTCAAGTTCGCCTTTGGTTTTCGTCAACATATTTACTGCAAATAAATGACAAAGCATGGATCAAAATATAGATTGTATAAAACTCATGCTTGTGCTTTGTCATGTATTCTGAATTTTATTAAAAATATAAAAGTAGATCCATAGCGTTTTTGTGAATTGTTAAAAACAAAAACCCAAAACCTAAACACAACACATTCAAAATTAAAGAATATAAAACACAACAAATTAAAAATTTTAAAATACAACACATACAAAATTAATAAATTATTAAAAACAAAAACCCAAAACCTTTAAAACACCACACAAAATTAAAGAAATTTAAACACAACGCACACCAAATTAAAGAATTTAAAACACAACACACACAAAATTATAGAAACAATACCTTACTCAAACACAAAAGAACCGCAAATGGCAATCACAAATCTAAGACACCAGAAGCATCAGATGTTGACGACAACACCGCAAACATTCAAGAAAAATCCAACATCGTCATTTATATCAAAAATAGAGACGAAGAACTACCGTAAACGGTGTCATCCATGCAAGAACAATCCAATGACCGAGAATCGTAAAGAGCAACATTCCGATTCTCCACCTACTACGTGATTGTTCCATCGAAATTTTTCCAAACACTATTGAAATCGCTAACGTCGATCTAAGATTAAAGGACCCCAAATGGTGAGTGAGAATTCTTTCGAGAACAAAAGCGTGGATTTTGGATAAAATCGTATGACTCCATTGCCTCCATCCTCCAACACCCTTTTATATATATAGAAACAAACAGGTGCAAGTCAACCGATGTGATCATAAACAGCACATCATCAACATGCATTAACATGAGAATTCATTGAATCCGTATGTTTGCATCCACATTCGATAACACAAAAAATACCAAATTTGACAGTTATTTTTTAAAACAAAACATCAAAAACACACAACAATTGAAAAAAAATTGGGAATGAATTTTTGCCACGCGTTCAAAAATGTTATTATTTTTACATGCCACATATAAAATTTTCATACTCTTTTTATAAACAATATATTTAGATTTAAATATAAATTATTATTAAAACACTAACCCGATTTCACATAATCGGGTGGATCAAGCCGGCTGGACAGAATTAGGCGGGTACCAATAATTTATACTAATAAGCTAGCTTTGTTGATACTTTTATTGTTTTTGAAGGTAATGAATGTAATAAATATTAAAATTTATATTTTTACATCCTAAATACTTATAATTATTATTTTTATATATTTTAGTTGTGTAATGACTTATTTGATACAACTTTAAAAAATAGAGAAATTCAAATCTGATTAATCTTCGGAGTTCCTATCCGCCCGACTAGCGCCTAGCTTTGTTTTAGAACCTTGGACACATCACTACATGACCAAGTTGGATTTTTGATCTCAGCGGAAATGGAAGGCAGTGACTTCATCGGCGGCGTGAAAGAGGAGAAAGGTCTGTTTGGTTGGTTGGAAAGTTTTGGAAATGTGTGTATGTGGTTTCGTGGAGCATAGTGTAGAGGACCTTTCCTGGAGGCGGCCCGAAATAACCGAACCGAACAAACCAAACCGAAAAACTTCATTGGTTTAGTTTCAGGTTTATAAAATTAGAATCGATAAAAAATAGAATTAAACTGAAAGTCAGTCGATTTGGGCATGTGACTCATTTTAGGTCATCGGCATTTATTAATTGGGTCTAACAATATTGTTCCAACAAAATAAGAGTTAAATAATAAGTCAAAACTGTACAGAACGTGAGAATTTCATAAAAATCAGTTCGAAAAAATCAAACCAAAAATTGGTAAGTCAGATAATAAATCAAAACACCTAAAATGTGAGAATTTCAAAACTAAAACTAACTAAATATCATTAGATCGGTTTAGATCATTATTTTTAAAAAACCAAACCAATTAATTTGGTTTGAATTTGAGTCGGTTCGATTCAAAATCAAACCCTAAACAACCCTGAAATTGAGAGTAGTGCGGAATTTTTGAATATATGATCATAATCTAAGCTTTGTTAGATGTTTTATTTGAGTTGTTATAATTTGATTTAAAAGTCAATTAATTTGATAAGAAAAAAGTGGAATTCAATTCTAACCTTGATAAATTTGATAAGTTTGTGAGTTAAATTGTTAAAGATTTTATCTAATTATATATTCAATATATACTGATACCAAAATTTACATGAATCTAAGCTTAAGTCGAACTCTAGCTGATCCTTGGTAACATAATGATTATTGATTATTATCAATTTGAATGTCACTTGACCTATCATTAGTTGGTAGAGAAAGCCCAAGGTATGGTAACCTCGAAATAGGTTTAGGAGTAATTTAGTGATTCACGTTCTCTAATCTCTCGAACCAAGAATGCCGAGTCTTCGTCGGCCTCGGAGACTTTTACCTTTATAGAATGACGACTGATATATTTGAGACGGATTTAGTAATATCCATACTCTACTACTTCGAATCTAATATTCTTTATTTAAATCTAATGATCGAATCACAGTTTACAGATTTGATTAATATTGAGTAAATAGTTAGAGATCACGTTTTGAACATCCATTCGAAATTATATTTTGAACACGAATAACCGGCTAATTGTCAAATGTGACAACCTTACAAAGATTCTTAGAAAACTATTAGCCCTTAGGAATTTAACATCAAAAGGATGTAACAATAATAATTATTATTGTTTTGAAAAATGTGACTTATTATGAATTGATAATTATCTTATTAAATTTCAGTGTAGATCAAACTTGCACATGGTATAAAGATTTTATTCGACCAAATAAATTTTAATAAGACATTTGAAAGTAAATGTAGTTCAACTACATATAATATTGATGTATACATTTAATAAATGTTAGATATAACTTCAAAATGACACTGAATTATAATTTAGATATGATGCAACCATAAATTTTTTCTTGACAAAAAAAGTTCCTTAAAATTCCGAAGTACTTGAGGGAGAGACAACCTTAACACTGCAAATTATTTTAAGGAAGAACCTCAAACTTGCATGAATCATGACCTGTCGGGAAAAAAACACAATTATAACTAATTAGATTCTAAAGAAAAATTATGTGCAACCAACATTGTGTTTGTTTTATGATTTTACATTTGCTATTTAATTAAGATCCATATATTGCGGGTCAATTGTCGATAGCTTCAATTGCAAGTAACCATAGATGTGATCTAAAGCTTCAACATCCACATGGTCCCTATATCTTCCATCATATGTAGCATTAACTTTTATGTATATCACTAATTTTGTTGAAGTCAAAGACTTATGCAGAAAATAAACTCACATTTAAGTGTGAAGATAGGAGATTAAAAAACCCTTTTGATTTTTTTCCAAGAAAAAAGAGTTATATGCTGACAAAAGAGTCACACCGAACTTGTCATCGTTATTTGAAAATGTTACATGTAGTGAGAAAAGGAATAAACAAGTACATTAAATTTACCTGATTTACCGTAATTTGTTAAGTACGTCTACGTACATAAGTGAAGCATTTTTAAAGAGAATTAGAATGCATAACAGTCTGATAAGTTCTGCTAGGCTACGTAAGTTGTTGAAGTAGAGGCTCATGCGTACACGGACGTGAAAGGAAAATAAGCCCCACGCATATATGAAGCATGAGAGGGATAATTTAAGTTAATCTCACATGAAAAAAAAAGTGAAATAAAACTGGTGTATAAAAGGTAGGGTCAAACCCAACTATTAGCTTGGGCTTTTAGTTGTGGAATCCGACATGATATGTACAGCCTAATTTTACATAAGCAATAATTGTATATTATTAAATCATACCCGAATAGAAAAGAGGGAACCAAAAAACTCAAACAGAAAACATCATATATGGGTCGAGGGCCTCTTCTCCCCTAAACACCTAGACTGGGCGTTTTTCCTCTGGTATAGTGTTTAAAACGAAAATGAAAATTGTATGGTCTAAAATTTTAATGAACCGGGTAAAATTGAAATAAAAACTAAAGGCATTTTAAGTATTTTAGGGATAAGTTGTCAGTAAAAATAATCGTGTACTAAAAGAGAAAAAAAATTAATTAAGGTGTGAATGTGTCATTTCGAAATAGTTAGGTACAGTGAACTGTCATTTCGATATAGGCAAGTGTGGTAAACTGTCGTTATCCTTATCATCAATAAGTTAGTGTAAGAGTAGAGCGGAAAATGTGCAACAAATAGTTGAGAATCTTACTTGGATCAAGATCAGAGACCAAAGCTGCAGCATTGAAGTAGCAAGTCCCATTATTGTGCTTCATCTTCTGGTAGTAGCTGTTGAAGGCAAAGGAGGCATGGTCCATGGTTGTGTCTGGGAAGAAGCAAGGTTGGTTTTCTTGTATGTTGCTGCAGTTTGCTCCATTTCCACAAGCCCACTCCATTGCCGCTTTCAACACATCATCTGGAGTCTGCACATCAGCTATGCACCATTCCTCATAGTACTCATGCCCATCTAATTGCATCACACACAAAAAAAAAACACATCAAATTAATCAAAATCTGTCCGTATCGAGTTTTCTGATCGGTAAAAAGTCCGATCCCCCTGAAAAGTCAAACTCATTTGTCAATCAGATGCAAAAGATCTGACGTGACTTGAGATGTCTGATCCACCTAAAAGCATGGCTAAAGTAAAAGATAGAGGCTCGGGATTGGTGTATTAAGGGATGAACGGATATGCATTAAACTAGTCTTTTGGGTCATATATGATATAATATGTGGGCTCTAATATAGATCCAAGGTTTATTCAATAAGAGATCAAACTACAAAGAGGAGATGAAACCTCATTGAGAGAGAACGATTCCAGAATCACCCGATCGAGTTTGGCTAGGGAATCAGTGTTCTAAAAATTCTCGAGTTGTCTTATTAGTTCCCGACTAATATTTCAGTTCGATTTATCTTTCAATCAATCCCTGATTAATCTCCAAAATACCCTTTTCATCGGACTAGTGCCTAACGATTTTTAGAACACTGATCCAAAAAAATAAATCAATCTTGATTCAAGACATATTTCAACATGAACTAACAAACCCATTTTTCATACAAGATGATGCCTACACATCCGGTGTTCGAATCCTAGTGGGTCCTATGCAATCATAAAACTTACAAGATCACATATATACCCATCAACCATCAACACAACTCCACTGAAAGAAGGAGCTCAGAAACAAACTAAAGACACAAGAGATGCATAGAAGAATGTGTTTACCAGATCTTTGTACTGTCAAACTCAGAACCAACACAGGTAGCAGAAGCTTCAGCAAAGAAGAAGCCATTGCCTTCCACAGAACTTGCAGGAGCTTCTCTATGTCAGTGCACAGAATCAGAAATCAAGATTGGCATGAAACAGCTCTTCTTTATTCATTTATCAAGATACACTCATTTTCTTATAAATCAGATGTGATTTCGATTCGATTACTTGCATGATCTGCAAGAATCACGGCTGAGATTCGAAACTTAAAAGTAGTGAGATCTCAGACCATTAGTACACATGACAAGTGTTTCATTAACTTGCTCAACAAGACACTTGAGATTCAAATCTTGATTTCAGATTTTCAGTCTCTCTGAGGATTTTCTTTTGGCAAAGAGAGAAAGCATCAAGGTGAAGCCATTTGCGAAGCAATCTGTAAAGAGATCAAAGTAAGATTTTACTTTTGTGGAGAAGAATTGTATTTCATGGTATTTAATAAAGAAAGAAGCAAAAATTAAAAGATGCACCATTGGTATTAGTGATTGTCTAGAGTCATGTAAAGGTACGTGACCGGTTAAATAGTTTTATACTTTTATTTCATGCAATAAATTACAATTGCAAACATACGTTTGAAGTAAAAAAGCAACCCGATCAAAAAATTTAAGTATGCAAATATTAAAAACAATAATACAAACAAACACTGTCCTTTAAACATGTTCGGTTCTTCTCGATTTACAAGAACCAAACCCGAACCACAATTAATTCTCTTAGAACTATAATCAGAAATGAATCATTATCCACATTTCTCGATTTTTAAAAGACGATCTGACTTGATTCTCGATTCCTGATCTAAAATGATACCTTTAAAATTTCTTAAAACCCACAATAAGAAGGCCCATGGCAAGTCCAAATCGAAAGTATAATGGGCCCAAGGCCCATAAAACATTCATCGATGTTGAAACTGAGCTATAGCCTTGCGATCGAGAACGACGAAGAAGAAGCTAAAGCTCGAGCCAAAACCAGAGAATCGCATCGGAGAAGACACAGTCTCAGTCTCAGTGAACACAGACATGAACACAGACATCACCGCGTCGGCGAAGCCAGAGTACCCAGTAGTGGATCGGAACCCTCCGTTCACGAAGGTCGTCGGAAACTTCAGCTCCCTCGATTACCTCCGTTGCGTCACCATCTCCGGCGTTGCCGTCACCGTCGGCTACCTCTCCGGTACCCTCCTAACCCTTTCAATTCAATCGAACGATTCGATTCGATTTTGAGCGAATCGTTCTGGGTTAATCGGGAATTGGGTTTTTTTGTTTGTGATTTTAGGTATAAAGCCAGGAATCAAGGGACCGTCTATGGTGACAGGAGGTCTGATTGGGGTCATGGGTGGGTTCATGTACGCTTACCAGAACTCGGCGGGTCGGCTCATGGGTTTCTTCCCCAACGAAAATGAGGTAGCTCGGAACAGCAAAAGAGGATTTTGAGAAGAAAAATGGGTTTTTTTTGTTGGTTTGTGTTGTTGTTGTTGTTGTTGTTGTTGTTAATAATTGAATTGGTGTTGTTGCAAGCTTTTTGGGCTAATGTTGTTGAATTTAGAAGCTGTGTTTGCTGAACTATGCTAATGATGCACAATGCTCACTGTTAGACGTTTTGAAATGTGATGTCAATAATCGAATTGGTGCTATTGCAAGCCTTTTGGGTTAATGTTGACCTTAGAAGCTGTATTATTTGCCAAACTATGATATTGAATGATGCACACTGCCTATTATTTTGTCTCGTTTTGAAATGTGCTGTCAGTAATCGAATTTACATGATTGCAAGCGTTTTGGTTTAATGTTGTTGAGTTTAGAAGCTGTGTTTACTAAACTATGGTAAGGATGCAAAATGCCTATTGTTTTTGTCTTGATAATGCTCGTCTCGTTTTGAAATGTGCTGTCAATAATCAAATTTCTGTAATTGCAAGCTTTTTGATGTTGTTGACTTAGAAGCATTATTTGCTAAAATATGCTATTGATGCACAATGCCAGGTAGCTCGCAACAGCAAAAGAGGGTTTTGAGAAAAATGGGTTTTTTGGTTTATGTTGCTGTTAATAATTGAATTGGGGTTGATGTTGTTGAATTTAGAAGCTGCGTTGGCTAAACTGTGTTAATGATGCACAATGCCTATTGTTATGTCTTGTTAAAGGTTGTCAATAATCAATTTGTAGTTCTTGGAAGCTTTTTGCTGTTGGTGTTGTTGAACTTAGAAGTCTGTATTTGCTACACTATGTTAGTTGTGGGCAACACAGATGCTTATTGCTTTGGCTCATTAATGGGTTTTTGTTGCTTCTGTTCCTGATTTCTGTGCTAGACGTTTTGAAATGTGCGGTCAATAATCGAATATCTGTTTTTGCAAGCTTTTTTGGGTTAATGTTGTTGAATTTAGAAGCTGTATTTTCTAAGGTGTGTTGATGATGCACAATGCCTATTGGTCAATAATCGAATCTCTGCAATTGCAAGCGTTTTGGGTTAATGTTGTTGAATTTAGAAGCTGTGTTTGCTAAACTATGTTAGTGATGGACAATGCCTATTGTTTTGTCTCGTTAATGGTCGTCCCGTTTTGAAATGTGCTGTCAATAATAGAATTTATGTGATTGCAAGCTTTTTTGGGTTAATGTTGGTGAATTTAGAAGCTGTGTTTGCTAATCTATGTTAATGATGCACAATGCCTATTGTTCTGTCTCGTGAATGGTTGTCCCGTTTTGAAATGTGCTGTCAATAATCGAATTTATGTGATTGCAAGCTTTTTTGGCTTAATGTTGTTGAATTTAGAAGCTGTGTTTGCTAAACTATTGTAATGATGCACAATGCCTATTGTTTTGTCTCGTTAATGGTCATCTCGTTTCGAAATGTGCTGTCAATAATTGGGTTGATGTTCTTGAACTTAGAAGCTGTATTTGCTAAACTATGTTATTGATGTGCAATGCTTGTGTTTTCTGGCCTGTTAATGGTTCTGAGCTATGCTCTTGATTTAATGACGCTTTTGAAAAAAAAGGTTATTATTGCTTTATATTCATCATTTCTGCACTAGACGATTTGAAATGTGCTGTCAATAATCGAATTTCGATCATTGCAAGCCTTTTGTGTTGATGTTGTTGAACTTAGAAGCTGTATTTTTCGGAACTATGTTAATAATGCACAGTGCCTATTGTTTTGTCTCGTTATGGTTGTCAATAATCAAATTGCTGTTCTTCGAAGCCTTTTGCTGTTGATGTTGTTGAACTTAGCAGCTGTATTTGCTAAACCATGCTATTGATGAGTGATGCTTTCTGTTTTTGGCTTGTTAATTGCTCTGAGCTATGCTCGTGATTTGCAATGCTTATTATTTTGTCTCATTGATGTCTCTTACAGAATTTTGTTGGTTTCCCTAAAACTAATGTCCCACTTCAGCTAATAGGTGTAGACAAATTCTAAGACTCTCATATCATTGCCTGTGTTTCTCAAGCTATTCTCCATAGCATTTATCAGCCATTGTTGAATTTTAGTTCATTTAGCAGTAGTAATGGTTGAAGAACATATAATTCTTGCATGGTAAATAATTTTGTATTCGAAAATACGACGAGCCTTGTGTGTGATATTTGAGTCTTCATAGATCACCTTATTCACATGTACTTTCAGAAAATATGAACTAAGTTCTTACAAGTAAGAAATAAGGTTGAAACAGAAGGGATTGTATGTTACATATGTTGAATTGACTTAACAGTCTCTGTTCAAGGTTGACTTAGATTTATGGTATGGTCTATCCATGTCAGGGATCGAATCATGTTTCTACAGAATTAAATTTGGTGCATGTTTACATATCTTCATGTATTGTTTTGGTAATTTCCATCAATTATTATTCTTGACTGGCAATTTGGTGTGTAGCATGCATGGACTTGAATGTCTGGTTGACTTGAGCTTTGGTATATTGAGTCATTGATATGACTTGTATTTGTTGGTTCTTTTATCCTCTCGTACGTCGTTGATGTCTTTCCGTGAAGCTTTAGATCTGGATGAATTTGGAGTAAAGAGAAAAATCGACAAACTTGAGTTGAAAACTTTTATAAAAAAAATTAATTTTAAGGGCATTTTTGTCATTTTATTTATAAATGTACATATTTTGTAAAAAAAAATGGTAAATAGTTCGTGCAATAGTTTACCTTTTTTCTTTTGTACGTTGCATTGTTGATATGATTTTTTGTTTATAATTTAGAGATGGCAACGGGGCTCGGGCGGGTTTTGTAATCCCTACCCCTACCTCATTCTAGTCAGATAAAAAATATTGAGTTCTTATCAGATTTGAGAAATTTTGTGATCCATGTTAGTATTGGTGCATGTCATCTTGTTGTGTTTTCAGCCAATCATATCATATGCATGACTTGGTCTTATGTTTAAAATTGAGTTACTCATGTTGTCAACTACAGTTTGTGTATTGTGATGCAAAATAAGCTTAGCTACTATGTAGTAGCTTCCTCAGTTCCTCTTTCATCTAAACATCCTAATCCACCAACTCCACAACAACCTTTTGTGGGTTGGTCTTGCACCAACTACAGTTTGTGTAGCCTTTTGTGCTTTATTGAACTTTGACATAAAGAGAGCATCCACTTTTTGTCTAACTAATCAGCACCCAAACTTGCTAAATTTGATAGGATGACAATGGGCTGAGGTAGTTTCGGAGCGGATTTAGTGATTTTTGTTCGTTAAATTTTAGGAGTTTTAATATCTCTACAGCGTTTGAGGCATATTTAATGGTCCACGTCATCTACCCCATTGAGTCAGGTACATTGGGTTCACGTTAAATCGGAGATACAAACATTATGGATCAATGATTTTTGCCGCTTTATAGGGATTGTAACGAGTCGGCTTCACGACAGATTTAACAATCTACGTCTTTTACCTTGACATATCGGGAATATCATGTTCATGTCAGTTTTTGGGATTCCACCTTTCTGGAGTGGTCAGAACGAGGCTGGTTTAGGGCATATTTAATCACCAATGTGTCATATCCCGTCGGATCAGCAATACTAAATTCTCTCGAGTTTCAAAATTTTTTAACGTCTCTGATATGACATCAGATTTCAAGCCCAACTATAAATCTCGTTCTTCTTCCGACTTGTTCTATTTATTTTCTATCACCCCACGATCAATACTCATTCAATCATTTATTAATCTCTAAATTTGATTAGTTAATGTTTAATTAATCCTCAACTTATCTCCAACTAAATCTTAACAAGCTCTATATATGTATTCAATTAATGCCACATTTGAGTTCAAGTGTGCAAGTTGTTGGACTTTAAATCATTTTTGAGTCACTAACTTTTAGCTGAAGTTGATGAGGCAATGAAGAACAAAGAACAAGTGCGTCGTGGGACCTCAAAATTGACCCCTTTTTTTTTTCTCTTTTAGTAAAAAAAATAAAGAAAACAAAGAACCAAGAATCTCCTTTTTATTGCTATATTCTCTTTAATATCATTATCATATCTTCTCATCATCACACCCAAACCAACTTTTATTAACCTCTCAATTTGTTTCTTTTTTATTTTTTAAAATTTTCTCATCATCACCCAAACCAAACGTTAATCACGTGGAGATAGATCCTCATGTACGTGAGTTTCATCAATTACACTTACGTTAATCCTCGTACCAATCGAGAAGTTCATAAAAAAGTTTAAAAAAATTCTGACATTAATTTCTATTGTATCATAACTCGAATTTAAAATCACAAATTTAGTTAGATCAGACTTTTGTTATCTCTTAAAACTTCAGCTTTTTTTCACATTAGATTGATATATATTTAATTTATATTTACAAAACTGAAATATATGACAAAATTTACACAAAGATGTTCTAGTTATAATTTACGTAGGAATAAACACGTTCATTCCCGTGAGTATATATGTAAAATACCAAAAAAAAGTTATTTTCTTGACAAATAAAATATTCTGAATCTTGCATAATTTAATATCTTCAATTTGAGTATAAAGTCGGGATTACAAAACTTGTTTTAGATTTATATATTTACCATCCATCACGAATGGATCAGACACTGGATTCTGATGGATTTTAATATGTTTTATCAGCTTGTTCACGTGTCTTATATATGTTCGTTAGGGATAGATCGACAAAAATTATACGAACTCGACAAGAACTCAGGATTTTCATTGCGTCTAATATGTGGATAGGATAGCATATGCAATAAGTAAATAAAGATAAAAAAAATAAATTATTGTGTAATTCACAAGAATCAACCAAATTTACTCTTAAGGACGATCATATATTTTATAAAAAGACACGATATTCTTAGTCAGATGAAAATATAGCATTTCCATTTTAATAGGATAAGAAGCAAAAATTGCTAAATCCGTCAAGAATTGTCATCGTATTCAATACTAGAGGTAGTTGATGATCCAACGTCATATCCAAAAATGTATAAATAAAATGTGAAATTTATACGAAATATTTGAGTTATAATTTATGTAAGCGGGCACATTCATTCGTGTACCTAAATTTTCGAAAGAAATTATTTTTCCAGAACAAATAATACACTTAATTCGACAAAATTCCGATGTCCCCAGTTTGAGTATAAAATCGAGACTACAAAACTCATTTTAAACTTATCATTTACTATCCTTCACGATTGAATCACACATCGGGTTCTGATGCTTTGCCATCTCGTTTATGCTTCGTGCCTTTTGAACTCGACAAGGATTCGAGATTTTCGATCCAACAGTGTAAGGGACGAGAATCATCAAATCCACATGTGATGAGAATCAAATATCCTGAAAAGAGATAAAACATTATGAATCTTATCAAATTCGAATATTCTCAACTCGAATAAGTTAAAAGACGAAAATCATACAAAATCTACAAAACGAGAGGTAGTGGCTGATCTAAGTCATATCCAGAAATGTGAAGAAAAAAATGGGATCGAATAAGGCTCGGAGCTGGCTTTCCCGGAACCCGACGGGTCTACGCAATTGCCCCTAATTGACGAAATATTTACGGAAATACCAATTGACTCGAATAAGTGAAACCGTGTACTATAAGCCCCCGGTTTTTTCTCTTCCTGTCTCGATGTCCGAATCTTCCTATTTTTATTCGGTGAAATAAAATAAGTATTTAAATAAAAAGTTTTATTTTTAATAGAGTTTGTTGACAGTTTTTTTAGCAGTTAAGATTCCATATAATCACCTTTTCATCACCTGAAATAAATAAAAAAGGAGAAACCCAATTTGTAAAAAAAAGGGTTAGGTGTTAGACGGTTGGATATAAGTTTAAAAAAATAAAAATGATTAATTATAAATTATAAAAAATTAATCAGACAAGTCGAAATTTGTTACATCATTACCGAGACATTTTTCACAGTAACGTTTTAATCGCCAAAAAAAAAAGTTTCTTAAATTAATCCATGAACTACATTAACGACACATCGTTATGCAAATTTAGCACATTATACAAATCTCATTATTAAATATTGGATTTTACTTAATTCTTAATATCAATTAAGATTGTAGATGTCATACGACGCTATGATGGCGAATAGGACCAATTATGTGTTAAGGTGACACAATATATATGTTACCCTTAGTATGAGATATGTCACCTAAAGTGTTGGGTGACAACATGTGTGTCACCCCAATGGTGTCACATATCCATTGTCACCCAAAGTATTGGGTGACGTTTAAAGTGTCACCTAAAGTATGGTTGTGTTACCTTATATTGATTAAGAGTGACAAATTGAATTTATTGTGTCACTCAAACACATAATTGGTGTAGTGTTCGGGGCCATGCGAATTTTCATTTATGTATTTTTAATTTTTTAACTTGTTATGCTACAAGTTATAATATGGTCAGCATTTTTTAAAAACAAAATAATTAGTTTAGACAGAATTGTCTCAAATTGATTAAAAATCAACTGTAAAATTATAAAACTAGCTCGAAACCGTCACCGCGTCATGGGCACTCGTACATTTTTTGGGACCATCATGGCCGTCATTTACAACATTGCCATGAACAATAGTGAGAGAATGAAAGTAAGAATCAATAAATTTGTGAACTCCATAGTAAAATGGATGTCTCAATTTAATATTTTGGAAAAGTATATATATTTAAGTAAAAAAGTGTTAAATTGTCATCTAATATATAAATAAAGTACTAAATTTGATAGGAGCATGATTGTCATCTAAGTTGCAATTAAACTTATATTTTCTCAGGTGGATAATTATTATCGAAATCTATTTCAACAAATTTTCTCGTTTGACTGTATAAACTAAAATTAAACACTGAAAATTGAATTATAATTTCAAGTTTGAAAAGTTAGGTACAACTATAAGTATGATGAATATTTGTTTCTTATCGAATATTGTATATATTATTTCTTCAACCTTTAGAATATTTATTATTATTTTAACGTGACATGAAAGTTTCTGCATTAATTTGCATGTTTGACTAGCAACAAGTCCACCTAAATATTTGGCATTTTATGATATATATATAAAATAATAGAAGCTTAATTAATAAAGTTTTATTTATGAATGTGATGTACGGAGTCAACTTTAAACAGTACATCGATGAGGTTCCATAGAATTTCCCGTACCCAAAATTTTAAATATTTATTTCTTATTTTTCTCAAAAAATTAGAGGTTTTGAAATTTCAATAAATATGAATATGATAAAATACGTTAAACGCTAATCAGTTAGTGTATTTTAAAAATTAATTGAGTATTAGTCAAAAAAACGAATTGAATTAAAGAATCAATCAAGAATCAATTAGTCAAATTAAAAATATTTATAACATTATTTTTAATATGAGTAGAATAGTAATGAGATCATAAAACCGACTATGTCGGTACTTGTTTCATTGTCGTTATTAACAAGAGATAAAATGTCTCAAAGTAGATGGTTCGGTCGAAATCTAGGGTTGTAAGCAGGCATTATCTAACATAATTTTGTTGAGACCTTGTTCAGTTTGGGTAAGAACGAACAAATTTAGACAATTAAGTTTGAGTTTGGATAAAAAAAAAAATCAGTCAAACTGAATTTTGATCTGATTCAGATTGATTTGCTTAAATTTTTATGTTTGTATTAATTAAATAAAATAATTATATTATATATAAAACGAGTCGATTCGCAAGTCTATCACACGTTAAGTTATTAGCTTTAAGTTTGACTCGTTTACCAAAATGAAAGTGAGTCCAAACTTAAACCCGACATAACTTAAACATAAATTATAACAAACTCAAATAAAATATTTAATTAATTAAATTACATTTACACCTTAACAAGAATAAAATATCTCCAAACTCATTAAAACAAGTACAAAAGTCATAAAATTCAATTCATGGTAATAAATAAATAATTAATTAGTTTAGAATAAGAATAAGTAAATGGTGGTCACATCACATGCACAGTCACATCTACTTCTATTACAATTTACAACAAAAGGGCACGTCACTGACGACGCAACGTCCAGCCTAGAGAAGGGCATTTCGGTAATTTCGTCGCCGTTCTACGCGCTGGTGATAGGGGCAGAAATGTAATTAAGGCGAACACTTCGGACAATTCTGAATGTGATGTAAACTATATAATAATCAAATCAACCGCCTCTATTGAAATCCAGAAAATCAGAGAAAAAGCAGAGACAAAACCATTACTCTCTCTCTCTGTGGTTGGAGGAAGAATTTGTGAAGAAGCTCTGAAACACTTGGAGCTCTCTCACTCGCTCCTCAGCTGAGGTACGTTCTGCACCAAGCACCTTCTTATCCGAATTTAGATTATGGGTTTGTGTTTCTATTTCAGACCTCAACTGGGTTTTGCCTGAATTTGGATTTTAATGGTTGATTCGTTTCTGGGTTTCATTTCTGAGGTCAGAATTTGGCTCTCCCTGTAATTTTCTTGGTTTTATGAGATGGGTTTGTCTCAAAGCTTGTTTTTTTGGCTGATTTGACTGAAAATTTAAATTCCCCCTTTTCTGGGTTTTTTTTAATTGGGTGGAGATGCAAATTTGGGTTTTTTTTGTTGACATGAGCTGATTTGGTTATGAATTATGATTGTGTGTGTGTGTGTGTGTGTGGTAGTTGCATGCTGATTTAAATTCCTTGATTGTAATGCAATTTTTAGTGTTTCTGATCTAATGATGAAATTTAGGTTTCTGCTTTTTGCTGCTAGTGGCTTTTTAGTTGTGAGCTACTTTTTTATCTCCTTGTAGTTTGTGACCATATTGCTGGTGAATCTGGGTTTTTGAGGTGGACAGGAACTTTACAAAAAGAAACAATTGGCAGTGGTTTTTACAGAATTTAGATATGATGTAGGATGAATTTGATTAAAGGGCAATATTGGGTTTTGAAGAAATTAGTTTTTGGGATCATCTTGTGCTCAATGCTCTAAAAATCCCCAACTAGTCGATTAGTCTCTAGAGACCCTATCTGCCCGACTAGTTCGATTACTCACTAGAGGTCCTATCTGCCCGACTAGCTGTTAGCATTTTTGTAGAATACTGATTGTGGTTAGTGATTGAACCTTTTGATGTGGATATATGGTAGCTTCTCTCTTTCCATGTTACTACAGACTCTACCTTTTGAGTTGCTCATGGAAGATTGATTCTTTTCGTGTACTGTGCACATTTACTTTTTTTGTGATGTTTTCCAAAAATAGTGGTTTAGATTTTGGACTCGTGTGCTTAAGGTTTGTTGCCCAAAATTTGTGGGTGAAGTGTCAAAAGCTTTTCATTTAATAAGCACGAGGTTGCCTATTCTAATCGTTAGTTGTTTATTGGAAAAATTGCAAGAAATTGTGCCTATTATATGACACTTTTGCAAAAATGTGCAGTGTTGTTTGCAATATTTTGCAAAAAATGTGCAAGTTATCCCTGAAAATAAATATTTTAAAACCTTCTCTATTTTTATCTTTGAACTAAGTTTTGTAGGATCAAAATTTGTAATTATACTATTTTAAAATTAAAATCATGTTATTAAAGTCTTAATTTTTAATTCCAGGGGTAATTTCGTCATTTTATAAAAATGCAAACTATACAACACCCTTTTTGCTTATAATAGGGCACATTTTTGCAATTTTTATGACACTTACTATGCTTTGATCTGTTGGTTAGCTAAAAGATGTCACAATTGGGTTTTCTCTTTTCTTATGTAACATATCTTGAATATCTTTGTTCATCTGAATTTACATTTCTATGTTAAATCCCGATCTGCAGATCTTGGTGGCTGTGCTCGACTTTGTTGCCGTTATTGGATTCGTAATGGGTAGTTGATTCGATCTAGAATCTTGATTTGCTGAAAAGTAGCATTGTCGTTGATAACCGCCGAGTCAGGCGAGACTTGCAGTTCTATTTCATTTTTCAGTGAGCTCGGGTTTCTCGTTTTAATGCAAACGTCTAAGCAGCGCCAGAGCTCGTCCGGGTTCCATGGGCCGTACCAACACCAGCCGGCCCAAGAGGTTCAGCCTTATCGCCTGCCTCATTTCCAGATCTTAGACGGCAAAGGCAATGTGTGCGTGTCTGTTTCCAATCTCGCCAGCAGCGGTTCCTCCAAGAACTCCGCTGAACAGTTCTTCACCCTCGAGTCCTCCACGGCGACCGGAACTGGAGATTGCGCCGCCACCTATGATTCCCCTTCTGTCAGCGTCTCGTCGAGCAGGAGCCCGTTTACTCATTATTCGCCGGACAATTTCTATGGGTCTCCGACAAGTGGGTCGTCGGTTGTCGACGATGATATGGACTTCAGGCACAAGTTGAGGGAGATTGAGATATCGCTCGAGTTGGATATCACGGAGAGCAGCAGCGGTTGTTGCTTCAATAGCGCGTTTCGCCAGGTCGACTATGTCTCGAGCCAGCGATGGAATCAGATCGTTCAGATGGTCCCACGGCTGGACTTGAAGCAACTGCTCGTCCTCTGTGCGAAGGCGGTGGAGGAGATCGAGGCCGAGGCGGATTCGTCGATTGCGGTTGGGTTGATGGATATGCTGGAGCGGAGAGTGACGATCGTCGGGGAGCCGATGGAGCGCCTGGGCGCTTACATGCTGGAAGGGCTCCGGGCCAGGCTGGAGCGCTCGGGGAGCAAGATCTACAAGTCGTTGAGGTGCGTTGAACCATCAAGTTCCGAGTTAATGTCTTACATGACGATTCTTTATAATGTATGCCCGTATTGGAAGTTCGCTTACATGTCGGCAAACGCCGTGATCCGGGAGGTAGTTGGAGATGAGCCGAGGATCCAAGTCATCGACTTCCAGATCGCTCAGGGGAGCCAGTGGGTTTTCCTGATGCATGCCCTGGCGGGCCGCCAAGGCGGCCCACCGCTCCTCCGCATCACGGGCGTGGACGACTCGCAGTCTGCACACGCCCGTGGCGGAGGGCTGAGCATCGTGGGGCAGAGGCTGGCGAAGGTCGCCCAGTCGCTCAACGTACCGTTCGAGTTCCACGACGCCGCCATGTGTGGCTCCGAGGTCGAGGCCCGAGACCTCGCCGTCGGGCCCGGGTTTGCCCTTGTCGTGAACTTTCCCTACGTCCTCCACCACATGCCTGACGAGAGCGTGACCGAGCGCAACCACCGTGACCGCCTCCTCAGGCTCGTCAAGAGCCTGTCGCCAAGAATCGTGACCCTCGTCGAGCAGGAGTCGAAGACCAACACCGCCCCGTTCTTCCAGCGGTTCACCGAGACGCTCGACTACTACGAGGCCATGTTCGAGTCCATCGACGTCGCCTGCGGCCGGGACGACAAGCAGAGGATCAGCGCGGAGCAGCACTGCGTAGCACGGGACATCGTGAACATGATCGCGTGCGAGGGGGGAGAGAGGGTCGAGAGGCACGAGCTGTTCACCAAGTGGCGGGCGAGGCTCGTGATGGCCGGGTTCTCGCCCTACCCGCTGAGCGCCCAGGTAGCCGGGGCCGTCGCGGACGTGCTCAAGGACTATGACAAGAGGTACAGGGTGGAGGAGCTCAATGGGGCACTGTACCTTGGCTGGAGGGACAGAGCCATGTCAACAACCAGTGCTTGGAGGTGAAATGTATCCTCTATACTTGTTTTAGGCCATTTTGTGTGAAAATAGAGTATTGTTGTAGGGTAAGGGCTGTGTTGAACACATTGTGATTCAGAGGACAATTAGAATATGTAGGTATGTTGTAAATGTACGTGTTTTGTGGAACAAGACTTTGTTGCTTTAGCTGTAGACTTGATAGTGCCATAAAAACTGTTTATTCTGCTTGTTTGGTTTGCTTCATATATCTTATCAATTGTGTTTTGAGAAATTGATAGGTTTTTATGTTCAGGTCATAGCTTTCATAGCTCAGTTGGTTAGAGCACCCGTTTAGTAAGCGGGAGGTCTTGAGTTCAACTCTCAATGAAAGCATAATTTATAATATGCAGTTTTTGATCTCAATATGTCACCTGAAGTTTTTTTAATTTCGTAATCATCTAAAACCTTTTTTGTTTCACCATTAATAACTTTTGTTTCGTTTTTTAATTTTTTTTTTTGGAAAGCTCGAAATATCATGCTATTTATCATTTCAAGTTTAGATGATCAGAATGCTTTTGTTTGGACTTCAATTTTTCATTTAATTGTCGCCAATGTTGTAAATGCAATAAATCAGGGATATTTCTTGTCCATCAGGAATACTCGATTCCTTGCCAGCCACACTTTTCTTATTTCAGATTATTCACCATGTAAACATATTATGCATTGATTGTAAATTATTCCCTTCCAAGTTTAGCTAGGAATTCTTGTAATATATATATGACCACCGAGAGAATTAAATCAACACAACCAAATACGGTTTTCCTACTTTTCTTCACCCAAAAAAATGTTTTGTTATTTGTATATCTTCTTTTACGCCTTATTAGTTATGAAAGCGGTAAGGCAAGCGAAACATTCTATCTTTGCCTTAAGGTAAGGGGTATGAAAGAAAGAAAGTAATTGTTTCCAGGCAAGTGGAAGATCAGCTGCAAATCCGCTACTCTCCCACTCGTGTAAGGATTCAACGCAGACGGAGCAGTTGTTATTCAAAGAAATTAATAGATTTTTCTGGTCAAATCATGGTTTTCATAGCTCAGTTGGTTAGAGGCTAGAGCACATGTTTAGTAAGCAGGGGGCTTGAATTCAACTCTCAATGAAAGCATAATATTTAATTTTTAGAGAATATTGCAATTTGATACACTTGAAAAGTTCGAGTTCTCAATACTCAATAGGTCAGTTAACTTTTTAAATTTCGCAAGTCATCTAAAACTCTTTTTGTTCCACTCTTATTAATAGATTTTTTGTTTTCTTGGAAATGATCAAATACCCTCCAAATTTTCATTTTAATGGTAATCCAAAGAATGTTTTGTTATTTCATTACTTTATATATCTTACCAATTGTGATTCAAACAAATTAATTGGTTTTTACATTCAAATCATAGCTATTATAGCTCAATTGGTTAGAAAACTCGTTCAGTAAGTGATAATTGCAGTTAGGTACACTCAAAGAATTTGAGTTCTAAATAATAAGTAACTTAAACTTTTTCTTTTAATTTCGAATTTAAATTTTCATTCAACTGTCGTCCAAATGATATTTTGTTATTTGATTTCTTCACGTATCTTGTTAATTGTGATTCAAACAATTTAATAGTTTGTTGTACTTCAATTCATAGCTTTCATAGCTCAGTTGGTTAGAGCACCCGTTTAGTAAGCGGGAGGGTCTTGAGTTCGACTCTCAATGAAAGCATGTAACTTGTTATCATTTCCCAATAATTTATTTTGTTTTAGTAAATGACGCACCGAGTTTTGTAATCTCCATTTTAACCTATCAATCGGGGTTTCTGATCCTAGTCGGAGTCATACAAACTGAAAGATTAATCGCAAATTATAGATGATTAATCAGATAAGTAGGGAATTTTTGTAGAACACTGCTCACAATTCAAATTCTTAACCGTACATACATTTAACAATTCTGAACATTTCTACTAAAGTTTTAGACCAAACAAAACATTCTATCAATCCTACCATAACACACTGGAGCCGGTCACCGGCAAGACTCGCTGGAGCTATATGCACGTGCCACACTGAACCTTGTCAGATTCTATAACCGTCCTCGCAGCCTCTATGACCGCCTGCCCGCTGACATAATGGTGTCGACACACGGGCATGTACACGTCAGCACCGCCTATGAGCTCTGTCCGCTTCTCCTCCGTCTTCCTAAGAGTAAAGATCGCGCGCTGCCCGCATAGTTCACATCGAGCGCTCAACTTGGTCACCGAATCCGCGAGGGGGATTATGTCCAGCACGGAGCCAAAGCTCCGCCTGCAAGCAAAACAAATCCGAATTAACACGAGACTCAACGCGCCGTGTCATCTTGATCAGAGCGCATAACCCTAATTTCGGATTTTGACGTACCTTAAGTAGTCGCCATCCAGGCCGGCGACAATTACGGTTTTGCCATCATGGTCAGCAGCCTCACGGCAGAAATCGTATAGGTCCCCGAAAAATTGGGCTTCATCAATACCAATCACATCTAGCTGCCAATCGTATATACATGGGAATTCAAATTTTAGAACGTTTTGCTCCATCTCTCTTGGTTTACTAATATAGTAATTAACAACTATGGTTCTATTTCATACATGTAAAGATTTATTAATGATGTACCTGAGAATAAGCATCATGGCCGAATTTTTCTCTGAATGATGACAAATCGGTCAATGCCTGACATGGAAGTTTAGCGCCATCGTGTGTGACGATCGAATCCAAACCATATCTTGTGTCCTTGCTTGATTTTATTATTGCAACATTTCTGCAAAATAGAAAAGATAAAAATAAGGTTAGAAAAAAAGGATACGGTATACAGTTCTATATACCTCCAAGCATTAGCGCAACAGACCTCAAGACAATCTCATGTATAAGTACCGATAGTTGGCTGGTTATGCACATCTTGAATATAATATGCATTTTATTCCGGTCTTTCAATAAAAAAAATTCTATAGATGAAAATGGAATGCTACAGATACAACTGATGGGAAGAAATCACGTGGAACTACTCAAAGTGTATATACAATAGAAAACAATTTGATTCTGTTTTCTTATAAATAAAAACTATCATCATCCATTCATCGAGCACTATGATTCACAATACTAACCTAAGAAATAATAGTCACACAAAATATTGCCTATTGGAACTAGTTTTCTAGCTGGAGTTATATTTTGGCATCATGCCAAACAAGCTATTATGAACGGTCATTCCATTCCATTCCGTCTCGAAAAACATTCTGCTGGTAACATGTTCCATTCAAAGCAAACACACAATCCTCTTGCAAGTTCCCATCACAACTCAGATAATAACAACATCAACATAATAGCGCTGAACCAATTGAACTCAGTAAGACAGTAACCCTAACCACAGTTAAAAATAGGATGAACACAAACTTCGACTTTTCATCCTATGTAATGATCCCATAACTTTTACAACTCTTGGTATTGAAACGCCTCATAGTATATTCGTAATAATCGACATGACTAGAACGAACTATAAAGCATATATGGTGAACAGCTCGGTATAAGTATACTAAACTCTAACATTAGGAAAACAATGTAATTTAGCTGAAACATTGACATATTCGCCGAAACATAAACCATGCCTAATTTTAGAACAAAACCCAATACTCATATCCTAATGCAATATTCAGGAACTTCTGGTGCTAAAATACACTAGGTGCTAATCAGGCGGAGAGGGTCTTTTGGGGATTAATTGGACAAGTTGGGGATTTTTAGAACACTACAAACCGCACAGTGTATACAAAACCTAGAAGTACATATGCATATTGAAAATCAATCCAGTTCAAAAAGTGAGCGACAATACACACATACTATATGCTTAATATTTGCTTACACACCCAAATTTCACACCCTGCAATAAATACAAATCCCATCTCCAATCAATTGGGGTTTTTCGTTTTGATGAAAAAAATCCAATTTTTCAACAAAACCCGCTACACAAAAGAGCAAAAAATCGAACCAGAGCTCCAAACCTGCCACTGACGCTCTCGGATTGGCATCGCCGGAGGAGGGTTGTTGTTTTTCCGGCGAACATGGGTCCGACGATGACGTGAATCTCACCGGAGGAGGGCGCGGAGGCTTGTGCCTGGAATCTCCGGCAGCGAGAGATGGAGATTGAGGATTTGGGGGAGAGCGTGGTGGTGGGTCTGAATCGGAGGGAGCTGGGAAAATGGAGCGAGGTCGGATTGGGGAAGATCGATTTGGAGGCGATGGAGAAGAGAGCGATAGGTGCTTGGGACGCGAGCGACTTCATTCTTGAAACAGTGAACATGTATGTGCCTTTCGATTTCGGTTCTATCAGATACAGAGATTGAGAGAGAGAGAGAGAGAGAGAGAGAAAGGGTTTAGGGTTTTGCTCTGTTGATTTTGGAGGGAACGACCCTTTATCGAGTAGAGTGGTGATGAAATTGATATATGAAATTTCTAATCCCTCGGAAATAAAACATTTAGACTGATCGGGTCGAATCGTATTCGAAAAAATGGATAATTGTGAATAATGATTTGGTTTTGGTTAGGGTGTTTTCTTGATCGGGTCTAGGCCCGTCTGACGCTTACTGGGCCTGCCAAGTTAAGGTCGTGTATGAAGTCCCAAGACTCGTGGCCCGCCCGTTTTGCTGGCGGGTGAGACTATGTTGACCCGGAGTTTCACTCGGGTGATCGGGTCGTCAGACGGATATGAACACCCTCAGTTTTGATTATAATTTCAAGAGAACTGTTCAATTGCGGATTGGTTATGGTTCTTACGAATTAGAATTGCGATTAAGATAGAAATAAGTGAACTGGATGTTTCTTTAAAACGGAACGTTTAATTTTTGTTATTAACTTTTAGTTCTCATTAAATTTCAATAGTTGTCATGATCATGACAATTCGGCGTGACGGGGATGTCACTGACAGTCGATAAGAGATCTTTTTAGACTATCATCGACAACGTTTAAAAAATTCAGTAAATAATAAAAGATATTTTAGATTCGTTTGTATCTCATATGGACCAATATGATTTGAGCTCGAGTTTTCTTAAATATAGGTTTCGATCGCTTGACTACGATGCGAGAAAGGGTGTAGTTTTTTATTGTTCTTCCTTTAGGTTTTGTTTATTTTACATTATTTTATGAAATGTCTGGTTTATTTCTTGTTCTGAATAAGTTAACATTAACTATTAATTAACTTCAATTTTTCTTATTTTTTTGTTAAAAAATACTGACGAAAATAAAAAATATAAATTGGCAAACAAAATAACAATTCAAGATCAATAAAGTATTCTCGGTCTTCATTCTTCAATTCCTACTCAACATGTGGAGATGTGACTTGGTTTGGTTCTTAGTGATTAAGCAACGATTTTGAGTTTTGAGAACCAAAACAGAAGAAAAATTATATATTTCTCTCAAATTTAAAACCAAATCAGAATAACTCATTTAATCCATATCTCTAAAGAAATAGGTCATTTCTCAAAATTTGGGAATATTAGGTCATCTATGTTCTCATTCTATCAAATCTCACAGCAAAAAATGTCTCACAGACCCACTTCTTAGCACAATTTGCAGCAGACAAATATATTTGCTTACATGCTCAAAACAATTCGGTTACATGCCGTGGCCATAACATAATACGAAGGGAAAAAAACATATCTGCCCAAAAGAATGTAGCCGAAACCTCAATCCGTCCGTATTCTACTTCAGCATCCGCATGGTCTATCGAAAAATATAATTTGAATCCAATCTCAACGGAAGCGTCACCAACCGTCCTTTAGCATCCGCGCTTTCTCCAGGATGTACAAGCCTTCTTTAAACTTCTGGCTCTCTTCGTAGGCCTTTTCCTAGGAACATAAACATTAACAACCTTCAGATATGGAAAAAAAATAAGTTGGCAGAGAACGGGATAGTTAAGAAAAGGAAAATGGCAAAAGGGTGTATGCTATCACACTTTTGTAAGATGGTGTTGTGAACTTTTTGATAATGTCAAGAAAATTGTTGTGAACTTTGATTTTTTGTGAAAAATATGTATATTTGTACAAAAATGATGAAATTACCGCTAAAATTAAAAATTAAGATTTTTATAAAATAATTTAAAAGAATAGTTTTTAACTAAAAAGTAAATTACAAAATTTGAATATACAAATTTTAGATGAAAGATATTTTCAGGAAAACTTTTTAAAATATTTATTTTTATTTTTATTAAAAAAAAGTAATTGTTAATTTTAAGGGCAATTTTGTCATTGTTGTACAAATACACACATTTTGCACAAAAAATCAAAGTTCACATCACATTTTTGCCATTAACAAAATACACAACACCCTTTTGCAAAAGTGTGATAGTATACATCACCTTTCGCCATTTCCCTTAAAAAAAATCTATATCTGAAATATTTTTGGGCACTCATTGTAATGCAAACAAATTTGTTAGCTTGAAAATAGTAATGACATTGAAAGTTACTATTCTAATACAAAATAGCTTACACATAAGACTTGTAAATAATAGTTTCACCAGTAGTAAACTATATATACACTCTCCAAGCCACTCGATGAAACACTGCTTTAAATTAAATTTCAGATGCAAGAAATTATGTCTCAAGCAGGTTGCATGTGTAATTGTGAGTCTGGACATCACATGTCATATATCCATTTTCTCATAAATTTTGAAAGTAATGTACTGAACTTACATATCTCCAACCCATTATTTGTTGGCATGAGCTACAATAAATGTCATTCACGATGTGCAATCCGCTAAGGAGCAGCCTCTGTTCCTTAGGCCCGAGAAATATGTTTACTCTGAAACATCCAGTATTTAAATGAACCATTGCACAAAATAAGAAACCTGAACAAAACAGTTTGAGATACAACATAGTAAAGAGTGAAGACAAATGTTAACAATAACAAGTATGCAATCTTTATGTATTTATGCGGGGCTACAAGCAATTAGCAATGAGATCAAAACACCAGAAACACGTGTGTATGAAAATCAAAATGTATTATAGAGAAAAAGACACCCAACTAAAGGTCATTTCCACTCAACTACACCTAACCTAACTACATTTTGGGTCAGACAACACTCCTAAGAATTGTTTTTCTCACATTGTTAAAAAAAAGAAAAGAGTTAAGTTGAAAGTGAAAAGTCTAAAATGCCATCGGCCACTTCCCTAATTTTCAAAACATGCCCTTGGTCGATTAGTCTGTGTCTTATTGATTTTTTTGTGAAATCTAGATCACAGATCTGTCGTTTTGGTAGGCAACGTGTTTTTCTCTATCGCACCACACACCCCGATCACCCTCTTCTTCCTCCGGCAACACTGGACTAGTCAGCAACACCACCAAGGACATGTTTTGAAAATTAGATAAGTGCCCGAGGGCATTTTAGACTTTTCACTTCTAGCCATTTTTTAACGCTGTAAGAAAAAAAAAATCTTGGGTGTAGTTGTTTAACCCAAAACATAGTTAGGTGTGACTAAGTGAAAATGACCTTTAGTTGGGGATAGTTAGATGTCTTTTTCCCTATATTATATGGATTTAACTTGAGTTTATCATCATTGGCAGAAACTAGTGGCGACTCATCATAATTTCAAATATAAGGAACTATCTAATCATTAAAACAATGACCTTTCGTTGTTACACTATAATACCTCAGATTGATAAAATGTGAACAAACGTATCTTCCCACCTTCAAAACTAATGTAATCCGATTGGTATAAAGTAATCATTATGCTTGGGATTGTTGGTTCTAAGAAGAGCAACAGAAACATATGAGGACCAGCCATGTGATTCCGCATTGTAAAACCACTCATGATCTGTACCAAAAGACTATAAACGAACATGCAATTCGGTTTTATCCAATAGCCAGATAAAGGACTACAGCAACATTGATATGACCTAATCCAAACTATTAGTAAGGACCATAACTATCACATGTACTGCTTGAAACACTTTCCTTAGTAACTATCCCTCTCCCTATCAACCCCTAGTCCCAAACATCATTTCCCGACTAAATCACAAAAAAAATGATATCTCATTTTAACATAAATCATCCCACAAGAACCCACAGAGCACTCGTAAACCAAACACCTCTCCTTCCAAAGAGGAAGAAAACGAATTAGCATTTGGTCGTAATGAACTCATTTTCATTCCTTTTCTCCTTTTTCTTGAACTATACATTACATTTGCACTCTTCATGGAATATTACATGCAATCGAATAAAAAATCACTTCAATTAGGAATAGTAGGACAAAAAAGTTGCAAATTTTACTGCCATGCTTATCTACTTTTAATAAAAATACAATAATTCTCATTCCCACCAAATAAATTATCCAAACAGAACACATCAAGTTAACAGTTATTTAGAGATTTTCTTATAATCAAGAGACCAAATGCACCATCACCATTAACGCTTGTTTAAATTCTATCATAAAACTGAAGCAACCAAAATCAAAATCACAAACCACCTTGTTTCCCAAGTCATCAATCCAACCCCTCTTCTCTTCATAATTTGGGATTTCCAGACCATCAACGAAATCGAACCAAAAAAACCAATCTTTCCACCTTCCCACAAAAATTAAAGCTCAAAATCATCGAACCCAGAAAGCAACACACACAGATCCAGCACAAACAATCAAAATCAAAACCAAAATCGAAATCGGAAAGTACCGTACACGTTCCTGAAGAGATAAGCCCTGCCGAGACGGCCCTGGAAGTCCTTCGAAACGATGTCGTCGTGTGAAGCAGAATCGACCTTGCAGTACCTGCACTTGAAGATCTTCGGTCCCGCGAGCGTCTCAATGTAGAGCCGCCCCATGAACCCGGCGGCGAAGATGGTCTCCGATTACCAGATTCGAGCGAGAATTGGAGTAATTGCCGGCGATTTTGGGTGAGATTTGATCGGAAAATGAGGGGAGATTTGGGGAAGGAAAGGGTTAGGAGAGTGAGTGCGAATTGGGATCGTGGAGAGACTAGGACTGGTCTCGAACTGGTTCATAACTGAAAAATAATTTAAGAGAACCATTCAATTTCGATTCGGTTCTTGTTTTAAAAATTCAAAACGGTCAATTATTCAATAAAAATGAATCGGTTTGTGTCATCACTTGTCAACTTCTTGTTCACCCATATAAATTATTTATCTCTTTTTTTTTATTTTGTTTGCAAACTTTATATTTCCACCGTAAAATAGCAATTAAATATTAACATTTGGTTTTTGATATTATTTTATTGGGTAAATTCCACATAACCCCTTAACTATAATCGTGTTTCACATGCCCCTTAACTACAAAATCAATCTGTGAGATGTATTAATTATCCAAAAAATCCTACTTTATCATTTTTGTTGACTTTTTCAAAATTCTGTTAAATTTTTTGTGAAATGACGAAAATACCCTTGTATCTGAAAAATTAAAATAAATAAATAAAAATGATTTTGAACTTTTTTTTCTATTTTCTCGTTGTACAAAATAAATAATAAAAAATATATTTTAGTATTAATTTTTTATTTTTAAAAAATTATTTATAAAAATAAATAAAAATAAAAAACTATGTTTAAAAATAAATTTGCATTTTTAAATTATTTTTATAAAAAAATCTTTTTAAAAATTATTTTTACTATCAATAAAATTTTATTCTTGTTCCCATGTCTTTTTCAATCATTCGTTTAATCTCTATTCTTCGAATTAATGTCTATATGGGCTTACATTATATTGTGAACCATCGTAATGTGTTTTTGTATCATCTTATTTATCGGCGCAACTCTTATTTTAGTTCGAACCCTATTCGTTTTAAACTCTTTCCATCCTTCTGTGTTCACGTCCAACTAAACATAGAAATTTCGGCCACTTTCATCTTTTTTATATAACTTTTCAACACATCCTAAAATTATGTCACACGCACTAATGAATGTTAGTCTAACAACATTAGTCCTATAAAAAAAACTTTCAACTTTAGAGAAATTGTTTCTAACGTGTGACATTTGACGCGGTTCACCATTTCATCCAACCCGTTTGAATCATGTGGGTAACATCACCATCTAATGCTCCGTAATTATGAAGAATACATATAAATTAACAGTTGTTCAAAATCTCATGACCATCAAGTGTTATGTCCTTTCATCACGAGTTCGACGTTTACTAAACTTACACTATATACTCCTTATTTAGCTAGTCTGTCTATAAAACTAATTTATACATAAGTTTGAGTCTTCGCCTATATATTAAAATCTTATGTTAGACGAATGTGAATCACAAAACAAAACTAATTGAGATAAGCAAATATAAACATCCATCTAGAAACTTTAATTTTTAATAATGAAATATCACAACTAGAAATAGTTCGTTCTCACGTGACTACTTGTAAAATTTATCAGTGAACGTGGCTTTCATGAAATTATAATTTTTTGGTAACTTCCGTTAAATTCTGTTAAGAAGACTAGAATATCCTTAAATATGTTTTAAATTTTCAAACACTACTATTTTGATCCGCTCTCTTCCCTTTACCATTTTCTCTCACATGGGCTTTATGTTGACTCTCACACCTTCACCATCTCTCTGTCAACAAGGTCGTTGACGGCTCGGTCGACCAGCTCCACCTCACTCACAACCAAGCTTCAAACTTCAAATAGTTATTTTATATGGCACATCTCAAATTATCATTACAACCTAAAATTTTGGTACTTGTCGTTTAGGGTCCATTATAAGTATAACTAGTATATCCTCATTATAAGTTCAACTAATTATCCAAATCTCTTAAAACAGGAATTTATTCAAAACTAATATAGAAACCCTCCCTTGTCTCACTGTCTTATGTTCGTTTTGTTGACTGTTGTGTTGTGCGGTAAAATTATTATTTTTGGATAATAATTAAGTTTTTTTTTAAGGAAAAACAAATTATATTAATTAAATAGTAACTAACCCGGTATCAAGTTGGACAACTGAAGCTACATATGGTGGGACATACCCTTCACCATAATCCCAGCTACTGTTGGTTAAAACAAACATGGTCAATTCTTGAGCCATTTGATTACGAGGAAAACAAAGAATAGAAGTTATGATAATGGATAGTACGCAACACCGTTCGTTAATGATTTCTCCAAAACTGTTCAGCTCGACCCGTTTAGCATCATGTAGAGCCACGACCTCCAACTCATACGGATGGGGAAACCCCGTGATCTTGCTGCAGAGTGTTATACATAGGCATCTCTGATAACCCCAGAGACCAATCGACGCAAACCAATTAGCATCATGCAGAGCCACGGCCTCCAACTCATACGGATGGAGAAACCCCATGATCTTGACCGAATTAAAGCAGCTTCCTCGATCAACCCTGCGATCAATATGGGCATCACGAAATTTAAATCCTCCAAGTTCATTAGGTTTAACCGGATCAACCCATCGACGCCAAGGACCCTCTGTTTCCTTCCAGTGCCGATCCCAATAAGACACGTATTGAATTTTGAGCAAGCCGAGACCCTCTAGTTTGGTATGCTTGCATGAGTCTGGCCACCAACGCCAAATAACTCTGGTTCCCTCCCAGTAGTGGCCTACCAACCAACCAAAAGCAAAAACCCCCCATCCCTCCATGCTCCGTCGTCGAAACCCAGGCGCGACCCGTCTGCAACTCCAGCCTCACCCGTCTCAGCCCATCCCCAAACCACCTGACCTCGCCTCCATCAAAACTCGATCTACCACCCGACCATGCCTCCATCAGACCAAAATCTACCTCCACATGAGCTTTGTTTCTATTGCCGCACCATGCTGACGTCGCCGCCAATATGACGCTGCTGCAAGTACCACGCTGACGTAGACACCCGTAAGAGATCGGCGGCGCGAGATTTCGACCAATTGTGAGGAAACAAACCCTAAAAATAGGGTACATGCTGCACTTTCCAAATTTATGATAATAATTAAGTTATTGCTTCTTAATTAATTAATCTCATTAATTATTTTGAAATTATTCAATTATATGTGTCTCGGACCCGGACTCGGTCAAGTGTTCTCATTTAAATCTATTATAAGCAATTTTAACAGCTCTTATCCACAAGTAATTAACAACTGATGGCCAAGAAATAGTAAAATGTTTTAGGAGAAAATAACGTTGGAGCCACCCATTTACTTGGTACAGACAACACTGACTTGGATCAGAGTTATGAACTATAAATCCAAGCAAACACTTCCTTGTCTGAGCAATATGATCTGAGTTGAAGAAACTAAAGTTCCCCAAAAAAAAAAAATAAAAAAAAATAAAAGGAATAAATGCTAGTATCAGATAATTCTTATACTGAGCAATAATTTCTTTTTTCTTAATTTGTTATTCAGTCACAAAAGTGCCACATTCTCCATCTCATATTTGGTGAGCTCTCTCTTTGTATTGTTATTTTTGTGTTTTTATTACATAATATATCAGCTTATTATAGGATCCAAATTCTGAGAAATTGAAAGTTATCTTGTGGGTCAGCAAGATTGTTGTTTTGACATGACCAACTCAGACAAGAATTGCTTACGTAAATGAGCTGAATCAAATCTAATTTTGTTAAAACTCGGGTTTGTTTGAAAAAATTGTTTGGTTCAAATTTGATTTGGTTTCAAACGAGTTTATATTATAGTTAAGCTCAAGCTTGAAAGAAACAATCAAACTTAAATTCAGTTTAACTGGGTTCAATTCATTTTTAGGTTTTGTTACACATACATGTATATTTATTAAAAAACTAAATTATATATATTAATTAAATGAAATAAAAAATTATAGCTAATTGCCTATGAGTTAAGGTTTGAGCTCGAATTCAATATTTGAGCTCGATTTAGTGATTTCAAGGATTTATCATTAATGGGGGTTTTTCATAAATGTTAACTGCACATTCATTTCAATGTTGTATAAATTTCGGACTAGCCCCTAATTAATCTCTCGACTAGCAGCGATTATCACAATACTGATGCATTTTCATGTTGTACACATAAATGCAATGTATATATGTATAAAAGGCAAATTCAAATATTCGTTTTTGTTTGTGCATTTTCATGTCCATTGATTTATATTTTTTTTTGTGTGGATATTATAGGTTTTAGTGTTTAATTTGTTGTTGAGATAGTTGAAATTGGCCGTATAAAAAAAATATGGTGGAAGGTGGTGTGGCCGCCCAAGCGCACAAGACTGAGTTCACGGAGTGTTGGAAGACCACATGGAGGACACCTTATATCATGAGGCTCGCCCTCTCCGCCGGCATCGGAGGCCTCCTCTTCGGTTACGACACGGGTAATCAAAGTTCGATCGATAACTACGTGTAATAGTGTTGAAATATACTTTGAATCGAACGTGAAATCACTTGGTTTAGCCAGTTCGGTGATCTCGTTGATTAATCGGTGCGACGGAGTCTAAAGACAAAATGTCTCTAATTTGGTGGTTCGGGGTCGCAAAGAGGCCCCGACCCATGTATATATCTGTTGTTCGAACTTTGGTTTTAGGCTGCCTACTAGAATATAATTTCATGTTAAAATATTTCGATAGGAATTGATCTTTTCCTTTCCTGTATGTATGTCATGAACATACGTAACTGACATGTTATCAACAAATCATGTTTATATTCAAAATTTTGAATAATCGGTCACATGCCTTTCAATTTTTCTTTTATAAAAAAGGTGTAATTCATAGTTTTGTGATTAAATTAAGAAAATGTTTCTATATTTTCACTTATAATTTTAAAAAATTATTTAAATGATGTATATTTATTTATTTTCAATTAGTTAGAAAATAAGTTCACCATTAATTTGCTTTTTTTTTTGCAATTATACATTATCACATTGTAAGTTTTTCTTTATAATAATCCCTTGGTTTAATTTTGTATGTGTGTACTTGTTTGTTTTCAGGAGTGATCTCTGGTGCACTTTTGTACATTCGTGAAGACTTCGAAGAAGTGGACAAGAACACAATGTTGCAAGTGAGTCTCCAAAACTCTAATTCAACATTTCCAGCTACTTTTTGTGCACATAGGTAAGTGTGCATAGAAGATTAAGGCATTACTTAGGAAAAACACCTAAGTAAGTTTATATACACATTTGAGCGTACATCTACCCTAAAAACTAATTTATCAATCCTTCCTTCATACTGAGTACCATCATATCGTGATAACATGAGCCGATCATGGTCATGGTCTTCTTACCAACTATGGGAGTACCTGACCCATTTTATTAGGAGACTATCAAACCAAGTTTCTGATACCACTGTGTGGTAGATCAGTGCATTACCTAGAAGGAGACCCAAAGAAGCTCATATACACATTAGAGCCCAACTTTAACTCAAAAGAATAATCTATCATGTCTAGGGTCTAATGTATATATATAAACAGTTATTATACCTTGGAATCTTTCGATGTGGGACTTTAAACTGACATGACAACCTAACCCTGTGAATTTTTGTTTCTTCCAGGAATGGATAGTAAGCTCCGCCGTGCTGACGGCAATCTTTGGGGCTGGAATGGGAGGAGTGATGAATGATTGGATCGGGAGGAAGAAGACGATGCTTATCGCCGACGTTCTCTTCTTCATTGGCGCGTTGATCATGGGACTCGCCCCAACGCCGATGATCATCATCCTCGGGAGGCTCTTTGTCGGGCTCGGTGTCGGAATGGCCTCAATGACCTCTCCTTTGTATATTTCGGAGGCTTCACCGCATCGGATCCGAGGGGCGCTTGTGAGTACGAACGGTTTGTTGATCACCGGGGGGCAGTTTTTGTCGTACCTCATCAATCTTGGGTTTACCAAGGTAATGTGGTAGGTGGGGTGGTTTGTTTTGTTTCGCGATCCACTAAGATTCAGTCTTGTGTCATTTTGATTCGTGAATGTGTTAGGTTTGGTTGTTTTAGGTAGACGGGACGTGGAGGTGGATGCTTGGCGTGGCGGGACTTCCAGCGTTTATTCAATTTTTCCTGATGTTGACGCTTCCGGAGTCTCCGAGGTTTTTGTACAGAAAGGTTGGGGAAGAATTGATGACACTATTAACGTAATTATTAGGGATGCTAAAAATCTTCGACTCTTACCCGGGACATAGTATCCTCGATATAGTGTGGTATGGGGACAAAGATCACAAAATTCACCCTGGACCACCATGTTGCCACTCTTAAAGAGATAAAATACCTCAAACTCGATGTGAGTCTGGCATCCTCAATCAGACGAAGGGGGGTGAGATCACAAAACCATCCCTACCCAACCTATCGCCGGTTCTTGCATAGAG
This sequence comes from Geranium rotundifolium, assembly GCA_963920655.1. Lineage (NCBI taxonomy): Eukaryota > Viridiplantae > Streptophyta > Magnoliopsida > Geraniales > Geraniaceae > Geranium > Geranium rotundifolium. Next base: position 2,341,979 of record OY987318.1, read on the forward strand.
TCAAAATACTCTAAACCCGAAGAGATCTCACACTCTCCCTGAACCTGAGCATTGGCCTCATTATCGAGCGTATACTATATATACTAACTCCCACTAAAATTCCAAGACCCACTTTGTTTCCATCCCTAATACTAACTTACAAATTTTCAAGAACTAGTTAGTTGATTCATTTTTTTTGTCTATGTAGAACAAGATCGATGAGGCAAGAGCTATATTAGAAAAAATCTACCCCGCCGAAGAGATCGAGAACGAAATGAAAGGTTTGCAGGCATCGATCGAGCACGAGAAGGCGTTGGACAACGCCGCCGGAGGCAGCCTGGGAAACAAGCTTAAAGGCGCCTTCAGTGACAAGGTCACCCGCCGGGCGCTCTACGCCGGCGTCTGCACTCAAGTAACTCAGCAGGTTTGTGGCATCAACAGTATCATGTACTACGGCGCCTCCATTGTCCAGTTCGCCGGCTTCGCCTCCAACTCCACCGCAATGGCTCTATCCCTCATCACCTCCGGCCTCAACGCCATCGGCTCCCTCGTCAGCATGACGTTCGTCGACCGGTACGGGAGGAGGAGGATGATGCTCGTCTCCCTGATGGGCGTCATCTCCTGCCTCCTCGTCCTCACCATCGTCTTCTACATCTCCGGCGCCCGCTCCCCCGCCCTGAACCCCGCAGAGTCCGCGGGGTTCCCGGGCGGCGCGGGCGCCCGGGTGAACTCCACCTGCGCGGCCTACGCCAACGCGCCCGACGCGTCGGCGTGGAACTGCATGCGGTGCCTCAAGGCGGACTGCGGGTTCTGCGCAAACCCGCAGGACCAGTTCCAGCCCGGGGCGTGCCTCGCCCGCGAGGGCGAGGTCAAGGACCAGTGCCGGGCGAAGCACCGCACGTGGTTCCCGGACGGGTGCCCGAGCCGGATCGGGTTCCTCGCCGTGATCTTCATGGCGCTGTACATCATATCCTTCTCCCCCGGGCTCGGGACCGCCCCGTGGATCCTGAACTCGGAGATATACCCGCTGAGGTACCGGGGGATCGGGGGCGGGATCGCGGCGGTAGCGAACTGGACGTCGAACCTGATCATTAGCGGGACGTTCCTGTCGCTGACAAAGGCCGTGGGGTCCGCGGGGACGTTCCTGGTGTTCGCCGGGTACTCGACAATCGGGATGATCGCCGTGTACCTGCTCGTGCCGGAGACAAAAGGGTTGCAGTTCGATGAGATTGAGGAGATGTTGGAGAAAGGGTTCAAGCCATGGAAGACCAACAAGTGAAGTTGTTGATTTCTAGGTTAATCCATTTTCTCATCCTCTTGTGTATGTGTATTGTGTCCTACAAGTAGGGCACACTATATTTGATGATCTTAGAATAAAGATATGAACACAAGGGACTCCCCCTTAGGTTTTTTCTCTGCTATATTCATTTTTAGCCCCCATTTCACTCACTAATATTTTATAGGTAAGTTTGGATCAGAGATACCAAGTTCATATATCTTGTCTCTTTATGGATGACAATTGAGCAGATTTCGTGAATACTTGGTGTCTATAAAGTTCAAAGATTTTTGACATCCGTGTTGTCCCCTTATAGACCACGGTCATTATGTTCATCTCTTTATCGAGCTTGTTAAAAAACCCAAAACACAGATCAAACACAATTCACCCAACATAAGTTGAACTAAGTGATAAAACTAAAATTTCACTTCTACATGAACAAAATTTAGAGTTCCAATCCTGATACATACAACAGGTACGAATCAAAACAAGCATGGAAATATTACATGTTCAACGTTTGGGATGAAAACTGAACAAGTTTGAGGAGGTCAATTATCCCTCCCCTATCTGAATCGAGAATATCATACTCCCATCTGGTTTAAAAAATTATTTTTACCTCTCAAAAAGGACGCAACATGTCGAGTTCAGTAATCCCGTCTCTTACCCCGCCTGATCCGGGTAAGGGGAGACCTAAACTGTAGTTGGAGACAAAATGAATGCAACTCGAAACAGAAGGACAAACAAAACCGGAATTTCCAGCTAATGCAAGCTTTCAATAAACAACCAAAGGGAAGGAACTGTGGTGGGGTTGATGCTTCTGTTTAGCACATAGTTACCTACAACTTTACACCAGCAGCAACCACATGAATGTGGACCTACCCATTTCATCATATAGCATATGCTACTATATACTTTCATATTTCGATTCTATAACACAAAGTAAACACCTACCCTTCTGTTGGGGTCTTATCTAGGGTTTGTTTAGTTTTTTTGTCCTTCTTAAGTCCTATATATGATGTGAACCTAAAAACCAGCTTTGTTAGTTCTTCAAGGCATCAATAAGTTTAAATAACAAGTATGGTCCTCTTTTCAAGGGGTGGTGGGCATTTTGGAGCCAAGCTTAAAATAAAAAAAATCGTGAACCGTTGTTAATGGTTTGGTTTTGAGTTTAGGAGAGTTGTTTAATTTCAGTTCATTGGCTTTTGAAACTTAGAACCATTGATTAATCAGTAAGAACTGAAATGGTTCACGTCAAGAATGGAGTCCGTAAATTGAAAAATGAAGGCCGATAATTTTATTATTTATTATGTATTGTTATTTTTTTTTTTGCAAATTTTTGTGCTATAAATCGGGCTCGAATAGTATAATTGGACCTATAAATCGAGCTTACATGAAATATAAAAAATCAACCGGATAAAATTGAGAATCAAGGAGAACTGCGGTGGAACCGAACTGTATGTTCATATGACGATTCCAGGTATAGTTTCAATAATTGGTCAATCTGATTCGGTTCCAGAATCATGCCTACTCCTACCTCCTATTAGCTTCGGCTTTCAGAAGAGTAGGGTTTTTAACATGGTAGCAGAGCCAAGTCCATCTCTATACGATAGAGAGTTCAAAAACCATTTTGAATAACAAGCATAGTCTTCGCCCACGAGCTAAACCTTTTCAAGTTGCTCGGACTTTGGACATTCATGTATCAGCTTGACATTTTAAGTGCATCGGACTTTTAACATATGATATGGTGAAGTGATGGGAATCACAACTTGCATCCTAAATCTTCAATTTGGAAAAAACCTTTAGAGAGAGACTGAAACCAAATAATTATGTGAACAGTTCATCTTCATCATGACCAACATTATCACTATCACCATCACACCAGCCATCACAATTTGGAAAACATTATCATTTTCACTTATGAATATATAGTCATGACTGTGTCTTCTTCATTAAACATGATAAGACACTCAACCAAACCCTCTTCACACAACCTGGGTTGCCCAGACAGAACAATGAGGATCAGAACCCAAAAACCCATAAGCCAAATCCAGAGTTTGACTCACTGAACACACTAATAAGAAAAAGAGACCCTCTAAAGCCTATAAGAGATCAAAATCATACAAACTCTAAGAATCAGTCTCTATCTCTCACTATCTCCATCTTCCAACCTCCCATTTCCTTCAGGTATCTAAAACCACTGTCCTAAATTTTTCATGCCAACCCACATACTGTACAAAATCATCAAACCACTCACTATTTACATTCATTCAACATCCAACTAGTACTGTACGTAGTAAAATTACCTCTCTACGCACCAGAGGTCGATGCCATGGCTGCAGCATCTTGTCTAGGCTCTCTCACGTACCCAAGAAGTGTTTCGGCCTGTAAAACCAGAACCAAAGCACAGACCATTAGCATCAAGCAACCATATTCGCTAAATATGGAAATCTGAACTTTTCCAACCAATTCTAAAAAACCTACTTTTAGACTACACAATCAAGAACTTGAATTCAAATATAACACAGTTGAGATTCTAAATTCACAATTTAGCTCTCACCCTCTCACGTGCTCAAGAAGCGTTACCATTAACATCAGGCAACCATAACCCCCAAAATGAGAAATTTGAACTCCAACCAGTTTCTTTTTTTTAAAACCCTACTTTTAGAGAGTACACAATTAAGATTTTGAATTGACACCTAACACAGTAAAGATTTTAAATTCATAATTCAGCACTCACTCACTCACTCACCTTAGAATTTGAATTATCTAACATTGTGAAGACTCTAAATTCAAAATTCAGTTCTTACCTTGGAATTTGACTTCACCTTTAACACAGTGAAGACTCTAAATTCACAATACAGCTCTTACCTTAGGATTTGAATACACGCTATAGACTCTAATTTCACAATTCAGTTCTTACCTAAGAATTTGAAATCACTTTTTAACACAGTGAAGACTAACTAAATTCACAATTCAGCTCTTACCTTAGAATTTGAATTTCACAGTTAACACTGTAAACACTCTAAATTCACGATTCAGCTCTCACCTTTTAATCTGAATTCACACTAACCCCGATAAAGACTCTAAATTCACATCCAACACACTAAAGACTCTTTCACATTGCAGTTCTTACCTTTGAATTTGAATACTAACATAGCACAAAGAATCTAAACTAACAATTCAGGTTATACCTTCTGTTTAGCTCGAACGCTTCCGGTCTGCGAAAGCGCCACCAATGGAGGAATGCCGCCTTCCCGAACCAGCATCTCCCTGTTCCTCACACTATTAGCGCACAGCTGAAGAAGCGTCAGCACGGAAAACTCCTTCCCCTTGGCAGATCCATCCTCCATTGCCTCCACGAGAGCGGCGATCCCACCTTCCTCCGCGATCGCCTCTTTCCCCTCGGGAATCGCGGCCAGGCTGCTCAGGACCACCATCGCCTTCTCCGCCAGCCCCGTCCCCTGCTCCGCCACCAGCGCCACGAGCGGCTTCACCGCGCCGGCGCTCACCGCCCTCTCCTTGTTCGGCTTCAGCGAGCACAGCTTATAGAGCGTCGTGAGCGCGTCTTTCTTACCCCTAGTAGTTCCGGTCAGTAATAAAGACACCAGCGGCGGAATCGCGCCGCATGCGCCGATCGAGCTCTTGTTGTCTTCGATCATGGCGAGGCTCAGGAGCGCGCACGCAGCGTTCTGCTTCGAGGTCTCGGTTCCGGTCTTGAGCACGTAGACCAGAGACTTGATAGCCCCGGCGTTGGTGATCGGAGCCTTGTTTTCGTCGAGCAGCGAGAGGTTGAGCAGCGCCGTGACGGCGTGCTCCTGAGTCCACGGGTCGCTGCAGAGGAGGAGAGGAACCAGAGCCGGAATAGCTCCAGATTCTCCGATCAGAGCTCGATTGTCCGACCTGTTCTTCGCCAGGAGCCGGAGCTTCGCCGCCGCGGACCGCTTCACCGCCACCGACGGAGATCGGAGACCGTCCACACAGATCTTCACCGTCGGCTGGAGATCCTCCGGCGAGATACTATCGATTATCTCCGTCGAGAAGCTCTCCCTCTGCAAAAACCCCTCACACGGCTCCACCTCCTCCCCCACCGTCTCCTCCTCTCCTCCGCCGCCGCTTCTCTCCGGCACCGCCGCGCTCGCGAGCCTCTCCAGCTCCCCGGAGATATCGCTGCTACACGCCGAGAAATCGCTGAACGCATGCGAAATGTCCAGAAGCTCCTCCTCGTCGAAGGAGAAGCCTTCAGATCTCGCCTCCTTGCCGCTCCTGAGCGCGAGCTCTCCGAGCCGCATGTCCACCACAGAGTCCGTCAAGTTCTCGGAGTTCTGGTGACTGGAGCACGAGAACGAGCAGCTAATTTTCTCGTCCTGGTACAGATTCGACCGTATCGTCCTCATCGAGCGGCCGGTGCTGGTCCGGTGAGCCCTAGCGCCGTAGAAGCTCCGCGGCAAGGGAAAGCGATTCGACTCGGAATGCGAATCTTGAAGAGACACCATTTCTGCACGAAGCCAAAGCAATTACAGTGAAGCGAAAGAAGAGAAACACAACAATTTGGAGGTTGAAGATGAACCAGAAATTGGAGCGAGTGGTGATGATAAGGTCACCGGCCTGAAGTTGACGGGCATAAATAGAACGGGCAGTGAACTGTCACCGTGTCCTATTGGGTGGGACCGAGCTGTGAAATGGTGACGCGTCATGTAGATCAACGGTGGGGATTGTTTAATACGGTCACAGCCTGGTATGGGAAACTGTTGGAAAGCGTCGGCGATGGACTCAAGCGTCGTCGTTTAGCTTAACAGGTATCCGTAAATGACGATTATGCCCATTGACGATGGTTGAATTTACAGTTTCGGGAATGACACGTGGGAAATGCTATTTGGGCAGTTACAGTTGTGAATGACAATGGAGATACTTACACGTGGTTCATGCTCGAAACGCAAGTAAGCTTGAGTTTGGTTCTATATAAAATATTCACGACTCAAATCGATTCGCTTAATTTTCACTACAAATATTCATTAAAAATTAAGATTTATATTAAATAAAAATATATAAATTATTAAATATTATATGAGACGGCTCGAGATTAATTAGATCAACTAGTTCACCGCCCTACATGTTATGTACTATTACATATTTGTAAGATGGTGTTGTGTATTTTGTTAGTGGCAAAATTGTATTGTGAACTTATATATTTGTGCAAAATGTATATATTTGTAAGAAAACGACAAAAAAACCTCTTAAATTAAGAATTTATTATAAAAAAAATTTGAACTAAAAAAATTAAATTATACAAATTTTAGTTTAATTTTTTTAAAAAAAATTCATAACTTTATGGATAAAATCTATCATTTTTGAACAAATACACATTTTGCACAAAAAAAAATTAAAGGGTTTATAATACTTTATTGTCCTTATTAAAAAATGTGACGTATACAGTACGTTTTTTCCATCTTACCAAAACGAATACTTGCAAAAATTATTTATTCGCTAGCTTTCGGAGCTCCGTTCACCGGCGGGACTAATACTTAAGGAGTGTGTTGCAGTTCTTTTATCTCATGTAAATTATAAACTATATTATGTGTTAGATCAGATAACTCAACGTTCATATAGTCGTTAGTGTAGCTCGTCAGGGCTCTAGTCGTGTGTTAGAATCTGGGAATTATCCAATTTTTTTCTTGATACACTGAAGACCGATTTGGTATAATAAGAGCCGACTCGTCTTTTTCTCAAAAAAAAAGTAGTAAAGTGTGATTAAATATGTAGTGGTATCAAAACAAATTAAATAATAATAAAAGGTCACTTAGGAACAACGTACATATAGGTGATTATATTAATAGGGTGTGCACGGCCAATAATTAATTCTCCGTGTGGAATTAATTATGGCACTGAACGTTTTATTAGTTGTTTTTAATTTCAACATGTTGATTGAGAACGAAGCAAGGACGTGAGTTGGTTCCTTAACTGCAGTATTAGAAAGATTGTGTTGGTCCTTATTAGTACAATCTGATTAATATATATATTAATGAGAGTTGAAATCAAATTGGCCGTTTGATAAATATTATTTCTCCTACTGTTTTAATTTTAATTTAGAGAGAAAATAATTTAATCATTAACAAATAAACAACCGAATTGATTTGATTAGGTATTGTTTATAAAATGATGATAAAAAAGATCAAATCAAACTAAAAAATGATTGGTTTAAATATGTGGTTCATTTTAAACCACCGTTCTTACTTTTTTGTTTTTTTAAGTAAAATCGAATTTTATTTAAGAAATATTAACTAACCTGGCATCAACCCGAATAGCTGAAGCTACAGTTGGTGTGACAGACCACTCACCATAATCTCAGCTACTATTAGTTAAAGCATGTTTGACAAATTCGTGAGACACTTTATTACAAGATCGACGAGCAAACTGTAATGAGCAATCTATCAGTGTGCTAGAAAGAATACGCATGTTGTCGTAGGTAATGCCCCCAACATATTACTCGTGTGTTTCTTTTGTCTGACATGATCCACTACCCTGAGACAGTCTGATTCTACTACCACTTCCGTCCACTTATTTTATTTTGCCCATGATATAACCTCCCTGACGCCAACTGCCTTTACCTCTTCGGCATGGAAATTTCCCGAAAACCGTCTAGAGAGAGCCCCCACCAGTCGACCCTCATAGTCCCTGCACACCAGTCTTGTACTCCAAAAGTCACGCTCCGCAACTGTTCCCCCATCAACATTTATCTTCAGCTTTCCTGGTCTTGGGGGGACCCAAACAGACGGGGACTATTCCACTAGTGGAACCACCGCTCCCGAGGATCCTACTAAGGGTTTTATCGTTGCTTAGGTTTTTCGAAGCCCTTTTTGTCGTCGTTGCCACTCTTGTTGGGTGGAATGTTTTCAAATTCCAAACAACTTGATTCCTCGCTACTCATATTGCCTAGAGAGTGATAGCCCACAGACTAGCCTCGTTCTCCCCGTTCACCCACGATGACCAGTTGGTTAATGTAGGGTTTGGCCCCAATTTTTTATGGATATCTTGTAGAAGTCTGTCCCCTCAGATAAGAGCCACAACACTGTAGTTGAAGAAAACGTGGTTAATCGTCTTTCTAGGTGACTACAATGGGGGCAGTGAAAATTATATTTGAGTGACCACAACTTAATTATATTTGAGTTAGTTTAACTAATACCATACTGAAAATAAAGTACTTATATTAAGGCCCACCTTATTAATGAAGTCCATAATCTATGTTACATTGCAGTATAAAATATATAGAAATTACTAATAGAAAGCCATAAGCTTCTCATGACTCGTCAATGATGTTGAGTTAAATTAGTTAATAAACTACCATTCATTTAGAAACTTAAAATTTTTAAATGAGCTGGATTTTATTCTGACATAAAATCAGTGCAAATATGCGATTTATTTGTGTTAAAAAAATTTACAAATTAATTTGTTCACTTGAGTTGAAATATTTACCTTAAAAGATTGTTTTTATTAATTTTTTGGGTATGATTTTGAAGTGAGATATTTTTTTTATATAATTAGATGAATAGGTGAGGGCATTTTTTGTCTTTTTCATGTCAATTATAATAACTCATTTACCCTTAAGGGTATTTTAGTCATTTCACATGTCAAAAATGTTAAAAACTAACGGAATTGGACGGAATGAATAACGGTGATAAAACTAAAATTCTTTGGTACTCACCTTGATGCAAAAAATTCTAGGTGTAGCCATGTGATAATGTGACATATTCAGGGGTATCCATCTGAAATTATCCCTAATATATATAAGGATGTACTCGGATGCTAGTGTGCGAACACACGAACTAAATGTACCCACACTACAATCCAGGTGTTTTCATTATGCATAACCTATGTATCTATTGTCGTGACATATATTTCTTAAACATGTGTTCATAACTCAAGATAGGTGTTTCTATCACGTGTGACATGTGTTTTCTCTGTATATTTGATGTCTTGCAGTTTCGTTCAATAAATGAGCCCGTAGATGATAACCTAAAACTCAACACCCTAAGAGTATTGTGTTATGAGTGTTTAGGGGTGAGGGTGGAAACATAGTGTAACAAGGGATTAAAATGATTATGACAGTCTAACACTCAATCCTTAGAGTAAAATTATAACGAAGGTTTAGAGTGTAACGATGGTGCAAAATGGGTGCAACGAGGATTCATATTGATGGTTTTCATAATCAAGCTGAACTCTCGTTGCACCCGATTTTAATAATTGTAACGAGAGTTCATAGTGTAACGAATGTTTGGTGTGATGAGGGATCGACCATGTTAGTTTTCTTCCTCACAATTTGAGAAACTAGCTGCACGTTCTTAACGTAACAGATCATCTGTTCTGTTAAACTGTGTTGTGACTGGTCCTGCACAAAATGAAAGAACAAACAATACATGGTCTAAAATTAGGCAACGACTATTGAAATTCAGCCAAAATATAATTATGGACAATGAAAATACTGAAACGATAAGAACACTAAAGTGTTGGGTTTTTGTGCCCTAACACAATGTATTTTCAATCTAATCATGTAATAAAGATTATTAGTTGAAATAAAATCGACATTCATATTACTAAATGTTGTAGTAATATCTTAAGTATGATTTGATTTGTATAATTAATGTGTCAACACATAATAGTAGATCTACAGATCAGATAAAATCTTACTTAAGCAGTCCCCGATCAAAATAGTTGTATAAGAAGCGATCGGTATGAGGCTAACTCTAAATGATCACGCTCTACTGATCATGGCCAGAAGGGGATCAGAGTTAGGTCATAGTATCACCAGACAGGGGTGATATAGGACGACCCGATCATTAGTATGTTACATAGACACAGTCATGAACATACTCATATGTCGGCACATGAAATCACATCCTCAGGCAGAAGGACCATTGAGGTCACTATGTAATGAGTGACGATTTTGACTCAGTCTAACGTCTCCTGTAAAAGGGTTACAATAACGACTGTGATTGGCTCGATCACGAGTTACATGAGTTGACTCAATAGGTTGCTGAAGGATTTATCCCTCATACGGACCTGTTAGCATATATCAGTTTAGGCCACTTGATGAGTACAACTGAAATACAATAGCATGGCCATGCAGTCGATACGTAGTATCAGTTATAATTCAGTTAACTCAGAATCAAGAAACATGACAATAGAACGAGGATGACTTGTCTATGCCTCGTGGTTGTCAAAGATATCAAGAGGATAAAAGGATATATTCATGTACGACAAGGTTAAATCGAAATCTCGATAATCACAAGCGTTGGGTAATCTTGATGTCTTGCTAGAGGCCACTCATGATGGAAAGGGTAAAATGGTAATTTTACCAGTCCGCCGACGTGTCGTGAGCCTAGAGGGTCACACACTAAAGGTTGAGTAAAATGGATGGAATCATATGGAGGAATCATGAGAGAGACAAAATCCAGTTTTGGATTATCCGGATTAGATCGATTTCGCTTTAGGACTAAACTGGAAATCAAGAACGGTTTAGCAGGACTAATTAATTATAATCGAATTAAATATATTTAATTAATTTAACTAAACTGGACCTAGCCAGAATGGGGTATGCCAGAATGAGCTTCTCTACATAATTAATTAAAAGTTTTGGGTTTTAAGCCCATTAAGGCCTTTAATTAATTATTGCCTAAAAAGGGTTATAAAAGGGAAATTTTCAGATCTGAAAATTAAGGAAATTATTTTCCAAAACCCTAATCACTCTTCCCCTCTTTCTCTCTAGCCGACCGGCCACTCCCTCCCCTCTCAGTCCGTTTTGTTTGCTTCGATCTTCTAGTAAAGATCGTTGTGAGTATCCCCGGATTGCTCTTCCTGTGTGGACGATCTTTAGAGGTTACTAAATACTATTTAGTAACAAAGAGATTTTAATCAAAAGTAACATTCAACTTTTATTCTAACTTAGATCTCATGATCATGCAAGATCCTTATTATTCGAATTATTTGAGGTTAATTTTTTGTATGGGCATGAAATTAATTGATTGGAACCCTCAAATAATTCCTTCATAAAGTACATCCTAACCATCACAATAATCGAGAGAAAATCACTTGAGTAAAAGAAAAAATACAAAGAAATTGAGCAAGAATAGTAATAGATAATTAAATATGGTGATTGAGAACAAAATAAATTAGGTTAGAGTAATTGTTGTGGTGAAAGAATTGACGAAATGTGTGATAATATTGCAACGAGACTCAAAACCCTAGTCTATTAAACACAAATTTAAGTGTTTAATCAATTGATCAAATAAGTCTTAATAAATAAAAATCTTAATAAATAAAAAATAAGTTGTTAGTAATATTTTTTTTTCCAATCTCTCCACACCCAATTAATTAATGTGATTCGAACTCATAACTATACATAATTATTGGTCTTAATTTTGTCATCCACACATATATTATATTCCTGATAAATTTGGTTATTATTGATAATAGCTTTGTTGTCCAAGTATTTATATATTGTGGCTAAGAGGAGAAGCTGAGTTGATAATGGTTACATCCATCATTTAATCACTGTCTCTCTCACTTTCCTTTTCAATTTACTATTTGATTAGTCATATTCAAAGAAGAAGAAGAAGAACAATTGTAGGCTCACATCAAGTGTAATCACTTATTTTTTGCAATTAATGGCTTTGATGTTTAAGTGAGTTGAAATAAATGTAATGTTAGCAATTGCTCAACATAGTTATATGAACTGAGAAATTATGATGTGAATAATCAAATTCATATTTAAATCACCTTTATTCTATTTCATTCTAATGCTAAGTTGGCAAAAATTAATCAATTTGTTGGTGTGTGTTTTTCTAACATATTCATTGTACCATTCTAGAATTGATTAAAATATATGATAATAAATATTTAAGATATAAAATTTCAAAAAAATGCATTATAAATAAAAATAAAAATAAAACAAATAATTGAGTATATATCATTCTTGAGCATTGGTAATTTAACTATTTATACAAAATTAACTCTTGATGCAATAAATTATTGTATTGATCTTTTTGCTTGTCAAGTTCATGAAATTAAATTATATAAAATAAAATAAACTAATAAGAGTGCACTATATATTATGGTAAAATCATGGCAGACAAGAAGATTTGTTCATGCCAATTGCCATGATTTTATGCTTTGTGTATAATATTAGTAAACGACACAAGAACAATCCTGAAGATTCGAGACCTATATATATAAGTATATATTGGATAATCTATCTAATATAAACCAAACAAAAAATAACATTAAAGAAAAATCAAAAGCTACATCTTAGGTGTTTGTGTGACTATGTTCTATCATACTTGTCCGGATATATATGTATATACAAAATGTTACTGTCAAATCTAATTCTTATAACTAATATTTAACTTAATTACATAAACTATAGTATATTGTAATTGGTTGATTTTGATATATATATATATATAAAAGATCACAATCAGGTACAAACCAGTTCAAACGTCCAAAACTATTCAAACCAGTAGAATGTTATGACAAAATGGTAGAATGTTATAGACCTAATGGTAGAACTTTTTTGTCACGTGTCGCGCGTTAGGACAATACGCACGCATATATTTAGCAATCTACTGACTGATATTGGTCCGAACGATTTATACATTCCACACAGTGGAGTGCACCCCGTATATGAGGAATGGGGTCTACGCGCATTAAATATAATTTGAATTTCAATACTTAACATCCATGGATCTGTACATACATCAATCCTTGTCTATTATCTATTTATTTCATTTATGTATTTTTTTTTAATTTCTTGTCCTATAAATGTGGTCCAAGAAAATAATGGATGTTACATGTTATAGGAGAATGAATCAATTACAATTTTGCATTATTCATGTGATTTTTAATTCTTCCTTCATTCTTTGCTGCTCATGGACCCGCACCTTTTCAGAGGAAATGTTTAAAACAACCTGGTAAAAGAAAATTAGATATAATTGTACGTAAATCATGTATAGTTAAATATAAACGTATATGTCGTTATTCTCGAAATTTTATTATGACAAAAATGAGTATTTAACTATTTTTATGGAATCAGCTGGTAAGTAGTTCACACTAACATATGTGAGATCTTTTTGGTAAACAAATTTAGAAAATTAATTTATAACCTAAATAAGTCATGTGTCTAAGCTGATAAGTTTTCAGATTAATTTTTTATTGGTTTGGTTTCGAAACCTAATCAGAGTATTTTAGTATGAATATTGGTTTGGTTTCGAAACCTAATCAGAGTATTTTAGTATTATTCATAACCGAATTGGTTCTGTTCTATCCGGTTCCATTTGGTCAGTTCATACTTTTGAGAAATGATCAAATAATAAAAATGCTGGATTCATATAGTTAATTCACAAAGATGTTCAATTTCACTACATTCTTTGTTAATTGCTACCAACAAAGATAATGGCAAACTCAATTTCACCACATTTTAATTGCTACATCAAATCTTAAGTTCATTCACAAAATGGCTAGCTCAATTAACAATCCTCGAGATCAATCAAAAATTACCTAAGCGAAAACCAAAACAAAACCGGACATGGAGAAACATAAACTCACGAGATAATCTCGTTTTACTACATTTAAGTTGACACTTATAGGACATTAGTGAAGTGGAGAAATGTACTTTTCTTTTTGCAGAACCAAGACATGGATTTGAAGGGTCACTATTAAGTGAGAAACGTATCAATCTAACTGTACTAGAAGAGTTTTCCCCATAATAAAACATAATCTCTCTTAAATATCTGACATCCCCGATCTGATCGAAATAAAGTGAGGATCTAACAACATATTCAATACCCGCCCCGTCGTCATCCATATGAATCAAAATTCTCTGAACCCAACAGAAACCCACCCGATCGGATCAGGATCACCATTTACCAATCATCCAAATACATCACTAACCTCATTCCATGAGTTTATTTTATTCAAACCAATTTACAGTACTTCAAATTGTACAATCATAAATGTAGCATTCCTTGTCAATTTTTCGGACTAAGAGACGGTATATATAATTCACATTTAACTTCAATCTTTCGATATAAATTAACAGAAAGTGAGATCACAGGTACAACAAGAGCTCACGGCTAATCTCTGGGTTCGAGGGAAGCAATTTCTCTAACAACTTGGGCTTTGTCCGCCTCAAACTGCTCATCCTCTGAGAAAGACGGTATTGGAATTTGTAAGACGAAAGAGAAGAAACCGATGGAGGAAATGTATATATAGTACCTTTATCTGTTTTGAAATCGGCAAATAAGCGCAGAAGCTTGCTCTTGTTTGCCACAAGTATGCTGATGATTTCCGCCGGTTTGTTTTGATTCGCAGCAAATAGCTGTTCAGATAATAAGATGTGAACATATGAATGGAAAGAAAGAACTTAAACACTCGTTTGAAATAATATAAACAAGAGTTTACCTTGAAAACATGAAATGCTTCTATATGGATGCTCTTGCTTGATTCCTGGGAAAAATAATGAATCCACAATCAAATAAATATACTACTTATTTTATTATATGCAATCTGGAATGAGAACCATACTCTGAGAAGATTCATAAGAATCCTCAAGTTGTCTCTTGAGCTCACGTATCGCGTCATCACTGCTGAATTTGAACGGTCCAATAATATATCGCCCAATAGCTGCCACAATTTGCAAACCATTTTTAGCAAATAATATGTTTAACTGTTATTTTCATATTTGCGTGGATCATTTTGTTTCATTGCCGTACCTTGATAGCCTGTCGCCTGGTGATGTAATTGGTAGATTCGAGTAATTTGAAATTATAATCTGCAAAAAACTAAAGCCAGCGCAGGAGACTTGAATGATAAAAGTAATTTAACAAAGTTCACAAAATACATAGATTTTGATTCATTATTAAAGCCAAACATAATGAAACTACTGAGAGCAAGTGCAAATTTTGGCTTCTTCCTAACAAAGGAAAATGAAGAAAAAAAATGTCCCACGAACTACACAAAATTGTGATTCCTATTCCCCATTCACATTCCCTTGTATTATCATATTCTTCATTCCCATTATGGAAATCAATATTTCATAGGGTTAGGGAATGGGAATGTTGAAATGGAAATCGACATTTTCCTAGGAGATGGTTAGGAATAATGGTCACTAAGGCCTCTTAGTCTAAAGGTCAATCATTACTTCTACTAAGTGATGAGTGACCCTTAGACTAAGAGGCCTTAGTGGTCATTATTCCACTCTAATACCAAAAACTACAGACACGTGACGGGTCCAAGGATCACATGGTCTGTGAGAGAGTAGTAGGGAAGGTAGACAATGATGTCTACAGAGAGGAAAGCTTTATTATACAAGAACACTCTTACAGACATAGGAAAGGTTACAAGACACTTTGGGAGAGGACTCAATCAGTGTTCTAAAAAAACACCAGGCGCTAGTCGGGCGGAGAGGGCTATTTGGGGACTAACAGGGGATTAATCAAAAAATAAATCAGATTGAAGGATTAATTGGGAATTATAGAGGATTAATCGGACAAATCGTGAATTTTCAGAGCAATGGACTCATTACAAGATTCTTATGAAGATACTAGACTTAACTTGACTTTGAGATGGCTTTACCGAGCTCTCTTATTTATAGTGCAAGGCTCGGTAACAAGACAATGCACTTCACATCACGCTTTATTTTTTTTGATCAGTTCACATCACTTTAACTTAGCCTATGATGTAATTAATAACCTTTAGACTAAGAGGCCTTAGTGGCCATTATAGTCCTTAGTGCTCCACCATCACTTAGTGGAAGCAATGAGGACCTTTAAACTAAGAGGCCTTAGTGGCTATTATTAGGGAATGGGAACGGGAATCATAATGAAGTTAAATCACACACAAATTAAGGTGATCCATGTTCCCAAACCCTTATACAAACATGCGGCCTAATACTTACCCAATCGTAGTTCTTTGAGAGAAACTCGGCCACTGTAGATTTATGCCTTGTCAATAGTTCCTGTAACAAAGGGCAGATACCATCATATAGAGGCTAGTATAATTACATTGTATATTATATAGACATTATTGCAAGTCAAAGAACTTGAATACGGTCACTTATGGCTTATCAAAGCAGTTAAACCCAACCTTAAAAGTTGCAGCGGCGTCTGCCGCAATATCGAAATTCGGAAGTTGTATATAGTCGAAAAACTTCTTCATGTGCTGCGATTCCAAAACATACCTGATAGTCAAACCAGAATATTAAGACGCCTTCTTGCTTATTACACGAAGTGCATGCCACTTCACTCACAACCCAATCATCACAATAATATATGTATGATATGAGAGAAGGAAAGATAAACTTACGCAAAATGATGAAAAATCGCACCTACTACTGCCTACTGGATGCAAATTATTTATAGGATATGTAGCAGACAAAAATTTGAAGAATGATCATGTAGAATAAATTGGACACAGTGAATTATCAGCCATTACTTCCGTGTTTTCCCTTTGTTTCTGTTTTCCGAAATACCTCCTACGTGCCTTTTAATGTGAAGGGTAAGGACTCGGCAATCATGACATAATGGACAAAAATGTCTCACGGTCGATTAAATAATATATCCTTTCAAGCATGCCAAAACTCAAGAGAGCCATTAGATTCTAGAGAGAGAAGTACATTTCGTGTAAGACTCATTTTTTTGTATTCAGACTGCCTGGTTCAATTTACTCACCTTGCGACACTCTGGTGGCGTATGCACTCCCTTAACATTGCACCATAATGCAACGCCATGTCTTGTTTCTCATAACTAAAAGAAACACCACTCTATGTTAAAAGAAATTAACCAATAGTTCAAAATATTTTATCTGAAAATTATTAACTTCACAAGACAGCACTCACGATAATATTCATCGTGCAAAAAGAATAAGGAAATGAAATGGAAGTATACATAAGTTGAGCCCATAGATATCTTACGAATAAAATACAATGACAGAATCGATATGATGATAACACTGCCCATAAAAAGAGTTTTAAAAAACAAATGATTCAGTAGATGAAAAATCAAAACAGTAAAGAGCATTGTTGTCATTGTTTTGTGATCTGTTTCAAACTGTTTGAGACCTAATCAATGGTATCCTATATTTTAAGGGGTTCACAGCAACATGACATAAACACAACAAAAGGCCTCTCTTCTGTCAGTCATACAGTAAGTATTCTAAAGAGTACGATAATTTGAAATTATCTAAGGTGGAGATAATGTCAAGTTTTCAATTAGAAAAAAACAATCAAACACACGTCCAAAGTAAATCCTACTGCTAATTGAAAAGACCACTGACCCGGAAACCAAGATATCCATGAGATCAATGTTTGCCTCCAAGTGATCAGATGCAATCAGTCTTGACTGAACTTGCTGCCTTTGTAAATTTGCAACGACTTGGGTAGCGTCTTTACGGGCCTGCAAAAGGTAACGTGTTTCAAATAAACAAACAAGGAAAATATCCTCATACATTAACACAAGTCTGGTCACAGTAAATTGAATTCCACAATGGGACTACTGTAATGCAACATTTACTTCAAACACAAAACTCAAACCTACTTCTAACAAAAATATGAAGTAGAGCACTATAAAAAGTACCTAAACTAATTAGACTAATTGCTTACCTCTAGGTTCAATTTCGGAAGACAGATAATCAAGAGCCTTAAGGTGTTCTCTCTAAAGAACTCCTGAGTCAATTGGGCGCAAGCTTCTGAAACCGGCTCAGACTCACTGTTACCATAGAGAATCGTCTTCATCTCCCTCAAATTTTTGGACAGTTCAGCCATCTACATATCGCCCGAAATGCAGATACTCAATGTATTAGCAAATCAAACTGATCAAGTAAAAGTTATGAAAATGAAACAGTAACCCATCAAAATGCAGGTACTCTGGCCAGAACCAACTCTTCCATCGAGTATACAAGGAACAAATCCACATTTCTATTATCTCAAAACCTCCTGTTTCAATCAGGTTCACATATAAAAAAACCCAATCTTCAAGCATCATACTAATTTTCACTCTTTTCTCATCTCCACATAGTGAATCAAAACTTCCCAGCCAAAATACTGACCATGTTCATCAAAATCTCAAAATTAAAAAAACAATCAATTACAAATACTAAACAATAACCCATCAAAATGTAGGTACTCTGGATAGAATCAACACTTCCAATATTTACAAACCTCCCTTTTCAATTAGTTCCACGTCTAAAAATACATAAAAACCCAATATTCAAGCATCAAACTAAAATTTCACTTTTCTCTCATCTCCACACAGTGAATCAGAACTTCCCAGCCAAAATACTAATCAAGTTCATCAAAATCTCAGAATATAAAAATCAATGAAGTAAAAATCACGAGAGAAACAATATCTCATCATAATGTAGATACTTGGGCTGTAATCAACACTTCCAACATCTAAAATCCTCCTAATTCAAACAGTTCCACACCTAAGAACGCATAAAACCCCAAATCTTAGAGCAATCAAACTAAAATTCCACTATTTTCTCATCTCCACACAGAGAATCAGAACTTCCCATCCAAAACACTGATCAAGCTCATCAAAATCCTAGAATTTTTTAAACAAAAAGAGATCAAGTAAAAATTACGAAAACGAAACAAAAACCCATCAAAATGCAGGTAAATCTTGTGAGAATCAACACACCCCCAACACCTAAAACCCTCAATTTCCAATCAATTCCACACACACAAAAAAACCCAATCCTCAACCACCAAACTAAAATTCCACTATTTCCCCATCCCCACACAGTGAAATAGAACCTCCAATCCAAAAACCACCAATAAAACCCACCAAAACCTCAGAATCCCAAATCACTGATCAAGTTCATCAAAATCTTAGAACACTGATAAGTTCATCAAAATTAAAAAATTAAAAAAACCAGATCAAGTAAAAATTACAAAAACAAACAATAACCCATCAAAATGCAGGCACTCTGGCTATAATCAACACCTCCAACACCTAAAAACCTTAACTTCCAATCAATTCAATGCAAATAAAAACCCAATCCTCAGCCACCAAACTAAAATCCCACCCTTTCCCCATCCCCACACAGTGAATCAGAACCTCCCATCCAAAACCCACCAAAACCTCAGAATCCCAAAATATCTAATCGAGCCCAGAAATCGACATACCTTCTCCTCGCGCTTGCTCTCGCGAGCATCGGAGCTGCGATCGAAGAGGATGAGAAGATCGCGGGTCTGGCGGACGATATCGGCCGGAGTTCTGGGCTTGGACTTGAAGAGACCCTTCATCTCTCTGCTGGAGTTGATGTCGGACCTCCGAGAGAGCCTCCGGTTCAATTCCGACGGAGACGAAGAGGAGGAGGCTCTGACCCCACCCTGCTTCGTTACGCAAGCTCCAATTTTGACCCTCCCCGTGAAATCCCCCAAATTTCGATTCCTCTGTCTCTCTTAGGGTTTTGAGCTCTCTCTCTCTCAGCCCCAAATCTGATCTCAGCTCAACGAACACAGAGGAACCAAATCAGCTGCTCATATCTTTTGTTTTTTTTATTTAGATTTTGGGATAATTACAGGTAGACCTAACTAAACAAGTATTACACATGAATTATTGATAAAAAAAATTTATCTCACGATCCCTAAAATTTATAATTTTTGTATTTTTTCTAAACAATTTAGCGGTTTCGTCCCAGATCAGTTTATTCGTTCGAAAATCAATGAGAAAGAGATAAACTATTTTAAATAGGTTGTCAAGATAAAAATGATTGTGTGCCAAATGTGTCTAGTGAAATGTAAATAAATACTTTTATCATTTTTATTAATATTTTAGTATAATTGTATACTGGTACACTGTAAACTTTACCACACATTTTGCATGCGAATACATTTAAAAAAAATTATATTGTTAGCTCACTTAAAATTTACGTCTCTTTTTAATGATATTTTAAGTTTTCGAAAATTCACCAACTTCCGGTTGATCTCTGATTCTATAAGCTGGTTAGGGCGTAGCTGCTGACTTGCTTTTAAACAATACAAATAATATGAATTTCAAGAGAACTTGCACGATAAAAAAATGATATTATTGTGTAAAATGTATTTGGTTTTAGGGTAGGTAGGAGGAATTATGTCTAATTTTTATTTACCGTGCTAATTTATATTATATAATATCTTAGATCCAACCGTTTTTGGTTGGGAGGTAACTTGACAGTTAGTCGTTAATTCCATGGAACGAAAAAATTAATGATTTTTTTTATTCCAAATAAAATTAGAATTAACCTGTTACCTGTTTAATAAAATGAATAATTATTCTTTATGAGATTTGAACTCGAAAAGGAAACTTTTTAAAAAGAATCAACATTTACAAGTGAAAATAACCTAAAATTTAAGGGTTCTTTGTAAATTGTCTTAAGCCAAAAGTGAAAATTAAGCTTACATAAATAATTTACTATTTAAATATGTGCTTTATTAATTAAGAAAAATCTTTATTTATCTATATATGATTAGATTTAGAATATTTTGTTAAGAATATTGTTCAAAAGACGTAATCGTATCTAATTACTTACAACATTTAGTTGTCTCATATCATATTTTTGTAATGAGTGTCTAGGTATTGTATTTATCGAGAAATTTGGCTGTAAACTTGTATTTTTTGTACTTGTTGAAAGTAAATTGAAAAAATATAAATAACATACATATAAAATATAAAAGAAAAATATAACTTATGTTTTTTTATTTTAATTAAAATTAAAATTATACTTATTACCAAAGAATTACAGTTTAAATTACATCTAAAATTAAAATTCAAGAATATGCCGTTTTTAAAATGTTTTTTTAAGCCAAAAGCGAATTTTATTAATTAAATAACAACTAACCCGGCATCAAGCCGGACAGCTGAAGGTACAGTTGGTGGGACAAACCCCTCACCATAATCCCAGCTACTGTTAGTTAAAGTAAACATGACCAATTCGTGAGTCATTTAATTACAAGCAAAACAAAGACCACATGTCCGATAGAGGGTAGTACGCAACACCATTCGCTAATGATTCCTTCAAAGTTGTTCAGCTCGACCCGTTTATTATCATGTAGAGTCATGGCCTCCAACTCATACGGATGGAGAAACCCTGTGATCTTGCTGCAGAGTGTTTTACACAAGCATCCATGATAACCCCGGAGACAAATCGACTCGAATCAGTTAGCTTCATGCAGAGCCACGGCCTCCACCTCACGCGGATGGAGAAACCCCGTGATCTTGCTGCAGACCGCCTTAAACCAGCTTCCTCGATCAATCCTGCGATTAATTTGGGCATCGCGAAATTCAAATTCTCTCAGCTCATTGGGTTTAACTGGATCAACCCATCGACACCAAGGACCACCCCCCCCCCCCCCCCCCCCCGTTTACTTCCAGTACCAATCCCAATAGGACACCCAAGTGACGTATTGAATTTTAAGCAACCAACCAAAACCGCTGATTCCCATGTATTGAAGCTTAAGCAAGCCGATGCCCCCTAATTCGGTATGCTTGCATGAGTCTGCCCACCGACGCCATATAACCCCAGTTCCCTCCCAGTACTGATCTACCGTTGAAACCCAATCTCGCCCCACCTGCAATTCTGTCTTCAACTCCAACCTCAACCGCATTGTCTCGACCCCGTTCCTGCCCTCCCCTTAGATCTGTCTCCTTCACCGTCAACTGCCGTCGCAGCTACCACCACAAGACCCGGAACCGTCGTTGTACTAGAAACTCTCACAGGCAGAGCTATACCGCCGTGAGACATCGTCGATTTTCGACGAACAACCCAAATCGCTACGGGCGAATGTTATATACCACAACCTGCCATTTTGAAAATGCTAATATGACTTGCACATCATCTATTTTCTTTTTCTTTTTTTCGAGAAAATCTATTTTCTATTAATTTCAAAGAGATTTGAAAAACTATGTAAAATATTGAATAACTCGTCGTTATAAAGATAAGATAGTGCAATAATACTTTTTAAAATTATTCATGTTTACACTAAATTAATAAATTTATTTTTGTTTGGAGCCAATAGCAAATCTCATTTCGCATCCTTATCGCTATCTATTCACATGTCGGCATGTCACTCTGTATTTAAAGCCTTCTCCATCCCCACCACATTCGTTATCACTCACCTACTCTCACTAAACACCATATCCGCCACTTCAATGCTCTGGTAAATTCAATGTTAATATTATTTATGTGATCAGTATTGTAAAAAATGTTACGCCCTAATTAGTTAAATAGAATGAGTTTTATAAGAATTATTTAAAAATTTAATAGATATGTAATTCACTCAAAATATTATTTATAAACTATAAAGTATTAATTAGAGGTTAATTAAATTGGTAGAAGTTTAATCAGACAAGTAACTCGCAATATTTTAAAAAGTTTTTGCCACATAATACAAGACACTTTACAGGAAGAGGACTCGATATCAAATCAATTTTTTTTTCGAAGGTGCTTATTGGAGATTAATTCTCTGGTTTTAATTATAATTTAGGTTCAAATAATAAATGTTCTAATTTCTGTATTATAAGTTCATATTGCTTAGACTTTCCCACACCATGATAACCAAATTCTCGCATCCTCAATTCATTTTGTATTTTTATTTTAACTTAAACATCTTTTTCTTTCAAAACCCGAAAAACATATCATTTTTTTTATCAGCTAGAAAACATATAGTGTCTCTAAAAAATACCCTTTGGTTAATTATCACACCATTCGTGATGGTAAGGTCGAGAATCCGATCTCGTTAATAAAGTAGTGAATTTTTTTTAATATAACTTTGTAAAGGGTAATTGCATATGGTTAATTTTAACTGTCAAGTTACAAATACATGTTTATCCAATGTCTTTTTTCTTATCCATGATTACCCAAATAAATTTTTTGCGTACATGGAGATACAAAAATTGACGGAAAAATTGAGTTACGTTCAAATATGTATGTTTCTCTTCCTTTTCCTTTCCAAACTTTCCTTACTCACATTGTTCATCTTCAAACTATTCTTACTCACCTCACTCACGTCATGGAATGAATGACTTCATATAATGACATTACTCTATATGACTCGCGTGAGGTTAGTTTTGACTTGACATGATCATAGTCTACTAAAGTCCTTGTTACAATTTAATTAGAGAATTACTTTTATATTTAATAGTAAAATATAATATTAATAAAATTTGGCGTGATCTTCATCATTGTAATGATACATATTAATTATTTTTCAAACGTTGTCTTCTACCTCTCTTGCTTCTCATTCAATGTTTCTTGTGAGTAGCTTGCGATTGAACATGAGTATAGCATAGTGTTGGATATATGAATGAGGCCCTCCGATTTCCCCCCGAAGACTGACAAATGGATTAAAAAATCTGTAACACTATTCTCTAAAAATTAATATAAAATAGAAAGTTTTCTTGATTCGCTAATATATATAAAAAAGTAAAAAAGTGACGATTGTTATTGCTAAAATCGGCGGTCTGATTGATGTAATAAACGTACGATAAAATATTTTAAGATAATTTAGATACGCATCGGTAGAATTTGTTAAGCAGTCCGTAAATGAAGTACTTCGATTCACGTTCATACATTAATTGCGTATGTAGATAGAGTTACAAACGATAAACACAATTACCACGAAACTAGATAACATAATTTAACAAACATTTACAATCTGCACTACTCTCCTGAAGGTGCAACATGAGTTACATGTATCTGAAAATTAAGATTGCTATTGCATTGAATTTTTCGTAATGGAACGTGTTTCTGCCATAAAACGTTTTAACTTTCGTTCATATGCTCTATATTAAAACTCGAGAACGATCTCCTTCCTTGACATTATATAACGTTGCGAATAGTATAAACTGTTCCGAAAGAATCAAAAACCATATTTGAGACTCAAAATAATACATCAAAAGGAAGAATCACACTAAAATTCCAATATTTCATTGACGCCCGTAGATTAGATTAAATTAATACATAATACAAAAGAAGAAAAAATAAATAAATAAACACATAAAAGAGGTCAATATCATTTATCCTCATTTTCAATTTATTCCAAAAACAAAACAAAAAACACTCCAACAATACAATAATTGAAAAAAAAAAGCAACGATCAAATCAAATCACGAAACGGTTTTGAAGGAAGTGAGGCTCTTGAAACGGAGCCAAGCCTTCTCCAGCACGACGGCCTCGTACTTTTTGGCGTCTCCGCCGCCCGCCGCCAGCACGAGCCTGTAATTGACGCCGGAAACCACCTGCGTCTCGCCGGAAACCACCCTCTGCAGCGCCAGTTTCGCGTTCGCCGCCTTGTTGTGCTCCGCCACCGCGAACTCGGCGATCTCGCGGACGTGCGGATCGGAGACGTCCTTGATCGGGGCCCACCCGCCGTACAGGGCCGGGCTCCGGCCGCCGTGCGCGGAGGCGGAGAGGAGGAGGAGGGCCAGAGCGAAGAGACAGAGGCGAGCGCTCATGGCTTGAATCTATGATCTTTGGGTTTGATTGGTTGGGATGATTTATAGATGGGGAGTGGTGGATGATTTGTCGGATTTGCCCCTTGGGTTTGTGAACAATTTATAGACCACCAGACGGACCGAGTAGGGTTGTTCGCGGTTTGGTTTGAAAAGCACGAAACGAACCGAAGTCAGTCTCAACAAATCAAAATAAAATCGACAGAAATCGATTTTCATTTCGTTTACTTTCGGGCTTTTTTTCACTAAAATTTTTGTTGGTCCAGTATTTGTAACCTCAATTAATGAAGATAAATTAATGACATGATGTATGACACGTGTCCTGATTATTTGGTTTCTAGTTTAATTCAATTTTCTAGCGGTCCAATTTTTACAAACCGAACTAATTATTATTCAATTACAATTTTAATCGCTTGTTTAAGTTTTTTATTATAAGTTGAAGTCGGTTCGAGTTGGTTCAGGTTTTTTTTGTGAACACCTCTAAGAGATAGCAACCGGTAACGTTTACTTAAAGATGAGAAAAAATTAGTTGATTTGAATTTGGCTTGTGTTGAAATAAGTTTATGCATAGGTAATTTCATTTTGTATGGTTTTCATTTTGGATGTATATTTAAAATGATATATTTTAAAATGTTGTGTGAGGTGATAGATATCTCATGTAATAAATATAAAGTTGTTGTTTCTAACCTACACAATACAAATTAATAAACTGAAAAAGAAAAAATAGAGACCTTGTTTGATAATTAGACAATTAAAGTTATAAATAACACATAATACAAAAAGAAATAAATAAGTAAACAAACAAACATATAAAAGATGTCAATATCATTTATCCTCATTTTCAATTTATCCACAAAAACAAAAAACCTACAACAATGCAATAATTACAGAAAAGCAACCAAAAAAACTCAATTTTTTTTAAAACAAACCGAAGTTCATTGATATTACGTAAAAAAAAAACTCCGCTTGTTGGTTGAGACCTAAGACAACAAATGGGTAACAGATGAGGCGTGATGGGTGATTTGTCAGAATTGCCCTTTGAGTTTGGGAACAATTATAGTCTTGTAGACCAATTAGAGAGAGTAGGGCACTCGATTTAAAAATCACAAAACGAACCAAACTTCTCTGTTTCAAGAAAATTAAAATCGAACTGACAAAAATTAGTTTTCAGTTCAGTTTCTTTTGAACCAGTTTAATGTATTTTCTACCTTTAGCCCTCTTTTAACTAAATATTTTGTTGGTCTAATACTTTAAAGTCTAGTAAATGACCTAATGACATGTGTCACAATTATTTTGTTTTGGTTCAGTTTGGTTTTGTATCATTTTAATTTTACAAATTGAATAAATAATTATTTAATTTTAATTTTAACAATTTGGTTCGGTTTTAACACAATTTAAGTTGAGTTAGTTCAAGTTAGATTGGTCAACTTCGTTTATTTGTGAACGCCCCTATGAGAGTGTAGCGTTCACTCAAAGATAATCATGTATGCAAATTGAGCTTAAAATTGTTGAGCATGTATACAAATCGAGCTACAAATCGAACCGGGGAGAGTGTAAACAAATCGAATCGAGTTTAAACTTTATTATATTTAGGCTTGATTTGGAGAAGAATTGTTTTGAATCTAGTTCCGCTCAATTTTGAACGAGTTTATATAATCTAGTCACATATTTGACTCGACTCGATTGAGTTCGTCTGGTTTTTATCAGTGTTTTAAAAAGCGACGAGTGCTAGCCAAACGTGGAATGCATTTGAGACTAATTGAGAATCATTCAAGAATTACTTGGAATAATAGAATAATTATCTGACTAGTAAGAGAATTCTAGAATTCTAAATTTTACTATAATGTTCATAAAAAAATAAAACTTGTATTTTGAGTATAGTTAATTTTCAACATCTCCAAGAGACTCGATCCCTACGTGGATGGGGGAGTAGATGCAGATGGGAGGAACTGAAGAATAGGGATTATCTGTAGGAACTCAGATAGTCGAATTGTAGGAGCTCTTTGCAGACGTTATTCAGGTCATCTCCATTCCGAAGAGGTGGAGGCCATAGGTGCTAAAGAAGTTTTATCATGAGCAAAAGGGAACAACTGGAGAGGGCGGTGGATTTTGAAACTGATTGCCTCAAGGTGGCGGACCAGGTCCGGCAAGGGAAACAATCAAGAAACATGTTCGGAGACATCATCTATGACTGCAGCGGCTTTTTTCGGTTCATGGATTAGACTTCTCTTTATCATTGCTCATAGATTTTGTAATAAACTGGCTCACGAATTTGCCAAATACGCTTTAACTAACTGTAGTTGGGATCTTGACAGGGCCGGCTCTACTATGTAGCCAAATAAACCATGGTTTTAGGCCTCTGACTATATAAGGGCCTATGTTTTGGGGAGAAATTATTGTTTGTTTTTAAGAACTTTAAATAAGAAATATGTATATGCAATTTAAATAAATAATTTATATTTACCAAAAAATACACAAATATTCTACACAAATAATTATATATGCTTTTAAAATGTAGTCTGTACCCAATTTAGGGTTTTCGTCTGCGTGACGAGTCTCGCGGCGCAGCTTGCGTCTGCGACGGTGGTTCTGGTTGGAGCGGTGGCGTCTAGTCGTCTGCTTCTACGGAGGTAGAGTTTGGCAGGAGGGTCGGGAACGTTCTCTGATGAGCGGGCGTGTGGAGGTTGCGGTTGTGAGGTGCTTCTGTGGAGGTAGAGGTACGGGTGGTCTGTCCCTTCGTGGCTTGGTCTGAGGGCTTGCGGAGGTTGGGGTTTCGGTGGTTCACGGTCGGGAGGTGGAAGAGAGAAGGAGGCTGAGGGGCGGAGGAGGAAGAAGGGGGTCGGAGGAGGAAGGAGGGGCTCATCGGATTCGCAAGATCTGTTGTCAGAGCTTGTGAGTCCGGCTTGGTTGTGAGTTGTTCACGGGATTGTCCAAGAGACACGTTTGGAGGGTTCGCTGGTTGTGGGATTGGTTAGGTTGCGATGGTAAAATTATGGGGGTATTATTTTGATATTATTTGTGAGGGGAGACGGGTCTGGGAGGGCGTCAGCGGTGGATGGGCAGATAATCTCCGGCGAACAGCTCGTTGCAGGAATAGTGGTTATCGTTGCGAGAATCGGTACTGGGAGGGAACCGGTGTTACCTGGCGTCAGTGGGCAGATTTAGGCAAGTATACCGAACTAGGTGGCCTCGGATTGCTTAAGATTCAATATGTCACCTATGTATCCTATTATGACTGGTATCAGAAGGAAACGAGGGGTCCCTGGTGTCGATGGGTTGATCGGGTTAAACTCATTGAGCTGGGGGGATTTGAACTTCACGACGTCCATATTGATCGCAGGGTGGATCGAGGAAGTTGGTTTAAGGCGGTCTGCAGCAAGATCACGGGGTTTCTCCATCCGTATGAGTTGGAGGCCGTGACTCTGCATGATGCTAATTGTTTCCAGTCGATTGGTCTCTAGAGTTATCATGGATGCCTGTGTAAAGCACTCGGCAGCGGAATTACGGGGTTTCTCCATCTGTATGAGTTGGAGGCCGTGGCTCTAGGTCAAGCTGAGCAACTGTGGAGGAATCACTATCGAACGATGTTGCGTACTACTCACTATCAGAACATGTAATCAAATGGCTCACGAATTGACCAGTTTTGTCTTAACTAACAGTAGATGGGATTATGGTGAGGGGTCTGTCCCACCATCTGTAACTTTAGCTGTCCGGCTTGATGCCGGGTTAGTTGCTATTTAATTAATAAAATTCGCGTTTACCTTCAAAACAAAAAACAAGTTGAAAACAAGAGTGGTGTAGTGTGAGTTTATTTGGTTCAATATTTCTCTTAGTCTATTTATAATTGGGTATCCATTCTTATGAACTTGTTTAGTATACGAAGGGTACTTGATATTAATAAATTTGTTTGTCAAAAAAAAATGCATATTGTATGTGTAAACAAACCAATTCAATTTTTGTGAAATTTGTATTTTTGAGGTGTTAATTATAATTACAGACTAAAATTTTAATAAACTTTTGTAACCAAAAATAAACAAATCGATAAAGATCTAGTTGAAGTTAAGTGAATATTTGTTCTGTCGTCAAATTCAAATTTTATTTCTAAAATTACTTCAAACTCGAAGTCAGCATAAACTAAATAATTACTAAAAATCTGAGTTGTAATAATTCTCATATTACTAACACAACACTTTCTTAAAGAAAAACAATTTTCAAAAATAATTTTTCATTTTATATTTAAGAAAGTCTAATTTTTTTTCAGCTTTAGGCCTCAAAATGGATTGGGTCGACCCTGAATTTTGGCGAAGGATTTGTCCCACCAACTACAGCTTCAGTTGTCCAGTTTGATGCCGGATTAATTACTATTTAATTAATAAAAATTTGCAAAATAAACTCGAACTCATTTACCAGTAAAATAGTAGTTGGCCGGGATCATGACATTGTACTAGTAACCAACTCAAACTCAAAACAAATACTTAATTTATTGGAACTCAAATTAATTATCTACAACTAAGTCTCATTTACAACCTAATCAATAATTCTTGCTACTCATAATACGGCAGTGTTTCAAAAAATAGAGAAAGAGACTGGAACTTGTTATAATCAAAATCTACCAACTATTAAATTAAATTTTAGAGAGGCCAATTAATTTTTTGGAATAAAATGGTCTTTATTTAAGAGGCAGCCATTTTTAATTATTTTAAAACGGTAACTTATTAAATTATGGATTCTATATTTTAAAAATCAATTATACTCCAAAAAAAAGTCAATTATATTATGCCGACAATTACCATAATTAAATTTTCTTTTCCACTGTCAATTAAATTTTCCAAAAAACTCAATATTTTGGTATCCCGTAAGTAACATGTGATTCTAACTAATAAAACCATCGTTAATCATAAACATAATAAAAGGTAATTAAACTCACCAAAATATAATAAAAGGCTAAACTCAATTGGGTGACATTATCTTACTCGCACAAATTCATAATTCTTAATTCTTATGTAAGGAAAATAGAAGCAACGAAGAGTGACCAATTAATCAAACCAAAATTTGTCGGTCCGGCTCATAATTGAACCGCAAACATCGGTAGAGAAAGGTGGCTACCGGGATAATGGTGAATAAATTTTGATAATTAACACTTTTCATTTATAACAATATGGTTTTGCTGTGATACTACATTCGATAGATATAACATTTAAATGAGACGATTTTATCAAACAGTGTATTCTTTCGACAAACACACAATCTCGTTCCCTCAGATCGAACGTTCATACGTTTCAACCTTAGCCTGACTCATTGAACGGTCAGCGAGACCATTGTTTCCAATTCCAGCGTGCCTCGATCCCATCAGAGACGGATTAAATCATAAAAAAATACCATAAATGAGAGAAAATCATCAAAACAAAAAATCCATCTCAATCAACGATTCAACACACACCATTTATTCGAACTCAATTTCCATTGATCACAATTTCTTCAACACAAAAACCAAAAACATAAAACATTGTCATTGAATCGATTTGAAGGAAATGAGCTCCTTGAAGTTGATCCAATCCTTCTCCCACACGACGGCCTCGTACTTGTCCGCCCCGCCGCCCTCCGCCGCCAGCACGAGCTTGTAGTTGACGCCGTTGACCACCTGCATCTCGCCGGAGACCACCCCCGAGAGCACCAACTTCCCGTTGACCTCCTTGTTCTTGTTGTGCTCCGCCACCGCGAACTTGGCGATCTCCATCACGTGGGGGTCGCTCACGTCCTTTATCGGCTCCCACACTCCGTCCAGGTTCATCCTCCGGCCGCCGTACGCGGCGGCGGAGACCACAAAGAAGAGAGCAAGAGCAAGAACGAGGAAGTGGGTCTTCATGGTATTGATTGTCTTTGTTTTTGTAATTTTTTTAGTGGTACGTTGGGTAATTTACAGGTGGGGAGGGATTGGGTTGTTGATGACCGATTTGCCCCTTGGTTTTGTGGGTAATTACGGTGAAAGTGGTTTGTTTGTAGTGAAAGTGGGCCCACAGATTTATTAGGAGTGTTCAGTGAAATGTAAAACTTGGATCATATACTACTTTTGGGACAATTATAATATGTTATAGGAAATAAAATCAAGTGTTTAGAAAAGAATATAAGAATCAACTTTATTCATAGAATGATATCGATCAATTGTTACTATAAATACCATTAATTTAATAAAATTTACAAATAAAATTGGTCAAATGTGTAAAAGCGAAACGCCTGCGAGTACAAGCACGTTCAAATGTGGCTGACCCGAATGAACTATTTCAAGGGACAATCGGTGCTGAAAATGAACAAGTTTCGTGATTTTATGTGATTGTGAAACTCATAAATGATTTTATAGTCAAACATTCGCTAAAATTAAAAATCAGTTTCATGATAGAAATTCAAGACCGATTTCATACCCACGAATGAAATTAAGACTGATAGTTTTATGGATATGAGATGATTAAGGAAAAAAATAAGTGATAAATATGGAAACAATAGGATGCATTTGAACGCCCGCAATTTTAGGAATCATTTTTGAATAGGGAGCGCATCAATGCTATTAGCATTCAAGAGGGAGGTATGGTCTCGTAGCACTAGTGAATTTACGGTCGTGCCCTTTGGGCCACGTCAACTGGCATTAATAAATATCGGATTTCTATTATTTCGATCAGTTCGCTGTTCGATTCTAGCCGTATTCTTTAATCTGATAATTGTAGTTCGTTCTCAAATTCTCGTATAAGATATACCCATTTTCATCTTAATGTGAGCCTTATATTATATTGTTTTATTATTGAGATTAATTATATATAAATTAATGTTTATGAATTAACAATAATTTTTATAAGCATAATTAACTAAAATAACAAAGAGGATTATTCACGTGAAAATTATTTTTGTGGCAATAACTCGTTTTTAAATATGCGGTGACATGTAAGACTTTACTATTTTGGAATAATTATATTCTATTGTTTTATGGAGATTAGTCATCCATAATATTAATATAAAAATAATATTCACGTAAAAATTATTCTCGTGGTCCAAACTCATTTTGGTTATTGATTTAATGAAGCATAAGTACAAAATTAAAGTCTAATTTGATGAAAAGTACACGATCTTGATCAACTTAAATTTGATTAATTTGTCATTAGTCATTCTATCAAAAAAAATTGTCATTAATCATAAACATTAATTTCAGTCATTTGTTTTATAGTTTGTACCTTTATGAGTGGTTTCCATGTGAATAACCTTACTACTAGTCATATTAATATTCAAATAGTGAACTTTTTAGGACATACGTTAATCTAAAATATAAATTAATTCACCGGAAAATCGGTCAAAGAAATGAAGTCTTAATGAATATATAGAATCTATTGAATTACCATATTTAAAACAAATTATGGTTACTATCTTTGAAAATAAATTATGGTATCATTGCAATTGGTGGGTAGTAAATGAAACGTACAATATAAATAATAAATTAACGAAGAATCAACGCAATAGGCATATATGGTAGCTATACGTAGAATGAAAATTTAGGAAAGTCTATATCTCCATGAGTTTAATTTAATTAATTGTAACTCCAATTCAACAAATACATATACAGTCAAGACTTAGAATTTATTATTAGTATATGGTTTATAACATGAATTTCTCATCCATGTGTTTAAGATTTCTTTATAAAAAATGACAATGAAATGAGTTTTATCGGGTAGGTACAATTTTGAATGGTTTGAGTTCTGATCCTACCCGGTATTAGAACCGGTTAACTTTTAATCTTAAATTAATTTTTAATTTACAGATCGAGTTTTATGAATTTGAACCGAATTTGTAATCAATAACGATAAATTTACAATTATAACAGATATTAACAAAAGCCCAGCGTCAAAACACTCGTAACCAAGTTAGTTTTCTCTCTCCCAACATACTCTATCAAATTCATTCCATGATTGAATTATTGTAAGAAAATTCAAACTCGTGTCAAAATTTATCTATTTACGTTACGTACGTATATACTCTTTTATTTTATCAAAATAAATATTAATGCTTATATGGAAAATATAAAGTAATAACTTACAATTTAAATATACCGCATAAAATATTGTTATATGAAAAATACCGTACACCATATTTAAATCGATTAGATTAGGTGAAAAATGATAATAATTTATTAAATAAATCAGTAAAGGTGTGCCATTTCTTCCTTCT
This sequence comes from Geranium rotundifolium, assembly GCA_963920655.1. Classification (NCBI taxonomy): domain Eukaryota; kingdom Viridiplantae; phylum Streptophyta; class Magnoliopsida; order Geraniales; family Geraniaceae; genus Geranium; species Geranium rotundifolium. The sequence goes on from OY987318.1 coordinate 2,374,922, forward strand.
CTCCTATATTCTTTTATGCTCAGATTGAATGAATTACTTCCAAAAATTAGGGAGTTTCTCAAGATAATAGTCATTAAATCAATTAATTTTAAAAATGTGTTACTATTCTACATATTTAAGAAAATATGTTTTTGGGACCCACTAATACCCACGTGTCAGCTTCTTTGTTAGAGGAAGCCCTTGTTTGACTTAGAGAAAATGACACTTTTGTGTACCGGAATATACACTTTTGACACTTTCATACAACAACTTTTTTTCTTCTCTTTTTTTCATACCTTAATTTCATTTTGGACAATTTACCCATAAAATTCTCAAAATACCGAAATTACCTCTAGTCTAATGGAGAGAACCGGCCCAATTTTTTAAAGAGTGTGAAAAGAAGAAATTACTGTCAACTATTCATCAAATTTTCAAGTGAATGTCATTGGACCCTCCTATTTCATCAAAATAGAGCCTCCTGTGGCAGCGATGGCGGGAGACGATGGCGGCGATGGCTGTCTCCCGGGAGGAGGCTCGGCTTCGCCAGAGATTTGCGGCGGCGATGGCATAGGCGCAGCAGTCATATGTTCTGTTTTCTGGTTAGATTACAGAGGCGAGGTGACGAAACTGCTGGGCAGCGAGCACCTCGTCGATCGCCGGAGCATCGTGAGCATCGTCGATCGTCGGAGCTTACCTGCTGGGCTTCGTACCTGGTGACTGGAGTGACCGGAGTTGGTGGAGGTGATCGAAGTTGTGCCAAAATTTTCACTCGCCGGAAAGTGTGCCGGAAAATATGTTCTGGCACACTTTTCGGCGAGTGAAAATTTTGAATTCTTGAACTCATTTCTTATTCCCTCTCTCCGTCTATCTCTTTTCCGGCCATTCTGTGCCGGAGACGATCGTCGGAGCACCACATTCTACCCTTTGGGTCGCTGCCCATTGCCCACCTCGTCGATGATCGCTGCCCGCTGCCCACCTTGTCGATGCTCGCCATTTTGTGTTGTGGAGGCTGCAGAGGAAGAACCATGGCCGACTCCGGCGAAGATTCACCGAAGAAGACGAGAATGAGGGGTCGAGGACGATGGGGTCGAGACGGACACCTTGGTAGAGGTGTTCTAAAGGCCTCGTCGGTCCACCGTGCTCCCCACATGCCGGAGAAACCCCGACGATGGATGCCGGAGAAACGCCGATGAGGAGGAGTGGCGGAGGATGAGGAGAAGAATAGTTGAAAGGGTGGCATACCTTTGAAATTTTGATGAATAGTTGAGGGCAATTTCGTCTTTTCACACTTTTTAATTGGACCATAATTAAACTAGATTTAATTTTGGTTAAATTCAAAGGTAATTTGGGTATTTGAAATTCTCTGAATAAAATTGTTTCAAAATAAAAGTAAAGTATGAAAAAAAGAAAATAAAAAGTTAAGATATGAAAGTGTGAAAAGTATATATTCAGGCGCACAAACCCTTTGACTTATTACTGTAAAATCAAATAAAGTAAAAGGGTACAATTTTGTTGGCCGGTGGAGGATTGAACTCATCTGTTTTCACTTCCGAAACAATATTCTTTTGTGTTTTATTTTTTTAGAAATTTTTTTGTTTACATGAGGTTGATTATTAGTTTATATTGAAATCTTATTAATTCAGGTTATTTTGTATCATCAATATATATCTATTCATTTTATATAAACATTTTTACATAAAATATTCGTATATAATTTGTTTATAATTATTTTGATCATATGCCATTATTATACATTTATTATCTATTTACTTTATATAAATTTTTATATAAGATATTAAGAATATCTTATAACTCATTATTTTGACCGTATCTTTGTACCAATCAATATTATGAATACTGATAAGTATTGGCAAATATATGAACCATACATTATTTTGACCATATATTTGTATCATTTACGCAAGACAAATATATAATCACATTATAAGTTATAAAAATATTTTATGTAAAATAGCTAAATTTATAAAAATGGATACAAAGATATGGTCAAAAGAATACAATTTGTAAAATATTTTATGTGAAAATGTATATAAATTGAGTAGATGAAGTTTATTGTAACGGGTACTAAGGAATGGAATTCAGAACTTAGATATATATCGGCCAGCTGACTAAAAGGAAACTCGGGGAGATTGCGAAAAAATGTGTTTTGTAATAAATAAATATTTAAATATACATATACTCATATTTATCATTCATTAAAGACAAAATGATATTTAATCTTTTTAATTTTAAACATATCAATAATCACTATATTTTTCCCACGAAATAAGATGGTTTAAATTTTGAATTAAGCAATTGTTTATAACCGAAATGTCAAACCATAATTAATTAGGTGAGCCGGATTAGACCACATTAAATCATAATTAATTAGATTTAATTGATTTGGACCGAGTTCAGCGATATTTAATTTAAATTTGCCCTATTAACCGGTATTTGACCAATATTCGTTGTATTGTCTCGAGTGGTGGAAATTCTCAATATATTGCCGATACCTACCAGTATCCATAACACTGATTGATACAAATATATAGTCAAAATAATGAGTTATAAGTTATAAAAATATCTTGCATAAAATTTTATATAAAATAAGTAGATAATAAATGCATAATAATGGTATATGATCAAATAATTATAGACAAATTTTTGGTATTTTCAAACTAAGTATTTTTTAAAACTAATTTTAAAATAAAATTTTAAAACATTTCACACTTTGATAAAAATTTCCATCTACAATTTTAGGTTGTTAGAGTAATGCGTAAATTATACAGGTGGTCAAACTAAGTATACTAAACTGTAATACACTTTTCTTTTTTTTTACCTTTTTAAGTATAAAATTCTTATACTGAAGATTCTTTTATGTATTATAATTATGATATAATTGATTATATATTTAATAAGGGTTCTACTTAAAATTAATTTCAGTTCATGTGTAAGTAAAGAAAAAAAATTCAGTTCATGCATTGGTCATAATAATATATATACATTGATTCTCCGCGGCCCTAAGTACGAAAAATTATAGATTTGTTGGTAAATTAATTTGTAATTGAATACAGTCAAAAAAAATAAATGTAATATTAATGAGTGCCGGTTTCTTTTAAAATTAACCCGGGGTAAATTCGTCCATTCGTAAGTCTATAAATAAAACTCATCAATCCCACAAGTAAATGCACAACAACAAAAAAACAATTTAAAATATATATACAGAGGACAAATCAAATACAAATCACGATGTCTCGTTTTCACCTCTATCTCTTTTTTGTCGGTATGTTCCTCCTTTCCGTTGCCACATACGGCAGCGGGAGGCGAATGTTGGTGGCGGAGCCGATCGACGTGAACGACCCTCTAGTCCAGCAATTAGCTCGGTTCGCAGTGGATGCGCACAACAAGGAAGCTCACGAGAATTTGAAGTTCCAGAATGTGATTTCCGCCACCGAAAACGAGGGATTACTTTACGACCTTATACTTACGATGTTTGACGACCCTGACAGCTACGAGGCTCTTGTCAAATACACCAAGGTACGCGGACCCGAGCTTGTTTCTTGGAGGCACGGTAATTAATTATTAAATAAGAATCTCTGGTCAAGTAATATTTATGTATTTAATTCATATATAAAATAAATAAAATAATTTTAATTATATATATAATCAATTAAATGTTATTATATATATGTTAAACCTTAATAAATAAATGAAAATAAAGAGGAGTAAACAATGTACTATTTAATACTTGTTTATTAACTATTATCATTTACATGTATGATCGTGACTCCTTAGTACATGTGAGGTGAAATTTTTTTATTTTGTTTCAGATATTATGAACCGATCGAATTTTATAGAGCCACATGCTTGCATTTGGAGAGTTTATAATAAAAAACTACATAATCAATTCAATTTAGTTATAACATAAATGAAACTCTATCGACTCGATTTCGATTTCTAAATTTTGACCATAAGAAAAAGAATTAAAAAAACAATTGATTTTGGCATGTGGTTTATTTTAAGTTACAGACTACTTAACATGAATTTAGTGCAAACACTAGCATGTCTCGTATTATTGTCGAGATAATTCGTGCAATATCCATGCTGTCATTGATAGACAAAAAAATCATTACACACTTTTGTGTACTAATTACTATGTATGGTTAAATACTGCAACCCATTTAAACTATAAAGTTGGCAAATCAACTAAATGTTATCGTTTAAATGTAATGTTATTAGCGAGTGATTGTGATTCTTACTTTAGCCGGTTAACTTATACTGAACTACGATCAATGATTCTTTCAAAACTGAAATCAAAACAGAACCATATCTTCTATTTTTTGAAAGGCCCAACAAACTCAGCCCACTACCCATCTAACCCAACTCAATTTTATACAAGTTCTAACCCACCCGCTAACTACAATTCTTACTTAATTCACGAAGCATGACAGGGATCGAATCTCAGCCGAAGCTAAGGTTTGATGTGTTATGTTGTACGTAGGGCCAACCACAATTTATTTACGGTATATATCTCATACATCAGATTTTCAGGTATAATCGGAATTAATAGATATAAATTATCTTCTTCAAAAAAAATAGATATAAAGTATCAATATTATGTGGCCATTAGAAGATATATAATTCTATCTGAGGCAGATCAAAATGAGGGAAATATTTGATTAACAAAAAAATTCTAATTAGTCGATGTCATTTATTCTTGTTTCCAATTTTAATTATTCGAGATAAACTCTAGCATATTTGAGATAATTGAAAAAATCATATTCCAAAAACATTTATTTGAAATTTGTAGGAATGAAATAAAATTATAAATAATAAATCAATGGAGAAATAACGCAATAAATATAGTATGTAAAATATGCAAGTTTTGGTAGCTCTCTAGTCTTGGTAACTCCATTCAACAAATCTCTTGTGTGTGTTTTCAAAAATTAAAAATTCTTTTATCCTAATAGGTAGGTTATAATACTAGTTTACAAAATAATAGCCTATTAAAACACCTTTTACAATTCATCATTTTAAACTACAATATATATATATATAGGATATGAGACGCGCGTTATTTTAGATTGCGACACGTGGCAAGATTCAACTCGTTTTGACATTTTTAATTGGGTTGTAGTTGATATCTCATATATATATATATATGCACTCCAATACAAACTCACCCAAAATATCCAAACGTCCAAACTAATGTATAATCGTCAAATCAGAGACGCACGTTATCTTAGATTGCGACACGCGGCCGTTATACAACGATGCACTACATGTTATACATTGCTTTATTTTTGCACGGGTCTAACATGTTATACAACATTACACTGCATATTATACAGTTTGGACATCTTCCCCTTGTTTGTATTTGATACATACTCTCTCTCTCTCTCTATATATATATACGCCTGTCGAAATGTATGACAGACATGAAAAAAATCACATACAAACTTTGGTTTATTTACAAGCCGTCCAAACCTATGGAAGACATGAAAATTTGCGCGCACGCTCTCTCAGCGCGCGGCACGTGTCTATCGTGTCCATGAAGACTGACACGCAGTGGCTTTGAAGTCGCAGAAAGATCTACATGAACTCAAAAGTTACACCTCCAGCGCAAAAGGTCCGGTAGAACTTTTTGCGACCTCTAAAGTCACAGTGTGTCAACTTTAATGGACACTTGTCATGCGCTGAAATAGTATGCTCGCAAATTTTCATAAAAAACGATTTTAATTGATTGATGATTGGTTTGAACGGTTTATAAATAAGCTAAAGTTTGTACTGAAATATATGTATATATAGCTCTAAACTATTTCAGTAATAATAATATAAAAACTTGTATTAATTATTTATTTATAATATAATGCCCTTTACACGATCTTTGATACATAGTGGTCTTCAAACTGCAAAATCTTAAATTCAAAACTTACAAATTTGATATAATATATAAATGTAATTTGAGTTTCGTGGTAATTTGAAATTATTCGGCCTTGAAAATTTAAAATTTAAAAATATATCATATATGTGAATGGTCATATTTTAAATTTAATATTGTAAATATTGTAATTGGTATGAAGTAGGGGGTTACTCAAGATAAAATCCACTCTTGTGATGCAAAAAAAATTTTTTTGAAGTAAAATTAAATTTTATATAAGAAAAGACAACTAACTCGACATTTAGCCCGACAATTAAAGATATAGTTAGTGAAACAGTCTTCTCACCATAAACTCAGCCACTGTTAATTAAAAACGCATAAAAATAGTTTTTTGTTTTCATTTTTGAAAGTACGTATGAATAGTTTATTTAAGAATAAACCCCAATTTAATAAACAATTTATAAAACTTAAATTAATTTGTTTTATTAATAATGACTTATTTTAATTTGAATAATTTATTTCACAAATTTAAAACTTGAGATGGATTATTAGTTTACACCATATGTAATTTTTACCTGAATAATCCTCTAAAATAGTAAGTACTCAAATATAATCTCAAATGAGATCAATCTTGTCTTGACTGCATACATATACAAATTAAGGTGTATTATACTATCGCGGTCCTTGAATTAATGATGTCGTCTTTGTCTTTGTCAGTTTCAACTAACGGCCGCAATGTGTTATTAATGACAATCGAGTAACGATAAAATTCATTTACTACTCCTTTTAGGGGTGAAATTTATGGCGTTAACCTAGTAGCTTGACATCATTAATTACTCTAAACTACTCTTAACTCATCTCTATCATGAAATTTTCAGGCCAATGACGAACACTCAAGGTGTATCGTTTCATTAATTTACTTTATAACAAAATCTAAAACGTTTAAAAAGGTCTCATAAAACAGAACAAAAAACACATTAAAGAAAAAAAACAAATATGATCCATCAATTCCAATTTTATTCTCATTTTAATACATCAATCTTCATTTTCTTCTTCTTCTTAAGAAAAAAAAACATTCCCTATATATATATAAAAGATTATCAAAAGCTTTCAATTCCCAACAATGGGTTTGAAGGAAACAAGCTCCTTCCCAAGCTTCCCGGCCTTCTCCCACACGACCGCCACGTGCTTCTTGAACCCTCCGCCGCCGCCGGAGACACGAAGCACCAGCCTGTAATTGACGCCGGAAACCACCTGCGTCTCGCCGGAGACCACCCTCTGCAGCGCCAGTTTCTCGTTCGCCTCCTTGTTGTGCTCCGCCACCGCGAACCTCGCGATCTCCGCCACGTGGGGGTCGCTGATGTCGCCGATCGGCCTCCACGCTCCGGCGAGGAGGACCCTCCGGCCGCCGTGCGCGGCGGCGGAGAGGAGGGAGAGGGCGAGGAGGAGGAGGTGGAAGTGGGCCCTCATGGCGAATATAATATATGTTTTTTTGAATATTTTGACCGTTTTTGTTGTTTTGGTTTCGGTGTGTTGTGAGCTTAATTTATAGAGCGGAGATGGACGGATTTGCCCTTGGTTTAATGAGAAATGGCACTGATGCGTTATTATTGAAAATAATAAAAGAAATTAATGAGGATGAGTTATGGATTTTAGGTGAGAGATGTTTTGGGCCCAAAGTTGGAACTCCGGCCCAATGGGTCACGCGAATATGATTTGGTTTTTTTAGGCCCAAAAGAAGTTCCAAATCGAGATTCGAGCTTCATCAAAATCGGAAAATCGAGAACCATAGATAATGTCTCGATCTCGCTGCTAAAGTACAAATGAAAAATGAACCGAGTGGCGTCTCTTACATAGTCGCATCAGCTCACAAGTCAAGCATGAATTTAAGATCAAAATCTAATCGGTTTCAAATGGAGAAAATCGGAATCGAATCCAAAATCAAATCGTTTCTCACGCAGTGGTTTTGGGTTTGATTATTATGTATTTGAGAACTGAAGGGTTCGGCTCGGGTCGGTTCTGGTTGATTTGGTTCCAGGTCGGAACCATGCCCACCCTAGTCAATAAGAATCAGTTTCTACTTGTTCAAGGGTGGATGAAAATTAAACTTCACATCTTCTCGTCTCTCTCTTTGATGACAAAAAATGACGTTGACGACGAGCCGGAAGTGCCCTCGCTGGAAGTGCCTGACAAGTCAGTGGCAGAGGTATCCCTGAAGGCCATGGTTCGGTCACTCTCGTCGTCGCCTGAGGCGGGCTTGTGCACCACGGAGACCTCCTCTATGGACTTGTCGCCTTCGAGCACGCTCACGACCTGAGAGATCGTTGGCCTGAGGGCGTGCGATTGGCTGGTGCATATCATTCCCAGGCTCAAGATGGTGCTGGCCTCTTCTCTGTTGTATTGGCCTGTCAACCTTTTATCGACCAGATCAATCAACCTGCCTTGCTTGTGTAACACATAGGCCTGCATTGATGTACGTATTATGATTAGCTAGCTGATCTCACCTTAAAGGAAAAGACAGAAATACCCTTTAAAAATTAACAAACATCATGTGCAATTTTTTTTTAATAGATTAAGGTTAATGACGTCAACATGATGTTATCGTCTTTCTTCACTCGAAACACCAGGCGCTAATGGGTTGGAGAGGGCCTTCTAGGGACTAATCGATCAGGTATTAATCGAAAAATAAAAATTGGCTTAAAAATTAATCGAGAATTATAAAGGATTAATCGGAAATTAATCATGCAAGTCAAGGAGTTTTACAACATTGTGCTAGCCAACGAGGTAATAGAGAAGGTTTTCCTATTACCTTTTTATTTCATAGGCCGTCACGTCATTTCGAAAAAAAACCTATATTCCATATGTTTTGACTGATTTTGACAAAAGTCTGATAGTACACGACATGTTTGTGCAATTATCCCATAAAAAACAGAAGAGTACTTACAGTGTCAAGAAGAAAAACATTCTCCTGGCTCGGGATTTGTTCTGCATTGTTCTTTACGCTGACAATTTCAAGTAGAAGAACTCCATAGCTGTACACATCAGCTTTGTACGTAAAAATTCCTCTCATTGCATATTCCGGCGCCATATAGCCACTGTAACAAGACCAATACTGTAATATCCATAACCACATAACAGTAGAGTAGAAACACTGCATTTGGAAGCATTGGCAGAATCATATTTTCAATTTGCAATTCAATCATAACACAGAATGTGGAAGAAAGAGAAAAACAGAAATAGCAATACCGCCAGCATGGAGATTGGAACTAGCGACCTCATGATTATTACATGAAGTTTCTATCACTTCACCCACGGGCTTTGGTGGGTTTCTGTTACTTACTGCGTGCCTCCTACTTTAGTGACCATAGTCTGGTTCTCTCCGTCGTAGAGCCTGGCCAACCCAAAGTCAGAAATCTTGGCCTTGAAATTTTTATCAAGCAGAATATTAGAGGCTTTGATATCCCTGTGAACAATCTTGACCCTTGATTCTTCGTGAAGATACTTCAATCCCTTGGCGATTCCCAGGCAGATGGCATATCTGGTTCCCCAATCGAGTTTTGAAGTCGAATTCGAACCTGCCATATGATACAAAAACCTCATCATATTACCAACTGTTACTCAAAACCAGTGTTACTATAAAAATGTTAGGCGCTAGTTGGAAAGATAGGGCCACTGAGGACGAATCGGAGATTAATAGATAATTAATCAGGGACTAATCAAACTAGTTGGAGATTTTTAGAACACTGCCCATAACTAATATACTTAGATCAACCATATCCTACAAAATAATTGCAATGGTACAATATACTGATGAGAAGAACCGGGCATTATCAGGGAGGAGCACACGACAATAGGCTCATATACACATTAAATCTCATACTTAACCTTCTCTCAAATCGTGTGTATATAAACTCACCTTACAAATGAAGGGGGGGGGGGGGGGGGGAATATACCCACCTCTAAACATGTTCCAAAACTATTTGGTCCATCCGAGTAAGAAATAGGGAATACAAACACCTTAATTTGTGTGTAACTTAAGATGTATTCATCATTCACCCTCATTTTGAATATAAAACTGAAATAATTAATCATATCAGCATTATTATGTGGAACAGTAGAAGTAAAAAAGTTCACATACCAAATAAGGTGTGCACAAGGCTGTTGTTTTCAACATATTCATATATCAGCAAATGCAGGTTGTTCCCAGAATACGCGCCCAATAGTTGAACAAGATTCTCATGTCTCAAGGTTTTTAATGTAAAATCCTCAGTATTGAACTCATCCATTCCTTGCCTTGATTGACTAGAAAGCTTCTTCACTGCCACAATCTGGTTTAACAGTTCAGCCTGCATGACAAACAAATAAGCCAATAAATAGAGATAATAAGACAACTACAATGCACAAACTGTCTTAGAGAATGGACCTATAAGGGAGGAGCAACAAGTGAAAATCATAATACATATTTGGGTGATTGCAAAACGTGGTTGTGTACTATTTCAATTTTGCAAAAAGTGTAAGTGTAATTTTGTTTTTATATAAAGTGACTGTCAACTTACTATTTTTTTTGCGAAATGTATACATTTAACTAAAATGACAAAAATGCCCTTAAAGTTAAAAAATATTTTCTTCAACTTGAGCTCACCGTTTTTTTATTCTCTCGCACGCCATCGATGTCCATCTGTAAGACTTCTGATCTAGATGAGTTCGAAGTTGAGAGAAATTGACAAGCTCGAGTTTGAAAAAAATAGTTTTATTTTATTTTAATTTCAAGGGCATTTTCGGACAAATGTTCACCTTTTGCAATTTTCCCTATATATTTTGGGCACCACTATGACTTAAAAGGGATGTGGAACATACAGAACTCGTGATATACATATTGGACACCACTATGACCCAAAAGACTAGCATAGTAGGTCATGAGTTCAGATGTATAGCAAGATTTCTTCAATCCCATGGCGATGTTGGACTAAGACTCGCATGTGAACTTTGACATAAACTAGTGAGCTTTCTGCCTTCCACACTCTTTTTACCTACCCGTAGTTGAAAATTTGAAGAAAAGAAATTCTAACCCTGTAAACTGCCCCGAAACCTCCTTTTCCTATCTCCATCTTATGGCTGAAATTATGAGTAGCATCAATTAGCTGTTTGACAGTGACTGATCCGCCTGGAAGCTTTATGCGTTTCACTGTTCCAATACAATATAACGCAAATGTTAAAGCTTCATAATTTTATTAAGTTCCTTATAGGTAAGGTATGCTATGATTGTAGTCTCACCATACAAATCTTTGTTTTCCAGCCAACCCATTTTCCATACACATAACGATAAAAGAAACATAGCAGCGATTGCAGAAGCTGTTACGGTCAGTGCTATCTTCAACACACTTGGTTTCCTTTCTTCAACTTTGACTGAAGTTGGTGAAAATGGCAGCAACATACCAAAAACTCTCCAAATTCAGCAAAATGGTTGTGAGATTCATTAAAAATGGTAAATTGTAAAAAGCAGCTGTGAACTATTCAATTTTGCAAAAAGTAGCTGTGAACTTATCATTTTTTTTTTGCAAAATGTGTAATTTTGTCCAAAAATGATCCTGAAATTAAAAACTCCAACTCGAGGCTCGCCTACTTTTCTCCTCTCTAACCACCAAGTTGGTCCGACTCCCCCTTTTCATCGTCGTCTTATTGGGTGATATTCGGCAATTGGTCCGCCAAATTATACATTTTGTGAAGTTCACAACTACTGTTTGCAATAAAGAAAGTCCATGGCTACTATTTGCAATTTTCCTAAAAAAGAGTACAGTTTTTCTACCAGCAGATATAGCAGATATCAGAGGTCCATTCAGAAGAGGATCGCCAGTTACAGAACCTTTACCGGTCCACAACAATTGGATCTTCATTGATGAATCATTGACATGGACTGTGAAAGTTTCATTCCATGCTTTATTTGGACCTCCTGCTTTCTCTTTGATGTTAAAATCCTTAAATTTTAACTTGTCCTGAAAGGGAGAGTAGTTCACCATCAGATAGCTCACTAACCCAGTAATGTGCAACACTGAAATTACCTGAACATATATATCGAAAACGCGGTTCCTCAAGTTGCTATAGTCATCCTCTTCTGCATATACGATTTCAGAAAAATGAAGTTGCACCGTGTAATCCCCTCTTTGCAAACAATACCCGTAATATGTCAGTGAGACGGGACAAAGACGAGCTGTTTCATATAAGGGTGCATTGACATCAAAGACCCCACATTTTGCCTTCTTTATGTAATCCCTAGAACTGTCAGACATCGATAGTCCTGAACAGCTATAGGCCCACAGTCCCTCAGATACATAAAAATCTGATGTATGATTATCAGCATAGTAATGGATGGGGAGAAATTTTTCATCACCGCCACAATTTATTAATAAGGACTTATCTGCACAAAACAAATATATAAGCAAGGTAATCAGTGATGTTCTGATTTGCAATGAAGAGAGTACACTCGTACTCAGTAATATAACTTTTTGAGGGGACAAACTTATTTAATATTGTAAAATAGATCCAACTGGCTTATTTAGTACACAAATAACAGAAATTTTACCACACTGGATGGAAAAGATGTACAAAAACTGGTTGGTTTGATGATGCATACAGATGTATTTAAATTCAGTTCAGATGACATGGTACTCATTAAGCTGATAAGAGCTCCTCAAACAGAGCAAAGTGCTGTTCAAGCAGGCGTATATTAGTAAAAGAAAAGCATGCTTGAACAAATATTCCATCCCTGAACTCCACATTGTTCTGAATACGATTTTACTTATCATTTACTGAGATTTGAGAGTTATGAGTTCATTAATATATAAATAGGCTGTTCATAGCCACATACAATTCCTTTTCAATCTAGTAGTATTGATCTTGAGTACATAGAAACAGGTTATCCACATGGTTAAAGTGAAGAAGGGTCAAGCTACAAATTAATTTCTTGGAAATTGAAGCTTACAATATGCCAATAAACCTTCATAATGTAGGTTTCTCAAGAAGAAAAAAAAGATATGAAGGAAGAGCTTACGCTTTGATTTCCTTTTAGGACAATGTGTTTCCAACATCTGAGTTGAAGGTGTCCTAGATGATTAAAACACTTAACAGTTAGACAGAATCCAGGATCAATTTAATTTCAGAAATTAAAATCTTCCTTGTGTTCCACATTAAAGTCCATTATACCAAATGGTTCATTCTAATTCACACTTCTCGATAAATCAAAGTTGAGATTTCAACAATATCATTTAGATTAGTTAATTAATAGCCTTGAGTTTCTCACAACAAGAATACAAGGTTTGCAGAAACTTAAACAGACAGTTAGAGTAGGACGGTGACAGTATTTATCGAACATGTTTCGGGATCTAATTCTCTCTTAATTAAAATTTTCTTTATTGCTGATAAAAAACATACATGTTTACTCTGTTGATGGAGCTAGAGGGCGAGCAGCATCCAAATAAATTCCTGCGATATGATAAGATTTTCTCAAGAGAATTACCCCAACTGCAAAATACGGTTAAAAGTTTTAAGACCATGAATACTGTAATTCCTTACATATTTGACAGATTATGTGGTCTGAAGTTTTCCTTTACTCGCAAATTATTCAGTGATAGATCCCTGAAAAATGCAAACAATAATTCAGTACTGAAACATGGCTCAACTACCATTTCCATAACTACCATTGCCACAACTATTTTGCTGATTATCATATAAACTGTTTTTCTCATATGGAATAGTTGACACAGAAAATGTTCTAAAATAATCAAATCATTTATCATTGCAGCTTAAGAACAAAAGAACAATGACACTATGCTGGGTAACTGAAAGACACGTCATTTATAAGTAATCAGATTTCCCTCATTAAATTTTCCAAAAGATTCAGCAATAGCCAAACTAGGCCAGTATGTAAAGTCATGTTTCCTCTAATGATATGTCAAGAATTCATTAATTAAGTAAGCAGGCCATTGTAGTGAGCTGCTTCATCAAAGAAAGAGAGAAATATATCATTTCATAATCTCAGTTTGGATGACCAAAAGAACATATTTACCCTTATGGCTATTACATTTATGGCAACATCAATGTATTTGGCAGAACAAACAATTATGGGTTACATATAGCAGTAAAGTTTTACAATTAAAAGGCCATCTCTTCCCTCTATATGTAGTAATCTTTTTAAGAATTTTTATTCGATATGGGACTTCATACATCAACATTCACCTTCACGTGTAGGGATGGACTTCATGGACCATAACAGACAACACATTTGCATATAGACCAGGTATTTGAATGCCCACATACCCAAATCAATCAAGCTCTCTATTGTATTGGGTATTTTCAAATAAGACTACATTGGTCGTGCTCTTGTCAAACTTTTAAATTTGTAGTTGTAGAGACCTAGAAAGAGATAGTGGATTTAATACTCACTAGCACAAGTGAGCATGCACCAAACGACCATATTAGCAATATTCCCGAGCATGAAGCTAGATTCAAACTATCTCATGAAAAATTGTCCATAAGCTAAAGATTAAAAAAGTTATGATAATTGAAGGCTATCAAAACATACACCGTAAGATCATCTTTCTTTGTAAGCCAGTTGGGGAATGTCCCATTAAGTTTGTTTCCTGCAAGAGACCTGAGTAGAAAACACCAATTATCAGGAGTGGCAATTTTCTGACTATAAATATATCAGAAATAAAAGAGAGCAGACTTCATTTCTATTTTTCACTTACATCTTAAGCAGATAACTCAGACTACGCATGGAATATGGGATTCCACCAGTCAAGTCATTAAAGCTCAAATCACTGTTGAAAAAACATGAAACATTAATAATGTGGTTGATCATCGGCATCGTTGTACTGTACACGATGAATCCTAGATAATTGGACAAAAAAGCTTGCAATATGCACAACTTCCTTTCTTTGACGTAATAGTTTTTTATACACTAGTAAGTATCTGGCACTGTATTAGGGATCCAAATACTAAGAATCAGAAAGGGGGTTTCAGCAATCACTTCTTCTCTGCTAGTTAAGCACCCCTGTTGGTGAAAATAAACAGATGTTAAGAATTCGAGTTTTTATGCCAATGATTAAATATATCATATGGATAACCAGGAATTTGGATTTAGATTTGAGCCAGACCCAAGCTGCTTCAAAATATAACTAAAACGAGGTAATTTAAAATACAGCAACTATCATCTCATTTGAAATATAATGCTTCCCAAACATGAAAATTATAGTTGAAATCCAAATTTTTAAATGCTATATTTGAAATTTCAAATCAAATCTAACAATCCAAATGCTACAGAAGAGTGTTGTGTACTAATCAATCAAGTCTATGAAAAGAGTTCAAGGGACAGGCAATGTAACGTATCGGAGTACAAAAAACACTCACAGGTACTGTAACGATGACATGTTGCCAATGTAAGAAGGGATCTCGCCAGAAATGGAGCAGTGCCTCAGTGTCCTACAGGAAACACAGAAAAATAGAGGGTCTTCTTCAATTTGTGGATTGCATTCACTTATAAGACATTGCAGCCAGACAGGAGGGCCCGGGGAACAAGGCTTAGTAGAAAAGTTGTTTCTTACTCAAACTCATAACCACAAAGGTCACAAGGCAACAACATGTGTACAGTTATTAAAAGCTTGATTTTTAACTTTCCTGACTTTCAAATAACATAGTTGTATGAAGCAAGAAACAAATCACTCACAAGTATCTTATGCTTGACAAGTTTGCAGATGGTGGGAATTGGAAACTAGAATTTTTCAGATCACTAACAGTCCTGTAACACAAATGGCGTTTCATTAAGCCTTAAACATGGTCATGTATCATTTTCTTACTTCCAAATGTAACTTACAGATAATCGAGATACGAAAACTGAAAAATTTCAGGAGGCAGTGGCCCTTCAAAATTATTTCCCAAAAGATCTCTGTGATCATCAAAGATAATATAATCAGACAATCGAATAGTGTTTTGATATCTGACGTGTTACTTCCCAATATACTTACTCCTGTAATTCTAACTACATAACCTTAAATGAGCACTTACAACATTATGACCTCTGTCCACTGCTTGAAGCTGGGTATCCTGCCAGACATGTAATTGCCAGCCACAGAACTGCATAGGCCTTGATATTAGTCGCAACAATAACATTTACTCAAGAATTCAATTTTTGGGCCTTGACTTTCGATCCTTTACCTTATGTGCTCCCATATGTCCATACTAGCCGTGTTATAACTAACTTATGGGAGGATAGTGTTGATAACGCTTTACCTTGCCGATAAAAATGCGGAAACGAGACACTTTTTAAGATATCTTTTCTAGAAAGTGGGCACTTATTTTGGGGCATTAAGAGTAATGGATTTAAGCGCCTCGAGAATACTACTAACAACAAGCTTCAAACCAACCATTTGCCTATGTATGTGTTTCTCTTGAAGGAAAAGTCTACCTTTTGAGCTAATAGACCAAACATTTTGTCCATCTCAGTTGCATTTGAAAAGTTTTTGTGTGGTAAAGGGAATCACTTCTGTAGGTAAATAAAAGGTGATATAAAGTTTTTTGTGATTGTTACAAAATGGAATCAAACTATGCCTATGGCCTATATGGCTATATGGGAAGGTTAACGAATGAGTATATCAATCAAAATGAGACTAAAATACAAGGAAATTGAGGTGATTCTCATTCCTATACACACGTGAAGCCGAATCCTCATCTCAAATACTCAATTTATCTTTGAAGAAACACACTTACAAGGAAGAGATTCTCGTAAGTTGAGCATACTCGTCCGGAATCCGACCACTTAGTTTGTTGGATGAGACATGCCTGCAATGCAAAATTAGAAAGAGAGAAAAACATTGATTAATGAGTTACAAAAATTTCATTAACCTAAGCTCTTGATTGACTACTCACATAGTTTCAAGGTTCTTCAATTTTGCAATTCCTGGTGGAAGACTACTGCTGAACTGATTATCCCCCAAATTCCTTGAATTCAAAAAATATACAATAAGATGCGAAAATTCATGGAAAATTGAATGGATTGTTCATGGAGAGGGACTTACAGACTTGTGAGATTGGTGATTTCGCCCAGAAAATCAGGAATTGAGCCCGATAACATATTCATGTGCAGAAACCTGCAAATCCCAGAAAAGTGATAAATCGAACAAATCGGTGACATGAACAAGGACAAAGCAAATCAATTGGATGTACTCAACTTCGATTCACTTACAGTTTTTCCAGAGACTTGAGAGCTGCGAACGAAGGTGGAATCGATCCAGTGAGCAAGTTGGAGGAGAGATCGCTATGGCGGGAAAATCATAGACAGTTCCATCAGAATCAGAATCGGAATCAGAATCAGAATCAGAAATGAGTTGTGGTTCACAGTGGAATCGAGCCACAAATTCGCAGGGGTCAGTTCGGCTCGTGAAAAACAAAAGTGTTTACCTCGGACTTGAACAAGCTTCTTTTAACTAAATTCGAGTTTAACTTGAAAGAAAATAGACGAGCTCGAGATTGTTTGGTTCGAGAATGGACATGGTTCCAAACTGGTCAGGAACCCGACAAAATCGGATCCACGTGTTTCAAAAATTTTGGAACTAGACTCGAAATCACTATATTAAAAACCGGTTCGATTCAGGTTCTAGTTCTACCCATCATAGTCGGTTGATCTTCAAATTTTATTAATTAATTGGCTTGTTGTTCGAATTAGATGATTCCGAGGAAAAAAACTTTAAAATGACATTATTAAAAATTCTAACAAAAATTGAACGGTAAAACTTAATTATCAGAACTCAACCGAATTATAATCATAAAGTTTACAGATAAAATACTGATATAAGATAAATTTGTATACATAACTGGTTCTGGTTCTTGCCAGTACCCAACAGTTTTCAATTTTAAAAACCAAAATCAAATTGAAATCAAGTGGTTCCCTCAATTTAAGAACTGAAATTGAATCAATCATGGACTCATGGCTCTCAATCTCCTAATTTTGGTTCGGTTCTCGATTTCGGGTCTAAAATGTCTATCTTTAGGCTTGACTCTTTTTGCTTATATATAAACTAATTATAAATCAAATAAGTCGATTAGCGATTTTATTGAGGCTTCAAATGTCATATTGAATTTGGATCATTTAATCAACAAGCTTAAAATTGAGATCAAATTTAACTCAAACTTAATTATAATAAGTTTGAACTAAATATTTAACAAAACCTGAGCAGTTAATTAAAACCTTGGCTGTTTACAATTTTTTGTTTCGAAATTTAGATCAATCGTGCTGTTGTTGGGCTGGGCTTTATTTGGACCACCGGCCCAAATAAAATCGAACCCCCAAAATATAATAATACTGTTAAAATTAAACCTTCAACGTATTAAAAGAACAACTTGAAAATATTACCAATTTTTAGTCAGTAATGATGCAAATTTTTTTATTTAACCAAGCTGAACCGTAGTTAATAAATTAAAACCATGAATTAAAATTCAGTTTTGGCTAGCTATAATTTTAGGATAATTATTCAATTGCACTTCAGAATTGATTGTTAAAAGAAGAACTATGATTAAATCTTAAAGAATTAATTTTCTATTTCGATTGTACACTTATAATTTTAGTTTATAATTTATTATTGCATGAAAAGAATCAGTTCGAAAATAACTTTTACATACCTCTTTTGGCCTATAAATCGAGTCAAAAATAAAAATTACAAATCAACCGTTCGTTCCAGTTTAAAGAACTATCCATGTACATAAGAAATTATATATAACCGATATGTCAAGTGCTTTTGATTACGAATATGATTCTTTAAGTTTAGAAATCGTAAAGACTAATTCGATCAAATTCGAAAAGAATTCAATTTGATTCCTCACACATAAACAGCCCTATAAAAACATAAGTAATTAGATTTAACATACTCACATGTGTTGGAGGCTCTTCAAATGTCCCAAAGTGGTTGGTATTGACCCATTAAATTGATTAAATGAAAGATCCCTAATACATGAAAACTCATTAATAATATTATTGTTATTATTATAAATAAAATAATAATAAAATAATTGAGATTGACTTACAAGTGTTGGAGAAATAAAAGTCCACCCAAAGAATCAGGAATCTGATCGTGAAGCTCATTGCTCGATAAATCACTGTTGAAATATAATGTATACATTAATTAAAAACTCAATTCAAAAATAAAAAATAATTAATCAAAAACATAAAATCACTTACATTAATTCCAGACGTGTAAAATTAGCTACAGATGGAATAATAACTCCTCTCAGACCCAAATTCCATATTATTCTTCAACATAAAGAAAAAAACAAGACGAACGTGAATTAATAAGTCTACAAAACAAAAGGAAAAAATATATATAGTCGTCGACCAATTTTATTTATCTATTCTCAATTTTAAAAGTGGATACTCAGCTGTACTGAGAGATTCGAAATGGACGCACGTTAAATATTTGAATGAAATCTGTTAAATTTTAAAAAAAATATGGAAATGCCCTTAGTTATATTTCATATTTTCAAATCATGTCATTTTTCAGTTTGAGTGTTTCTCCAGTTTCTCTTCCGTTTTTCACCAAGCTCCTATGATGCTGTTGTTCTAAGAGAGCTCTTTCAGTTCCTTAACAGTATACTTAAATGAGACAGAATTAAATGGAAGAGCCATAGAAACACCTAAAACCCAAAAATGGCATACCAATTACATATTCATCTTTTTACTTTGAAAATTAACATATTGTATCCAAATAGTTAACATGTGTGTCCAATTTTAAAGTTGAAGACAGTTACGTGGAATTAGTCCGAAGTTGGGAATGGGTATGAGTACTTTTCCCTAAAATAAGTATATAATGTACACTAATTAAAATGTTGAGATCGAATCGTGACCGTACATTTGAGTGACGTGGCAAGTAGTGGTGTTGTTGGAGGTTTTGCAGACACAAACGATGGAGATGCCTCTGGCTCTTTCGCCTTTGCATAACGAAGACACCATTGGAGGTGTTGGAATTTTTAAGGATAATACCATGTCATTGTATGCTTCAACTGTCAAAAAAATATTCATTTAAATTACAAATTTTGTGTTTAATTTATATTTTCTCATTCCCGACCGACTTTAGTACTAATTCCGACCAACTCTGTTGATCAGGAATAACTTAATTTTTAGCAGTAACGGGTTGAAAAGATCAAAATACCTATATATATATATATGTATATAATATAATTGTATTTTAAAAATATTTATAAAAATTGAGAATGAGGTGCGGTTGGGTATATTTGTATGTTCTTATTTTCATAAGACAATTATATTTATCGTCAAAGAATTGCATATAAAATTTATGAAAATAATTATTTTTATTTTCATGAGAAATCATGTTGTTTAGAAAAAAATTCAATCGACGAAGTATATAATAATTTCTTGCAAACATTAGCTGATAAAAGTACCCGACATGAACTATGGGTGTTTAGTTTGGACCTGAGATCGATTTTGAACCTAGAACCGAGTGTAACCACATTTGATAAATCAAGAAAAGTAGATGATAGTTTGGTTTTGATTTTAATTCTAAGAGAATCGTTTAACTACGACTCAGATATGGTTTTTATAGATCGGATCTGCAAGTAAACCAGTAAGAACCGAATTCGAGGTTATTTTATGCATAACGTTTTGTTACTATTTGCAAAACTAGATTTCTATTATCAGTATGTATAATTTTTAATTTCAAATGTATGCTTAATGGAAATAAAATTGCACAACTATTCCAAAAATAACTTTCATTAGCTTATAAATCTGAACAAAGTAAAGATCAAAAGCCAATCTGTTTGGTTTGGTTAAAAATCTGGATCCGATCCATCAAGTACCTTCTATTCTAGTTTGATTCTCCAAATCTGGGAATCGGAGGGACCGGTTCAGTCTAGTTCTGAACCGGTTCGATTCGATTCTAGAATAATGAACGACCGTACAATTAACTAAGTATATGATAACTTGTTACAAACTCGGGCTATTAAAATACCCTTTGTGAACCATACGGGTTATAAAAGATTCAAATCAAACCAGCTCTGATATCATGTAATAAATTTACCTTCGGAGTCGGGCAAGAGCGGGTTTGTATCTCTTCCGCAAGGTAAAGTACTCCTCCTACCCCGTCCGACGGAGCAAGGAACGGCGTTACGCTGAAGAGCGCCATAAGAGACGTAACTTGAAGAAGCAGACTCGGAGAGCTCACAAAATAATAGCAAAGCAAAGCAAAAGCCAAAGCCAAAACCAAGCAGCTCTCTTACAATCTTTCTCACTCTCCCACACTTTCACTTTTTGCTGTTTAGTCCACACATTTATAGACAATACCAAGAATATGAAACTCTAGTTCTTGCCCATGTTGTAACTTTCATCTTTGTTAAATAGTTTGTCGTGACAAAACTATCGACATTTATAACATCTCGATATGTTGGTTTTGTCGATCAGTTTTTGTGATTACTCTTTTGACAAAAATTAGCATACCGTTAGATCGATGCCACCTTGCGCTCCCAGGTCGAGCATTTTTTTACTGACTGGTCAGCGAGACCACCGACTGGCTGATTCCAATAGGTTTTGATTTGATTCAAGAAACACCAAACATTAGAGTATGACTTGAATCAAGACTGAATTCATCCAACCAGGTATAAAATGCAGTGCATCTCGTTCGGGGATTTGAGGCGTGAAGCGATTTCTAATAAAAGTGGAGTTCGGAGGCGTAGAGTGTAAGGATTTCACATGTCATTTCAAATCTCACATCGAAAGAGTACGATATATAAGAAAAGTTATATAAACATTAAAGTCAAGACTCACTAACCTAGTCTTTTGGTCAGATGCGGAATTTAATGTGTATGTGAACTGATGTGGGTGCTTATTCTTGGTAAAGACCCGAGTTCTCCCCAATAAATGGTATCATATACATGTTTGCACCAGTATCATTGGGCCGACATTCCAGTGGATCTCATGATGGATCGAGCCAAGTGAACCAGTAGTATCTAGACTTGTGATTGATCAGGTCAGGATTTCCAGATAGGCCATTAGATGAGATGCAAAACGATATGAGTTTAGGAGCGTGATCAAACCGATGTGATGGAGTTCAATATAAAATGGGAGAATTATTAGAATTACACATGTGATTCCAAGTCTCATATCGAGAGATTACGTAGCATAAATTTTTTTATATAAACATTAATGTATGTACGAGTTTAGGTCAAGCGCAAATTATAACGTATATGCAAGTTTCTTCGAATGCTACTTCTTGATAAATGCGAACTTACTTTTTTGACGAAATGGTCCAATGTGCACTTTCCAGACATAATTATTAAAAAATTTGCCGACATTATCTAACAAAAAGACTACGATAAGTCAAGGTACAAGTTGGCGAAATAGTTAACAGCTAAAAAACAAAAGAAGTTACTTTTTGACACAATTTCTGTGGACATAATTATTAAAATTTCTGTGGACATTATCTTCCATAAAGAATATGGGCTTAATATAAATTATCGTCCAAGTTAGTAGATAATAATTGACGACTAAAGAACAAAAGTTGGTGGATAATAATTGACGACTAAAGAACAAAATACTTGAAGATGCTCTTCCATAGCCTAAAACTAGGTTTGGGAATAAATAACTGTTGAGTAGATAGGATGTGATTGTAATTTTTAAAACTAAAAAAAAACTACTTCTTTTCACACACTTATACTTTATGTTCTCTTAAAGAATATTCACTCATAATTATAATGATTATACAATCCCCAAATCAATGATATTATTATTGATAAGAACCCGTACAATATTTGAAGTTAAAGATCTAATGAGTACATATTTAAGACATTTATTCTTCAGTTTTATAAATAAATATAAGTAGAAATTCATTTTGGATTGAAAAAAATGATCAAATTAAGCTAAGTATTTTTTTTGGGTTAATTGATCACTTGAAAAAAAGATGTGACTGGGAAAAGAAAAAGCAAGTATTCACACAAAAATTCCTGATCCCAACCACCTCAAAGCTCAACACCAAGTTTGATTCAGCTTCCAGTTCAGAAAACCTCAACCTGAAGAAATAAACAAGGTAACATATCATACTCTAAACCTAAATTTGGAATTATTATTGAACTCTATACCTAATTTTGCTTCATTAACAACACTTTTCCATATATTTATACAAAAAAAGAAGGTAATTTATAAGTTTCCATGTTGGATCTTCATTCCTGCTCATATAGAATCAAAGTTAGTGACTTCACTTCACCCCCACAATTATGAAGTATTTTGTAAATCTAGGTCAAATGTTTTTTTTTCATCCGATTAATTTGTTGTTTCAATGAAACCCAATTTGATTTTCTAATGGCCCTAGTTTTCTCATAATCGATATATATTTCCATGTTTAATCTATTTGAGTGAACCCAATTTGAGTTTCTATCTAATTGATTCTGGGTCTGTTTACAGATATTGATTTTGGTGTAGGAATTGAAATTATTGATAAAACATATATAGTATACTTAGGAGATGGATCCTGTACCTGTGATTGTGTTCTTGGTGGAGCAAGTGCTGAGTCTTGTTGAGTACTATGATAAGAGTGTTGGGTTCAAAGAACAGCTGTTGGAGATGCAGACTCGCCTTGGCTTCATGATGTCCTATCTCGCGGACTCGGATAATCTCAGAACCAAGAAGGCGCTCCTCAAGACGACGCTGATGAGCCTCAGGGACCTCATGTACGAAGCAGACGACATCCTCACCGATTGCCAGGTGAGAGACGAGTACCGCCACAGGCTGTCCCCGTTCTCGCCCAGGGGCGCTTGGTTCAAGCACGTGACGATGGACAAGAAGTTGAGAGACATCAATTTGAGGATGAGGGTTTTGGAGACCAGCCTGGGGAATTTCCTGGTTCCCCAGCAGAGTACCCGAGAGAGCGTCGTGCAGAGGGAGAGCTTGTCGGGGATGTTCAGCTCGCAGGTTCTGAACCCGTCTGAGGTTGTCGGGTTGGAAAACGATCTCTCGAATATTAAGGGATGGATCCTCTCTGATGATGATTGTGTCGGTTTGGTGCGAAAGGTTGGGATTGTGGGGATGGGAGGGTTGGGGAAGACCACGCTCGCCCAGAAAGTCTTTAACGACAAGGAGGTACATTCTTACTTCAGTGTCAAGATTTGGGTTTCGGTTTCTCAGGCATTCAGCGAGGACAGCGTGCTCGGTTGCATACTCAAGCAGCTAGGAGGCGACGGGTCAGGACTCGACGGGAGCCAGATTTTCACCCAAATCCACCAATTTCTCACTAACGAGACCTACCTAGTCGTCTTGGACGACGTCTGGGATGCGAATCTTGAGTGGTGGAAGAAACTCTGCTTCGACATGCCAAGAAACGACGTTTCTGAAAGAAATTGTAAATGCAATTGCAGTTGCATCATAGTCACGACCAGAAACGAGGATGTAGCCGTCGGGATGGGAGTGGAGAGCGCGAGAATCCACAAACCGTCGATCCTGAATGATCAAGAGAGCTGGTCTTTGTTCTGCAGGCACGCCTTCCCGAAGGGAAGGCAATGTCATTCAGAGATCGAGACGCTAGGCAGGCGGATCGCGGCCAAATGCGCCGGGCTCCCTCTGGCAATCAAGACGATCGGGGCGTTGTTGGCGTCCAAGAGCCATTCCTACAGCAAATGGAAGGAAATCGAGGAAAACTTCCACGACGAGTTGGGAAGTAACAGCAGCACTTCCGCGATCATGGCCTCCCTGCAGCTGAGCTACGCCGAGCTCCCGAGCAATTTAAAGCAGTTCTTGCTATGCTTCTCCATTTATCCGGAGGATGCAACGATAGACGCGGAGCAGCTGATCCGCTGGTGGGTCGGGGAGAATCTGATACAAGGAAAGAAGAACGAAACCAAAACCGCGACCGAAATGGGATATGATTGTTTATCAGAACTGGCGAGCAGGTGCTTGATTGAGGTCGAGAAGCGGAGAGGCTACGACGGGAGGGTCTACAAGTGCAAGATGCACGATCTGGTTCGTGAACTCGCTATGAATGTAGCGGAAGATGAAGGATTCTGCAGCTTCGACGAAAAGGGTAGGCAGAAATCGATCCAAACCGATTCGAGATGGCTCGGCTTGTCCTCGACGTGCCAAACAGAGAGAAATTTTCTCGAGAAAGTGCAAGAACCGAAGCTGAGAGCGTTGCTCCTCATGCCTTCCTTCTCCCAGACGCCTCACTTTGACGATAAGATCACGAACCTGCAGCTCAGGTCTCTCAGGGTCCTCGACCTCTCGGACTCCAACAATACTCTCTCCCAAGATATCCACGAGAGGCGCTTCTGGGACTGGATCGTCTCCCTCGAGCGCCTCGCGTACCTTAACCTCAGCGGGCTGGCGGGGCTCAAGAAGCTTCCGGGGTCGATCAAGAAGCTCCGGAACCTCCAGCTGTTGGTGCTGAGAGGATGCAACGACTTGGTTTCGGTATCAGATTCAATCACATTCTTGAAGAAGCTGATTGTGCTGAACTTGGAGTCCCGTAGCCTCCCATCGCTCCCTGCGGGGCTCTGCAGGCTCTCGAACCTTCAGGAGCTGTCGGGTTTTAGAATCGCTGCCATTGCTGATGCTAGCAAGTCGTGCTGCAGATTCTCCAAGCTGAAGGCGCTCACGCAGCTCAGAGTTCTGAGAATCAACATATGCGACGAGAGCTCTGTACTTGAAGATGAACTTGAAGTCCTCTCGCAGCTTGAGAAGCTCAAGGTTCTGGGGATCAACAATGTGGATGAGTACAGCAGCTCTTCGAGAAACAAGGTGGATTTGAGGGATGAGCATGTGCTCAACATGCTGGACCGGCTCTGTCCTCCTCCCAATATCCAGGTATGGTTGTTCACGGTTTCAGTTCGGTTTTGAACATGTCAGTTTCAGTTTGGTCGGTTTTACTTGAACCAATTTCAATTAATTTTTCACTTTCGGGACTGTTTTAAGCCGTTTTTGACATTTTTGTTGACCCAATAATTTTCAGTCCGTTTTGACAATTTTATGTTGGCCATATTTTTAGGACCAATTGACGGAAGGTCACCGGCCTAAAATTGGGTCATGTGTCCAAACTGATTGATTCCTGATTTTATTTTTGCTATTTTTACTACCTAAACTGAACCGACCAATTTTATTGTAAAAAAATACAAATCAAATCAGTGTGGGTTGGTTCGGTTCTAAACCTGTGAGTTTTCAGTTTGACCGGTTTTACTTCACCCGTTTTTATTAATTTTTCACTTTTGAGCCTGTTTTCTATCCGTTCTTGAATATTGTTTTGTTGGCCGAATACTTTTAGGAGTATTCATGCCCAATTGATGAAGGTCAATATCCTAAAATAGGTCAGTGTCCAAACCAATTTGTTTTCGGTTCAGTTCCTGTCAGGTTTACTACTATGAACCGAAACCGAACCAGTTCAATTTTGATTCTACTAATAACCAAACCTAAATTAACCGGTTCTTATCAGTTCGGTTTTTATCAGTCCGGTTTGCTTTTCTGTCGGTTTTACTACTATAAACTGAAACCGAACCAGTTCAACTTCAGTTCTTCCAATAACCGAACCGAACCAAATCAAATCTTATCATTAATTATTTTTATCAGTCCGGTTCGATTCTGTCTATTCGTTTTTTAACATCCCTGTCTCCAGGAGCTGTACCTCAAGAACTACCGGAGAGATGGCCTGTGGGGGTGGATCAATCCGGCGCAACTCTCCAAGTTGCAGTATCTCTGCATCGAGAACAGGAACCTCGAGCGCTTGAGCAACGAAAGCAGCAGCAACAATGTCAGTTGGAAGATAGAGGGTTTGTGCTTGAAGTTGTTGCCAAGGTTGGATGCGCAGTGGGAGGTTCTGAGGAAGGACATGCCATTGCTGCATTATGCAGAAACTAGCCGTTGCTACAATTTGAAGGGGTTTCCTTATGATGCAAGCAAGCCTGGAGTGTGGAACAAGGTTCAGGTTGGTGATTGATGTTTGAGGAAATTTGTTGGTTTGGCTGTGTATTTGGTGTTGGTGAGTCCAAATTTTTTTGAGTGTCCGTTGTGAATGTGTACATTTTGCAGGAAACTATTGATTCTTGCTTTTGTGAGCTTATTGCAGGGATGGCACGGGAGCGGATTTAATCATCCCCATTCTTTACTCTGTTAGATTGGGAATATCATATTTGGAGTATTTTGTCTCTATAAAAACAGTAATGAGATATATTTATGACATATGAATTGATCTCAACCCATGCACCATCAGATCAAAGATATTAGGGCTGATTCGGATTCGAGAATTTGTCATCCGTATATTTTGTCAGTAGGAAAAGATGTGAATCGAAAAGACCGGTTTAAATAACAAAGCGTTTGTCTATTAAGTTCAGTTATTACATTTATTAGAAATTCAACGGATTCATTTATTCAAATTAAAAATACAATAGATCTTTTTTCTCAAATTCTCCCTGGGCCCCCTTCTATCAATAAATACAATAAAAGGAATAATTCCAGGTGGCTACACCTAGATATTGCTGTTTTTCAGGTGGGTGCACATAAAATTTTTTTTCACCTGACTACACCTAAAATGTGCAAAATTTCCACTTTGCATTTTCCTTCCAAATCTGTTAGTTTTTAACCTTTTTTTTATGTGAAATGACTAAACTGCCCTTAAGGTTAAATGAGTTATTATAATTGAATTGAAAAGACTAAAATGCCCTCACCTATTCATCTACTTTTCAAATATATGCCACTCCATCTTCTCTCTTTTGTCTCTGCCACTCCCTCACCGGCCACACTCGAGAAACCGTCGGAGGAAGGAAGGTCGGAGGGAGCTGGGTGGAGGTCGGAGGGAGGGTCGAGGTGGTCGGATGAGCTGGGTCGAGGTTGAGGTCGAGATGGTCGGAGAAGCTGAGGGGAGGTCGGAGGGAGGGTCGAGGTGGTCGGAGGAGCTGGACGGAGGTCGAGGTGGTCGGAGAAGCTGAGGGGAGATCGGAGGGATGGTCGAGGTGGTCGGAGAAGCTGAGGGGAGATCGGAGGGAGGGTCGAGGTGGTCGAAGGAGCTGGGCGGAGGTCGAGGTCGTGGTGGGCGGTGGTCAGAAGAGCTGGGCAGAGGTCGAGGTCGAGGTGGTCGAAGGAGGTGGTCGGAGGTCGAGGTGGGCGGTGGTCGAAGGAGTTGGACGGAGGTCGAGATCGAGGCAGTCGTCGTCCCTCCTCCATCTCCGACGATTACTCCACCGCAAACTTCGCGATCTTCCGACCTCCGCCCAGCTCTCTCCGACCTCCGCCCAGTTCCCTCCAACCTCTGCCCAGCTCCCTCCGACCTCCCCTCCGACGATTGCGCGAGTGTAGCCGGTGAGAGAGTGGCAGAGACAAAAGAGAAGATGGAGTGACATATATTTGAAAATTAGATGAATAGGTGAGGGCATTTTAATATTTTCAATTCAATTATAATAACTCATTTAACCTTAAGGGCATTTTAGTCATTCCATATGAAAAAAACGTTAAAAACTAACAGATTTGGACAGAAAATGTAAAGTGAAAATTTTGCACATTTTAGGTGTAGTCAGGTAAAAAAAAAAATTCTAGATGCACCCACCTGAAAAACAACAATATCTAGGTGTAGTTACCTGAAATTATTCCTACAATAAATAATCTCTTTCTACCCTTTGTGCATTCAATTCCTACCAGATGCACGAAATGAGACCCTCCAATAAGTTTGTCTACCAGTACCAATAAGTTGATTTAAATTTGAAGTTTGGAATGTGATACAGGGGTTACTACGGAAACAGGTGCAACGGTTAGGTTTGAATTACTTTATAGTTTCTTGAGAGTGAAGTTCGGAGGTTTGAATAAAGAGGCTAGAAGCGAAAGGAAATAATGGGTTAGGAGTAGAAAGTTTAGGGTAGGGTTTTGAGGAACACAACCGCCACTTAGCCGGGGGTAGGCTAAGATAAGGTTTACGCCACACCTAGGTTCCTCGGCCTAAGTGATAAGTAAGAAAACAAAGACACACAGTTTTGATAATTTTTCTTTATTAAGATCTGAAT
This sequence comes from Geranium rotundifolium, assembly GCA_963920655.1. Taxonomy (NCBI): domain Eukaryota; kingdom Viridiplantae; phylum Streptophyta; class Magnoliopsida; order Geraniales; family Geraniaceae; genus Geranium; species Geranium rotundifolium. Next base: position 2,403,801 of record OY987318.1, read on the forward strand.
TTTCCAAAGAGCCAAAACCCCTTTAAATACATGTAAGTAGGAAATAACAACTAGAACTAGAAAAGGCAATAACTAACTAGGAAAATAGGAAATTTGAAAAACAGAAATTACTTGGCTTGCAAGCCAATTATTCTAGAAACTAAATACTAGGAAATATAGAAATTAGGAAACTAAGGTTGTTGAAACCACGTGCTTAAATTAATCCACGTGCTTGAGCTATAAATATTTGGCTTATGTATTTGACCATACTCACATGCTCCTGCATCAATCCCCCAGAGTTGCGAAAAAAGACTTGCCTGCAAGTTTTCACCATGGTAAGGTCGTAAGTCCTTCACATTAAAGGTAGGGGATACTTCATACTCACTTGGTAGCTCAATTTTGTAGGCGTTCTCACCAATCTTTTCAAGTATTTTAAATGGTCCGTCCACCCTTGGTTTCAACTTTCCAAAGCGACCAGGGGGGAAACGATCCTTCCTTAGGTAAATCCAAACTAACTCCCCCACATGGAATTCAACAAATGACTTCTTCTTGTTTGCTTGTTTTGCATATTGAGCATTCTGCTTCTCAATCTTCATTCGGACCTCTGTATGCAACTTCTTGATCTCTTGAGCAAGTTTTTTTGCATCACCACTGAACCCTTTTGTTACTGCCTTAGGAGCTAAATCCATAGGCCCGATTGGTTGCAGCCCATACACGCACTCAAATGGGCTCTTCCCTGTTGTTTGATGAATTGATTTATTGTAAGCAAACTCTAATTGAGGCAATAATAAATTCCATTGCTTTATATTTTTTCCAACATAGCTTCGCAGAAGATTACCCAAAGTTCGATTAACAACCTCTGTGATCTGCATGTACATCAAACTAGTTCCCAATTTCCTCCATAAAGTCCTCCAAAAATGGCTCATGAATTTGGTATCTCGATCACTCACCATGCTCTTGGGAATACCATGCAACCTAACTACTTCCTTGAAGTATAAATCAGCCACATTAGAAGCATCGTTCGTCTTGTTGCAAGCTAGAAAATGTGCCATTTTTGAGAAACGGTCCACAACCACTAAGATAGAGTCTTTACGCCTTTGAGTAGTAGGTAGTCCCAAAACAAAATCTAAACTAATATCTTCCCATGGCGCATTAGGAATTGGCAAAGGGGTGTATAGACCAGCTTGGTTGCCTTGAGTTTTTGCCATAATACAAGTAGTACACCTTTCAATGAACCTACTTACATCTCGCTCCAGTTTAGGCCAAAAGAAATTTTCCCTAATCAAGGCAAAAGTCTTTGCTCTCCCAAAATGACCTCCTAGAGTACCCCCATGCACCTCATGTAGAATATTAAGTCTTAAAGAACAATGAGGTATACATAAAGCATTACCTCGAAAAAGATACCCATCTTGCACATGAAATTCTCCTCTTGGACTTGACTTGCATTCCTCCCAAAGAACTCCAAAGTCACGATCAATCTCATATAAATCCCGTAACACCTCGAATCCCACAACATGTATTTTCATCATCCCCAACCGCGCATGTCTTCTACTAAGTGCGTCTGCCACCACATTCTGAGTTCCTGCCTTATGTTTCAAAGTAAAACTAAAGGCTTGAAAGAATTCAACCCACACAGCGTGCCTCTTATTCAACTTGTGTTGAGAGTTAATAAACTTTAGTGCTTCGTGGTCAGAGTAGAGCACAAATGGTTTGTATAGCAAATACTGGCTCCAATGTCCAAGAGCGCGATATATAGCATAAAACTCTTTATCATAAGTGTTGTAGTTGCGTTTTGCCTCATTGAGCTTTTCACTAAAAAATGCAATTGGTTTCCCTTCTTAGCTAAGAACAGCTCCAATTCCCACCAAACTAGCATCACACTCCACTTCAAAGAGTTTAGTGAAATCTGGGAGAACCAAACAAGGGGATTGAGTTACCTTTTCTTTGATATTTTCAAACGCCTTTTGAGCTGCTTTTGACCATTGAAAGCTCTTCCCTTTGAGGCATTCAGTAATGGGAGCCATGATCGTGCTGAAGTTCCTTATGAATCGTCGATAAAAGGACACAAGGCCATGAAAACTCCGAACATCGCGTAAGCTCCCCGGGATTGGCCAAGATGTTATAGCGTCAATCTTCTCTTCATCCATCTCGATTCCTTTACTAGTCACCACATAGCCTAGAAACACAACACGGTCTTGGCAAAAATGACATTTTTTCAAGTTGACGTAAAGCTTATACTGTCTAAGTAGGCCAAAAACACTCCTCAAATGTGCTAGATGGTCATTCATATTTTGAGAATAAATTAAAATGTCATCAAAATATACTACCGTGAAACCAATACACGGCTTTAATAGATGATTCATGAACCTCATAAAAGTTGATGGAGCATTGGATAACCCAAATGGCATTACCATCCATTCGTATAACCCATCTCTTGTCTTGAAAGCTGTCTTCCACTCGTCTCCTTCTCTCATCCGAATTTGGTGATACCCACTCCTTAAATCAATTTTGGAGAATAATTTAGCCCCATGCAATTGATCCAACAGGTCATCTAGACGAGGAATTGGAAAACGATAGTCCACGGTAATCTTGTTTACAGCCCTTGAATCAATACACATCCGCCAGCTACCATCCTTTTTTGGGACTAGTAAGGCCGGTACTGCACATGGGGACTTGCTCTCTCGGACCAATCCTTTTTCCATCAACCCTTCTACTTGCCTCTTGAGCTCTTCATGTTCTTTGGGTGACATGCGATAGGCAGGTTTGTTTGGTAATGTTGCACCTGGAACTAAATCGATATGGTGTTGGATATCTCGCAAGGGAGGCAATCCTGTTGGGATCTCTTCAGGGATCACGTCTTGGAACTCCCCAAGTAATGGTTCCACCTCTATGGGAACCCCCAATTGTACTTCCTCTGCTTCTTCCAATACCACCAAAGCAAACACACTAGCCCCATCTTTTATTTCTTCCTCCAGTTGACTTTTGGAAACTAGCATGCTTGGTTTCTCAACTTGCGTCGTTGGTGAGGTCGTAGGTTGCATGGGCACCAAACATATAGTGGAGTCATCCTTACAAAAAGTATAAGTATTTTTGAAACCATCATAATGTACCTTTCTGTCGTATTGCCAAGGTCTTCCTAACAACAAATGGCAGGCATCCATGGGAACAACGTCGCACCATATTTCGTCTTTATACTTGGATCCGATTGAGAAGGACACCAAACACTTGTCTTTACCTTTGATCTCACTTTCCCTTTTTAGCCAACACAAGCTATAGGGTTTTGGATGAGGTACGGTAATGAGCCCTAACTTTTGAACCATCTCAACCGCAACGACATTCTCGAATGAACCACTATCAATGATGACCTTGCAAACTTTTCCTAGGCATGTACATTTGGTGTGAAATACATTGGTCCTCAACCAATCCTCCTCCATCGTAGGACTCGGACTTGATTTGAGATTTCGTTGCACAATCAGAGATTGCCCGTGATCTGCATGTGCATACGTGACAGCCGTTTCCTCAAATTCAGCAACATAGTCATCATCTTCTTCTTCTTCAACCTGACCTTCTTCTACAAGTGCTACCACTCTTCGATTAGGGCAATCTGATGCAATATGCCCTAAACCTTGACACTTAAAACAACGAAGTTTTTTTGAAGGGTTTTCAAGATTTACTTTGTGGACTTCACTTTTTACCTTTGGCTTGAGCGTTGTCTTTGTCTCATCTTGTTCTTTTGCCCCAGAGCTCTTGGTTCCAGCGAACCCTCGAGATGCGCCAATTCTTCGTTGCTTGTGTTGAGCTTCAACCTTCAGTGCATATTTAATCACATCATTCAGCGTATAGCATGGTTGTAAGTCGACCACGTTCCCAATGTCCCAATTTAGACCCGCAATGAATCGAGCAATGGAGTGCTCTTCAACTTCCTTCAAGTCGGCCTTCATCATCAAGAGTTCAAATTCAGCAGCATACTCCTCTACAGACATGCTTCCTTGTCTCAACTTTTGCACTTTAAGATACAACTCTTGTATGTAGGTAGACGGTACATATTTTCTTTTTAATTCTTTTCTCATCTTATCCCAGGTTGTGATCTTGTTACGACATTCTCTCACTCGCTGCCTTTTGATGTTGTCCCACCAAATTGAAGCGCATTTCCTTAATTTTATAGCCACCAGTTTTACCTTTCGATCCTCTGGTAGTTCAGAATAATCGAACACTTTTTCCATGGTGCTTAACCACTCCAAAAAGTCATCTGCATTCATGCGGCCTTCAAACTCAGGGATGTCAAGTTTTGGCATGTTAGTGTAGCCAAAATATTCCTTGTGTGGCCTTCTTTCGTCTGCTTCGTGATCTCTATAACGATTTTGGGTTTCTTTAAATTGATACCGCTCGCCGTACCTTCTTGCCTCACCCCTATTTGATTGAGGATGAGTGTGAAATTCTTCTCGTCGGATGACATCCTCTTTAGAATCATAACTTCGTTCTTGATGTGATCCTTTCATGCTCCCACTTTTCTCTATGACCTTTTTGGAGTCTTCAATGCGAAAGCGTTCTAGAAGTTCTTGAACTTGGAGTTCGAGTTCAACAATACGCCTTTGTTCATCTGACAATGACTTTCTGTCATCTTCCCCACCATTAGTAACGCCTGTAGATCCACCACCGGCCATCTAACCAGTGCTCTGATACCACTTGATACAGAGGTTACTACGGAAACATGTGCAACAGTTAGGTTTGAATTACTTTATAGTTTCTTGAGAGTGAAGTTCGGAGGTTTGAATAAAGAGGCTAGAAACGAAAGGAAATAATGGGTTAGGAGTAGAAAGTTTAGGGTAGGGTTTTGAGGAACACAACCGCCACTTAGCCGGGGGTAGGCTAAGATAAGGTTTACGCCACACCTAGGTTCCTCGGCCTAAGTGATAAGTAAGAAAACAAAGACACAAAGCTTTGATAATTTTTCTTTACTAAGATCTGAATTTTCCAAAGAGCCAAAGCCCCTTTAAATACATGTAAGCAGGAAATAACAACTAGAACTAGAAAAGACAATAACTAACTAGGAAAATAGGAAATTTGAAAAACAAAAATTACTTGGCTTGCAAGCCAATTATTCTAGAAACTAAATACTAGGAAATATAGAAATTAGGAAACTAAGGTTGTTGAAACCATGTGCTTAAATTAATCCACGTGCTTGAGCTATAAATATTTGGCTCATGTATTTGACCATACTCACATGCTCCTGCATCAGAATGGAAGAATTACAGGACCCTCGATTTTCCAGGACGTTCGAGAGGAGCATCCATTGCCAGACTTGGATTCGTGATCACTCGAGCCCTCCCCAACCCACCAACGGGATAATCGTTCCGCGCCTAATCACAGCATCTTCGGGATAAATGGAAAGGTGCAATATACACCGCTACAGCTGTGAAGCCGTTATTGAACTGTTATTTCAAGTTTCACCGATTCTTCATGGAAATTCTCTTCGATTGCTATGTAAATGCTTTTTTGACGCCAGGAAGCATCCGATAGTATTGATCGTTAAAGGAAGTCCTCCGCGTTTCCCTACAATCTCTGCACTGTCCTTTACTTCTCGGAAATGCATATTTGCAAAATAAAAAACCAGCTTTCATCTTCATTCAGAACTCTGGGCAGGTGAATTCGTGCACTATTGACTATTATACCTATCGCAACGTCTTCAACTCTTGCTGTGACTACAATGCAGCTGCTTTTACCAGATTTGTACCATCATCCAAGACAATGAGACGGGTCTTGTCCAAGACCAACCGATGAATCTGGTGAAAGAACATAGCTTTATCAAATTTCGAGTCAACTTCTCCCGGTTGTTTCATTATACATCTGAGAATTTTCTCCTCACTGAATGTTTGAGAGACAGACAACCAGATTATCATCGGCTTCATGGACAAGATCCCTCGGTTTAGCTAAGGTTGTCTTTGGAAGAATCTTCTCGATTATGAGACTCAGTGTCAGCAAGAAATGACCTCATCATATCAATGTGCATCTTCATCTACTCCCACTGAGCTCCAAACTCAATGACAATGGTAGCTTGGTTTTGGAGAACTTTCAAGGAGCGTCTTATTAGTTGATGCTTTACCTCTGCAACAACATTTGAAGATATGCCAAACATAAGCAAATAAAGTAAGAAGTCGTGAATTAAGAGGAACCGGGATGATCGGAAAGGCATAATATTGATAATTGTGTTCATAAACCTTCATCCTAGTTTTATGTTGATCATGGTATCACAAACTCACTCACGTTCTGTAATAAAAAGGGAATATAAAACATATACCAGTAAATAACTAATAAGAAGCACCTACTCTCAAGCGTTGCAAGTAGGGACTTACAGATTCTGAAATAACCTTATTGCGTTATAAAACAGTATTTGAATGAAGTTAAAAAAAAGAAGCAGCTTGAGCAAAATAATGCTTAACAAACAATTATCATATTACACTAACCTCACAGGTGCGAATTCGGAATTGGAGCAGCAACTCTGCAACAAACACTTAGGTGCTCTGATACCACTTTGGTGCAGCAGAAGAGTGCTTCGAAACGAAGCAAAGATAAACCCTAACTTTAGGGAGAAAACGGAATAAATCCAAGTAACTCAAATTGACAATTATGATAATGATGATGATAATCTCTACACAAGATAAGACTTATATAGGACTAATTATCCAAAACTAACTCAAACTAGTAAACCCAAAACCAACGAACTGACCAACCAAAACTAACTATAATTAGGAATAATAGGAGTCCTAAATTAATAGGAACCCTAAACTAATACTACTTAGAAGATGGTCCTGCATCAATCTCCTTCGCTTGAAAAAAAACTCGACCTCGAGTTTGCAGGATCCAAAGAGAACTCATCTGGCGGGTGGTATTTGAATATATCGGCAATGTTGAAAGTGTTTGAGATATTCATGTACGCGGGGAGGTCCACTTTATAGGCATTATCACCAATTTTCTGAAGAATGCGGCAAGGGCTTATCTTCTTGTCTTTGAGCTTGCCATACGTGCCCACAGTAAACCTATGTTTGCGTAAATGCACCATCACTAGTTTCCCTTCTTTAAATATTTGTTCACGTCGGTGTTTGTCCGCAGCTGTTTTGTAGCGAGAGTTGGCATCTTCTAGGTTTTTCTTAACTTCATTGTGAATTCTTTGTGTACGTTCTGCAAATTCTTTGGCGTCCTCACTAAAATCTGTAGTAGGTGGGAGACGGACCAAGTCTAATGTGTGCATTGGGGGACTAGTATACACGATTTCAAAAGGTGTCTTCTTTGTAGAACGATTAGGGACGCTATTGAAAGCAAATTCGATTTGTGGCAAAACTATGTCCCATTGTTTTGGCTTATCACCGGACACAACCCGAATCATGTTTCCAAGAGAACGATTGGCAACCTCTGTCTGTCCATCAGTTTGTGGGTGGCTAGTGCTGCTATATTTTAAGGATGTGTCGAATAACTTCCACAAGGTTCTCCAAAAATGACTAAGAAACTTTACGTCCCTATCAGAAGTTATCGATCGAGGAACCCCATGTAGACGAACAACTTCTCGAAAGAATAAATGAGCCACATATGATGCATCAGAGGCTTTCTTACAAGGGAGGAAGTGAACCATCTTAGAAAATCGATCAACCACGACAAAAACAGAATCATTACCTCGTTGTGTTCGAGGAAGACCCAAAACGAAGTCCATGGTTAAATCCTGCCAAATTGTCTCAGGGATAGGCAATGGTGTATAAAGACCTGTATTTTGAGCTTGTCCTTTTGCCCTTTGACAAACTGGGCAGCGTTGTACAAATCGACCAACATCTCTTTTCAATTGAGACCAATAATATCTCTCCTCGACCAGATTAATTGTCTTGTCTCTGCCGACATGACCACCTAATCTTCCAGCATGTAACTCTCGAATTAAGTATGCACGTAAGGATGATCGAGGAATACAGAGTCGTGTACCGTAGAACATAAATCCATCCTGGATGAGAAAGTCGGCAACAAACTCATTATTGTGACACTTGTGCCATATACTACCAAAGTCTTCATCATCTGCATAAGTGTCTTTTAGAGATTCAAATGCCACTATTTCGGTGCTTATAGTAGCTAGTAAAGAGGCTCGTCGACTTAATGCATCAGCTACTCGATTAGTTTTCCAAGATTAATGTTTGATAACATAATTAAATCTTTGTAGAAAAGCAACCCATCGAGCATGCATTCGATTAGTAGATTTCTGGGAGTCAATATAGCGTAAAGCTTGATGATCAGTGAGTAAGACAATTCTCTTTGGAACAGGTAGTGTTCCCAATGCTTTAAGGCACGATAGATAGCATAAAATTCGAGCTCGTAGGTGGTCCATTTACGTCGTGGTTCAGCAACCTTTTCGCTAAAATACTCTATTGGCCTACCTTCTTGGGACAATATTGCTCCAATACCGATAATTGAAGCATCACAAGTGACTTCAAATATCTTTTCGAAACTTGGAAGTGCTAGAACCGGTGCTGAGCACAATTTTTCTTTGATTATCTTGAAACTTTCATCCTGACGCTCTCCCCATAGGAACTTTCCTCTTTTCATACAATCGGTAATAGGTGCCATTATAGTGCTGAACCCATGAATGAATCGTCGATAGAATGTAGCCAACCCGTGAAAACTTTGAACCTCTCGCACTGTCTTTGGAACCGGCCAGTCGTTAATTGCTCTTACCTTTGATTCATCAACCTGGATTCCATCCTTGCCTACTATGAATCCGAGAAATAGGAGTTGTGGAGTCATGAAACTACACTTCTTGAGATTTAGGTACAATTTGTTAGTGCGTAGAGCAAGTAAGACCTTTCTAAGGTGGTCTAGGTGTTGTTCTTCGCTGCGACTATAGATAAGGATATCATCAAAGTAGACTACCACAAATTTCCCTATGAAGGGTCGAAGAGTTTGATTCATCAACCGCATGAACGTGCTAGGGGCATTAGACATCCCAAATGGCATAACTAACCATTCATAAAGGCCATCTTTAGTCTTGAATGCCGTTTTCCACTCGTCCCCAGGACAGATACGAATTTGGTGGTAACCACTACGCAAGTCGAGCTTTGTGAATACTTTTGCTTCCTCTAGACTATCGAGCATTTCGTTAAGCCGAGGTATAGGAAATCGATACTTAACAGTAATTTTGTTGATAGCTCGACTATCGATACACATCCTCCAAGTGCCGTCTTTCTTAGGTGTAAGTAGGGCGGGAACCGCACATAGACTCATACTATCTTGAATTAATCCCTTCTCAAGCAAATCGTTAACTTGCCTTTGTAATTCAGAATGTTCAGTCGGGCTCATACGATAATGTGGTAAATTGGGTAAGCTAGCCCCAGGTGCTAAATCAATGTGATGTTGTATATTACGCATAGGAGGTAATTCGTTAGACAATTCAGTGGGAGATAAATTAGGAAAGTCAACTAATACCTGTTGAGCTAGTGGAGGCATTGCCACTTTTGTTTCAGATTGTCCCTTTACCACTAATGTCATCATAAGGTCATGGTCTTCAACCTCGGCACAAAAATCTGACCCGACAATGGTAGAGAACACCTGTTTGCCCTCATTAATAGCAGAGTTGGAGTCAAGTGAGTTTGACTGAGGGAGTAGTACAATCTTGTTGTTCTCCCACCAAAAGGTAAAGGTATTGGCACGGCCCTTGTGAGTAGCATCAACGTCATAATACCATGGTCGCCTCAGCAAAACATGGCAAACATCCATATCCACCACGTCGCATAAGATCTCATCTTGATAATATTTTCCAATTGATAAAGGAACACGACAAATTTCATCTACCTTGATTCCAGTCCACGCTTGATCCATTCAATCTTGTAAGGTGTAGGATGCGGTTATGCTTTTAGGTTGAGTGTCTTCACCAATGCTCTGGAGACCACATTCTCGCTGCTACCATTATCAATAATTACTTTACACACCTTATTTTTTATAGTGCACTGAGTTCGAAATATTTTGTGTCGTTGAGAGTCGTCTTGACTTTTGGGGGCTAGCAAAAGACGTTGCACAATATACGCTACTTCTTCCCCTTTGTCCCCTTCTTCAAATTTAGCATCGTCATTCACATCTTCTTGTGAATATTCTTCGTTATCCGTCTCACCTTCTGCCAAGTTTATCGTGTGTCGAGGTTTGGTACAAGTGTTTGAGAGGTGTCCAGGTTGGCTGCAACGAAAACACTTTCGAAGGTTTGGCCGAGCATAAGGGTCGCCTGCAGTTTGTTCTGTCGGTTGATTTCTACCCTGATAGTTTTGCCTACTTGAAGTTGTAACTTCTTTTTGAGCTTGTGTTGAGATTTGAGGGCCCTGAATACCTTTGTGGCTAGCATCTCGACTGGTCGAAGCTGTTGACCCCTTAGATTGGTAAGTATCAGATCGTCTAAAGTTACTTGGTGTGCGAAAGGAAACTCGATTTATTTGGTTATCTACTTTTAATGCTAAGTTGACTGCCTCACTTAGAGTCCATACTCCTTGAAGAGCCAATTTGTCTTGGATAGCTAAGTTCAAACCCCCAATGTATCGGGCAGTTAATTGGTCTTCTGTTTCTGGTAAGTTAACTCGAGCATTTAATCGGTAGAATTCCTCTGTGTATTCGTTGAATGCACGATTTGCCTGTCGACAGTTTTGGTACTGCTGATACAAGAATTGTTCATAGTCGGGGATAGAAAAAGTTGATGTAATAGTTTTTTCATCTTGTGCCAAGTGCAGATGCGTTGCTTGCCTTGCTGGCATCGATTGTTTTGAAATTGTTCCCACCAGGCAGAAGCTCCTCCTTTTAACTTATAAGCAACTAGCTTCACTTTCCGGTCTTCCACGATATCCAGATAATCAAAAAAATTCTCAACGTTATGAATCCAATCAAGAAAGTCTTCGACATGTAAGCGTCCGTCAAAAGTTGGTAAATCCATCTTCATCTTGAATTCATGATTATTTTGTCCTCTATTATTTCCCTGGACGTTGGCCCGAAAATTATCTTCTTCCTCGGATGAATCATCCCATTCACGTTGTTTCCATTGAGGAGTACTCCTCCGATTTTGTTGACGGACATGTGAAAGTTCACTTATACCGCTGACGTTTGTCGTAGCTAGAGGTTTGTGTTGGATGCCATCTTGTTGTTCATGTACACCCTGCTTTCCTTGTTCGGTGAATTCTAGTTGGCGAGTCACACCTTTATTTGTTGTGTTGATGCATGGTCGAATGTTTTCCCAAGAGCCATTGTCTTTCTCCTTTTTTCCATCACGTTGTCCATTCCATCCGCCAATTGTGAATGCAACAATTTGATTCTTCAATTCGGTAAGTGCTTGTGTCATATTACGATTTGATTCTTCGATATTGTCGAGCCGTTGCTCGATTTGTCCCATCCGTTGTTCGTTGTCGGCGGCTTGGGCTCTACTTGTGCCATCGTTAGTCATCACGCCCGGTCAAATCCGGGCTCTGATACCACTTTGGTGCAGCAGAAGAGTGCTTCGAAACGAAGCAAAGATAAACCCTAACTTTAGGGAGAAAACGGAATAAATTCAAGTAACTCAAATTGACAATTATGATAATGATGATGATAATCTCTAACGCATGATAAGACTTATATAGGACTAATTATCCAAAACTAACTCAAACTAGTAAATCCAAAACCAAAACCAAAGAACTGACCAACCAAAACTAACTATAATTAGGAATAATAGGAGTCCTAAATTTAATAGAAACCCTAAACTAATACCATTCAGAAGATGGTCCTCCATCAATGAAATAGACATTCCATTGGTCAAATACTTGACGTGCATCAATTGAAACAAATTCTAAATGAATCCACACTCAACTAGTTCCACTTACACCGTAATTTGGAGAAAGAAACACCCTCTCGCCTCTTCTTCCATGATCACATAATTCAAGCTGCGCTTACTAAATACACGGATGCTCAACTGAAAACTCAACTAGAGATGGAAGAGAGAAATAGCAAGTAAAGGATATTTGTGAAATGTAGCGAAAGTTTCTCTATTCGAGTGATTAAAACTATAATTGATGAGGACATCACTAGCATTGGACCACCGACGGGACTAGAAGATCAAGAACGGAACTCTATTGAACTACCAACACGTGGACAAACCAAGTACCAACTTAGAGACATAGTTCCGAGATACTTCGTCAAAGATTTGGCCTTATTACTTCACAAAATTTACGACGTCAACGGTTCCATGGCGGGCACAAGACTTTGCATCATATATGCCAAAACCGAACCGGACGTTCAACCGGCCAAAACCGAACCAGACATTCAACCGGCCACAAGGAATATTTTATTTTAATCAAATAATTATATATATATATATATATATTTTTTTTTTTTCTCTTTTAGTGTAATTAAATGTGCACCATTAGTTCTCATTTACTTGGGGGGTTTATTTTCCATTACTTATGTTTTTGGGGTTATGCTTTCTTTTTTTCATTCAATTGGTTTTATGACCATTGAATTAGAAGACCTTTGGGTAGTCTTTTCTTTCACTATAAATAAGTGTGTAATCTCTAGTTTGAGATAGGCTTGAATTATATAAAACATTGTGTGATTGTGTGTTTAGAGAGGATTCTCTTAGCTCTAGAACTTATCAAGAATTTGTGCTCAAAATTCTTGTGGCGTTCGTCTGAATTATCGACGGGATTTCCGCAACCCATCGTGGCTTCATTCGATCCATCCTACACTCGAAGGTTTCCAACACGAAAACTTCGTATCTATCCTAATCTTTCCGATAGACGGTCCGCATAAGATTTTGAACTCCAACGAGTTCATATCAAATTGGTATCAGAGCTTTGGCTCTATCGAGGTTCATTTCATTATTGCTATTTTTTTTTATTTCTCAATTTGACTTTATTTCTTCCATTCTACATTTGTAATCTCAGTTTGCGACTCAAAAAAAAGAAGAAAAAAAAAGAAGAAAAAAAAAAAAAAAAAAAGAAGAAGAAGAAAAAAATATATCTCTAGTACTATTTTATTTTATTTTTTTGTGTTCCCACTTTCCACAATTCCATCATCTAAAAAAAAAATCTCGTCTCCAATATATTTTCCTTACCTCTTAAAAAAGTGTTGTTGTTGAAGGATTGTTCTCTACAGGTTGATCTTTCGCTCGAACGTTGGAAGATTTTTATGAAGCAAATTTTCTTGCATTAGTTCTAGAAATATCAAGACTAAGAGAATGAGAGGAAAAAGGCAAGAGTGAAAACACGAGAAAAAAAAAAAAGCCGATACGAGTGACAAACACGAGTGACATATTCTTGTGAGGATTTTACATCTAATATTGTTTTTTTTGTAGAAAAAAAATGTCTCTACAAGGAGAAAGAAATGAGGAACTCGGAACTCTTGAATTGCTCCGAGGCATGATCCAAGATATGAATAGAAGATTCACCATCCTTGAGGAAGCAGTCTTACGACCCCAGGCACCCCAACAAATTCCACCACCGCAAGATCTACCACAAAATGGAGGCCGCCAAAATCGCGAAGAGTACGAGACCGATGATCAGGGCGAATACCGACTCCGTCGGCATGACTATCAACGTCGAGCGAATCATCGTAGGCAATCTCCATACAGAAACAATGAGCTAGATGATGATCGAAGGTCCGATCGAAGCTTCAGTCGGTATCGGAATCCAAACCAAGAAGAACCATCCCACGCCCGAGTAAAGATCCCTCCCTTTCATGGAAAGAATGATCCTGAAGCCTATCTCGATTGGGAGCGAAAAGTCGATATGATTTTTGATGGCCGGCGTTGTTCAGAGGTAAGCAAAGTTAAACTCGCGTCCCTTGAGTTTTATGATTATGCATTAGTTTGGTGGGATCAAATGGTCTTAAACAGAAGAAAGCATCGCGAACCCGCCATCGACACATGGGAGCTTATGAAGTCCATCATGAGAAGAAGGTTTGTGCCGAACCACTACCATCGAGGTATTTATACCAAACTTCAACGACTCAACCAAGGTAATCGAAGTGTGGAAGAATACTACCAAGAGATGGAAATGTTAATGAGTCGTGTCGACGTGGAAGAAGATCGAGAGCAAACAATGGCTCGATTCCTTGCCGGGCTCAATGTCGACATCGCCAACGAAGTAGAACTTCACCACTACGTAGAGCTTGAAGAGATGGTACATATGGCCAACACAATTGAGAAGCAATTAAAAAGAGGAAGTAGTCGTTCATCCAAGACAGCCGAAAAAACGTATTGGAAGACTCAAGAAAAGACTTCTTGGAAGACACCCTACACACGACGAGAAGAAAAGGTGACGGAAAACTCCAAACTAACGGCTCCACCAATGACCACTATACCAGTTGCCCGTGCTTCTCATGACAAAACTGGTGCTAGCACTTCAAGAAATAGCGACGTAAGGTGCTTCAAGTGCCAAGGCCGAGGACACATTGCTAGCCAATGTCCAAATAAGCGCACCATGATATTAACGGAAAATGGAGATTATGTCACCGACGAAGAATTGGAGGAGGAGGAAGAAGACGATGAAGAAGACCCGGATTACACTCCTGATGGTCTTACACTTGTTACTCGGCGATCCTTAAGCGTGCTCGCCAAGGAGGACGAAAAGGCTCAACGGGAAACCATATTCCAAACACGGTGCTACATAAAAGATAAGGTTTGTAGTTTAATTATTGACGGTGGTAGTTGTACCAATGTAGCAAGTACTACCTTGGTCGATAAGCTTGCTCTATTATTGATCAACCACCCACGACCCTACAAGCTTCAATGGCTCAACGATAGTGGAGGTATAAAGGTCGCTTATCAAGTTGTCGTTCCATTTAAAATTGGAAGGTACGAAGACGAGGTGCTTTGCGACGTAGTTCCGATGGAGGCCAGACATATTCTACTTGGTCGGCCCTGGCAATTCGATCGAAAGGTATCCCACAACGGCTTCACTAACAAGTACACTTTTCGCCATAACCACCGCGACATCACCTTATCACCACTATCTCCAAAACAAGTTCTCCAAGATCAAGCACAAATGTACCAACAAAAAATAAAATGTGAGGGAGAGAGAGTGCAAACACTTGAGTGCCAAACACATGAGAGTCAAACACATGAGAGTCAAATACGTGAGAAAAAAATAAGAGAGAAAAATAAAAATGAGAGTATACTACGAGAGAGAAAAAGAGAGAAGGCACAAAGAAACTTCTTTGCCAAAAAAAGTGAGGTGATAAAAGCGCATCAATCCGGACAGCCGATATTACTTATTGTCCTCAAGGAGAAGGTATTGTTGGCTTCTAACTCTTTATTAGATTTACCATCTTGTGTTATACCACTTTTGCAGGAGTTTGAGGACGTGATTCCGGAGGACATTCCACCTGGATTGCCGCCAATCCGCGGGATCGAACACCAAATTGATTTTATCGCCGGAGCCTCAATTCCTAACCGTCCAGCCTATCGTACCAATCCCGACGAGACCAAGGAACTCCAACGACAAGTTGATGAACTCTTATCTAGAGGGTACATCCGAGAAAGCATGAGTCCTTGCGCCGTACCGGTCTTACTTGTTCCTAAGAAAGATGGGACGTGGAGAATGTGTGTTGATTGTCGAGCCATCAACCAAATTACGGTAAAATATCGTTTTCCAATTCCTCGCTTAGATGACATGTTAGATGAATTGCATGGTTCTTGCATTTTTTCTAAGATTGATTTAAGGAGCGGATATCACCAAATTCGCATGAAAGAAGGAGATGAATGGAAAACGGCATTTAAAACTAAACATGGCTTATATGAATGGTTAGTTATGCCTTTTGGATTGTCGAATGCACCTAGTACGTTTATGAGGCTAATGAATCATATCTTACAATCATTCATAGGAAAGTTTGTTGTTGTTTACTTTAATGATATCCTCATTTATAGTAAAAACATGAATGATCACTTGTTACATTTAAGGACTATTTTTGAGACTCTACGTTCAAAAAAATTATATGCTAATCTCAACAAGTGCACTTTTTGCACCGACGAGCTTGTCTTTCTTGGTTATGTTGTTAGTAACAAAGGAATTACCGTTGACCAAGCGAAGGTGAAAGCAATACAAGAATGGCCAACCCCAACCAACGCAGGCCATGTGCGAAGTTTTCACGGGCTCGCTAGTTTCTACCGGCGATTCGTTAAAGACTTTAGCACCATCGCTGCCCCTCTCACCGAGGTAATCAAGAAGAATGTTGGTTTCAAATGGAACGAAGCTCAGGAAAAGGCATTTCAACTACTCAAAGATCGTCTCACAAAAGCACCCCTTTTAGCCTTGCCTGATTTTACAAAAACTTTTGAAGTTGAGTGTGACGCCTCCGGAGTAGGCATTGGAGCTGTTCTCATGCAAGAAGGTCGTCCATTAGCATACTTTAGCGAGAAGCTAAGTGGAGCCTCATTAAATTATCCAACATATGACAAGGAGATGTACGCTTTGATTCGCGCACTTGAGACGTGGCAACATTATCTTATCTCACGAGAATTTGTCATTCACACCGACCATGAGACATTGAAGTACATTAAGGGACAACACAAACTCAACCGAAGACACGCACAATGGATCGAGTTCCTTGAGGCATTTCCCTATGTCATCAAATATAAGAAAGGTAAGGAGAATTTGGTAGCTGATGCCCTTTCTCGAAGGTATGTACTTCTTTCTTCATTGGATGCAAGATTATTGGGATTTGAGGGTATAAAAGAGTTGTACAAAAATGATCTCGATTTTGGTATAATCTTTGAAAATTGTGAAAATGTGGCATTTGGTGATTATTATAGACATGAAGGTTTTTTATTCAAAAGAACTAAGTTGTGTATACCACATAGTTCACTTCGGGAATTACTTGTGAGAGAAGCTCATGGAGGTGGGTTGATGGGACATTTTGGAGAGGCAAAAACATTAGGGACACTTCAAGAACATTTTTTTTGGCCAAAACTTATTAAAGATGTGAAGAGAATTTGTGAACGATGTGTGATTTGTAAGCAAGCTAAATCAAAAGTCCAGCCGCACGGTCTTTACACACCGTTACCCATTCCATACGCACCATGGATAGATGTTTCAATGGATTTTGTCTTAGGACTTCCTCGCACCAAACATGGTCATGACTCGATATTTGTTGTTGTTGACAGGTTCTCTAAAATGGCACATTTTATACCTTGTCACAAAACTGATGATGCTTCCAATATTGCTAATGTGTTTTTCAAAGAAATTGTTAGATTGCATGGAATGCCCAAGACCATCGTTTCCGACCGCGACACCAAGTTCCTTAGCTACTTTTGGAAAACTTTATGGGGTAAGCTAGGCACGAAACTCCTTTTCTCTACAACCTGTCATCCTCAAACCGATGGTCAAACGGAAGTAGTCAATAGAACACTTTCCACTCTTTTGCGAGCACTCATCAAGAAACACATCAAAGAATGGGAAGATTGTCTACCTCACGTTGAGTTTGCATATAATCGTGCTATTCATTCTTCTACAAAATTTTCACCATTTGAAGTTGCTTATGGATTTAATCCCTTAACTCCTTTGGATTTAATTTCATTACCAACTTCAGAGCATTTGAATCTAGATGGAGAAAAACGCGCAAAATATGTTCGTGACTTACATGCTGAAGTTCGGGTGAATATTGAGAAGAGGACGCAAGCTTACATGAAGCATGCAAACAAAGGACGACGAAAAATCACATTTGAGCCAGGAGATTTGGTGTGGGTTCATATGCGCAAAGAAAGATTTCCAGAAGAACGACGATCCAAGTTACTCCCTCGCGGGAACGGTCCCTTTCAAGTTCTCTCCAAAATAGGAGACAATGCCTACACATTAGATCTTCCTGGTGAGTACCGTATAAGTCCTACTTTTAATGTATCTGACTTAACCCCTTTTTATGCAGATTTGGATTTGAAGGCAAATCCTTCTCAACCGGGAGGGAATGATGAGGACATCACTAGCATTGGACCACCGACGGGACTAGAAGATCAAGAACGGAACTCTATTGGACTACCAACACGTGGACAAACCAAGTACCAACTTAGAGACATAGTTCCGAGATACTTCGTCAAAGATTTGGCCTTATTACTTCACAAAATTTACGACGTCAACGGTTCCATGGCGGGCACAAGACTTTGCATCATATATGCCAAAACCGAACCGGACGTTCAACCGGCCAAAACCGAACCAGACATTCAACCGGCCACAAGGAATATTTTATTTTAATCAAATAATTATATATATATATATATATATTTTTTTTTTTCTCTTTTGGTGTAATTAAATGTGCACCATTAGTTCTCATTTACTTGGGGGGTTTATTTTCCATTACTTATGTTTTTGGGGTTATGCTTTCTTTTTTCATTCAATTGGTTTTATGACCATTGAATTAGAAGACCTTTGGGTAGTCTTTTCTTTCACTATAAATAAGTGTGTAATCTCTAGTTTGAGATAGGCTTGAATTATATAAAACATTGTGTGATTGTGTGTTTAGAGAGGATTCTCTTAGCTCTAGAACTTATCAAGAATTTGTGCTCAAAATTCTTGTGGCGTTCGTCCGAATTATCGACGGGATTTCCGCAACCCATCGTGGCTTCATTCGATCCATCCTACACTCGAAGGTTTCCAACACGAAAACTTCGTATCTATCCTAATCTTTCCGATAGACGGTCCGCATAAGATTTTGAACTCCAACGAGTTCATATCAAATTGGTATCAGAGCTTTGGCTCTATCGAGGTTCATTTCATTATTGCTATTTTTTTTTATTTCTCAATTTGACTTTATTTCTTCCATTCTACATTTGTAATCTCAGTTTGCGACTCAAAAAAAAGAAGAAAAAAAAAGAAGAAAAAAAAAAAAAAAAAAAGAAGAAGAAGAAAAAAATATATCTCTAGTACTATTTTATTTTATTTTTTTGTGTTCCCACTTTCCACAATTCCATCATCTAAAAAAAAAATCTCGTCTCCAATATATTTTCCTTACCTCTTAAAAAAGTGTTGTTGTTGAAGGATTGTTCTCTACAGGTTGATCTTTCGCTCGAACGTTGGAAGATTTTTATGAAGCAAATTTTCTTGCATTAGTTCTAGAAATATCAAGACTAAGAGAATGAGAGGAAAAAGGCAAGAGTGAAAACACGAGAAAAAAAAAAAAGCCGATACGAGTGACAAACACGAGTGACATATTCTTGTGAGGATTTTACATCTAATATTGTTTTTTTTGTAGAAAAAAAATGTCTCTACAAGGAGAAAGAAATGAGGAACTCGGAACTCTTGAATTGCTCCGAGGCATGATCCAAGATATGAATAGAAGATTCACCATCCTTGAGGAAGCAGTCTTACGACCCCAGGCACCCCAACAAATTCCACCACCGCAAGATCTACCACAAAATGGAGGCCGCCAAAATCGCGAAGAGTACGAGACCGATGATCAGGGCGAATACCGACTCCGTCGGCATGACTATCAACGTCGAGCGAATCATCGTAGGCAATCTCCATACAGAAACAATGAGCTAGATGATGATCGAAGGTCCGATCGAAGCTTCAGTCGGTATCGGAATCCAAACCAAGAAGAACCATCCCACGCCCGAGTAAAGATCCCTCCCTTTCATGGAAAGAATGATCCTGAAGCCTATCTCGATTGGGAGCGAAAAGTCGATATGATTTTTGATGGCCGGCGTTGTTCAGAGGTAAGCAAAGTTAAACTCGCGTCCCTTGAGTTTTATGATTATGCATTAGTTTGGTGGGATCAAATGGTCTTAAACAGAAGAAAGCATCGCGAACCCGCCATCGACACATGGGAGCTTATGAAGTCCATCATGAGAAGAAGGTTTGTGCCGAACCACTACCATCGAGGTATTTATACCAAACTTCAACGACTCAACCAAGGTAATCGAAGTGTGGAAGAATACTACCAAGAGATGGAAATGTTAATGAGTCGTGTCGACGTGGAAGAAGATCGAGAGCAAACAATGGCTCGATTCCTTGCCGGGCTCAATGTCGACATCGCCAACGAAGTAGAACTTCACCACTACGTAGAGCTTGAAGAGATGGTACATATGGCCAACACAATTGAGAAGCAATTAAAAAGAGGAAGTAGTCGTTCATCCAAGACAGCCGAAAAAACGTATTGGAAGACTCAAGAAAAGACTTCTTGGAAGACACCCTACACACGACGAGAAGAAAAGGTGACGGAAAACTCCAAACTAACGGCTCCACCAATGACCACTATACCAGTTGCCCGTGCTTCTCATGACAAAACTGGTGCTAGCACTTCAAGAAATAGCGACGTAAGGTGCTTCAAGTGCCAAGGCCGAGGACACATTGCTAGCCAATGTCCAAATAAGCGCACCATGATATTAACGGAAAATGGAGATTATGTCACCGACGAAGAATTGGAGGAGGAGGAAGAAGACGATGAAGAAGACCCGGATTACACTCCTGATGGTCTTACACTTGTTACTCGGCGATCCTTAAGCGTGCTCGCCAAGGAGGACGAAAAGGCTCAACGGGAAACCATATTCCAAACACGGTGCTACATAAAAGATAAGGTTTGTAGTTTAATTATTGACGGTGGTAGTTGTACCAATGTAGCAAGTACTACCTTGGTCGATAAGCTTGCTCTATTATTGATCAACCACCCACGACCCTACAAGCTTCAATGGCTCAACGATAGTGGAGGTATAAAGGTCGCTTATCAAGTTGTCGTTCCATTTAAAATTGGAAGGTACGAAGACGAGGTGCTTTGCGACGTAGTTCCGATGGAGGCCGGACATATTCTACTTGGTCGGCCCTGGCAATTCGATCGAAAGGTATCCCACAACGGCTTCACTAACAAGTACACTTTTCGCCATAACCACCGCGACATCACCTTATCACCACTATCTCCAAAACAAGTTCTCCAAGATCAAGCACAAATGTACCAACAAAAAATAAAATGTGAGGGAGAGAGAGTGCAAACACTTGAGTGCCAAACACATGAGAGTCAAACACATGAGAGTCAAATACGTGAGAAAAAAATAAGAGAGAAAAATAAAAATGAGAGTATACTACGAGAGAGAAAAAGAGAGAAGGCACAAAGAAACTTCTTTGCCAAAAAAAGTGAGGTGATAAAAGCGCATCAATCCGGACAGCCGATATTACTTATTGTCCTCAAGGAGAAGGTATTGTTGGCTTCTAACTCTTTATTAGATTTACCATCTTGTGTTATACCACTTTTGCAGGAGTTTGAGGACGTGATTCCGGAGGACATTCCACCTGGATTGCCGCCAATCCGCGGGATCGAACACCAAATTGATTTTATCGCCGGAGCCTCAATTCCTAACCGTCCAGCCTATCGTACCAATCCCGACGAGACCAAGGAACTCCAACGACAAGTTGATGAACTCTTATCTAGAGGGTACATCCGAGAAAGCATGAGTCCTTGCGCCGTACCGGTCTTACTTGTTCCTAAGAAAGATGGGACGTGGAGAATGTGTGTTGATTGTCGAGCCATCAACCAAATTACGGTAAAATATCGTTTTCCAATTCCTCGCTTAGATGACATGTTAGATGAATTGCATGGTTCTTGCATTTTTTCTAAGATTGATTTAAGGAGCGGATATCACCAAATTCGCATGAAAGAAGGAGATGAATGGAAAACGGCATTTAAAACTAAACATGGCTTATATGAATGGTTAGTTATGCCTTTTGGATTGTCGAATGCACCTAGTACGTTTATGAGGCTAATGAATCATATCTTACAATCATTCATAGGAAAGTTTGTTGTTGTTTACTTTAATGATATCCTCATTTATAGTAAAAACATGAATGATCACTTGTTACATTTAAGGACTATTTTTGAGACTCTACGTTCAAAAAAATTATATGCTAATCTCAACAAGTGCACTTTTTGCACCGACGAGCTTGTCTTTCTTGGTTATGTTGTTAGTAACAAAGGAATTACCGTTGACCAAGCGAAGGTGAAAGCAATACAAGAATGGCCAACCCCAACCAACGCAGGCCATGTGCGAAGTTTTCACGGGCTCGCTAGTTTCTACCGGCGATTCGTTAAAGACTTTAGCACCATCGCTGCCCCTCTCACCGAGGTAATCAAGAAGAATGTTGGTTTCAAATGGAACGAAGCTCAGGAAAAGGCATTTCAACTACTCAAAGATCGTCTCACAAAAGCACCCCTTTTAGCCTTGCCTGATTTTACAAAAACTTTTGAAGTTGAGTGTGACGCCTCCGGAGTAGGCATTGGAGCTGTTCTCATGCAAGAAGGTCGTCCATTAGCATACTTTAGCGAGAAGCTAAGTGGAGCCTCATTAAATTATCCAACATATGACAAGGAGATGTACGCTTTGATTCGCGCACTTGAGACGTGGCAACATTATCTTATCTCACGAGAATTTGTCATTCACACCGACCATGAGACATTGAAGTACATTAAGGGACAACACAAACTCAACCGAAGACACGCACAATGGATCGAGTTCCTTGAGGCATTTCCCTATGTCATCAAATATAAGAAAGGTAAGGAGAATTTGGTAGCTGATGCCCTTTCTCGAAGGTATGTACTTCTTTCTTCATTGGATGCAAGATTATTGGGATTTGAGGGTATAAAAGAGTTGTACAAAAATGATCTCGATTTTGGTATAATCTTTGAAAATTGTGAAAATGTGGCATTTGGTGATTATTATAGACATGAAGGTTTTTTATTCAAAAGAACTAAGTTGTGTATACCACATAGTTCACTTCGGGAATTACTTGTGAGAGAAGCTCATGGAGGTGGGTTGATGGGACATTTTGGAGAGGCAAAAACATTAGGGACACTTCAAGAACATTTTTTTTGGCCAAAACTTATTAAAGATGTGAAGAGAATTTGTGAACGATGTGTGATTTGTAAGCAAGCTAAATCAAAAGTCCAGCCGCACGGTCTTTACACACCGTTACCCATTCCATACGCACCATGGATAGATGTTTCAATGGATTTTGTCTTAGGACTTCCTCGCACCAAACATGGTCATGACTCGATATTTGTTGTTGTTGACAGGTTCTCTAAAATGGCACATTTTATACCTTGTCACAAAACTGATGATGCTTCCAATATTGCTAATGTGTTTTTCAAAGAAATTGTTAGATTGCATGGAATGCCCAAGACCATCGTTTCCGACCGCGACACCAAGTTCCTTAGCTACTTTTGGAAAACTTTATGGGGTAAGCTAGGCACGAAACTCCTTTTCTCTACAACCTGTCATCCTCAAACCGATGGTCAAACGGAAGTAGTCAATAGAACACTTTCCACTCTTTTGCGAGCACTCATCAAGAAACACATCAAAGAATGGGAAGATTGTCTACCTCACGTTGAGTTTGCATATAATCGTGCTATTCATTCTTCTACAAAATTTTCACCATTTGAAGTTGCTTATGGATTTAATCCCTTAACTCCTTTGGATTTAATTTCATTACCAACTTCAGAGCATTTGAATCTAGATGGAGAAAAACGCGCAAAATATGTTCGTGACTTACATGCTGAAGTTCGGGTGAATATTGAGAAGAGGACGCAAGCTTACATGAAGCATGCAAACAAAGGACGACGAAAAATCACATTTGAGCCAGGAGATTTGGTGTGGGTTCATATGCGCAAAGAAAGATTTCCAGAAGAACGACGATCCAAGTTACTCCCTCGCGGGAACGGTCCCTTTCAAGTTCTCTCCAAAATAGGAGACAATGCCTACAAATTAGATCTTCCTGGTGAGTACCGTATAAGTCCTACTTTTAATGTATCTGACTTAACCCCTTTTTATGCAGATTTGGATTTGAAGGCAAATCCTTCTCAACCGGGAGGGAATGATGAGGACATCACTAGCATTGGACCACCGACGGGACTAGAAGATCAAGAACGGAACTCTATTGGACTACCAACACGTGGACAAACCAAGTACCAACTTAGAGACATAGTTCCGAGATACTTCGTCAAAGATTTGGCCTTATTACTTCACAAAATTTACGACGTCAACGGTTCCATGGCGGGCACAAGACTTTGCATCATATATGCCAAAACCGAACCGGACGTTCAACCGGCCAAAACCGAACCAGACATTCAACCGGCCACAAGGAATATTTTATTTTAATCAAATAATTATATATATATATATATATTTTTTTTTTTTCTCTTTTGGTGTAATTAAATGTGCACCATTAGTTCTCATTTACTTGGGGGGTTTATTTTCCATTACTTATGTTTTTGGGGTTATGCTTTCTTTTTTCATTCAATTGGTTTTATGACCATTGAATTAGAAGACCTTTGGGTAGTCTTTTCTTTCACTATAAATAAGTGTGTAATCTCTAGTTTGAGATAGGCTTGAATTATATAAAACATTGTGTGATTGTGTGTTTAGAGAGGATTCTCTTAGCTCTAGAACTTATCAAGAATTTGTGCTCAAAATTCTTGTGGCGTTCGTCCGAATTATCGACGGGATTTCCGCAACCCATCGTGGCTTCATTCGATCCATCCTACACTCGAAGGTTTCCAACACGAAAACTTCGTATCTATCCTAATCTTTCCGATAGACGGTTCGCATAAGATTTTGAACTCCAACGAGTTCATATCAATAATCGTAATCGGTTAGTCAGATTCAAGACAAGGTTCACAATCAATGAATATATATTTATCGACCTAATACAAAAATTATCTCATAGCAAGAGATAGAGTATATTCAAGCACACTATAATGCTTGGGAAGCAATAAAATCTAAAATAATAGTTTATTCAATCTCATCAACAAAACAAACTTAAGCAACATTAAAGACTATTAATCAGTGCCTGTAAAAGTAAATTACGCAGAAAACAGTGCAAGTTGTCAAGCTTGCATTATAGGCTTACAGTTTTGAACTCAACATATCTATGAGCAAGAAGCAAACCAAAATACACCTCCAGGCAGCAACATTATGGATCCTCAATCTTCCATATTTATTTTTCTGATTGGCAAAGAATAATATATTAAAAGGAGGGAGAAATGGGCAGTCAGAAAATAAAAAAATGTCAATAGGGAGAGAGCCTACCTCAATCTTCCATACCTCGTATAAAATGACATCTTTGATGCTAGATGCTGGCTTCGCTCGTGATTTCGTTTGGATAGATATCTGCAGGAGGGTGAATCTTTTCATCTTTTTCTCTGATAACATAGTATGCTGTTGAGGAACCAGATGGCACGTCTGTTGAAGTGTAGGAGATGTCAGTGAAACATGTGTCTCTGTCGGGGAAGTTCTTGTCGTAGACAGCAGCCGAGCCTGGTGTAGGTGCACGATCGGCAGAAACCTGCTCAATCGTCTTGTGACCTTCGAGTACACTCACGACTTCAGAGATGGTAGGTCTAAGGCTCGGAGACTGACTGGTGCACATCATCCCCAAGCTTAAGACTGCTCTGGCCTGTTCCACGTTGTATCGCTCCAGTTTTGTGTCCACCAAGTCCATAAGCCGTCCTTGTTTGTGTAAAACATAAGCCTGCAACAGAAATGCTCAGAAAAAATCCGAACTGACCAGCAAAAAACCGAACCAGATAGAGCAGAAGCTGTCCAATATGGTTATAACTTATAATTAAAACCGACTACTAACCAGTTTGATTTTGGTTTGTAGAATTTGAACCGACACAAACCAAAAACCATTCTATGTGGACAAGTGGCTCATTTTAGGCCATTTATCTTGTTGAGCCAACAAAAAAATAAGTCCAAAATTTAAGAGGCCCCAAAAGTGGAAAATACATGACCAAAAACCGTCAGAACAAAAAAAACTGACCGGTTCAAAACCGAGCCGAACCAAATTATACCAGTTCGATTCCGGTTTGGATTTTCTTAGAACCAAGCTGGTCGGTTCAGTTCGGTTTTGGACCGATTGTTTCAAAACCGAACCATGAGTACTCCTATGCCTGCATACATGAGATCAAACACGATTGGGTTGGATTCTTCCTGAAAGGAGATATTGCATTATAATTAAGTTTTCTCACCGTGTCAAGAAGAAAAACACTCTCCTGGTTCATTTTGTAATCTGCATTGTTCTTCCCGCTGACAATTTCCAGTAGAAGAACTCCATAGCTGTATACATCGGCTTTGTCTGTCAGAATTCCTCGCATTGCATACTCTGGCGCCATGTATCCACTGCAAGAAAAAAACAATACTGTGTTGGTGACAATGACATATCTACACGTTTAATTTTTGAACTAGTCCAGTTCATAATATTCTGTCACTTACCGAGTTCCTCCAACTATGGTGGTCATGTTCTGCTTTTCATTTTTATCGTAAAGCCTAGCCAACCCAAAATCGGATATCTTGGGCTTAAGGTTTCCGTCAAGCAGAATATTAGAGGCTTTAATATCCCTGTGGACGATCTTGATTCTTGAATCTTCATGCAGATACTTCAAACCTTTTGCAACTCCCAGGCAGATGGCAAATCTAGTTTCCCAGTTAAGTTCTATAGTGGATTCTGCACATTACCACAAAAAAAGAGTAAACCAGCTAACCTCATCCGGCCAAAAATTAAAGCACTTAACTGCTTGACCAAATAAGTTGTGGAGTGAAACTAAGACATCAATACCGAATAAGGCTCGTGAAAGGCTGTTGTGTTCCATATATTCATAGATCAGCAGATTTAGGTCCTTTTCAGCATAGCCATCCAACAACTGAACAAGATTTTCATGCTTTAACGTTTTCAAAGTATAAACTTCATTTTTGAATTCACCCATTCCTTGAATCGAGCGAGTAGAAAGTTTCTTAACTGCCACAACTTGGTTGAGTAGCTCAGCCTGCATCAAGAAAACAAAGCAAATAAATAGAGTGAACAAAGTAGCCACCTTGAAGTTCAAATGTTCAAAAGTTTGAGGACTGCAAATCTTGACCCTGTAAACTGTCCCAAAACCCCCTTTGCCAATCTCCATTTTCTGGCTGAAATTTCGAGTAGCATTTACTATCTGTTGGACAGTAAAGGATCTGCCTAGAATCTCAATGTACCTTTCTGTTCCAAAAGCATATAAGAGATGTGTATTCAATAACACTACTATAAATCTTTTGTAAGTAGAGTTTGAAGTGTTGACGTGGTCAGTGGTCTCACCATTCAACTCCCCATTTCCCGAACAGCACAGTTTCCAAATGAGAAGCAGCAAAAGCAGAAAAGCAGATACAGCTGAAGCTAATGCAATCAATATTATGTGTAATGTGCTCAGTTTCCTATCACCAACTGAGTCTGAATTCGGGAAATCTGAATTCGGTAGAGGGTAATAGAAAGAGATAAAAGTATCATCGCCAATTGAGCAATAGAATCTTGAGATCAAACCAAATAAAGAACAGCATAACTTGTTAATTACCAGCAGTTGCAGATATAGCCGATATCAGTGGTCCTTGTGCATAAGCATTGCCTTTGCCAGCCCAAAACAGTTGAATTTTTAACATTGAATCACTGACAAGTGTTGTGAAATTGTAACTCCATGCTTGGTTTGGACCCCCTGCTTCATCTTTTATCTTCAAATCCTTCCATTTCAATAGTCCCTGCAATGTAAAACTTATCGTTCTTAAGAAAATTGTGGTACTAGTATGTGCTTCGGTACATGTTGTGGAAATGCCGAAATTACCTGTATATATACATCAAATACGCGGTCAACTAAGATGCTATAATCTTCCTTTTCCACATTTACAATTTCAGAAAAGAAAAGTTCCACTGTGTAATTGCCATTTTGCAAACAAAACCCGTAATATGTGAGAGAGACAGGACATTGACGAGCTGATTCATACAAAGGTGCATTGATATCAACGACTCCACATTTCGCCTTCCTTATGGCATTATTGGAACTATCTGATGTTTCTCCTGAACAACTATAAGCCCACTTTCCTTCAGATGATGAATAAAAGTTTGATGTATCGTTATCTGCATAATAATGGTTGGGAACGATTTGTTCTCCACCACCACAGTTTATACGCAAGTTTTTACCTTCATGAAACAATAAAAAATTATCACAAAATAATAAATGGTATTCTTGTTTGCAAGAAGTGTAAGAAAACTTATTATTCCACCTAAGAAACCTGGAGAACATTTTGCTTTAAAATCATGAAAATTTGATGCGTACTCCATAGAGTCAACTTGGAAACTAAACTCAACTTACTATTTTTTTCAATTACAACAGTGTAGCTGTGTAAACACCCAAGTATAGGCTACTTCTGATTTTGGACAGGAAGGAGATAACCGAGCGGCTATACATCCATTTTGGGTAAGAGGAAGGTATCAGTTTAGTTCAAGAACATAGAAGCTTAGAATATGCAAAATCTACATTGTACCAATTACTCCAAGAATAAACTTACATCGTCTTAGATGGACAAGACCTAAGGGTATAAATTTGTGGCATAATGAGTGAATTTCTAAAGAATGCACTTACTCTTTGATGTTTCATTAGGGCAAAGACTTTCCATTGATTGAGAGAGAGAAATCCTAGAAAGTCATTTACAAGTTATTAACTGGGAAAAGTAATGCAGGATAACAACTATGTTTACATTATTGCATGTTTAGAATATAAGAATGTAACCATACATATTAAGCTCCTTAATCGCTCTACTACTATTTGAGCAGCAGTCAAAGACATTCCTGAGATATAATGAGGATATATCACAATTAAAACTCAATGGAAAAAGAACAAAACGGAATATATAATATGAATAAGTAACTCCTTACGTGTTTGATACATTTTGAGGAGGCTTGATGTTTTCATTTACTTGTAATGTGTTGTAAGATAGATCCCTGGTAGATCAAAATATTCACTTAGTCTTAGCACAAGCATTGTCACAATTATTTTACTAGAAATATCAACTTATACTTCATGTAACTGACTTCTGTATAAGAGAAGAGAGTTGAAAAGGTAAATAATTCCAGCATAAACCACAATATATTCATTTAGCTCTGTAATAACTAAACACATATAATATTTTGAATATGAAACATACACCGTAAGACTCTCTTTCTCCATCACCCAGTAAGGGAACGTCCCATTAAGCTTATTTCCTGCAAGAAGCCTGAGTAGAAACCAACAATTTATTCTTCAGGAAGGTAAATTTACCAACTATACAATAGAAGAGATGCAACTTAAATTTGAACATTGACTGATTGCATTTAGTCAAATGGTACACTTATTTTGGGACTGCATGAGTATCTAAATACAATGGGGCACATTATTAAATAAGATCACTTGGAAACTTAAGATTGATAGACAAATAGAGTTCTAGAAAATTGTTCACTTACATCTTAGATAATGAGTTTAAATGTTGAAATGAATGTGGGATTCCACCAGTGATATGGTTAAAGCTCAAGTCACTGTTGCACAAAACATAAGGCCTTATGATCCAAAAAAAATCAATCTTCTCTATACACGCACAACAATAACAATGGAAGAGAGTTCAAAAATCTTTGGGAAAAACTTATCAGAGAAAACACTTACAGGCGCTCTAATTTTTTCCATGTACCAACATGTGGAGGGATCACGCCAGAAATTGAGCAGTTTCTGAGTATCCTGAAGAGACAACAGAAATAGTCAGGGATCATAAATTTATTATTTATTTCTGAGTTGAGCGTACTTTTGCTTATATTTAGATAACAACGAAACTATCATAAAAGCTGGAATGCAACTATTTTAATTTCACGGTAGATAACCCAGTCAAATGGAGATCTTGCAAAGTAAGATGATATAGTGTTTTTGGTAATATATTTTATTTTGGAAAACACTTCCAAAAATGAGTTTGCAAGATGAAGTCTCTTACTAGATGGACTTTTGACAAGTGGATTTTAGTATTTGTATGTAACATGAGCCATAACACTTACAGGTAACGTATACTTGTCAAGTTTGAAGACAATGGGATCGAGAAGCCGGAGTTTCTCAGATCGCTGATCCACCTATAAATAAAGAAATGGTGTCTCTGGAGGCATTAGCTAATAAACATTAATATATAATTCCAATTTCCTTATGAAGATTGAAAAAGAACAAACTTACAACAGATCAAGACTTGAAAGCTCAAATATTTCTGGAGGTAGTTTCCCTTCCAAATTATTTCCATAAAGGTATCTGTACGAGCAGCATAGAAAATATAAATAACTAGATCGTGCAATCTAGCCAACTCTTTTGTTCAATTACTGCAATCTGTATTCAATTATTCAATTCCAAGCAATACTATATGTGCACACACTCACACGTAGGTTGCAGTTATGAACAGTATATGATATACAAACTCAAATCAGCTGGTATGGTGCAATAAATGCTAACAGGTTAAACAGCTCAAGGTTCTATCTCTATTTGTCTATTTCTGCTTCTGCATATGATATGATTCCACTCCCATTTTTACTCCGAGTTAGTTTCGAGTCAAACTGTGAGCCACTTCTCCAAACCCAAGCATAATCTTATTCCAATCTCAATACATAACAGCATGTTTTCTCCATGTGCTTAATTTGTACTCTTGAAATGATTGATTAGTGTTTGATAACCTAATAATTCAGTGAAAATAATTAAGTTCTTAATTGTAACCATGAAGGGGCACCTACAGAGCAGTGAGCTTTGTCCAGTTCTTGAAGAAGCTGGGTATCAGGCCAGATATGTAGTTGCCTCCTACATCGCTGCATAGGCACTCCATTAAAGCTCCCCTTGATTATACAACTTACACACACACACATTCTGAATAGTAGCTAGCTCGAATGAAATTAAGCTTAAAGGGACACTAACAATAGAGAAAGAGATGTAAGTTGGGCGTATTCATCTGGGATTGAGCCGGTTAATCTGTTGGACCACAAGCTGCTGCAGTAATAACCACAACAGCATATTAAGATTGATTAACTAATAAAACACATACAGAAATGATTACAGCAATTAATTGTGTATCTCCATGAATTTGGTTCTTGCTTACAACTTACAGTGACTCAAGATTCTTCAGATTCCCAAGTTCTGGCGGAAGTGTACCATTGAATTGATTAGTTCCCAGGTACCTTAAAACCAAAAGTGGAAAGATTAATAAACACACAGATACATAACTTTTAATTCAAAAGAGAAGAATGACAGATTATAGTGTATACAGAGATGTAAGATTGGTGAGGTTCCCCAGAAAAGGAGGAATGGGGCCTGACAAGTTATTGGTACCGGCATACCTGTAAAAAAACGCAGCCAACATTGTTCAACTTTCGGAATAACTAAAATATCTTTCGTCATTCACACAGTTTGATCAACCAAAATGATGCTTAAATAATGAACATACATCTGATGGCATGAATATAAAATATGTAGTGTGAAGCAAGAAAGGCTTATATATACTTACAGATATTCGATGTGTCCCAGAGCAGCAAATGACGGGGGTATGGACCCGCTTAGCAAGTTCCCAGACAAGTCACTGTGGTGGGAAAGAGCATACCAGTTATGCTTGCAATGAATTGTAAATACAGTCATTTTCGGTGAGAGAAAACTTACATGTACGTGAGATTCTTCAACTTTCCCAAACTCTTTGGTATGGACCCATTTAATTGATTGCCCAATAAATCCCTGGTCAACAGTGATCATCAACATCAAGAATATTATGTTGAGAAGAGAGACATATATTTACATATGTCAAACCAGTTAATTGGATTAGTGTGTCTATTCCTCTGGCTTTCTCTCTCCCCAATGTGCTTCTATTAGAGAAGAGAGGATTATGGAAACATTTGAGAGAGTAAAAAGAGAAATAATTAATGATATCATTTCACACAACCAAATCAACTATTAGTTCAAACTGACAATTTGATGAACCAAGCATAACATTTTACTCTAAAACGTTTATACACTAGGGGAGTAGAAACTGTACACATGTTGAACCAATCATTAAACGAACACGTTAGAGCTTCAGCCGCGAGGGAGGCTTTTCAGAGGTTCACATCTACTAACTAAATATAGAATTTTACCATGCAAAACCCGATAAATAAAACTTTGCATATTCTACACAAAACCAAAAGCACATAGACTTACAAATGTTTAAGGGAGGATAAATCTCCCAAAGAATCTGGCATGGCACCTTGAAATTCATTATTCGAGAGATCCCTGTTGACATGCTAAAATTAATCAGTGTTCTTATTTCACCAACACTCATAATGAAAGATATACATAAAATATGAGAGTTGTACTATCCATAATGCTTAGTGATTAAAAACCAAACATGGTTAGGCAGACCCGTCAACAACAGCTTTAAACTACAGATACAATTTGTTCCTTCAACTCAATACCATACTCGTTCTGATCCTATGAGTCTGAAGCCATTATCACGTTACTCTTAATGAATTACATAATCCACTCAAAACTCACCGAAACCGAAGATTGGAGCAAAAACATTACTCTCTTTGTTTCATTCTCGGAATAATTTTTCCTGTTTGGAAACAGACCCGGAACTAGAACAGTGAAAATTAAAAGTTACATGAAATGGATTCAAAATCATCCAAATTAGAAGACTGGAGCACAAGTAACAATTTCCAGTTCCCCAATAAACCCTAGAACTGAACATATTTTAAAAAAATCCATGGAATCAAGTAAACAACAGGCAAATCAGAGCTTATTGACTCGAATCGTTCCGAATCAAACACATGAAAGTAGAATTGAAAAGCAATTGATCATACAAGTAGTGTAGATGTGTGAAATCGGAGATAGCTTCCGGAATCGATCCCTTCAACCCCGCACCCGATAGTATTCTGCAACCGAAACAGATCCGATTCACACATCATCTTCGAAGAACAAAACGAAGATCCACTGAAAGTGTACATACATTTTCACAATGTTGCAGGTGGCTGTGAGATTGGAGACTCTTTTGCAGCAACACTCGATGCCGATCGCGTCCTTGCTCCGGCGGCTCTTGCACAGCAGAGAAACGTCCGGCAGTTTCCGATACAGTGACGTCGAGCTGGATGTCATGTTGGTATATGCATCACCTGCCAAAATATATTTCATATCGAGTTATTCAACCGACCCGAAAAATAAGCAAACCGAATAGAATTGATTTGCTTCAGTTTAAAATTGAAATTCTCTCACTTCGGTTTCGGATTATAAAATTGAAAAAAACGGATCGATTTGAACACATTTTAAATCATCGGTCTTGGTACACGAGGGTTTTTCCTTCAGATGCTGACAAATGGGTTAAAAGATAGATAAACAGTGTCTAGGAAATTGATCCAGAACATGTAATTTTCCTAATTTACTAATAAAAAAGAGGCTCAAAATGTGAAAATTTCAGTAAAATTGGTTTAAAAAATCCAACTTAAAACCAGTAAGTTAAATAATAACTCAAAATAGTGTAAAATGTGAGAATTTCATGAAATTCAGTTCAAAACTAAATCGATTTAAAATCGAACTGTGAACAACATTATTTTCAAATACCATATAACAAAAGCAAACATAACACATAGTTTTATTCCCGTTCATTTATCGCCCCCGAACACCAGACAAGAGAAGCTCAAAATTAGGCCCAGACAATAGATAAAATGGCCCGAGCATAACATATAGTTTTATTAGGGTCATTCTCCCCCCTCGAACTTCCACACAGTGGAAATTAACTTTTGTCGGAATGAGTTCAGAATTGATTCAAGATATATTCTAATAAGGTATTGTCTTCTTACACATATAGGAGATAAAAAATTGAGGATCAGAGTATAAAAGTCACAAGTAATTCAACTAGTTTACATAAGTGATATTCATACGTAAATATAATCATAGAGTAAACCCCAAATCCAGACAATAGATAACCAAAGCTCCGACCATTATTTAAAAAATATTAGGCGCTAGTTGTACGGAAAGGGCTTTCTAATCGAAATGAAAGATTATCAAAAATAATAAAGGATTAACGGAACTAATAAAAGATAAATCGAACAAATCAGAGATTTTGGAAAACATAAAACACAATCTCAAAGTAACCAAAACTAGGCCAAAGACACTAAAATACCAAAACTTAAACATAACATACAATTTTATCTGGGTTTAGGTCGCCCCCCTAAACCCCATACAGGAGAAATTTCCCCTAAACTCCAATCGGTATGTGTTAAAACTTTGGTCTAAGGCATATTTTTAACAATTTTACACCAACAAGATTAGAAACACGACATAACTTTTTAAAGAAAATAATTTAACCCTCAACACAAACTTATCCCTCACTTGTCCGAAAACACGCAAGGGGCATAAACGAAACGGGTTTTGTGATTCCACCCCACCCAATCAAGCCAATCATATCAAATATTTCGCCAGTTCAAAATATTTTGTCATCCCTGCAAACAGGCAATCCACCAGTGTGTGTATATATATATATATATATATAACCCTTACCCGTCTAGTCTCCTTGGTCATGGGAGATGTCGAATAATAAAAACAACGTGACATAGATGGTGGTAGGCGAAAGATGGACCGTTAAAGCCCGATTCAATAAAAAATATCAATAATATCGTGACTAATAAAATTAAACCCCCAAAATATTTATATGATCACATATATTTAAAGAGTGTACCTTCAATGGATGTCAAAGTTCCAACTTCAATGTCACAATGCTGGTTATGAGAGCTCGAAAATCTCCACAAAAGAAGAAAATTAATGGCAAATACTATGAAGTAAGGCTCACCCATTATTTTTGCTGCATAACCTATTCACTACCTCAACATCAGTAGCTCATATTAATATTCTACACTTCATTTGCTTTTAAGCCTAAGAAAAGAATGCGAATCTTATTCTTACAAGACCAAAACTATATCCGAAGAATATGAAAAGTAAAAACTATATATAAAACTAATTAATGATGGTTTAATTATCTAATATATTTAGTCTAATTATGAATTACATAATATGGATGAGTTGATTTAAACTTGTGATATGTATTGAGGTATTATATAATATCTTGATAATGCACAAGAACTAATTAAGAGAAAAATCAGTTCAAAAAATTTCAAATATTTGTTTTAGGAGATTCTGATTTAGTTTGAGTTACTTGTTTCAATTAATATTGCAATACACTTTTCACTTTTGTATAAAGCATTAGTCACTTTCATAGATTGTATACTTCTAAACGAAAAAGAAAAGAACATATATGAACAAATAAAAGTAGCTTTGTTAAAAGAATTAAAAGCGCACTTAAAATAAAGATTATCAAAAAAAAGATTAATTAAAAAGGATATAATCATCAAATGTTTCATAATCGACGCATAAGTTGCATTAGTCATTACTACACAAACAATCGGCAAGGCATCGTCGACGTCCAATTGCATCGGTAGGACATCGTTGATAAAACTTAGTCGAATTTGGCTATAGCCGACGAGTCAATATCTCGTTTATTATAGAGTGAATCACAGCCGACACAGTATAACTGAACCACCTAATTGTGTCGGCTACATAGAACCGACGCAACAATGTACCATAATTGAGTCGGCTAGGCCTAGGTGTATATAGTATTAGTACCGAATGCACATTGTTATGTCGTACTATGCATACATAGCCGACACAATTGGGTGGTTATACCGCGACGACTAGGTGTACAAAGTATCGATAACGATTTCCGTCGGCTATGGTAAACTATATATATACACACACCAACTAAATTAAATAAATGCAATCTAGACAACATATTTATAAAAAATAATAATAAGAACTTGATAATCTTCGACTTTAAAATGACAGAGAATACCGTGAAACTCGTAAATCACAAAATTACCTCTTTAGTCAAAATTATATATTTTTTAATACTACTTTCTCGTGGATAACCTTAAGCAATTATTGACTTTGACACCCACTACCATGCACAGGAAAATTCCCTAATAATTTAATCATATTATAGCATCTCTTTATTCTTTGTTTAAGACCTTTAATTTTTTTCATCAGTGTTACTTTAATGTACTCAGTATATATTCTTTCCTTCTTCCTCTAAAAGGACCCAATCTTTGGAAGTCTACTACTTAATTAATTGAAACGAGTAACTCAAACTATAGAATCTACAAAATGAATATTTTAAAAATTTTGAAAACTGTTTTTCTTCGAAGTTCTTGTGCATGCTAATATATTATATTATATTATAATATCTCAGCCATATGACATCTTCTGCCATAATGATTTGATTCAGAGAACTTGAAACCCAATATAATATTAGCCATTAAAATATGTTTTGTGCGCAAGAAAGTTTTGCTCACAGCTAGTGATAATGACAATTTGTTACACTCAACTACAGCGAAATGACACTTTTATACTTTAATTATTTTCTTTTCAGTACCCTAACAATTTTTTTGTGATAACATATGCTAAAATAACCCTAGTTTAAGAAATCAAAATAGAATTGGTCCAATTTGATTTATCAAACCAGATTTAAAATTGTTCAAATTTAATTTTAGATTTGAGGGCATAATTGTAATTGCATCTTAAATATAAACCAAATTGCACTAGAGATAAACAAAATTGAACCAATTCAATTTATGATTTCTTAAACCAATGGTAGTTTAGGTATTTTAGACATTTTAAAGGTAAGTTGTCACAAAATAATGAGAAATAGTTAGGGTATGAAAATGTCATTTCGTTATAGTTAGGTGTAATAAAGTGTCATTATCCCTCACAAGTATTTGTTTTAGACTTCTCATTTTGTGGTCTGCAATGTTTTAATATATATATTGTCTACAAAGTAAATAGATTAGGAGAGAGGATGAAGAAATAAATACCGAAAACAAAATGACACTAAAATTGAAAATTAGAAAACAAAAACAGAATCTAAAGTGTAATGACCTGAGTGTGTCAAAACTCAACGGGAGTTTTAGTATCTTCAATTTAATGGAATGAGAGAAGAAAATTACTAAACTCACCGTGTTATTATCCCTAATACCGAGCTCCATCTAGGTTCTAAAATTTTTGTCATTCATGTACCATTGTTTTTATCAACATTCCACGTCGGAGAAAAAATATGAATACGACGTTCGTCTGAATATCAATTTTGGACATTTTCCTGACTAGTTAAGTTTTAAGGTAAAATGGTATCAGAGCATAGTCTATCTATCACTCACACCCCTTTTCGGCATCCAAACTCATAGAAAAATTTCATGATCAACACACAAGTCTCTAATGTGTTACCCAACTTGCACGTAAGAGTGTCAGTGTCTCACACCGGATTCATCGTTCCGCGCCTATTACAGCATCTACGATTTAAATGTAAAGACATAATATGCACTACTTCAACTGACAAAACCATTATATATTCAACTGTTATTTCCAAGTTTCGCCGATTCTTCATGGAAATTCTCTTCAATCGTTACAGTTGCTATCTCGGAAATGCATATTACAAAATAAAAAACCAGCTTTCATCATCTTCCCATTATTGGAGATGCTCTTATCATTCTCGTCTGCCTCCTTCTCGGGATCAACCAAGAACAGCAGGGAGAGAAGAAATATCGTGCCCAGTCCAACACCAACAGCTTATCAAAAAAAACAAAAAAAACGAAGAAAAACAAAATGAAATAAGAAATAAATCCAATCCAAAAGGCCATTCCGATGATAACACTAACACCTTTGTTTCTCTTAGACTTGTTGAAGATCGGAGCAAGAGGGTCTTGGAAGCGACACGGGCGAGGGGCGTGAAAGCCACAAAGATCAGTCCCTTCAAAGCTTGAGCTCGGGAAGGTCTGAAACTGGCCTCCTGTGAGAACGCTCCCATCGAGCTGATTGTACGCAACGCTGAACATGGAAAGGAAAGTCAGCCCCGCAAAGGAATAAGGTATCACCCCCGTGAGCTTGTTGTGGGACAAATCCAGAGCCTCCAAGCTCGTCATTCTAGACAAACTACTAGGTATCGATCCCGAAATATTATTACTCTTGAGATCCAAGATATGGAGGTTCTTGAGATTCCCAAATTCCGGCCAGATGGGTCCGCTCAGATTGTTGCAGCCAAGGTTCAGCATAGGCGGAAAACTCGAAACTTGATTGTACTGCAAGCTTCTACCTCTTTCATTCTTTGTCATGAAAAATGGGAAATTGGATGAACCCTCCAGTGACATATTCTGGTCGATAAGGCCCTTCAGTCCAGTGAGGCTCTTCGGGATCTCCCCAGTAAACGAATTGTTTGATAAGTCCAAGTAAAACAGATGATCCAAAGAACCAACCCAGGCAGGAACTGTTCCGCCCAGTTGATTCCAAGATAAATCCAACAGCTGCAATTTGGTACTACCACGCAACCACTGGGGCAAGGAACCCGTAAGCTTACAGTTTGCAACGACAAGAGCTTTCAGGTTCTCGAAATGCAGACTAGGATCAGCAGGCAATTCCTCATAGTGGAAGTTAAAAGTGAGAACCAAAGTAGTCAGGTTCTTGCATTGCTGCAGAATTCCAAGGGCCGAGGAGAGGTTCGAGAGGCTGCAGTTGGTGAGGAAGAGGTAAGAGAGACTCTGGAAGTTTTTATAGCTTTCTGGGATTTGGCCTCCCCGCCAATTGTTCCTAGCTAGATTCAAGTCTTTCAAGTTTCGACAAAGCGGGAGATGATCAGGCATAGACCCATTAAACCTGTTAGACCCTAAATCAAGAGAGACCAAACTAGTCATTGCTGAGCAGTTAAGATCAATGGAACCAGATAACGAGTTGTTCCTCAGATTGAGAGATGCGATGGAGCCCGAATTCGATAACGAATCGGGTATTCCACTGATGAAGCCATTTGATGGTGCTAAGAAAGATTTCAACCTCTTCAAATCGTGAAAAGCATCAGGAATGTTTCCAGACAGCATATTTGAGGACACGTCAAGCTCAACAAGGTTAGAGAGGTTACCAATTCCAATGCCGAGTTCGCCGGAGAGCTCGTTGTCATGAAGACTCAATTTTTCCAGATTCTGCAACCCAAATATCTCCGCAGCGATCCCGCCGGAGAGATCATTCATGTGAGCAGAGAGAAGCTTCAGTAAACCACAGTTCCCAAGCTCCGGCGGGATGTTGCCAGAGAAGTAGTTGAGATCAAGCTTCAGCTCCTTGAGCTGAGTCGAGTTCTGGCAGACACGTCCGGGGAGGGAACCGTTGAGGTAATTGGAAGAGAGCTTGAGAACCTCAGCTGAAGGAAGATCGACAGTGGCCGGAACTGGGCCGTGAAAGCCATTGAAGCTCAAGTCCAGGACCTTGAGATTGGGCAAATGGAACACGGATGCCGGAAGCGCTCCACTGAGGCTGTTGTGGGAGAGGTTGAGGACGCGGAGCTGGTCCAGACCGCCAAGTGAACCGGAGAGGACGCCGGTTAGTCTCAACTGTCCAAACTCGAGCTTCACGACCCGGCCCAATTCTGCAGAACCGTTCAATCCCAGAGAAGAAGAGGAATTGCAGGTGACGCCTGGCCAGCTACAGCAGCCAGAAGAGGAATTTGTGTCCCATCCACCAATCTTCGGTTCCACGCCTTTAAGGAACTCAAGCAATGCGTTGAAATCGGCGGAGCTGCAAGTCAGGTTCTGAGAACTTGCGGCCTGAGCTCGAGAGTACAGAACCAGGACAACGACGAGCACCCACAAATCTAGAACGCCCATAGCGGAAAAGAACACGAACCCAGATGGGTGATTTCAATCAGGTTCCAGCAAAACCCTTGTCAGAAATCAAAATCTCAATTCTGGGTGTCTGAACCAGAGATGGAGAAGAAGAGGAAGGGCCGAGAGAGAAAAATAACGAAAAAGTAAACATCCGGAGACTTTGACTTCAGAAGTCACTTGGATTTGGATTTGACTACAGAGACTGACTTCACAAGTCACTTTATTCAATCTCATCAACAACACAAGCCTAAGCAACATTAAAGACTATTAATCAGTGCCTGTAAAAGTAAATTATGCAGAAAACAGAGCAAGTTCTCAATCTTGCGTTATAGGCTTACAGTTTTGAACACAAAACATATCTATGAGCAAGAAGCAAACCAAAACACACCTCCAGACGGCAACATTATGGATCTTCAATCTTCCATATTTATTTATCTGATCGGCAAAGAACAATATATTAAATTAATAGAGCATGCACACGCAGCAAATAAAAAAAATGGCACTACGTAAACAGAGCGCAACACAATCTTCCATACCTCGTATAAAAATCACTTCTTTGATGCTAGATGCTGGCTTCGCTCGTGATTTCATTTGGGTAGATATCTGCAGGAGGGTGAACCTTTTCATCCTTTTCTTTAATAACGTAATATGCTGTTGAGGAACCAGATGGCACGTCTGTTGAAGTGTAGGAGATGTCAGTGAAGCATGTGTCTCTGTCAGGGAAGTTTCTGTCGTAGTCAGCAGCCGAGCCTGGTGTGGGTGCACGATCGGCAGAAACCTGCTCAATCGTCTTGTGACCTTCGAGTACACTCACGACTTCGGAGATGGTAGGCCTAAGAGTCGGAGATTGACTGGTGCAAATCATCCCCAAGCTTAACACTGTTCTGGCCTGTTCCACGTTGTATCGCTCCAGTTTCGTGTCCACCAGGTCCATAAGGCTTCCTCGTTTGTGTAAAACATAAGCCTGCAATATGGCTGCTCAGACTAAACCCAAACTGACCAGCAAAAAACTGAACCAGATAGAACCGAAGGAGTCCGGTTCGATTATTATTAAAATCGACTACAAACCAGTTCGATTAAGGTTTGTAGAAATTGAACCAACAGAAAACCGAATTAAACCAAAAAAAAATCAATCTATTTGGACACGTGGCTAATTTTTTAGGTCATTAATTTTACTGGGCCAACAAAAGTTTTGTCAAGAGAGGTCCCAAAAGTGGAAAACACATGAACTCAGTTCAAATACTACAGACCGGTTCAAAACAGAATTCTACCGGTTCGACTCTGGCTTTGATTTTCTTAGAGCCGAGCTGATCGGTTCAGTTCGGTTTGGACCGATTGTCTCAAAACCGAACCATGAGTATCCATAAGCCTGAATACATGAGAATGAACGTGATTGGCTTGGAAGTTGGATCCTCACCAAGAGGAGATATTGCATGATAAGTAAGTTTCCTCACCGTGTCAAGAAGAAAAACACTCTCCTGGTTCATTTTGTAATCTGCATTGTTCTTCCCGCTGACAATTTCAAGAATAAGAACTCCATAGCTGTATATATCGGCTTTGTCTGTCAGAATTCCTCGCATTGCATACTCCGGTGCCATGTATCCACTGCAAGAAATGAACAATACTGTGTTGGTGACTTTGGCACATCTACACTATAGGTTTAATATAAACAAGTCCAGGTCACAAGGGTCGGTATTCTGTCACTTACCGAGTTCCTCCAACTATGGTGATCATGTTCTGATTTTCATTTTTATCGTAAAGCCTAGCCAACCCAAAGTCAGATATCTTGGGTTTAAGGTTTCCGTCAAGCAGAATATTAGAGGCTTTAATATCCCTGTGGACGATCTTGATCCTTGAATCTTCATGGAGATACTTCAAACCTTTTGCAACTCCCAGGCAGATGGAAAATCTAGTTTCCCAGTTAAGTTCTATAGTGGATTCTGCACATTACCAAAAAAAAAACCAGCTAACCTCATCCGGCCAAAAATTAAAGTGGTGACTGCTCGACCAAATAAGCCGTGGTGTGAAACTAAGACATCATTACCGAATAAGGCTCGTGAAAGGCTGTTGTATTCCATATATTCATAGATCAGCAAAAGTATGTCCTTTTCAGCATAGCCATCCAACAGCTGAACAAGATTTTCATGCTTTAATGTTTTCAAAGTATAAACTTCATTTTTGAACTCACCCATTCCTTGAATCGAGCTAGTAGAAAGTTTCTTAACTGCCACGATTTGGTTGAGTAGCTCAGCCTGCATCAAGAAAACAAAGCAAATAAATAGAGTGAGTAAATTCAAATGTTCAAAAGTTCGAGGACAAATTTTGACCCTGTAAACTGCCCCGAAACCCCCTCTGCCAATCTCCATTTTCGGGCTGAAATTTCGAGTAGCATCTACTATCTGCTGGACAGTGAAGGATCTGCCTAGAATCTCTATGTATCTTTCTGTTCCAAAAATATATAAAGGATATGTATTAAATAACACTGATATAAATCTTTTGTAAGTAGAGTTTGAAGTGTTGATGTGGTCTCACCATTCAACTCTCCTTTGCCAGACCAGCACAGTTTCCAAATGAGAAGCAGCAAAAGCAGCAAAGCAAATACAGCTGAAGCTAATGCAATCATCACTATGTGTAATGTGCTCAGTTTCCCATCATCAACTTGTTCTGAATTCGGGAAATTTGAAATCAGTAAAGGGTAATAGAAAGAGATAAAAGTATCATCACTAATTTTTTTAATAAGCTGAGAGTATTATTGCACGAAAGAATAAAATGTACAGTAACAGTAAGTAAAAATAAAGATAACCCAAAAAACAAAATCGACCCAGCAAAATAACAAGAAATTAACTACCCAGAAAAAACATAGAGAGGCAAAACCGGTCCTTGGACTAGTTGGCTAGATCTTGAGCACGGACTAAACCAGGTGTACATGTGCCCTAGTAGCAGGCTATTGGATT
Source organism: Geranium rotundifolium (assembly GCA_963920655.1). Lineage (NCBI taxonomy): Eukaryota > Viridiplantae > Streptophyta > Magnoliopsida > Geraniales > Geraniaceae > Geranium > Geranium rotundifolium. The sequence goes on from OY987318.1 coordinate 2,446,237, forward strand.
CCCAGATGACGGAGACCGAGTTGGGTTGCCCTGTTATCTCCATGGGCTAGCAATGAATTGCAGGTGAAGAAGAACTGCTTGTGCAATGTCGTCAGGCCCAGGGTGCTCCCTAAGTTCACCAATGAACGGCGCAAATAAGTCATGCTCACGGAAAAAATCTCGAGCCCGGAGGAGGCTCTTGAGAGGTACTCACACTTGGTTTCTTGCAGCATGACTATGTTCGGGGTATGGCTGGAAACGAGACTGGTGTAACTCTGTATTTCTGTGATCCTAAAGCTGAGAATCAGATTTGCATGTGCTGGTTTCCTCTGCTAGTCTTATCTCATCATTGATCTGTTCAATATGTGAGATGATCTCGTCTTACGTATCTGTAACTTTATAGCCAAGGGATTTGCAGTAGGCCCGATACGTTGAACCAGCAGTCGAGATTCAGATGAGAATGAGGAATTGGAGGTGGTTAAACCAAACTTTCTTCTGAGTCTGAGGCTCTGTTTTCAATGAGACAAAGACTGTTGGGGTTGTATTAGAAGAGGCGAACGAAGTCGGTTGCTCTGTCTATGAGGTTATGCCTTGCCCAAACGGCCCAGGCAGTCTCATATTGGACAAGAGCAAGGTTTTCCGGCCTGTATGGGAAGTGATCGGAGCTTCTTTCCTTGCTTAATTTGGGATCCGGATCCTTGATGCCGAACTAAGGAAAGGCATGTGATTGGAACCCAAGAAAATTTCCCCTGTTTTGAGAAGCCGGAAAACAAGCGACGAAGCCACTTCCAACTCGTGCCTCTCATTGCCACAATCAGGTCTTCATCCAGGAAGGAGAGGATGGAGACTTTGTTCATCACTTCTAAGGAGCAGAAGTGAGCCTTAATGAACTCTGGGTCCAATTGAGTGTTCGAAATTGCTATTAGAGTGTTAGGAGTCTCAACCGAATGCAACATACTCCGAGAAGTTAAGAGTGGATAAGGTCAGGGATCTAATTGGTTAGCTTTGAGGTATTCAGGTTATAAATCCTTGACAAGAAATCAATAAAAGGAATTAATGAATTGAGAGGAAAAATAAAAGGTTACTGGAGATCGGTGTTCTCTCGAACGAATGTCAAATCGAGATTAGAGCTCTCTCGTTAATCAAGCTCACTGTCTATCCAAATCCGAGCCATAACTCGATTCACCAATTCGGGACTGTATCATAGAGTTAGGTTGGGGCGTGTCTTGAAGAAGCCACTCAAGTGGGCCGACCTGTGTTTTATTGGTTGCGTGGTCTCCCTGACTGTAGGTTAGTGGCCAACGTGACCAATAGCCTCTCCCCAGAAAAAAGAATCTACCATTAATTGACGTCATGGCCTTGAGTGTCTTGTTGTTGCGTGAGTAGTGCACAAAAGCAAAGTGCTTGCCCCGGGTGGTAGAAGACCGGGGCAAATCGATGCCCAAAATCTTGCCAAACAGATCAAAGACTAATCAGATATTGGTGCCATTGAAGGAGCCAGGCAGGTTACCGACGAAGATAGTGTGATTGCAGCAGGAGTTGGGCGATATGGTGGCGAAAGCGCACATTAGGTCAGAAAAAAACTAACTTGTATCATCACCAATTGAGCAATAGAATCTTGAGATCAAGCCAAATAAAGAATGGTATAATTTGTTAATTACCAGCAATTGCAGATATAGCTGATATCAGTGGTCCATTTTCATCAAAAGCGCCTTTGCCAGCCCAAAACAATTGGATCTTCAACGATGAATTGCTGACTTGAGTTGAGAAATTGTGACTCCATCCTTGATTTCGACACCCTGCTACATCTATTATGTTGAAATCCTTCCATTGCAATATTCCCTGCAATGTAAAACTTATGGTTCTTAAGAAAATTGTGGTACTAGTATGTGCTTCGGTACATGTTGATGTTGTGGCAATGCTAAAATTACCTGAATATATATATCAAATACGCGGTCATTTAAGATGCTATAATCTTCCACTTCCTTATACACAAGTTCGTAAAAGAAAAGCTCCACTTGGTAATTGCCGTTTTGCAAACAAAACACGTAATATGTGAGAGAGACAGGACAATAACGAGCTGAATCATATAAAGGTGCATTGGAATCAACGACTCCGCATTTCGCCTTCTTTATGGCATCATAGGAACTAGCTGATGTTGCTCCAGAACAACTATAGGCCCACTTTCCTTCTGATGATGAATAATAGTTTGATGAAACATTATCTGCATGATAATGGTTGAGAGGCAATTTTTCTTCTTCTCCACCACAATTTATATGCCAGTGATTGCCTGCAAGAAACAATAAAAACTATCAGGAAATAATGAATGGTATGCGTATTTACAATAAGTGTAAGAAACGGTGCTCTAAAAAACACTAAGCGCAAGTCGGGCAGGAGAGGGCCTTCTGGGTACTAATTGGAAATTAATCGGATTAAAGGATTAATCGGAGATTGACAAAGGATTAATCGAGAACTAACCAGGAAAGAATTGGCCAAGTCAGGGATTTTTAGAGCACTGGTAAAAAATTTGTTATTCCAAGAAACCTTGAGAACTTTTTGCTTTAAAATTATGAAAACTGGATGAATACTTGATAGAGTCAACTAGTCTCAACATGTTATTATGGAACTTTTTTCCAATGTACCAATTACTCCAACAATAAACTCCCAACATCTTAGATGGACAAGTCCTAACAGTATAAATTTGTGAGTGAATCTCCGAAGAATGCACTTACGCTTTGATTTATCATTTGGGCAACTGCTTTCCATTGATTGAGATAGAGAATTCCTAAAAAGTCATTTACAGGTAATTTACTGGGAAAAGTAATGAAGGATAAAAACTATATAACATTAATGCATATGTAGAATACGTGAACGTAACCATACATATTGACCTCGTTACTAGCTGTACTATCTGTTGAGCAGCAATCAAAGACATTCCTATATATAATGAGGATATATCAGAACTAACAGTCCAATTGCAAAAGACGAAAAGGGAAAATATATTATGAATAAGTGATTCCTTACGTGTTTGATACATTGTGAACCTTGAAGCTTTCATTTACTTGTAAAGTGTTGTAAGATAGATCGCTGCAAGATCAAAATATTCACTGACTCTTAGCACAAGCGTTGTCACAGTTATTTTTCTAGAATTAGAAATATCAACTTCATGTATCTGACTTCTGTATAAGAGAAGGGAATTGAAAAGGTAAAAAGTTCCAGCATATAGCACAATATTCATTTTTTAACTCTGTAATAACTAAACATATATAATATTTTGAATATGAAAACATACACCATAAGACTCTCTTTCTCTATGACCCAGTAAGGGAACGTCCCATTAAGCTTATTTCCTGCAAGAAGCCTGGGTAGAAACCAACAAACTATTCTTCAGGAAGGTAAATTTACCAACTATACAATAGAAGAGATGCAACTAAAATTTGAACGTTCATTGATTGCATTTAGTCAAATGGTATACTTATTTTGGGACTGCGTGAGTATCTAAAAACAATGCAGCAAATTATTTATTAAATAAGATCACTTGGAAACTTAAGATAAATAGACAAATGGAGTTCTATAAAATTGTTCACTTACATCTCAGATAATGAGTTTAAATGTTGAAATGAAACTGGAACTCCACCAGCGATATTGTTAAAGCTCAAGTCACTGTTGCACAAAACATGAGTCTTATGATCCAAAATAAAATCAATCTTCTCTATAGTGTATACAAAACACTTGCACAAGAAGGCATACGACAGTATCGTATTTATTGCTTTTCTTTGCAACCCTAAAACTATAAAAAAAACTTAATTCTGGGTTCACCAAGACACCTTACCCTTACCCATACATTTGATAAAACATGTCATATTGGGCTTGTGAAATGGACCCAAATCAGCACAATAATAACAATGAAAGTGACTTCAAGAATCTCGGGGAAACAGATAAGTTATATGATAAAGCACTTACAGGTACTCTAAATTTTTCCATGTGCCAACATAATGAGGGATCACACCAGAAATTGAGCAGTTTCTGAGCATCCTGGAGGGACACCAGAAATAGTCAGTGATCATAAATTCATTACAACAACAAAAACTATTATAAAAGCTGGAATGCAAATTGTTAGAATCGGTAACAAAAATTAGGGTTCAAGTATTAGGGTTTTTTTTATCAGCAATAAAAGCTTTTATAAATAAGAGAAATTAGGGGAGGGGACCCCCAACAAAATTACAAGACCTGAAAGACAAGAGAACTAAAGTTATTAGGGTTTGCTTGTTACCTTTCCTTATTTTGTTTATTTCCTATTGTTCCCTATGAAAGGAACCTCCTATTGTAATTCAGTATCAAGTAATTCATCAATAAGTCGATTACAATTTAGAGTGTTACATGGTATCAAAGGGTTAGGCTAGATCTTGGTTAAACTCTTTCATTGTGTGTGGCTTTGCCCAATCGTTAATTATGGTTTAGCGGGTGGGCGAGGCAATATTGTTCCAATTTCCCTTTTCAATGTTATTATTAGTGCTTTAGTTTTTGTTTGAAAAAAGTTCGGCAAACAATTACGGTTCACGGGTGACACTGTTTGAGTACTGTTCATGTCACTGTTCACTCATCAATGTTTGAGAACTGTTCACGACACTATACATCTACTATTTTTTCGAGAGTTTGGTGATTTTCCTCAAAATACCCCATTCCATGAGATGTAGAGAGATTGATGTTTGAGTGGTGTTTTGAGTTGAAGGTGCTAACCAAGAGTGTAGCGGTTTGGATTGAGATGTGCTACCCAATTGTGTAGCTATTTGGAGTCAAGACGTGCATTCAAGTTTCCATTTAGGTTATGGAAGTATGCATATTGTTATGTTCTAGAGGGCTTAAGAATTCAGGGTGGTTGGGTTCAGGGTTGTTTAGGGTTCATGGTGGATTTCGGGTTCAGGGTGGTATTGGATTGTTCAATAGATTCAGGGTTTAGGATGGGTATTCAGGATTTAGGGTGGTATTAGACATTGGGGAAATTCCAGTTCACTACGGTCAACTATACCAATTTTTCAATTCACTATCGTGAACTATTTTAAGTGTCAATTCACTTCGAGAAACCTTTTTTGTATCGAAAATAACCATGTAATAATTTTTTTTTAATTTGTTAACTTTTTATAAAAAATAAGTATTTTTTTATGGAATAAGTAATAGAATACTGGTTTGAATATTCTTTTTTTTAATTCTAAAAATATATATTAAAAAAAAGTTGTTAAATTTAGTTTTTTATTCTTAGCATTTTTTTGAAAACCTTTTTTTAAAAAATTAATTATTAAAATCAGTTATTATTATTTATTTCATAAAAAATTTTTAAAAAAGGTTGAAAAATAACATTTTCTAAACAAAGGGGTAATATGGACATTTTATATCAAATTTAACTCAGTTAGGAACGGTGACCGTTAATGGAACATCTCCGTAGTGAATTGAAAAGGTGGCATAGCTGACTGTAGTGAACTGGAATTTCCCTTAAATATTGCTTCGTCTGTTTCTTTTCCCTAGTATTGTTTGCTTCACGTACAAAACTCAATTTGTTATTCGGTTTGTACGTGAGGGGGGAGTGTTGGAATATGTAAGAAATATTAGGGCTTGAGTATTTTAGGGTTTGCTTGTTACCTTTCATTTTTTGGTTTATTTCCTATTGTTCCATATATAAGGAGCCTCCAATTGTAATTTAGTATCAAGTAATTCATCAATAAGACGATTATAATTTAGAGTGTTATACTACTATTTAAATTCCACAATAGACAACCCATCCAAATGGAGATCTTCAAAGTAGAATAATATAGTGCTTTAAAGAAGTAAATTTTATTGAGGTAACTCACGTAAGTACTTTCAAACAATGAGTTTGCAAGATGAAGTCTCTTACTAGATGAACTTTTGACAACTGGACTTCAATGTAGAGTATTTGTATATAACATGAGCCTCATACTTACAGGGATTCTATACTTGTCAAGTTTGCAGACAATGGGAATTGGAAGCCAGAGTTTCTCACGTCGCTGATCCACCTATAAAAGATAAAAGGTGTTTCCGGAAGCATTAGCTAATATACATGATATATCATTCCAAGTTCCCAATGAAGATTGAAAAAAGAGAACAACTTACAAAGTTTCAATACTTGAAAGCTCAAATAATTCAGGAGGAATTTTCCCTTCAAACTTATTTCCAAAGAGGTATCTGTACGAGCAGCATAAAATAATACACAACTGGATAATGCAATCTATGCAATTCTTTTGTTCAATTACTGCACTCTGAATTCATTTATTCAATTTGAAGCAACACTAAATGTGCACACACTCACATATAGGTTGCAATTATTAACAGTATATTCTCTTATATAGAAACTCAAATCAGCTGGTATGGCACGATAAATTTTGAATAGTCAAAACTATTAGAGTTGACAATCTGTACACAAGTATGGCTCAAATAACTTGTTTCTTACTTGCCTTTATATATACATACATTTGAAATTGGAAATGAATCGTAATCTAATATGTCTGAATTAGATTCCTAATTGATAAGGGTGTCACATCGAAAAGCTATGGATCCATTTACTGGCCTATCCGGTTGAGCTTTTAGGCTGGTCGGGCTTCTAACATAAACAACTCAAGGTTCTATCTCCACTTTTATATTTCTCCTTCTGCGTCTGATATATTTTCACTTCCGTCTTCATTACAAATTACTTTTGAATCAAAACTGAGAGCCACTTCTCCAAACCCAAACATAACCTGAATTCCAATCTCAACACATTTTCCCCGTGTATTTTTTAATTTGTATGTTTGACGTGATTGATTAGTGTTTGATACCTACTATTTCAATCATATTAAGTACTTAAACGTAAATATAAAGGGGAACATACAGATCAGTGAGCTTTGTCCAGTTCTTGAAGAAGCTGGGTATCTGGCCAGATATGTTGTTGCCTCCTACATCGCTGCATAGACCACTCCATTAAACCTTTCCTTGATTAAATTAGCTTACACACACATTCTGAATAGTAGCTAGCTCAAATCAAATTCAACTTTAATGGGACACTAACAATATAGAAAGAGATGTAAGTGGGGCGTATTCGTCTGGGATTGGGCCGCATATACTGTTGGACCACAACTCGCTGCAGTAATAACAACAGCAGCATATTAAGATTGATAAACTAATCAAATCCATTGAGAAATGATTACGACAATTAACTGTGTATCTCCATGAATTTGGTTCTTGCTAACAACTTACAGTGACGTAAGATTCTTCAGATTCCCAAGTTCTGGTGGAAGTGTACCATTGAATTGATTAGTGTCCAAGTCCCTTAAAACCAAAAGACGAACAGATTAATAACACACAGATACATAACTCTAAGGAATCGAAAAGAGAAGAATGACAGATGATAGTGTATACAGATATCTGAGACTGGTGAGGTTCCCCAGAAAAGGAGGTATGGAGCCTGACAAGTTATTGGTACTGGCATCCCTACAAAAAAAATCCCACAGCCAACAATGTTCGCTTTTCAGAATGACTAAAATCTCCTTTTCATTCAATCTGTTAAACCAAAATGATGAATATACATCTGATGGCATGGATGTGAAATATGCAGATGGAAGCAAGAAAGGCTTATATATACTTACAGATATATGATGTGTTCCAGAGCAGCAAATGATGGGGGTATGGATCCGTTAAGAAAGTTCCCAGACAATTGACTATGGTGAAAAAAACATAGAAAGAGACCAGTTATTAAGACAATGTATTGTAAATACAATCCCTTCTGATCAGAGAATACTTACAGACGCATGAGATTCTTCAACTTTCCCAAACTCTTTGGTATGGACCCATTTAATTGATTGACCCGTAAATTCCTGGTCAACAGTGATCATCAACATCAAGAATATTATGTTGAGAAGAGAGACATATATCTACATGAGTCAAACCAGTTAACAAGGATTAGTGTGTCTACTTCTCTGGCTTTCTGTCCCTGGTTGTGAAGATATATTTGAGTAAAAAGAGAAATAATTAATGATGACCATGTCACAGAACCAAATCAACTGATAGTTCAAACTGACAATTTGATGAACCAAACGTAACTTTTTACTCTAAAAGTTTCCCTTCTTACTTTTCCATTCCCTGAAGAAAATCGTTTATCACTAGGGGAGTAGAAACTGTACACATGTTGAACCCATCATTAAATCAAACAAGTTAGAGCTTGAACCACGAGGAGGCTTTTCATAGGTCACGTCACATCTACCAACTAAATATAGAATTTTAATATGCAAAACCCGATAAATAAAACTTAGCAATTAACATTATATACAAACCCAAAGGCACATAGACTTACAAACGTGTAAGGAAGGATAAATCTCCCAATGAATCTGGTATGGCACCTTCAATTTTATTATATGACAGATCCCTGTCAACATGCTAAAATTAATTAGTACGTTCTTATTTCACCAACACTCATAATGAAAGACATACATAGAATACGAGAGTTAGTAATTGAAAACCAAACAGGGTTAGACCCATCAACAACAGATTGAAGCTACATATACAATTTGTTCCCTTAACTAAAACCACACTCTATCTGATCCTATGAATCTGAAACCATTATCACAATACTCTCCAAGCACTACATAATCCATTCGAAAATCACCAGAACTGAAGATTGAAACCAAAAAATTTACTCTCTTTTTTCACTTATTGTGTAGTTTTTCCAGTTTTGAGACAAACCCAGAGCTGGAATAGTGAGAACTAGCACACAAAACTTTATTTTCCGAAAGGTTGCATGAAATGGGCTAAAAATCCTCAAAATTTAAAGATTGGAGCATAACAATTTCCAGTTTCCCACTAAACCCTAGAACCAAACTTCCTATCAAGAAAATCCACGGAATCTAGTAGAGAACAGGCAGATTAGGGCTTTTTAACTCGAAAACTTCCGCATCAAAAACACATGAGCAGAGCGCGAAAATTAAAATTGAAAAGCAATTGAACTTACAGGGAGTTCAAATATGTGAAACTAGATATAGCTTCCGGAATCGTTCCCATCAACCCTCTGCTCGATAGATCTCTGCAACCGAAACACATACGATTCACATCATCTTCGTGGAACATAACGAAAACCCATTGATCTACTTCACCATACAATGTCACAATGTTGCAGGTGGCTGTGAGATTGTTGCAGCAACACTCGATGCCGGCTGTGTTCTGGCTCCCGCGGGTTTTGCAAAGATCAGAAACATCCGTCTGCTTGCCAGATTGATCTAACTCCAAAGTCAAGTTCTTATATGCATCAGCTGTCAAAATATTCATTAGACCCGATTCAACTCGTATGAAAACATCCTATGTGTCTAATTAAACGAATCTAATTTTGAGCTTGAGCGCGATTATCTTGTTTCATTTCTCGCCCGAACCCCTTGACACGAGAAGCTGGCCCTTCACTTCGGTCGGGGTGGATTTAGACTTTGTTCGAGTAATGTATCGCCTAATTAGACACGTATGAGACTTATCGAGAATTGGAATAAAAAAACATCGAGTAATTTAGGGATGGGCACGGTTCTAGAACTGAACTGAACCGGATTCATTGGTTTTCAATTTTAAGAACCGGACCTGGAACCATTATATAAAGGGTCTGTTTGGTTCTTGAATTGGTTGGGTTCTCTAATTGTATTCGTTGGAACCGGCTGATTCTCAATTTTGTTAATTAGTTGGTTTATGATCCGAATCAAACAATTTTAATTCATATTTATAGAGAATTTTTTTTAATTGTAATCATCAAAAGTTCTAACGGAAATCAAATATTAAGACTTGATTAATAAAAAAAACAAAATATAAACTTTGCAAATAGCACTACTGAAAGATAAATAGTATCTTCCTCGCCTCAGCATTCTGGTTTCGTTTCTTGCCAGAAACTCGACGGTTCTAAATTTGAGGAACCGAAACTAAATTATAATTATATGGTTCTTTTGATTGAAAAACCAAACTTGAACCGTTAGCTACAATTCTCGATTTTTCAATTTTGTTTATGTCCTAACTCGGTTTTCATTACGGTCTAAAATGCCCACCCCAAAATAGTTTAGTTACTTACATAAACACGACCATAACACAGCTAGGAGTGACTCCAAACTTAGGATCAGATACCAAATAAACAAAGTATGAGCATAACATATAGTTTTATCATGGTTCATTTTGAGCCCTCGAATTCGCAGATAAAGAGAAATCTTCTCTCGACTCTGGTCGGAGTTGGTTCAAATTTGATTTTAGACATATTTCAATAATATATCACTTATTTATTTTTTTCAATCGAGGACCATAATACATAGTCACCCAGCTACCAAACCCTAACAAACCAATTCTGAACCACGCGATACGGCAGTAGGGCATTTATATGGAGATTTTATTTTGATCTTTTGACCCAGAACCTTCGTTACATCTTGTCTCTAACAAGGTTCACCCATTGACTATAGTATAAAATCCGGGATCCTCATTACACCTCTCCCCTCGTTATAACTGGTTTAATATCTTGTTACAATACTGAAAATATAATACATGTTTCAAAAAAACATAACGTGTTTCAATAAATTAAAATCAGTTGTTTCAGTTGAAATCATTCAATCTATTAACTAATTAGTTTTTTTTTTGTTTTTGATCGAATTATTTATATAATAATTTGATCGGCAACAAAGTCAAGAATTCCAACTAAAGTAATTTAATCCTGAACGTAACACCCTCAAATCATGCATGGACAAAAACATGACAAGTTTTGTAATCTCAATCATGATTGATCGAGTCAGGTAGACCAAATATCTGTAAAGTTCGAAATCGTCTCTATAAGCAGGTGATCCATCAATATTTCCCCTACCCGTCCAACCCATTATGTCGCGAGAGATGTCGGAAACTCAAAACAAGGTAACATAGACGGTCGTAGGTGAAAGATGGGGCGATGAATTCCGATCAAACAAAAAATCAGTTATAATTTCAATTGCTGCGAGCACGTAATAAATAGAAATCTCGAGATATTTATGATCGCATTTACTAACCTTCAATGGATGTCAAAGATCCAAACATGGTGTGACACTGCTGGTCTTGAGAGCTGGAAAATCTCCACAGGAGAAGAAAATTGAAGGCAATTAGTATGAGAACTCTCAAGTAAGGCTCACCCATCTTATTGTTGTTGCATAAACTATTCACTCATGAATAGCTCATATTAACATTCTACACACTTCATTTGTTTTTTAAGTTTTAGAAAAGGGCATGCGAATCTTATTCCCACTAGACAAGGTCACAAGAACATCAAATATCTCATAAATGTGTTTCACACAATATGTTGAGAACATGAAAAATTGGTGTTGTATATTATTATATCTTTATAAGAGTGTTGTGTATTTTGTTAATGATAAAAATTTATTCGCGTAATTTGATGTCGTTTGCTTTTTCTCATGTCTTTCTGGTGTTGCTTGTGTCTCAAGCTACCCCTTTTTATGATATTTTGTATTCATATTTTGTTAATGTTGTATACAACCTCTTAGATGTGATTCTTATATTCACATCTAAGAGTTGGTTTTTATTGGAGTGCATCGCACGAGTGATTAATTATTTTTAATTTCAACATTGTCAATAAACTCGAAATTCAAACGTAAAATTGAAAAAGATGAATAAATGGTTATTTGACTTTTTATTTATCGTATATTAATCCATATTTCGAACCGAAATTAATTAGATGGACTGAATAAGATTGGACAAGATCGAAATTAACTGATTTAAGTTGAAATAGACCAGAATTAATTAGTTTGGACCATATCAGACCGAAATCAATTTAAATTTTGTTTGGTTAACCAGATTTGATCGTTATTTTTACCGATATTGTTTCGTCTCAAAAAGCTTGCAAAAATTGATACATCACTGGTATATCGGTTGGTCACGGGATTATCCGTAATACTGCTTGTTTCAATTAATTTTGTAATAGACTTTTGAACTAATAAGCATTATTAGTCACTTTCATAGATCGGATACTTTTAGATGAAAATCAAAAGAACATATGCTGGACAAATTAAAGTGGATTTGATTAAAGAATTAAAGGTGCACTTAAAATAAAGGATAAAATGATGTATCATATGATCCAATTTTTAGGGAATCTCCTCGTAAATGATATTTAGTGGGTGTCGAAGTCAATCATTGTGTACATATCAAATTAAAGTGACTAATTGTATATGAGAATTAGTATTAAAATATAAGAAAAATAATTAAATATAAAAGTTAGTAGCAACCTTTTAAATTGTAAAATCCAACGTATGTATTAGTCAAATATATTTAACTGTTTTTTGTCTTGTATTTTAATACTACTTTCACCTAGTTCAAGACTGAACTTGCTTTTGCAAATTAATAATAGAGAAAATGACATTTTGTGCACCTAAATATGTATTTTTGACACTTTCATTTCTTACATTTTTTTTTAGTATCCTAAATTTTATTTTGGGACTTTTGGCAATTTATTTACCAAAAATGGCCTTGAATTTTGGTTCAATTCATGGGTATTTTGGAAAAATGACCCGGAAGTACCCTGAATTTTGCTTCAATTCATGGCTATTTTGAAATTATTATCTCAAAATGAAATTCATGATACTGAAAAAAAGAAAAAAAAAGGTAGGGTATGAAAGTGTAAAAAGTGTATATTTAGGTGCACAAAAGTGTCATTTTCCCATAATAATATATACAAGGATATTGATACTTTGTTATGCTCAACTATAACGAAATGACACGTTCATGTCATAACTACTTTTTTCTCTTTTTTAATACCTTAATTTTGCAAACTAATAATGTATACAGGGATATTGATATTTTGTTATACTTAACTATAACGGAATGATACTTTCATGCCATAACTAATTTTTTCTCCTTTTTGATACCTTGACAATTTCTTTGTAACAAGCTATACTAAAATGACTAAAATACCTCTGGTTTAATAAATCAGAATAGAACATTTTGATTTTATCAAACCAGATTTGAAATGGTTAAAATTTAATTTAGATTTGGGGGCACAATTGTAATTGCATCTTAAATATAAACCAAATTGAACCACAAACAAATAAAATTGAACCAATTCAATTTATGGTTTTTTAAGCCAATGGTAGTTTATGTATTTTAGATATTTTAGAAGTAGATTGTCACACAAAAAATTGTTAGTATACCGAAAATGATAAAAAAATACTTAATGTATAAAAGTGTCAATAATGTCATTATCTCGTATATAAATTATAAACCACGATTGACCTTGACACCCGTTGTCATAACATTTACAAAAAAATTCCCTAATAATTGAATCACATCATATCATAGCATCTTTATTCTTTATTTAAGACCTTTAATTTTTTTATTAAAGTTACTTTAATCTACACGATATATGTTCTATTCTTTTTCATCTGTGAGTTTTCGATCTTTGGAATTGACTAATGCTTAATACAAAACTTTTTTGTTCAAGAAGAAATTTCTGATCACTACTCTCTACTGTGCAACTTTTGCATGTCACTACATTAGACTTTAATCTGTTGCACGATATTATTTAGTTGCACGTCCATCACAAAGTTAAGTTTGATGTAAAACGTTTATAATACTTCTATACTAACAAAATTCAAAAATATATATCTTTTGAACTTTTTTATAAAAAAAAAACATTTTTCATCACATAAATAATAAAACACTGATTAAAAAAAATATATTTTTTTTCAAAAAAAACCACTTTTAACAAATATTTTTTTATTCCATAAAAAAATAAGTTAAACAAATTGTTTTTTATTTCTTAAATACAAGGGTATTTTAGTCATTTAATAAAATTTGAAATTGTAATATTTAAATGACTAAAATACCCTTGTATTAAAAAATGAAAAAAAATCTTTTGTTTAACTTATGTTTTTTATAAAAATTTATGGGATAAATAATAAAAAACTGATTTGAATATTATTTTGTTAAAAAAATATTTAAAATGAAAAACGTTGTTAAAAGTGATTTTTTATTTTTAAATTTTTTTTGAAGAAAATGATTTTGAAATCAGTGTTTTATCATTTATGTGATAAAAATATTTTTTTTAAAAAAATTCAGAAGATATTTTTTATTTATTTTTTAATATAGAGATATAATAGACATTTTACATCAAACTTAACTCTGTGATGGATGGTGCAACAAAATAAAACCATACATTGGTGACGTGCAATAGATAAAATTAGTGGGCAATGACATGTAAAAGTTGCATAGTAGAAGGTAGTGATTAGGAATTTCCCCTTTAATTAATGCTTAATAATTTTACTACGAAAATGAAAAATAACGTTGAAAAGAAAATCCACTAAAACACAAGAAAAAGATAAAACAAGCTCAATTTGGTTTCTCAGCTGACATGAGTTTGAAAGGAGGTGTTAGAATATTAGCTCGTTTCATATATTAGGTTATTTCTATTGTGTTCTAGTTTAGCACCATTGTCTAATAGTTAGGACTTTATAATGTTATTAACTTTCCCATTTAGTTTGATTCATTGTTCTATGATTGACTCTCCATCTATCGTATCAAATAACAATCATTAATATCAATAATATTATTTTCTATATTATTTCTTCACATAGCTGTTAATCAAGGTTACCGTGTTTAGGATTTTCTAATCTGCATTAGTAGTATTGTAAGTATATATATCCTATTGTTATAATAATAATAATAATAATAGGTTATTAGGCTAGTTTTCTTATCGTTCCTTCCATAAAGGAACATCCTATTGTATTATGAACATCAAGTATTTATTAATAAAACTTGAGATTGGCAATAGGTAACGAGAAAACGTTTGCAAGCCAAGTAACAAACCTCGGATCCAAAAGTGTGCGGCAGAGCTTGCATTGTAACGCCCGTTGAGCTTCGTGGTCGTTGCTCCCTATTCGAGATCCCCTCTACATATATGATAAAATGTTTTTTTTCTTGTAAGAGGAAGAAAGTTTACATGATAAATTACAATAAAATGGTAGACGAGAAGCTCAATCATCATTACATTTCAAGAAATAAAACACAACAGTAATATACAAACCGATTAGTCGAGCCCAGATCTCGGTACACTTGTTTGCTGATAAAAATAAATTATATATATAATGCAAATAAAGTGTACATGTTTTTTCTCTCTTTATTATTTCAATGACAATCCACACAATGCTGCAGCAAACAATCTGCTCCTGTTATTACACTGCACAACACAACACAACATCCCTCTCTACAAACCTCAATTTTCCCAAACAATACAATAGTTACTGTCAATATAATGACACAACTCAGTACCATATCAGCTAAAACCAGTTTCTTCAATCTTCATTCTTGTTCCAGACTCCTGGTTTATCTACAGGACAAGGAAATGCTTTCAAGTTATAGCAACGACTAACCTCAACATAGTGCAGCAATGGCATTTCCTCCTTCAGGTCCTCCCAGTGAAGATCCAACCTCGGCAAGTACTTCAGGCACAGTCCCTCGGTTTTCCAGGAGGCCTCGCCCAAGGACTCGCGATTGCTCAAGCTCACGAGGTTCCCGTCCTCGATGCAGAGGTACTGCAGGTTGGGGAGCACGGTAGGGTTGATCCAGCTCCACAGAGTCTCTCGGTTGTAGCATTTCAGGTACAGCTCCTCGAGGCTCGAGGGGGGCGAGAGCCTGTCCAGCATGTTTATGACGTGATCGTCGCTCAGCTCCTTGTTCTTTTCCGATGAGCTGCATTCGTCCGCGTTGATCGCCAGCACTTTCAGCTTCTGGAGCTGGGAGAGGACTGTGAGCTCGTTTTCTGTGATTGCGCTGTCGTCGCTCAGGTTTATGCGGAGAACTCGAAGCTTGGTCAGCTCCTTGAGCTCGGAGAATCTGCAGCGCGATTTGTTCGCCATCGAGACTATTCTGAAACCCGACAGCTCTTGGAGGTTGGAGAGCATCCCCAGCCCCTGAGGGAGGCGCTGGGCGCGACATGAGCCGAGATCTAGAATCACGAGCCTTTTTAAAAGCGTGATGGATTCGTGTACCGTGCTCAAGTTGTTGCAGTCTGTCAGGACCAGAAGCTGGAGGTTGCGCAGTTTCCGGATCGAGCGCGGGAGCTCTTTCAACCCCGAGACGCCGCTCAGGTTGAGGTAGGCGAGGCGCTCGAGCGTGCTGATCCAATCCCATAAAGATTCCGTGTCGCTGTCTTTCGCAATGCTGATGCGTGAGAGATTGAGGACTCTGAGAGACCTGAGCGGCGTCATTTTCCGGTCAAAGTGGATCGCGAGGCTCGGGGACAGCAAAATCAGCGCGTTGAGGTTGTTCCGATGCTTCCTGAGCAGTTTCTTGTTGAACTGGCTCGTCAGGCCGAGCCATCTCGACTCTGCTGACAATATCTGCCTACCCTTTTCGTCGAAGCTACAGAAACCTTCTTCTTCCGCGATCATGATCGTCAGCTCGCGCACCATGTCGTGCATTCTGATACTATACACTCTCTCGTCGAAGCCTCTCCGCTTCTCGATGTCAACCAAGCACCTGCTGGCCAGCTGCAGCAGATACTCATAACCAACCTCCGACGCAGTCCTCGAGCCTTTCCCATGAATCAGGCCTTCCCCGACCCACCAGCGGATCAGCTGTTCTGTGTCTATAACCGCATCTTCAGGGTAAATCGACAGGCACAGTAGGCATTGCTTGAGTTTACAAGGGAGATCTGCGTAGCTCAGCTGTAACGAAGCCATTATCGAGTTGTTACTTCCTAGCTTCACTAATTCTTCATGGAAATTCTCCTCGATCTTCTTCCATTCCCCGTATGAGCGTTTTTTAGACGATAACAACCCTCCGATCGTTTTGATCGCCAGAGGCAGCCCTCCACATTTCTCTACTATGTCCTTACCGAGTTTTTCAAAGTGAGCGTCCGGGCAGAGTCCTCGATTCCTCGGAAATGCATACTTACTGAACAATAGCCAGCCTTCGTCTTCGTTTAGGATCCTCGGGCGGTGAATTCGAGCGTTGTCAACTCCTATCCCGATCGCGACATCCTCTATCCTCGTCGAGACGATGAGGCAGCTGGTTTCACCGCTTGGCACAGGTATGTCGCGACAGAACTCGCCCCACCACTCCAAGTTCGTGCTCCAGACATCGTCCAGAACAACGAGGCACGTCTTGTCTGCGAGAGACTGGTTGATCAGGCAGAACATCTGCGTCTTGTCCAGAAAACCCGATTCGTCCTCTCCTATCTGTTTCAGCATGCTTCTCAGGATCCTCTCCTCGCTGAAGGCCTGAGAAACTGAGAGCCAGATCGTCTTGTCGAAGTGAGAAGCTACCTCTCTGTCAGTGATGACTTTGTGGCTGATCGTTGTCTTCCCCAACCCTCCCATCCCCACAATCCCGATCTTCAGAAGCTGCCCTGTCCCGGTCTTGGAAAAAATCCATCCTTTCATCTTTTTTAAATCTTCTTCCAGCCCGATCGCCTCGGATGAGTTCAGATCGTGCGCGGGGATGAATCTCCTGTCTGTTTCGGTACTGTCCTCCCTGATGAGACTGTGCTGCGCGCTTAAATACATTCCCAAGCTCTTCTCTATCTTCTTCATTCGTAAATTGATGTCCCTCAGCTTCTTGCCCATCAGGTACCGGAAGAACGGTTCGGAGAGCGAGGAGCACGAAAACAGCCCGTCTCTCCGGTACTCGTCTCTGAGCAGGCAGTCCGTGAGGATGTCATTGGCTTCATAGACGATGTTCCTCATTTTGATCAAGGTTGTCTTGATAAGCTTCTTCTTAGTCCTGAGGTTGTCCGTGTCACCGAGAAACGATCTCATCATATCGAGGCGCGTCTTCATCTCCTCCAACTGGGTTCTGAATTCAATAGCTACCTTAGCTTCTTCTTCGAGTGCTCTCACGACATGGCCAAGAACAACTTCAATCACAGGATCAAAAGCGTCCATGTCTTGTTTGCTGGTCTCTTACCTCTGCAACAAACATACAAAGCTTTGTAAGATAGAATTATACAAAATCTTGAAAATATATAAGTTCATAGAAACAAAACAAGGTGCCTCAGGATTCCCTTCTCATTTCCCTCAGTGTCTGTTAGGAATCAAAGGTTTGGAAATTTTTTATAAATGTTTGTGCTATTTGAATTAGTATACACATCAATATCGTACTTCTGTAAAAAAAATCATATGGATTTTCGGGTTCACTAATTTGCAAACTTATATGAATGTTCTTTTGTCACCCAAAAAAATAAGTAGAAAAGAGAGAGGATGCCAGCGAAGATTCAATTGTGAGAACAGCTATACCATATTAATGAAGATATATGTATTTCATGATTTTTTTTTACAAGTTTCAGATATTGAAAGACAAAACAGCCTACAAAGAGATTATCAACATCCCAAATATATACAAGCTCAAACATAAGTTTAATGCTTATAAGTTATATCTCGTAATAACCAGAAAATCCAAACATGAAAAAAAAAGTTCCAAACATAAGCTCCCAAAGTAGGCTGCAAGAAAAATAACTATGGAAGTATATAGGTTGAGAGTTTTGCATACACTTCAACGAGACTGAACAGTCGGAAACTTCTTGCCAGAAGTTGGAAAAGATCAGACGATTTGGAACAGCTATACCATATTAATGTAAAACATTTCAAGTTTCAAATATTGAAAGACATAACAGCCTAAAAGAAATTATTAACATCTCAAATATATAATAACTTGAAAACACAAACATGAAAAGGTGGAAACATTGAGCTACCAAAATTGCAGCAAGAAAAATAACTATGGAAGTTTAGGTTGAGAGTCTGTGTTCACTTTAACGCAGCTGAACAGTAGAAGACTTGTTGCCAATAAACGAATTCAAATATAAACAAACGACTGGATGCTCTATTTCTCCTTTGTAATCATGTGGAAGGACAAAATTGTATCAAAATGCTTCATTTTAAGGAGGAAGCGCTATCTAAGCAATTTCCAAATCTTGTAAAGTTCAGAATGTCATTGAGTTCTATGTTAAGTATAAAGACACTGAAGGTAAAAAAAAAACGAAAAACAAAATATTGGTTACTAAAATTTGCAAGCAGGACTCTTCAAATCCACAAATCTGATTGAAAATAACAGCATATCGTATGCACTGCAACAAGGCATAAAGAGGTATAACAAAACTTTTTAAAAAAAAAGTCAGCTTGTGAAAAAAAGAGCGCTAACAAAACATTTCCATGAAAAACTAACCTCGCTGAGGAGGCGATGTGGTATTGAGGAAGCTGCAGCGTTGAAGAAGCTCGATACAACTACACCCGAATTTATCTTCAGTAGCGGATGCTTTCAATCGTGTACCATCTACAGGTCTCTGGCACACTAATTTGCACATTTTTATCACAATTACTGAGCATAAAGGTTAACTAAAGTGGCCATGGAAAACACACTGTTGATTCACTTTACAACTCATATGTTCCCTCCTGGTTTCCATCAGGAATAAAGGCTCCATTGAAATGGAAATTGACGCACATAATACGACATGACCCTACAGCTACCACTCGTGCTTGCCCCGGTGATTGAAATCGAACAACACTTCCTTTTCCACAACTATTTGTCCTTTTTTGCCAACAATGCAAGCACTGTTATCAGTGTTCTAAGAAACGCTAGGCACTAGTCAGGAGGATAAGGTCTCAAGGGACTAATTGAGAATTAACTGACATTATTGACTAGTTGAGTATTTTTAGAACACTGATTTTCCTTGTTAACGTCACACGAATCCCGTCACCACTTGATAAACTACAGTCTTGAGGTTATTTAGGTGGATTAATCTTCAAAATCTATTACCAAAACACAATCATAATTAATCCAATGCACTAAATCTATCACTGAGAGGAAAAGGGTACAATTTTGTCTCTTAGGCATTTTGTCGAACACCTAGCATGCAAAGCCACCACTGAACCAAGCAACAAATTCACCATGCCAATTGATAAAATCTGCAACAATTGCTTCAATTCTGGAACTGAGTTTCGATCTTCTCATCATTTCATCTAATATAATAAACAAAACTATGACCAATAATAATTGCAAAATCATAAGAAAGGAACTTAAATGCAAATGCTCACTTCGATCCACTCTGAATCTTCTCCATGGATATTTTCGTATCACCGCCATGCTCAGACCTTTGAAGAAGAAGCATATATGAACCCAGAAAATGCGTTCTGGAAACATTTTTATCACTTCAGTGAAGATCGAGCAGAAGCGCCGAGAAAAAAGTAAAATAATAGTTGACGATTGCTCTGTAAATAATCAGAGACTAATCGTTTTGTTCAAACTTTTAATTAAAAGGATAATTACACTTTGTTACACCAAACTATGACATTTTCATACCTTAATTATTGTTATATCTTTTTTAGTACCTTAACAAATTTTTTGTGACTATATATGCTAAAATGACTAAAATACCCCTAATTTAAGAAATCAAAATAAAACTATTTCAATATGACTTATAAACCATATTTGAAATGGTTCAAATTTAAATTTTATATTTTCGGATATAAATGTATTTGCATCTTAAGTATAAATCAAATTGAACAACCAATTTAATTTATAGTTTTTTACACCAAGGGTAGTTTAAGTATTTTAAACATTTTAGAGGTAGGTTGTCACAAAAAATTGTTAGAGTACTAAAAAAGAGACAAAAATAGTTAGGATATGAAAGTGTCATTTCGCTATAGTTAGGTGTAGGACTGTTCACGGTTACATAACCGAACCGAACCGGTCATAACGGAACCGAACCGACCGGTTCGGTTATTGAAGATTCATAACTGATAACCGAACCAAAAGGTGGTCGGTTCGGTTCGGTTATAACCGAATAACCGATCGGTTATGACCGATTCGGTTCTTCGGTTAACCGAGACAATTCAGTGTACTGTGAATCAGTTAATACATAGCATCGAGAAATGGAAGATAATTCAGCACAAGCACAAGCAGTGTGAAACAAACACAAGCAGTTATGAACTTCAAAATTAGGGTTTCGAAAATTAAGTATTGTTGCTGCCTGTGCCCTGCTTGTATTATGAACTTCATAATACAATCAAATCCATACTTAATTTTCGAAACCCTAACTTTAAGAAAACAATAGGAACCCTAGTTTGAAGAAATCAAATCAAGACAGAAGGTCAAAATCGAGAAATCGAGAACGAAAAACAAAAAACAGTCGCTCAGGAGAAATCGAGAACGAAAGGTCAAAATGGTTTACCGAGATCGAGATCGAAGGTCAAAATGGTTGTTGTCGATTTGTCGCGCTCGGTCGAAGGTCTCTCGGCCGTTGTCGATCGCCTCCGTCTCGGTCTCCGTCTGAATTCGTTGTCGCTCGGTCGGTCTCTCGCCTCTCGGCCTTCGTCGCCTCTCGCCCTCTCTCTCTCTCGTGTCAAACCCTAAACGAATTCAGCTGTGAGTTCAGCTGAGCTGAGTGTGACTGTGTGAGGACTGAGGACAGGCACCCATATGACGTCGTTTTTGGGAAGAGCTGAACCCTAAACGACGTCGTTTGGTTGCTTATAATCGGTTCTCGGTTCGGTTCGATTACGGGCGGTTTTTCGAATCCCGTAACCGATAGCCGAACCGAATTTCTGTCGGTTGTTGAATATAACCGAACCGACCCAACCGAATCGATCGGTTCGGTTACCGATTCCCTCGATTCGGTTCGGTTCGGGTCGGTTCTCTCGGTTACTGGTTTTCTGAACACCCCTAGTTAGGTGTATCAAAATGTCATTATCCCTTAATTAATTATGAGTTGAGCTTGAGTCTGTTTTTTTAATTTAAAGTTAAACCATCCCATTTAATATTTACTTTTTTGAAGTAATCTCGTTTAATATTTAATCTATCTGTTAATTAATATCAGTATTTTTTTTTTTTTTTTCTTTTTGATAATTTATTTTGAACAAAACTAGACGAATCAATTAGAGCCGATCTAATATACATTTTCTTTTAACAAATATTTATAGTAAAATTAAGTCAACTTAATAGTCGAGTTGAGCTCTAATTTGACTACTTATTTTCGAGCTGAACTGGAGTTTTGTTGCAAAACTTCATCTGAATTTGAATCAAACATTATTTTTATGAGCCAGATTATGCCATTCAACAACTAGAAGTTCAATTCGACTCGTTTACGCATAGAAGTTCAGTTCAACGTACATAGTGTCGAATCTCATGTCTGTTTTTTTGGGAAAGTAAATGTTAATGGCGAATATCGGTCGAATTTCATTTTTATTGGCAGTTTTAACAATATTGCTTGTGCCACAAGACTCCTTGCAACGTCTTTATTTGTTGGTTGTTATTGTGAGTGAAGAATTTAGGGTAAATTCTACAGGACCCCCTTAACTATCATGCCCCCCCTTAACTACAAAATCAATCTGTGAGGTGCCTTAACTATCTAAAAATCCCACTTTACCTTTTTTTGTTGACTTTTTTCAAAATTCTGTTAAGTTTTTGTGAAATGACGAAAATACCCTTGTATCTGAAAAATTAAAATAAATAAATAAAAACGATTTTGAATTTTTTTTTCTAATTTTCTCGTTCTACAAAATAAAGAATAAAATTTTGTTGATAGTAAAAAAAATTTTTAAAAAGTTTTTTTTATAAAAAAAATTTTTAAATAAAAATTTTCTTTTAAACATCGTTTTGTATTTTTATTAATTTTTTTCAAATAATTTTTTTTAAATAAAATTTAATACTAAAATATTATTTTTATTCTTTATTTTGTACAACGAGAAAATAGAAAAAAAAAGTTCAAAATCATTTTTATTTATTTATTTTAATTTTTCAGATACAAGGGTATTTTCGTCATTTCACAAAAACTTAACAGAATTTTGAAAAAAGTCAACAAAAAAAGGTAAAGTGGGATTTTTAGATAGTTAAGGCACCTCACAGATTGATTTTGTAGTTAAGGGGGGCATGTGAGACACGCTTATAGTTAAGGGGGGTCCTGTAGAATTTACCCTAAATTCTTCACTCACAATAACAACCAACAAATAAAGACGTTGCAAGGAGTCTTGTGGCACAAGTAATATTGTTCAACGGTCAAAATTTTCTCTCTCTTGAGCTAAATCTCAATTTGGTTAGGCTTCAAAATTATAAAATCTTTAAGATAAGTACTCTCTCAGGTCTGTTTCTGCAAATCACATCTCATGAGCATAACTTTTATTCGATCAGCTTTTTGGTTGAGCCATTCACTTAGGATCACAAATCATAAACAACAACAAATATAGCATATGATGCTAAGATAGGCCCCATTTCTATGGTGATATTCACGCTAGACACGCCTTTAACCGATTTTGAATTTATTGGAATCAGTCAGTACAGTGATATCGCTAACTGACCGGTGAACGAGTTAAATTTTAAATGTGAATTGACCAGCAGTTGGAGTCTGAGGACGCAAATATATCCCCGGCCCACGATTTATGATGTTCAAGCTTTAACAGTGTGGTTTGGTATGTACTTAATTTGGCCGCCTATTAGATTAAATATTTATGTTTTCCATATCGTAGCATTCATATTCGCTACGAATACTGAATGCAACAATTTTTATGATGATGTTTACGGTTGGCATGTTTTAAACCGATTTCGATTATACTTAAACCAGTCAATACAATAGTCTCGTTGACTAGTTAGATGCGACCTTGCCAAGCTCAGTAGGTGGATATTCTTGTGTCTCGGTCATCTCTATTAAAAAATTATTCGATTTATATATATTGACATGGTAAACACGTTGTTGGCGAACCACGTAACAATAGTGTTTTTATTTACTGCTTAATTAATGGTGCATAAATATTTTTATAACACATCACAATCATATCACATGAGTGGTTATTTGTTGCTATACATATTGTCCTTGCTACAATCAATCAATTGAGTAGGAAAATATTTTAAATTTAAGCCCAATGTATAATACAATAACTCAAATTATAAGTTTGGGACAAAACTAGAATAGAACCTAATTTTACTATTATATTGAAATAAAACACAATACATTTTTGGAACAATTTTCTTGGATTCATTAAGTGATTAGTAAATCATTCATGTACATCTACTGTTCACAAGCTACTGTTTTTTAATGAACCTTAATTTGTTTTCTGAAGTGAGTGATTCAAGACAAAAATTTACCAAAAACAAAACATTGCAATATCATCTCTTCTTCTTCTTCTTAAACTGAAAAGACTCTGAGGTACTTGCTGTGGTTTTGGAGTGTGTAATATTCAATTATTCATAGTTCATCATCACAACTTTGTAGGTGAATAACACAGAAGAAGAAGAAGAAAAAACCATATTTGTTAGTGTCCGGCAGTGTTCAAGGTCGATGGCATCAACATTGAAACAACGTGACACACATATATTAATACCTCAACATGAAACTTGTAGGTGGGTAGCAACAAAATTCCACAATTATTAGTGCCTCACAACTTACGCTAGTTATAGACCTTTGGTTTATTATACTAGTTCGAAG
This sequence comes from Geranium rotundifolium, assembly GCA_963920655.1. Lineage (NCBI taxonomy): Eukaryota > Viridiplantae > Streptophyta > Magnoliopsida > Geraniales > Geraniaceae > Geranium > Geranium rotundifolium. The sequence goes on from OY987318.1 coordinate 2,470,655, forward strand.
TCGTTGTATCCTTGGAGGTGTATGCTCGTTGATTTCAACACCTGAGAGAAAATACATTTTAAGGAAAGTGTCCAACACACCTCGACTTATTTCTCGAGTTTGTACCAATAATTTAGAAAGGTTCATGTATTTTTGTAATTTTAATACTTTATTAGTATTTTATAATTTATTAATTTCCGCAATTTGTTAATATTCTTTTATAATACCTAACAGATTTTGAAAATGTTTATATTCATGAATAATTTATTATAAGTTACAATAACATAATATTAACCATAAACGCTAATATAACAATAAGAAACTATAATAATAATATAATATCTAACAGATTTCAATGAATAAATATAAAATGATAATGGAGTAATTTAAAATGTATATAAATCTTTAGTGAACGGTAAGTAACGAAAAAATGTATATGTATAGAGTAGGTATCAAATACAAACGGGGGAAAATGTCCAAACATCCAAATTGTATAACATGCAATGCAATGTTGTATAACCATGTAGAATATGTAGTGCAATGTTGTATAACATGTTGGACCTGGGCAAAATTGAAGCAATGTATAACATTTAGTGCAACGCTGCGTGTCGCAATTTAATATAACGCGCGTCTCTGATCTGACGATTATACATTGGCTTGGACGTTTGAACATTTTCGGTGAATTTGCATTGGAGTGCATCCCTCTGTGTGTGTGTATATATATATATATTGATATTACAGTTTGAAAGACAAAAATTATGGTAAGAATATTGAAAGGTGTTGATCAGTCCTTGGTTACTTGGAGGAGGTGGGCTCTCAAAGTTGCTTCTTTTATCTGGTAAATAAAGAAGAAGATATAATTACTAATTTCATATGTGTAGAGGTTGGCCCAATAATAAAGAAAAGTTTGTGAGGTTGGGTTAGGTAATTACCACTGAATTAGCAAGCAAAGGAATATGTTTCTCCAGCTCTTCCATGCACTCCTCTTGTTGCTTTATTGTGATGGTTAGCTCTGTTAATGTATACAGAAGCTTCTCCACCTGCTGGTACATGAATGGCTGCTTCACCACCACTTGTTCAATCCCTCCCATCACATCCTCTGCCTCCTTCATGCCTTTTATCACACTTTCCTCCTTCCCCTGTTTCAATTCAAATGTATGTTATTTGAATCAATGTTACGCGTCGGGGAGAACCGGGCCTTACCAAGAAAGAGCACGTAGACACATTGGACCTTAGACCACAAGACTGGTCTGTTGGGTCAGAAGTAGGTTTTGATGTGTATATGTGCTTTTCTTTGAGGTGTGTTCCTCATTGGTAAGGTCGAGACCTGAACTCACACGTGAAATCCTAACAATACGTACTGTTTGCAATCGTACCTTGGCTTCATCGTCTAGAGGGAGCCTGACAGATATTCCGCACAATTTTCTGGCGACTCTACCGACTGCTTCGCAGTTCTTCTTTTCCAGCTTTGCCCATTCGTCGAGCAACCGAATCTGCGGATTCAGAATCTGGTATACTTTTATCTCCTGCTTCGCCTTCTCAGCCATCTTCCTCTTTTCTACTATCGAGCTTCTCATCTTCCATATCACGATCCACACGCAGAACAGTCTCTCCTGAGCGAGTCTGGTCCTGGCGGCCATGGAGGCAGCGGCCGCGGCGTTGGCGAACCTCCATTGCACCAGCCTGTTATTTGCTATCTTGTAGCCGTGAAATTCTTCTTCCTGCGCCGAGCTCACCTTCCTCTTCTGCCGGAAATAGTTGAACACTCCACTCATGGAGACGGCTGCCCTGGCCTTCCTCGCCCCTTCCGGCGCCACCACCACAGACGATCCCGATCTCCCTGGCGACAACGCCCACGCCGATCCCTTACTGGTGGCGGCGGTTCTTGATTTTGTTGCGGATTTGGAGCGAGCAGTGCTGTTGCTGCTGCTGCTGCTGTTGTTGTTGTTGAGTCTTTGGGTAGATGTGTTGCTGCAGGGGTAGATTTTGTAGGGCGAAGACATGGCGGCATGAGTCCCGCTCTTGCTCCGCGGCAGCTGCGAGGCGGGCTTGTTCCGGCCACGACCAGTATAACCGGTGTACTCCATTTGTTGAGCTATATTAGTGTAATTACAAGTTTTAGTGTACACATACATATATATGTATACGTAGGTGAGTGAGATGGAAAGCTTATTGTTTCGAGGATATGTTGGATTGGGTTGAGAGCACGTAAAGAGAGTAGCTATTGTTGGGAGAATTGTCGTCGATCAAGCCTCCCACGAAGTTTTCCACATTTTAGTTTATTGTTCATTTCAACTACTTGTTCAGTTGGTACCCATTGACTTTTGAACATTAGAGTTTCATATTGTTTCTGCATATATTATAACACATATTTCTTGCATGTAAGACACTAATTATAGTATATAATTACATATTTTCTATATGAATAAAAAATAAGTTGAATATCATTATTTCTTCTTTACAAAACATTCTGTAACTAAAAAGTATAACCTACAAATTCGAATGTAATCTTACAATTATATATCAAATTTTACAATTATATAGTTTATCATTTAAAACAATTCGACACATATATTCATACTTCAACACATGAAACTTGTAGGTGGGTGACAAGAAAACCCTATAATTATTAGTGCCTCACAATGTTTCTTTCATGACATCAACATTGAAAAGTGCTTCAAAGAATAAGAATTAACAGAATACATGCAGGGCCGGCCCTAGAAAACCAGGGGCATAAGAAAAAAATTTTAAACGAGACATTCTTTATTATAAAAAAGTACGTCATATTAATTAAAAAATAACAATAATACCGTACTCCATCAATCAAAATTACATATAAAAATTAAAAAAGTATAAAATTTGCAATCCTTGAAATACATCTAACAACTATTGTCATCCCTCTTCTTAATTTGATTCTCTTGGTTCTTGATTTAACAGCCATAGTCATTCTACAATTTGGGTCTAAGCTACTTCATAAATGGGGTGAAATTATGATATGTAACAGAGTCAAGAAGTCGGACACAAAGTCGTAAGTACTGTGTCGACAATTTGCCTAAATACAGAGAATAGTTTAAACCATAAACAAGCAATAATAATGACACCAGAGATGATTACCCAGTTCGGTGCAACGTCACCTACATCTGGGGGCCCTCGGCCAGTGGAAAGATACTTCACTATAATATAGTTAAGAGTACAACTTCAAGTATCAACTAGCTATCACACAAGCTATTGACTTAAGCTACTTTAACTACTAGCTCTCGTACCTAGACCAGGGTTCTACTCCCCCTGTCTTCGAGTCCTCCTCGAGTCCACCCTTCGAGCAAGTCTATGCTCGGTGTCGTAGTCTTCTTGACAAATTTGTGAATCTTCAATCACGAACACAAGAACCCTAATCGATCAAACACTCAATTTTTGTGGATTGATGTTTAATCGAAGCACAATGTTCCAGCAAACCAATAAGACTCTCAACACGCCTATGTTGCACGATTAAGAGTTCTGAGAAATTTCAGCACAAATAAAAGAACGGATAGGTTGCTAATGGGGAAGCACAAGCTTTTAATAGCAACCTCACATTCCTAATCTGTCTCAGATTAGGAATAGAAAGTCTCAGACTTCCTAACAGTTTAGGCAAGCTGACAGTTGGCGTTGCCACCTTTGCTGACGTGTTGTTGACAGCTGAAAGTTGCCTAACCTTGTCGTGACGTCATTCTTCTTGCGCTGCAAATTTCAGTTGCCTGATCTTGTCGTGACGTCATTCTTCTTGCGCTCCATGTTTCAGCGACTTAAAATAGGAAAACTTCCATACCTTTCCTAATCTGGAGTATATGCAGTCGCACCAAATGTCGTGCAGCATGTTGCAATAACTTCTTATTTTTGCGCTAAAAAATTATGCTAACACTAAACGTACCAACATGGTTCAATGTTCACAATTTGAGCTTATTAGACTGACTGAAGATATTTTGGGGCATCTTCAAGGTCGGGGCCTAAGCCAAAAGTCTTTCTTGCCTTATGAGCGGGCCGGCCCTGAATACATATATAACAACAACCACTCCGCATTTAAGCAATGTGACAATATACATTCGTAGTTCAACATGGAATTTGTAAGCGAGTGATAAAAAAATCCTATAACTGCAAGTGCCTCACAATGTTTCATTCATGGCATCAACACTGAGTCAATGCTTCCAAAAAGAAGAATTAACAAAACACATAACAACTACTAAACATTGAAATTTGTTGGAATACAAATTCACAGTTCAGCAAGAAACTTGCAGGCGAGTGACAAAACCTCCGTAATGTTTTTTTCTGGAAAGTAAACTGAAAATTCATTCATGAAATCACGAGACGGAATAACCTTTGCACTAAAAAATCAAGCATCGGTCGTGTACAATATATAAGTAAATAGTAAGAGACAACCTTGAAACACCCTACTTCTCTGGACAACTCTAGAAAACCACGTCGGACACACCGACAATATAAACTAAACACACTAACAAAAAACAAGCCGGACACACCTACAACAGTTAAACAATCTACACAAAACCCACTAAACAACAAATAAAATTAAAAAAGCCAAAACCAAACTACTCTTCCACGTTCCTCGGCATCCTCACATTTGAGCCCTTATGACCACTCAAGAACTGGGTTTTTCGGCGAGTCCCGGTTCATTGCCTACGTAAGGAGAAACCCGATTGAGCCTAGTAAAAGGAAGCCAACCACCAAAACTGAGCAAACACCGAAACACAACAGATCTGGAGAGGAAAACAACAGATTTGGATTCGAAACCGCCATATCAAAAACTTCTCTGATCAACCAACAACGGCACAAAACATCAAACTGGAGAGGCCCGCCCAAAAGCCCAAAGGCCTATGGTGGGACCACCGGCGGAAGCCCCAAACCGAACGGAACGGCGGCGAAAAAACACGGCCGCCTCCGCGTCAGCAGCCCAAGCTGCCTCCACGGCAACAACCCACAACCGACGTCGACAACCACCCCAACCATTTTGGGTGTACGGACGAAACAACCTTTTTCTTGCGTGGTGCTCAAGAAGTGAACCATTGGGCTGGGCTTGGGATCTGTCCTAAAGCCCAATTACATTTTTATGCCTTGCAAATTTTATAAAATAAAATAAAATGAATTTTTGTTTTCACACTCGTTTTCTTTTGGAAAACCTATACCACCTAAACCCCAAAGCCCACTCAATAAATCCAGCCCAACCTATATAATTACTGCTAATCCACCCTTAATTTCTATCCCAACCTATAACTTTTCCCACGTGACGCAGCAAGACTCGAACGTTGACTGAAGCCAAAGAATGAGTGTTCTAGACCTTTACGCCAAAGCTGCTTGTTTTCACACTCGTTGATGAAGGAATCGAGCATAAATTAGTTAAAATTCAGCACCCGTAATAAAGCTTGAATTGGACTCGAAAAAATATTGTGATTTTGAACTTTGATATAATTTCTATTAGTCACATATTCATTGAAATAAATAAATAACGTAAATTAATCAGGGTAAGAACGTGGTGTGTTGTTTATATTTTTTTGAGAAATGTGTGTATTTTATTTAATAATAAAATTTTCCTTAAAATTAAGAATTTAGATTTTGAAACATAATTTTTAATTACAAAATTTGATCATACAATTTAAGTTAGAAAAATTACAAAATTTGATCATACAATTTAAGTTAGAAGATAAAAACATGAAAAACTAGTAAACATATTTATTTTTTAAGAAAATTTATTCATCATTTCATAGAAAATTTTGTCATTTAAGAAAATACATTTTGCAAAAAAATATAGAATAACACGTAGTCTTTTTATAATTAACAAACAACACAATGCATGATTGCAAAATGTCAAATAACAATACGCCTTTTTACATTTATCTCATTAATTAATTATAAACAAATCAAATCGAGTGTACAGTGAGCATTAAGTAATTAAACTCCATTTTAATTCATTTATTAAAAAAATGTTAACATTAAATTTGATTTCAGCTCAAATTCATAATAACAAAATCGAACTAAATATTTAAAATATTTAATGAGAAAATTTTGTTAAAATCCTGACCCATCTCCTATTGTAGTCTTTATCGGTAGGGTTCTATTGTTTTTTTTACGTTATCACGACTGATTAAAATGAATTTTATATCCACCACTCTTACCATTTTTCCCTCCAAATCAAGCTGTTATCAATGCAGAGATCATGCAATATTAATGTCGATTGTTATCGTTGAGCCTTAATTTTACATATATATTCTTTCAATCATTTGTATTTTTCTTATAATTTTTTTAAAAATATTATTAATTAACTAACTCAGCATCTTATCGAACAGTCAGTGCAATACTTAATATGACAGTTGCATCATCATAATTCAAGTCACTTGATTACAAGAACGGCGAGTAAAAGATAAAGTCATCCATGCCTTCAAGACGATAAGCATACGATAGCAATCGAAAATAATTTCCTCGAACGTGTTTGTGATCCGCTTCCTGCGGCAAATGTGCTCCAGTCCACCACCTTGAGACAGCTTGATTCTATTTACACCCCTCCCAATTCAATCATTTGTGTGGGTTAGTTACATATATTTTTTGGAATTTAAATTTTCAAAAATAAAATAAGATTATTATTCAATTGCTTTTACTTGCAAAATATTGTTGAAAATTCAAAACAAACTACCTTTTTTACAATAGTGCAATTTTTGTCGTCTTTTAAAATATCATTTATGGTAAAAATAATAATATAACAAAATCATTTTAATATAATTATATTTTAATAATCAGTACCGTAAAAACGTTAAATACCAGTCAAACGAAACATTTGAACACAAAAAATATTTTTGATAATTAATCAGACGAGTCAACAATTTTTAATATCAACTATTTCCCATACAATGGTTTTATCTAATTAATAATTTGTTTATTTTGTATTAATTAATATTTAATCTGTCTCCTAATTAGTATAGAATTATACTATGTATAAAGAGGTTATCAAAAGAACGAAAATTTGTTTTGGAAAATTAAGAGTGGGTGGGTCCCAATCTGGGTGTTGATGGACGACAGCTAGCCGAAGGCTCACGAAAAGCCCGTGCAGCAGCGCACAGGAGAGCGAGGGTTATTTCGGTAATAAGAGGGGAAATCCATGGCGTGAAGATGGACAGTCTTTTGTCGACGACTCTCTCTCTCTTGTTGCTCTCTCCGTGTGTGTGAAATTGGCCTAATACTTCTCTCTCTCTCTCTCTGTCTCTCTTCACGTTTCCGATCACTTTCTCTATTCGCCGCCGTCAACGCCACCGCCGGGAAGAGCTAGGGTTTCGTTTCTCTCTCCCTATTCCATGCCATCGCCGCCGCGCCGCTGATCCTCGCACGGCCACGGCGGCGACTCCGCCCAAATGTCTCCAACCGCCTCCGACGCCGCCGTATCCGCCGCCGCGCCGAGCGATTCGAACCACCACAATCGCGGCCTCGATCGCCTTCCTTCGAAGCGGAAATTGGACGAGTACGGACCTTCCCTCGACGACGGCGACGATGTGTACGACCTTGGCTCCGGTAAGATGAGGAAGGAGGAGCCGGTCGCCGACGAGCCGTCGACGTCCTCCTCCGCCGCCTCCGGGAGGGGGGTTTTCGACTCCCGATCGTCTCCAGCCTCACGCGCCGCCCAGGCGGCGCCGGCGCGGTCTCCGGCGAGGCTCCAGTTCTTCGTCAGGCCGATTTCGGAGGGGAGGAGCCTGGTGATCCACGCCAATGCCCAGGATTCAGTGAGATCGGTTCACGAGCGTATATGCTCGATTACGGGGATTCCGGTGATCGAGCAGAGATTGATCTACCGTGGGAGGCAGCTACAGTGGGAACAGTCGCTCGCCGAGTGCGATGTTCAGAACGACGCCGGGCTGCAGCTCGTCGGCCGGATGAGGAGCACCGACCACCCGCTTGCCTGGCAGGTGATCGGAGACATGATCTCTGTGATTTTCAGGGTATGTAGAGGTGAAACAGTGCGTTCTTCGTTTAAGATCATCAGGAATCGGTTGAACAAGTTCCTGACGATGACACATAAGGACGATGATGAAGCAGTAATTGGGCATATTCAGATTTTCATGACATCCTCCGCCCCGGCGGCTCTGGTAATGCTTTACATGTCTCTCCTTAAGGGTAACAAGGAATGTGCTGATAATTCGATTAGGCTTTTCTTGAATTCCAGTAAAAACTCGTTTTCCAAGCTCTTGCATAGTCACTGTGTCCCTATAGTGTTGGAGTTTTGTAAGTTGCTCAGGAGAGCTCCTTATGAGGACCCTCTTTATATCTCTTGTCGTAGCACGCTTGGGTCTTTGTTGGAAAGCATTGGTGTTTTGAGCGAGTCGAAGAGTCTGGAAAGTATTAGGCGAACAATTGCGATACCCGAGCTCTTCACGTTTGTTAGCGAGCTTGCTAGCAGGTTGTCTAAGGATTTAGCGGCGAGCATACATTCACCCACCAATTTGGGGCCTCTCTCGGGTGATGTTAGAGATTTTACTGCATTTGTGATCCCCTTGAGAGCTGCAATTTCAGACCTTGTGGGTTCTAAGCGTCTCATTTGCCTGCCGTTGCACAGTGGAGATAATAACAAACTACCACTATATGGAGAACAGATTGAGTTTCTTCATGTTGTATTTTTGGATTTGTTGAAAAACATGGACAAATGCCTTCACAAAATGGGGGAGTGCTTGGCTGTGAAAGGAAGTGGGGAAGGTGAATTTGTTCGTTCTGGATGGCCACTGTATCTTGCAATTTTGAAAGAACTCAATGGCATTTCTAAACTGTATCTTGGAGCTGAAGAACAATTTTGGAGAGTTCTGAGACACAAAAAGGTAGCAGTATGTGCTCTAGTTATTCGATACGCAAAGAGAACCAATGTTCATCAGTGGATTCTCGAACATAAGGAGGTCACTGATTTTGAATGTAGGAGGCATCTGGCAATGATGCTATTCCCTGAGGCTAAAGAAGACTATGAGGAACTACATGAAATGTTGATTGACAGGTCGCAATTGTTGGCAGAATCGTTCGAGTATATATTACATGCAGAGCCAGAGAATCTGCGTTCTGGCCTGTTTATGGAATTCAAAAATGAAGAGGCTACAGGTCCTGGCGTCCTGCGGGAGTGGTTCTTCTTAGTTTGCCAAGCTATTTTCAACCCACAGAATGCACTCTTTGTTTCATGCCCAAATGACCGGAGGAGGTTTTACCCTAATCCTGGTAAGCAGCTTTAAGTATGATTATATTGAGGAACACTTTCTAGGTTATGAATTATTTAGTTTGTCATAGATGTTCTCCAATTTGGAAATGCATGAGTGAATTCCTGTCTAGTTTTTTTATATATCTTTTTATACATATGGAATTATAATGGTATTTTATAAATATCATATGGCATTGGATGTCAACTGTCCAAGTATATCTCATGATCCATAATAGTATCCAACTAAGCTATACTACTCCCCCTGTAGTTAGTAGTCTAGAATTTTAATTATACATTTGTACTAAATTTGGATATAAGCTGATGGTGTGGTAGATCATTTATTACTCATTTATACTTAAACTTCTTTATTAATTAGAAATTAAGAATTCATTGTTGAACTATACATATGTTAAGATCGGCAATTCCTATGATTGCAAAATATAATATTGGTTATTTTGGAGGGGTTTTAGAGACACTGATGGCCTTACTAACTACATGGTTATATATGAGTGGTAAAAATAAGCTGTTTGCTGTTTTGGTTAAGTTGCTGGCGTGAAATATGAATGATTGACTATGTGTGTGTGTGTCTTGCTGACCTCAGTACTATCACCTTGAATTCGGATTTGTAAAATCTATGACCTCTACATATAGTTTGTTGTTGGCTCTAGTATTACCAGTAGTTTCATATTTGTGCTTGTATTCCTTCACCCATTTTCTGAAGTTTTAGCATTTGTGCTATTGGTATTAAATCATGAAGTGTGGTCTTTTCTTTCTTTTGTTTGTTATAGGGTTCATGTTCACGAGACTTAACAAAATCCTCCCCTTTTGCTATGCTTTGAGCTTCCCATGTCACAAATGCAAAAGCCTAATTTCTTTCTATATTTTACTTTTCCTGGAGAGGATGTTAAAATTCGTTGTCTGTTAAAACATATATTAAGTGTCAGAAAACTCAACCAGTAAGGATAAGAATGTATCTTTCTTCTTAAAGCATAGCTATTGATTATTTTATGCTGCTATTCTTGAACGACTCACTATGACTGGTTTGCTTCAAGTAAGGTGGTGCATAAAGATCTTCCTATTGGAATTTATTGATGGATTACAATTCTAAATATCATAATTGGATGTTTAACTTTAGCTATTGGAAAACAGTTGCCATGACTCAGCTTGTTTGAATAATCCTCCGTATACTATGTGGCTTTTCCCAATAAACCACTTTTATCTTGAAAAATGGCTTTTAACATAAGACTTATCTTACAGTTTTTTGTTTTCTTTCAAATCCTAGCACCCAAAGTTAATCATGCTGTCGTCATTTACTTGGAGGGCTGGAATAGGGGATTCCATCACTCCCTTCATGATCCGTCTTCTTTTACACAAATGGCAAATGATATTTTCCAGAAATAGTAGCTTTAACATTTTGATGGCACACCATCTTGGTTCTTTTTTGTATTCTATGTATTCGGGTTTCCTATTTTTTTATTTGGTGATTTTTCTTTTGTTTTTACCTTTTGAGAAAACTTTGGTGTTAGATGATCAAGTGGACCTTTTGTGCTAGTTTTTTTGTCAGCGATTTCATACATTCTCTTGTGTTTGCAGCGTCAAAGGTGGATCCTCTTCACCTAGACTATTTCAGATTTTCTGGTCGGGTTATAGCTTTAGCTTTGATGCACAAAGTGCAGGTGGGCATCGTCTTTGATCGTGTGTTTTTCAGGCAATTGGCTGGAAATTGTGTTTCATTGGAGGATATACAGGATGCAGACCCATTCTTGTATAGTAGCTGCAAGCAAATTCTGGAGATGGATGCTGAATTTATCGATTCAGATGCTTTAGGGCTAACGTTTGTTAGAGAAGTTGAGGAATTGGGATCCAGGAAAATCGTGGAGCTTTGCCCTGATGGGAAAAGCATTGCTGTGAGCAGCAAGAATAGGGAAGAATATGTTCAGCTTCTTATTCATCACCGTTTCGTTGTATCTATATCCGCACAAGTATCCCATTTTGCACAAGGTTTTGCTGATATTCTTAGTATCTCGAGGCTACAAACATTCTTCTTCCTATGCTTGGAGCATGAAGATCTTGACTGGATGCTGCACGGAAGTGAGAGTGCTATAAGTATTGATGATTGGAAGGCACATACTGATTACAATGGATACAAAGAAACCGATCCTCAGGTTTTGTGGTTCTGGAAGGTATGTGGCTCCAACCTTTCAGTTTATCTATGAATTGTGTTCTTTCAAATCACACACGCACATGCACTAACTATGGAGAATATCATAAATTCTTTGCGACCATGGGTGAAGTGGCAGAGACCTCGTGTAATAAGCATGAGGTCGCTGGTTCCAATCCCCATGTTGGTGGTATTGCTGTTTTATTTATCGCCAAAAAAAATGTATTTCCTTGTCTTATATAAATATGACAAAAGGGTATTTTTGTCATTTTGTAAAAAAATCAAATTTATAAATTTTTTAACTGTTAGCCTCTATGAGAAAAAAAATAGTTGGGTGAGTGGAAAATCAAGTTTTAAAATTGGGGATAGTTGTGTGAAAATGGGTGATAGTTAGGGATAGTGATATGTAATTATCCCCTTATGTAATATCTGTCTTGACTGTTGAGACTGCCTTTCTTGGATTAGGATATAGGAGAGATGTAAGGTTTAATGGTGTGGTAAATATGAATAGTAAATGATGACGAGGAAGTAACTCATTTCTTCTTTGTTGTGAGAAAAACAAGTTGTAGACATTTAACTCGTTTCTTCTTTGTTGTTAGGAAAACAAGTTTTGTAGTAGTTATTTCTGTTATTTTCTATTTCATGACTTCGCTTGGCATGCTCTCGTTTTACCATATGATTGAATATATATATACTTGGCTGGGTTGAAAACAGAAGTAATTAACTGGTTCTTCATCTCAATAGCATGTTGTAGGAAATCGGGTCAGTTTATCATGTTTACCTTTTCTTATCCTGCGTTCTGTTTTTAACCTATCTGGTTATATATTATAGAGTTACAAAATTGTATGATAATAGGGAAAAAGGCAAGAACATGATGTATACTATCACACTTTTGCAAAGTGGTGTTGTGTAATGTGTTAATAGCAAAAAGGTGCTATGAACTTTGATTTTTTGTGCAAAATGTGTGTTGTATTTGTACAAAAATGATGAAATTGTCCTTAACATCGAGAATTATTTTTTTAATAATAAATGTTTTAAAAGTTTTTTCTGAGAATATCTTTTAATTAAAATTTGTACAATCAATTTTTTTGGTAAAATTATTATTTTTAAATGTAATTCTTAATTTCATGGGCAATTTCGTCATTTTTTTTATAAATACACACATTTTGCACAAAAAAATCAAAGTTCAGGGCACCATTTGCTTCCAAAATTATGATAGCATACGACAAGTTTTGCCATTTTCTCCTATGATAAATGACTACAGATTTTGAAAGCTGCAGTTACATTTTTGGACTTTCACTACAGTGTTCTATAAATCTTCTATGTCCCCTGATGCTCTCTATCTATCCGACTGGTGCCTAGTGTTTATTTAAAACACTGTCTTACACGTCCTTGAACTAATCATTTTTTGGGAGACAATTCTATCTCTAGTCATTATTACCATAACCTAGTCGTTACCTCACCTGAAAACATCGCAGATCGTCGGAGAAATGTCTGCGGAGCAGAAGAAGGTGCTTCTCTTCTTCTGGACATCAGTGAAGTACCTGCCCGTCGAGGGCTTTCGCGGATTGGCTTCTCGGCTCTACATGTACAAGTGCACGGAGCCCGAGGATCACTTGCCGTCGTCGCACACGTGCTTCTACCGGATATGCTTCCCACCGTACTCGTCCATGGCCGTCATGCGGGAGCGGCTCAACATCATCACCCAGGAACACGTCGGCTGCAGCTTTGGTACGTGGTGAAATGAAATCAAATGCACATTTTGGGAGTTTTGATCTGCACATATTATGATTTATGTCTGTCCAAGCTTTTGTACAGTTCATAGATATAAATTTTTACTGGCATTCTCTGTTTTGGAAGTAGACTTTGTAAGATGGTGCTGTAGTTGCTTATATTTATATATACACAGTTTCTTTATGCGAAGGTTCTGTTGTGATTGCTCTTTCCGGAACTAAATAAATATGAGGTCGCTAGTTTTAATGATCACACAAACCGCTATTGTTATGGCTGCTCAAAATTAATTGGAAACTGGTAAAGCGACCCGAACCGGAGATGCTGAAATTGGAGAAATTGGTCAAATCTTGGTTCTTGAACTATGTACAAAAAGAAATTGGTTTGGTTTGGTTTGATCGATCCAAAACGGTGGTTAATTGAGTAAATTGGATATGGTTTAATACACCGTACGTGGTTTGATATCAACATTGATCTTTAGAAATCGACGTCCATGAGGCGTTTACATATAGCAGACAGCAAAACTGATTCAATTTTAAGTAGAAGACTAGTTCGGTTTGGCCTGATTTTGAACCCCAACTTTTATTCAAAGCAGACTCAGCTTTAACCAAAAAAATCATCCAATAAAGCTGATTGGTTAATTTCCAAATCTCTTGGCTTAGGGAAGATAGCGGGATCACCAAGCTCTTGACCACGAGGATCTTGGTTCTGGTGCAAATTGGAAAACCGTCAGGAGAACTTGATGGTAAAATTCAGTGCAATATCAATACTGAACAATTCTAGTGCCAATTCTGATATATAACAAACCGTAAGCACTCAGACATGGGTTGTGTTACCAATAGGGATGTAAACGAGCTGAATTTAACCTTTAGTTTGGCAGGGCTCGACTTAGCTCATGAAAAAGGTGTTTAGCTCGAGCTTGGGTTAAACGAGCTTATACTACTAAACTCGATTTTGGCTCAAAAGAAAACAGACAACCTCGACTTATTCACTTGATTTTTAATACAAATATTCATTAAAAGTTAAAATTATATAAAATAAAAAGTACACATTTAATTAAAGACTAAACAAAAAAACTCGAGATCGACTCAATTCGGCTCGTTTAATTTTATCGCAATTTTTTTATTAAAGGTTCTAATATACATTAATAAAAATGCATAATTAGTTAAATATTACACGAATCAACTCGCGGGTATATCGAACCTTAAAATGTCAATCTCAAGCTGGTTTATTAAATGAGTCTAATCTTGAGCTCGAATTTGACTCGAGGTCAATTATAACAAGTGGATATGCGCAAGCCCTTTGAGCTTGTGAGTCCAATAATATTGAGTTCGAATTTAGCTCAAATTCGATTATAGCAAATTCAAATCAAATATATAACGAATCTTAACTCTCGTTAAAAATTCAATTCATTTACGGCTCTACTTACTGCTCCATGCTCTCCCCCTCCTCGTGAGACGAAGAGATTGGGGACAATACATTGAAAATTTGTGAGCCGTAAAAATGGCCTAACCACTTCCTTCTTTTAAGAAAAGTGATGAAGTTATGATTATTAGATCATTTTTTTTAATAGTGTTTGTTGCGAGATTAATGTTTTTTAATTGTGATTCTTAGAACACTACTACTAATGTAAAATATGATTTGATATTAAACCGAAATGAAATAAATATTTTTACTTCTTCACATTGAAATTACAATTACCGCCTCCTCCGGTCCAAACCGGCAACACAAGCAACCAATAGGAAGTAACCAACACAAACCCGACCGTCAAGACCCGAGCCGCCACCGGCCGAACCGGTTTCCACCCGACCAGGCCCTCAGCGACCATGCAAACCCCGTGCAGCACGAAGAACCACGTGACCTCCCACGTGGGCCTCGCCCCGCACGTGATGTAATAAAACACCACCTCGTGCATCACTCCCGACACCACCAACGTCACCACCATCGCCCCTGTCCTCGCTGACCCGGGCCGGCTCAACCAACGTAGAGGCCTAAGACAAGAGAAAATAAACGAAACATTTTAAAAATTAAAATAATATTAAAACATTAATTTATTTACCGTTATTAAAAAAGATCAATGTCCTAGAAACCTTAAGTACTAGTCAGGCTGAGAAGGGTTTTTGAAGATTAATTAACAAATAAATCGTATTGAAAGATTAATGAAAAATTATTTATTGGGAATTTATCGAAACAGTCAGTAACTTTTAAAATACTGAAAAAAATAACTGCAAATAAATAATTCACAAATGGACACTTGATTCACACTTCTAGAGGGAGTTGTGGGTTTGAATCTCAGTGAGCGCACAGAAAAATATATTATTTTTTTAAAATAAAGTAACTAAAATTAAACGCATGTTAAAAGTAATTGCAATTATTGAAAAAAATATACAAGAATTTGAAATTAAGCAGTTGCTTCACTTGCTTTACCCTCGAGTCGTCCCTGGTCTGGACCGGACCCACCTCTCCAGGAACTCCCGGGTCGGGTCGTAGACCGCGACCCGCAGCACGTGGGAGGACATCTTGTTCCACCTCCTCCCCCAGAACTCGCGGAGCGAGGTGGCCAGGTGGGGCCGGTCCAGGAACCGGACCACCTCGTACCTCACGAGGGCGTTCCTGGTACCCTTGTCCTTCACCTTGAGGGGGAGGAGGGCGAGTAGGGCGAAATCGACGGCGGGGAGAGGGGTCGAGGTGGCGGCGAGGGGCCCGCGGGCGAAGGCGAAGGAGAGGAGCTTGAAGGAGGAGATCCAGGTGAGGAGAAAGGCGGAGAGGGCGCGAGAGGCGACAGAAGAGGAAAAAAACCACGGGACGACCGAGAAGAGGTAAAAGATTGGGAGGAGAGAAACGAGCCTTGGAATGCCTATTGGGAGATTCTTCACTAGTAAGTGCAGTACATTGTTGAGGCCAATATTTGGAGTAATGGGTTTGTGAAGATCATATTCATATTCATCTCCATGTTTTTTTTGGGTAATGTTGATTTGGTTTTTAAAGGTTGGTATGGAGTTATATATAAATGCGTGGGCGTGGGACTCTGGGAATTGAGTTTGATTGTGCGGCAAGTGCAATTTCCGTGAACTTATTAATTTTTTTAAAGAATAAATATTTTCTTACAAGAAAAGAAAGTTGTAAAAAAGTAACAATGAATAATTCAATTTTTGTATAAAAAATGTTATTTTCTTAAATTGTTAAAAGCAAATGTGAATTTATATTTTTTTGATGAAATATGCAGCTTTGTGCAAAAAAATTGACCCTTTTCTTATTTTAATCGTCGAGTTGGTCCGAATCTTTATTTTTATCGTTGTGTTATTAATTTGTGAACGGTGATATTCAGTCGAAGAGGTGAAATATTGACGAGCTCAAACTTGAATTTTATTTATTTTTATTTGGGATAGTATCACGTATGTACATTTGGAGAAACACGATTATTACGTGAGTACATCTAAATTTTTTTAACTTTGTAGATCAATTAAAAAAAAGCATCACCGCTAAAAAATATTAGTTACAAAAAATGTGAAATGATGATTTTGTAAATATTATAATTTCATGTCTCCATATGTGAAATGAAGATTTTGTAAATATTATTACTATTATACTTGATTCTCATACTTTCACTTCGATTTATTTATATTTTAATATTATTATGTCTACAATACTCGAGGTAACATATCAAACGAAAACTATGATATAACTTAAGTAATACATTATATTTTTTGATAGTTCGAGACTTATTTGCTTTTTAAGACTCCAACCCAAAATTACTGTGCACAAGAGAATCATAATTTTTACGGAAAATTACACTTAACTACTCTGTATAACATGAGTTTTTCACTTAACTACCCTAACAAATGAAATTAGCTTGTAAATCCCTTAAACTTGCCTAACGAGTCACTTGTGCCTGACAGTGTTAAGTTACAAGCTAAATATCCAAAATACCCTAAACTTACAATTAAATTTTCAATAATTTGCCATTTTCTCTTTATTTATGATATGTTTATTCTCTTTCTTCAAGACTCTTCTTCCCTGCAATTACAGAGAGTGTATCCATCATGTTTAGCTCGTTCTCCTTCTATGAAATTGTAGCAACTTGCAAAAAGGGAAGCGCCGGAGGAGTCGTGGCATGCTCGGGTTTGAAGGAAGCGGCCATGATCGGTGATGAGTTGCTGTAGATTTGGGTCTTCTGGTTTAATTTGACGGTGAAATTAGGGCACAGAAGAGGTAGTGTTTTTGGGAGAGAAAGAAGAGAGAGTGGTGATGGTTGAGATTGAGATTAAAGACTTCCTCTCGATTTACCAGAGGACCTCGACCTCTCCGACGGCTCCGATTTTAGACCGTCGTCGACTGTACAATCTGAGCGAGGGGAGGTGGAGCTCAGTGTTGCGCCTCCACAAATTGTGTTTATTTGGGTTTTTGTGAAGGCAGAACTTTTAGACAAGTTGGTTTTCTGGGTTTGATTATCAAGTTCAATTGCTTGTGGCCTGAATTGGTGTTCACCATTTGTTTTCTTGAGCTATGGTGTTTGTGGGATTTGGAGTGTAGAAAAGCTTAATCCTTTACTTGATTTTATTCAATACAAATATGGCTTATTTATACAAGGCCATAAAAGGCAACACGTTTTACACTTAATGTTGATCAGTAATTTGACTTTAGATGGACTCTATATACGGAAGGAAGTGATTTGGGCAAGTGATTCAAATCACCAAAAATCAAGGAGTGATTTTGCATTATTAGACATGGAGAGTTCTCAACATTTGAAACTGCTTAAGGTACTGGAAATGATTTTTTTATTTCAGTTTCTAGTTGCAACTGGGAACAGTTCAATTGCTGAGTTTTAATGTGGTGAAGAACTTAATGGTATGGATGGAAGATGATCATTGGATTACCTTACTTATTATCGTGACAATTGGAATCAAACCCAATTAATTGTTTTGTTTAGTTTTTTAATCAAGCAATGAATTTAGACTAGTTCTGGATTTGATGTGAATTATTATATTGGAAGAAGACAAAACTGTGGAGGAAAATGTGATTTGTTTCAAGAACAGAGCATGAATGGTTGTGGTTAATGAGGGCATTTTCACAAAAAAGAACACACAATGTGTTGGTCATGTGACCAAAAGTTAACACCGTCAGGTCCAAGTGACACGTTAGGCAAGTTAGGGGTTCACAAGCCAATTTCATCTGTCAGGGTAGTTAAGTGAAAAACTCGTATTATACTGGGTAGTTAAGTGGAATTTTCCCTAATTTTTAATTTAATTTAGTTTTATTTTTCTTGTTTGTAATAAACACAAAATATGAACATGCACAGTATACATCAATTATCTATATATATTTTTCACATGACATTACATGATCTATGTTTTACTCCTCTACGTGATGTTAAGGTTATAAATTGAAATAAGGTCATGAACAATTAAGAATTGGCCCAAAATGTCGGCTAAATTTAATCCAATTACACGTGATCGGTTAATTAGAGATATGTACTTCCATACAAAATTGTTGTAATTATATTTTTAGAATTGACACTTGACCTTACAAGAGTAGTTGGGCAGTAAATGTGTCACCAATCAGCATAATCTGTGCTTCGGTGGAACGACAATAAGGCAGATACGAGTAAATTTAATATGTTTTGATTGGGGGCTTTATTAGATTTGATTCAATCGAATTGAAAATATCGGGTCTCTATTTTATTTAGAGCGTTTTGTCTTCACGTAGGAATGACAATGGAACAAATATGGGTCAAGTCGGGGGTAATGTCGGGTTTTGTGATCCTACCCGCTTTGGATTGTGAGTATTGGTACTGTCGGTTCGGGACATTTTGCCATCTCTATTGGGGTACCCATTTTGTCTCCTTTACTTCGACTAACGGTTCCCCTTTCCCACACGGTAAGGCTGTCAAAAAATAACCGAATCGAGAGAATCGAAACAGACTAAATCGATTAGAACGAATTTAATTCGGTTTGATTATAATCAATCCAAAATAAATCATTTCGGCTTTAATTTATAGTGAGTAAATTGTCAGACAATCAAACCAAATTCAAAATTGATCGGTACGAACACACGGTCTATTTTAAGATGTTGATCTTCATCAGTTACACTTAAAAGTTATAAGGCCGCCAAAATAAATCTAAAGGTGAAAACTTTAATAAAGTTGGTTAAAATAAAATTGACCGACTCAAAAACAAACCATATCAGGCCAGTTCGATTTCAATTTTCAATTTCATATAACCAATCTAATCGGTTTGGTTCAAAACCGAACCAATAACAGCCCTACCACATGGTTCCTTCCTATACCATATTTTGGATCTCTCCATCCACAATCATATTCGCAAACGATTCGTTCTCTCTAGAAACAAAACAATAACGTCTAAATGCTTAATGCTCATCTAAATTCTTGCTGTTGCGTCACTTATGATTCTATTAAAAGCTAATGATACATGGATGATTACAAATACAATATTGAAAATAGAGAGCTACAGTTACATCAAATAGATACTCAGCAAATTTAACTGGTTTTGAGTTCACGAGAATTGAGAGGAGCGTACTTGCTCCAATTGTTTCGTGACTACGCATTCCTCATGGGAGTGATGGAACAATCTTCCCAGCGCATGTCCCAAACCCAACATTGTAACCATTTCCCTGTGATCGATGAAAGTTACAGCATTTGGTCAATAGTTCACATCTTTCAAAAGCTATTCACTTAAACTTGGCATGAGAAGATAGATACTATCATTATAATGCAATCACATGAAGCTAAAATGATTTAGGGAAAATTGCAAAAAAGTGTCCTATAATATGATACTTTTGCAAAAGGGGGGTCTATGTTTGTTAATGGCAAAAAAGTGGTGTGTTTGCATTTTTTTGTTGTAAAATGTATGTATTTTTATAGAAATGAAGAAATTACCCCTAAAATTATGTTTTATCTTTTAATTAAAATTTGTATATCAAATTTCGTAATTAATTATTTAGTCAAAATATTTTTATGGTATAAAAGTCTTAATTCTTAATTTTAGGAGCAATTTCGTCATTTTCATAAAAATACACACATTTTGCAAAAAAAATGCAAACAAGGCATTCTTTTGCAAAAGTGTCATATCATAGGGTGCCTTTATGTAATGAGAAATGGTTCCAATCCCCATGCCGGCAATATTGTTGATTAATGTTCACTACATTTTCATTCTCGAGATTCAATAAACAGCTCACTGTTCTGAGTTCCAACTAATCAAGGAGCAAAAACCTCAACATTATGATTTCTCTCTGGGCTACGATAGGAATATATTTAATGGATTTTTATAAGCTCTGTCACCTTCGCGGATTTCTTTGTATGCCATAAACAATGCTCATAAACCAAACTTCAACTTAATAATGAGTGATCCTAAAAGGGTTAATAGAAAATAACTAGCATATGTAGGAACATGCAAAAACTTCCAGTTACGAACGTGTTCAGAAACAAATGAAAATAATGAAGGAAGGTAAGGTAACAGATTTGTACTGATCCATACCTTGCAAACACCAGTAAATATGACTTCGTCTCCATCCTCTAAAAACGTGCGCGCTGTCCCGTTTAAGCTGAGTGGTTTTTGCCCATTCCACGATAACTCTAGCAAGCAACCATAAGATTCGGGCTCCTGAACAAGCAAGTGATAGCAGAATTTCAAGCAATAAGTAATGGACATGGATATTAAGAGGAACTAGAAGCCAAGTGGCATGAGAATATAATATCTTATAATGAAAAGGTTTAGAAACCCGTACAGGTCCACTTATGGTCCCGGTTCCAAGAAGGTCTCCCGGCCTTAAGTTGCAACCATTAATAGTATGGTGAGCAAGTTGTTGAGTCAATGTCCAATATCTGTCAATCAATGTATAGGACACGAATACATAGATTTTAAATACATAGTCAATGGATGTCAATAGTACGAGAAACTAACTTTGTCCATCATACTGTGAACATATATAGCTAAATCATAATAAAAATGCTTACAAGTTATTGAAGTTGCTCCTCGTGACTACACATGAATCTTCTTTTCCTGCAGGTTTAATTTTAACCTAGGAGCAAAAGGACATTATTATCATACGTTGAGAATATAGCAATATTTAACTATTGTAGAGTTTCGAGCACAACCAACTTTATGAGTTCTACAACAAAAATGAATAAATATTCAGACCAATAAACTAGTATTAGACAAGACATTAACACAAAAAAACCGCTAAAGACTACCTCCAATGAGATGTCATAGTTCTTGGATATCTTTTCAGCCAGGTATGGTAATGGATGAGGGTCCTGCAAGCCAAAGGACGTGTCAGGAAGCATGTCACCATGCAGCATGAAATTCCAAAAAAGAAAATAGACAGCAAATTATGAACTGTGAACATTTTATAACTACATGAGATTGTTATTTCACCTGTTTGGGAGCGTCACAAGCAAAATGTTCTAGAGCATCTAGAGTCACTATCCATGGGGATACCGTAGTACCTAAAATATTTCATAAGAAACAGAAGTCATGATATGATGGACTACGTTAAGAAGTATCGGTAAATGCAGAGCTCATCTGCAGTTCTCAGTGACTTGATGACATTAATCCTTCATTCACTAACTTTGCCTAGTGAACCACAGCAGTGAACAATCAGAATTAGACATCTTACCAAAACTCTTTCCAAGAAATGGACCAAGAGGAATATACTCCCACGCCTGAATATCTCTAGCTGTCAAAACCGATATCGAGTACTCATTATCATAGCATTAGAAGTTGAACAAAATAAGAAAGGGTGAAGCCACGGAGATATGCATACCGCTCCAGTCATTCATTAACACAAGCCCAAAAATATGATTTGCGGCGTCATTTACATCAATGGACTTTCCTAATTCATTTCCGGGACCAACTACCGCAGCCTGAAACCATCATAAGGACATATTGGAGGGGAAAATAACAAATAATTGATCAGTGTAAGCATAGAGAGATTTAGGCACCTATATTAACACTTTCATTGGGCTATGAGGATAAAAAACAATAAGAAAAAAAAATATTTTGAAGGTTATAAAATGCAGAGATTTAAAACGTAAAATTCACTTCCATCCCCAATCTTAAGCATATCATAGGGGAGCCAAAAGTTCCCCATAATTCTGGACATTTTCCCACACATTAAACTCACCTCTATCGAAACCATATTTGGGAACAAAAATGAAAACTAACATTAAATTTAACTGTCTAGAGATTGCTGAATACTTGAATAGGTTTAAAAGGTGAATGGAGTGTATAAAAGGCAAACCATTTCAAGCTCGAAATCGAGCTTCCTTGAAGGTCCAAAATATGGTGGAGAGTTGTCACTTGGATGACCTTGACCTCTGATAACATATATAAATAAAAAAATATGAGAATGCAAGACAATAATGATTATAAAGAACGAAATTTCACAACAAGTAACTAAACGCAGCAAGCACTTACAACACCATTGAAATAAGAATGGATGGTGTGATCCAACAAATGAATATTTGAAACCAGATTTACGTTTAGAAAAAATGCACCAAACCACAAAGGCATTGAGAGAGAAAGCATATAGCAGACGCAGAAACAATTATGCATAGTGAAAACTACATACATGTGAAAGAAATAAATGTAAGAAAGGAACTTCTAAGACTAATGCACAACTGTGATATGCAAAGCAATATACTAGTTACATGGAGTTAGTAACAACAAGTGTCTAATAGTACTTGTTGCATGTTACAAGGAAATATGAAGTTATTTAACGACCATGAGTATTCTATCAAACTATAATGATGTAATAAAAAGGATATGAGGGAAAAGAAGGAAACTGCCGAGAAACAAAAATGTACTACCTTGGTCGGATGATATCTGTTCCTGAGATAACAATAGATGATGCTCGTCCATGATATGCAATGGGAAGGTGGAACCTAGAAAGATCATGTGAGAATATAGGTCAGTAAAAAAGCGAAGACAAATATATCCCGGATTTCACTGAACCCAACAAACTCTTTAATCCAAAACTAGATTTACCATACCAGTTAGGTAACATTGGGGTCTGTGCACCGCGAAATATTGTCCCACAGTTCTTAGCATGGTGCAAGGATGAAAAGAAATCAGTGTAGTCTCCAATAGCAGCTGGGAGGAGCATTTCTGCCTTGTCCTGCAGGTACCCACATAAAAACAGTGCTCAACAGACAAACAATTCAAACTTTTACACATGATCCAGTCTGCGCATAAGCCTTACCATCGGCACAAATGATTTCTGCCTCAGCTTAACATCATCACGCAATGTTGGCTCCGTGGCTGCATCAGAAGATAACATTTTCTGTTATTTACTTTGCAATCTGTCCCACAGTCAAGTTTCTTTACTGCTAATAGAAAATGAGTCAAGTAATCCTGTTTTCTTGAAGAAACATGCTATTGCAATTTTCATAAACTCGTGTTTGTTAATAACTTTTGAGTTTTTGCATATATTTCTCACAATGAGTGTCAAGTAAGAATAGCAAATACTCCTTCTGTCCTGCAATAACTGTCTTTTTTGAACTTTCCCAAACATTAAGAAAAAAAACTGTTTAGTGCTTGAATTTTCAAAGATCCCTATGGGGAAGAAACATGATATGCTGTAACAGATTGTTTTTAAGGATGATATTGGGAATTAAAGCATTATCCTCTTATACAAAACAATGTGGACATTACAATGAAACGTGGTAACAATAATTAATAAAACAGACCGATTAATATATAACGAACAGGACATACATGAAAGTAGTTTTTGTAATGTAGCACGAGCTTCAGTCCATGCAGGCCGTCCCATTGCCAAAAACTTGTTAAGAGTGGGCTGCCACAGTGCCACCAGAACAAATCAACTCAGATACATACCTTCTTACACCTCAAGCCATAACCAAATAACTTTCTTATTGTTCGTACTTAGAAAGTCACAACCGAGCAAGACGTAATAAAATCAAACAACCCAGTCAGTAGATAAAATCAATTTGTTCATCATCTGGTTCATTATACATAATTATATTTTACTCAATTAACTCTACAAACTATCTGATTAAGTTGATGGTAGACACGCAAGGATCAAAGAATCATATTTTAGTCAATTTCCCTGGAAATTGCATGAAATTAACCACAAATTATTCGTCAACAGTACAAACTCACTATTAATTTGAAGAATAATAGCAATTAACAGATCAACAAATAAGCTGCATGCCACCATTTTCTACTCAGCTAACATTAGCAAAAGATATTCAGATTACTCAGCCTCTTTTGGAGACATTTGGATCACTCAACATCTTTACAAGACAGTATAATCATGAACTCAACAACAACAATTAACAAAATTAGCTCTCTATTTTTCAGTAAATCAAAGCAATTCATAGATATATGG
Organism: Geranium rotundifolium; assembly: GCA_963920655.1. Lineage (NCBI taxonomy): Eukaryota > Viridiplantae > Streptophyta > Magnoliopsida > Geraniales > Geraniaceae > Geranium > Geranium rotundifolium. Next base: position 2,495,098 of record OY987318.1, read on the forward strand.
TTCCGATTTCTAGATTTCTTAGTTCCCAGCCGTTCTCTAAGCAACCAAACAAGCAAGTAAGTTGATACTTGTAAGAGATATTCAGATCACTCAACATCTTTAAAAGACAATGAAATCATGAACTCAGCAACAACAATTAACAAAATCATCTCTCTATTTTTCAGTGAATCAAAGCAATTAATATATATATATGTGGTTCCGATTTCTAGATTTCTCAGTTCCCAGCCGTTCTCAAAATAACCAAACAATCAAGTAAGCTAATACTTGCAAAATATATTCAGATCACTCAACATCTTCAGTAGACATTCAAATCATGAACTCAGCAACACTAATCAACAAAATTAGCCCTCTCTCTTTTCATGAATCAATGAAATTGCTAGATATATGGTTTCAATTTTCATATTTCCAGATTTCTCAGTACCCAACCGTTCTCTAAACAACCAAACAAGCAAGTAAGTAAGCTAATGATCACTCAACATCTTTAGAAGACTGTGAAATCATGAACTCAGCAACAACAATTTACAAAATTAGCTCTCTTTTCATGAATCAAAGCAGTTAATACATATATGGTTCCGATTTTCACATTTCTAGATTTCTCAGTTACCAATCGTTCTCTAATCAACCAAACAACCAAGTAAGCTAATGATCACTCAACATCTTCTCTAAACATTCAAATCACGAACTCAGCAACTATAATCAACAAAATTAGCTCTCACTTCTCATGAATCAAATCAATTGCTACATATATGGTTCCGATTCCCAGATTTCTCAGTTCACAACCGTTCTCCAAGCAACCAAACAAGCAATGTACACTCCTACTCCTACTTCAATAATCAAACCTGGAGGAAGCAATCGGATCCGTTGAGGATCGGTCCGGCGAAGAGGCCGGCCTTGGCGATCTCGGAGAGGTCCAGCACGAAGTCGCCGATGGCCACGCCCGGTCGAGCCGCTGAAACCGGCTCCGGACGGAACACTCCGTACGGGAGGTTCTGTATGGGGAAGTGAGACTCCGGACGGACCTCGATGAAGGAGCTCATCTTCGCCATTGTCGCCGGAGCAAGGTACGGTGTCGTTCCGCGGTGCCGACGGAGAAGAAGAAGCTCTGAAATGGTAAATTTGAGAGAGAGACAAGAGCACGATGGGTATTTATATGTAAAAAAATCGGAGTCCTTTTTTATTTATTTACTAGTTTTGATAATTTTTCGTGTCATTTTCTTTCCATTTTCCGGCTTTGATTAGAGCTAATTGCTTAATTTAGTGGTTTTTGTTGATTTTTATTGTTTTTTTTTAACAAATTACAAAAGGTAAGAAAGTGTTATTTATGTGGTAGGTAGGAGAATTGGTAGATGGAGTGAGTGAGTTAGATGGCACCTAACCCATAGTTCACTGTGTAATTGTATATGAGAAAATTCGATTTAAAAAAACAATGAGTCGATTAAATACATAAAATGTACGTTACTCGTACTGTTCATGAAAGTATTTAAAATAATATAAATTATTGCTTTGAGTTGTTCATTTATGTTGGACATGTCATGCAGGTCGGTCAGACGAGATAATCACGTATGATTAGAAATGGTATAAAAAAAAAAACTCGACAAGGTTCAATATGCTCGTCAAATAAAAACAAGCACCCTAAAAGTTTATGATTTATAAGGAGGGTAAAACGGTATTTTTGCAAGATTTTTGACGAGGTGGACGTCTCATCCCCACCCACCCCGTACTTTGTACATTAGTAAAATAAAAATTATATATATATATATATATATATATGGGGGAGATATTCTAGTGGAAACATTATATTCAAATAGGAAAATATGAACATATTTCAGCCGTTAGATGAGATGAGCAAGGGTGGAGATTGAAGCGGTGACATTTAGCGTAAATAACTCAAAGTTGTGTTTTTTATTGGTCTTTTAACATGTGAATGAGGGTAATTAGGTAATTTTGTTGTCTTCTTCTACAATTGCACAGAGCATCTGTAGACAAACACAACTTTTGATATGTAGACAAAAGTTGAACAACAATCGATCTGGTTCGATATGTAGACAAACACCAATTGAAGATCGAATAATATGAATCGAAAAACATCAATTGAAGAACACAAATCAAAGAACAACAATCGAAGAACACGAATCGAAGAACATCAATTAAAGAACACGAATCGAAACGTGAATTTTCATAAACGAATCAAAGAACACAAATTGTCATAGACAAATTGAAGAACACGAATCTACCAAGACAGGTCGAAGAGCACCAATCGAAGAGCACGGCCCGAAGAAGTCGAATTGAATAAGCTAAATCGAGAAGATGCACTATCATAAAGTTTTGGAAAAAATAGCAAACAAGAGAAAACGTGAGAAGGTGCATAGTGTTGTGAAGAAGAAGACTAAGTAACTGTTTGAAAGGTGTTTTAGACCACTCAAACTGTTTTAGAACAAATTTTAAATTTATGGAACTTGCTCGTTTGTATGAAATCTCTGTAAATAACTTTGTGTCAATTGTTTCTCTGTTGTTATGTATGATGTCCGGGAAGTGGACGGTGATTTTGGGCGCACCGCTTCTCACTCGTCACTTACTTCCCTGACTAACGTGCATCAGAGCACGGTCGTCTATCAAGTACATTTATAAATTCCGGCTTTACCGGGTCGAACTCTCGGAGACCAACATGTGGGTTTTATAATTAGGTAATTTGTGCCTTCATTCCCGACAAGACTCATAGCTTTTTGGGTAATTTGGGTTTTATAACTTTTTTCGGATTACGGGATTGTACACGTGGACTATGGCCGCTGGTCAAAACAAATGTCATAGAGGACGAAAACAGAGCCAGATAAGAAACGACTAATTCAAAAAAAAAAAAAAATATTCCAACTGAAACTAGTTGAGATGCAAGACAAAGAGAACACCGAGATAGCGGCAAATAGCTGGCGGGTATTTTCTAACTGTACAATCCCATAAACAGTAAATGTGGTGAGGGACGCAAGAGTGAACGGTGACAAAGTAATTAAAACTTTCACCAAAACTTTGTAGGGCCCGTTTAAAAATAAAAATAAAAGTAATTAAAAAACCTTTACCAAAACTACCTTATAAATCCCCAAACGCATACCGTCATGTGATGATTCAACTCCTTTAACGAAATCTCAATGTCCTTTACAAGATATCGCATAGAGATTGAAGTTTCAATCACATGTACACCCAAAACGTTTAATGCCCTGTTGTTCTCTTCAGAATATGAAGCATGGGTATCGCACGACGAAGAAGACCAATGCTCTCGAAGAAGTAGCCAAATTTATTCTAAAGTGTCTTGAGAGCAGAAGAGAACGAAGAAGAGGGTCCGAAGCTCTGATCCTGGAGTTCGTCTACCGAACCAGCATGAGTATAATTGAGATCGCAAAGACAAGAATAACGAAAACAGTGAAGCTACGAGAAGGCATTGTTGTTGATTTTTCTCTGCAAGTGCCGATCGGAGAAAACCTAGCCCTTCAAGTTTGCGAGTTGGTTACGGGATTGAGAGACCAATGAGGGTGATGATTGCCGAGAGGTTGTATTGATTGGTGTTGGTTTGATGGTGATTGATGGCTTCGAATGAGATTACCGGGTTGATTGTTTGCGGAAGCGGTAGGTTATAGATTGTGATTGATATTGAATTGACTCGCCCACCCGTCAGAATCATAAATCATCGACGAGTGGGCAAAGCTAAAAATTCATTGAGATCTAACAAAGGATCGTTGATTGCTCTGATACTATGTTAACAATAATAAGAGTATTGTTGAATTGATTGTATTGTGAATTACAAGAGAAGAAAACCCTAATATATTTGAGAAAAAGAAATATAAATATAAGAAATCTAATATAATCTAACAATATGATACGTTAAATTGAGAATATTTTTCTGATAGGTGAAGAAATAAAAAATTAAAAAAGTTGTCCTACTTTTGTTATAAACAAAGATGTAATAAATGTGAAAACTTAGATTCAATATTAAATCAAACAAAACATATGTCAAGATGGGGATTGATCATAAATGGATTATTCTCTCAAACAATTACATAACTTTCACTAATCAATCATAACCCACATGGAATAATGTGTTTTGCCACTTCTAACAAGCTGACAAGGCAGCTGTGTTACAATGCTCTCATCTTCTAAATTATACATGTAAACAAACCTGTTATAGTTTAGAAAATATATACAATTTTTGTTAACCCCAGTTTCCGAGGCCTCGCTGCAAAAACCACATTTGTTGTGGCCGAGGAAAATTGTCTTTTCACCGATGCAATTCACTCTCACCCACTTCCCCTTCTCCTTCTCCTCGGAATCCATTCTAAAAACTCTGAATCCGTCAACTTCCCTCATGAACGACCCAGAACGCATCTTGCACACAAGCAAGAGCTCGTCGTGAAATGGAATCAAATAATCGACAGAACATGGAGTCTCGGGCGGGCATATAGTTGGCGACTCATTCATCGTCCAATGGGTAAAATTTAATCTTCTTGAACCTGCGACCATTTCAACCGTGACCAACTTGTTACGTGCCATACAACATATCTTTCCTTGGAATAACACCGCATCCGAAATAATGAAATCAAGAACTTGTTCGGTGAATTCAGTATCGCCAATCTGACAGAAGAGAACGCTTTCTTGATAAAAGAATAGCACTAGGGAATCATCGTCGTGTAGACCGCTAGGCGGCGAGGTCAGGAGGCATGAATGAACAAGTTGGTCATCTATATTTTGCAACGGTGGGAGGTCAACCTTTTCCATGGTGACGAGATTGAGGAGGTAACAAACCTCAGAATCCATGTACAAGTCCTCCAACACCAGCCAGTTGAAACCAGAAGCACGTATAATTGTATCCTCCAACTGTGGAATGGATTTGGCGTAGAATCGATCTTCTGATAGACTGAAAAAGAAATTCTTCTTGCCGTCTTGGTCTTGAATTAGTAACCACGGGTACGCTTGTGGCGTTACTGTGAAGGAGTTACCAATAACTTCACGATCCATCGCAGCTCAATAAACACACCTAAACCGAGAGAGAAATCAAATTAATTAGTGCTGTGTTCTAGTATATATTATAGTTGCATTGGTATTATATATATACTATGCTGGTCATGACGTAGGAAATAGATTAAGAAGTGGAATAGGAAAATTAATTAGAGAAAAAAGGAAAGGGAAAATAAATGTATCTCCGAAACAGATTTAGGAAATTAACAAAAATATAGGAAGGTACGTAGACGGATCCATTCAATATATCTGGGCCGACCTATTATCTACCTAGGCCCAATTACCTATCATGCTTGATTTGAAAACAAGGCCCGTTATTTAATAGTAGACAATATACATTTTAGGGATAATTTCATGGTGCTACGCCTAGATTTTACTGTCTTTCACCTGGGTACATCTAAATTTTTTTTTCAACTGACTACGCTTAGAATGTGCAAATTTTCCACTTTGCACTTTCCGTCAAATTCCACTAGTTTTTAACGTTTTTCTTGTGAAATGACTAAAATGCCCTTAAGGTTAAAAGAGTTATTTTAATTTGATTGAAAATACTAAAATGCCCACACCTATCCTCCTAATTTTCAAAGACATTTCATTCTTCACCCTCACCAACCCAACCCTATAGCCTCGCCCCCTCGAGCTCCCTCTCCTCCACCTCGCCTCCGCCGCCTCCTCTCGTCAGAGCACTGCCCTGAAGGAGAAACCAGATCTGTTTCCGGTCCTTGTGGGCTCGTCGGTCCACCGCCCTGCCATCGTCGAAGCACTGTGGGTCCTTCTGGAGGTATTGTTGGTGGTGCTGGACATGGAAGAGCTGGCTTTGATGATCTCTGTGTGAAGGAGGAGGAGAATCTTGATCCTGGTCCAGATCTTGATCCTCTTCCTCACCATCTACATGGCTCCTTGGGCTCTGAAATGGGTTCTCATAGAAATGGTGGTGCTTCTATTGGTCCAGACTCAGACCCTTTGCTTCCTTTTCCTCTTCTAGCTTCTCTCTAGAACAAAAAAAACAAAAATCCAAAACCCTTTCACTCACTCACTACCATCAGAATCTCTTGAGAGTCTAACCCATTTCTCCCTCTCTTTTGGTATTATGACACTACGGACTCACAAACTCAAAACCCATAAATAGAGCCAGAAAAGCACAAGAGGAGTGCATCAAGTATTTTTTTTTGTTCTTGTTGGAGGAAATGGGTTTTTGGGTGTCTAAATTGAAACCTAGGGTCTGTTGCTGGAGAGAGGCATGTTTGATATTTGTGTGCTGTGGGAGAAGAAAACAAAAATAAGACAACAATGGTGGTGTGGTGGGTGAGAGTTGTAGCAAGTAGCAAGCAGCTATAGGGGTGGTGTAGGAGCTATGGGGTTATAGGAGGTGCGTCTCTGTGGCTCGCTGCTCTGACAAGAGCAGCCACTCCCCACTTCCTCCGTCTTCGATGCGAGTCAAAACTCGTCCCGCCCAAAGTCTCGAGCCTAAATAAGGATGGGCCACCGGAGAGCGTTACCAGAGGCCGACCGCATCTCCGGTAACCCTAGGTTGAAGAATGAGTTGTTTTGAGAGAGTTTAGAGAGAGATAGTTTATAGCCTAGAATTTACGATTTATGGAAGCATTTCAAATCTTCAATACTATAATGGAACAAATAATTGCATAATTCAATAGAAAACTACATTAATTATTGTGTATAATTAGGAATGAACACGAGAAATGAGAAAGAGAGGGAGGAGGGAGGATAAATGGAATGAAAAAGAGAAGTAGTGGCAAGTTTTTGAAAATTAGAAGGATATGTGAGGGCATTTTAGTCTTTTCAATCAAATTATAATAACATTTTTAACCTTAAAGGCATTTTAGTCATTTAACATGAAAAAAACGTTAAAAACTAACAAAATTGGACGGAAAGTGCAAAGTGAAAAATTTGTACATTCTAGGCGTAGTCAGCTGGAAAAAAAATTGTAAGTGTACTCAGGTGAAAAACAGCAAAATCTAGACGTAGCCGCCTGAAATTACATTTTAAAATAGATATATGGTTGTAAATGACACGTGTAGGCTGTAGGTGTGTCGTGTGTGGGGTGTCCACGGGTCGGGTATTGACCCACCCGACTGAAAATCTCACCCACCTGTTCGTATACGGGTGAGAACTTAGAGACCCCGATCCGACCCATACACCCGTTTCTAACAATTTTTTTCACCCGGCAAATTGGCGGGTGGGCCGGGTGGGTGACCTGTATAACCCGACTCTTTATTTTGATTATTATCAATCCATTATATTTTTTTTGAAAGTATCAATTCATTATATTGAATGCAGCTTTCTTTATTTTTTTTATAATTTTTCTTTTCATCACATAATTTTAGACACAATTTTCTCTTGCATCACATAACTTTCTTAATCACAAATATTTTTGTTTTTTATCATTTAAACCACGATTTTAGATATAGGAAGGAAGGACAATATCACGTGTAAATCCAAAAAAATACATAGCCAAATTCAAGAAGGACAAACCCACATGCAAATCCAAAAAAGGGAAGAACAATATAGGAAATACTGTATAACCAAAAACAAATTAAAACGAAAAAACACAGATCTAAATATACGAAAAAATTTAGATACAAATATATTTTTTCTAGAAAAAGTTACAGATCCAGACAGAGTACACTATCAGATTTTTCTTTAGTAACGGCGTATGCAGGAAGAATACGCCGTTACAAAATTATTAGTAACGGCGTATTCAGTAGTATATGCCGTTACTAAATGTAACAGCGTATTTTAATGCGTACGCCGTTACTACCGTTAATTAGTAACGACCTATGTAGGTAAATACGCCGTTACTAGATCTTCCCGTTATGTTACCGTTTGTTACCGTTCTGTCGTTGTGTTACCGTTAATTAGTAACGGCGTATGTAGGTAAATACGCCGTTACAAAATCAATGTATAAATCTTCACAGAACCTTCTCCCATTCTCCTCACAGTTTTCTCCCAATTCTCTCCTACTTTATATTTCCCGACAAGGGCATTTCCGTAATATCATCTCCATTTTTCGACAACTCTCTCTCAAAATACTACGGTTCATATCATCATTCTCCATATTAGTAGGTACGTACATTTTTTTTTATTAATAATGCATTATGTAATGTATTTTATTAATTTAGGTTAAATGCCTGTAGATTATTCCATTAATTTTGTTGCTATAATGATAATAATTAAATAATTGAATTGGTGTTATAGTTGATAAATATAGTCAATTGTAATTGATTATTAACCGTAGTTATTTGTATAATATATAGAATGGATCGTGGGTGGATAACATCCCGTAAGATGAGTGAGGAGTGGATGAACGGATTAAGTAGTTTCGTCAAATTTGCGAGACGAAACGCGCAAACAGATGGCGTGGGACGTTTCAAGTGTCCGTGCACTAGATGTTGTAATTATTCTTGGCACGATATGGACACCATTTGCGATCATGTATTGAAGAAAGGTTTCCTTACATCGTACAATGTGTGGATCCATCACGGCGAAGCTAGAGGGCCTAGTTCGAGTCGGCCTAGTTCGAGCCGAAATCTAGATATGAGTCTGCCGTCAAGTTCGCATAATCCCCCTTGTTCGACGTCGGCACACACTCCAGAGTACGTCGATCCGGTGCATCAGTTCGTGAATGATGATAAATTCGGTGACCGAAGTCGAGGCCAGACTTGCTAAAGCGAAGATGACGGCGTACAACCGGTTGGTGACGGAGTCACAACAGCCGTTGTACAAAACCACAAGCGCTGTCACTAGTGAAGATACTTCTTTGGAAGCGATGTTAAGGATGTTGTGTATCAAAAAGAGCACCGGGATGTCAGACGCGGCTTTTACCCAGGTCGCGAAAGAGCAATGTCGTATGTTACCACAACCTAATTCGTTTCCATCTAGCTACGCAGCTGCGAAAAAGATAATGAAGGCCATCGAAATGCCACACGTGAAATACGACGCATGTTTGTACGGATGCACTTTGTATTACAAAGAGTTCTCCGCTCTGGACAAATGTGGAGTTTGTAAAGAACCACGGTTTACTATGGAAGGGAAAAAATTAGTTTCGAAGAAGACGTTGTGGTACTTCCCATTGACTCCTCGACTTCAACGGTTATATCTTGCGGAAGAGACGGCTGAGTGGATGCGATGGCACGGTGAGCGGGAGAAGGAGGACGATGACGTATTAGTACATCCATCGGACGGTGCTGATTGGATTCAGTTTGACAAGAAATATCCTCAATTTTCGGAAGAAGTCCGAAACGTGCAGCTGGCCTTGTCATCCGACGGGTTTTCTCCATTTGGGCCTAATGTTGCGAGTTACAGTTTGTGGCATGTAGTTGCTGTCCCGTTGAATTTTCCACCCTCGATGGCTATGCGGAAGGAGTATAACAACTCACCATGTTGGTATCAGGTCCAAAATCACCTGGTAAATGTTTGAATAACTTTATGCGTCCATTGATTGATGAGCTGAAACAATTGTGGACGAACGGAGTTGTCACGTGGGATGCTTCCAAGAAAGAGCCGTTCATAATGCGGGCTGCTGTGATGTGGACAATCAGTGACTTTCCGGGTTTGGGAATGTTGGGTGGCTTGACCACTAAAGGCTATAAGGCATGTCCCTTATGTTGGGACAACATCGACTCTTCACGCAGTAACTCAAGAATATCTTACCAAGGTGCGCGTCGGTGGTTACCTCCGAAGCACCCACTGCGCTTTGTCCCGGAGGCATTTAACGGGCAGATCGAGACTCGTAGAAGGCCTAAGCGGTATTCAGGGACTGCTATACTGAAGGCTATTAGGCGTCATACTTATCTCGAGCCTAGTCTACACCCGAAGCACAATAAACGAACTGGTTTAGCTATCTGTTGGTCTCATGAAAGCATTTTCTGGCAGCTGCCCTATTGGAAAACTCACAGAGTGAGACATGCGTTGGATTTAATGCATATAGAGAAGAATGTGTGCGACAACGTCATAGGTACAGTTCTCGGACCAGCGGGGAAGACTAAAGATGATTTGAAAGCGAGGAGAACGTACGAGGAACAGAATGTGCGCCAAGATCAATGGGTGGGCCAGGACGGGGAGCTCCCTTATGCGCCTTATGGGGTCAAGGGTGTACACTGGAAGGCCGTACTTGAGCATATCCGAGCAGTGAAGTTCCCCTCCGGATATGCGGGAAATTTGAAGATTAAGGTCAATCCTGATGAGAAAAAGTTTCTCGGACTTAAGACCCACGATTGTCACGTGCTTATCCAACGCATCTTCCCACTTGTCATTCGGAAGTACGTTCCGACTCATGTAGCAGAAGCATTAGCAGACCTCGGCAGGGTGTTTCAGGTGTTGTGCACGAGGGAGCCGACGAAGAAAACACTAAAAAAATTGCACGAAGATATGGTGATTTTAGTCTGTAAGTTGGAAACTATCTTCCCTCCATCATTCTGTACCATTATGGTTCACCTGCTACTACACCTACCGGATCAAGTTATTCGGACCGGCCCAGTTCATTTCACTTGAATGTTTCCAATTGAACGGTATGATCCTTCTCTTCAGTAATTTCATTTCCAATTACCATTGAAATGTATAATCGAATATCACATTAAATTCACATTTTGAATGTAGGCAACTTGGTGTGTACAAGAAAAGTGTGCGAAACCCTCGATATCCAGAAGGTTGTATAGCCCAACAATACTTGATGCACGAGTCTGTCACCTTCACTCAGATGTACCTAAACCGCGCCACTTCAACCAGGGAAACATTTGTTAGTCCAGCTCTAGGTTTCCACTTATCAGTTGTTTCCCCACATGTACAAGTAAAAAACGTGGTGCGAAACGAGAAATTAAGCGTTTTCGAGATGTTCTGGGCGAATTGGACTGTTGTTGAGAATTGTGACGAAGCAGATAAGTACGTAGAATCACGTCGAGCAGGATTTGTTCAAAGGTTCCCTAGAAAATCTCTAAAGGACCGAGTTATGTCATTCATGTTTGAGTGGGGAAAAGTTATAAGTACAATATATCTCTTATGCTACAATTCATACAACTTAATTACTGCAACTAATATTAGAATTTAATATGCAGATTGCCGGTCGAGGGGAACAACGAGAGTTGATACTACTATCTGCAGGTCCTCGTTCTTCAGCGATTTATTCACAGTGTACTGTGAATGGTGTGAAGTTCTTAACGTTGCGAATCGATCAAGGCCAGAGAAATCAAAATTCAGGGGTCATGATTGAAGCAAACGGAATATATTACTACGGTGTTCTTATGGACGTCGTTGTCCTAACCTTTTCCGAAAGCATGCCAGTCGTTTTGTTCAAGTGTCGGTGGTACGACGAACGAACCGTGAGGAAGGACGACAATGACTTCATTTCCGTAAACACTTCCACGGATTGTCATAAACAAAACCCGTTTTGCCTTGCTATACAGGCGAAACAGGTGTACTACATCAACGACCCGGATGTGGTGAACTTTGCGACTTCGTGGAAGGTTGTTAACGTTGTCTCTCATAGAGGTCACTACAAACCGAGCAGTTTAGCTCGTGCAGGCGATGAAGAGCCAGAGTTTGAAGTAGATGAACCGTACCAAGAAGATCGAATTGACATGGTGCGACCGGGTGGTGTAAGAATCGATTTGAGATACTTACACCAAAATCCACGGCCTGTCTCTACAGCTGATTCATAGGACGAAGACAACGAGGACGGAGACAACGAGGACGAAGAGAACGAGGACGAAGACAATGAGGACGAAGACAATATGGAAGGGTATGAAGATTACGATTCGGCCAACTCAAATAGTTAGACAAATATGTATTTAACGGCATTTAACCGACTTTCAATAAATTTGTTCATTTCCGTAAACACTTCAACGCATTCATCATTTTTCAGAATTCAAAAACTTGTGAATTCGGTTTTTTGAAGAACAAAGTTTAGGAGAAAAAAACCACAAAACAAGCTCTATCATCAAAACAAGCCCCTGGAAAAAGAATTTCCAAGTTTCAGGATTAGTAACGGCGTATGCATCAATAATACGCCGTTACTATATTAGTAACGGCGTATTTAGCAATCATACGTCGTTACTAATCTGTTTTATGAAGTGATTTAGTAACGGCGTATGTGGTACATACGCCGTTACTAAATAACTGTACAATTTAGTAACGACGTATTATGTTGAATACGCCGTTACTAGTGGTCAACAATCTTGACCATCAAACCACTCAAGATTGTTGACTTTCACGCTTGACTTCGGTATTCATTTCTCGTTTCATATACTAAATGACTACCCAATTGAAATTAATCATTGTACACTACCTAAAAATCATATACGTTAATCAAAATTGAAAACCACGTAACAATTTCATGGCGGAAATGACATTTTCGGAGGTTTGACCGTTACTTACGGATGTGTTTACGGGTGATCGGTTTAGCTCGAGGTTTATACGTGTTTAAAATTTACTAGAAATTTGGTCTATGAGCGACAACACTATTACGCTTCAATCTGTACGGTTGGATTAAAACACGATTTTTGACACCACTCACTTTCGGTGAAAGCGTGAGTTTAGGGTTTAGGATGGTAAACCCTAAACTATACCCTAAACGCTAACATCATCGAACGTTTAGTTCAATTCAATATTTGTATAATAATCCAAACCGTTGTAAATGTTGGAAATGTCATTGAAGTGATATAGTTCAATTTTCAGAAAAATCAAACCACGGGAACACTACCGATCAATCACGATCGGTCGAACCGAATAAAATATTAATTTAGGGTTTGAAATAGTAATGGCGTATGTGATGAATACGTCGTTACAAAGTGGGCGGGAAATGAAAATTTGGCGAAAATTTCAATTCAGCGCCAAAATTTTCATTTCCCCGGGCAAAAATTTAGTAACAGCGTATATGGATGATACGCTGTTACTAATTTTCTTTGTAATGGCGTATCTTCCCCATACGCCGTTACTAATTTCAATCCGTTGGGTAACGGTCAAAAATCTTTCCGTTACGATTTTTGCCCGTTGGGGATTTTGTAACGGCGTATATAAAGTACATACGCCGTTACTAAATTAGTAACGGCGTATGTACCTTATATACGCCGTTACTAGGGTTGGGTATATAAAGACCCAACCCTCTTCTTCTTCCTCCTCGCTCTCTGCCTCTCTTCTTCTGATCTCCCCTCTTCACTCACTGCCTCCCTCACTCACTGCCTCTTCCTCACTCACTGCCTCTCCCTCACTCTCCGGCCAGCCACCTCCGTCTTCGTCGTCGTTTCCGGCCAGACACCTCCGTCTCCGTCGCCGTTTCCTCTTCCAGATCAGGTAAGTACTATTTAAATTTTTAGGGTTTAGGGATATATGTTAAAATTTGTGAAATTTTTTAAAAATTGTACATGTGAATATGTTAAAAATTGTATATGTGAATATGTTAATTGTATATTAGAACTTGTATGTTAATTGTATGTTAGAATTTGTGAATATGTTAGAAATTTAAAATATGTTAAATTAGGTAAAAAATAGAATATGTGAAATATGTGAAATATGTGAAATTTAGAATATGTGTTAAATTTAAAAATTGTATTTAAATTGTATGTTAATTATGTTAGAATTTGTGAATATGTTAAAAATTTAAAATATGTTAAATTAGGTAAAAAATAGAATATGTGAATATGTGAAATATGTGAAATTTAGAATATGTGTTAAATTTAAAAATTGTATTTAAATTGTATGTTAATTATGTTAGAATTTGTGAATATGTTAGAAATTTAAAATATGTTAAATTAGGTAAAAAATAGAATATGTGAATATGTGAATATGTGAAATATGTGAAATTTAGAATATGTGTTAAATTTAAAAATTTAGAATATGTGAATTTGAATATGTTAGATTATGATAATTTATACGGAAATGCCGACAAGGGCATTTCCGTAATTTTGAAGGAATTGCCCCTTAGGGGCATTTTCGGAAGTTTTTAAAAAAATGCTCGTAAGGGCATTTACGTAATTTCTACCGAAAATATCCCTAAGGGCATTTTCGGTAGTTCTTAAAAAAAGGCCCCTAAGGGCATATTTGTAATTTATACCAAAAATGAAATTATAACTTTTAAAAAAAAAATATTAAAAATAAAAAAATGAATTTGAATATTATTTGAAGGCCCCTAAGGGCATATTTGTAATTTATACCAAAAATGCCCGTAAGGGCATTTACGTATTTTTTAAAAGTTGCTCGTAAGGGCATTTACGTAATTTCTACCGAAAATGTCCCTAAGGGCATTTCCGTAATTTATACACAAAATGCCCCTAGGGGCAATTTCGTCATTTCTACCGAAAATGCCCTCGGGACATTTTCGGTAGAAATGACGTAAATGCCCTTACGAGCATTTTTTTTCACGATTAATAATGCTTAAATCGTATTTAGATAATGGCCTCCTCGTCAAGCGATTCAAACGCCCGATAGAAGAAGCCTCATGCTCGTGCACCGAGGCATGAGTTGATGGACCCAAAGTTCTTCCTGGCCTACGAGCAATCGGCGCTCGACACTCCGCCTCCGTCACCGCCTGTTGGTGGGGAGTCCCCTGATCACGGGGATTGCTACATTCCCTTACCTCCACAGCCGACTCAGCCGACCCCCGATTTCGGTTGGGGGTACCGGGTTGTGCCGCCTACATTCACGGGTTGCGAACCCTCGAATGTAGGAGCATCCTCTACTCCTAGTCCGCCGGTGAACGAATACGGATTCGTTTCCCTAGACTGGGACGAGACACCGGATAAGGAGCTGTACTTCGACTTCAAGCTGCAGCCGAATTGCTTGACGACGAAGAGCTGGATGGCCAGGAAGGACGTCGAGCCAAAACAAGACGTATGCCTCGACTTGGAAGATGAGGCAATATCCAAGAACGGGGGGCCTTTAAGATTGTTTTGGGACGCGGACTTACAGCGTCCGTGGAGTATGTTCCCCCCCGGAATAAACGAGGCCTGGAGTGTTTTGAAGATTAAACATATGGTAGGAAAGTTTGCACGCGAGTGCGACGCTTCCTACCAACTGTTTTGTGATCTTCCTATGTCCGAGTACCGGAGATTTTGGCGCAAAATTCGGGTAATTTCAATACTTTCTCAATTTATTGCCCGAAATTAAATAACTTGGATATTTACAAAAGAATTTTTAATTTTGTAACAACGGTATTATGAATTGCCGGCGGATTCAGTTCCACTCAAAAAGTGGATTCGCGAGACGGCGTGGTCCGCTTATAAAGAGCGGAAATCAAATATGAAGCCATGGTACAAACTGTACGTCTCGCCTGATTATCTGAACCGCAATGGCATTCCCAACATATTTAGAGGGAAAAAAGCACAATGGCGGTGGCTCGTCAAACACTTTGACGAGAACGAGGTATTTCCTTACTTTCATACACTTTGTATGAAACATATATCTAATTATAATTCTAATTTTGTAATCATTTCAATGTGTAGGGTGTAGGGAGTATTGGAGACTGAAGTGATGATGCTAGCGAATCAGCATTGTCACGACCTCAAGCTTGCCGCGGGACGAACAGATGCCCAATTCCCCCGAGGACGCAAAATTCGGGGATTTGGAGATGATTTCCAGGTCCCGGCCAGACCTAGAAAACGTGGTCAGTCCTCCAGCGGTGTGTCTGCAGAGCAGTTCGAAGAAATGGAAACTAGGCTCACCCAGGCGACGAAGCATATTGCGCGGCAAGATGAGAGGTTCGAAGCTCAACAAAGAAACATGGAAGCTCAACAAAGAAACATGGAAGCTCAACAAAGAAGCTTTCAATGGATGTACGAGCAGATGCGAATAGCCAATCCTTCTATGCCCCCCTACGACCCGAGCATGTTCTCCAACTTCGGTCCTCCACCCTCGTAGTTTAGTTCATGTTATTTTTATTTGAACAATTGTTATTTTAATTTATTTGGATTTGGATTTGGATTTGGATTTGGATTTTAATTTTAATTTTAATTTTAGTTTTAATTTAAATTTTAATCTGTAAAAAATAAAAACCGAATAAAAATTATATATTATATTTAATATATAATTTTTATTCGGTTTTTATTTTTTTATAAATAAAATATTGTAACGGCGTATTATTTTTAATAAAAAATTATTATTTTAATAATTTGTAACGGCGTATTATATACAATACGCCGTTACAATATTTTCAAAAATTATTATTTTAATACCTTCTAACGGCGTATGATTTTACAACATACGCCGTTACTAATTTGACGGTGTCAAGTAATCTAAACGGCACCGTCTAATTAGTAACGGCGTATTTTGTAAAATCATACGCCGTTACAAACTTAACGGCGTCATCGACGGTTACGCCGTTAACGGCTCATCAAAACAACGCCGTGTTGGTGTAGCGGCGTCTTGTGTACGCCGTTACAAATTGTAACGGCGCTTTAGTAACGGCGTATCGTCTAACGGCAGTTTGTACGCCGTTACAATTTGTAACGGCGTATTTTTGGTTTGTAACGCCGTTACTGAAGAAAAAAAATGGCAGTGGTAGGAAAGATTGTTAAGAAAGAATATTTTTTTAAAACCAAAATGACTGAGTATGGGAGAAGAAGATGAGAGAAAAGGAGAGTTGAAGAGAGGGAGGCGGAGTATGAAGATGAACTGTGAGACAAAGAGTGTTTTTTTTCTTATATAGTCTAGGTTAAAATATTTGAGCTGAGATGTGGTTTGGGCTATGTAATTGGGCTCAATGAAAATGGGCTGGTCTTTTGTTTCATTTTGACCGTGGACTATTATATGTTAAGCCCAACCTTTGGGTGGGTCGGGTCCAGCTCGGGTTCAAGGCCTTCCACCCGTCACCCACCCACCAAATGAACGGGTGAAAGATTCCTGACCCTACTCAACCCGTAACCCGACGGGTGAGGTGTTTACGGGTCACGAGTTGAGTGGGTTGGTGGGTGGGTCGGGTTCCGGGTGAAATGTGCCCACCCCTGGTCGTGTGTGTGTGTCCACAACCGTCACCAACACACTATTTATATCATATTTGCTTATTGATGCCATGGAGGTTAATCAAATAAAGATTGATTTTGCTTCAACTCACCATGTGTTCCCGTTTACATTTTATGTGAGAATTTATCTTGTATTTGTTCACAGCATATATGATATTAAGTAATTAATTTATATAAAATATTGGGCGGTATAATTTGTAATATCATTTACTAAAAATTATTTCATCAAAAAAAATATTCTTATAATTATAATACTATGAGAGTGGCCCAATTAAATGTAAAATAAGAAAATAATATATACTCCGTCAGCAAGGTGAAGTTGTAAGAGAAATCTCCGACTTGTCCTATTGTCAATCATCTCTAGGTGCGTGGCAGTTTGACAGTAGTCCACAGAGGAACCTGCATGTCTTCCAATAGTTCGCTACTCCTCAAATTATTCAATTTTCTCTCATATATTTTTTTATCCGTAATAATTATAAATTGACAAAGAGAAAAAATACGTGCCGGGCGCTCAAGTGAACGAGAAAATTACATCGTAAAACGAAGAAAAAATTAAAAAAAATAGGTAAACTGACTCAACTTGAGCTATTCGAAATTGAGTCGACTCAATTAAAAGCTGGAAAATCATACCGGTCTAATTGGTGAAACACACCAAAAATATAAGAAATTTCCTTATATATTATAGTTAGACCGCTAATTCTAGGAGCTCTGGACTAATGACCCTCCTGTTATAGTCTATTTCAGTAACCGTTGTTGGATGACTAAGAACCCTTGTGCTTCTTTCGATTGACCTCTCTCTCTCTCCTATCTTGGGAGTGGTTGACTCTACTTATTATTAAAGGAAAATGTCACTTGCCTCCTTCGTGGTATGCGTGATTTTCACTTACCTCCCTTGATCTTTCACAATTTCTGACGGAGGGTGGTTTTTGGTCAAAAGTCAACGATTTTGGTGAAAATGACAAAAATATCCTTTGGAGATTTCTCACTTATCTCCCTCGATTTCTCTTCTCTCACGCTGCGTTGTAGATCGGGCGAGGGACCCTATCAGAGGCTGAGGACGCTGTCGCCGCGCTTGGAAAGGGCGAGGGAGACGTGGGAGTCGGCGAAGCCGATCACGAGGACAGAGACGCCGCCGGAGCAGCGGATTTGGCTCCGACGTGCTCTGTTTTAGCTCCGGCGAGTTCTGCTTGTTCTAGGTCGAGCAGGAGGATTTTTGCTGAGGTTCTGAAGCTTTTAGAAGCCTTTCGAGCAAGAATTCTGCTCCTTTTCCCCTCTTTTTCTCATGCTCTGTTTTCTGGGATTTTTCGGTGAGCACTCCGGCGACGACTCCGGCGACCTTCCTTCGTCTCACACCGACCAAGTACCTCTTTTGCTGAAATTCTGGAGCTTCTAGAAACCAGTCGAGCTCGTTTTCTGCTCGTTTCTCCCTGGTTCTTCTTGCTCTGTTTTCGGGAAGTTTCTGGCTCCGACGAGTCTCAGGTCGACCAAGGAGCTCTTTTTGCTCACTACTGGTGCTATTAGAATCCATTTGAGCTCGGTTTACTGTTGTTCCCCCTCTGTGCTCCTCATGCTCTGTTTTTGGAATTTTTCGGCGAGCACAGAGGGGGTCGCCGGGAAAAGAAAATTCTGGTGATGTGCATGAAATGGATGAAATAAATGGGTGTTACTGCTAGTTGATTCAGAATTTTTAGGAAAAACATCAATGGTTGTACTTGCCTTAAGAAAATTGGTTGCTTTGGTCCATGTACCTTCAATACATAGCACCATTAAGTTTTGTACATGGTAGTATAAGAAACAGAGGGAAACAATCCCTCTCTGCGCGGCGAAATCGAGCTGGCTCCGGCTCCAGCAACCTCTGCGCGGCGGCGGAGAAGTTGGCCGCGGGGAGGCGGGCACTCGGGACGTCCGGTGGTGGCGCGGAGGAGGAGGATTCAGGAGGAGAAGCTTTGCTCTGACCTTGAGGAAGAGAAAGGAACAGAGAAGAGAGGGTGGCAGTTTTTTAAAAATTTGATAGTTAGTTGAGTGTATTTTAGACTTTTCACAAAAAAACTAACGGTGTTGGGCTTCCGTGAGAAATTGTGAAAGATCGAGGGAGGTAAGTGAAAATCGTAGGACATAAGTGAAAATATCGTAAATCACAAGAGAGATAAGTGACATTTTGCCTATTATTAATATTATATATCTTTTGTTGAGAAAAAAAAGTTTGGCAGCCTAGTTATTATATAATTGTTCCTAAACACAATCATATTCATCTCTACCGATTTATCTCCGACAAGATTGAGCACTGAAAATGTCAAATTTATGGTGTGTGGAATGGAACATTCATTAGTTTAGTCTCATCACTTAAAACGTTTCAGTTCACTATTTCTATATTCTCTCATAAAATTTCGGCTCATCTGTGTGTAATCGAAACCTAAGAGAGCAAGTGTATGTTGCGAAAGCTCATGATAGGGATGTTGAATCTAAGAATAACTCACAAAACAATAATAGAGAAAGATCAATAGAATCGAATACTTTTCTTGGTTTATTTCATGCCTATTTATAGGCTCCAACTACACCTAATATAACAAACTAGGAAATAAACAAAACAAGAAGAAAATAGGAAACAAAACACCTTATACCTAGCCTAAGTCTATATATAGAGATTATTGGCAACAATCTCCCCCTTAATCTCGAACATATATGTCTCTGATCTTCAATTTATTTCTCATTTCAAGAAATTTGAGTCTTCCAAATGGTTTTGATAGAATATCTGCCATTTGTTCACTTGAGCTGACATGTTCGATCTCGATCTCACCTTTTTCAACACATTCTCGCACAAAATGATATCGCGTGTCTATATGCTTGCTTCGGTCATGAAATACTGGATTTTTGCTCAACAATGTTGCAGATTTGTTATCAACTCTCAACCGCACCACCTCTGGGTCTCTCCCTAGAAGTTCTCCGACAAGTCTGGAAGGCCATATTCCTTGACACGCAGCTGAAGTTGCTGCAATATACTCTGCTTCGCACGAAGATAATGCCACCACCTTATGCTTTTGTGAGGACCATGTTATCAAGTTGTTCCCTAGGAAATATACAACCCCCGTTGTACTCTTTCGATCATCGATATCGCCATCCAAATCACTGTCACTATAACCAGTTAGTGTTGATACACCATTACCATAACAAACTCCAAAACTAAGAGTTCCTTTCACATATCTGAGAATGTGCTTAACTGCTTCAAAATGTTGGACTCGAGGTTTCTCCAAGAACCTACTAACAATGCCCACTGAGTAAGCAAGATCTGGTCGTGAATTCACCAGATATCGTAAGCTTCCCACAAGACTTCTATACTCAGTAGCGTTCACAAAGTCTCCTCCTTTCTCCTTGCTCAGCTTTGACCTGTACTCCATGGGTGCTTTGCAAGAATTGCATTTTTCTAAACCAGATTTTTCCAAGATTTTCTCAGCATAATTCTTTTGGCTTAAAGTGATTCCGCGGTCACTTTGATTAACCTCTAACCTTAGATAGTAGGTTAAAAGGCCAAGATCACTCATCTGGAAAAAACTACACATTTTAGTTTTGAACTCTATTACCTCGGTGAGCACCGATCCTGTGATGGTGAGATCATCGACATATACACCGACTATCAGTTGTGATGATACCGAGAGCCTTGTATATACTGCATGCTCCAGACAACTCTTCTTGAACCCGAGAGTTTTGAGGCTTGCATCGAGCTTGACATTCCAGGCTCTTGGGGCTTGTTTTAATCCATACAGGGCCTTCTTGAGACGCATAACTTGGTTTGGATGACGTTTATCAACAAAACCGACTGGTTGACTCACATACACTTCTTCCATGAGCTCTCCATTTAAGAAAGCAGACTTTACGTCCATATGATGCACATCCCAGTTCTTTTGTGCTGCAATGGCAAGCAGAAGTCTCACTGTTTCGAGACGAGCCACTGGTGCAAACACCTCATCATAATCAATTCCTTCTCTCTGGGCATAACCTTTTGCCACCAAGCGAGCTTTGTGCTTCGTCACTTCTCCTTTTGCATCCTTTTTTACCTTAAACACCCATTTTATCCCAATGGCCTTCTGATTTGGAGGAAGAGAAGTCAACTCCTAAGTCCCATTCTTTTGAATACACTCCATCTCTTCTTCCATGGCTTTTCTCCATCTATAATTTGCCATAGCTGCATCTATGCTTTCGGGCTCCTTAGATGACAGAAAACAGAGGCTTACATGCTCTGTTTCGACTTCTAAAGTTTCTTCGTAGATGTCTCTTAAAGATCTTACACGAAGTGGCTCTTCGGATTCAGGAGACTCATGAGTGTTTTGTTCTGGTGTATGAAGCGAGTGAGGCGTTTCAGGAGATTTTGGCGATTTTGGTTCTTTGTCTTCGAGGACTGGTTCATCACCCCACTCCACATAGAAAATGCCGCTGTTCTCTATTTGTGCTTCATTTTCTGAGGTCCAATCCCATTTTTTTCCTTCATCAAACACTGCATCTCGACTAATCATTACTTTATTAGTGAGTGGGTTATAGAACCTGTATGCCTTCGAGCCATCTGCATAGCCAATGAACACGACACGGGTGCTCCGATCATCAAGTTTTTTCAGATTTTGGTCAAGCACCTTGATGTGTGCCACACACCCAAATACTCGCAGATGATTCACCTTTGGTTTCTTCTTATACCGCATTTCATAGGGAGTCTTGTTCTGCAAGCTTCGGGTTGTTGCTCTGTTTAAAAAATAAACTGCAGTCATCACTGCCTCTCCCCAAAACTTACCAGGCATGCCCATATTCTTTATCATGCTCCTCGCCATTACCACGATAACCTGATTTCTTCTCTCAGCTACTCCATTCTGCTGAGGAGATCTTGAAGCAGTGAGATAGCGTGTCAAGCCTTCTCCCTCATAGTATACACTGAACTCGCCTGATAGAAACTCTCCTCCTCTGTCTGTTCTAAGTGCTTTCAGCTTGCGTTCGACTTCCACTTCGAGCTTTAACTTTAGCACTTTGAAAACATCAAGGGCTCGATCCTTTGTTTTTATGAGGATAGCCCACATAAATCTTGAATAATCGTCCACAACAAGAAAAAAATACTTATTACCTGGGGTAATTGGTCCACACAAGTCTGCGTGAGCCATGTCAAGTTGCTTTTCTGCTCGATAAGTGGATCTTGTAGGAAAAACCCTTCTTCGTTGTTTTCCTGCCAAACATGCTTCACAAATTTGTTCTGTATGGCATATGTTGGGTATCTCATCAACCATACCTTCTTTAAACATCTTTTCTAGGGAACGAAAACTTAAATGCCCAAATCTTGCGTGCTAAAGCCATTCCTTCTCCTCAAGTCTGGTGAGCAAACATATTGGTCTTGCATTTCGCAACTCTAGATTATATAAGCGATTTTGAGTTCTCATGGCTTTGGCTAGAAGTCTTCCCTCAGCTTCGTACAATCTGAGTCATCCTCCTTCAATCTCTATTTTGCATCCTTCTTCATCAAGTTGCCCTAAACTGATAATATTACTTCTCAAGAGAGGAATAAAGTAAACATTAATCAATGCTCGGTGCTCCTCATTCAAACCTTTGAGTAGTATTGTGCCTCGGCCCATTATTCTAACAATCGATCCATCTCCGAACTTAACAGAACCTCATACCTTTTAATCTAATTCTGCAAAAACACCTCTATTCCCAGACATGTGATTGCTGGCGCCAGTATCAAGGTACCAGGTGGTTGACTCCATTCCTTTTGCGAGGCCCAGCTCGGGATGCACTTCCAATTCGTTCAACTCAACGAACTCTTCCTTCCTGCTCGTGACTGCCATAAACAGAGCAGGTTCTTCCTCAACGAACTCTTCCCTCATGGTCTGGTTCGTGACTGCCATAAACAGAGCAGGTTATTCCGTGCGACACTGCTCCACAAGATTGGCTTCTTCTTTTGCAGGATTGTCACACTCATAGGCAAAGTGTCCCATCTCAGAACAATTATAGCATCTTTCCTTTGTCTTATCAACTCTCTTCCAGTTATTTTGACCACGACCACGACCACGGCCACGACCATGACCTCTGCCGCGCCATGAGCTTGGTCCTTCGTGATTCCTTGACTATTTAGCTGATTGGGCCTCCCGTTGAGTACGAGTAAGCAAAATTTTCTCGCTTTCTTTCCCCTGGGCTTCCCATTGAGCACGAGTAAGCAGGAGTTTCTTGCTTTCTTTCTCCTGGCTCGTCCCCTTCAGTGTTGACTCAAACGCTCTGAACCTCCCAACAGCTTCTGCAACTGTCATCTTAGTTAAGTCACCCCACTGTTGTATAGTACCTACAATATGTAGAAACCGATCTGGGACAGATCGAAACAGCTTCTCCACCACCAATTCTTCTGTTATTTCACCCCCTAGGGTTCGAACCTCATTCACAACGTTTGTCAACCTCAAAGAGAATTCGCTTATGGACTCGGACTCTTCCATAAGTAATCTGTCAAATTCTCGTTTGAGCACAAGAACGTTTGCTCTCTTGACGCGATCCTCTCCAATTCTCATCTCCTCCAAAACCTTCCACGCTTCTTTGGCTGTCTGTTTGTCTGCTATCGACATCATGACAGCATCCGGAATTGCTTGGAAGATCACAGCTAGAGCCAACTGGTCTATTTCTTCACTTACAACGCCTTCTCCTTTGATCGCACTCCAAACTCCAATAGCACGCATCGATACTTTCATCTTACAAGTCCATACCCCGTAGTTGCTGTCTGTCAGCATAGGGTACGTGACTGCAAACCCTCCTCTTCCTTGTCTTGTAATAGAAATCGAGCCTTCCACAGGCGCTTGAGCTCCAACCATCGTTGAGCTCTCCATAGATTCCTTCTTTGATGTTTCGTCCACCATTATTTGTGAGTATTAGCTCTTATACCAATTGTTGGATCTAAGAATAACTCACAGAACAATAATAGAGAAAGATCAATAGAATCGAATACTTTTCTTGATTTATTTCATGCCTATTTATAGGCTCCAACTACACCTAATATAACAAACTAGGAAATAAACAAAACAAGAAGAAAATAGGAAACAAAACACCTTATACCTAGCTTAAGTCTATATATAGAGATTATTGGCAACAAGGAATACATATTGGTGAATATAACGTTGGAGATCAAAACTCACCTACTCATTAGAGAAGTCAAGTCTAATCCTATGATTATTTTGAATTTGAAGTAGGAGATCTGAATTCTCTTTGTCTGATGAAAAAAAAGATGGGAAGAGAGAAGGAGAAGGAGAGAGATAATAACATCATTATGAGATTTGATGTTTAGTTTAATACATTTTAAAAATAATTCTGTCTAAAATTTAATTAAATTTGAGAAGTTTGTAAAAAAATAAAATATAGGCAAGCTCAAATATAACTTTTAGGGTAAATTCCACATGACCCCCTTAACTATAAGCGTGTCTCACATGCCCCCCCCCTTAACTACAAAATGAATCTGTGAGGTGCCTTAACTATCCAAAAATCCCACTTTACCTTTTTTTGTTGACTTTTTTCAAAATTCTGTTAAGTTTTTTGTGAAATGACGAAAATACCTTTGTATATGAAAAATTAAAATAAATAAATAAAAATGATTTTGAAATTTTTTTTCTATTTTCTCGTTGTACAAAATAAAGAATAAAAATAATATTTTAGTATTAATTTTTTATTTAAAAAAAATTATTTATAAAAATTAATAAAAAAAAGATGTTTATAAGTAAATTTTTATTTTTAAATTTTTTTTATAAAAAAACTTTTTAAAAATTATTTTTTCTATCAACAAAAGTTTATTATTTATTTTGTAGAACGAGAAAATTAGAAAAAAAAGTTCAAAATCATTTTTATTTATTTATTTTAATTTTTCAAATACAAGGGTATTTTCGTCATTTCACAAAACTTAACAGAATTTTGAAAAAAGTCAACAAAAAAGGTAAAGTGGGACTTTTGGATAGTTAAGGCACCTCACAAATTGATTTTGTAGTTAAGGGGGGCATGTGAGACACGCTTATAGTTAAGGGGGGTCATGTGGAATTTACCCTAACTTTTATAATCAGGTGTAAAACACATCAAACTAAAGGGGTGTATTTAATTAGGATTTTAATGGATTTTGAATAACTTTTAAAAGTTCATGAATTCTTAAAGTGTACAAAACTCTTTCAAGTCTATAAAGAGTTTTGATGATTTTAATGAAATAACTATACAAATCTCATGATTTTAGATTATAACAAGAAGAGAGTTTTTTTTGCCTGCAAAGATTTTCAAAATCATTCAAAGTCATCTATTTCTCAAAATTATTTAAAGTCATTCACTTTTACAATACATTTAGATTTTAAAAGTATTTTTAAAGTTATGATTGAATATCACAAGATTTTAAAAATATTTCTAAAATCATAATTAAATACCACAAAATTTTGAAAGATTTCTTAAATTCAATAAAATCATAATTAAATACACCCCTAAGTATGGTGTTTGTAATTATTTCTGAAAAATAATAATATTATAAAATCTATTATACATATAAAAAACAATAGCATGTGTGCCACGTTTGAAAAGGAAATAGTAAATAGGGCATACTTGTAAAAAGGAAATAGAAATTGTGGGTTAATGCATATATCACTACCAGAATCCATTGCACTGATCTGGGAAAATATGGAATGCATTAATCTGAAATTACTCAACAGGTCTTGTGAATTGTTTATTCCACTGTATTGGAAACAAAAAATGTGAAATTCATAATAATAATCTTCCCCTTCACATCGAGTTTCTCATCCTCTAAAGCTCAAATTCCCTTGATATAAGAGTTTTAGGCTATGATTCTAAATAAAATACGAGAAACTAAACTATGCCCCAAATAGTATATTGAACTGGAGGCGGGCATGAGTAGGATTGGGCACGGCTCTGAAACATACTGAACCTGACCAATCAATGTAATATGTCATACCTAGGGCTGTAAACTAGTCGAATTTTTAACGAGCCGCCCGAAGTCAGCTAGTTAAGTATTCGGTATGGACTCGCTATAATCGAGCTTGAGCCGAATTCGAGTTCAAAATTGGGCTCGTTTAATAAACGAGTCGAGCTCGAGCCTAACCTCTTAAAGCTCGATAGGTTCGCAAGCCGGCTCGTTTAATATTTAATGAATTCTATATTTATATTTATAATAGAATTAGCATGTCGAACCAATCTTAAGTTGGCTCATTTATTATTTATCATTTATTTAACTTCTAATGAATATTTGTATTCAAGTTTAAGCGAACCGAATCGAGCCGAACTAAAGCTCGTCTATTTTATTTCGATCCGAACTCGAGCTTAGTTGTATAAACTTGTTAGAGCCTGAGTCGAGCTCAAGCAGAGCTCAGTTCTTCTCAATTAGACCTTAAATGATTAATTATGAGATTCAATATATGGTTCTTCAGTCTGTTTTCCTGTTTTTGTCAAATTATACCAAATTAATGTGATCTTTATGCATTCTTCAATTTATAGGCAAAATTAAACCCTATTAAACCCGTTTGTAGGCATTAACTATGAATCACATATACAAAAACTACTAACTAAAATCTCCTCAACTAGTTCAGTTATGAACCATTTAATCGGCGGTTCTACACTCTCAAAATTGGATCCGGACCAAATTAATTAGTTTCTTGATTTTCAGATCAAATCCGACCCAATTCTCACGGTTCTCGATTTTCCAGTTCGGGTTTGGTTCATATCCCAATTCAGATTCAATTTTGGGTTAAAAATGTCCACCCCTAGACATGGGTCCATTCCTCCAGTACGGTTTATCGGTTCTACCCATTAGAAGCGGTCATTTATCTATTTTTGTTAATACTACGGTTTATTGTCCGAATGAGATATTTTGACTCCTTTTTTTGGACAAAAACTTTAATTATTTGAAGTTCTAACGAAAATCTAACGCTATAACTTAGTTATTACGACTTAGTCAAATTATAAATGGTTCAAATAATACTATTTAGCAAATCGGTTATGAAATTTACAAAAACTTCGATAATTTAATTTAGTGAACCGGTTTAAAAATTCAGATATATTTATACAAACCATAGATACTTCAACAATTCAATTCAGTGCACCAGTTTCGGTTTTTGTCGATCGCCCAACGGTTCTTGATTTTAGGAACCGAAAAAGGACGAAAACTAACATGTTCTCTCAATTTAAGAACTGGAACCGCTAACTCACGATTTTCGGTTCTTTAGTTCTGGTTCCAGCTCGATTTCCGATTCTAGGCCTACTCCAAAACTTGTATTATATTTAGATCGAATTGTCTTTTTGGCCGATCTGATCATTTTCATTATAATCTCTTGAATTTTATGAAAACTCTGCTTCCTGATCTATAACTGTCCATCCGTTATGTTATCCTATGATGATGATGAAACAGAGGAGCTGTTCGATCCCAACTCGACAACCTTCATGCTCAAGGTTAAGTTTTAATTCTCTACGGTCTCTATTAATTTTGAGTATTATCAGATATATCATATATATAATAATTTATGAACTATATGATCTCCAAATATTAGATTGTTATCAGATCTCTGGATTTATTATTATCCTTGTAGGAAATTGGAAAAACAGACTCCCGATTGATGGATTATCGTTGGTGGCTGATTCCTAGAATTCATCCCGATCAATCAACTTCTTTCACGGTAAGGCTCTAATTAATTTCCCACTTTATCTATACCATCTAATTTATTTTGAAATTTTATAAAAGCACAAGCATTGTAATAATGTGAAAATGCCAAAAATTATAACACAACATATAATAATAGTCTCAATCATCATAGGTGTCAACATAACCACAGAATACTATAACAGTCTCAATCATCATAGATGTCAACATAACAACATAATAAGTCTCAAACATACCATTCAGTGTATGTAAAGATAAAATAGAATCATAGTAAAAAAAGAAGAAGAAAGAATAGAATCAGGCCAGGTTTGACTTAGTTTACTTGGTGAAAGCTGAACCAACAAGATCATTTGTCTTAAATCACTTGGTGGAAGCTGACTTAATAAGTTGACCACAAAAGGATAATTTCTATTTAGGGCTTTTACATAAATTAACAAGTTGCACTAATTTTGTAATAAGAGAGATTTTAAATGCTGTCCTAGTTGAAATTTGAAGTTATTTTAGTGATCAGTGGAAGTATTTAGATATTTTGTTGAAATGATGATACCTTTTCCCCTCATGCTTTTTCCAACGTCCCATCCCTTCCACACCTGTCTTACAATGTTTGCACTTGAACAAAATTGCCTTGCTGCTGGTGCCGCGCTTCTTTGCCTTATTGTGGTAACCTTATTTTATCTTCACCTTCTCGCGCTCTGCCTCTTTTTTTTCTTTTGTTTTTATTGGCTTAGCATCTTTCTTTGGTATTGGTATTGGATTTCCTGTCTTTGAGGCGGTATGTCACGGACCGAGAGAGTTGACTCGGATCCGTAGACATTTTCGTCCAAGTATGGGCTCTATGAGTGCCATTTGTACGGATTTGTATGTACTTGGTTCATCCGTGGGTTTTTGTACTTGCGGCCCAAATGGCACACAATGCCCAAATTAATGGGGTTGGGCGGAATTATGTAGAATTTTGGAGAATTGCCCAAAATTGGAGAGTTTTGTGAAACTCTCTACAATAGTCGAGATGTTTATAATTCTAGAAGGTTTCATAGAAAAATCCTAGAAGCCAATCTTGCCCGTCCATTTGGTTGAATCTTTTTGGACTTGCGGCCCAAATGGCACACAATGCCCAAACTAATGGGGTTGGGCGGAATTCTCTAGAATTTTGGAGAATTGCCAAAATTGGAGAGTTTTGTGGAACTCTCTAGAATAGTCGAGATGTTTATAATTCTAGAAGGTTCCATAGAAAAATCCTAGAAGCCAATCTTGGCCGTCCATTTGGTTGAATCTTAGATGTCCAATATAACATGTCTTGGGTATAAATAGAGGTTTAGGAACTCACTTGTGGGCATAAATAAAAGCTCCACATTCTTGTACTCCAACTTGTATAGTTCTCCCATTTGCTTAATAAAGACATAAATCGGGAAACTTTTCCCACACTTGCATCTTGCCTCATATCGAATACGATTCGAGTAACTCTTCCGCACTACTTGCAAATACTTTGCAAGCGTAAAGGCTGACTTAGCACGAGCATACGAGTTGCACATGTGACTAAGTGCCGCACGTACCGCGAATATTTGAAATAAATTATTCGGGGCGTGACAGGTAGCTCCATTGTCAGTTTTCTGTCCATTCTTTACAGGTTGATTCTTTTCCTTCTTCTTTGATGCTGCTTTTTTTCCTCTTCCACCCAAGAGGAATGCAGAAAGTTGGATTGTTGAGTCTGAAACAGCGCAACATTGGAGACAAAAACATATAAGAAATCAGTTTTGTTTACAATAAACATTTTAGCATTAAAAAAAAGTGAGTGAACAGATTTATTAACTAACCTCTCTCAATGTTCAGCTGTTTCGGCGAAATTCCTACACATTAAGCCACAGAAATTTCAGAATAAATTGCATATGTAACAATGTCATCATGTTAAAATTTGCAGTGGATTTGCTGGCATTTAACTGCCAGTTCATCTTAACGATTAACTGGCATTGCTAGTGCCTCACAGTTATTAAAATTCATGGCATAAACAGTGAATCAGTGTATGAAGGAACAAAAATAAGCAAGTACAGAACAATTACTCGACATGGAAACAATGTGACACATATTTGTAGTTCATGTAGTGCCTCGGTTAATGGCATCAACTATGGAAGCAAGTGTAGAACAACTACTCGACATGGAAACAATGTGACACATATTTGTAGTTCATGCAGTGCCTCGGTTAATGGCATCAACTATGGAATCAATGTTTTGGAGAACGGAAGACACTAATTAAATCAACTAGATATTGAAACAGCATAACACAGGTTCATACTAGTGCCTCACAATGGTTTATTCATGAGAACAACATTGAATAAATTAGCTTAACCTTGTTTTTAGAGTGTAAATACGTCGAATGGAGTTTATATCGGCTCAAATTAGTTTAAGTAATTAATCTCGATCATGTTTGAAGTCGGTTTGAGTCAACTAATTTTCACTACCCATAAATGAGTAGCGTTCAATTAATCAAATATAATCATACCAATTCATGTGTCAGGTTAGCTTTAAATAACTGGGATCAAATCAACTCATTTATTAAATGAATATAACCTTAAACTTGAGTTCATTATATTTTCATGACTTGCAAATTTTATAAAATAACAAGAATCCAGATTGACATAAAATTATAGTTTATTTTGCAAATTTACTAACCCATTGTATCAATATTTTCCAATGTTTACGTTTTTTAAGGATATGTTTGTGTTGTTTGTATTTTTTCTTGTAATGAATACTTCCTTATAAAATTGATAAAATTATCCTTAAAATTAAAAGGTGATATAATTACATTGTACCGGAGAAACCTCATTCTACTGTTACTACATTCAAATTAAAAAAATTCTCAGGTTCCCTAAATTATTTTTAATTACACTTAAAGGATTTTCGGTTCAGTCTAATTAAAGTTGTATGTATAAAGTCCAAAATGCTCTTGCTCCTTAATTTAAGAATTGAAATAATTATTTAGTAAATTGAAATGACTATTGTGCCCTCATTTACACACCAATTTAAACTCATGAAAAAGGGCATATTTGTTTTCTCATACAAACAAAATAATTTAAAAACTAAAACACACACACTTTCATCACTGTCTCCTGACCTTCTCTCTCCCTCTCATCTCATCACGCCTCTTTACTTACATTACTTCCTCTTCTCCAAATCACTTTCATCATTACATTATCTAGGGTTTGGGGGTTCCTCTCCTGCCTTCTCCTTGCAACTCGATCTCAGAGCTCTCCTCCCATCCCATCCCATTCCACCCATCGATTAATAATGTTTACATTTATGAAAAGGGGAGTCTTCTCTCTACATCACTCCTCCCTGGTTCAGTTTCTTCTCCCTCTCTTTCTCTGTGCTCGTCCTTCACCATCTACAATCGGTCCACCGCATTTAATGATATCAGACGCCGTTTGTGCATGAATAGAAATTCTCCGCATTTAATGCGGAGATCTCAGTCTAATCTTCCTACCGTTGGTGACTGACTGGAAGCATAAGAGAAAAGCGGATGAGAGATGAATCTTCAGGAGGAGAGAAACATAGAGGTCGATGATTTCTCTATAAATAGAGGACAAAATCTGATTTCAAATTCAGATCTGAACTTCACATTCAAAGATGGAGACTCATGAGCAACATGAGGTGAATGCATGCTCTCTCTTTCACTCTTCAAATTACGGTTTACAATTTTTTGGGGGTTTCGGAATTTTGAGTTGAATATTTGAGTTTTATTTCTATTTTTCAAAATTTTGAGGGTTCATTTACTATTTTAGGGTTTCGGATTTTGGGGTTTGTGTTCGAAATTTTTAATCATATACTATTTTAGGGTTTCAGATTTTGGGGGTTTATGATTTAAGTTCAAAATTGGGGGTTTATGTATATCAATTTAGGGTTCATATACTATTTTAGAGTTTCGAATTTTGGGGGATTCTGATTTAGGTTCAAAATTGGGGGTTTCTGTTTAATTTAGGGTTTCTGTTTATCAGTTTAGGGTTTTCATTTCTCAGTTTATGGTTTATGTTATGATTGAATAATCACTCATGTATAGTTTTGTTGTGTTGCTTTCTTTGCTATGTTGATTCCCAGATTGTCATTGGAGTACAATTGGGAGCACCATCTGCATCAGGAGCTGGAGCTGGAGGAGATGCAGCTGTAGTACAGAATGATGCAGTGCCAGAAGAAGCAGCTGCTGGTACTGCATCCCGAGGTAAGCCACCTAAAACCCGTCCCCGTAGACCTCGTAAGAAAGATGGTAAGGTTAAGTCTAAGACTTGGGATCACTTTACTAAATTAGAGGTTAATGGGGAAAAGAAGGCTAAATGCATGCATTGTGGGGGTATATTAGCTGCTGATTCAAATTTAAATGGTACATCTTCACTCTTAACACATTTTAGAACATGTTTGAAAAATAAGGCTAATTTTGACTAAAAGAAACAAAAAGTTTTATTGTTTAAGAGTGAAGGCATCGGTGAATTAACATCTTGGCATTTTGATCAAGACGCTTGTCGAGATGCTCTTTCCAAGATGTTAATTACTAATGAACTACCATTTGACTTTGTGAGAGGTATGGTTTTAAATTGTTCATGGAAACTGCATGTCCTTCATTTCATGTACCATCTAGATAAACATGTATGCGGGATATTTTTTATTTGTATGATGCTGAGAAGGCTAAACTGTATGCATACTTTACTTCCAAGAAACCGAGAATCTCTCTAACTACCGATACTTGGACATCGAATCAGGCGGTAAGCTACATGTCTTTAATTGCGCATTACATTGATGATGAATGGGTCTTACACAAACAGATCCTCAACTTCTGTCCTATTAAATCTCACAAAGGTGAGGATATAGGCAAAACTGTTGAGGGATGTTTAAATTCTTGGGGCATTGATAAGATCATGACGGTAACTGTTGACAACACCCAAGCCAATGACAAGGCCATTGAGTACTTGAGTTGTCGCGTGAACTTGTTGTCCACCAATGTTTTGGGTGAAAGGTTCATGCACATGCGATACATTGCTCACATCATAAACCTGGTTGTTGGCGATGGTATTGGTATGTTGGGAGTATCGGTTGAAAGGATTCGGTTTGCGGTAAGGTTTATAAAATTGTCTCCTATAAGGTTGGATCGTTTTAAAGTTGTTGTTGAGCAAGCTGGTATTGAAAATAAAAAATTATTGTGTCTTGATATTGCTACCCGCTGGAATTCCACTTACTTAATGCTTGATGTTGCTTGTAGGTTGGAGAAAGCATTCGAGAGGTATGCTATTATTGACTCCCGTTTGGGGATTGAGATGGAAAAAAATTGAAAAAATACGGTACATCTCTTAGTCCCTTGTCTTTTTCAGATTGGAATGACTTAAAAGCTTTCATGTTTTTCTTGAAAGTTTTTTATGACATCACTACTCGTGTTTCTGATTCTTCTTACGCAACTGCCCATACAATATTGATGACATTACTAATGTATTTCATTTCATTAAGATAGGGTTATCTAGTGATACTAGGGACATGAAGAGCATGACATCTAGAATGTCACTTAAGTTTGATAAGTATTCTGCTGATATAGATATGCTTAACATGTATACATTCATTGCACATGTTTTAGATCCATGCAAAAAATTGAAGTGTGTCATTTACATGATCAAGCATCTTTATTCTCCTGCAATTTATGATTAACTCATACCATGTGTTACACAAGCCTTGAATGATTTATTTGGTGAGTATGTGAAGTTGTATGGTGTTGTTCATGATACACTGTCACAAGCTTCCACCTCTACTGCTAGTGGTAACCCGGGCAACCAAGTTATGTTCTCTGATTATAATAAACAAAGGTTGTCCGAAGAGGGAAATGTGAAATATGAACTTGAACGTTATCTAAAAGATGACGAGGAAGGTGTTATAGATATTTTGCAATGGTGAAGTAAGAATGGTCATCGTTATCCAGTCCTTTCACATATGGCTCGGGATATATTGGTCATTCCCATCTCTACTGTTTCTTCTGAATCGGCCTTTAGCACTGGGGGCAGAATTATTAATAATTTTAGGAGTTCTTTGAGCCCTATGAGCCCTACTGTTGTCCAGTGCCTTGTGTGCACCTAAGATTGGCTGAAAGTGCATGTTAACACAAAGCCATTGGAAGAAGAACTTGAGAAGTTTTAAATTGTTGAAGAATGTATGCTTTTGATTTTCTTTTGCCTTCCATGTATTTATTTTATTGAATTCTGATGTTCATATTTATCTTCAATTCTAATCATTTTGTTTACTTGCTGATTTTGCATAAATAGGAGCATCTGCAAGTACCATTGGTGTTCCTATACTAATGTGAAAGCTTGAAGATCATAAAGCATGAAGAAAAAGCTTACTTGGAATGTTTTTGATTTGCTTATGTTTTTTGATAACTTATCGTGCTCGTAATTTCATCTTGTAGTTGTAACTTGTAACTCTGACTCAACTTTTGTGTCATGGGGTAATAGTTCTACGGAGTGTTTTTTTAATCATTAGTGAGTGACCAAATTGAGTACTTTTGACACTCTTTGATCCATCCTTAATTGTTTTTCATCCATTAATAAAAAAAAGAATTGAAAAAATTTGGGATTGGTTTTAATTTATGTGTTTACATTCAGTTTGAGCCTATTTATTAGGCCAATTTATAAATTATATTCAGTTTTGATTTAACCAGATTAACCGGCCAGACTTGACGGTTAACCAGATGTCCGGTCTAAACAAAATTCTTCCCAGTTTCGGTTCTCAAAATTGGAAACCGGACGTGACCGATTTGGTTACCATTTCATCTATCCGGTCCCGGTTAACCGGATATGGACAACCCTAACTAAAAAAAAATAGGAAATGACCATTATACCCTCTCTTTATCCCCTCTTTTCCCAAATCATCCCCGAGTTCATCTTCTCCCCAAATCCATGTCTTCGACCAGAAACAGCGTCCTCTTTCGACCCAGCCTCCCTCAAGATCTGACAAATCAAAACTAAAACAGATTTAGAATTCCAAAGATGTACAACTAGGAAGCCACTTTGTGTAATACACAATGAGATTATGCACGAAATTCCAACAAAAATAGG
This sequence comes from Geranium rotundifolium, assembly GCA_963920655.1. Classification (NCBI taxonomy): domain Eukaryota; kingdom Viridiplantae; phylum Streptophyta; class Magnoliopsida; order Geraniales; family Geraniaceae; genus Geranium; species Geranium rotundifolium. Next base: position 2,529,780 of record OY987318.1, read on the forward strand.
CACATGAAGCAACAATTAAGTCAGCAAATCGCAGTGAATTTAGTTTAGCGTTCTGCTTCTGTGTATCTACTTTGGTTTCTTCATACGTAGATAAAAGTAAATGCACTGGGTCAATTGGGAATTCCCAGTCCCCAAATCGTACTGTATCAAAGAAGAAATGGAGAGAATCATGCAGATTCATGACCTGACGCCCAGACCAACGGGCTTGTCGCTCCGATCGAGCTCACACCCAATCACCTCGTCGCCGATCTTCAGGTCCTCCTTCCACGCCGTTGACACGGAAACGAAAGTGATCGTGTCGATCCCTTGTGGCCTCAGCTCCCGAGGGGGTTGGAGAGCGTGAGACCGGCCCTTCGTCATCGGAGAACGCCGGCGAATCGGCCCTCCGAACCAACGCCGGCGACAAACCTGGTTATGTTCGAAGAGATTTGGGGAAAGGGAGGGTAGAACTTAGAAGGATCATTTCTTATTTTTCTTTTAATCTTTTAAATTCTTCTATTTAGTTACATGAAAAGACAAATCTGCTCTTGACTCATAAGTCTAAATTGTTGTGCAAACGAGGATAAAATAGTCATTTTAACTTTTTAAAAATTAAACAGTAAGAACATTTTGGACATTTTGCAGACTACTTAAGTTAGATTTAACGGAAGCACTTCATATCTAACTAAAAAGTTCTTGGGGTATTGAGAAATTTTTTTAAATATTGAGTGTAATCACCATTGGAGAGTGTGAGAACGCCCTTCATCATCGGAGAACGCATGCAAATCGGCTCTCTGAATCAACGCCGACGACAAACCTGGTTTTGGTCAAAGACATGGATTTGAGGAAAGAGAGGGTATAAGGGTCATTTCTTATTTTTCTTTTAATTTTTTTAAATTGTTTTAGTTTTTATGTGAAACGACAAACATGCCCTTGACTCGTACGTTTGAATTGTTGTGCAAATGAGGGTAAAATAGTCATTTCAATTTTGGACTTCTTAAAAACTAATTAAGTTAGATTTAACATTAATTACTTTAACCGTGACTAAAAATTCTCGGGGTACTAAGAATTTTTTTAAGAAGTTGAGTGTACTGATCGTTGAATGAGGTTTCGTCGAGTATGGTGACCTGTAATTACCCCTTCAAAATACTTTGAAGTTTTTCTATTTTTGAGTTTAAGAAGTTGCATAGAATATTAGAAATTAAATTTCCAAATCCAACTCTCTCCATTACGGACAAAAAGGTTTATGAGTGAAATTTCGCTCTCTGCGAATGGGGAGGCGATGGTTACTCTGTTTGCCTCTTTCGCCGCCATTTCTGGTTCGATGTGGCCTTATTCTTTGGCTGGTTTATGTCTGTGTTCTCCTCTTAGTCTCGATTTATGTGATTTGTGTCCATTTTTGGAATAGAGTATTTCTAAGTTGCAATGTAGTGGTTTGATGGTGATTTTTGGTGTTTGATTTTTCATGGAATAAATGGGTAGAAGACGTACATAATTTGCAAAATTGTTGAAGGAAGGAGATCCTTTTGGTGTTTGGTTTCTCATGGAAAGGGTTGTGGCCAGTAACATCTTGGTGGATTATTCACATTGAGATAGAAGAGGTTGAAACCATGGCGCTCGGAGATCTAGAAGAGAAAGTTCATCCATCTGTTTTTTCCTCTATCCATATTTTTTTCGAGGTATGGTTTCAGGCCATTCTAGTCGGTAATTATTTTATTGGATAGGGAAGTGATGGATGTGGTTTTGTTTGGGTGGCTCCGAGCGGCGATGGCTGGAGAACGTGTTGGGATCAAGAGAGGAGTCGGTCTTGAGTGCAAAGGAATTTAGAGTCTCGGTAAGAGATCAATTTGGCATTAGGGGTTTTTGGATGAAGGTCAAGTTCTGCTCTTAATTCAATTATGTTGAAGAGTAGATATTTGCTCACTCATCACTATTATATTTGTATTTAAGGATAATTCGAGAAGACTACACCTGGATATGTCACATTATCACATGACTACACCTATAATTTTTCGTGTCAGGGTGAATACGCAAGAATTTTATTTTTCTCACTGTTACTCATTCCGTCCATTTTCGTTAGTTTTTAATATTTTTAACGTGTGAAAAGACTAAAATACCCTTCAGATGTAAATAATTGTTTTTAAATTGAATGAAAAGACTAAAATACCCTTCACTATTCATTTAATTTTCAAAAAATACCACTCTCTCTCTCTCTCTCCTCCACCGCCTCCATCTCCTCCATCACCATCTCCTCCCTCTCCGTCGCCACCTCCTCCATCTCCTTCACCACCGTCACCACCTTCATCTCCACCGCCACCACATCCATCTCCTCCACCACCATCTTCTTCCTCTCCGTCGTCACCTCCTCCCCTACCACCGCCACCGCCACCACCTCCATCTCCTCTCCCTCTGTCACCACCTCCGGCCGACTTCCGGCGAGGCTCCAACGGTGGTGGAGGAGATGGTGGTGGTGGTGGAGGGGCGTGGAGGGGATGCTGGTGGAGGTGGAGGGGAGTGGAGGGGATGGCGGTGGAGGAGATGAAGGTTGTAGCAGTGGTGGTGGTGGAGGAGAAGGAGGAGGTGTGGACGGAAGGGGAGGAGATGGTGGTGGTGGCGGTGGAAGGGCGTAGAGGAGATGGTGATGGAGGAGATGTAGGTGGTGGTGGTGATGATGGAGGTGGTGACGGTGGTGGTGGAGGAGATGGTGGTGGAGGAGATGGAGGTGGTGGTGGTTGCGGTGGTGGAAGAGAGAGAGAGAGAGAGAGAGAGAGAGAATTAGTGGTATTTTTTGAAAATTAAATGAATAGTGAAGGGTATTTTAGTCTTTTCATTCAATATAAAAACAATTATTTACCTATGAAGGGTATTTTAGTCTTTTCACAAGTTAAAAATGTTAAAAACTAACGGAAATGGACGGAATGAGTAACGACGAGAAAAATAAAACTCTTGGGTATTCACCCTGACACGAAAAATTTTAGGTGCAGTCATCTGATAACGTGACATATTCATGTGTAGTCATCTGGAATTATCCCTTGTATTTAATGTAGTATATAAATTAGGTTATAAGATGTCATTTGTTCTTGTCATCTTGTACAATAAAATTTTATAGGGATAATTTCAGGTAACTTACAACTAGATATTGCTGTTTTTCAAGTGACATCACTGGAATTTTCTTTTTCAGAAGGCTACGCCTAAAATGTGCAAAATTTTCACTTTGCACTTTCCGTCCAATTCTGTTAGTTTTTAACATTTTTTGCATGTGAAATTACTAAAATGCCCTTAACTATTCATTTAATTTTCAAACATATGCCCTCTTCATACACACACTCTCTCTTCCTCTCTCTCTACCTCCTCCTCGCGTCACCTCCTCCTTCCGTTCCGCCGCCATGCCCAAGACCATCATCGCCTTCAACCCCACCAATTCGCCGGAGCCTCCTTCTCCGGCGATGTTCCCGTTCTCCGGAGTATGTCTTTACGTGCTATTTTTGGCAATGACATATCCATTCTGCAATATTCCAGAACAAGTGACACGTCAAGTGAGTGGGTCCATAGTATAAAAGCCCAACGTCCTTTGAGAATTGGGTGGCGATGAGGTCGAGAGTAACTGCTGTGGGCCTCCACACCACACCACAAGAGAAGTGAAGTCCAAGGCCGAATAAGAAGAAACACAAACAACATACCACTCGCCACTCACTAATATTTGTCTCTAAGATAGTTGTAACAACTCTATAGATATATCATTACATTAGAGAAGAAATGTGAGCATCAGCAGCACCGTCGCTGACGACGTTATTAGAGGAGTGCGAGACGTCGCAGCACAAGTGCAGATGGAGGCCGTACTAGATATATACCACTCATCTTACTCTTGTGCTGCCTCATTTGCACTCTCGCCCTCAACGCCGCCATCCGCTGCTTTCTCCGCGACGGAGAACATAAGCAGAATGATCATAATTCTAAGGCGGAGGCGTGGCGGTGGAGTATAGAGCGGGGATGGAGGTGGTGGGAGCGGAGGCGGAGTGCACCATTTTCTTGTCAAGAGTTCGAGGAGAGGGAGGCAATTCATGTGCTGGGGACCTGCAAGCATGCCTTCCACGTGGAATGACGGCGGAGGACAGGAATGGCGCCGGAGACAGTGACGGAGAAGGAGGATTCGGCGGATTGGTGGGGGCAGAGGCGATGGTGGTCTTGGGCATGGCGGCGGAACGGAGGGAGGAGGTGGTGCGAGGAGGTGGTGGAGAGAGAGTGTGTGTGTGAAGAGGGCATATGTTTGAAAATTAAATGAATAATTAAGGGCATTTTAGTCATTTCACATGTAAAAATGTTAAAACCTAACAGAATTGGACGGAATGTGCAAAGTGAAAATTTTACACATCTTAAGCATAGCCTTCTAGAAAAAAAAAAATCTAAGATTGCCATCTGAAAAACAACAATATATAAGTGTAACCACCTAAAATTATCCCAATTTTATAATTTGAATTTTCAGTTAAATTAATTTTTATAATTATATAATAGTAATTCTTAATTTGAAGAGCAATATCATCATTGTTATAAAAAATACATATTTTACAGAGAAAATGCAAATACATTATTTTTTGCCATTAAAAACATAGAACCATCTTACAAAAATATCTATAATAAGACACAATTTTGCAATTTTCTCTCCTTCTCTTCCAATTAAATTGCTCAATCTCTAGGAAGATAGTTCCGAGTATTACATATTTGCAAAAACACATGTTATTGCTAAAGGCAGATATTGCACCATCACCTCTCTTTCTCTCTAAGCACAACGTAGCTAGCTCCGGTCGTCTTTTGTATCTTGGAGATTCTTCTCAAGATATCGGCAAAAGCCTTCTTGTCCTGCACCAATCAACCATGTTAATGCTAGCACAAATTCGATCAGCGGTAACATTCTCATTCTCGTGAACGGAAATAGGAAAACATGCCAAGCTTGCATTTTGTTTTCCTTTACTAGGGGAAGTAAGCAAGTGCAACATTTTTGCACAATGTTGCGCTGGTAGGACAGATAGGGCCTTCGAGGACTAATCTATCTAGTCAGGGTTAGTGTTTGGAGAAAACATAGACTACTAAAATTAGCACGAATGAAGGATATGTGATAAAAACAAACCTCTGCAGTTTTCAGTCTTGCTTTGAATTTGGCGACGAGATCCTGAGTGGTCACAGGACCCTTCTGTACCAAAACTGCCCTTATTTCTTCCTCCGTAACAGCCCCAGTATTTGACGAAGATGTTGGCCCTGTTTTTGATGATGTACTTTTGGAGGAGGGCACACTACTTTTAGAACTCCCATTTTCCTCTTTTACAGAAGATTTTGGTTCCTGGTTCCAAAAGAAAATATATATTTACCAAGAGACACTCTAAATATGTTGGTGGATAGATACTATGCTAAAACAAAAAAATAAAATCATGAAATTATAACAAAACCTACATTCTCTGTCTTCACCTTCTTAAGGGTTCCACCTTTAGATGGCTTTACATCTTCAGCATCCATCTTTCTCTTTCCTTTTGCCGACTTGGAGGTTGAAGGTGTTCCTTTACTTGATCCAGAAGGCACTGGTTTCGATGGACTGTTTTCAGCAGGCTCCTCTTTAGGTACAATCTTTTGTTTCGGAAGAATATCGATGTCATCATCCATCTAAATAGAAACAAAGAGTCCCCCGGTTAATGACTACATGGATATTAGCAACAAAACAACACATAACAAACTGAGTTCTATGAACAATAACTAGACCAGAGGAATATCAACAAAAAAGAAGTAAACTCCTCGTTATTTTTTTCCGGAATGCAGGGAACTATCAGGGCAGTGTTCACACAATATTTATCGAAATGCAATGTTGATGTGTTAAAACATACATCATCGTCGTCGTCATCGTCATCCTCTGCGTCATCATTTAACCCACCAGCACGCCCAAGCAGCAGCTTCTTCAGCTCTTTTCCAGACTTGCTCAGTCCTCCACCCTCTTCGTCAGCTTCTTCATTCTCATCCTCTTCATCATCCTGCAGATACGCATAAAAATTGACCAATTAACAAGAATTTGCAAGCACTCGTCAACTTCTTTTGGACGGCTTGAAATTAATGGAAGACTGAATTTTCATGCTCTTAAACATGTAGTAAGGATTTGACACATTTATCTTCTACTACAGCACATACACACATGGCAAAACAAAATTGTCATTGCCATCCCTGAGAAGAGATTAAGTGACAGAGGAGCCTAATGTCAGCTAACCTGTTATACCAAATTAATATGATACCATGGATTTCAATGGCAATAGTATCGAATAGCCTTAAATTGATGATAACGAACGTTAAAAGGTGGTGTGCAGATGCAGAATATAATTAGACAGAGACAGACCTGCTTAATTTCTGGAGGAGCAGGAACTTCAGGGGCCAAATCTTCACGCTCCTCGGGGTCATTGCCAACAGCTTCATCATCGTCAGTAAAGATTTCTTCATGCTCCCAGTCATCACCTAGACCCAACAAATATAAAATGGTAAGAAACAAAAGAAGGAACTCGGTATAAAAAAGAAAGAAGGTTCTCAGATCAATTATTTCACATGTGAAACATAGAAGGTCCCAAGTAGTAGCAGGTGGGTATTGCCACATCAAACATGTATCCATAAAGTGAACAACAAACATGTCTTCTACATCAGGTGAACAACAAACAAAATACAGATTCATGACCAGCGAAGGTGTCCTCAGTTGCTCGATTTCTACTTGGGGGATATGATCTTTGAAAAAAATCAAACTTGGGCTTTAACATAAGAGTTAAATGGAATACCTAAACTCTACAAGGCTTTACAAGAAAAATGAGGTACTCTACTGACGGTAAATGATTTCCATTATTTGCAATTCAGTCCAATCTAAAGCTAGTTAGAAGAAAGAGGGCAAGCAGAGAACAAATTCACAAAAAATAATGATTCAGATCTTTGGAAACCAAACACTTAAGTAAACATAAATATCTTTTCATAAGCAATAGTCCTACAGTTAGGTTTCAGCATGACAAAGATGGAAGTAAAAAGGTGTTATAAGAAAATGTTGTTCTTGTTTTTATCCATAATGTTCCATGTGTTTTCCCATGTAAAGTTTTCTTTGTAAAAAAAGAAAAGGAGCAGTATATTGGTAAAGGAAATAAAGATCCACTTCCTAAAGATGCAAAGTTATGGAGATTGTAAAATTCCATCTCAATGAAGATTGGTATGTCCTGAGAAATCTCACAAGACATATGTATGCTATATTTCCTCAATAGGGTAAAGCCGTAAAGGTCACTGAGTTTATGGTCTTCAAGAGTGGTAAAACAAAAAAATAGTATCACAACATAAATTCAACAAATTATCAGGAAACTAATCATGCTTAGCATCTGATTTAAAAGATAAAACAAAAGGGATAAAAAGCTCACCTTTCTCAATATCATCATCATCCATATCATGATCCCCTCCTCTTGGGCCTTCTTCATCATCATCGCCGCCTCTTTTGTTTAATCCAAGTCTCTTCTTCCTTCCTGACTCTTCATCTTCATCTTCCTCTCCCTTTTCTGAACCATTACCTTCCTCCTCATCACCACCTGCCTTTTTCCGTCCCCTGCCTCCACCCGCTGTACTCTCTTTTTCATCAGGCCTTTCCACTTCACCAAATGCAGCAGCTCCATTATTTGCAGCTTTCATCATCCATCTCTCGAATCCATCTGCATTTTTCCTCCTCTTATTCATCTTCTCCTCAGCTTCCTCCAAAGTAAGTTGCTTATATTGGGCAACCTTGTTAAAGTTGTACCTAAAAACAGATAATTCAAAAGGCGTGATAAGAAATACAAACATTTATTGAGATTCACAACGAATAGAAAAAAACATTACATAATGAATAAAAGCTGGAAAATCCAACAGGAATGATATAATATTACAATACTATAATTCCAATAGGAACCGATAGGAAATCAAGATTAACATTATGTAGAACCATCAAAACATTTGGATGCCTAATCCTTAATACTCACCCAAAGACAACATGAATTAAATGAGGGTGAAAACATATCCTTAAAATCTTCCTCCTGGCACAGGGAATAAATAACACGACAAGAACTAAAGCATACGTCAAGCGTACCAGGAACCAGCAGGAATAGCAACAAATTCCTTCCCCTGCATCATCAGCAGGTAGTATGTTGCTGACTGTGCACCTTCAAGATGACCATGATACTGAAACTGGCCTGTTTCATCCTCCAACAACCAAGGTTTATTCTTGTACTTCTCCTATGTTATACAATTACACATTGATAACAATCAGAGTGAGAAACAAAACTAAATAACAATAACAATACATTAGAACCACCATAAACAAACATATGTTGGCATGGAAAACACCCTAAATGTACTTCAAATATCCAGCATCAACTTCATAATCACCATTGGATATTAACACCTTTTTCTTTAAAGATAAAATTAACTTAAACACCTTAACCACCCAAACGTATGCTAAAGAGTCCCATTGTCAACTCTATAGTCTATATACATCTCAAATAAATCAAAAAGAGCTACAATATTGCTGTCATGTTTCAAAAGAGAATATTCATGCACTGTGCAATGCAACAGAGAAAAAAACCTACTTAGAAGTTCCTTTAAAGTCGGATATTTATTTACTCCTTTTTCTTCAGTAAAACAATTCAGAGTTACCTACAACATACATATCATACATTCACGCACTTTCAGTGTAACATGTAGCCTCTAACCAATCAGTGAAAAAACAAGAATATAGTACCCGCAAAGTATCAGTTACTTGGTTGCGTCCTTGTAATCCTTCTTTTAGGAGGGACCATTTATTCTCGGATTTCTTCTTCGTGGAGAAGTTCGGTAAGCCGCTCACAAATCTACCAATGAAGTAGTTCTTGTCGTTGCTCGTAGATGCCCGAACATTGTACTCCTAAAATAAAAACAACCAAGAAAGCAAAATAACTCAGCATAAGCTACAATCATATGTTTCCAAGAAGATTCATTCTCAGCAAAAGCTAATTATCACATCTCCACCAACACATTCGTTGAAATTATCATCTTGCATGCACACACACACCTAGTTCAGCACCAATTCCAATGAACAAACACACTATATCATGCTAAATCCCAACCTATAACATACAGAGATTGATGCGACTTCACTGGTAAACATCGATTTCTCATGGATTGACAAAAAAAGCAAACAAATTCACGAACAGGTACAGAGAGGTCACCCGAAGAAGGCGCGTGACGACGGCGCCGCAGTCTATGCACTTGCCAGCTTTCTCCGCCATGGATTTGCCGCATTTCAAGCACAGCGTCATGTGCTTGCAGTTGCTGCCGTAGAGCTCCGAGGTCGATCCGCATAAGCTGCACTTCGGCTTCAATATCAGATCCATCGACATTCTTTCTCCTTCTGGATACGCTGAGATCGAATATTTTCCGGGAAAGAAAACGCAAGAAACTAGGGTTTGGTAATGGACGATTCTGACAAATTATCGGTTCTGCGCGATTTGGATGGGCTTTTGTGAGAATTTGATCGCAGAGATATGGATTTAGATTCTGAGCTGAGTCGATTTTGATCTTTGAGGATTGGTTCTTGAGGATCTGTGAAGAAGATGGGAAAAAACGCGCAACTGAGATTGATGGGTCGTTTAGGCAAATTATGCTATGGTGTGGGTTTATATATGGAATTTGGGATCAGAGAGATGATTCGGTACATCACTGATGTCAGTGGGACTCCGACGCGTGGACCAATCAGACCTATAGAAAACGTGACCGTGTGAGTAAATTTGTTACTGTCATGAATTTTCGATTACATCGTGTCATTTCATTACTACGAATAATTTTAATCAAAAAATATTTCATTAATATAGACAGAAAAAAATTGTGTAAGACCACGCAATTAGTATATCCACTAAAAACCAATATTCAAATAAAAAATAGAAACAAATTGTCAGTCATATGATGAAATCTAATCAATAGATATGGTTAATAACTAATTTTAACTGAAATTTAATTTAAAAAATGCAATAAAAGGTAAATTCGTCATTCTTACCTTAAGAATTATGCGCTGAAATTGTCGAAGAACTTTCTAATTCTGCAGCAACTTCTCGAACAATCGATCGGTCGATCGATCGATATACAACATTTGATTTTCACAATTTCAATTTTCTCCAATTCATTGTTCGATATTCAACTATTGATTGTCGGAAATTAAATATACTCTGTCAATTGTGTAATTCTTCTCGGTTTTCTATTTTGATCGAGCAATCAATCGGTTAATTGTTCAATTTGTATACCAATTTTGTGTGATTATCGAACAATGAATCTGTCTTTGTTAATTGATCTTCGTGGTTTCTCAGAAACAGATTCTGTTCCACACAAATAAGAGTTTTTTTGAGGTCTAAAACATGTTCCTAACGATAAATGAGAACTTATAATCATGAGTAGCAATTGACATCAGTCTGAAACACATTTATAATAGTAACTGAGAAACTATGTATCCATGAGAAAAGAACACTGAAACATTTTTTAGAGAGACCATTTCATTAAAATGAGCACATATCAGCAGAACAAAACAATTGACATTAGGCTATTTACGGAATCTCCACACAAATAAGAGTTTTTTGAGGTCTAAAGCATGTTCCTAACAATAAATGAGAACTCATGTAACCATGAGCAGCAATTGACATCAGTCTGAAACACCTTTCTAACAGCAACTGAGAAACTATGAATCCATGAGAAAAGAACACTGAAACAGGTTTTGGACAGACCATTTCACACAAATGATCACATATCAAGAGAGAACCGATTGACAACAATCTATTTTACAATAATTCAACAGATATTAGAGAGTTTGAGCTGTCTGAAACACCTCTCTAACAGTAACTAAGAACATATGTAACCATTAGAAAAGGACTCTGAAACATGTTATCAGAAGCCATTTCACCATATTGAGCACATGTCAACAGAAGAAAGCAAGGGCTTTATTTGAAAAAATAACACAAAAACCAGAGAGTTTGAGTAGTGTGAAACACCTTCCTAAACGTAACTTTGAACATGTGGAAAGTGAACTCTATCAGAGAAAATGTGTAACAAGGGCTCATAGGGTGTAACGAGTGGGTTGGGTTCCATACTATACCCTGCAAGTGAACCATGTTGGGAAAAGGGTGTAACGAGGGGCTCCCGGAGTGTAATGAAGGGTCTTAGGGTGTAATGGGGGCTCCCAGAGTGTAACGAGGGGGCTGGGTTCCAAACCATACCTTATAAGTAAACCTTGTCGGGGAAAAGGTGTAACAAGGGCTCCCAAGGTGTAACCAGGGGCTCCCGGGGTGTAATGAGGGGTTGGGTTACATATTATACCATATAAGTGAACCATGTCGGGGAAAATGTGTAACGAGGGGTCTCGGGGTGTAACGAGTGGGCTGGTTGCATACTATACCCTATAAGTGAATCTTGTCGGGGAAAAGGTGCAACGAGGGGCTTTCGAGGTGTAACGAGGGGTCCCGAGGTGTAGTGAGGGGATGAGTTCCATACTATACCCTATAAGTGAACCATGTCGGGGAAAAGATGTAACGAGGGGCTCCCGAGGTGTAACGAGGGTTCCTCGTGTGTAACGAGGGGACCGGGTTCCATACTATACCCTGGGGGGGAGTGAACCCTATCGGGGAAAAGGTGTAACGAGGATTCCCTGGGTGTAATGAAGGGACCGGGTTCCATACTATACCCTAGGGGGAAAGTGAACCTTGTTAAGGAAAATGTGTGACGAGGGTTCCCCGGATGTAACGAGAGGACCGGGTTCCATACTATACCCTAGGGGAGAAAGTGAACCCTGTCAGGGAAAAGATGTAACGAGGGTTCCCCTGATTCAACGTGGGTTCCCCGGGTGTAACGAGGAGAAGTCTAAAACATGTTCCTAACAGTTTGAGTAGTCTGAAACACCTTCCTAACAGTAATTGAGAAACTATAAATTCATGAGATATGGTCACTGAAACAAGTTTTAGAGTGGTCATTTCATCAAAATGAGCACATATCAACAAAACAAAGCAACTAACATCAGTTTATGCATAGAAATTTCACAAAAATTATAGAGTTTAAGTTCCCCGGGTGTAACGAGAAGAAGTCTGAAACATGTTCCTAACAGTTTGAGTGGTCTAAAACACCTTCCTAACAATAATTGAGAAACTATAAATCCATGAGATAAGGTCAGTGAAACAGATTTTGAAGAGACCATTTCACCAAAATAAGAACATATCAACAGAAGAAAGCAACTAAAATCAGTTTATTTACAGAAATTCCACAAAAATCATAGAGTTTAAGTTGTCTGAAACATCTTCCGAATATCTAATGAGTCTAACGTGTAGAATTATATTCAATGATAATCACTTACTCAAATGGCATTCAAAATATTATTGATAAAATTGAACATATTAATTTCTTTTCCGTGTTTACGTTATATAAAGGTGATGATATATATATAGATGAGGAAGTAATGATATTGATTCATGAGAAATCAGGCTTCTAGTAATTTCGGCAAAAGATATACTAATTTTAATCTCATTTAATTAATGAGCTAATTAATTTTATTATAAATAGTAAATAGCTTCCACTACATTGTCGAGACTAAAAAAATCTTCATTGTATTTGAATATTTTGGAGCGTTCACTTCGTCGCGGTACCGGAAAATACCGGCTTGAACCATACAGAGTTGCCGAATAAATTTTGAACACCGCCATCATACCCGTTCTCACTTGAATAATCGCAGTGATACGAGAGGTGTCTCTCCGCACTAACAGAATAAAACATACTTGCACCACTATAAAGTTTCGGAAAGTAGATCTTACTACACATCCCCCTGAGGCCGCTCGACTCCAAAAAAGAACCCTTGCTACTTAAGAAGAGGATTTTGTCTCCCAAGCTTTTTTTGCGAATCCAAGTCTTTTTTCTAACATTGATAGTCCATAATTTGATTCTCTTTTCTTCTCCAACCACCAAGACTCTTAGAAACTCCCCGTCGTTGGTCGTTTCTAGGAGGAAAGACCGGGTGACCGACTCTGCCAACTCTTTATCGTATTTTTGGCCACAAACCGTCCAACTAGGCTTCTTCTCGTCGAGTTTAAATACTCCCAAGTATCCATGGTTACCAAGAAAATAGCATAACCCGTCGCGCATGACGGGAAGGGTGCTCAGGCAGAACGAAAATGCTCTCCTAATGGAGCGCTTAGTCCAACTCTCTTCGTCGGGCCTAGTGATATAGTATTCGCCGGAATTCGTCCCCAACGCTATCACAAAGCAATTTGGACAAGTAGGAGGCGAGTTAAAGAACATGCAACAGAACTCTTCCGGGTTATTTGGAAGCGCAATCTTTTGCCTCGACAAGGGCTCGAAAAGGAAACTGTTATTATCGTCGCTATGCATCACCAGCCAGCCGTGGTTGGAGAATCCAATGCGTGCCTCGGACAGCTCCGGGATTTGCATGCTGTAAAAACCCGACATCAGGGGGTGATAAAACTTCAAAACGTCTTTTTGTAACGACAACAAGTATGGCAACTCGGGAAATTGAGGGAGAGGGTGCGGTTCGATACTCATCATACGACGGGAGGGCGAGGGAGTAATTAAATTCGATGCCAGTGATTTAGAGATAAGACGGCGGAAGATAATAGAATCTCCGGCGTACAGAAAAGAAGATATAAGATTTTGAATATCGGGTGTAAGCTCGCACATAAGTCTTCTTCTTCCTCCTCCCACTACACTCTTCTCCTTCTCTTCTCGTTCGTCTATCTTTTGATCAGTTGCCTCCGCCATAACTATGATTGATTCTGAAACAAAACAATGAATTATGAGCTATGAGCTATTTTACTTTTTTATTCTCTTTATTCTATAATTATAATCGCTTTTACTCATATCTCTCTAAAATTAATTCCCTTTCCTCTTCTACTTCTGCTTCTCTTTCCTTTTCCTACTTTCCTCAGGCATGACTCAATGTATAATTCAACGATAATATTAAAACACAACCCTAATAGCTTTGGTGTGTTCATGTATAATCGTGATTATTACTATATGATAGATCGTGAAATTATAGTTAAGTTCATATATATGAGTCAATTAGATCTCCTACAATCGTATAAGTGATTATTACTTAGAATTCACGAAACTTCTTTTATAGTCTATATATAAGTTGAAGGTAGGGGTGTTCGTGGACGGGTTACCGTGTGTCAGGCCGATTTTATAACCAGTCCGGAAGTGAGCGGGTGACCAAAAAATAAACTGGATACTACATGTTAGAAAAATTTTGACCGGTTTATTTCACACGGGTTATGGACAAATTAAACTTAACCGAATCAAACCGAAATTTATAACAAATTCCAAAGCATATACATGCATAAGAAGTAGTAGAGAATAACCGAAGAGGACAAAAGAGGTGAGTGGGAGATTTACGTGAGTTATGATGACAAAAATCAGTAAGAAGTAAAGTTGGCTTGTGGACGTTGGCGCAGAGACAGTGGCGTGGTCTCAGGCATGGCAGAGTGGAAGGAGGAGGGTGGAGATGAAGGAGAGGTGTTAAGGGCGTGTGTTTGAAAATTTGAAGTTAAACCAAGGGCATTTTCGTATTTTAACTTCAAAAATTCACATTTTCCATCTAAAAACTTAACGGTGTTTGCTATCTGTCTGTTTTTTATACTTTGATGTGCTAAATGTTCACTTTTAAAATTGAGTGTAGCTATGTGTCTTTTGACCAAACTTGAGTGTGGTTAGGTGTACTTTGCCTAAATAACTCTATGAAATCAAAACAAGTAATTAATTTATTCACAACAATCGCATACAAAATATTGAATGCTGAATTTGTTAAAAACATTAAAACCAATATTGCATGTCTCGGAAAACCCAAAAACAAAATTGAAGGATAAACATAAAAGGGAGAAGCAAAACTCATAAAATAACCATGCCTTTTTTGCTCCAACGAGCTAGAGACGGCGGACCATATGCTTTTCCAGTTCACAATTTCATCTCTTATAAGGCAAGATAGGCTCATCGGAGGAATCTACGCTAGGGTGGGGACAGACCCCAGACTCTTGGACTGGGAGTCATGGGCTGTGGATGAGAAGGAGTTAGCTTGATTAATCATGGTTGTTTGAGGCGCGAGAAATATGTTGGTTTGGAAATGGAAGCCTTTTCTAGCTTCTAGGGTGGCTGTTGTGGCCAAAGCAACAAGAAGATAGTGGAAGTTAACCAACATGAACCCTGGGAACTCGGGGCGGGGTGTTGGGCTAGGAGAAAGCAAGTGGAACCCACCTCCTTTGGGGTGGCTTAAGATCAACGTTGATGTTGATGGAGGTGTAGATGTTTTAAGGGGTGTATGCAGTATTGGGGCAGTGTGCAGGAATCACCAGGGTATTGTTGTGGCGGTCTTCTGTGGGCGATTTACGGGGTCTCTCCAACCTATTGAGGTGGAGGCCGTGAGAGTTAGAGAGATGCTCTGGTCGACCAGGAGGAGTAGATGGTCAGAGATGTCCGTGGAATCTGACTGCTTGAGAGTCGTGGAAAGTATCCGACAAGGAAATGTGATCCGAAACCAACTAGGAGGTATTGTGGAAGATTGTCGTTTTGCTCTAAATAGTTTTTCTACTCATGTTTCTGTTAATTTTATTTCAGGAAAGTGTAATATACCCTGTACATGAACTTAATAGTTTTGCTCTTTCTCATTTTCGCTGGATTTTTGGTGATAAGTTTGTCCCACCAGCTTTTGGTTCTATCGTCCAATGTGACGTTGTTCGTGCTTTATAATAGTTTATTTTTTTCCTAAAATGTCCAAATCAAGAGTCGACATTGAAGTCTCTCCTCTACAGAGCTTATCAATGGTACTCGTGAAGTCTCTATTTTCACCATAAATAGATCTCAATCTATTGTTTATAATAGATCTCAAAGCTTATCAATGGTACTCGTGAAGACAATACAACTTCTCTTCACTTCCAACTTAAAGCTCCAAGCTTCAAAGTGTGCTCAACAATGGTGAACAAAGTTAGGTTGAAGGTGGAGGCTCTCCAAGTAAGTGGTTGGTGAAGAAATACCCAAAAAAATGTTAAGGCTTCTCTTAAATAGGTAACAATTCGATTTCAGCTCCTCCAGGCGCTCCGGTCCGGATCACCTGGCGGAGTTGAGAAATCAGAGTTCATGTCTGCTCAACGCTCCAGTCCGGATCGTCTGGCGGAACTGAGAGTTTCAGCCCATTCTTCAGCTCTGTCCCTACCTCCGACCCCCTCTCCCTCTTGCCGCGAACGCTAGTCACGAACCCACGCCCACATATCTGCAGACAGCATCGTAGACCTTCCTTCTTCGACGCCGACCTCAACCGCATCTGCACCTCCACAACCCTCAACTCTGCCTCTTCAATCGCCGGAACACCGGTAGCCAAAACCCTAGATGTCGAGCACACTCACCTCCTGATCGCAGACCGCCATATCCGTCGCGTAGCTCAACAGATAGTCGAGACTGAAAAACTCTAAAAATAGAGTACATTATAGTTGTTTATATAATTGTTGCTGTTTTTATATTTATCATTTTATTTTATAATTGGTGTTTTTTTCATTCTTTTATTTAATAATTGGTTTTTTTATTTTATAATTTGATATTTTGAATATGACAAACAATTTAAAAAAAGACAATATGGTTGAATATGAAAAACAATATGGGCATGACAGTAGCAACAATGAGGTTGCAGTGGGACTTTCTGGTTCTGCTCCTTTGACCGACAATGCAGTTTTTGGTGTGAGTAGAGAAAAATATAAGAAGCTAAAGTCTACCCAACAAGAAGGGAATGTGAAGTCAGAGCTGGTGAGGTACTTGAAGGAGTAACATGAGGAAGACTTATCAACTTTGATGTTTTAGGTTGGTGGAATTAAAATTCCCACAGGTTTCGTGTAATCTGCAAAATGGCTTGGGAAATTTTATCAATTCATGTCTCCATTGTCTTATCAGAATCAGCTTTCAATACGGGAGGAAGAGTTATGAGTGATTTTAAATCTAACTTAAGTTCTCTTGTAGTGCAAGCTCTGATTTGTAGTCAAGAATGGTTCAAGCTGGCATCTTACAATGTACTTCTGTCTGAGGAGGAGTTGGAGAAACAAGATATGCTTGGAGAAGGTAAATCACTTCTCTTCTGCTTCTTTCATTCTCTTCGTTTTGTTTGTTTCTAATTATATGCTTCTATTCACTAACATGTCTACTGTTTTTATGCAAAATTGGCCCAAGCTACAGAGAATGAAGGAGTTTCTCATATGTTCTGTTGATTGAATTAACGTTCAAGATGGAGAACAAAGAATTTGAATCCTTGATCTACTCTTTTACTTTTGCAAGAAACTGATTTTTTTTCATCGGCAGTAAATAAATTTTATCAACAAAATAGAAACAATACAAGAAAAGAGAAAGACAAAAGCAAATTAAAACTAAAAATACCGTGACCCTGAACATATTCAAAGCCTGAACACTTTTCAAGAGCGAAGTACTCTGAGCCCAAAATCTCGAATGGTCTTGAATTTCCCTTAAGCTGAGGTCGAGACCTATTCTTTCCTCTCTTCCCAATCTCTTCCAGGGTCAATGTCATAAACATCCAACTCATCTGAAAATAACTGATGAGAAGCTCTGCTATCCCTGGATCAGTAGATTTTCCCACCCTAGAAACATTCACTTTAAACTTAATAGTCTTTAAGTTCACAGTCACCCTCTGCAAAGTTTTCTTCTCCCCAATGTTTGAGGAAGTGCCTGAATTCACCAGCTGAGAGTCTTGGATTCTTAGCTGGTATGATCTGATCACCGCGAGGGGTGTCACTATGACCGGTTCATCTAAGTCCTCTGTCTTATGTCCTGTATCCTCGTGAGACCACCGAATTCAATTTCCACTATTTAAATTCTAAAACAACTAGTCATGAATTTACTATAGACATTCTAATTAAAATCGTGTGAACCGATGCTTCCTTCTGCCATAGGAAAGAACTCGGGCCTCCCTTCACTCTTTCCTAAGCCTGTTCAGGCTGAGTTGTCACAATTATCTCGTAAAATTCACTCTCTTCCTCGTCAGTGTTGGAGGCAAAAGTAGCTCACGCGGCACACCCATCTAGAGCGGGTGCTCTTCTCCTCACGCCTTTCCCCACACGCGCAACAACACGCGGTCGAACAAGTACATTTATATTCCGGCCTAAGTACGGGTAGAATCCACAGGGACCAAAATTGGGTCTCTTAATTGGACATTTCGTGCTCTCTTTCCCGACACGACTCGATAAAGTAAATTGCACAAGAAGAGAAATTAATCTACAATAAGCACGAAACTACAACTACACTACAACTAATGCAACAAATTAAATTGAACTATTAATCCTAAATAAGCACGAAACTACAACTACACTACAACTAAAGAACTAGACATTTATACGAATCAAGTTTTAATTGAACTATTAATCCTAAACAAGCAATTTAGTTAAATGACCTATGCCTTAAAATACTAAGTCTGTCTCTCGACATAGGTTTTTGCCTAGTCTCGGGTCAATTCTACCCTCTCGGGATCACATGTGACTTGCAACCGCATAAAGCACGATAATCTTAAACCAAGGGTTGTATATGGGCGTCATGACACGGTCACGAACCCTAAGCCTCTACACTATCTAGGTCCGGCACAACCCGTTCCTCTCGAAATCAGTGTCGCAACCCATGATATCTAACTCGGGGTGTCAATCTAAGGTAGACACAATCATAACAAGATAGTACAATTTAAACAACCAAGCATGTATAGAATTAATACCAAACAAAGTACCGAAATATTAGTTCTCATGATGATTCAAATGAATAACCTATGCCATAAATAGCAACATCACCTCTCGGCATTGAGATTGGCCTAATTTCGAGTCAATTCTTACCCTCTCGGATTTGAACCAACGTCAAAACCGCATTTTCCCGACAATGTTAGGCTTAGTGCTAATCTGGGGCGTCTCCACACGGCTTCGAGCCCCTAACACTTTGTGATGCCTAGATCCATGACTATCCGTCCCTCTTAGGCTCGGCGTAGTCACCTAAACATGTATCTTAAATAGTTAAGTCAAGATACAAGCATTCAAATAAGGCAAACACACATCATAATCTTCAACCTAAAACTAATACCTCAATCAATACAAAGGTCTAGCTCCCATGACCTAAGGTTTTTAGCCCCAAATCATGGTGCTCAAGTATTCACATACAAGAAATAGCTAGATTCAAGACAAGGAAAGAAAATTGTAAAACCAAACCCAAAGATATGGGTGTTAGGAAGCTCAAAACTCTCCAATCTAACTCTTTCTTGCATCCTCTTGCCTCCTCTTCTTCTTCTTCCCATGGTGGTGGTGGTGGAAACCCTCCATTGGAGCACCAAAAATAGTCTCAAAGGGAAGTTCTTGGAGCCTTTTTCCTCTAGGAACCTTTGGGAGGTCGAAACCCCTCTCAAAACTAAGTGTGGGGGCTGGAAAGTGAGAGTTCGATGTTGAAAAATGAGAGTTTTTGCACTTTAAATCCCTGTTCTGGCACTTACTCACGATCGTGCCTCTATAGGTGGCGATCATGTGCGCTCCCTGACTGAAATCGTGCCTCGCCATGGGTTTTTTTTGCCAAAAATTCAATTAGGAACGATCGTGACTCGCCTAGTCATGATCGTGGCTCCTTTAAAACCTCCCCAATGTTTTAAATCTTCACAATCCATTCAAATCAACATATTTTGGGCCCCAATTGAACTTCGGATGAGAAATCTACACCACCAGGAAGTTATGGGCCCCAATCTCTCTTGTCTTCTTCTGATCCATTTTCTCTTCTACACATAATTCTCATATATTGCTTATTTTAATTCAACACTCTTCTTTTATTTGGTCTATCACAGTGAAATATGACTAATACAAGCAATTCTAACTGTTGTTCGACGAACGGGACAAACTCGACCAAAACTCAGACTCCACAAATTAGAAATTGACCCGGCCCATGCTCGATTTCTACTCCGATGACAGAAAACTCGATTGAATCGGAGAAGGCGTTGGCGGCGACGGGGCAAAACCGGCGGTTGTGGGTGAAGGAAAGATTGAACGCTTGGCGGGACAAGTGCAACAAGCCTTCGATTTGATCTGCGAGAACCTCAAATCGGCGATTGCGAAAGAGGACACGACCCTTTGGAAGCTAGGATCATGATCTGGATGGTGTTGAGGTGAGCCTGGCGAGCCAGAGCTTGGGGTCGGAGGGGTAGAGGAGGAAGACGACGGCGGAGAGAAGGAGCACGGTGGCGAAGTAAAGGAGCACGACTGTTATTGAATGAGAGAGAATGAGAGGTTTTAAGGGTATGGTTTTGAAAATTCGAAACCAAAACAAGGGCATTTTCGTCTTTTAACGTTAAAAATTAACATTTTTCTTCCAAAAAGTTAACGGAATTTGCTATCTGTCCGATTTTGATATTTCGGGGGGCTAGATATTCGCTTTTTAAATTGGATGTAGCCATATGTCTTTTGACCAAACTTGGGTGTCTCCAAATGTACTTTATCCAAAGACAAATAATGCTTTAATTGAAATAAACATGTATGGAAAAAACTAAACCACCTAAACTAAACTGCAAAAGAGATGGATATGTTAAATCTCATGAAAATTTAATAGTCTATGAGGGTAAATTACTATTTTTAATAGTTTGCATGTTATCAGAAAATTAAAGAGATATTCTCACTAATAGGTTGTGCCTAGTTTGTTGGTTAAGGTGTAAGTGAGTTTAGTTAACCGCAGGTCATTTATCCACCCCATGTTTTGCAAGTCTAAATCTTATCATTCACGACCCAGCCCGCAACCCGCAGGTGAGACTCAACAAGTTGCGGGCCAATGCAATTTGACTGGTGGGCCAATTAGTGGTTGATATTTGAACACCCTACTTCTATGGTCAATCAGTTTTGAGAAACCATAAAACAACAACAAAAATGGCAAGATATAGTTCATTGCAAGGTAAAGAAGCATATATAAGCAAATAACCAAAACTCAAGACATGCCTATGACGTGCTCAATAACAAATATTGTTCTATCTAAAATGTCAAAACCAAACCTAAAAGAAAGTGTATAATATGGTGGAATAAAAAAATATAAAAAAGTGTATAATATGGTACATGCTGTACTCAGAAATGAAGCTTTCAAGTGCCAACCCAACCAATCACACTTCAATCTATCCCCAAAAAACAACTGATGAACCCCTAAACACCATAAACAAGAGGGTAAAGAAACCCTAACTCCATAATTTCTTCCCTATTGGGTTTTCGGTTTCTCGATCTTCACATATGGAAGAACCCCCATGAATCGGACGATCCTCGGGGCCCAACCGCGCTGCTGGGCCCGGCAGAACATCAAGAACGTATTCGCAAAGTAGGTGTTGAAGCCCATGAAGACATGCCACAGGGCATGGCCCTGCGGGTTCACGGGCCAATGGGATATCTCCTTGCAGTAGACCCGATCGAAGAGCCAGCAGAGGCTACCTAAGCATAGAGTGACCAAGTAGAGCTTCGCAAGGCGCTTAGCGGAGACGTCCTGGGTGTAGATGTAGTACTTATACACCCTGGGGATGCAGAGGAGGCAGAGGATCGCGTAGTGCACCTTGAACCCGATGCCGAACCGGGCTACCGAGTGGACAGCGGCGAAGACAGCAGCATAGAGGAAGAGGAATGTGGGCATCGTGCTACGGTAGTGCCAGTCGGGTGAGTAGAGGATGTACATGTACAGGAGCATCTCCCATACCATGGGAGTTTCGTCGCCCTGTTGTTGCCTACGGGAAAGAGTTACAAATTTCATCATCAGTCTCAAACTATATCAAATGTTGACTTGCACATAAGAGACTCGTCATCTTGTAAAAAAGATTCCACTTTTAACCAATGTTCCAAAAATCCCCAACTAGTCTAACTGATCCAATTAATCCCCAGAGGCCCTATCCGCCCGACTAGGGCCTAGCATGTGTTAGAGCAATGTTTTTACCCCCAACGGACCTAACCCCACATGCCCCCATGCAGGTACCCACTAGGATTCGAACCTATGACCTCTTAGGAAATAAGGTGCTCACTTGAACGATATGCCAACCTTGTTAGTTATTCAAATACAAGACGTTCATTTATGAATTGCATGTTGTGTGTTGTTGGCATGTGCAAAAAGTGTGTAAAAACCATTTTTTGGTGAAAAAAAACTCACCTGCATAAGCCTTTCATGCCCAAAACTCGTTAAGTGTGAAAGGAAATAGTACCCGCATTTACCAAGTGAAATTGACCTTGTGAATATGCGATGCTATATGCTTCTACAATTCCCATAACCAAATGTAATGCGTCTCACATACGATACATGCCAGGTCAAAATAACTTGCTTCAGATTTGGTGGTTCTTGTATCGCTCGCTCTTATGTATCTAAATATGTTGCTTTTACTATATCCACAAACTATTTCCCATTAAGAACCCTCTAAAGCACTTACCATGTATAGATTCATGTATACTTCAGAAGGTGTAAATGCAGGTACATCTTAGAATAATGTATCTCAAATAGTCAAATATGTAGGACAATGCATCATTTAATGATGATGATGATTATCAAAAAGCTTCTGAACTTGTAACAAAGATTCTAATACCATAGATTACACATATCATTGGCATTAAGATCCTGAAGGATAGTGGACAACAATTGCCCTGCATGTACAATAGCTAACAGTCACGGGATAACAATATAAAACAGCAATCGATCACGGGTATTCTTTGTTTGACAATTTGCAGTTTCATAAAACTACTGCAAACTTCCTATATCTGCATGCCTTAATCACTTCTAAATCTCAAGGAAAGGTACTGCCCACAAAACTGCAGCATATATCGATCACACAAACCTTAAAACTAAAATGCATATCAGAAAGTAGTACTTACACGTGTTGCAATGTCGCGTGGTATAGCATGCTTCCAATCGCAAGTGTCATGTTGGATAGGTGAAGAACGCTGAATCTTTTCTCAAACCGTTGCCTTAGGGCATTTATGAGACCAATGAAAGCCAGAAGAATAATTGGAATGTTTGATATTGTGTTGTAGAATTCCGCGATATAAGAAGAGTGAGTATAGTTCTTCTCACAACATTCTTTGGTGGTAACAGGACCCCAAAAGCTTGATACTCCATTAGTCATCTTCTTGCTCGGTGTGTGAATCTAATTAACCGACTCACTAATGTAAGGATGTCACAGAGCTCATTAGACCTCCACACAATGAAACTGCAGAAGAGAAATTGAGAGATCAACAACCAGCAATTTGGTTGAAGAAATAAGTACATGATAGAAACGTAGTATTGAAGCTTCATATAAAGATCGGAACACAAAAAAAGAAGCTTTCTTCGGTAAGTTTGGACAAACAATTGAGGACTTCACGACTTAAACAATTATGATTATCCCCGCGAGAAAAGCATTACTCCATTATCTTAAGACTCTTAAGTAGCAAGGCCTCGGTAAAGTCAAGATCCTTTGAAGAGCAGAAACTACCAAAAATGGTCTTTGCAAACAAAGCATTTCCATCTTCCTTTCTTTGTATAAAATAAAACCAAATATGTATAAAATAGGAAGCAAAAACAAGATATGGCAAGGAGTTTGCTTAAACATTAACTTTCATGAAAATTTTAAATATAGTTTATGGTTCACACAAGAGGCACACACTTGCATTATGGTGTCAGGCATAATAATCCTCGTACGAGTATCGACTCACATCATGTTGTTACTTGTGCCTCTATGTGCAAGTATTGCATGCAGTTATAGCTAAAGATCTAACTGAAAAGCTGAAAGAAGTTCGCTATATATATTCTATGTCATTTTGATCTTTCTCCAAGTTAACTTATTTCACCTCGAACTCCTTTTATTTCTCATATTCTCTCCAGCACAAAACAACTAAACAAGTGCCCAATTACTTTATTGACATATATTAAGAATTAATGTGGTTAGTGCTTCCATTTCCACTATATGTTCCCATAATCTCCCTTTATTACCCTACTAAGAGATTGCAACTAATTCAAATCTAGTCTTGGTAATCCATAAATAACTTCCTAAAACGTATTTTAGGAAATTCAACTTTAGAAAGTGGGTTGGTTATTTGGGACAGGGGGGTCCTACATTTTCTTCCCTTCCACACAGTATCCCCGCCTTATATCTTCAACTAAACAACCCCAACTATTGCTTGATTATCTTCACTCCTAATCAAATCCTTTTCCCGCTTTGACCCAAGTTGGAGGTGAACTACCATATCACCATGATGAAACATGTTGTGTGACTTCAACAGTAACACAAGAATCAACATCCATATATGCCCAAGAAAATACACTTACAGCAAGGCCAATTCTAGGTCTGCAACATTTTAACTAAAGGTCGACTGCTTAACAATCAACAGAAACATAAACTGAAGTGAAAGCCCAAGGAAAGTCCTCAGACTGCATATCATCTAGAATAAAAGCCCGAACCTTGTGAATTACAATCGATAGAACACTGTACTGTACATACATAGAGCAACATGCAGTGAAGATATGCTACACGAAGAATAGCATTGCGATGCAGCTTTACCTAAAAGACAAAACCCAACACGACAGCAAATCACTCGACTCTAGAGTAAAACCGATCACCAACCAAATCCCAAATCCTATCTCCAATCAAATAAAATCCATTTCAATCCAGTACAACCAAAGCATCAACACTCCACTTCTGGTACTATTTTATTTCCCACACAGTATAAGAACTAAAGCACCCTTTTGCTTGACCTGTGATCACAGAAAAATCACAACCCAATAACCCCCATCCAAGTTGTAATCTATTCAGCTCTTAAAGTGTTTGTAAACACCAAATTCAAATTGGTGTTGGGTTGATCCAACATCTCCATCAGCCAATAACTCAAGAACTAATCCAGATCCAGGTAATTAACCCCTCAACCCTGATTCACAAATCACAATACATCCCCAAATTCACAGGACAACACTCCAATTCTATCAAAAAAGTACACAGTATTCAAAAACTCACTAAAAATCAAACCCAAACATAAAAAAAATCGGATTTTGATGCCACAAACAGGATCAAAAAACCAAACCCAGAATTTATAACTAGTAACAGAAATAAAAAAAAAAAACCCCTCAAAATCAGAAACACGCGTTTACACAGAAATAAATCGGACAAGCCCAAGAAACTAGAACGAACCGGAGTTTTTGGGTAAAATGGATCTAGCTCAGCTTCAGCTTCAGCTTCTTCTTTCTCCTCCTCGTCAGTGGTTGCTCAAATCTCTATCTGGCTATGGCTGTGAGAGTTTCAGAGACTGAGCAAAAAAATTGTTATGAAATCGATCGAAGAATGGGAACAATAGGTGGGAATAGGAATAAAACTCTTTCTCGACAATCGAGGCAGTCCCTTTTTTTATTACTTCTTTCAAACTCTTATAATAATGTTAATAATTATTATTTTAGTATTTTTAGTGCACTTACTTAAGGAAACAAAAATCTTACCCATTTTGTTTCATTGTACTTATTTTTAAATTTAAATTATTATTTGCTTTTTCAGTCTCATGTTTAACATTCTAAAAAATATTTGTTAATATAAAATTGTAACATATTAAATGACAAATTACAAAAAGTGACTAATGACTAGGAACTATTCAAATTTTGTAGACAAAATGTACATTAAACTTAAATTTTTGTATAAAATGTGTACACTTTTTTAATAATAACAAAAATACCCTTAAAATTATTATTATTTATTTTAAGGGCATTTTATTTATTTCCGGACAAATATACTCAATTTGTAAAATATATTACTGGCTTCACATTATGGGCCGCAAGAAACACCTCTAATTGGGCCAACCGTTTTCTCCATAGTGGGCTTCCGGCCCAAGATTCGGTTTCACATGTTAGAACATTGAAGCACTACCATATAAATTCTTTTTCTTTTGCTCTTCTATAGTGATATAGATCGTCTAGTAATTTGTATACATTTGTGTAGATGTTGTATACATAGTACTTGTAACAATACAATCTACAATATTTTTGTAAAAAATAGGAAATTTGATATATTTAATTGATATTATTATTATTCAGTTTCAAACTGTGATTCAGAAAATTGATAATATTTATATATACAAGTGGCTTACAAGCATGTTAAACTTCTGGGTTATAACTTTAAAAGTGTATCATTTGTCTGAATTGACTTTATTATTGTGTTTTTGAAGCACTAAAATATTTTTCAAATATTTCTTATACTTTTTTCCAAATTTAAAATTCAGTTAACATTTTTTCTATGTTCACTTTTGCTATGGACACAATACAATGAAAATTGTGTTGAGAGAGCACTCTATAATAACATGTTAGCTCACGATTAAATATTTTTCACTTGTAGTGTTGTGGCCTCTATATGGGGGGACAGACTTCTACAAAGCATCCATAGAAAAATGGGGCTAGATCCTACAATAAAAAAACTGGTTATCATGGGTGGACGGGGATGACCAGGCAAATCTGTGGGCTAACACGCTCTGGGCCATATGAAGCGCAAGGAATCAAGTTATTTG
This sequence comes from Geranium rotundifolium, assembly GCA_963920655.1. Taxonomy (NCBI): domain Eukaryota; kingdom Viridiplantae; phylum Streptophyta; class Magnoliopsida; order Geraniales; family Geraniaceae; genus Geranium; species Geranium rotundifolium. The sequence goes on from OY987318.1 coordinate 2,556,326, forward strand.
GAACTCAAAAACGTTCCATCCAGCAAGAGTGACAACGACTGCAAAAGGGGTTTGACCGAATTGGAAAAAATTAAAACCCCCAGAAGGACCCTTGGGAGAAGATCAGATAGTGGCAAAGGCCCCGACGACATGGGTCCCACCAAGATCAGGGCAGCAGAAGATAAATGTTGATGGGGGAACAGATGCAGAAAGGGGTTTGTGGAGTATAGGGCTTGTCTGCAGAAACAGAGAGGGTTAATTGGTGGGTGCACTTTCTAGACGGTTTTCGGAACATCTCCATGCCGAAAAGATGGAGGTCGTAGGCGTCAGAGAGACCCTGTCATGGGCAAAAGAAAACAAGTGGAGGGACATGATAGTCGAATCCGATTGCCTTAGGGTCGTGACTCACGTCAGAAGGGAGAAGCATACGAGAAATATGTTCGAGGGTATTATCTATAACTGCATGCGTATTCTCTCTAGTACATGAATATACTTCTCATTAGTGTTTGCTCGATGATCTTGTAATAAAGTGGCTCACGAATTGGCAAAACATGCTTTAACTAGCAGTAGCTGAGATTATAGTGAAGTGTATGTTCCACTAATTGTAGCTTCAGCTGTCTGCCTTGATGCCGGGTTAGTTGCTTCAACACAAATAAAATTCGTTTACTTCAAAAAAAATATTACTTATTTGAAAACAAGAATTGATTAAAATATTGTTGTTGATATTCATAAAATCATACAAAATTAACTCCATAGAATTAGCCAAAATAAGTTGCTCCACCCTGAAAGTAAAATTGTATTTGAAATTAGTTAGTAATTAATCAACATAAATACATTTTATGTTACATGTTTACATTATAATGGCAACACATGAGCATCATCTGAATTGTGATGATTATGTATTGATGATGCTATGTTTTTTTCTTCTCAATATGTCGTCATTTGACGGACATTGGTCTTCATCAATCATGTTATGGTTTCATAATTCTTGCTTCACTTTTCTGACACAAACCTTCCAAAGTAGTTTCTGTTTATATAATTATCAATGTGACATTTTCAAGGAATCTTTTACCCACAAAAAGATATTGCTACTCGATTTCTGTCAATAGATACACACTTGAGGATTTATCTGAAAGAAAACTCAATATACGTTTTATAGTTAACAATGCAATACTTTGTGTTGTGTAATGCAATACTCAATACACGTAGATGTTATCATTAACTTGTATATGTGAATATCCTAAGTTATTAAAAATATTTTGCATTTTTTATTTATTTTACATACATGAAAACTTAATCTAAAATTTCTTTTGGGTTATGAAATATATAATCATTATAAAAAAAATTTTGTTTACATGATATTAGAGTAGGTCGGAATCTTGTAATTCTTCCCACTCGTTATCCTATAATTTAGCGAGTGTGCAAGACAAGGTGATTTTATTTTTATTACCACAAAGTTATGTTCAAATCATCGCTCATCATTACTGGAAATTTGCTTATTCCCGGTGAGATATTGAAATATTCGGCGAAAATCAAGCTGGCGAGATTTTCGCCTGAAACTCGCCGGCTTGGCCAAGCCGGCGAGACCGGATCTCCTGCCCTGCGAGATCATGTGATGTTCACAATGTCTAGAGCACGTGATAGTTGTGTAATTGAGAGTATCTGATGAGTTGTCATTTTATGTTCCCCTCCAATAATGTTTTGTCCGCTCCAAGATGTTGTCGCTCTCACAATCCTTTTCACATGTTGAAGTATTTCACTATTTCACTATTTGTAATATCATTGATTTGTATCCCTGAGCATCTTAATTTAATTATTAGGGAGATTTAATATATTTTATTTTATTTCATGTGAATAAAATTCTAGTATAAAATCTCAATTGAGACTCAAATAAATTATCCAAAGATACGTTACACTTTTTTAAAAAATAAAAATAAACATATATTCTTATGAAATGTAATTTAATTTATGTAAGTTATATAATTTATGCTCAAAATCTGTATAAATATATGATTCAAAATAAGTGACAATTTCTCACTCTCAGTACTCTCGATCTCGAACACTAATAATAATTCAATGAACCTGGACACAAAATAGACGTAAACCCGAAACCTTATGTTTATTAATAATTCAAATATGTGCCAATTAACAGTGTTCATTGAAAAAAAAACAGATATTATTATAATATCAACGGCTCATAATAACCTACCAATTATACATTATTTTCCATTTATAGTAATTGTATTTTGTCATTATCCCCTACATAAAAATCGAAAAGAGGATTGCCTTAAGAATTGCCAAAAGTATGTCCACGCTTAAAATTATAATGAAATATTATAATAAGTTAGATATAATACTAGAGAGTAATATAAAATAATAATAAGAACACATAAAACTCTTTAAACTAATCCAATAATTAAACTTAACTTCAAATTTGGAGGAAACTATTTTTGAACAAATATACTACACATGCAGCTCATTAGTTCTAACATAAAGTGTTATATAATTAACATTTTGTGTGTACGTAAATAAGATTTAGAGATATTTAATTATTTATTTTTGGAATAATAACATTTGTTACACCTAATTATAGTTAAATAACACTTTTATACATTAACTATTTTTCTCTCTTTTTAGTATCTGACAATTTTTTTTGTGACGACATACCTCTAAAATGCTTAAAATACCTAAACTACCATTGGTTTAAGAAACCATAAATTGAATTGGTTCAATTTTATTTATCTTTTGTTCAATTTTGTTTATATTTAAGATGCGATTACAATTATGCCCCCAAATCTAAAATTAGTTTTGACCCATTTGAAATATGGTTTGATAAATCAAATTCGACTAATTTTATTCTAAATTCTTAAAGTAAGAATATTTTAGTCATTTTAACATAAATCGTTAAAAAAATTGTCATGATATTAATTAAAAAAGAGAAAGTAGTTGAGGTATAATAATGTTGTGTAATAAAATGTCATTATTCATTTATTTTTCGTATTAGTTCATTGTATACCCATTAAATTATTTTTTTTGAAGACTATACCCATTAAATTATAAGTGATCAAATAATACATTTATATTTGGGTTACTTAAAACATGTACCTATACACAACTTCACGTGACTATACATAACATAATCATATAAAGTTTATAAACATCATATTTGCTTTGCGGGAACTTAACATATTCATTGAACTTGGACATGTCTCAGATTCATTGAATCTGGTCACAATTTTGGTCTACTTCTCATTCACTACCTCTATTTTCCACATATCTTCTACTTAACAAAACGCTACACTTCAACGAGCTCACTATATGTTTTTGGCCACGTGGATATTGATGATTGGGTTTTATTGACACGTCGGCAATAGTGTTGAACATTTATAATTATTGGAAAAATACAAAAACGCATCTAGTTTTTTAGATACAAATCTTAATGCATTCCAATTTATTTATTACAGGGCTTGATTCTTTAGTCATGTCAATTTACCGAAATGTTGGATTCTTTTTTGGTAATTTTACTTAAGTCTTAATTGACCAATAATTAACACATATATTGTGTACAATGTAACAAACCTCCTCCTATATGTATGTACTTAGATTATCTTAAATATATATTATTTGATTTGATGTATACAATTTTATAAAAAAAATGTTTCCAAGTTGGGGTAATATGATTCTTCAAGAAAATTTATGGAAACATCAAGTTAGTATTAATATCAAGATTTTATTTCAGACCCATAACCGATTTCAAATATACGATTATAATGAATTGTATAAAAAAATAATAACATTGATTAATAATTTAGTTTCGATTATAATTTTGAGAGGTTTATTTGGACGTCGTGTCACCCTCTCATCCTCTGACATTTCTACAATGCATCTCTTTCTTACTCACCTTAATCCCTGATTGGATTGTTTAAATTATGTTTTCAAATATATACTTATAACTATAGTGTTGCATTGCTTTGAAATAAAATTACATAATTACTTTGTAAAATCTTTATAATTCTGATTTTACTCACAAAAGTCAAAATAAAACAGAAAGTTTATTTGAAGCAATTCGGTTCGGTTAAAACGCCCGTGGTCATGAGCAGTACAACCGAACCGTCAAATCCCATACGAGACCTCTAATTTAAAATCCGAGATGACCGGTTTGGTGTGATAACGATCGGTTCAATTCGGTTTTGAAATAGTTATAGTTGTACGGAACCAGGTCGCGAGAACAGGCCAGGTTCATCCAAATTAAACTTAACGGCGTAACGGAAACTCCTAAACGGCATATACAGTCCTCCGTCAAAATAAAAACAATCCCATATATGTGGTCATTCACAAAAAGAAAATAGAATTATTATTTTTTGTCTGGACATGAGAACATAATTTCGTCACTATCTCAACACCAAAAACTATCTATAAAAACACGCTCCAATCACTCTCCTCCAAAAGACTCGCAACAAATCAAAACCAGAAACAAAAATAAGTAAAAATAAAATACCATATCGTTTCGAAGAAATCGAAATGGTGAACAACGCGCCGGCGAGGTTCACGCGCGTGGCGGCGGCGTTTGAGGCGCGTGTGCGGCTGTGCGAGAGCAGCGGAAGCGAGCACTCGGCGGAGGAAGACTCGCCGGATCTGTCCGATCTCGTCAACTCCTTCATGGACGGTGGAGATGAGGTGGATGCGAAGAGGGGTAAGAAAAGGGACGGTGGGGATGGTGCCGAGTCGGAGAGTTATTGGTCTAGCTCGGAGAACAAGGACCGTTTGATCGGGTTGTTGAGCGGCGATGACGAGGACAGTGCGAAGCAGAGGATTCGCGCCCAGGCGGAGCTTGCATTGGAGGTGATGGGGCCCAGAAACGGAGGGTATAAGCGGGAATTGATGTCTCGCTTGCGCGACGGTGGTTTTGATGCTGGTGAGTGAGTTCGTTATTTTTGTTTTAAATATTCGGATTTAGTGTTTTGTCATTTAATATAATGTTTTTTTAAATACCAAACACATTTTAGAAAACAAAATAAGTGTATTGTAAGCAAATGGAGATCTTTGGTAAACTGCTTAAATTGTATTAAATATTTGGTTCAAACTATTTTAAATTGAATTTGTTTAATAAACATGGCGAGTATAAATCTAGTTTTTCAAATCTTGAGATGAGTCATTTTCATATTTAGTTTTTTTTAAATATATTATATATAATAAATAAATTCCTTTAAAGTATATCTACTCATTTAATGTTTAGGTAATTATATGTATATGTTATATATATATTATAATTTTTAATAAATATTTATAGTGAAAATAAAAGAACCGTGTCAAACTTGAGTTTGACTATTTTAGTTTGAATCTCATTTGAGATTGAATCGATTTTTATTTAGCTGGACCGAGCTCTAACAAATTGATGCTAATTGTGTGAACTTTTCCCGCTAATGTGAACAACTCATACTCGGTAAAAACAGTAATTTCTCCTCTCGCCCTTTTGGCGACAATGTAACACACCGAGATTCTAACACTAAATCGCATGAAAAGAATGATGCATGTACTGACAAAATATGTTACAATGTGTACATTACAGGGTTGTGCAAATCTCGGTGGGAGAAGAAAGGAAACATGCAAGCAGGAAGTTACGAGTACGTCGACGTGAAGGTCAGCGACACTCGCTACATAGTCGAAGTGCATTTATCGGAAGAATTCTCCATAGCCCGCCCAACGACGAGCTACGCCTCGTTGCTCAGCGCGTTTCCCAAAATATTTGTCGGGACGACAGAGGATCTGAAGCAGATCACGAGGATAGTGTGTGCGGCTGCAAAGGAGTCGATGAAGCGCATGGACATGCCGATGGCCCCATGGAGGAGGAACTCCTACATGCAGGCAAAGTGGCTCAGCCCCTACAAGAGGACAAGTAATGCAAAACCGGTTCATGACTCGTATGCGGCCGGTCTAGCTATGAACCGGTCGATCGGGTTCGATCCGGTTCGGGCACCGGAGGTTGTTAATTCTTATTATTGTAGAGAGAATTTGGGTGGCAAGATTGGAGGGTTGAGAGTAGGGCATTTGAGTGCGGTGCTAAGCAATGAATAGTATAAGATGTCGATGTGTCATTTTTTATCGGTAATTATTAATCAATGCTAGTCTGGACCAGCCAAAGCCTTAATGCGACAAGAGTAGCTGATAAAATGGTAAAATATGATGATTGGTTATTTTGGGTAGATTATAATTTATTGAGATTGAGTAATTGATTTTGGGTAGTTCAAAGTGAAGTATTGAATATAGTATTGTAAATATGATTGAAGAATATGTTATAGTATATGTACTTATTTGTCATTATTTTCAATAATGCAGTGTACATTTTTTTTAGTTACATAAAAATTGTTACAATCAAGATGGTTGAGCTACTGAATATATGAAGTTACAATAATTCCAAAGAAAAAAAGTGACAGCTGTGGGATTTGAACCCACGCCCTTTCGGACCAGAGCCTAAATCTGGCGCCTTAGACCACTCGGCCAAACTGTCCTTTTGATATACAAATTGTTGCACAGAATTGACGAAACTGAAAAGTGTACAAAAAATGAAACTAACACTTAACCACAATTGATCCCATATACAAAGTAGATAAGGAAATAAAGAGCAAGGATCGAAAACCAATTAGTTGAGATTTATAGAAAATTAAAAAATAAGAGTGAGACTCTAATGATAGTATCACTGGTTTTAGACCCGGCCGGATGGTTCCACAAGCTCGATAAATTAAAGCATCAAGAAATCTTAAAAATTATAAATTTGGTATTGTTTTGCTTCATCATAACATAGTCGAGCTCAAATTTTAATACACAACTTGTCGACCAAAACCAAAATTGCTATAATACAACTCCAAGTAAAAGTGCTCGTGATCTGGTTAATCAAACCGTGTTATTCAAAATCAGATCGAATCGAGTCAAACTGTTCACAATTATTGGTTTTTGGGACTAGAGAATTAAACTGAGCCGATTATAAAGAACCAGACTGCTCGTATTGGGATTTGTGATGTGCCTTCGTTTTACTTGACACTCGATAACACGATTTTATTACTTGTAACAATTGTGTGCACTTGAGCGTAAATTAAGTTTTGTGGAACACCTACCATGGGCCCAACAAGTTTTGGCGCAGTATTTGGGGACCAATGGTTAATTTAGTTTAATTTTTGCTATTTATTATTTATAATTTTTCGAGTATCAATTATCTAGTCTTTTGTAGGTAGTGGAGTGTTCCCATCCAAACTGATACGTGAGATTTGGGCATTTGAATACGGTGTTAAGCAGTGAATAGTGAAAATGATGACGTGACATTTTTAACCGATAATTTATAATTTGTGCTTGTTTGGACTAGTCAAAGACATAACTCGACGAGAGTAAGTGAGGAACTGGTAGAATCAGATTATTTTTTTTATACAAGGAAAAACGAATTTTATTAATTAAATAGCAACTAACCCGGCATCAAGCCGGATAACTGAAGTTACAGATGGTGGGACAGACCCATCACCATAATCCCAGCTACTGTTAGTTAAAACAAATATGGCAAATTCGTGAGCCATTTGATTACGAGAAAAATAAAGAACAAAAGTTATGATAATGGATAGTACGCTAATGGTGTCTCCAAAGTTGTTCAGCTCGACCCGTTTAGCATCATGTAGAGCCATGACTTTCAACTCATACAGATGGAGAAACCCCGTGATCTTGCTGTGGAATATTTTATCCAGGCATCTCTGATAACCCCGAAGACCAATCGACTCGAACCCATTAACATCATGCAGAGCCACGGCCTCCAACTCATACGGATGGAGAGACCCCGTGATCCTGCTGCAAATCGAATTAAAACAGCTTCCTCGATCAACCCTGCGAACAATATGGGCATCACGAAATTGAAATCCTCCCAGTTCATTGGGTTTAACCGGATCAACCCATCGACACCAAGGACCCCCCGTTTCCTTACAGTACTAATCCCAATAAGATATGTATTGAATTTTGAGCGAGCCGAGACCCCCTAGTTCGGTATGCTTGCATGAGTCTGCACACCGACGCTGGATAACTCTGGTTCCCTCCCAGTATCGGCCTACCAACCAACCAAAAGCAAAACCCCCAAGCCCTCCAATCTCTGTCGTCTCAACCCAGGCGCGACCCATCTGCAACTCCAGCCTCATCCGTCTCAGCTGATCCACAAACCACATAACCTCGCCTCCATAAAACCCGATCTACCATCCGACCATGCCTCCATCAGACCACAGATCTACCTTCACAGGAGCTCTGCTCCTACCGCCGCACCACGCTGACGTCGCTGCCAGTACCACGCTGAGGTCGACACCCGTAAATGATCGGCGCCGCGAGACTTCGCCCAATTATGAGAAATAAACCCTAAAAGTAGGGTACAGACCGCCGCTTTCGCGCGATGGTAAAATCAGATGATTGGTTATTTTTAAGTTCAGATTGAGAATGATTTTGGAAGAGTTTGAAGTGAAGTATTTAATATAATATTGTAAAAATATTAAGACTATGCTATAATATGTATGTACATTTTTGTCATTATTTATCATTGGAGTAATTACAGATCAGTACACCCGTTGAAACTTCATTCCAGGATTGGTACCTCAAGTTTGAAAATTTTTTTCTCGATCCCCCAAGTTTAAAACGTTAACAGTTTAGTTCAAATTCAGTTAAATCTAACAACAATACTGTTAAATATATTTCTAATACCCAAAATGCCCCTGAAATATTTTTTTTAATCTTATGTATTAATTGGGGTAATTATGAAATGACTATTTTACCCCTAATTAAATAATCAATTGAAGTAATGAATTTGGGGTAAATTTGACTTTTCAAATATATAGATAAAACAATTAAAAGTTTTGAAAATAATTATGAAATTACAAATTTGCCCTCCACTCCCTCTCTCCCTTCCTTCAACCTCACCCCCAACCCTAACCATGAGCCCCTACCTCTTCCTTCATAGCTCACCGAAGCCAGACCAGAGGTCACGACCACGAATCCTTCGGCGGCCACGAATTGGCGTCGAAGGGCACGACCGGAGCTTCAGGTGGCCATGGAGGTGGTAGAGAGGTTTCCCATATCTTCGTATTCTTCGCGACAAACAGAACCCGCCGATTCGTGGCTGCCGACGTCTGCTTTGGATTCTCCTTCTCCTCCGACCACCGCCACGAGCTCGTCGCCTTCGATTTGCTCGTCGCTGACCTTGAGCGAGGCCGCGAGACCAGATCGGAAAACATAGCTCTTTATGGCAAGACCAGATCGGAAAACATAGCTCCGATCCGCCGCCGGACCACTTCCAGCCCTACCCTCCCCCTTACGCCACATACGCCGCCGCTCCGATGCAGAGCTCTCAATTACCAATTCTCCATTTGGGCTCAATCGTCGAAAAAACCCCAAAATGGGCGCTGGTGATTGAAGGATATTGTGAAAATGATGCCTTGGCTTGAAGATTTTTTTGAGGGTTTTGGGCGTTGAGATTGAGGCCATTGGTTCTTCAATCTGGAACTTGGCGAGCTCGAGAACGAAGACAGTGAACTCCCAAATTAATTTATTTTTTTGCGTTTTTGAGGGATTCGGGGTCGGAGACCGTAGAGTAACCGATTCTGGGCGCTACTCCGGCGGCGCGAGCTAGGGCACCGGAGGCTCGCCGGGTTTTGTCAATTTGCAGATTGTATTCCATTGATTCATTGAGTGAGAAAGAAGTCAATTTGCAGATTGAATTTCATTGATTCAGTGAGTGAGAAAGAAGAAGAAATTGGTAATAGTTGGGGAGGTCAAAAAGGAGGGCAAATTAGACATTTCACAAGACATTTTGAATTCATTTATTAATTTATTTTAAAAGACTAAAATACCCTGGCACCATAAGCTTATATTATTGATCAAGTGAGAGTAGAATAGTAATTTTACAATTACTGATAATTATGCGTTCAAAACTTACACAACAAGGGTATTTTGGACTTTTTACAACTCACATCAGTTAGATCTAACGGAATCTAACCTAAGTGTAAAATAACAAAACTTGGGGGATCCATAACAAAAAAATCAAACTTGAGGTACCAATTCTGAAATGAGGTTTCGGTGGATGTACTGATTTGTAATTACCCCTTTATCATTTATAATAATGTAGTGTACATTTTTTTGTTTTTCAAACCAATGCTTTAATTACAATTGTTACAATCAAGCTAAGCAAGTGATGTGATGTATATATTCATTATTTGACATTATCACCTACATTGCTTCAGCAATAAAGATTAATAAAATTCCTACATTAGGGCATTGTGAAGAAGTTTTTAAAGTTAATCAGTTTCATTTAATTTGCTAATAACTAAATTGGTTTGATCGTTTTTCGATTCTCTTGTCCAAAAATGGTTGGCCGTGGTATTTTTTCAAAGCAAACACATGAACCTCCCTAAAATACAAAAAGTATTATGACAGCTGTGGGATTTGAACCCACGCCCTTTCGGACCAGAGCCTAAATCTGGCGCCTTAGACCACTCGGCCAAACTGTCACTTCGATGAACAATTTGTTGTACAATAAATCAAATCAATATGTGCTATAATTTTTCCCATATACAAATAATAAAAAAAAAGAATCGAAAACCATTTTGTTAATATTTACAGCAAATTCTGGAAAGAGCCAGACTCATATTGATATAGTCATATTAGGATCGTTAAATCAGCTACAACTTCAAGTAGGGGTGTTTAAATTTGAATTCTATGTATGGGCTCAATGAGCTATTTAAGCATTATCTCTTAAAATTAATTATACAATTTATTCATGACTTGATTGGTTTTCTACCCTCAGTATAAATTGAACATTATGAAATCAAAGTTACTTCCAATTTTAATGCAATACAAACATATAGACTACAATTATTAATTATAGGACATATATTTGAAATCGAAATTAAGGTTGTGGCACAATATTTGACCAAATCTTTTTAATTAAACGCGACATTTAGCTTATGAGAATTATATTTGAACTGTAACTTAACATTTCACTGTAAATTATAACCAAAACTGAACAAAATTGATGGCTCTCAATTTTTCGAATACAATTTGACCGGTTTCTCGGTCTAAAACAAACACCTTAGCTCCATGCCCTTTATCATGTTTCCTTAATACGGTGTCGTCTTGTTGATCTATTTGACTGTCAAAACGCTGTCGTTTAGCAGTTTTCACTTTCGAGCTTTGTACTGAGCTCCGAGCTGGAGAAAGCACACATCCATGGAGTCGCAGCAGACTCAAAACACGTCGCTCCATCGTCTCGAAAACGTGTAGAAGGTACGATTTTGAGGAATGGGTTCGAGAACCGAATTGTGGTTACTCATATTTTATTTTTCGATTGACCGACTGGTTTCGTGACAGAGCGTGGTTAGGGTTTTGGAGCTTGCAGGAGGGGTCATGGACGAACTATCGAACCCTCCCGGACCCAGAAACGAATTATTCGACAGCCATTTCCTCGATTTCATGCAGCTCATCAAGGTAATCGAGAAATTCTGTGAATTTTGGATTCTGAAGTCTAAACTTGATCTGGGTAAAAAAAATTAGGAACAAAATGTGGGAATGTTTTGTTAACTGGTTCAAAGAACTTGTGGAATTGAGAGAAAATGGTTGAAACTTGAAAGTGAAGCAGATGAGTATCATTTATATACCAAAACAGTCTTAATTTTTTATCCTTAGCCTTACTTTATATAATATATATTATATGCTGCATTGCTTGTTTTGCTCCACAAAAGGTGGTGTGGAATTTTCCATGTTATTATGTTCTTCATTTTGGTTCCATGGGTAGTTCATTTCTAGGAGTTTTGGTGTCTAATCGAATGTTGTGTGCTCGTGCCATAGTTGGCAATGGTATAAGTTCAGTGGGGGGCATTTTTAAGATGTAGCTAGTATATGGTCCTTTATGAACATGGCTTGTGTGATCTCGTATATATGCATCGTGTTTATACTATTAACGTTAAATAGTATACATCTAGATGCTGCACACCTTCAACAGATGCCTATTTTTAACCGTAGATTGCTCATTGCTGTATGAACCAACAACACATTTTACAGCATATATTGTCCTTGTTGCATTGAGGTCACGTGTTCAAATCTGGAAGCAGTTTCTCAGGTGAAGTCACGGGGAAGGCTGTGTACATGTAGACGCCCCTCCACCTCGTACCCCACAAAGGTTGGGGGACCTCTGTCGGTTTTAATATTGTTAGTTTTGCTTTATCGCCTTTCCTCCCTAGGCTTCGGACTCTGCATACTGGTCGTGAAATTGTGTATTGCAGTTTTGTATGGGTTACTAACTTTCCTCGCATGAAAAGGGCTTGAAAATTTCACCTAGTTTCTTAGAAATGGATAAATGTTAAGTTACACGGTGGAGGAAGATTCAGTCAAAGCAAGAGTGAGTATCTTCTTCCGTAGTATGGTGCATTCCAAGACTCGAGTTTGCTTATCTTTCTTTCGTTTATGGCTAAATGTGAAATTCCGTTCTTGAGCATCTTTTACGGAAAATTTGTGTCTTTCCTGTGTATCAGGAAATCCAGGTGACGCTGCGGGAGGAGGTCAAAAGCGCTCATTGTGAGTACCGCCCTTATGAGAAGTGCGACTACAGTTCAAGAATAGCCAACGAGATCTGTTGCAAGAAACTGGAACGCGCTCTCTCGCAGCTCGATGGAATGAAGCGGGCTGTTGACGAATATCACGGTGCAGTCAAGATGGAAGTAGAACATTTTTAGGGACTTCACCGTGATGTCTACAGAAGAACTTGTTGATGTCTTTCCACACATTTGCAAGCGACAGTTTTGAAGGTAACCACTGTGGTTGCAGTGTCGATGTTCAACCTTCACTCTCAACAATCACTTTGAGTAGTTTATTTGAATCTCTCTCTATCCTATGTTTATTTGAATCTCTCTCTATCCTATGAATGTAGTGACACAATGATATTGAACATCAAGAGGCATGTTTGGGACAAGTATCCTTATTGGAATTATCAGCTAGTTCCTAGTCAGTCGAACATGATTTCGAGACTAGGCAGATTTCTATTTTTTTAATTTTTATTAAATAAATTAATATGCTTATTGAATAGAAATATATATTTTGATGTGTAATAAAATAAATGAAAAATAATTCAAATAACTTATCATCAATTCGACCGAAAAATGTGACAGTTGTGGGATTTGAACCCACACCCTTTCGGACCAGAGCCTAAATCTGGCGCCTTAGACCACTCGGCCAAACTGTTGCACAGAATTTACAAAACTGAAAAGTATACAAAAAAAAATGAAACTAACACTTACCACAATTGATCCCATATACAAAGAACTAGGGGATTGAACTGGGTCGGTTATACATAATCTAATGGTTGGGTTGTTCTTCACTTAGAACTGGACTGACTCGTATTATGATGTACCTCCATTACGGGCTTAATATATAAACTCAAATAGCTGCTTAATCCTTATTTTTAAATTACTTATACAATTCATTCACTGCTCGATCGATTTTTGTTTGGATTCAGTCTGAATTAAAAATCTTGAAATAAAAATTATATTGCCATTTCATTGCAATATTAGAATATAGACTATAGATATCATTTATAAGAGATACATTTGAAATCGAAATACATAAGTGGGACATAATATCAGCTCGGATCTTGTCGGTTAACCGGGGTTTTTAGTTTATGAGAATCGTCAGTGTAGGAATTATGTGTATTTGGTTTTTGTTTCGAGCTTTGTTGAACCGGACATATGAACTTGAACAGTAACTGCCAAAGTACACAACACGTTTTTGCAAAAAAACATGATAATTTACGACGTGTTTAATAGGGTTCGGGAGGGTTCAAGGTCCGTCGTCCTAATACAACTCGAGATAACTGGTTCCCCTTAAGTTTGGAGTAATTTGCTTCCCTATAAGAGCTTTGTGATTTTACCATCGTCTTCATTAGATAAGACATACAAGGATGGTTGGGCATATAGGGATTCTGAGGACTAGTCGCACTGATTGAACCAACGAGAGAGATTTCTTTAAACACTGAAGGATGGCAACATAATGTGTTTGTAATCCCCGTTACGATATGGTTGAGGATACTTGATCCCATCAAATTTAGTGTATTTTTCGTCCAATATTTTGTCTCCTTATAAAAATGACAACGAGGAGAGCTGATGGAAATTTTTCTGATCCCGCTTTGGGAGGACCATTTTTCAAGACGGTTTACATGATCACTGGTTCAATATAGTCAGGATATCCGAGGGGCAAGTTACAGTAGTGATGTGACCAACCTTGTCGCTAACTCTAGTAAAAGCCAGACTATACACAAACCCATAACCCAAAAAACCTGCGGTTGCTGAACCAATTCATGGAATTATTAACCTCTCTTCTCTTTGTTATAAATAGTCTAGTGTTGACTCATACTATTTACTATACGTGTACGAAACAAAATGACTAGATTAAAGAGACAATAACGTCATGGAAAAAAATCCGTTTTAATTGGAGAAATTCATGAAATTACGAGAAACTAGATTGTTTACTGCAACAAAACAAAGGTAATATAAATATAATATTGATTTTTATTGAAAAATTTACCATTATAATATTTAATAATTAAAAATAAATACCATTAGCTTCCAAAGCCACCTCACTCCTCGACCAACCAAACTCACCGAACTCACACACCATCCCCTGCACAACAGGTGACACGCACCGCGTCGCATGCGAACGCAACCCAATGCCCCAAATCCCCTTACCCTACACCCCACCTCACCCAATAAAAACCCCCCTCTCCCCACATCAACCCTTCAAAAAGTCACAGACCCAACACTCGCACACACTCTCTGACTCCGTTCTGTTCCTCAATTTCTCAGAAATAAAACATCCTCGGACCAACCATGAAGAAGCTCTGCCGGAAGAGCACCGTCCACCCGTCTCCGGCGACCGGCTCCGACGACCTCTCCTTCCTCCCCGCCGCGATACTGACCCTCGCCGCCGCGCTCTCCGACGACGACCGCCGCGTCCTCGCCTACCTCCTCTCCGCCGACCCCCACCGGAGGCCCACGCGCCGCCACGACCCAGACCACGCGCCGCTCTTCGCCTGCGGCTGCTTCGGCTGCTACACCAGCTACTGGGCCCGCTGGGACTCCTCCCCCAACCGCCACCTCATCCATGACGTCATCGACGCCGTCGAGTCCTCCCCGGCCCACAAAAAGGCCCGCAAGAAGCGGCCCGCCAAAACCAGACCCGACCCGGAACTGAAACCCGACGACCCGAAAGAGGACTCTCCCGGAGACGCCCAAGTCGCCGCCGTACACGGCGGCTATGACGTCAATGATGGGTCGGAGAAAGGGTCGGTCCGGAAAGTGGTGAGTTTCATCGGCGAGAAGATTTGGGGGGTTTGGGGGTGATCGGTTTAATAAAAAAAGGTGGGTTTTTTTTTGTTTTTAAATTTTAGTTCTTTAATCTCTGTAAATTATGGAGTAATATTAATTAATATGATTAATACCCTTTTTGTAATGTAAAAATGGGTAGTTTTGGGTTTTTCTTGGATGATTAGTTAAGGTTTGTGATGAAATATGATGTTTTTTTTTCCATCTCAATTTCTGTTTATACGGTTAATATTATTAGCTGCATGCATCAGATGTAAGTTGCTTGTTAATTTTCGGTTATGGGATGTTTATACGGTTATTAGTTAAACCGTTTTTTTCATGATAAAACTAGGAATTTGAAGTGTTGAAGTATTGGTCTGAAATGGGTTTGAAATAAAAAATAGCAAATCAAGAAGTGTTTCATTGCTTTGGAAGTGAGTTGGTGCATTTTACTATTTTGGGCATTTCTTGAAATGTATATTATTTTATTTGTGATTCGTGATTTTATAGCAATGACCAAAGCTAAAATATCATTCATCGAAAATTATTTTCAAATTCAGAAAAGAAATTGTATTTTTCCCATTTGAGGTAGCTTAGTTTTGCCAAGGCATCTATCGTTGTGGCCAAGAATGAGCGCCGTTATTGCACAACGTCATAGTGTACGACGCCGTTTTAGCATCCACTTACACTTAATTAATTATATCTTAATTTAATATAATTAAAATCTAATTTTAGTTTTTAATAAATATGTGTATATTCAAAATTAAACAAATTAAATTGAGCTTAAACATGGTTATTTTTTTAATTGTAAGCTCAAATTTGTTCAAACTCCGATATAACTAACATGAACTAAACATATTAATCGATATATTTGGATTCGGACAAACATTAATTAATATATTATAGTTGGTGCAATAATTATCCAAGAAAATTCTTGTATAAATATAATGAGAAACGATGATAAATAATGAAGCCGTGCTCATTGACAAAGTCGCCCAAAAACAGCCATTTATTTTCATCATCTAATTTAATTAATTATTCATTATCAGGGTTGCTCATGCATTATTGTTTATAAATATTAATTATTCTTTTAATTTCTCTTTGGACAGCTATGTCCTTTTGATTCATCTCCCTAACAACTTGATATATACACCCAACCCACACCCTTTTTCATTTTTTGAATTTCCTAGACCTTTTTGGGGTAAAATAATCAATCAAATAAGGAATCTTCTCTTTTTCTTTTTTGTGTAAGAGAAAAAAGAATAATAAAAGGTGAGTGAACAAAACCTTCTAATAACTCATGGAAAATTAGATGCCCCAAACACTAGTTATGTAAGCTATTTGGGCCAATTTCATGGGACTATATAGCTTCACTCATCACATCAAAAGTGAGTTAATTTATTATTTTTAACTTAATTTATTCATATCGCATGCTTTGAAATATATGTCAAGATGATGACACAAGTAAAAATAATAATATTTGTCTTGGAGATTAAATAATAGGTAGATAAGAAAAAGGCATGAACAAGGTTTGCTCACTCAATTAATAATGAGTAGTGAATAGTTACTTTAAAGAGAAAAAAAAAACATGATTAAATTGAGATGATTTATTATTGTATTGATTTTTCTTGTGTGTTCTTTAATTTAGTCTTTTAAGTTATGGGATTTCAATGGAGACAATAATGGAGTTGGTGAGAGTGGAAGCTGAAGCAAATTAAAACTGTTTAATATAAGAAAAACATTAATTAATTGAAGTCGAAAATAGTTGTTCTTCACTTCTTTTCACGAGACTGTTGGTGATTTTTTACATAGATATTTGGATAAATAAATGAGATTTTTTCTATAATTATGTATTATGGAAAATGATATGTTTTGGTAAAGAAAATAATGAATGAAAGAAAGAAAGAAAGAAATAAATAAAAGGAGTGGGTTTGCATAGGAAGTCGCAAACGAGCAGCTTTGAATTAATGTTGGGCCAATAAATACAAAAGGAGGGGACAAAAGGCTCAACTCTCGGTACAAACCTACAAAAATATATTCCTCTATTTGGGGTCCCATCCTTTAATTTCTAATTGTCATTAGGGATGCTACAAAATTAGTATTTGGGTATTTTTTTAGTAAATTAAAAATAGATTATAACATATATTTTTTTGCAAGTATATACTTCAAAAATAAAAATATATGTATAAGAGTATCAATTACTTATAATTTATTTTAGTTTTGAATATTGCTTATTTTAATTATAAAAATTAATAATTTCATAAACTCGTCTTGTATTACCTAATCGATTTAAACCGTCTGACTGTTTAAAACCAGATATTTGTTGTAAAAATCTCTATCTAAACTAATTTTCATGTCATTGCATATTTTTGTATTTTCAAAAGTTTATAATCTCTGATCAAATTAAGCAAGAGATAGAGAAAATATTGTATGTTCATAGGAAATGTGATATCCTTGACCCAAGCATGTAAAGTGTGAAGACTATCAAATCTATGTTGTTGTCATTAATACTTTATATTTACCTATCATTGATTAATATTCAGATATTTAAGATTGAATCATGAGTATCTTTTGCAAGACATTTTCCTGTCAAATTTAAATTTTGATCAAATTTGTTTTGTCTTTCAAATAATACAATTGCATTTTCATTTATAATATGTACTAATGGAGAAATAAGAAAATTGAATGGTAAGGTCTGAACAATTCTATGGGTACTTGCAAGTCTCCCAAGAGTAGTGTCACCAATTTATCCGACAAATATGATTTAAAAACAAGAAGATTATGTAATGACATCACATGTTCTCCGAGACAAACTCATTGTGTAATTTAAATACATTATTCAACTTCATGTTTTGTCTATAAACTACCGTGACATTATCACTAGTTCACACTCATTTTTATGATCACAAAGTTACTAATTTAATTAAGTTGTTTGAATATGAATATTTCTTACATGTTAAGTCAGTCACATGAACACATTGTGATCTTTTTCTTTCGAAAATTACTCTCAGAGTTTGAATTCAAATTTAAACTGTTTTTAGAATATTTCTTATTTTGTAATAAAAAATATTAAAAGAAAATGAAATAATTGAGATTGGATGGGTGATGAAGCGTACGTGGTTAGAAAGAATTCTTTATCAAAAGTTTGTTGATTCTCGTGAATACTGAAGATGATAAATTTGAGGAAAACCTCGATTTTTTATTAAACTTCAAAAACTACTGAATAACAAAAACCGTATGAGAGTGGTTAAATAATTAAACACAAATCGCAAAAATAAAAACCCTAATTCGTTAGAAAAAAACTAAAAAGAAAAAAAATAATTATTAAAAATTATAACTTCTGCATATCGATTTCTTCGACCGCACTGTATCAATGATCATGTAAAATTATGAAATGTTCGTTCAGTTGCTCAAATGATCATAACTAATAACAAGATTTCTAGATTAGACCAAGTACTACTTTTGACTGTTTATATTCTATTTTCGGTGGAATGGGTCAAAGGTCAAGATCTTTTGTGCTAATTTATTTTTATTCATGTTTATATTTAATTTTGAGTTATAGGTTCACAATTCACCTGTGAGTGTGACAAGGATTGAAAACTACTTGTTTTAAGAAAATATTTAAAAATTAAAAAAAGGTCTAGCTTGACCATGTGGTTGTGTGGGGATTTGAAGGATTCAACTTTAAAAGACTACACTGATCCATTTTAAGACATCATTGTCAAGTAGGTTCATTTCATGATCACTGTCTGTTTTGTTTATGCCCCAAAAATAGTTTAACAAACATGTCCTCCACCATGCCACTGCAATTTCCTCAGGATCAACTTGGGAAATTTAATATTTATGTGAGTCAATTACATAATAATATACTTCTTGTTCAAACAATTGAGACAATTGAGAAACACTATTGTGATTACTTTCACCCTGATTAGTTTCTATGCGTAATCGATTATTGTAAACATTTTATTTATTGTGTCTGTTTTTATTTCAATACAAAATTTGTGAAAATACATGCCTCTCAACGTAAATGAAAAAAAGCTCGAATATTCACAATATTCAGTTTTTGCAAAATCATATCATTTGTTTTGAAACGATTTTAAAATTTTCATATTTTAATTTAAATTAAAATATATTCCGACCAATTTATATAAGGTTTTACTCGATGAGCGTCAAAATCTTATACGACAGACTATTTTGCCTCTTATTTTGACCTTTGTTCTTAAACTAAAAAAATAAAAATATATTTTAAGAATTATTTTGTAAAAAAGAACACTCACATGAGAGTTAGCTTATATGGTGTTAAGTACCCTTATTCATTTAAAAAATTATTTATTTATTTATTTTTGTCGACTTGTATATAAACTAAATACATTAGACCGTAACTTTTAGCATAAATCTCCAAATGGATTCAATAATAACTTCAAAAAGCTTTATTAAGACCCTCTTTTTTACAACTCTAATGATGATAAATTCTCCAAATTTTAGAAATCATGACAACCTATAATTTTGAAAGTTAAAAAAAGAAGACATTTACAATAAAATAAATATTGTAGGTGAAGTGACAAATATTTTAATAATAAATACACAATCATTTTCAGTTTCCCATTTGCATTATACAAAATGCCAAGCACTTGCCAGACCCATAAATCATTCTTTGATTGAAGTGTCACAGAGCTTATGTCCAATAATTAAGTTGACAAAAGAACACAATTAGGTGAAGATTCCAATTTTTTTTTCTTTTAACAAATGATTGAACACAATGTACATTCCACAATCCAAGAAAACAACATCAAATATATGTGCAACTTGTAAATTGCAAGGCATGGACCCATTTTCAGTGCTTAAACGACAAGAAACAAACAGAAAGTTACAATATATATATATATTATATAAATATATACCTTGTAATAATGGATCGTTTGTTATGCATGTACAGGTATGGAGGAGGAGGATGAGTTGGTGGAGACGCAGCTTCTCAGGCGGTGGAGGATGGCGTTCCGGCCGGCGACGAGGCCCGAATGGGAGGTTAGGGGAAGACCCTCCTTCACGCACTCGTCGTACCTCTCTAGGGCACCCACTATGTAGCTGAAGTCCGGCCGCTTCGCCGGGTTCGCCGCCCAGCACCGCTTTATTAGGTGAGCCAGTGCCGGCTGGCAGCTTGCCGGCATGGGCGGTCGCTCGTTCTGAAGTTGCAAAAAAACTCTATTCACTTAAAAGATCAAACTGGGTAAAGCTCGATTGATCAAATAATTAAGTCGAGCAGCTTGAATGAAATATTTTGAATAATGTGACACTTTCATAAAGTACACACATAGGGGTGTACTAAGTTAAAATGTACAATGGTTAGATCTGATATAATGTTTCCAACCTACTTAAAAAGTGAAATAAATAAATACAAATTCGAAAATATTGTTTAAGCTGGTCTCACATATATTGAAATATTATTCGCATACAAATTTTGTTAACAATAAAATAGAATTGGTAGTCTTTTGAATCACATCTTTTGGATGTGGTGTTAAAACCTAGGGATGACAATAAAGGAAGTTAAGATGGCAAAAATTCTCGACTTTAACATGGAATAGTATACTCGATCTGAACAAGATGGGGATAAAGATTGTAAAACTGACCCAAATATGTATTGTTGGTATCTTGTAGAGAACCAAAATATCTTGAATATGATAGAGACCTAACAAATATTCCCAATTCGACGGGATAAAAAAATCATCCCGAACTCACCCTACTTTCATTCCTATTGGGGCTAACACCCCCTTCACAACTAGGTTGGGTAAACGTGCGCATGTGATAGATTAATGACCAGGTTCTAGTAATAAAACCTTAGAGCATGACTCACTAATAACTTTAAATTGACCGGTGAATAATATTTTTTTAACGTGAGACGTTGACAGATAGACAGACAGACAATTACCTTCTCGGAGACGGCGAACGCGGCCTGCACGGGCGTCATGCCCTGGAAAGGGAGCAAAGCCGTCGTGAGCTCCCACAACACGATCCCGAAACTATACACATCGACCTTCCTCGTGTAGGGCTTCTCCTTGACCATCTCCGGGGCCATCCACCGGTACGTGCCCATGTTCCCCTTAGCGTCCATGCACTGAGTCTCGAGACAGGACGTGCCGAAATCGGCGACCTTGACCCTCATGTCGTCGTTGAGGAGGAGGTTGTTGGATTTGAGGTCTCGGTGGATCACGCCCTGCGAGTGAAGGTACTCCATGCCCCGAGAGATGTCGAGGGCCAGCCGGAGGACGGTCTCGGTCGAGAGAGAGTAGGGCTCTTTCTTGTTCAGGTACATTCGTAGGGTTCCTTGGGACATGTACTCGGTGATGATGCAGTACACCGGTGGCTTCTTGCATGCCGCAATGAACTGCATGCATATCATTAATTATTCTCTTTGTTAGGTACATATGTACGGAAGGTTGTGAGAATTGAACTGAACTGAACTGAACTGAGAACTGACCAGTATGAATAAGCGTATGATTTTAAGACATCGATTTTCATACACTGATACTAAAATTTTTGGATTAACAAAATGTACGTTCAAAATAGACTCAAAATTACAAAAAAAATAAATTTAAAATTGGTTGAATAAACAAATTACCGAATCAAAATTTTCGATCGATTCAAAATCAAAATCTATTAAACCGGACCATACACAACCTCACGAATGTATGGAGATTTTGGCTTATCAACTTATTCTTATTAGTAATTTTAAAAAATGACTGACTATAGTAGGGTGGATATAAAATTTGAGAATTGGGTACTATTGTAAGTTAAGAATTACATATTCATTGGGTACATATGAAAGATTTAAAAATTAAACTGATCAATATGAACACAAGTGTGATTTTAAGCAATTGATTTTCATCCCCTAATCCTAAAAATATTGGGTTAGCAAAAAGTGCTCAAAATAGACCCAAATTGAAAAATAAATTTAAAATTCGATGAATAAAACCGACTAAATTTTTTTTGATAGATTCAAAATTCAACTGTATCAAATCGAATCATGCATAACCCCACGGATGTTTGGAAATTTTGGCTTATTAACTTAATTTTATTAGTATTTTAATAAAAATGACAGACGATAGTCGGTTAGGTATAAAATTTTCTAATGACTAATTAATTCACTACTGATTGAAAGTTAAGAATTACATATACATTTCCCTTATATATGCCTAATTTGAGAATATTGGGTATCCATGGACATAGTACGTAGATATGTCCTATTGACAAATGCAAAGTTATAAATGTTTGTTTTATTAATTTTGTTTAATATAGAAGTGACTACCTACCAAACCAACAAATAAAGAGAATTAAATAACAAACAAACTTATATGATCTGTAAATTTTCTTCATTTTGTTAATGCAGAATCGACTAGGAAGCCAACAAGAATAAGAGAATTAAACAAAATATTTAATAATTTTCAAAAAAAATATTTAATAAGATTCATAACTAGGGAGTAATACTTCCTAAATCGAGTAATTTTGTTGATGACTCGGTTCTAGCACAAAGCTTGAATTTGATTTGAAAAAAATATTCAAAGTCGAATTCGTCTTGAATCACTTTGGTTCATTTCATTTCTGTCATATGTATTTATTAAAATTTATATTTGATATCCATCAAATAAAAATTAGAGATAATCATAATTTTTATAAATTAGATGTAAGCAAGTTGAATCGAGTTTCAATTTGATAGAGATCGACGTATGTTTGAACGAACTAATGCAAGTAGCTCGAGCCCTATTTGAAAGAAAATAGACAAGCTCGAGCTTGACATGACTGACTCGGTTTGTTTACTTTCCAATACAAATAGTCATCAGAAGTTAAATTTGATATTAAATAAACATTATAGAACTCGTTAAATATAAATTGAGCTATCTCGAGATCGGCTTAACTTTATTCGCCACGTATAATTTCATTAAAGTGTAATTATATGTATATATATTAAGAAGAATACAATCAATTAAATATTACCTAAACCTACACATATTTATTAAGGCTTAATTAAAATGTTGGACTCTAGCTCAGCTCGTTTATCAAACGAACCTGACTTTGAGTTTGAATTCGGCATGAGCTCAATTATAACTAATACGAACCGAATATTTAACGGTTAATCAAACTCAACCAACTTATTTATAAGTGTCTTAGGCTGGAGCATGATTTGTTTACTAAACAAAATACCATATGCTTGAATTTGACTCAAACTAATAACAAATTAACAATTGTAAACTGAATACTTAATGAGTCAAATTCGACAAAAAATTATACTCAGACATTTGTAACTCGTTGCAAAAATTCAGGAGTAAGAACCAAAATATGCACAAATTAAAAAATAATAATAATTTGAATTTGATTTTGTACCTGAACGATGTTGGGATGCAAGAGGCGCGACAGCAAGTCAACCTCGGACTTGAACTGCTGTTCCAACAAGGTTCTTGTCTCCTCCCTCTGGTTCGGAACCCGAACCATCTTAACCGCCACAGCCCTCTGCTTGTAGATCCCCCGGTAAATCCGGCTGTGGGCCCCAGACGCGAACTTGTTCCCAATAAACAGCTGCGACAGATCCGCCGTCCACTCCTCCCGATCCGACGCCTCCCAGCTCTCCACGTTCTCCGACTCCAGAATCATCGACCACGACTCCAAGCTGTCGAACCGCTTCCTCTCCATGCTCTCCACGTCCGAGCTCGAACCGGCCCGCGTCGAGCCCGGCCGGACCGGACCCGGCTTTCCCCTCCACCGCCGGACCCGGAACCCGTAAAAACAAGAGCCCGCCATTTTTAACCGGTAAATTTCGTTTCTTTGTCGAATTGGGTCTCTGAATTTGTCAAAAAATTACGGATTTGACCTTCCTCTGAACGTGTGATTCTATTTCAGGAAGTGCGTGAACTGGTTCAGAGACATTTGCTCTGAACCGGGGAATTTTCTTATGGGTTTTCATGAATTGATTGAAAAAATTTAATTTACTCCGAATCGAAGAAAACCCAGAAAATCAGACAAAACCCATATCATAGTTTTAAGAGAAAACCCAAAAACAGAGACATTCTTGTTTAGTAACTGAAGAAACGAAAAATAATTTTTAAAACGAGGATTTTTATGAATTAATCATAAAAAAAAATCTCTAGGATCAAAGAAAAATAAGACAAAACCGTATCACAGTTTTACGAGGAAAAACCAAAAACAGAGCCATTCTTGTTTCATTGCTGAAGAAACGAAAAAATAATTTTAAAAACGAATAATTATTTAGGGGTTTTTAAGAACTAATAAAAAAAAATCTCCTGATCGAAGAAAACCCAGAAAATCAGAGGAAACACACATCACAGTTTTATGAGAAAAACCAGAAACAGAGTCATTGGTGTTTGTTTCATAGCTGAAGAAACGAAAAAAAAAATTTAATGAGAAAATTTTATTTTCTTGGAGAGGAAAAGAGAGGAAGGTTGAGAGATTTTCAGGAGCGTCTCGTGATCTTTATTTTTGGTCTGTTTTTGTCATTAAATGCTATATAATTAAAATGGGTCACACAATGACGAGAAGGTCACTGGTTTTCATAGATTGTTTGTGCTTTTTCTTTCCTTTTTTATTTTGGTTAAAGTGTTACAAGTGGCGTGTACACGTGGGAGTCGTGAGTTGTGACAGGTGGCGCAACCGGAGCCGTTTGATTAGTGTGGTGTTGGGTGTGGATTTATAGTTGTGGGTGGGTTAGTGGTGAACATGTATTTATTTGGTGTTTGTGATTATCATCAAATAGTGTAGGCATTGACTTATTTGATTTACATTTATAAACTTTAATTTTGTCTATTCACGTTGAAAAAGCCTATAATAAAATGCCTTTGAGAAGATACGAGAATATTAGGTGTAGATTTATGTTGAATCGAGTTTGAGCTCATTGAGAATAATCTGTATACTTAAAATTTGAGATTTAGTAATTAAAATGAGGTTTTGAGGGCAAAAAGATCCGACAAATAATATATTGTGTTCGGTTTTTGTTGATTTTGTTGATTTGATGTTTGGGTCTAGCATTAGATTTTCTGTCGTATTAAGTTTTTTTTCTTATGTATTATTCAGCTAAAACAATAATAATTTTATAAATGCTCTCTCAGTAAAATAAAATATTTTTCTATATTAGTAAACATATTAACACACTATCATCGAAGTATGTAAATATCATATTCTTACTTCTTTTTTTGTTTTTAGGACCAAATATTTTTTCTTATATCAAATAAAATGTATATCAACTCTCAAATACGTCTTCAAATATTTGAACATAACATTATATTAAAACTTGATAACTTGTCTTTTCTCATTATTTCTGTACGGACGAGTACATCAAGAAAAAAATTAAATGTAATTTTAAGTGGTTGAAGAAAAAGCTTAATTTGAAGGGAGTACGAGAAATTGCATGTCTACACACAATGAATATTGTGGATTCATGTGATTGCTACATTTTGATGTTACATTCCACGGGCTATGGATCGCGATAGGAAAAAGATTTGAAATTGAAGAGCAATAATTAATTAGCCAATATACATAGGTTGAGTCCAAAAGAAATGTTCTACATATTCCCACTATCTATTTATTATTTACATGTTTATCATGAAAATTAATTAAATAAATTTTGATGATGTTTATATTTTTTTTGAAAGCTTATAATGTGTATATTAGAAAGTTGTGTTATCAACATTTTAATATTGTAATGTTTGTTTTGCTGATCTTGGTTAATGAAGTTCTTTGGTTATTTCAAAAAAAAAAATTTGTAATTAAGACGGGCATATATATGATTTTTGTTTAGAGATAAAGGGAAAAATATTTTCTAAATTTTTTGATGTTTATAAAGAAAAATAGTTTAGAATATGTGCTATATGCTTGGATATTTATATGATTTGTTAAAGAATGAATTTTATTGTATGATATTTATTTAAAATTGTTTCATGTGCGGGACGTCATTATTACTTCTAATTTATGAAAATCGGAGACAAGTAACCATTGAGTCAGATTGCAAGTTGGTGGTCTCGGCTATTCAGGCTGGTACCAGACACCAAAGTCGACTTGGAGTTTTGATCTATGATTGTACTTGCATTCTGTAATTCGGTCTGAGATTTTGAGGGTGTTTCCGTTCCTTCAGATCTGTTAGACGCTATAGTGCAATGTCGTTCAGCGTACTTAATGAAGACGGGTTTATTTCGAAAAAGGATGTCTAGTGTTTAAATATTTACAAAATAGATACTTATCTTGAGACACATTAAGCTAAACATTGTTTTTTTAAACAAGTACTCAAATATTAAATTTGTTCTGAAACTGAGGAACATGCCTTGCTCTAGAAAGAAGAATTCTCAATATGTGCTATGGAAAAAACAGTAAAGACATTCTATTCCCTCTCTTTCATATATTTACTTATTTGAATATTGCTCCATTTTATTATAGAAACCAAAGAATCCAGATTTGGTTTTCTTGTTTGAACAATATATAGTAAAGCTATCTTAGGATGGAATCAAGCAAAATTAGTATATATTTTAGTAAAAGCGATTCAAGGAACTGAAAACAATTGTGTTGGGTACAAATACTATTAATTTAAACTGCAATTTTCTTGATTGATCATCTATATGCAACATCAATTAGGTTTAATTGTCCTTATCAAGCATTGGAATTTGGTGCTAAGATGTTAATTAATGAAAATGCCAATTTAAGAAGACCCATCCAATTTAAGAAGACCAGAAAGCTACTACATATCTTTTTTATGAATTTGGAACTTGATTGATAATATGTCCCAACTGTATTCACATACAATTTAGCTATCTTAAGCTTTATATCATATTTAAGTGAACATGCTCCAATTTATTACCAAATCAATAGGAGTGAAAAAAAACATGTGGGTATTGATAAACTTGGAAAATGGTTAAATACACTGTGAGAACTTTATATTACTCATTTAGATAACAGAGTTTAAGATTCAGGTTTGGATATTGATAAGTATAGACTATAAATAAGTAATATAATCCAAATTTAATTTTAGGTAAACAAGTTTTTAATTGTTTCAATTTTCTTTTTAGGTGGGTTATGAGTCACTAATTAAAAACTCAAGTTAATAAATGGAGATTTATAATTTTTACTTAAAACAGATTTTTGAATTCGTATTTTTATGATGTAAGGATCTAACACTCCCAGTCCCACGATTGCAGATCAAATTATTGAAAGTCGGCATGTTGACGACGAGCCTCAAACCTGAACAAAATGACTTCTTAAGACTAACACTCTCCATCAAACCAAAGTGAGAACAGTTTGCAGTTGATCATGAGCATTGAGCCACATTCCCTGAAAAAATGCCGTAAATGGTTTCGGTGGAGAGTCTGCCGGATTAAAATGTGATATCATGTTAAAAGTTTAACTTGTCGAAAAATATACTTATAATTATTGTTTTTGCTGAAATTTGAGTTTATATTTTTTTCATGTGATACTGTGACATTTCATTCCGTACAAATTGATAATAGTTTAATCTAATAAACTGATACTTATTTTTATTTTTCCAATAGAATAATTATAATTTTGATTAGATGTGTGACAATTTGGATATTGGATTGTAATGGGTCAACAGTACAAGTTGTGGTTTTAAGACAGAGCAAAGTTCTCATGTAAAGAGAAAAGTGGGTGCTGTGGGATATCTCAAAATTGGCAAATTGGGATGAACAAAATTGTAACATATCTATGTTTGGTGTGTATGGTTTGAATGAGACAATACACTGATTTTCATTTAGATATACATCAAAATATTTGAATCAATGAAAATTTGGTGTCCATAATTTAATGAGATAGAAAATAAGAATCACTAAAATCTCTGAATATATTATGTTGTTATCTCATAAAGAGAAGGAAAAAAATTCAAAATGGATGAAAATTCAGTATCTATGATATGATGAAATAAATAACTGAAAAGATTGGCGAAGAAGCTCAGTCAACTCTATGAGAAGGTGACGTTGATGCCACACAGAATTGAAACCAACAACCAACAAATCAAAAACACAAAAATGATAAGCCATGTGAAAATGCACAAACCTCACTTGCCCAGCTGTATTCCAAATCTGAGCAACGACTGTCTTATAATCGATCACGGGCGTTTTCTTCTGAAATTCGACTCCAATTGTGGCTTTCGAATCCATGTAAAATTTGTTCCTCGCGAATGAAGCAAGAAGCTAGGTTTTCCCCAACCGAGTTTCCGATCAGCGCAACCTTAAACATATAATCACTTTATGTTATAACATATCACACCAAAAAAAATTGAGCATTTGTGGTTCATAGTTACAAAAGCTGTAAATTTTGATATGTATACAAAAACTGTGTACAAAATTTTTTTTCGGGAATTCGAAAAAAAAAATCATATAAATTTTTTCCGAAAATTAGATATGCCCCCCCTTAAATTTTGATATGTATACAAAAACTGTGTCATTTGGCAACAAAAAGTTGTTTGACTTAGTGGTAAAGGAGTGGTATTTTATTAATAAGGTCATAGGTTTGTGGTTCATAGTTACAATTATATTTTACTCAATAATTATTTACTAATTGTATTAATTAAATTATTTTTTCATTTTTCATTAAACTTTTTGTTTACTCAATTATATTTACTAATTATTAGAAATTGTTAATTTTCTAAACACATTTATGCAGATATTAAGTACAATAGTGGATCGTTTGATAAACAAATCGAACTCGAGACCAAATTATTAGAGTTTGAAAGGTTCGCGAACCGACTCACTTTGTATTTATATATACATGAAAGTTAAATTCAAACTCAACTACAAAATAAATAATCAAACTCGAATTAAATTTGGTTATAGGCATTTAGTAATTATTTTATTAATAAAATTATTATTTTTAATTAAATATTTTATTTATTATTTAATTAAATAAATAAATTTTTAGTATAAAATTTTGCCCCTCTTGAAAATTTTTTTGGATCCGCCACTGTCACCAGGTCACGATCGAGGAGAACGATGTCACCTTGAATATAACCATATTCCTGAAAATCTTGATGCCTGCATCGCAGGCTGTCCAATTCTCGAGGTTGTGCTGTTCGGGGGCAGACAGGGCCATCCTGATGAACATTAAGATGCAAAACATCGAGTTCACGCCGATCAGCCCATCGAGGACTGTGACGTAAACCCTAGTGATGGAGGATGCCCTGGTAGTCGTATTTTTGCTGGTGCTAAAAACAGAAGTAGAAGAAGAAGATCAAGATCAACCAATAACTAGCATAAAAATCAAAATTCTCATAATGAAATTATATATTTTCCAAAAGAGTGTAGCAAAATAAGAAAACTTACTGAGTTTTGTTGACACTTAAACCACGTGTGTGACCTCTTAAAACAGACACAAATAGCATACAATTTGACAAATTAGTTTTCCATGATAGGAAAAGATTAGTCTTTTTTTTGTCGTCCCATTATTTCCAGAGTATGTTTTTCAATTAAATAATTACCATAAACATTATTTCCTTTTGTTGAATAAAAAAAGAGACTCAAAAATCTTTCGGTTTCGAACCCATCAATACTCTTAAATTTGAACCTCTCATTTGCTCTATATAACACATCCATCCATTTCTCCTTCAAGAGTCTCTCTCTCTGAAAGAAACTAGCTCGGGATAATGCTGAACTAGTGAAGCAACATATGTTGGGACAGATCCCAGACCCTGATCTCAACTACTGTTAAATTTTTAATTTTTCAATTAATTAATCTATCTATAAATCAATCATTTTGTATTTGTAACATGAACCTCATTCTAGGCAATACATCTTTGATGAGAAAAAGAGGGAAAAAAATAATTCAACCCATTAGGTGATCAGTTTACAAACTTAACTTGAACACTCGTCGACACATCCTCCGGCCCGATACTTCACACAAAAAGATATATCACATGGAGTACTATACGTAATTTGGCCTAAATATATCATGTGCACGTTGCTTGCACGTCGTTTGCATACGGCGTGCATGTCATCTGTAATATATTAGGTAGGTATTTATTTGTCACTAATAATAAGGTAAGCATATGTAATTTTCTCTTAATAAAGTATTCTTAATGGGAGGTTTTTAAGGTGGAAAAACAAGAAGATATGGAATAGATAATATCATAGAAGAAAATATGAAATAAATAATATTATAGAAACATCAATTTAACACTAAACAAAATATCTATTGTGTATATGAATAATCACTTACATTACTTTTGAAGTCTACTACATTAATAATTCAATGGAAAAAAGCATAGACAACATTGGAAATAAAAAATAAATATTGCACTGGACACGACCGTCGTCATAGTAGCAACCGCTATAAACAATGACATTTCATAAATTGACGTGGCATGCAACGCACATTATAGAATTCAAAATTGCTCTCAAACTATCACTTTCTCCGTGTAGGTTGCCCATGACAAGAGTTTGTTCAACTATCTAAAAATGTTAATTTAGGACACTAATAATTAATGAACTATGATAATCGCAACGTAATCTTCAGGCAGTTTTGTTATTTCCATTTTAAGTTTGTTTTCAGG
The DNA here is from genome assembly GCA_963920655.1 of Geranium rotundifolium. NCBI lineage: Eukaryota > Viridiplantae > Streptophyta > Magnoliopsida > Geraniales > Geraniaceae > Geranium > Geranium rotundifolium. The sequence goes on from OY987318.1 coordinate 2,587,214, forward strand.
TATTTTTAGCACACCTAGGTAGGCTATGTGTTGTTAGAATTGAAAACAAACTATCATGGGATAGATCTTCAAATTAATGGTCTTTCTAATTCATAAAATTAGGAAAGTTCTAAACTTATGTTTCTATCGGAATAAAAAACAATTACATTTTCTTCAAATTTATTTCTAAATATCTTGAGGTGGTTGAAACAAATCATACTTATTTTATGATAAATTAAAAAGGTAAGTTGCAAAAAGTAAATTTGTAATCCATTTTGTTTAGAAAAAGTAGTTGTGAACTTTGTTTATTACAAAAATGGGGTGTAAACTTACTATTGTTTTCAAAATGTGCAAAATTATTTAAAATTGACAAAACACCCCTAAAATAAAAATAAAATTGATTTTTCAAACTGGAGCTCGTCGGGGAAGTCATAGGCGAGTTCAAGTTGCAAAAAATTAATTTTCTGTTAATTTCAAGGAATAGAATTTATAGCAAACTATGCCTATTTTTCAAATCTCTTAATCACTCTCTATCGTCAGATTTTGAAATATCATCGGCAACAGATTTATAGGGTTGAGCCTTGGATTATTTGCGGCTCCGATTGATTTGAATTATGTAGACCAAAACTCCAAATTTTCCAACCAGCTCCGAATTGGAGAATAACAATCGGAGGTGAGGTTGAAGAAGGGCAAAAGGGTCATCTCAATAAAATGGTAGAACCAGCCACTCTGAAACCAGGAGAAGAAAAGAAAAGTCAAAATTACAAACACAATTACAATGAAAATGAGAGATTGAAATAATGAGTGAGTAAAAGAAATTGAGAAGATTGATAATGATTAAAATTGAATAGACCGTCTTATTTTACTTTTATACGGTATGAGTATGTGTTCAATAATTTTCTCATATTAAAAGAATATATATAAGGAGGGGCATGTCAGGGTAGTCTTCTTGTTCTACTCTCTTTTTCAACTCTAAAACTCTGCTCTTAAGAAATTATTAAGAGTCCCCATTTTTTTCAGCTTGACGGTAACCAAATCTTCCTTCTCTCATGGATTTTATGTGATTTGGTCGTTTTTTGTGTTTCTATTAGCTTAGCTATACATAATTTAGACTGTTTGTGTGTAGTTGTTGATAAGATTCAATAGACCATTACTCATTCATACCTATATTACAAAGAACAGAGAGAATTCTTGTTCTTGAATAATACAGAGAGAGCATTATTGGATTCAATTTGTATCTTGTGGAAAATAAAATAGTTAGAGGGGTATAGAAGAGCACATTATTAAAATTTAGAACACATCAAAAAGTATTTTATTCTTTTTAACCTCAAAATCTAACAAACATCGGCTGAATTTAATGGGAACGAGTGAAGTGAGAAAATCTTACTTGAATCAAGGAATTCGCACTTAAAATTATTTTTCAGGTAGATTTATGTGAGAAACCGCTAATTCGAAGTGTGGTCATGTGAGATTATTCCAAAGAATTATTTATTTATTTTAAAACTAATTTCTCCGTAGATGTTTGCTCCTGAGGCTAGTCTCGTCCCGGTAGTTGACACATCCTCCGGCCCGACATGGCCGCGTCAGACGGCGGAGTGGTGGCTGGTGGCGGTCATCATCACCGCCGTGCTGTTGATTGTTTTCGTGCCGGCAATTGTGTTCATGCGATGTATGAAGCCGAAGCCGGAGATGGTGTAGGCGCCGGAGATATATAATGGGACAGTAACCACATACGGTGTCAACTACTGTTCAAATTTTAATTTTTCAATCAATTAATCTATCCATCAATCAATCATTTTGTATTTGTAATATGAGCCTCATTTTAAGGCAATACATTTCTTATGAGATAAAAAGGGAAAAAAAATAATTCAATCCATTAGGTGACCGCTTTACAAACTTAACTTAAACACGATTGTTAGTCTCGTCCCGATCGTCGACACATCCTCCGGCCCGACATTTCACACAAAAAGATATATCGCATCGAGTACTATATATAATTTGGCATAAACATTGCTTGCACATCGTTTGTACCCTGCTTGCACGTTGTTTGCATACGGCGTGCATGTCATCTGTAATATATTAGGTAGGTATTTATTTGTTACTAATAGTTAAGAGCAAGCATATGTAATTTTCTCTTAATAAAATATTCTTAATGGGGTCTTTTAAGGTGAAAAAAGAAGAAGATATGGATTAAATAATATTATAGAAGAAAATATGAAATAAATAATATTAGAGAAACATCAATTTGACACTAAACAAAATATCTATAGTGTATACAAATAATCACTTACATTACTTTTGAAGTCTACTACATTAATTCAATGCAAAAAAGCATAGACAACAATGGAAATAAAAATAAATATTGCACTGGACACGACCGTCGTCATAGTAGCAACCGCTATAATTGTGGATCTGCCCCCGCATGAGATCGTTCCTAGCTTAATCTGTATCACGTTGACTACAAAAAGCTCAGAAAAAATCAAGATCAAGATCGACCAACAATATCACTTTTGAAACATGAAAGAAAAAGGGGAGACTTACTCTTCCATTGTTGAATCTCTGGGCGGGATTTTGGTTCGGGAGCTTAAAGAATTTGTCTTAAACAAGATTTCAGTTTGAACAAGATATCTTAAAATTAGCAAGATATCTAAACAAAACTTGACATCAGATATGTTGCTAATTTTGATCCAAATAAATTCTTATGAACTAAGTTACAATGAACACTCTTGCACAATATTTATTTCAAAAATATAATTTTGTTTGAATATAACAATTTAAACTATTTCAATTTGTAAATGCCTCATTTTCTTCTTTCACTTTAGCGAAGATGACATTGGCGTTTGAATTAATTTGCTTTTCTTTGTTCCTACAATTAGGAGTTCATATTAATTTGCGTTTTTCATGAACGCACCAAACATATAGAAAATGATTGTCATAATTAAACGTGAAATGCAATCGACGTCAATTAGTAACTATAAGATAAATGCATGTAGTTTAGCAAAGATGATTGAGGTATTGGCCCAAGGCGTTATTCTCTAATCTTTCAAATATTGGTGGGAGTTTCGTGCAATACGGAGGATTTGTTCAAGGCTCTTCCACCAACGGGATTAGTCCTACAATGGGAATCGGTCAATTTGCCGGCCGGGATTACTACCAATCAGCTTGCTTTTCGAACATGACGATCGCGCATTCTGATTACATTTTGCGGGATATTAATGCAAAAGAGGTGGAAACCAGTGTCAACAATGCTACCTGTTACAGTGTCGAAGATTATTACTACTTAGACGTTGCAAATGGCTACACAATGAGTTATGGCGGTCGTGGTGGAAACTGCGGTCAATAAAATTTAAATTATTCTTTGTCGTTTCAAATAAAATCCAAATTATTATGATAAATAAAAAAAGTAGGTCGCAAAAAATAAACGTGAACTACTCATTTTGTTTGGAAAAAGTGGATGTGAACTCTTTATTACAAAAATGTGATAGGTGAATGCCGTGAGCGATTAATATTGACTACTAATGGTAGGAACAAAGAAAAGCAAATTAATTCAAACACCAATGCCATCTTCACTAAAGTGAAAGAAGAAAATGAGGCATTTACAACCTGAAATAGTTTAAATTGTTATATTAAAACAAATTTATATTTTTGAAATAAATATTGTGCAAGAGTGTTCATTGAAACTTAGTTCATAAGAATTTATTTGGATCAAAATTAGCGAGACATGTAATGTCAAGTTTTGTTTAAAACAAATGATGGTGACTTTTGTGACCAGTATTAGTCATAGCTACGCTCTAAAGTATTTAGCTTCATTCACAATCTTTTATGTTTGTCAACTTTTAATTTGGATTATGTTTGGACAAGTCACGTTGCTTTAAATTTGGATGTACATTAGTGTGAAAACTCTTTCTCAAAAACAAATTTATTCGTTTATGAGTTCGACTAAATTACGATTGATTCCCTCAGTATAAGAGTTTATTACGATTCTTAGAACTTGAGTTGTATATTTTGAGAAAGAGTTTTCACAAATTTATCCCAAAAATATTTATTTTGAAATGTTTGCTCCTGAGGTTAGTCTGGTCCCGGTGGTAGACACATCCTCCGGCCCCACATGGCCACATCAGACAGCGGAGTGGTGGCTGGTGGCGGTTATCATGGCGGCCGTGCTGTTGACTGTTTTCGTGCCGGCAATTGTCTACGTCCGATCTATGAAGCCGAAGCCGGAGCCAGAGACGGAGACTGAGCAAGCTGACGGAGAGGACCAAGTTTGAAGCCATGGATTGAGCTGTCGGGGTTCGAACCTGGAGTTTCTTATCAAAGGATTGGAATTTTTCATCACCTCCTTGTAGTGCTCGGCGCTAGGAATATCACCCGCCGGTAGATGATACTCCTTTTGAACCTACTCCACCAGATTTAGCATAATACTTTTCGAATTCAATCAGTCAAATATCCAATTTGTGTTTATGATAGCTGATCTCGAATGAAACTCGAGCCTAACATATCAATGTTTGACAGGCTATAGCTCGCTCGCTAGCCGGCATGTTTAGCATTTAATACATACATATTAAAGATTACTTGTTGAGTGTCAACTTGGTCAGCCTTGTTGAGAACCACTCTTATCTTGTGAATGAATTGATCAAGCAGCTACAAAGATCATGGAGAAAAATGATGATCTGTATTGAAGTGCTAAAGTTTGATCGATATGTTTACAAACTCACTGGATGTGGCATTTGTGAGCACTCAAAATTTCGATAAAAATGATCCTCCATACGAATCTATAAAACAACAATTTTCTGTTTCATAAGAATCTATAAAACAATTTTCTGTTTCTAAACATACTAAACAAACCCAATATCATGAAAACAGAGCTGATTTAACATATTTTGTCTAACAGTTTATTTATTGAATAAAGAGTGATCTAATATATATTATAGATATAACTATAGGGAGGTTAGAGTCTAGAGGGCATGCCTCCAGCCACCACCAAAGTCTCTCCTGTTATATAAGACGCATCGTCAGATGCCAAAAATGCTGTAGCAGCAGCCATGTCTTCTGTGGTTCCAAGCCTGTTCAGTAATGTCTTCTGCTCAATCTCTCCCCTCTGCAAAAAAATGGGTTTTGTAAACTCTTTGAAATTCTGAAATGGAACTGAGGTTAGGACAACACTGTCCAAGAAAAAGAGATGCACTTACAACTACGTCGTTTTCGGTTATGAATGACGCAAAGTGTGTTGGCACGAAACCAGGCGCAACGCAGTTTACGCGAGTCTTTGGGGCCATCTGGCCTGCAAGGGCCTAAATATAGATAATGAAAAAAAATCAGCCTCTAGAAATAACATTTAGGTCCATGTGTGAGTCCAAAGTCTCACATCAGATGATTATAGGGTTTGAAGACTTTTGAATTCCTATCTTTTGAATTTCTATATTTTGAAGTATACAAAACGGAAACTCCCTTTTTTCGGCCTACTGCCAATATATTTTTTCGGGGGGAATTTATACACACATTGGACACAACCTGACAAGCTAATATTTTGGGCAAAATGTAAGCTTTAATGTATATACGGGCATCCTTCCTACTCCCAAGTAAGGTCTGCTCTCCAATGACATGATTGGGAAGGAACGCATTGTCATGACTCCATACATCTTAGTTTTTAGAAAGATTGATTTTCTTTATATATCTCGTTGTACCAATGTTCTAAAAATCCCCAAGTAATCCCCAAAAGGCTCTCTCCCCCCGACTGTCGTTTAGCGTTTTTTATAACATTGCATTGTACACATGTATATATAGGGGTGTGGCCGTGTAATAATCCAATTAAATCAACTTTTCCTGACTTCTTTTGAGTATATTGATACAAATTTCATGTAAGAGATTGTAGATATCACGTGTATGCAAATTCTTGAAGAAACAACAGGTACATAAGTACCTTTGTAAGACCCAGAAGGGCTGTTTTGGTTACTCCATACATAGCCATGGAAGCTGGTGGTTGAAAGGCGCTTATGGAAGAAATGAACACAACTGAAGAACCCTTCTGCAAGTGCGGGGCCGCATCCTATAGGAATGATGAAGTATGAATGAATATTCATAATCGAAAATGAGAACCGAAAGAGAAATATACTACACTTCCGAGAACCATTTACTGAACAAGGGTCACTAAGGTCAGTATTCAAATTCGATTGCACTTCTACAAGTGCAGCCAGACACTATAAATAGGCTAATAGCACACAACCTACTACCTACTATGCATGTTAATTATCATGTTTTGCATTGTGACGAGAATTTTCACCGATAAGAATTCACCTTCACGAGAAGAATAGCGGTTTTGACATTTACTTCCCAAAGCTTGTCAAGAACAGTTTCTTCGGTGTCCAGTATAGCACTAACAGATGGATTGACAGCAGCATTGGATACAAGTACATCAATTTTTCCATATTTCTGCAATCAAATAAGCATGTTTAATCTTTTTAATAAAACCATATTAAACATTAGTGCCTATTAAACCAAATACCATCTTCCTTAAAATGCTAACGATTTTCACTCACCTGAACAGTCTTATCTATAAGGTCCTTCCTCTGCTGTGCATTTGACACATGACAAACAACGCCAATTGCTTCGATTCCTTTTGCTTTGATTTTTTCAACAGCTTCATCTACATTTTTCTGTAACAAAGAAACCAAACAAGATATTTCACCTCCAAACATGCATATCCTATAGAATGACGGCATAAATTAATATTTCTGATGACCATAAAGATTAGGATAAGAACCAAATATTATCATCTTACTGTAAATAACTAAATTATCTAAACAGTTGAGCTATCTACAATCATTTGGCTTATAGCTAAAGTGAATGTTCTGACACGATGAACAAAAATTCAGTTCTGAAAACTTATTATACAGTTGGGAGTAAGATTTGGCTTTGTGAACACTATTATCACTCATTCCTTCACTTAATTTTCTACATTTTTACTCAGCTTTCTGAGCAACCAAACAATCCATAAATATGAAGTCAAATCAATCCAACAGATCAAACCTAAAGGCTTTGATTGCATACAAAACCTTTCTGATGATGATAAAGATTACGATAAGAACAAAGTATTTTCAATTCATTGTAAAGAACTAGATATCTTACGTTATCTATAGCCATTTGGTTTATAGCTAAAGTGAATATTTTCACATGATGAACAATAATTCAGTTCTGAAAATTACTATACAGCTGGGAGCAAGATTTGGAATAGTGAACACTATCACTCATTCCTTCACAGCTTTCTGAGCAACCAAACAAATCTGTACTTATGAATTCAAATCAATCCAACAGATTAAACTTAAAGGCTAGGACTGCATAAAAAATCTTTCTAATGATGATAAAGATTAGGATAAGAACAAAGTATTTTCAATTCACAAGAACTAAATATCTAAACAGCTACTATAGCTTAAGTGAATATTTTCACATGATGAGCAATAATTCAGTTCTGAAAATTAATATAAAGTTGAGAATAAGATTTGGCACAGGGAACACTAACAGTTTCTACGTCTTTATTCAGATTTCTGAGAAACCAAGCAAATCTGGAAATATGAAGTCAAATCAATCTAACAGATCAGTTACAAGATAGCTATTCACTTTCCGCATTCACACAAATCAAACAGATTGCAGATCGAGCTAAGAAACTGAACATCAACCGATCATGAATCTGAGCATTTGGTTTATAGCTAAAGTGAATATTTTCACATGATGACCAATAATTCAGTTCTGAAAAATTATTATGCAGTTGGGAGTAAGATTTGGCATTGTGAACACTATTACTCATTCCTTCACTCTATACATTTTACTCAGCTTTCAGAGCAACCAAACAAATCTGGAATTATGGAGTCAAATCAATCTAAAGCTCAATTAGTTACAAGGTAGCGATACACTTCTCGAAGAACATTCACACAAATCAAACAGATTGCAGATCGACCTAAGAAACTGAACATCAACCGATCAATCAACTGAATCGGAGCAGAATAAACGATCACAACATCAATTCAAACTCCAAATCGATACAAAATTCGAGAAATCAGACCAGCAACGACGAACCTGTCTGCGAGAAGAGATCACGACGGAAGCTCCTTCATGACCGAGACGCTCGGCGATGGCGAGCCCGATTCCCTGAGTCGAGGCCGTCACGATCGCCACCTTCCCCTCAAATCTCCTCCCAATCTTGCTCTTGTCCATTGCTCCGGCGATAAATACTCAACCTCTGGTTTTTGGCGTCTCTCGTTTTCAGCTTCTACGAAGAAGAAGCTGTGGATATGAACTAGAGACTGTGAAGACGGTCGCTGACTCGTCGTCGAGTTACAGCCGTTGGATCTTCTTCAGCCTCGTGATTCTCAAATGATTTGAGTGTATTTATTTCGCTTTCCAAAATTATTGCTGAAGTAATAATGTTATAATAAATGGGATAATTAATTGACAGTAAAAAACATGTTTTTGCAAGGTTTGTTTTCAAATTTTCAGACTAGTTTTAGATTTTTTTTAAGTGGTCGCTAAATTTTAGATTAATTTTTTTATACAAAAATAATAATACACTATATGTAAAAAAAATTTGAATATAAAAACGAATTTTATTAATTAAATAGCAACTAACCCGACATTAAGCCGGACAACTAAAACTATGTATGGTGAGACAGACTCCTCACCATAATCCAATTCAATTAATGTGGACACATTACTCATTTTAAATCATCTAAATTTATTAATTTGGCCTTAAAACGACTAAAAATCACAATCATCCAAACACATTACTCATTTTAAATTATCTAATTTTTTAATTTGGTCTTTAAAACGACTAAAAAATCACAATCATCCAAAAAAGTAAAGAATAAAAATTGAACCAAAAACTGACTAGCTTTGAACTAAAGCAAATCATTTTTTAACAATTCAATTTCTATTTTTAATTTATTTTATAACTGAATTGATCAATTCGATTTAAATTGAATTGAAACCAGTTCACCGTAGAACTAAATGTCATCGATATTTCTATAAAATTATGAAATGTAGATTACCTAATGTAATTAAAAATGATTTTCGTGTAAAAAAATCAATTTTCAAACTGTTCAAAATCAAGAGAATAATTTACACCTTCCCTTAAATCATGTTCATAAGAAACAAAAAAGGGGAATCAAATTAAAGAGTTGAAGTCACCAACACCCAACAAAACATTCTCAGATTCATTGATTCAAAGGCAAAAGAATAGCTTTTGGTACAACACGACAAAATACGATACCGTTTAACTCTAAACGTACATACAAGAACTTTCTAATTTCTATGTCAGATAAATAAAAAGTAGGGATAATTTTATGTCAATATTTTAAAAATTGTACCCATCCAAAAAATACAAACTTAGGTGTACTCATCCGAAAAATACAAACTTAGGTGTACTCATCCGAAAAATACAAATTTAGGTGTACCCATCCAAAAAACACAAACTTATATGTTTAGCAAGAGCTATAAAAAAAAGAAGTAAAAATCTAATTCCGCTGCCGGGATTCGAACCCGGAATTTCTTATCAAAGGATTGGAAATTTACCAAGAGCTACAGCGGATTCTGTTGTCATGTTGTGGAAATATATTAATATAAACCTGTAAATTACCAAATAAGCCCACTGAAAACTCAGGCAACGTTTCTTTTATGGCCTAATCAATGCAAATATAGAAAAGGTATTATAATTATCCGACTACACAATCGTATTTAATAATTTATGAGTCATGACTTGAGGACATAAGATAGACAGAGAATCAAGAACAGTAATTGATGGCATTTATTATTTCAAAATAATATAATATAAAATGAATCACATATTCTAAATAACATATTCTAAAAAGTAAAATAATATAAAATGAATCATCTATCTTCCTTGAGCATCAAGTCTGATCTCATTCGTATGGGTTTTTGAAGTTCTTGAGAAGCTCTGGAATCTCATAACCAAGCATGTCGTCAACATTTTGTATCATTTTCGGCTTCAATTTCTCAAACTTGTCTATGCTGTAATTTTTCATCACCTCCTTGTAGTGCTCGGCGCTAGGAATATCACCCGCCGGGAGATGATACTCCTTTTGAACCTATTCCACCAGATTTAGCGTAATTAAGTTTATACTTTTCGAATTCGAACAGTCAAATATCCAGTTCGTGTTTATGATAGCTGCTCTCGAATGAAACTCGAGCCTAACATATCAATGTTTGACAGGCTATAGCTCGCTCGCTAACCGGCATGTTTAGCATTTAATACATACATATTAAAGAATAAACAAATCGAACCGAGTCAAGAATTTGATCTTGACTATATTTTATCGACTCGAGATAGAGCTTTTTCGATCACGGGCAAGAACTTTTGTTTCCGAGCTAAACCGAGCCCCAACACAATTAGGCTCGAAAAAGCTGATTTACACCCTTATAATGGACTCAATATTTCTAGAAGGGTATATTGTTGAAAGTGACTTGTGAATTATTTCAAATTTGTAAAAAGTGAATGTGTAGTTTTGTATTTGTAAAAACTAAAAAGTAGAATTCACCATTTTAAAAAATGTATATTCAATTCGAGGTAGGTACCTTAGCAAATTCGTTTTCAAGATTGTCGATGAGGCGATTTTGAGCCTTGGACTTGCCCATCATTGTTGGCATCTCCTTCTTCAGATGGCTCATAATGTAGGCGTGAATCTTCACTGCTCTTGCACGCTTAACAAATTCATTGATCTGTAATGTACAGATCCTATCAGATTATGAAGCCTGACATGTACAATGGATAGGCACATTAAACTGTATGGTATAAGAGCTTACTTTGCGATCACAGGCCTTCTTCGGAATCTCAACCAAATCAGTGATGAGATCGTTTTGTTCCTTCTCGAAAAGCTCCACCCCCATTGGACCAACAACCTCTTCATCGATTGGCTTGTCGTTGAATGAGCTACGAACAAAAGTTAATCAGCATTTCAGACTCCACAATCAGATGAGTGAAAAACTGACCAATGTAGAAAGGAACATACCCAATGTACACACGCACAACCTCTGGAGTATTCAGAACTTTCCCAAGCGACCACATTAACGCTCCATAGACTCTCATCAGCTGAAGTATATACAAATTGGTGTGTAATGTTTAACATATAAATGCACAGAGCAGAAATGAGTGGATTGTTAGTAACAAAGCTTACTTGTTGAGTGTCAACTTGGTCAGCCTTGTTGAGAACCACTCGTATCTTATCATCATTCCCGCGTAAAGACGCAATAACACGCTTGAACTCGTCGCTGATGTCAAGCTTGTGGGGGTCGAAGAGGAGGAGAATGAGATCGCATTTTGCTGCAAACCACGATATGACGCCAGTGAAATCGTAGCTCCTCTGCGTGCGCTGCTTCTCGCCAGAGAGAACGCCGGGAGTGTCCACTAGAGTGAATTGATCAAGCAGCTACAAAGATCATGGAGAAAAGTGATTATCTGTATTGAAATGCTAATGTTTCGTCGAGATGTTTAAAAACTCACTGGATGTGGCATTTGTGAGCACTCAAATTTCGATAAAAATGATCCTCCATAAGTTGAAAGGCCACCAAATGGCAACTCAGCGTGAACAGCAATGGTGTTCCCAGGAATGCTCCTTTCGTCGGGTCCTCCCTATATACATTACCAATCTCATTTGTTAAGAACTACCACATCCCTAACACACTATCATCTAATGAAGATTTTAGCAAGTTCATGTGTAAGATTCTGGCTAGTTTCATTCAATCAAGATTAATCATACCATTACAACAACAAATCTGTCGGTAGTAGGTTCAGGTCCAATGTGAGCTCCTGTCAAAAGGGAATGTTTTTATAATTGTTAAATGTTCATAGCTTGGAGATAAAAGTTGGAAGGTGAAGAACTTAAACTAACCTGGATAGTTACATCTCAGCAAATGTTTGATAAATGTTGTCTTTCCAGTTGAATACTGGCCCAAGAGCATAACCATAGGCTTGGCATCGAAGTCACTGCTTGTCTGCAAGTTAACAGATCACAGATTAAGCAGGTTATATTCATTTATGGAACACAATCAGTCATGACAATTGACAAAAGGCCATTCAAAAACGACCCTTTTTGGTTCTGCAGCGTACACTCACCAGTAATGGAGATACAAAATCGTTAAAACGATAGGTGAGTTCCAATGGCTTTAGTTTCTCTATGTACAGCCTCTTCATGCCGTCAATTATGGAGGTAACTGAACTTGCAGGTACCTAGAAAATAAACAATTACAAACATCTTTCTAGAGATAAGTGAAACAAGTATAAAACTTACATATAGTACAGATCAAAATGCTATAGGCAACAAAAACATTACCTTCTTTGCAGATTTTGGAGAAAACCAGTGAGTCAAAGATGATGAGCGGGAGTGCGGCTGTGGCTGAGTATGAGCAATACCTGCAAAATTCCCATATTTCGGATTTGGTGGCCTAACTTGATGAAGGCTATTTATCCAACTACAAAGTATCACGTGTTCTGTGAAATGGCAGAAATATTTATTACCATTTCCATTTGTCCCGGCCACACCATTTGCTTTTGGTGCCTTAAGTTTCTGCAGAAAGAGGTGCTTAATTAAGCAGAAGCAATTTAATAAACTATGAAGCTTAAAGATCGTGAGTAAGTTTGCTTACAGCTACTAAATCATCCAGTCCTTCCATTGCTGGAGGTTTAATGCTTTTCTTTTCAACTGTTGTGATAATAAATAAGATTCGTTAACACGAGTTCAACAAAAAATACAATGTTTATACATGAACCTGTGGAAACATATACACATTGAGCTACATCTTTCCACATCCATTGTAATGGTTTTATCTTCAACCAACTAAGGATTCCAAATTTTTAATACATCATTTCTATTTAATGTTCTAACCAAGATACTGAGTAGTGTAAGTTTGACTTTGAAACCGAGAAACAATGTCAATTATCTGGTGACATATATTGCAAGCTAAACTATGTATGAAACACAATAAAGCCAATCAAAATCATACTGTTTTACTTGCCTGCAGTTCGGAGGATATCTGATCCCAATAAGTCATGCCCCGCTTGTGCCAAGGAAACCAACTGCCCGTTGCAACAGTTAAATAAATTTTCAGTTATTACAGTCAATCACAGATTCTAGAAATGTGAGGCCCAATATGCAAATAACAACCTGCATTGCAGTAACAAACTCGTTGAAACCCAAAAATCCTTGGCGCTTGGAATCTGCAAGCGCCCAAACCTTTAGCAATAGAAAACAAGAAAATGTGAGTTCGAAACCATTAAACTCAATCGGCCAAACAAAATGCATGTACATAGACACTCTACGGTGACATGAACCAATCTTTAGTGATGTCAAACAGGTCATCGAATAGCAACATTAAACCGTAATTTGATAACAAATGTCTGTCCAATGTAAAATAACTATAGCTTATCCTTCAAGCTTGGTCTTTTTGAAATCCTACAAACTAACTAAACCATGTCTCTAAATTTTTTCCCCAATACATCAGATAGCTAAGCATCACCTCCTCTTGCAATCAGAGCACATCAATCCACAAAACAACAAATTCAGGAGAATCTGCCAATTCAAGCACAATCAAGAGGCACATCGCGCCATAAAGTACATAAATCAATAACTTCCACTGAAATGCTAATCATCCAATTATAAACATATCGGATAGCTAAGCATCACCTCCTCCTTGCAATCAAAGCTCATCAATCCACAAAACAACAAATTCAGGAGAATCTGCTAATTCAATCACAATTAAGAGGCACATTGCACCTTAAACAGCATAAATCAATAACCTCCACAGAAAATCGAATCATCCAATTACAAATAAATTTTTTAACCACTTCCAATTCCTAAAACAGAAGAGCCAAAAAGTACAATGATGATCAAATCTCAAGAAATTCAGAAACATCAGATAATACAAATTTCCAAACACATCACATGAAGACAAAAAAAGGAAACGAAATCACTGCATTGAATACCTAATTGAATACAACAAATTGAAACAGTACTTTCAAAATGGAAACAAAATTAATCAACCTGCTTGAGTTCAGGTCGAGAGAGATTCGACATATTGAACTTATCAGCGTCCTTTCCAGTAACACGCCCATCGCCATCTACGCATCACCGAACCACAAAATCAGGTTCTGCTCAAAACACGTGAAATAGAGCTCAAAACGGTGATCGGAGAGAAGAAACAGACCTGAATCGAAAACGGAGAACCAGTCCTGGTAGATCTTCTGGTGCTCTTTGGAGCAAGAAATTGCAGGAGCCGATCCTTTCGCCATTTTCTTCAACACGCGAAGAGAGTGACTTTGCTCTGAAAATGTGGAGTGGAGTGAGAGAGAAAGAGTCTGATACGCTCGCTATTTATACGGTTTTTGGCGCTCCAGGAAAATATTTTCTTGTTGATAAAACGACGTCGTGTTGTTTAGAACGTCCGTTGACCAGGACTTCTCTGTATTTTGAAATATTTGAAGTTTTTGAATCATAATCGTACCTATAATTATCATTTTTGGTGTATTTTGCGTATAAGAGAAAATCTGGAAAGAGTGTTTTAGCAAGATATTGCAGTTTTGAGTGTTTTGAATATGCATAATATTTTATGAAATATAAAGGTATTTTTCTTTTGAAGAAGAAATATTAGATGTTCGGTAATGTCATAGATCGTAAATGAGCCATGAGTCGAGTCGAGTTTTAATTTGTTGATACTAAAATTAGGCCCGGGTTAAAAAAAAGTGTTTGATTTGAATTCCGTTTGGGTTTGAATGAGGGTGTACCATTAAGTTCGTGTTTGACTCAGAAAATAATAGTCAAACTTGAATTCAGCTTAAATCGTTTAATTTTCACTATAAGTATTTATTAGAAGTTAAATATATTTCAAATCAACTATATAGCATTTATGATCAACTAAATGCTAAATAAGCAAGCATGAGATCTGCTTCATTTAGTTTCAACTAAATATATTTTTTTATATAAAATGATATATAATTGATTATATACTAAATTAGTAGCCCCGCAAATTTATTAAGGTCTTGAAAAATTAAGTTTGAGTATGACTTATTTATAAAGCGGGTCAAACTTTAAACTCAAATTCAACTTAAACTTGATTATAACACATTCGAGTTGAATATTCAATTGATCGAGTGCAAGCAGTTTGTTTGTGACTATATCCGGTAACAAGTAACAAAATTTATAAATAATTGGATGGATGGGACTGTGGTATTTATTTTAAACTGATTACCTTTTTTAGCATTCAACTGAAATATACCTAGAATATTAGTGGTTGGAAAAAAAAAATAGTGAGTTGGTGAAATTCAAATAAAAGTTGAAGTCTAGTGAAATATTTATTAATAATTGAAATATTTGACAAGTTAACCCAAAAAAAATGTGGTACCAAGGAAAACTAAAAATAAACAAATAAATAGCAAGAAAACATATAAAGATACATGTTGTCATGGCTGAATCAACAAAGCTATAGCAATTAAGCACTTCCACTTCAGAAGATACAGCAACAGATCTGCAATAACAAACAAATGATTTAAGCATAAGTAGCCGAAGAGGGGGGAAATATACAAATTACATCACAAATTTTGTTTTTCTTCAAACGTCTAAGTTGCTTAAAAGTTAAAATTGATATGGGGAGTCAGACGTATTATTTAAATAAATTTATATATACATATATTTTTTTATATTTGTGACATAACTTATCTCCTCACGTGCAATTCAAGTATTGCATCGACATCACGTAGACCGTGTGCCCTGAGCCCAAAAATATGATGGCATACAATTAGATGGTATGTATAGATGATTTGACATAAAACTATGATACCGTGTTAGAATGATGACCTATCTAAAAACTTATGACTTGGGTCGGTAGATACAGTTCACTTTTAATATATTATAAGAGTTTGTTGTTAAATCTAAATGTACATTATATGATATCATGTTCTGGGTCAAAGTCTCACATCAAAAATTATAAAGTATAATGTATGTTTATATACATATTGGACTTTAAACTTGATATGCTAGTATTTTAGATTAAATGTGTACTCTAATATGTATATGTTGGATGTTGCTCTAAGGCAAGATGTGGATCTCATCAACACGAAAGGGTGTTGAGTAGAATTTCAAACTAATAGGAGGAAACCCAAATTATTGTTTGAATTGTGAACCAATCCGCATTTTTAGAGGATTTGCACACGACAACGATATGTGCCTTTGGTCTGTGATAATGAGTGTTGTGTTGTGATCACCAAACTTTAACATTACGATAGAAGATAGAAGTTTGATCTAACTTAAAGTTTAAACTGATTGGTGGAAATTAAAATTTTAAAGTCTAAGGTTAGGTCATGTTATATTATAGACATCATTATGAGATTGGTGTACCTTGTATCTAGATGAAGAAGCCCCGTGTTTTTGTTGATTGTTATAATGAGTGTTGTGTTGTGAGGGAGTGGGAAAATTGGCAGATGCATTATGCTTTTCCTCTTTCACCTTGTTGAAGATGAAAGTAAATCCATCTCCAGAGGTTGGGTCTTTCTCGTCCCATGTCCCGAATTTTGGCACTGATGCTCCTCTCTGAGCCTGAATCTGTCAAATATTTCACCTTCATTAAATCACTTCACAAGTGCATTTACGTGATCCCTAAATTATACAACATTTGAGTGTTGTCTAGTAACATTTTGTGACAACAAGGTAGGTTGACATGGAAAATAAATAAATTATCAAAAAAAGACACCAGATTTATATAATTTACCAACAATGTATTAATTATGTACACGTATAAATAAGGGAAATTCAAATTTTTAGTGAGAGAGAATCAAAGTTACAAAATCATCAAGTGAAGTTCGGTTAAATAATATAGGTAGTTTATATATTACTACATCAAACTTTAGTAGAAGAAAAATAAACACAAAATTCACACGAATCAAATTGCCAAAAACCCAAATATGAGATACCTGATTATGAACCCATATTTTACGGGCCCACCTTATCCTATATAGGCCCACTACCACGAGAGATGCGATCATAATTTCAAATGTTGGAGTCTCTAAGAGGTTTACCTCGACCACCTTACTATGAGTGTCTACCGAACCAAGTCACACAACAAAACAAAACCCACATATAGTATACCCATTAGAGCCAACACTAAACCCAAAAAACTGGCATTTTTAGTCTTGATCACAATATGTATACAAACTCATAGTCTTTTGGCGTGGAATCTTATTTCACATGTATGTTGTAGAAAAACTCAATTGGCTTGTTGACTTTACCGAGTCTTAAGATACATATTTATACCTGATTACATGCAACTAAATATGCACTTACTCTTAGTTAATGTCTTAACATATCCATAAGGTAAAACATAAAATTAGAGAAAGACATATAAGAGACTAAGTCAGATTTGATTTCAATCTGATTTCTTGCGTAATCTGCAACTATCACAACACATGTGAAATTCTAATAGCGGGTTGGAGAATTTTCGCCCCTGAACCCGACTCGTTGATCGATCAGCTAAATTATCGTACTCACTAATCAGAGTGAGTTCATAATCGATTCAACACATATTTCAAAAAGTTCAGCAAAGCATACTTTGTGATTATGAGGGGCTCCGCTGGAGAAGCTACTTGTGCTGCTCCAATCTGCACTCTCAGGACCATCATCATCATAACTGTTGTTCCTCATTCTGTCCACTGGAGGCTTTCTTGCAGGTGAAGCCACCAGGTGATGATCATAGCTACCATCACCTCCCAAACCTCCCTTTCCGAACCCGAAGCCCTCTGGATTGTCCTCTGGGTCATTGGGATTCATGATCCTGCCCCTTCCAACCACGAAAGCCTCTGGATTCTCTTCGGGGTCATTCGGGTTCATCCTCACTCCATTTTTGTCCTGTCGCGCGTTCTCAAAGTAGACGGTGTAGGGTATGTTGTCACTGTCCCAGTTTCCAAACTTTGGGACATGGGGCTGTTGCTGCTGTGGCCAAAAGTCAATCACAAGGACCATTTTCAGAAACCAGTGGACTCAAAATTTCATATTTTTTAGAGTGCATGACTCGTTGTGGCATTTTATCAAACACCTTGTGTGCACAAAAGGTCTCAAGATAAAAAAAATTCACATTCTTGAGGATACATTTTTCATTGTGGCATTTTCTCAAAAACCTTTTGACTTCCTACAAAATGTCCCAGATCTATACACTCAAATGAAGATTTGATATCAAATTGCTACAAGAACACACATACACACCAATGACCAATACTTTAAGATAAACCGAATCGAGCCCAACTTTTTCTATGACATTTTTGAGGATACATGACTCACTGTGGCATTTTCTCAAACACCTTGAGTGCATAAAAGTTCTCGGGGGAAAAATATCCAGGGTCGGCACGTCCATAAAGCAAATAAAGTATTTGTTTTAGACCCATCTGAAAAATAAGGTTAAAATATAATTGAAAAATGGCCCAAAGATAGTTTGAAAGGCCCCAAACTTTAGACAAAATTTAAAAATAAATGCTCAAATAAATATTGTTTGTAGCAAAGAGTTTTATTAGCAACTTTTGCTTTAGTCATCAAAAATCATTGGGTCGGCCCTGAAAATATCCCAGATTTATAAGCTCAAATGAAGATCCAATATCACATTGCTACAAGACCATATATAGACACACCAATCACCAATACTTTAAGGTAAATCGAATCGAATCGAACCCAACATTTTTCTTGGACATAGGAAGATGAATTGAGGTGAGATAAGGAACACTTACAGCCATGGAACTAATGGGTACTTTAGTATTGTACTTGTTTCCGATTTCCCGAGTAGTTGTCATGAAAATGGAAGATTTAGAGAAATTGTGGTGGTTTTAGGAATTAGAATTGGATGATGTGGATACAAGACCAGTCATTGAGACAAAAAAAAGTCGATGGTTGCAATGTAACGAGGATTGATAAAACATTACAAAATTTTCTTCTTTGTTGTGTACATGTGAACTGTGATCGTACGGAAAATGCATAACAAATGACGTGAATTTGGTGCTAATGCTTGTCTGTATTTGGTTGCTTTCTTCTGTTCCAAGCAACCAAAATCCAAATTATGTCTATGAACCTCGAGGGTCCATAGCTAGTGGTAGAGCAATTGACTGCAGATCAATAGGTCACCGGTTCAAACTCAGTTGGGCCCTAAAATATTTATTTGGTTTTTAATAAAATTTTGTTGCTAATAAAAAATATTAAAAATCCCATCGATGGGCCATTTTGATTTTTCGCATGTTGATCATACGTTTAACGAGAGCAATACTTTTGCTTTTCTTCAATAAAAAATTTCGGTGTCAGTCTATCTCCGATTCTCAAAAAATATAATCTAATCAACTATTATGTTTCATGAAAGATAATAAAAATAACACGACAGATTTTGATCGTCCTCTCCTACCCTTACCAGAACTCAAACTCGTTTTTAATTTTTCTCGACCTAGCCCGACTAGGTAAATGTGTGGAATGCATATTCCCCGAACCCAACCGAAATTAAAATAAAAATAGATTTAATCAAAACCCGTTTGAATGAGGATTTCATACCTTCTCCTGACACGGCCCCTCAAAATTCCCGACGCGATCTGATCGAGTTGAGGACCACGAATCACCGTCGAGTTTCGCCATCCTTAATTATACAATTTCTTATTTTATTTACTTCTCATCTAACATTTTTTTTATTCTAACTCAAACAATAATGGTTGTGTTTTAATTTCACCATTAAATGACACAATTCAATGTCACGTTACGTAACGCTCAAGCAATTCTCTAAACGACAAGTAAAAAAAAACTGAACATACCAATAGTCATGTGCTCTGTACACGTAACGCTCTCACTTGCTTGTCTTTTTTCAAAACTTTTTTTCTTTAACCGATCGCGTAAAAGAACATAGCACGACAAAGAACACCAAAATTGTTTTTATATCCTCAAAATCCTCGACCCCGTTGCCCTATAAATTAATATGATTTTTTTTTCATTATAATTGCCAAAATCAAGAACGAGAAGAGGGAAAGAAATGGAGATCGTGAAGATGGTAACGGTAACATTTTTTGTGGTGACTTTGGTGATGGGTGGTGCTAGAGGCAACAACGTTGTTGTCGGCGACGCACCGCCGATTTCGTGCTTCGAGGCGATAACGAGGTTGATGCCGTGCGCGGTGTTCCTGTCGGGCCCGGCTAGGACGCCGAGCTTGGGCTGCTGCTTCGCGGTGTCGAACCTCGACACGAGAGCCAGCTCAACCGCTACTCGCAGGTACATCGTAATAGTTCTGTTTTGGTTATAATTTTAAGAGGACTATTTAATTGCGATTTGAATATGATTCTTATAAATTAGAATTGCGGGCCAATCCGACCGCAGTCCGCAGTGTGATATGTTTGAATTCTGCTCACTACATGTTTATATTACACGTAGGGGTGTTCATTTTGGAACTACTCTGAAACGAGTAGACTCGTACTAACAAAACTAAGAGCCGTTGATAATGGTTCAGATATAATTGTAATTTTAGATTTGATTGGAATTTTAAGGGAACCGTTTAACTGGGTGAAAGAACTGAATTAAATGTTGTTTAAAGCATAATACTTGGTTTTTGTTGTTATTTTTGAAATTTTCGAATGGGTTGTATGTTTAATTTTCAATGTTGAATGTATGAGTATAACTATTCCTTACAAATTAGTATCGCATGAAATAAAACTGCATAATTAGTCAAATAATAATAATTTTTATGTCAATCGGTTCAGTTTGGTTCGGTTCGATTAGAACAGAAGATCTAGTCATGAAGTGTTATAATCGACCCTTGAAGTACCTTTGGTTCTAAGTGGTTCACAAAACTTGGGAATCATAGGAATCGATTCTGAGCCAATTCGATTTCAAAATTATGAACATAAATAATTAAAGTGAAATCTTAAGTTTGCAAAATTAAATTAAAGATTTCTCGTATTGTTGCTAACTAAAAATTCACAGGTCTGTGTGTGAGTGTTTCAAGAGAGCTGCTTCAACTTATGGGATCAAAGTTGATAAAGCCATGCAGCTTCCTCAGCTTTGTAACAATCCTCGCCTTCCTGTCCCCGTCAACCCCAAAATTAACTGCACCAGGTAATTAATTATGTGACTATAGTGTTCTAAAAATCGATTTATTTCAAAATATTTAGTATGATGACTAAATTTTATGTATTCCAATAGTTTAAAATTAAAATAATTTGTACAACAAATGTTTTTTTTGTCCCTGGAAGGACATAGCAATAACTTGAGTCTCACTCTATTAATAGAGAGGTCGGGATTTCAAATCTCGTTATGATCAAAATAGTGCAGATTTAGGATATGATGTATTTCAAAAAAAAAAACAAACGCTTTTATTGATACTGCATTATTTGTTTTTAAGGACACGAATGTAATGAATATTAAAGTATTCATGTTTTTTATATTAATTATTTATCATTTTAACAATTAATATGTTTTAATTTACATATAATAGTTTATTCACTAAAATCAAAATCTTGTCTATCCGATTAATTTCTAATTAATTTGTTGTAAACTCTTAAAAACTTTATCCAGCCGGTCTGCTCATAACACATTTTAAGACATTAAAATTGATGAATTTGTTTTTCTAAAATATATGAATTTTGTGTTCTTTTTTTTCTGTGCTTGCAGCATTTAATTGTAGAGGGCAGGGCATGGAGATTGGTTAAAATGCTGAATATCAAATGTGTATCTCCAATGTGGTTTTGATTAATGTACCTGGGTCATATGATAATAAATAATTTTATTATTAGTGCCTTTTAATTGTCATGAGGATCGTTATGTGTTTATTTTTCTATATATAATCGTTTCCTGATATGTCATTAAAGTTAATCAGTTTTCCAACAAGTAGAACATTCAAAACTGCAATAATAATGAACATTCAACAAGATTGTTATGTTTTCAACTAATAATATGAAGCAGAAACGACGAGTTTCAATTAAACACATAGATAGCAAAAATCATGGGTGTAAGCAAACCGAACTTAGTGTAAGTTTATTACGACTTTGAATTTGAACGAATTTCTTTTGTTAAGTTCAAGTTCAGTTTGAAAAAAAAGAAGATATTCTACTATAATTTTTTCAGTCAGACGTTTAGAGATAACAAAAATTAATGATGAACCCAACCAGAATTGAGTTTAATATTGTTAAGACTCGAATTAGTTCGAAAAATATAAGTATTCGACTGAAACTCGATGGATGTTTTTATAATCAAGCTCGTCACAAAAGAAAACAATCAAACTTGAATTCAACTCAATTCAGTTAGTTTTCAATATACATTTGATCAAAATTTACATTTTCACTGTTCAATAACAAATTATAATTAATTAAATATTAGAGAATCGGCTCGCATACTTATCAAGTCCTGATTAGTTGAGCTTGAACTCAACTTATTTATTAAGTAAGTTCAATCTTAGAATCAAATTTAGCTTAAACTCGATTACAATGAATACAATTGAAACACTTAACGTCAACAAACTCTGCTTATTCACACCTATAAACAAAACTCAATGTACCAATCCGATTATATCAATCACTCAAATCAAAATTTAGAGATATGATGACTATAATGACCCCAACACAGTACACTTACCATTTTTTTCCTCTTCATATAATGATAATTACAGTGAAAAATGAATAATAAAAAATTATTAACAGCATATGAAGAAATGAAATTCAAGAAATACCAATGGTCTTGTTGAGCAACCAGAGCAAGAGAGCAAGTTGGATGACACAAATGGTGTGAATCCATGTTCTGTCCAGCACAAACCCATAGACAGTCATTCCTGCTTTGTTGTTCTCCAAATATGTCACTGCAACAACACATTAATTCCAATTCAAAAATGGTCATGAATTATCGAAAATAAACGGGCAGGTCACAATTTAAAGTCTCACATCAGAAGATTATATTACACCTTAAATTCAATAGGCTACCCTTTTTCACTTTTGGGTCAAATGTGAGCTTTGATGTGTATGTGGGCTTTCTTGGCCACTCGAGTGGTTCTAAAATTTGGGACCGGTCGTGTACTTGCTGACGATAAAACAATTTCGAAGTATAAAAAATAGTAAAAATAAAAGGTGACCGACTTTGACAATATTTGACCAAGTTGACGGGCATCAAGACCGGTTTTCGCTAATGGTTTGTTCTCAGTGGTTCAGTTTTACCGAGTTTTTGACAGTGTTTTATAAATCCTCGACCAGCCCCTGATTTAATCCCCTATCAATCTCGATTAGTCTTCAGAGGCCTTATCTGCCCTACCAGAGTGTAACGATTATTGGGAGTTTTAAAACACTGAAAATGAACTAAAACCACAACCAGCAAGACATATATACATACATACCTAGAGCTTGTCGCTTCTGAAACGAGATTGTGTGAGCGTAGTGTGGAACTATCTTCGTGCTGTCTAGATCGTCATCATCCCCGTCTTCTTCTTCCGATTCATCCCAAGCTGAACTGGAAAATACTTGGGCTGCTCCAATGGGAGTTCTTGGAGTCTCGCCCTCCACCACATCGTAGCAATCGATGGTTGAACAGACGTGCCATTTTGTTGCAAGGCTGGTGATGGACTGTGCCTTGTGTGTGATCTTTGTTGCGCTTCTCAGGCATATAAACAGGCCAGTTACTAGGCTGATTGAGCACAACTGCACAAAGTCAAACACATTGACTTGGTTATAGTGTGTACGTGTAGAAGCAGGTGAGGGACAAATTAAAATTACGTGAAAAAGAATTTGAGAAAAAATGTGTCATATCATACGAAAATGAACAAAACTAACTCAACTAATATTGGTGGCCTTTTAGTCGTAAAATTTGACTCGATGTATATGACACATTTTACATTACCTCAAAAGAGATCAATTTGAGTATCTATTTGTCGGATCCGATGCATATGAGGAAAGTCCAGTAAAAGGACATTTCTACATGTGAGAGGAGAGGGAACAGCACACAACTAGTATATGTTGATATTTTAGTTGTAAGGTCCGACTCAATCTATATTGACCTATTTTTGCATGGTGTCGAATGATATCGATTTGGATATGTGTTTGGGGACATCTCCAGGACTTCATGCCATGTGGACTGCGACGCATATGCAAAAATCCAATACTGCTATGATCCAACGTGTAAAAAACATCCCCACATGTGACTGGAGAACTGAAATCAGGCATGTGAGTAAACGCGTGAGGGAACAAACATGTATAACATGGTTGACTAATTAGTTGTGGAGCCAGATTAGGGATGACAAACATCTCTAAACAGATACCTCTAATCCGACAGAATAGGAAACAAGATAACTAAATCCCTCCAAACTCACTCGTTGTCACCCCTCTGAGATTCAGCCATATGTCGCTCTGATTCGTCCCAAAAAATAAAAAAGAGAGGAAAGATACTCTGAACCCGACTGGGAATGACAAAATCCCTAAACTCGACGGGATCCAGCATCATCTGTACAACTAGGTAGGGGATGTGGATCACTAAATCCGTCATGAACCCGCCTCATTGTCATCTCTATAGAGAAGTAAAATACAACGAACCCCAATGGGGACCCGGTACCCCCATCT
This sequence comes from Geranium rotundifolium, assembly GCA_963920655.1. Classification (NCBI taxonomy): domain Eukaryota; kingdom Viridiplantae; phylum Streptophyta; class Magnoliopsida; order Geraniales; family Geraniaceae; genus Geranium; species Geranium rotundifolium. The sequence continues at coordinate 2,611,785 of OY987318.1, forward strand.
GATAGAGTAAGGGACATAAATCACTAAATCCGCTCTGAACCCATCTCGTTGTCATCCCTAAACCCAACAAGAACCTAGACCGAGTATCTCAATCCGGTGGTGTAGAAGACGAGTATAGCTAAATCCATCACGAACTAGCATCATTATCATCCCTAACCCGACCAGATCTATAATACTATTACTGTATAATAATTCCATTACACAAAAACAATTTGAATTCTACAACAAAAACATGGATGATAGGGGCTTACCACAAGCTCTCCAGCCTTAAAGATATTGAGATGAGCACTGGTCCGAGTAGTCAAGAGGAGCGCAGAGAACTGACTCGCAGTAACCAAGAAAAGAGCAAGCAAAATGAAAGCCCTGAACCTGTGGCTGATGACCCTCAGGTTCCTCCTTATGCTCAGGTGCTCTTTCAGGATCGAACCCACCTCCGTCTCCCTCTGAAAAACCTTTGCAAAATCTTCCAGCCTCAGAATCTGAAGGTAACATATCAACCGCAACAGAAGGCACACGAAGATGTACAGCGAGGTTCGGTAAAGCCAAGAACACAGCATCAGTATGCATATAATGGCGTCGCTCGCGTAGGCATTGCCGTAGTAAGGTATCTGGTTCTTCCCCGAGATGTACCACCAGATTTTGTACACGGTCTCGGCTGTGAAACCGGGGAGGACGAAAATGCAGAGGAGCTTCATGGATCTCTGCAGAAAGAATCATAAATCAGGTTTTGTCAAAGATTCGTGTACAGAGCAATATAATCATTTTGTTTTCTTGGTAGCTTATCAAGATTCCAATCAGTTTAAGGAGTTTCTTTTTCAATTTCCAAATGTGTGATTTAGGATCTTGCTTGGTTCAAGAGACTTGGGGGGAAAGTGACCTTTCAACTAACGGTTCAAACTGAATTGAAAGCATGTCAACCATAATAAACAACAATAAATCAAATCAACTATTTTGGTTTATGATGAGAACCACAAAAAACTCAATCAACCCAACTATTAGAACTACTGGTCATGATCAAGACAACCGCAGAAAAACATGAGCAAAATCACATCAAAATTCATAAAACCAGGTATTTAAAAACAAGTTATTCGTCAAACCAGGTATTTAACAACAATTTTCTTCCATATCAACAAAATTCACTCAAAACACTCAAATTTCGTGTATATGTAATGTGAGATCATGATGTTAAACCATACCAGAGAACACAGATCAAATTAAACCAAATATTTTGGCTTCTGATAAGAATCGCCCGAAGAAAGAAAATTTAATCACACAAATTGTAGAATGATCTTGGTCAAGATGAACCCAGAAAACCATGAGCAAGCTCACATCAAATTCACCTACCAAAATTTCAGTCCACTGAACAAAATCACATTAAATTCACAAAACCAAAGGTTCAAAAACAAGCTAATCAATATTGGGTTGATGCAAATTTTCAGTTCACTGAGCAAAACCACATCAAAGTCACAAAACCAACTATTCAAAAACAAGCCAATCAACAACGGGCCGATTCAAAATTTCAGTTCACTGAGACAAACCACATCAAATTCACAAAACCCACTATTCAGATACAAGCCAATCAATAAATGGGTCAATTCAAAATTTCAGTTCACTGAGCAAAATCACATCAACCACACAAAAAAATCAAGTATTCAGGAACAAACTAATCAATAACGGGTCGGTTCAAAACTTCAGTCACCGAGCAAATCCACATCAAACTCACGATTAAATCCACCCAACTACTGATCTTGATCAAAGACGAACCCAGAAAAGCATGAGCAAGATCACATCAAATTCACCGAGCAAAATTTCAGTCCACTAAACAAATTCAAATCAAATTCACGAAACCAAGTATCCAAAAACAATCTAATCAATAATGGGTCGATTCAAAATTTCAGTTCACTGAGCAAAACCACATCCAACACACACAAAACCCACAATTAAATAACAATCCAATCAACAACTGATCAAGGTGAACCCAGAAAAGCTTGAGGAAGCTCACACCCAACTCAGTGAGCAAAATTTCAGTTCACTAAACAAAATCACATCAAATTCACGAGACCGAGTGTTCAAAAACAAGCTAATCAATAATGGGTCTAATCAAAATTTCACCAAACCCACAATTCAAAAACAACCCAAATCAACAACGGACCGATCAAGATAAAAACCACCAAAACCCATACCCGAAGCTGCTCGGCGTACCCTTCCCGAACCCTCTCGCTGACATCGCAAAGCTTGTCCAGAAACAAAAACCTCCTCAACCCGTACCTCCGAGTCCAAGCCGAGAGGCACACAAACGAGATCGAAGCAAAAACAGAAAGCGAGAGCTGCACAACGGCGTCGTATGGGCGGCGGTGGGTCTCGTCGCAGGAGGAGCACTCGTAGACGAAGTGAGAGACGAGAGGGACAGCGACGGCGAGGAGCAGGAAGATGGACCAGGACACGGCGGCGCGCCACCGGTTGGACTGGTCCAAGCAGACCCACTTGATGCAGGAGATGAAGCTCCGGAGCTCGACTCCAGATTCGTCGTGGTCGGCGAGGCCAGGGAAGGGCTTGGAGATGGAGGAGGAGGAGAGGGTCGAGATGGGTCCTTCGTGGTCCATGGATTTGGGAGGGAATGGAAGTGGAGAGGACTCAGAGGAGAGTGGTGTTTTTGCTTTTGCTTTTGGTCTGTGGAGATGGTTTCTGTGAAAATTGCTACTTTTTTGCTTTTTGCTTTTTTGTTGCGTATATGCTTCAACCGTCGGTCCAATTCCTTTTTTGATTTCACTCTTCTTTTCCCACCAAAAAAAATATTGTTTTTTTGAGAATAAATGTTTTGAATGATAATTGCAATTTTTGACCCATCGTTTTTTATTTAAGGTGGAATTTAATGATTGTGTAAAAAAAATTGAACTCAAACGCTAAATGCTAGTTGTGCAAAAATAATCTTTTAAAAATTAATTAAAAACTATTTATTATAAAACAAAATAAATCTAATTAAATAATTAATTAAAATTAATAACAAGTTAAGACTTTTAAAATCATGTGAATCACAAAACCTGTAGCATGCTTTAAACTTTAAAGTTTATGAGAAGGGATATTTCTTACTTAACAAGTTTGGTTCAAGAAATTCACAATAATTCTTTTGGTTTGTGGTAAAATTGGCAAGTTATTACACCTCGTTTTTGTACAACTTTTTGCAGTGAAATTGCTACATGAAAATACAAAAATCTTAAAATTCAGGAAAATAGATATGAACGCCATCAAAATATGACATTATCTGTTTAAATATTGAAAATGATTTTAAGAGACATCATAATTTGTCCTGTTGTTATTTTCTAACAGTTCAATATATAATTTTTTTTGTTAACAAGTGTGATTTATGATAACATACTAAAGGAATTTATATGATGAGTGCTATCGAAGAAAATAAATTTGCCCACTAAACTATCTGGGTCGATTTCAAATAATTAAAAATATTTTATTTTATCAAAATATTATTGTTTTTAAAGTTACATCATCTTTTATCTACCTATAAACTTGAATTATCTTGCTCCCGACAAAGTTTAAATTCATAATTTCTCACAAAAAAAAACTTAGTTAAAAAGTGAAATGTTCAAAATCTCGATCTTAATTATCACACTGAACTCAAGATAAATATAGTATAAACTTTACTTACTAAATTCTATATCACTAAAATGTGATTTTGTTGGTTTGTGAAAATACAGATAACATTAATAAATAACATGTATGTTGGTTTTTATGAGTTATGATAGATCATGTTTGTGACTGTGTGTTCCAATCCATATTCCATAATGAAATCGGTCATTTTATAAGTGGTTTATTAAACATTTAGGTGATCCATATCCACCTCACCACATAGAAGACGACAAAGTGGAGCTTGTTGGCGATCACCCATTGGGATCCTTAAAATAAGCAAAAACAAACAAGGCTTGTCTTGTCTGTCTCTGTCTATATGTCATAGACATTACACGTGTGCATGTCAGTTTCACTTCTTTTTCTGACTCAAATTGAGATTATATTTGTCGGCAGCATGTAACTCCACCAAAAACTAAAAGGGAAATTGTACGTTAAGAAAGGGACTTTTTACAAATAAAATGTAAAAAATCAGTTATTTTAAAAAATATGTTACTACTCTAATTATTTATATGAATTACATGTTATAAAAGTATATCATGTAAAATTCTTATATATAAACTGAGTAGATAAATTTATGATAACAAGTACAAATATTCTGTTAAATCAATGAGTTACAAGTTATAAAAAATTTATATAAAATGTGTAGATAAATTTATAGTAATGAGTACACATACATTATCAAAATAATGAGAATAATTAAGGCATCAAAATTATGCAAATGAATATTGTAATATGTTATATCAAGCTCAGTTGGTAAACACGTGGTCATGGCTATCTTATCTGCTACATTTTGGTTCTGACATGAGTAGTGTAGATGGGTCCCAAACATAATTTTTAAAATAATTTGAACAGTAACACATTTTTTAAAATAACTGATTTTTTGCAATTTTTTTGAAAAAATCCTTAAGAAAGACATTATACTTTTTAATTTAATTTTGTTAAAAGTGATGGTCAAATTATAATTATCTTCTACGGAAAATGAAATTTTTTGTGCACTTGAATATAAATACATTATACTATTTTAATTTGTTCAAAGTGATTGTCAAATTATTATTATTTTTATGAAATACGTACGTTATCTAAACATGATACAAATATTTTAAAAGTAAACATATTTTTTTGTTCAACTCGAGCTTGGCTAAACATGATAGAAATTTTTTTGTTAATTTTCTCATTGATCTTGAACTTTTTCAGATTTAAAGTCTCACAAATAGATATTGATGGTGTGCGGAAGTGTAAACAATGATTTAAATCATATATTGGATACAACTTAGTATCTGATCTAAAAGGAAATTAAACTTAAATGGCAATAGTTAGTTACACATAATAAAAGAATAACGAGCTTGTATTGACAAAATAATACTCTTCTTATCATTCTAACATTTTTGTTATTTTTGGAAACACTTTTTTCACTTTTTTATCATACTCTTTTTATAGATAGAAAGGAAAAGTATATGGGCAAAAAATTCATGAAATATAAACATCAGATAGAGTGGAAAACAATTTGTAGGTTTGCGCACTAAAGAGGAAAAGTGCACTCCCCTACCAATGAGTCCAAACTCCGCCCCTCGTCCGTCTGTATCAACATGTAAGATCGCGACTAAATTGACTTAATGACCTTTTTGAGCGTCTTCTTTCTCCCCTCGAACATCCTATCATTTTTTTCTACCTATATGTACTTGAAGCCGAATGTCAATAGTCTGCTCCACGATCTTTTGACTAACTACCCACATGTTTTGCATAAATGAAAAGTTGACCGTCTTTTACAAAATTATAATTGTTACAGTTTACGACACTTTTACACTACCCAAAAATAAATGATTTAGTTAAATTCAATTTGGATTTGAATGTATTTTCGTGAATTGAATTCAATTTGACAAAAAGTAATCAAAATCATATTTAGTTCATAAATTTTGTTATGATTAATGTTGGTGCAAATTAAAAATCATATATTTATCATATTAAATATCTAATTATCTGAATACAAGCAAACTAATTTGCAAGCTTAATGAACTTTAAATAATTGTGTTTAAATTGAACTTATTTATTAAGTTTATTTTTAAAGCTCGTCTATGTTAGCCTTGCCTCGAGTGTACGTATAAAAGTTGGAGTGCAAAATATATAATTAAGAATTAAGATTCTCTTATTGGCCGATGTTGATGGGTATCTACCCTTCACTTTCGGCATAAGTTATGTGTAGTGGACGGATGTATATTTTATTGTTGTTCTAAACCCATTTTATATTATAAATCAAATTAGAGCCGGTCTGTCTGTAAGGCAAGAGAAACTTTCGCCTTATATCCTAATTTTGGAGAAGTCTTAAAATAGCCAGCCGACCAGTCCAATATCAAAAGACGCTAAATTTTTGTATATATTATTATCTACGTACATACATATCAAGTTTATTATCTTAATTCAATAACATCAAAGTTCAAATACTATTTATATTGAAATTCATATATATTTACTCCTACACTTGATAGCATTGACAACCTAATAACATAGGTTTTTTTGTATAATTCTTACTGTATATTTTTTGTTATTGCGAGTTTCTGATTTATATTATTTGACTTGTTGGGAGGTATATTAAGAACAATACCAAGAGGATCAAAACGAGAAGAATAATAGTAGCATGTTATTATCTTTTTAAAAGAAAGACTCCGTTTCAAATTTTTATCTTAGGCCCTCGATTACCTAGAGACGGCCCTAAATCAAACAAATTCTTACCCATGACTATATGCCGGTAAATTGTAGGGTAGGGAAATTACGTTTCACTAAGGTGTATGTTGTATGATTTTCGATTCATTAATCACTATAATGTACTTTAACTTGCATCAATTACTACATTATCATCATGTAATATTAGATATTGATATAGAATATTTAAATTATTCTTGAATTCAATCTTTTTAAAACTAAGTTAAGCAAAATATTTAAAAAATAAAATGATAAAATTTCATATTTACAATTATAATTAATTAATATCTAAATATAAATTAAAATAAATTGCAATTAACTTTTGAATGTTAATTATATCATATATTTATTCCATAATATAGGTATTATTGTCATTTTCAAAATATAAAAAGTTAAATAATAACTTTTCGATTTATTTTAATAAGATTGGGGTAAATTGATGAAAATAAATTTTACCTTAGTGAATTGATGTAATCATGTGGAGTACATTAAAAAAATTGTAATTATCCCTTGTAGTTTTAAGCACAAATAAAAAAAATGAAATTATGGAATTCACTTTTATGGGCTTGGACCAATCTCTCAATCAACCCTCAGAATCGGCCCATTGATAATCACAATTACCAATGTTTCCATCAAAGCCCAAAAGTCACATGGGCGCACCACTTAAAAAACAAGCCTCTCAATTTATCAACCAATTTAATGATAAAACTAAACAAATGTCTTTTTACACAATTGAAATCGGACCAGGTTTAATTTTGGTTTAACTAAGAAATATTTTGAGTATTTTTAATATTTTAGGAGTAAAGTGTCCCAAAATATAAAAAAAGAAAAAAAAATGTAGAGTATGAAAGTGTCAAAAATGTATATTCAAATGCACAAAAGTGTCATTTCCCCCCAATTTAATGATAAAACTAAACAAATGTCATGTCCCGGGGATTGTTTGCCTGAAAATCTGTCTGAGTGTGATCTAATGAACTCTCAACCGAGTTCGTTGTGCCCTCTTCCTTTCTCAGGGTTGAGGACGTGCCTACCTAGGTACGTTCAAAACCCTAGACAATCAAATCAAGGTTCTCTCAACGACCTCTAATCGTTAACTCGGGAAGGCTCCGGTCACACAATGTCGGACCGATTCCCACTCAACTACAAGAGCATCCGACATTTGAACCCCGATGATCCCACAACGAAGGGACGACATTGCAATGTCGGCCCATCTCCGGAGTCAAGAACATTGCACACGAGAAGGCCGCGATCAAGACTCCTCTTAGGGTTGGCCCGCCATAACCCCGATCTGGTCATGCAGACGAGCCCGACTTAGTGGTCAAGCAATGTCACTTCATCCTCTACTACAAGTAAAGAGTTTTTCCCTTAACAACTACGACGCGCTTGGAAAAAATCAAGAGCAAATTCGCTTGCATTTCTTTTTCTTTACTTTGCACGTTGACCTTCATCTTGGGCCGGCTACTGGGATTTGCTCTCAAGCTCATTTTTTTTCACTCTCATGCTTCAATTTTTTTCTCGTAATTCATTTCATTACGTTGCTACAATTATTATGTACTTCTTTTTTGGCAAAGAGTTAGTTGCTCCATTTTCCCGTTTTCCTTCTCTTTCAAATCAATATTATGAAAAAATGCTAATAAAAAAAACTTAGTGCCCACATGAAAAATCATCTGGTTCCTTTATTTCAGGAAATATCCTATATTTTATTACATTCATTAGCTAGAGTTGTATTAGAAAAATCTCTCGTGAACTAGTATGAATAGGAGATTAATGGCATTGTATCTCTCAACTTTTAGAGAGTTAACACGTCTCTACATTAGTTCAAACCGGCCAACTTGGCCACTTGAAGATTTTTCCGACTAATAAAGAGCGTCAATCCCTCATCCTCTGTTGGAGTGATCGGCCCGCCCCAATTCTTAAACTTATCTCTCATCCTTGTCTATTGCTTGTTCACCGACAAAGTATAATCCTCGTCCAATCAGATATCCTTTTTATATACTTGTTTCACCGTTTGATCGCCTTGCTTTGAGATTGAGCAAGGTCAATAAGTCAATCTCAAAGCGCCACAATTCTTGTATTTGGAGTAGAAACCTCTCGAGCCGTGACACAAAACAACATATTACAGGTAAGATACACATAAAAATAACATCACAGTCAATTTTTATGTACTTATACAATGAAAATATGAAAGTTCAAAAATATATTTATGATCCAGTAAGTAAGTGTGATAGAGATAACGATTGTAATTTAAGATAACAATTCGGATGAAAATTTCTTCGTATGATTCAAATTAATAACACGTCTTTGTCGTTAATTTTATATAACCAATGTTGAAACTAAAACATATTAATAATAATAATAATAAATTTAATTTTGCATAATTTTCTTTTTCTACACTTATTTTATTAACCCAACCTCTGGAATATGCTTCTTTTTTTTTATTGAGAAAGGAATATGCTATATTTTAGTACAAAACTAGTTTAAAAAATCTTCTTTTTTACATTTCAATGTATATGAATTCTAGAAATTCATTTCAGAAGAAACCAATATTGCAATTCGCAACAACATACGACACGTGGATCAAACCAACACCACACACTCTTTTCATAGAAACTAAAATAAAACAACAAGTCAGAGAAGCCACCGCCAGCTGCAAAACGCCGTCGTTTCGAAGTTGCCAGAGACGAAGAATATGGGCCAGACGGCCCATAGAAGATCCGCATCTAGCCAAGCCCGTAAACGACAAGCACTTTTCTCCACAGCTGATTAGTCAGAACCGTTACCAAAATCTCCTTCTCTTCTTCGTTTCTTTGTTGTGCTGAGCTGAGCTGAGACGATTTTCTGTATCGACCTCTCGTCGTTGCTCTCCTCTGCGACGTCGTTTCAGCGATGGCGACGGCGTTATCGTCCTCTTCTGTGTTTGGGATCTCCGTCTCGTCGCTGAGAGCGAAGCACTGTAATCGCCGAGCTTCGTTCGGGTCGCGGAACGATTCGCGTTACAATCCTCTCTCATCGGATCGATTTCTCAATAGGTGAGTGATTGCTGTTTTGTTGCCTTCGTTGGTGTTGATTTCGTGTGTGATTGTTTAAAATTCCTGTTGGTTTGTCTGGTTGCTGAGAAAATGTTCTGAATATGTGCAATTTGGAATTCCGATTCGTGGATTTTATTCATTTCTGACGTTAATAGCATGGGATGAAGTGAGGAGTTAATTTGTTTTTCTTCAGCCAATGATTAGGATTATCTATTATTTGTGATGCTAATTTGTTTGTCTAAGAACATATGAGTCTGGAAATGTTGGTCCCTGTGGTTAATTTTTGGGCGAACTTGTGGAATTTTGGTTTCTGTTTCTAAAACATAGTGTAGAGCTACAGTTTTGTTGCTTCATTAGTGTTGATTTCGGGCGTGGAGTTGAAAATTCCTGTTGGTTTGTTTGGTTGCTGAGAAAATGTTGTGTATATGTGCAATTTCGAATTCTTGTTTTTATCAGCAATAATACAGGGAAAATCCTACTCTAATACCTAATCTAACGTTTGCACCAAGATTCTGACTCATGACCTCACATATGTCAATGTGAGCTCCTTACCACTTGGCACAACTCGTGTTCAAATTCTGATTTGTGAATTATATTTAATTTCTGATGTTGATAGCCTGGGATGAAGTGTGGAATTAATTTTTTTTCTTTAGTCAATGATTCGCGATGCTAAACTATCTGCATAAGAACAAACGAGTCTGGATATGTAGGTGCCTGTGGTTTTTTTGGGTGAACTTGTGTAATTTTGGTTTTGGTTGGTCCATGTGATCCGGGTTGTAAAATATATTGTAGAGCTTGATTTCTTTCTAGGTAAGTAATCACAGTTTTGTTGCTTCTTTAGTATTGATTTTGTGTGCGATGTTGAAAATTCCTGTTGGTTTGTTTGGTTTCTTAGAAATTGTTTTGGTTATGTACAATTTTGAATTCCGATTTGGGAAATTTTGTGGTTTTTATTAATCTGGGATGAAGAGTGGAATATGTTTTTTTTTTTTACTTGAGAGTTCATAGGATATATTTAGTTACTGTAATGCTAATTTCTATACATAAGGTAAGGAAATAGGTGTCTGGAAATGTTGGTGCCTGTTGTTAATTTTTAGGTGAATTTGAGGAACTTCAGTTTTCATTGGTTCCTTGCTTTGTTAGGGAAGTTTCGTAGTGTTTATAAATTTGGGACCTGAGGCAGTTGAAGTTTTAGAAGTCGATAGCCTGAGATGAAATGTGTCTTTAATTTGTTTTTCTTCACTTAAGGGTTCAGATTATCTATTTATCAATGACGATGCCAGATTATCTGCATAAGAAAGGTTGAGTCTGGAAATGTTGGGTAAGCTTGTGGAATTTTAATTTTTGTTGGTCTGTATGATTTGGTTTAGATTGGGTTTGATTTGATAATGGGATTTTGATTCGGATGGAAAAAGGATAGGGAAGTATTGAATTAAATGTTCCCTGCTGTCAATTATCAGAAGTTCTTCATGTATAAATTCATTGATTATTCTTTGTTCTTTTGGGGCCATATAGAAAATTATTCCCAATCCGAGCAACAATTCTACAAGATAATGAGGAGAAAGTGGTAGTGGAGGACTCATTTGAAGCGAAGAGTGTTCTTGATCAAGAAGGGAAGCCAAGTATCGAGGAACCATTACAGAGTTCATCTTCAAGTGCGTTGGAGAGCTGGGTTATAAAGTTGGAGCAGTCTGTCAACATCCTTCTCACTGTAAGTCCTAACTTTTCTTAGATTTTTTTTATAAAACATACTGTAGAACTTTAGAAAGTTTAGCGTGAGTATGTTACTATGCCACAGTTTGAGCCTGCCATCTCTTTTTTCCTTTCTTTTTGCTTGCCTGCTGGAACTTGAAATTATGTACATATTGTTCATCTTTTTGTTTGTTAGCAATTAAACCCTGCTAATTGTTCCAGGACTCGGTGATAAAGATACTAGACACACTGTATCATGACAGAGACTATGCAAGGTTCTTTGTACTGGAAACTATTGCAAGAGTACCTTACTTTGGTGAGTTCTAAAGTTTCACAGGTTGTATTTCTATTATGTTTCTTTGAATAAGATGTTACTGAAAAAAAGAGATTTATGTATCGTATAATAATAATAATATAAGTTCTGTTCCATCCTCCCAATACATTAGTTACATGGGATTTCGTGCAAATATATATTTCCAAGTGTCCGGTATGGCTTTTATGTTGGGATTATGTTAAAGAAAAAAACCAGTTTCAGGGTTTATAATTCAAAAGAGTCTTAGGTTTCAATTCTATTGCGGAAGTTTGAATCTTGTTGCAATTTAAGTAAGGCACTTGAATTTATGATAAAACAATAACGAGCAGAAATGTGAAGGTAAGGAAAATAGGAGAGCATTAATGAAAACTCACAAAAGAAGATAATAGTGTAGTAAAATATTCCTCTAATACCCGAAACACTTGCAGGCTGAAAACCCAAGTGGAAATTTGTTTTGATCTGGTCCTAATCACACAGACACAATGTAATGAAGCTGTTGAAAATGAGGATCCGGGCTATCATGTTAATCATTCATGTCTTTAATCTGTTTATTAGAATCGTCTTTTTCTTCCATTCATTTTGAACCTTCTCATTTATTCAGAACTCACTGTTAAGATTTTTGGTTTTACTAAATTGCCAAAGAAAGGTTTTTGTGCTCTCTTGGTTTTTCTAGTATAAGAGAACAACATTCTTATTGATATACCTGAGGTTTAACTCGTGGTACTATGCTGTTGTTATGACAGCTTTTATGTCTGTACTGCACATGTATGAGACTTTTGGGTGGTGGAGGAGGGCGGATTACCTGAAAGTGCATTTTGCTGAGAGCTGGAATGAGATGCACCATCTGCTTATCATGGAAGTAATAATCTTTCTTTGAGTTTATTTACCATATTAATGTTCAGACACTTTCTATTTGGTTTATAAAAATGTGTCATCCTGAATAGGTCCACTTCTACCCTAAGTCTTGTTTTTTCAGTTAATCATTATTATCGCTTATATAACTATACCGGGATAAAAAGAGTAGAGGCAATTCACAGGAGATAAAAGTCAATGTCAACAAAGCATGTGGGATTTTCTATAATTACCAAATATATAAAAGGTCTTAAGTATATAGCCAAGGCTACAGCAGCTTCTGGGTGCGGGTAAGCAACATAGTAGTAGCCTTGGGCCCTTGGCTATATACTTATGACCTTCTATATATTTACACAGGCTTCAAATTGCTTATGAAGTTTCCTACTTGTTTTCATATTTTAGTAATTTTAATTGCAGGAATTAGGGGGGAATGCTTGGTGGTTTGACCGGTTTCTTGCCCAGCACATTGCAGTTTTTTATTATTTTATGACAGTGTTTATGTATATATTAAGCCCAAGAATGGCATGTAAGTATGATTCTACCCTTACTCAATAGTTCTTTTTCTCAACCTTGCTCCATATTGTATTTTGTTGAAGATAAGGACTGCTTTTTTGTTTCGATGAAAGTGATAATGAAAATGTAGCTAAATCTTTTCCTGTCTCACATTTTCATTTATATTCTTTAATCCATTGCTAAACAAGATAGAGCGATAGGCGACTCATACATATTCGTACTTTTCAGAGCTTTATGAAAAGTTATTTCTGTTGGTGATAAATGTGGCAGTTAATGTTTAGAAACCAAAGTTGTATCATGATACTGAGCCTTTCTGTTTGGTTTTAATAATCATTTGAAAACCGAGCGCCAACTGTTATATTATATCCTGATCCCTCTGTGGTTTTATTACTAGTGCAGATCATTTCTCTGAATGTGTAGAGGGCCATGCATTTTCAACTTACGACAAATTTATCAAGGTTCAAGGAGGTAAGATCGATGATTGAAAGGGTTGAGAATCACAACTTAGTTTCGTTCACATATACTTGGCACATAAATTGAATGGAAAATGGCAAAAATGTGCAGTATACTATTACACTTTTGCAAGAGGGTGTTGTGTACTTTGTTAATGGCAAAAAAATGTTGTGAACTTTGAATTTTTGTGTAAAATGTGTGTATTTGCACAAAAATGATGAAATTGCCCTTGAAATTAAGAATTTTTTAAAAGAGTTTTTCTGGAAATATCTTTTAACTGAAATTTGTATAATCAAATTTTATAGTGAAAATATTTTATCAAAAAATTACTTCTTAATTTCAGGGGCAATTTCGCTATTTTTGAATACATACATTTGGTACAAAAAATCGAAGTTCGCAACCTTTTTTGTCATTAACAAAGTACCCAACACCCTCTTGCAAAAGTGTATAGTATACAACACCCTTTTGCCATTTTCTCTAAATTGAATGCATGCGAGTAAGTAATCTATGGTATTACGATTGTCCCTTCATATATGTGATGAATATTATCATAATGTAGCGGCACATGGTACTGCTTGAACCAAACAGTGACATGGAACTGTACAAATTGCAATGCATCAATGTGCATGTCGCTTAGACCGTCAGTAATGACTTTCAGAGCCGAGCATGCCCATGAGGGATTGTCTGACATTTATGTGCACGCACCAAAATTTTGCAACTTGGACCGTTCTAACCTAATCATCCCGTTTCTTGTAGATGAATTGAAAAAACTGCCTGCTCCTGAGATTGCTGTAAAATACTACACCGAAGGTGACTTGTATCTGTTTGGTAAGTCTCTATTTGACTACCTTTTGCTCTGTCTCTCCCATGTCGCACATATGTAACTATCAATCCGTGTGTCTTCAGATGAATTCCAAACGTCCAGAGCTCCCAATACCCGAAGGCCAAAAATAGGTGAGGCGAGATCTTCCTTGCATATGTGTTTTTTGTAGTAAGCTATGCGCATAAAAGGATATAGGCCAAAACTTCAAACTTTACACCCCCTCCTCCCGGGATCTGGTAAGGCTTTGCAATATCTAAGCTAAGCAGTTGCTGAAGAAAATGATTGATTAATTATTTCTTCTCTTGAAATTTGATTTGGAGGGATTGATAGCAAAGCTTCACATTGAGTATTTTATAGTCAAGGTTAGGGGTGTAAACGACCAGAACTGAGCCTAATTTTATTGATGCTTGGCTCGAAAAAATAAATGGTTGGCTCGAACTCGAGCGAGCTACACAATCTTTTTTTTTTTTGATCGGCGAGCTACACAATCAAGCTTGAGTTCGGCTCAACTTGATTCGTTTGGTTAAGTCTTTTCTATATTGTTATGAAAATTATAAGTTAATTATATGAAATATAATTTTTCAAATTTTAATTAAATAATAAACGAGCTAGCTCACAAGTCTATCGAGCCTCGATATGTTGGGCTTGAGTTCAGCTCGCTTATTAAACGAGCCTAGCCTTGGCCTCAAAATATTTATGATAATTATTTTTGTATATTTTAATTGTCTATATCTAATAACTTATTTATAAAAAATTAAAAATAAAGAAATTCAAATCGGATTGATCCCCATAGTCCTTACCCGTCCGATTAGCGCCTAGCGTTTTTAGAACCTTGACGATACATCAATTCAATACATATACTAATACAAAATTCTTGTTTCCAGAGAACTTGTACGACGTGTTTCTGAACATCAGAGACGACGAAGCAGAACACTGCAAGACAATGAAGGCCTGCCAGACTCACGGAAACCTCCGCTCTCCCCACACCGAACCCTCCCATGAAGACGATCCCGGCTGTGTCCTCCCCGAAACGGATTGTGAAGGCATCGTCGATTGTATAAAGAAATCAGTAACGCCTATTCAGCCAGAGCGACAGGTATGAGAGAGTGACACATTCTACAGGATACAAGATTGTATACACGGAAATGGTATAGGTCAACATATACGTATATTGGGTCGCCTTTTCGGCGTCTTTACCCAGAAACGGAACGGTTATGTGCATTATATTTTTCAGACAATATTGGTTCTTGATTCCTGGACACTGCTCTGCAGCCATGTATGTAGGCCTAATTTGCGTTGAAACACATGCATTTCCGGCAGTGAATATGACAAATTGTGTGGCTCTGCGCCAAGAACTTGTTATTCTGAGACAGGCGGGCACAAAATCAAAAGCTTGAATAAAGCCAACTTTCTGAAGTTGATAAGGTGTGAATGAGTCAGAAAACAACTTCGAAATCACAGGTCACCACTTCTGCACAGAGACAAAATACTTCAAATTTGATATGTACCCATTATTTTCGATCTAGCAGGGTGGAATGGGATCGTAAAACATGGGGCGGTTCGGGTTGGATTCAGTGATACCCGTCTTCTAACACGTCGAACAAGAGAAACCATGTCCATGCCTTGTTTGGAAATTTCTAACTATTTGTGGAATGACGGTTCGGGTTGAATTCAGCAATCTCGTTTCCTATCCTATCAAATCTGCCTTACATTCTTACAAGTAGGAATATGATCACAAAACATTTGGTTCTTCTATTTTGTCAGAATTGAAGAAAAACGGTTGTCTATTTGGTTCGGAGATTTTTATCTCTCTATAAAATGACAACACGGCGGATCAAGTTGAAATTTGCAATTTTTTTCTCTATTCCGTCGAACCGAGAATACTGAATACCAGTCTGGTAATTTGTAGATTTTTACCTTGAGCCATTCTAGAGCTTTACATGTATGTTGGAGCTTGCGGAGCTGAGGCGCACACGGCACTCCAAAGTCCCATCACATGCGCTTAGCTGTGGTTCACTCGTTTGCACCTTCATTTTGTGTGGTTTTTAGCATCATCAAGAAAGTTGTTACACAATTATTTCATCTCAGTCCATTTCTAGAAGAGTAAGATCCTTTTTCTTGGCCTTTTACTAAATTTAGGTATTATGATTTGATGTTTTGTAGCTTCATTTTTCATGAGTAAATTGTATTCAGGTTGTTATGAAGATTTTGTGACAAATCAATCTTCACCTTTGAAAATTTAATAAATACCATCAGTCGGAGACAATTTTTTTGGAAATAAACTCAATATATCAGGTGTCATGGCAAAATAACACCTAAAAATGTCATGTGTAATTTGCATATTGCTTAACAATACTTTTTCTTGAATAATATGTCACATTTCTTAACTACCATTAAACTCACTTTATTCAAATACTATACTGATCTTTAATGGAGCTCGCAGGGCTGAATTTTTCTTTGAACTCACTAATTATTAGGTCATTATGTGATGTGGTTGAGCTCCCGATGGTATCAGTCTCATCCGATCAGACTTAGGCGCAACAACCCTCTTGAGGCGGTTTGCTCTGGTTGAGAGCCTCCCTCTCTTCTATCACTTATGTGAAATTGAGTCTGGCAGATCTCTGTCTGCTCGTGCTCCTCTCCACAACACTTACCTCGGTGGTCTCTAACTAGTGATCGAATAATAGTACCGTCAATGTAAGTATTATAATGAACAACCATAATTATTTGTAAAATAAGTAATATGTAATGAGTGTGATTGTTCTCTTATATATATATGTCTATTTTCAACACATTTTTATGTGAATTTTAATTTCTCTCTTATACTTATAAGCTTGAAGATTAATTTCATTTATGCTCGTACACATAAAAAAGAAAAATTGCAATTAGGTACACTCAATCAAACATGTTTTGCAAATCAGTACTCTTAACCTTTTTTTATATCGTACCAGCTAACCCAAAATATAATTTTTTGCGCCGTCCTTAGAAAGTCGGTGATTTCATCACTGACTAGCTTGTACGGCAGAGGATCAACGGGGGAAGTTTAATTTGGGGATTTCGAGAGACCATTGTGTCCATATACTGATGGGCAACATATGAATTTTGAGTGAGCGAACAAGAAAAAAAGAAGGGATAACTGCATGCAGGTACACCTAACCAAATACGTTTAGACATAAGTGCACCTTACTTTTTTTTAATTACCGCCTCACACAAACTCTATATGTACACCGACACAATGGTCTCCCGAGCTCTCGAAAATTATTCTTCTTCCCACCGACCCTCCATCGTATAAGCTGATAAGTGACGAAGAAGTCGTCGATTTGCTTAAAAGCAGTGCAAATATATGAATTTTAGGTAAACTGACAAGATAAAAAAAGATCATATCTACATATATGCAAAACGTGTTTGGTTAAACCGCCTGCCTACAATTATCCAGATCATTATTCAAATCGTGCTCATTTGAGTCATAAATTGAGTGAGAAATCAACTACAAATTACACATGGTTCACACTCAATAATAAGATTAAGATCTATAGTCTAAATATTGTAACATGTGTCGACCAGAAGAGAACAAGTTGAATGTACACAATTGAGACACGAAATTGGTGGGTCGTGCATTAAAGTGAACCACTCTACTGTGTCAATCATATTCCTCACCTAATCTCCTCTACGCCCAATGCAATGCCTACAGAACCAGAGACTCACTGATCACATTTCAATTTCTTTTTTCTTAGGTGACATTTCGAGAATCAACATGGTTCATGAATGATACACTCTCAAACGTGAGGCTCGTATTCATCGAAATTTATAACACGCTTTCTTAGCCGTTGGATGCGATCATCGTATTTATGGCAATCCCACCACCTAATGTCCAATCCTCACTCACCCACAATCTGCCGTTAATCTACCCACCGGTGGGACCCATCGACCCCGCCGGCGGGCCCCCATTTCCCTCCTCAACTTAAATATCGACATGACCGTGGATAAATCGAGTTTTTAACGAGTTGTTGATTTGTCGACTGCTCGCTTCGAGCCCGTTATGTTAAACTGAAGTTAAATTCGAGCTCAGTGTTAGATTATCTGTTCAATAGACTCACGGGACATATCATTTTGTAATAAAGTTTATAATGAAGCTAGATAAGGTAAATCAAGTCACACTAATCTCGAACTGACTCGTACAATATTTAATATATAATTGAACTTTTATGAATATTTGTAGTAAAAATTAAAATAAATGAACCGAATTTAAGGTTGACTAGTTTCTTTCGAGTCAGACTCGAATTTAACTTTTCAATACTCGACATGCTCACACACAAGCCGACTAGTTTAGTATTTTATTAATAAGATTTTCTTACAAATTTTAATAAATTATTATGATGAGACAATATGAATTAAGTTAATTTAATATTTGATCAATAATATAAAAGGCAACTTTTAATAAAAATTAATCGAATAGAGTTGAGCCAAATGTAAGTATGAATAAAAATGAGGTGAATTCAGGGCGAATTTGACAATCTCATCCTTGTTCCCGTTAAAAACGGGGCGAAGGTTCCCTAACGGGTGATGAAATTTTGCCTTTTCCGTTTCAACTTAATATAATGTTAAAACATATTTATTTTTGATAAAATTTGTATAAAAAATATGTTATTTTAATAAAAAATATCATCATTTCATTTAATGCCTATTGTAAAATTTTATTTTATTTAAATATATATTTTTTCATA
This sequence comes from Geranium rotundifolium, assembly GCA_963920655.1. Lineage (NCBI taxonomy): Eukaryota > Viridiplantae > Streptophyta > Magnoliopsida > Geraniales > Geraniaceae > Geranium > Geranium rotundifolium. The sequence continues at coordinate 2,630,523 of OY987318.1, forward strand.
AATAATATACATTTTTAAATATAATTTTCAATTAAAAATATATTTTAATATATTGGGGCGGAGTGAAACAAGAAATGCCCCACCCATCTCCGCCCCATCCTCATCCGACTTCAGAGATCCTGTCGAGGGCGGAGAATAGAGCAATCTTTAAATTTGAACTTATTTTATCTTTTCAGGTCGAGCTCAAATTATTATCCGAACCTGCATCGTGTTTGAAATCGAACACAAATTAATTTCGATTCGAGTCGTTTACAGTGCAAATGCATATTACTTACCGTTACCGAAGATATTAACACGAATCCCAAGACACAAATAAACAGGTCGGCGTGCGTGTCCCCTCCAAACGACGCCGTTTTGATTTGAGAATCCAAAAAAGTTGAATCGCCCGCGCAACGTGGACACTTGACGCCCTCACAAATAGCTCCATATTTTTTTCTTCTTCAGAACAGTCCGTTTCTGGTTCATCAATTTTCCACTATTTTTTCTTCTCTTTCTCTTGTACGGAACCAAATTTACCGCTGCGTGACACACACAATAAAGAATCGGAACCAACTTTTATTCATTTTATTTTATTTAATTTAATCAATTAATTTATTTTGATTTTTCCACAAACGCCACAACCACAGATTCATTTCCTATTCAAGCGCCGAGAGAGAGCTCTCTCTCTCTCTCAGTCACAGAGAGAGCTCACACAGATCAGCACAACAATGGCAGAGAGCTCCATGGGCGCGATTGTCCCCATTGCCAAGGCCGAGCCGTCGATCGCCGACGCCACCACCTCCGCTCCGGCGCCGATCCTCGCCCTCCCTCCTCCGGAGGCGGAGAATCCGGCGGCGGAGGAACTGGAGGATGAGGATCTTGCGGCGGCGATGGCGACGGCGACGGAGGAGGTTGAGGTGGACAAGGACTGGCTGTGCCCGATTTGCATGCAGATCATCAAGGACGCGTTCCTCACGGCGTGCGGTCACAGCTTCTGCTACATGTGCATTGTTACGCATCTTCGCAACAAGAGCAATTGTCCTTGCTGCGGCCACTACCTCACCACCAACCACATCTTCCCCAATTTTTTGCTCAGTAAGGTAATCGAATCGATTCGAATCGAGTCGTCGCTTCTTAATTGCTCTTCTCTGTCAGCGAAATCGAAACCTAAACGAAATCTTAGTGCTTAGATTTCGATTTCGGTTGGATTTTGTGTGCGCGTCACTTTGTTGTTCTTTGTTTGGCTGCTGAGAAAATGTGGTGGATTTGAAAGAGGATTCTTGAGTTTTTGGAGGCTATTTGTGTATTTGATATGGTTGATTGGATTTCCTGTACACGTGGCCCTTTGATATTCTTTGTTTGGCTGCTGAGGAAATGTAGTGGATTGGAAAGAGAATTGTTGAATATTTTGAGGCTATTTGTGTATTTGATATGGTTGGAGGGAGTCAAATGCTCTTGTAAGGAAATCATCACTTGTTACTGACACAAATGCTCTTGAATGGGAGGGAGTCAATTGCATTGCCTCTTGAATTTAGTCCTGATCTTGTATGTGTTCGAATTCTCCAGTGATGGTCCTGAATCAAGCCAAGTTTTATTTGATCTAGCAAGCAGTCTCTTAGTCTTTACTACATGTTTACTTTTGGGAAATGAGAGAGGCCAAACAGAATGAGTAAGCAGAACGGGACAGTGATGGACTATTTTTGTATATTATATTTGCAGGTGACTGACAAATTTAGATGGAGAGAGAAATGTTACGCACTTTAATATCATTTCCTGTTGGTATAAATAGTATCTTCAATTGGATAAGCTATAAATTGGCTCACTCAAAAAGTGTGATTTTGCAGTTACTAAAGAAAACGTCGGCTCACCAAGTAGCGAAATCGTCATCTCCAGTTGAGAATCTCCGTCAAGCATTTCAACAGGTCAGTGATTACATTAATTGGACCGAACGTTGGTGGAAAAAGCGTTGTCTCTTGTTTTACTTGGACCTTGGGAGCATAAGTTGTTGCCTCTGTAATTATTGGGCCCCAAATACGATCATGCATTGCAATGTCGTGACTTGCAATCATTTAATATTTAAAAGAAACATGACTTCCAAAAGCTGGTAGTCAGGAACTATGTTCTAGTCTTACTTTAAAAGTATTCTGATGGATGTTGGATCCACACATAAGTTTATTATTATAATTAATTTTTTAACATTTACTAGAATGACTCTTTCCTCTGAATCTTAGACAGGGCTGTGAGGTGTCAGTTAAGGAGCTAGATGGCTTGTTATCTATTATTGCGGACAAGAAGAGGAAGATGGAGCAAGAAGAAGCCGAGTCCAATATGCAGGTTCTGCTTGATTTCTTACACTGCATTAGGAAGCAAAAGCTTGAACTACTTCACGAGGTGAATTTATGTTCCTGTAGAAGTTGTTATATTTTATTTATTTTCAGTTTGATCTGAATTTCGTCATTATACATTTAGCATGTCTTCTTGGCTGTGATAGATGCCACTGTTTTATCTTTTAAATGCTGCCTCTGTTTTCATTAAAAAATAGTTAATTGGGTAACCTCTTTTTCTTGGTTTTCATTTGCAGGTTCAAACTGATCTGCAGTATATTAAGGAAGACATTAATGCTGTAGAGAGACAAAGATTAGAACTATGCAAGGCAAAAGAGAGATGCTCCATGAAACTAAGACGTGATCCCACGGCAAAAAATCCATGGTCTTCGTTGAGTGAGAGGCCTAGCTACGGGATTATGTCTAGTGCTTGTAACAATCAAGGTCTGTCGGGTCCAATTAACTTGCATAGGAATGTTGATGTGAAGGCTCATATCAACTCTCAAGGATACCAAAAAAGGGATGCTAACAGTATGACAGAGTCTGAATATGTTACTCAATCTGGACTTGCTGTAGCAAGGAAAAAGAGGGTTCATACTCAGGTTAGCTGTATTTCAAAATCTCATTTTATTTTCCATTTTAATAGTTTACCTGACTATGTTATTCCGTACTTCAAAGATGAATTATACAGCTGTTGTCGCCTCTGGCTATGTTGTACATACAAGAGAATATGACCATACTACTGTGTTAAACTTCAGTCCTGAGTTCTAAAGTTTTGTTGTAATTTAGTCCTAAGGTACAATTGTGTCCAAATTTGTTCCTTACATTGAGCAAAGTGTTCCAGTTTAGTCCTATGTTTGGACAAATCATTCCAGTTAAGGCTGTTAAGCCATGCAGTAATGACAATGACTAAATTGGACAAATTCCACCTATAGGTTTAAATTTGAACAAAATGCATAAACTTAGTTGGGACTATTTTGGAACAGTTGCCTCATTATTATTATTATTAGATATGGTCTTTCTTCATTGGATGTAAAGCTGCCTATCTAAGTATTGAAGTCCCTAATCTGCCGCATGGGTTTTGGTATCTGTTCGGTTGGATACTCGTATCATTTTACTTCTCAAAAGCCTTTTAACAGAGCTGAAGACCTGGTCAACTGAATTTTGTTTCTAACTTCTAAATTTCTTTTCCTACCTTTCTCTCCTCAGTTTAATGATCTGCAAGAGTGTTACTTGCAAAAGCGGCGTCATTGGGCTAGGATGTCACTTAAACAGGAAGAAAGGAACTTAAATAGAGAAGGCTATCATCCAGGTCTCGACGATTTCCAGTCCGTACTCAAAACATTTACAAAATATAGGTATAGATTTCTTCTAAAATCTTTTGACTATTCTTGTTTTTCCATATCTTTTTTCTATATAGATTCAGTTTCAAGTACTTATATTTCTTTTCTTGTTTTAATTAGTCGATTGAGGGTCATTGCTGAACTTAGGAATGGAGATATTTTTCATTCCGCCAATATTGTCTCAAGGTAAGGTGTTATATTCTTCATGCTATAAAGTTCAATTCAAAGTGAGTTTTCCAGATTAGTAAATCCATAACAGAATCTTGAAGAAAATTACTACTAACTTATGTCAATACTAAGTAGGTTGCAAACAGCCATTGCTCATTACTAGAAGAACAAAAAAGCATCGCCTTTTCTAGGAATTGAGAAAACACAAGATCAACATCAAATTTATGAAATTTTAATTTGAAAAGTAGAATTCATAACAAAGCTTTTATAGGCTGTTCAGCAAGTAAATCTTAATAATTATATTTAGCGAATGGAGGACATACTATATTTTCAAGTGTCTCATTAAGTTGGATTCTGCTATGTATTTGTATCATAATCACCTTCTGTATTAGAAAATTTTCTGAAAAACAAGAAAAGGTAATGAAATGCAAAATTTTATTCATAGTTGCTGCCAGATAGAAGAAGCACGCTTCCACTCTTTCTATGGTTGAAAATCTATAACCAGCTGCTAATTTTTGGAAATAAAAATAGAAGCTAAAATGCAAACAAAGCTTATCTTGGTAATATGGGAAGTTAATATTAATAAAACTCAATCTTGGCTTTTGAAATATCACTAAATTTTAACTTCATATTATTGACTGAATATAGTAAGAATAAGACCCAAGTAACCTTACTAATTATCTAAATATATCTTGAAGTTAAAAAGACTTTTGGGAATACGAAAATGCGAACAAAGCTTATCTTGGCAATATGGGAAGTTAATATTAATAAAACTCAATCTTGGCCCTTGGAATATTAGTAATATTAACTACATATTATTTACTGCATATAGTAAGGATAAGACCTAGCTAACCTTACTATTCATCTAAATATATCTTGAAGTCAACAAGTTGACTGCAGGATGCTTATGTTTATGATTCTGGAACTATTGACACTTGACACTGATTATAAATCTCATCCATGGTCTATGGAGGGAGGACTCCAGACTACTATAGTTTTTTTTTGAATAATTACACAATATTCCTATTCTCCTCAAAAACCCTCCTATAGTTCAGTAGCTCTCTTTTACAACTATTGTAGCTTCCAATGCTTACAATGTAACTATATTTATTCAATTCCAAATAGTTTTTCTTAATTTACGTTTTACCTGTTACAGTATTGAATTTGATCGTGATGATGAATTGTTTGCTACTGCTGGAGTTTCAAGGCGCATAAAAGTTTTCGAGTTTTCCTCGGTAAGCTTTGGAGAAGTCATCGGAGCTTGAGTAGTAGTTGTACTCGCTGACTTTATCCTCGATCTTTTTGGCTGAAAGTCATATTGTCTTAGGATACATCACCTGAGATTTCATTCATAATATTCACTGTATATTTGTTTTGAACTGTCTAGTGAGCAGTTCTCATGCCATTCCCTTGCAGGTGGTAAACGAACCAGTGGATGTGCACTGCCCTGTTGTGGAAATGCCCACACGATCTAAACTAAGTTGCTTGAGTTGGAACAAGTACACAAAAAACCAAATTGCTAGTAGTGATTACGAAGGAATAGTCACTGTCTGGGATATTGCCACACGACAGGTAAAATCAGGGTTTCTTTCCATCTCTTACCCCCAATTTATCATATGTTCATGCAAATGTACTCTCTCTGTTTTTTTAGTTTGCTACAGTATATTATTGATTATAATCTTTTCCCCTTTCAGAGTGTGATGGAATATGAGGAGCATGAAAAAAGAGCATGGAGTGTTGATTTTTCTCGCACCGAGCCGTCCATGCTTGTGTCTGGTAGTGACGACTGTAAGGTACTAATAAAATAGTGAATGTAGTCTAGTTTATTGAGATTTTGAATCAATATATTTTTAGAATAATTGCACCACATATGCATCTTATTGTCATCCGTAGATCTATTTGTTAATAGAATATCTTCATATTCTCTCTTACAAATGATTTCATAGTTTATTTCCTTTTCAGAAATTGTTAAATTTCGGAGCGCACAAACTTCTTTTATTTTTTTGACATTTTTCATGACCTCAATTTCTAGCTTCTATGTCTGACAGGTCAAAATTTGGTGCACAAAGCAAGAAGCTAGTGTTATCAACATTGACATGAAGGCTAACATATGCTCTGTCAAGTATAATCCCGGATCTAGCATTCATGTCGCGGTATGTCTGCTCAATCCAAAAGGTTTCTTTCGGAGTTGTATATACTGAGTATGGAATTTTACATTCGGCAATGCTTTTAAAATGTTTGCAGGTGGGTTCTGCAGACCATCACATTCACTACTATGATTTGAGAAATATCAGCCAACCACTCCACGTGTTCAGCGGGCACAGGAAAGCCGTCTCATATGTGAAGTTTTTGTCTAACAATGAACTCGCTTCTGCATCCACTGACAGCACATTGCGGTTATGGGATGTGAAGGAAAATTTGCCGGTAAGTATATTTGATGCTGAATAGTTTGTAATGTCGGTAATAATATCACATAACCTGGAGCTGTAAACGAGCCGCTTGAGCTCGAGCCAAGTTCGAGTTCAAAGTCAGTCTTGTTTAATACATGAGCTGAGCTCGAGCCTAGCCTTTCAAGGCTCGATAGACTCGCGAGCCGTGTCGTTTAGTACTTGATTAATCATATAGTTTTTACTGATATATTTTTAACTTTTAATAAATATTTATAATGAAAACTAGAGAAACCGAATTGGGTCGATCTCAAGCGGGCTCGGTTAATATTTGATTAATTATATATATTTTTATTGAACATAAATTTTAAATTTTAATGAAAACTTGTAGTGAAAATTAACCAAATCGAGCCAAGCTCGACTATTTTCTTTCAAGCCGAACTTGAGCTTAGGCCTTCAACTTTCATTTTTTCTTCATTGTATTGTTCCTAGAGTTTTCTTTTCCCAACTTGGAAATTGACTCTCTCTTCTTAATATATTATCGTTCATTCGCTGATAAAAAACATATGCAGTTGCGAACTTTTAGAGGGCACATGAACGAGAAGAACTTTGTGGGTCTCACGGTAAACAGTGAATACATTGCTTGCGGCAGCGAAACAAACGAAGTTTTTGTTTATCACAAGGTAAGAAACCACCAGTTCAACAATGCAACATTTCGGTGTACACAATATCGAACTGAATTAAATCCAACGATCCCTCTCAGGCTATCTCCAGACCCGCCGCTTCCCATAGATTTGGTTCTCCAGATCAAGACGACACTGATGATGACGCCGGATCATACTTCATAAGCGCCGTTTGCTGGAAGAACGATAGCTCAACGGTGTTAACTGCGAATAGTCGAGGAACGATTAAAGTGCTCGTTCTAGCAGCATGAAAGGTAAAAACTAAAACAGCAATTGGATTGATGTCTGCAAAGTTTATGAGGTGATTGATGATCTCAGTTAGGATACACTTTTTTATATAATGTTCAGAAATTCGATATTCAAATCCATGTCTGGTGTAATTAATTGATAACTGAGAATTTGATGGTATGGGTCATGACCACTAGAATTTGTGAATTATAAATTATTGGAACATGTCCATGTCCTGAAGTGGTGTGGGGTATAGCTTGAATTGGGTCTGGTATATAAATATTTTAAAAAGTAATATTATTTCCTCTCGTGAAAATAGTGTTATGTTTAAGTGTCGTAATTTGAAACTGGTTACTGCGCGAGGTCTCTACTGTATTCACAATATTGGTGTGTAATTTGAAACTTATGGTTCGATCTTGTCATGTAATGAGTTGGGTGTTGTTAGATATACTTTGAATTGATTAAGATCCCACAGATTGATATCTAATGCTAGGGTTTTGGTGATTTGGTGTTTGAGTCGAGTAATGATTTAGAGTTTCATGTTTCTTAAGTTCTTAGGTTCAACGTGGTATATATCACTTGTGTAACATAGTTGCACTTCTTTTGACTATGTTATTTCTGGGTTTTTTTTTTAATAATAATTTTTCTCATATTTTTGTGTATGTAAATACATTACATGTGAACCACTTGAATCTTGTATTCTTATTTATTATTTTCGATTGCTGAGTCGTTTTTATGTAAATCTCTCTTGTTATAACATACAATGAGGAATTTAAAGAATAATAATATATATACTTCATAATGAGGAAAACATTCTACTTTGCTTGATTTCTACGAAGAAGACAATTTCAGTTCTCAGGGTTCGCATCCAATAAGTAATACAAAAAGTTCTTGACTTGTATGATTAGTCCTTAAATTAATTTCATACTAGTTTTTAATTAATTCTATGTCCTTTTCTGAATAATTATTAAATCTGATTTATTTTCTGAATAATCATTATACCTGATTTATTTTCTGAATAATATCCGATTAATCCCTACGAGTCACTTTTTGTCCGCCAAATGCCTAACATTTTTTTAACACGCTGCTTTGCTTCTAAGTGATCAAAGAACAGCTAGATATTATCACATTATTTGTAGTAGGTTGTCCCGTTCTCTGATCCCTGTCAAGAGACAAACTCCATTGTTAATACAAACCGCAAGTCCATATAGGAATATTCAATAGCATACTGCGTACCCCAACCCAAATTCAAGTCTCTGATTCATAACAATTATGCGAGAAATAATTTAGTTTTAAATTTGGTTCTGACCGGTTCAGTTTTATCATGTTACAATCGATTAGATTTCGACTTTGAATTTATGCTTGAATTATGAGTCGAATTAGAGAAAATAGACCCTAAAAGAGCATGATTGTGCGAGAGAGACGATTCAATTAATTTATAATTTAGCACAGTCACCAAAAAGAGACGATTCAATTCATAAACAAAATAGACGATTTGGTCCATTTATAATTTAACATAGTTATCAAAAAGAGATAATTTAGTTTATAGACAAAATAGACGATTCAGTTCACTTGGTTACCAAAAATGTTACAATGTGATATAAATTTGAACGTGACATGATAATGCTATAAGAATTGTGCGCGCAAGAGTATCATACATCCAATATTTCTTATAAGTTTATGAAAATGTGATAGTATATAAATCTCGTGAAGAGTTTCTCCACTTCCAATGTAGGACTTTTCTAAAAACACTATAGTGCAACAACTCAATTTTTTAACAACACCGTTTCAAGGGGCCAT